>CM061557.1:214878904-217278904 GCA_030864225.1 Capsicum baccatum var. pendulum | reverse complement strand
TCTTCATACTACTCTTAGATATTTTTTGATGATGAAAAATACAATAAACACATAATACTTAAAATATTACAGTCAATACCTCGACTTATATAGGAGTACTAAATATCTCTTACCAAGAAACATCGGTAAAGGTAAAAGAATCTCAATCATTTTTTCACATTTAATTTCTAAATGGTCTGACAATGCTTAATTGTGATCTTCAACTCCATATGAATCGATTAGGAATATCCATAAAATGATAAAGGTTTTTATTTCTTACGTATATGATCATCTACATACACAAATCAGATGTCTAAAATTTTCAACAACAAATCATGAATGTAGCCAAATTGTAACTCATTAAAACATAATATATATGGTAGCTAGTAATAAACTACTTCCCCATTACTTTCATTTTTTTTCATTTTACAATATGGTTTTTGCCTAATCAAAAAATGTAAGAGGCAAAATGAAAAGCTTATGCCACATGACAAAAGATGTCGTTAATCATCCTTCGCAACTTTAGAGTCAATCTAAATTAATTAGATTAATGTAATATTAGAAAATTAAAATTTAGATATTCAAATTCTATATCTCGATCAAGCATTACTTCTTTTAGTAAAAAGCATATATACATGTATTACCGGCATAATTAGGGATTATAATAGTACAGTTGAGATATCTAACCTCAAAAGTGCGTCCTCATTTTAAATTGCATGCTGCAAAGCGCCTACATAAAACCAAAAACATCTGCAAAAGTTTGTCACTTTCAACATACTGTAGACACGTAATTTTGTCCCTCCCCAAAAGCATTCTTACAGTTTTTCCCTCGTCTTAGTGTATGCCCTCACACGTGTGATTATATCCCACAAAAGTACAAAAATAACAATCCTAAACAAAATCCCTAACAAATTTTTATCTTGTTTTAATCCTATCATAACCAACTCACCTATCCCACACTCCTACCCCTACCACCACCTCACTACTCTACCCCCTACCCCACGTTATTTTTCTAACAGAAATACATACACTAGGACACGTACACTGTAAAAAAAAAAACCTCTCTTAACATTTTTCCACTCACGAGGGCCCCACCTAAAAGATTTCTCCTTTTTTCATCTTTTTTGAATTCCATAAAGGACATGGTCCATTAACAGAATAGGGAGATCTCACATACAGCTAGGGGGCCCACAGGAGAGGCTTTCTTTTGGCTTCTTCTTTATTTTACAAAATTAATAAAAAAGGTTAGACAACAATACATTCTTTATTTTTTTTATTTCACTGGACCTCACCATATATAGACGATACACCACCTTCATAAAAAAGGGGATCATCTTCATCATCGGGGGGAGCACACAGAGAAACAAGAAAAATACCATTTTGTTTTATTTTCTCTTGGTTCGCATACACACATATCTCTATCACATATCTATACACTGTTACATGCAAAAAATTGAGAGAGAAAAGGGAGAATCGAAAAAAAGAGGTAAAAAATGGATTGAAAAGAGAGAGGCTATTTTTTTTCCTCATTTTCAATTTTGGATCCAACAGAGAGAAAAAGCATTTTGCTTTCTCCATTGAAAAAGAGGTAAAAACAGAGAGAGAAGGGATGAAAAAGGGGGGCCTCCATTTTTTTTTTCTTCGCCAAGAGAAAATCAAAAGTTCTCCATTTTCTTGTTACTTAACAAACACATTGAGATAGAGAGGGAGGTAGAGGTAGAGCAAAATTTGAAAAATGGGAGTGAACAGTCCAAAATCCAACGAAAAATAGCTGAAACGGATTCGTCGATATGGAATTAGGTGTGGGTCTTCGTAAGTTTATGTTCGGGTTGGTTTTTGGGTGTTGATTCGAGTCGTTGGTTTTTTTTAATGAACTTTCAATTCGAGGGTGAAATCTGACTTAGAGTTCGAGGTCGAGGTTCGACGTTGAGGCTCCGTTGGACGCGGTTCTATTCGAAAAGGTCAACTAATCGACAATGCCCAATTTAAGGTCCAATTCTATATCTCTTATCTCTCTTTTCGTAAATATTTTTGAATGATGTGATTTTGGTTGAATTTGGTTGAGGTGATTTTACTCGTTATTTGATTGTTAATCTTGGTGTGAAGTATGTTAATCACGTAGTTGATTTGGTGTTAAGTTGGATTTTGGAGAAAAGATCGAAAATTGTTAAAAGTGATTTTGGTTGAATTTGGTTGAGGTAATTTTACTCGTTGTTATTTGATTGTTAATATTGGTGTGAAGTATGTTAATCACGTAGTTGATTTGGGGTTAAGTTGGATTTTGGAGAAAAGACCGAAAATTGTTAAAAGTGAATATAGTTTTATGTTAATTCATTGACAGTTGCTTGATTTGGAATAAGCATTGACTTTTGTTATATTTGATAGTCACATGTTTTGGGTCGATAATTATTAGGCAAACGATAGGGGGTATGCAAATATAAGAATTGTGAAATATTGAATGCTTGACATGTGTTGAATGGCTTGGTTTTATTGCTTTTGGATCAAATGTATTATTTGACCGGGGAATGCCCCGAGGCATTTGTGTTTATTCACCAGGGAATGCCCCCGACGTATCATGTTGGTGGAGGATGATCGAGATGAAGGCCCGAGGCGTCGGGTAAAGCATAGTCTAGGATTAGTTTAGAATAGAATTTAATTTTTTGCATTTTTCTATTTCGGGACTGTATAAATCGGACAGACATTATTTTGGTTTTTTTAAAATTTTATTTGGTTTGTGTTTTGTTTGTTTGATTGTTGTGTCTTTTTGTGGTTTATACATTCTTAATCTCAAAATTAGCTGATACGCTCCACCAAGCGACCGTGGTCAAACCACGGGACTGAGGGGTGTCTAACACCTTCCCCTCAGTCAACAGAATTCCTTAGCCGGAATCTTTGTTCGCGGATCAGTTTTAAAGTCAAAATTATTTTTAAAAGGATTTACAAAGGTGACTTGGCACACCGGATTATGCCAAGTGGCGACTCTGAGTTTTGAATATAAAAATAATCCTTTTTCGAAATAAATTCTTCAGTTTGTCACTTTAATAATAAAAACTCTTTCGAACTTAAAATCTATTTCAGATTTTAAGAAAAAAAGAGTGTGACAGCTCTGACGACTCTGTTGGGGAATCAATTTCAGAATCTGAGCTTATTTTGGAGTTGTATCGGCTTTGTTTGGCATTACGAGTGTATAAGCATTATTTCTGATTTTCATTTGTGTTATTGTTATCGCTTTTGTGTGTTTACGTGCTCTTTGTTTACAATATTTATCATATGTGTTACCGCTTTTATATCTGGCATCATGTGCATAACCCAAGTTATTTTTTTCTGCAACAAGTCCGTAGCATACGCTGTGTGGAGTAGGTGGAAACAAAAGCAGTCACTATCGACCACACGCTCCCCCGAACAGCCTTGTTAGTAAACTTCAATGTAGGTCAACCGTTAGGTCATGCTTATGTACATCATATTGAAGACCTAGCAGGGCCCACTTGGCCTTTTGTAGGAGACTCGCCTCTAAAGCATCTCTACGTGCTAAATGTTGCATCTTTGAGGGTAACGTGGTCATTTGATGGACTGATTTAGGGAAAGCATGTGTTAGAAGTAAAGTGTATAGACAAGAAATTGTTGAAAAAAGGGAAAAAAAGAAAAGTGAGTCGAAAAGAAAAAAAAAGAGAGTTTCGTAAGTGTTTAGAGTTCTTTATGGCTTTTGATTTATTTTTTTCTTCACAATTCAAAATTTTAAAAAGATTTTTTACCTTTTGCATTCATTTTGTCAAAAACAAAAATATCAAAAAGATTTTTTTTTATTTCTTTAGTAAGCTTCCATAATTTGAAATTTTCAAAAAATAGTTCTTTTAATAGGAGCTTTTTATAAAAGAAAAATTCAAAAAAATATAGTAGAAGTTTTGTACATTTTATGTAATGAAAATATCGAAACGATTTTTTCTTTCATAGTTGTTGGTGTTAGTTTCTAAATAGAAACCCAAAAAAGATTTTATTCGTTTGTCTTTAGTCGTGTCTCTCAATTCAGTCTTAGTTCGTTTTAATCTTTAACTGTCCAATCTACACAAACTATGCACCCCTGATTCTCCTCTCTCGGGAGTGAGATACGTAGGCAACCTATTGTCGGTTTGGAGATCTTATTTCAAAAATTCAAAAATATTTTTCTTCACTCTTCATTTAGAGTAGGTGTTTATGCATCAATAAAATAAAACTACAAAAAGACTTTTCTTTAATAGATTCAAGTTTCATTTCTATATGAAATTGAAAATCAAAAATCCAAAAAGATTTTTCTTTGGTAACCATAGATTTCATTTTGTATAAGGATGTTAAAGCTGAAAAATTCAAAAAGATTTTCGTCAATTCTTTTAACATTTTGTTATTTTCTTTTCCTTTTTTAAAGTTTCAAGAAAAAGAAAGAAGAATGGAAAAAGAGTTTAATTGGCCATTTTGGCAAGACTTCACGAACTACGCACACCTGATTCTCCCCTCTCGAGGGTGAGATATGTAGGCGCCCTTCTTGGGTTCGGTGATCTTTTCAAAAAAAAAAAAGAGGTTTAGAAAAATTATTGAACTCTAACATATTTGTTGTCTCTTATTCAGTTAGTTTAAGGTGGTTCGTTTGTGGCTTCCTGGCTGGTCCTCCATATCACACCAAATCCAAGGAAGGATAAGTTGTGTCCAACAAGGATATAGAGAGTGGCATTATGGATGAAACAAAGAGTAAGAAAATTGAGAGTTTAAAGGAAGATAATTTGAGACTGAGACAACAAAGCTTGGGCCAGTGGGCTGCCTCCACCTCCGTTCCCCACTTTTGACCCTGCAAATACCTTGTGTCTTCCACCAAAATCGCAAAGTCAGTTTCTTACAGTTGTTGATGCACCACAGCATGCCTCAGAATCCATTCCACATCAAATGCACCTCAATACTTCCACTACTCTTTCTTTAGCTCCTCAGTATAAGTCTACCACATTCACAGTACCACATACCATATGTGCTTTTGTTGCTCAACCTTCTAGTAAGGCTTCCACTTTGGCTATAAATCCAACGATTGTGCTTCCCCAGTCCATTAGATAATCCACATTCAATAATCTTGATGATCATTGTTATACTCTTGAGCCTGCAGTTAAGTTAAGTGGACCGCCAAAAATTTTTACTAAGAAAGCTAGCATGCTAGAAGAGCAAGAGAAAATGGTTGGGAAAGTTAAGAGTGTAGATAATGATATGAAAAGTTCCTTGGGAATTGTGGGCTATGAAGATGTTTCATATAAAAACTGGGGCATGTTTTTAAGTGTTATACTTCCTCCAAGCTTTGAGACATCAAAATTTTAGGAGCTTGATGGACAGAATAATTCTGTGAAACGTTTAGGACTATATTGCAATCGATCAAGGGAAACTGAAGGAAAGAAGAAGGAAAACGCACCTATTGTCGTGCTAGGGCCAAAGCAGAGCTTAAGAGGTCCAACTCACCAATACTATCAGCCTCAATCCTGAGCTTACATATCAAATCCACTTACTCATCTGCAACAAGATTCCTCTTTTCAAAATCCAAGGAGTTTCATTCCACTTCCTCAATGTCCTTTGAAAAATGCACAATTGTTTACCCATCCATCTTCTTATCCACAATGGCATACACCTGTCCCTCAACATCATCCTCGACCCCCATAAATTTACCAAGGAACCTCTAAATCCACGTTTCATTCGAGGCCAGAGTTCGCAAGATGAGGACAGAAAAGGATAATTTCACTCCTTTTGGGGAATCTTATGTAACACCCCATACTTAATTATATGCATTAGCCATGGTTATATGTGTTGGAGTATATGTATTGATCCTAAGTTAGGTATATATGAGTTTAAGTATGAGTATTGATTATTTTGAGATGGTTTCAAGTGTATAGTTTGATTATATGTGTATAGGAATCGACTTTATTTAAACCGGAATTTGCCCGTCGATGGTTCCATACGAAGTTTATTGAATAAGCTTTCCAACGATATAAAGATTTCCAAAAAGGGATAAGTTTCGGATATAATCGAGCACGTTCGAAACTATAAAACGGCGGCCGGGATAATTGTGAACAGTAAATGTGCAGGAAATTCAAACTACTAAGGCCTGCCAGTTTTTTGGGTCGACTTTGAATGATCATAACTCCATCAATATAATGAACTGGGAGAGATACCACCTATCAAAAGAAATATCTTGGAGTCTTCTTTCCAATGCAATTGGTTTCATCCAAATCCAACATCTGAGTAAGGAGTTATACTCATTTTACTTCAGCCTCTCAAAACAGATTTTTAGGGTCAACTTCAAACGATCACAACTCCTTGTACAGGACGAACTGGGTGTCCTACGTAGAGTCTTGTTTATCGGTGTGTTGTGCACCACATCTATAAACAGGAGGCTATGGACATTTAGGAATTGTTTCTTTTCTTCATGTCTTAGATCGTGCGATAGAGCTTATATTGTATATGAAGTCATAGTTGACCACTGAATCAGTTTGTTTCTCTTATTATAGTAATGATGCCGGTTACCAAAAGCAAGAATACCGGTAAGCAAGTAGATGTGGCTGCCGGAGAGGGGACTAGTAAGTCACCCACTATACCAGTTAATCAAAGTGAGGCTCCAGCTGAGCATGCATCAGAAACTTCCCCCAGTCCGAAAGAAATACGGGGGGGGAGAACTATATCCCCGGAGCCACCTATTAATGTTGTTGATCAAGATCTTAGAAATGTAGTGCAACTTTTGACTCGTATAGTTGCTGGGCAAGTCCAAGGGCAAGCTATTCCTGCCGCGGGTTCTAGCGGTACTGATAGGGCGGCTAGTCTTCGGACGCAAGATTTTCTTAAGATGGATCCGCCTACTTTTACCGGATCCGATCTTAATGAAGATCTGCAGGACTTTATTGATCAGATCCAAAGGGCCCTAGAGGTGATGCATGTATCGGGCAGAGAGACAGTGGAGTTAGCCGCGTATAGATTCAAAGGTGAGGCTATATATTGGTATGAAGACTGGAAAAGGTCAAGGGGCATTTATGCACCCCCAGCTACTTGGAAAGAGTTCAAAGAGGCATTTATTGATCATTTTCTTCCATATGAGACTCGTCAGGCCCATGCGGATCAGTTCTTAAATCTTCGGCAGGGTAATACAAGTGTGAGGGAGTATAGTCTTCGATTTAATTCCTTGTCCAAATATGCTCCTAATGTTATAGCTACTATGGATGACAGAGTTCATCGGTATGTGAATGGATTGGATCCGTATTTGGTTAGGGATTGTACTATTGCTGCACTGAATAAAGATATGGATATAGCTAGGATCCAAGCATTTGCACAGAAAATGGAAGATCAGAGGCAAAGAAGAAGAACACAGGAATTTGAAAGCGGATCTTCTAAGAGGGCCAGATCTACAGGGCATTTTATGGCGCCACAGGGAGGTTTTAGACCTCAATTTTTTGTTAGACCACCTAGGCCATTATTTTCTTATTCTGCAGCTAGTGCTCCACCACAGCATCAGGGGTTCAGAGGCAGTCAATTTGGGCAAAGAAGTGAGGGTCATAGTTCGCGATCTGTGGGTTATCATGGGCAAGGGAATATGAGCCAATCGAGACCTCCTCGAGAGACTTGCAATAAATGTGGAAGGCATCATATGGGCGTATGTCGAATGGGAACAAATGTTTGTTATTGGTGCGGTATGACGGGGCATATGATGAGAGAATGCCCACGAAGGGGCGCAGGTGGCATAGCACGACCTTTGGGATCAGCTATTGCATCATCGTCACCGGTATCTTATTCTGGTAGGGGTGCACGACCTTCGGGTCACGCTAGCAATGAAAAAAGAGTCGTCAGTTCCAGCGGGACTCAGAATCGCACTTATGCTTTAGCGGATCGACAGAATCTAGGGGTTTCCTCAGATGTGGTTACGGGTACGTTGTCCATATTTTCATTTGATGTATATGCTCTAATTGATCCCGTTCTACATTATCATATGTTACTCCTTTGGTTGCTGGAAAGTTCAAAAGGACCCCCGAATTGTTAGATAAACCGTTGGAAGTGTCTACCCCGGTTGGGGAATCTATTATTGCTAGAAGAGTTTATAAAGATTGTGTAGTAACTGTGTATGGTCGAGACACGATGGCCAATCTTGTGGAACTAGAAATGGTAGATTTTGATGTTATAATGGGTATAGATTGGTTGGCGTCTTGTTATGCCAAAATTGACTGTTGTACGAAAAAGATGTATTTACATTTTTCTGATGAAGCAGTTATTGAATGGCAAGGTAAGATTGGCGCACCAAGTGGTAGATTTATTTCTTATTTCAAAGCGATAAAAATGATTTCCAAGGGCTACATATGTCATTTAGTTAGAGTAAAGAATACGGAATCGAAATCACCAGATCTTCACATTGTACCAGTGGTAAATGAATTTCCTGATGTATTCCCTGAAGATCTTCCAGGTTTGCCTCCTGAACGAGAAGTAGAGTTTGGTATTGATGTAATACCAGGCACCCAACCAATCTCCATTCCTCCATATAGAATGGACCCAGCAGAATTGCAAGAATTGAAAGAGCAATTGAAAGATTTGCTAGAGAAGGGATTCATAAGGCCTAGTATGTCCCCCTGGGGAGCACCAGTGTTATTTGTGCGCAAAAATGATGGCTCGCTGAGGATGTGTATTGATTATCGGCAATTGAATAAGGTGACTATTAAGAATAAATATCCACTCCCAAGAATTGATGATTTATTTGATCAGTTACAGGGCGCCAAGTGATTTTCTAAGATTGATTTGAGGTCAGGTTACCACCAAGTGAGGGTCAAAGAAAAAGATATACCCAAAACAGCTTTCCGAACAAGGTATGGTCATTATGAGTTTCTAGTTATGTCATTTGGGCTAACAAATGCACCTGCAGCTTTTATGGATTTGATGAATAGGGTGTTTAAGCCATTCCTGGATGTATTTGTGATAGTTTTTATAGATGATATTCTAGTTTATTCTAGATCAGAAGAGGGCCATGCCAATCACTTACGACAGACATTGCAGACTCTTTGTGATTGTAAGCTTTATGCAAAGTTCTCTAAATGTGAGTTTTGGTTAAAGTCAGTGGCATTTTTGGGTCATATTGTATCTAGTGAAGGGATAAAGGTTGATGCTCAAAAGATAGAAGCTGTGAAGAACTGGCCAAAGCCCACAACGCCTACGGAGATTCGTAGTTTTCTCGGGTTGGTCGATTATTATAGAAGGTTTGTTAAAGACTTTTCTTCCATTTCAGCACCCTTAACCAAGCTAACGCATAAAACATCCAAGTTCCAATGGAATGATGCGTGTGAGGAGAGTTTCCAAGAATTGAAGAACAAGTTGATTTCTACACCCGTGTTGGTACTTCCAGAAGGCACCGAAGGGTATACAGTGTATTGTGATGCTTCCAAAATTGGTTTAGGATGTGTATTGATGCAACATGGTAAGGTAATAGCATATGCTTCTAGACAATTGCGGCCACATGAGAAAAATTATCCTACACACGATCTTGAGCTGGCAGCAGTTATTTTTGCTTTAAAGATATGGCGCCACTACTTATATGGGGTTCATGTTGATATATATACTAACCATAAGAGCTTGCAATATATTTTTAATCAGAAGGATCTAAATTTAAGGCAGCGGAGATGGCTTGAACTATTAAAGGACTACGATGTTGATATCTTGTACCATCCAGGGAAAGCAAATGTGGTAGCTGATGCGTTAAGTCGTAAGGCTATGTTGGCGCCCATAGAAAGACAAGGGATGATTAAAGATCTTCACCAGTTAGCTAGTTTGGGAGTTCGCCTTCTTGGAACTCCGAACGAGGAGCTTATTGTGCATAATGCCACGGAATCCTCATTAGTAGCTGAGGTGAAAGAGAAGCAAGATGCAGATCCTATTTTATTACAGCTTAAGGAGAACGTTCAGAGTGGTGCGACCAAGGCATTTGAGCTTACGCGAGAAGGAGTACTTCAGTGCCAAAACCGATTGTGTGTGCCGGATGTAGACGAGCTAAGAAAGAAGATTACGACAGAGGCACATTTTTCAAGGTATTTCATTCATCCAATATCAACCAAAATGTATCAAGATTTGAAAGATATGTATTGGTGGAATGACATGAAGAAGAGCATTGCAGAATTTGTAGCTGAATGTCCAAATTGTCAAGGAGTTAAAGTTGAGCACCAAAAACCCGGAGGCTATATGCAATGCATAGATCTTCCAATTTGGAAGTGGGACATGATCAACATGGATTTTGTTACAGGTTTGCCTCGTACAACTCGAAAATTTGATTCTATATGGGTGATTGTGGATAGGCTTACTAAATCCGCACATTTCTTACCCGTTAAGACCACTTACACAGTTGAAGATTATTTGAAGTTGTATGTTAAAGAAATAGTACGATTGCATGGAGTGATAACTTCTATTATATCAGATCGGGGAACTCAATTTACTGCAAACTTTTGGAAGTCTTTCCAACAGAGTTTGGGAACACAAGTGAATCTGAGTACAGCTTTTCACCCTCAAATGGATGGACAAGCAGAGTGCACCATTCAAACACTTGAAGATATTCTACGAGCATGTGTTATAGATTTTAAAGGCAGTTGGGATGATCATTTACCTCTTATTGAGTTTGCCTACAATAATAGCTATCATTCAAGTATCAAAATGGCACCATATGAAGCTTTATATGGGAGGAAGTGTAGATCACCAATAGGATGGTTCGAAGCGGGTGAAACTCTTATATTCGGACCGGATCTTGTGTATCAAGCCATAGAAAAAGTCAAGGTGATTCAGCAACGGTTGAAAACAGCCCAAAGTCGACACAAGTCATATGCGGATAGTAGAAGAAGAGGGCTAGAGTTTTCGTTAGGCGATTGGGTATTTTTGAAGGTATCGCCAATGAAAGGGGTGATGAGATTTGGCAAGAAAGGAAAGTTGAGTCCACGATATATAGGCCCATATAAGATTATTCGAAGATGTGGGCAAGTTGCGTATGAATTAGAGCTACCCCAGGAACTCTCATCAGTGCATCCAGTATTTCATGTATCGATGCTTCGAAAGTACATCGGAGATCCGTCCCTTATTACTTCTACTGAAGATGTGCAAGTAACAGAAGATCTTACCTATGAGGAGATGCCTATTGCTATATTAGATCGTCAAGTTAAGAAGATGAGAAATAAAGAAGTAGCATCGGTGAAAGTACTTTGGAGAAATCAACAAAGGAAAGAGATTACATGGGAAGCGGAGTAAGCAATGAAATCGAAATACCCTTATTTGTTCAAAGGTGAAAAAGAAGTGCAAGGAGTGTAACTGGGACACTAACAAGTAAGTTTTTACATATGCATAATATCTATATGATGACGTGAATATCAATTATGAATTCGAACTTGTTTCGGCTAAATAACTACTTTTACATTCGAGGACGAATGTCCTTAAGGGGGGAAGGATGTAACACCCCATACTTAATTATGTGCATTAGCCATGGTTATATGTCTTGGAGTATATGTATTGATCCTAAGTTAGGTATATATGAGTTTAAGTATGAGTATTGATTATTTTGAGATGGTTTCAAGTGTATAGTTTGATTATATGTGTATAGGAATCGACTTTATTTATACCAGAATTTGCCCGTTGATGGTTCCATACGAAGTTTATTGAATAAGATTTCCAACGATATAAAGATTTCCAAAAAGGGATAAGTTTTGGATATAATCGAGCACGTTCGAAACTATAAAACGGCGGCCGGGATAATTGTGAACAGTAAATGTGCAGGAAATTCAAACTACTGAGGCCTGCCAGTTTTTTGGGTCGACTTTGAACAATCATAACTCCATTAATATAATGAACTGGGAGAGCTAACACCTATCAAAAGAAATATCTTTGAGTCTTCTTTCCAATGCAATTGGTTTCATCCAAATCCAACATCTGAGTAAGGAGTTATACTCGTTTTACTTCAGCCTCTCAAAATAGATTTTTAGGGTCAACTTCAAATGATCATAACTCCTTGTACAGGACGAACTGGGTGTCCTACTTTATATGAAATGAAATCCCTTTGAATTATCTATCCAACGATACCAATTTCACCCAAATCCGATATTGGAGCAAAGAGTTTTGGCTGATTTACTTTAGCCTGTCAAAACAGTCCACCATGGACAGATTCGGATTTACTTAAATTTTTAAGGGCAATATGGTCATTTTCCATCACCTCTTGGACGAAAATTGGTCATTATATAGATATAATTGGTCTTATATCCATCAATTATCATCATATTATTGGAAATAAGAAACCCTAGCCTAATTTCAACACCAATTATCTTGTGATTCAACCGTAGAAAATCCAAATTGATTCCGTAGTTGTGTTCACCGTCTCGAGGGCTTCGAGAAGCACCCCTTATTTGTGCCAACAGGACTTCGAAATCAAAAGGGCCATTTTATGGTAAGGATGTAAATTATGTTGGTGTTATTTATATGGATATGTATATATATATGCATGTGAGCATAAGAAGTATGTTATTTGATTGTTGTTGAAAGATGATTGGAAATGATGTTGTATTATTCTTGTGCATGGTTGGATTATGTTGAATTGTGAAGGGATTTGGTGTGATGATGTGGTATTGAAATGATGATTATATATATATATATACACATAAACCTATTGATCAAGTTAGTTTTTGGAATGTTTTACAAATATTGGTTGTATGGAATTATGGAAGAGAATTGTGGTGTTGGGTTGCTAATACTAGATGCAATATTTCATTGTAGATAAGTGATTTGTAAAGGCGGGAAGTTGTGTCGAATTGGTGCCCGAATCTACAACGAGGTATGTAAAGCATACTCTAACGATGTTCTTTGGCATGAAAACACCAATGTTCCATCAAGTAAGATTCCAAGGTTGTCCAAACACATGTATTGTTCTACATTACCAACGAAGTTGTTTCCATTTTATAAAGTGTCAAAATATTTCATTGATATACCAAAAGGCTCCTATTTCATTGTTATGATATTGATGATTCTGAAACACATTGTTGATGTACTAATGAGTCTTTATTACATCGTTATTGTATAGAAGGTCTATTACTTGATTCCTATTGATGTATCATTGTTCCAAAGGTACTATATTGGCATGAACACTAATGTAATAATCTCAAAAGCTTTTGAACTAATTTATTGGAAAGATTTCTTAAGTGTTTTACTTGATATACGTGTGGGTGGTATCCCAGGGGCATAAGCCTAGCATGGGTCGATCCCAATTGATATGTACTGGAGGCAGCCTAATGGTCACAGTACGGTACAGTATTGATTATTGTTAGGTGGTTGGAGGTTCGGGAGGAGGAGGTAATGGCGAATGATAATTGTAAAGAATGAAATGAACGAATATATACCGTTCCACAAATGTGTTTGAATCCAAGAACCCAGTTCAGATTAATGATAATGTACATGATCCTAAAAGTGTTTATGAAGTGTGGTTCACTTCTATTGTGATTTATTCACATGTGTATGATTTTCTTGATCCCCCATATCACATATGATTATCTACAGCTTTACATACTCAGTACATATTTCGTACTGACGTCCCTCACGGGGGACCTGCATTTCATGCTGCAGGCACAAGTACTTCAGCTTATTCACAGCATAGATAGGAGCCGGGTCGTACAGCTATTGTTGGTGAGCTCCAGTTTGCTTCCGAGCTTTCTGAGTCGGTTCCTTATGTTTTGTTATTGTACAGGAGTCATGTGTGGGCGGAGGTTTGTCCCGACCCTAGTTATGTCATGTATATATGTCCTAGAGGCTTTGTAGACATAAGGAAGGGTCAAGTCATGGGAGTTTATATAGTGATGTTATATTTGTATATGTGGTGGCCCCGACGGCCAAGTATTATATATATATATATATATATATATATATATATATATATATATATTTGTGCGTGTTGTGCTGATACAGGAAATTAGACCCTTCTATATGTAACGAAGTGCTGTCCAAATTTTTGGTGAATGTAAGTGAAGGTACAGGTATTTGAACGGGTTCTCCCGGGCCTTCTCGGCTTCGGGTGTCAGTCCGGCCCGATGGGATTTTGGGGCGTGACATCTTATGCCTGTTTGTTCCAGAGATTGAGACAAAGGGCCATGATTACTCCTCTCCTTGGGCATAATCTTAAATGGCGTTCAAGAAATTTTGATCCTAATACACGATGTGCGTATCGTTCTGATTTTCAGGGTCATAGTATTAAAGATTGTCGATATTTGAAAAGAGAAATTAAAAAGATAATTCAAGATGGATCAATTATGGTGCAGAATATTAACAGCGAGGAAAGCTCTAGTCATGCTGATATGCAAAGCAGTGGCTAAGATGTCAGGATGAGCAATTGAGAAGTCACCCCTCTCCTTACTAGGAAGAGGTCTGGTAGCTTATTTTGTTTTATTTTCTGTTGTCTGAATTATTTCAGGGTTGTAGTTTGGGATCTATCTTGTTTAGTCCTTTTGTCGTTTATGTTCAAACCCTTCTATCTTTTGTTTCAACTAAATGAAATGTCCCATTTTTCTTTGTGTTTTAAGTATGGGTTGTTTGTTTGTTTTCTTTACATAGTATATTTTTTGTTGACTCTAGTGATATGACATGCTAGTGAAATTTTTAGCCAGATCTTAAAACCCAGTTTAAGCATGAACATTGAATCAGAGGGTTAAAGTTAGAAAAGAAAGCACCTAAGAAAATAGGTAGAGTCCTGAGACATTTGGTGTTAAGTTCAATCCTTCTTTGAAAATTAAGGCATTATTTTGAGAATCACAAGAATAACTTGGTCATCAATTGAAAAACATAGCTCAAATAGGTCAAATAGCAGATGTGTGATTTCGAGGAACAGAAAAATTAGCTCCACAAAAGCATGGGTCAGTCGATGTGAGGGATCTATAATACAGGTAGAGTTATGTGTTTGACAAGCCCAGAAGAAATAGTGGCACACATGCTCAGTTAAAGTTAGTATTGTGAAAGTGTCATAAATGATCTTCATCTTTCACTTTCATATTGCATTATGTGTACTGGCATTTTCAATGATTGATATGATGAAGGCATTTTGTTCTGCTATCCATACATTGTGTCATCCTTTGTGTACCCCATTTGAGCCTTAGTGTTATTTTCTTTCATACACCTCTTTTGGAATCAAGATAGAGTCAGCAAAGCTCAAAAGAAAAGTGTCAAAAAAAAAATAGTGCCAAGAAAGTTTCCAAAAAAAAAAGAGAAAATGTGTCCAAAAAGAAAAAAAAAGAATGTCAAGAAAAAATAGAGTCGGAAAAAATCACAAAGAGAAAAAGAGTCAATAAAAGAGAAAAACAAAGAAGTCAAAATCAATCAAGCAAAACAAGCTTCCAGAACTACGCGTGACCTAATTCTCCTCTCTCGAGGGTGAGATACATAGGCTGCCCTACTTCAGGCTTGGTCCAACCAGATAAACAATTTAGAGTCACTCAGTCAAAAGAAACTGGGGCATAAGTTAATCCTCATTGTTTGAGTTGATTCCAAAAGTTGTAAGTCTCACCTTGCTTCAAGTTTTGTTTGTGCCCCATGCCATCCTTTCTTTATAACTCTATCCAAAAGCTAAGTTACAACCAAAGAAAGACCTTCAGATCAATCTTTGGAAATGTTAAGGCTAAGCATGCAATGGATGTAATGATGCATTTGGGAACTACTTATCTTCCTTAGCATAAGGAATAAAGAGAGAAATGAAAATGGGAGTCTTATTAGTGAAAACCCTCACCGGTATTGTAAGATGATGGTAAGTTGAGAGAAAATAAAATGAGTGTTTTATTGGTGAAAACCCTCACGGGCACCATAAGGCGATAGTAAGCTAAGAGAAAAATGAGAGAGGCTTGTTAGCAAAAACTCTTCAAGGTGTCACTAGCCTAATGAGATCTTAAATGCAATTGTCCTAAGGAAACAACTCAGTTTCAAAGGCCATTAACTCAACAACAATTGGTAGAAAGTTTGGATGGAAAGATCAGGCAGCTTGATCTAAAATGCATGACATAATCATTAGAGTTGACTGTCATTTTTAGATAAATTTTTGTTTCTTTGTCTCAAATAGGGACATTCATTGTCTTTTCTTTCTTCTCTTTATTTTTGTTTTATCTTTCTTGAGTCAGTTATTCAAATAAAAATCAGTCATTTTTCTGTTGTCGTTGAGTCAAATCTATGTCAAAACAAGTGAGAAAAGATTTTGAAACTGGCTACCAGCTTCTTCAATTGCCCAAAGCGAGACAAAAGGTCAGCACATGAAAGAGACATAATTGTGAGTCGAAATAAGGCATGCAGGAAGTTTTTTCAACAGAATATACTGGAAATTTATGGAAATACCAAGGTTTTTTAAAGGGTTTATCTGAGAAGTATGACAAAGTGGAGATATTGTGTTTGTTTTAGAGTTACTCTTAATAATCTGAGTTCGAATCAATGATGCAGCGAGTAATGACATATGCTAATGGTTGAAAGCAAAATTAATGTGACAGGGGCAAGAGAGATTGCCATGAAATTCAAAGCCACAAATCAGCAACCATGTTTTTAAACTAACAAGTTTTCTTTGTATGAAACAGGAACCCATGTTTTCTTCGAATCAAGGATTTCAAAGCCTAAACATCAAAAATTGCAATGCCTCACTTCCACAAATGCAGGAGACAATATTGTTGCACAGGTTTGGTAATCAAAACCATGGTAAAAATTATCATCCAATATCGCTAGGAGACACACTTCCTTGAATAATTCAAGAAACATTTGTAAGGGGACGCACTTCCTTATTTTGGTAATTCCAACAACATTTGTAAGGAGAGGCACTTCCTTATTTGGGTAATTCCAGCAACATTTGTAAGGAGACGCACTTCCTTGTTTGGTAATTCAAGTGTCATTTGTAAGGAGATGCACTTCCTTGTTTGGGTAATTCCAGCAACATTTGTAAGGAGACGTACTTCCTTGCTTGGGTAATTCAAGCAAAATTTATGAGGAGACGCACTTCCTGGTTTGGGCAATTCGAGCAACATTTGTAAGGAGACGCACTTTCTTGTTTGGTTAATTTATGAAACATTTGTAAGGAGATGCACTTCCTTGTTTGGTTAATTCAAGAAACATTTGTGAGGAGACGCACTTCCTTATTTTTATAATTCAAGCAACATTGGTAAGGTGATGCACTTTCCTGATTGGGTAATTCAAACTTTGCTTTTTGGATAATGTACTTTCTAACTTAAGTCTTGATTCCTAGTAGATGTACCTCCTAGTAGATTCAGTCCCCTTGATTTCTAGAAATACACTTTCTAGTTGAGTTATTGCACTTAATCCTTAGGAGACGCACTTCCTTGCTAGTTTTTATTTGTCAGGTGGCACACTTTTTAATTTAAACTTCTATCTCTAGAAGATGCACTGTCTAGTCAGAATTCCTTACTTTAATTCTTAGGAGACGCACTTCCTAGTTGTGGTCATTTAATTTTACTCTCAATAGATGCATTTCTTGGTCAGAGTCTTGATTTATCATTGCAACATGCAAGTAGGTATGATGTAACTTTCTCAAAAGTCTTCTGATGATAAATTGGGGCAAAAAAAATTTTGTTTTTTGAACTTTACTTTTCTGGCAAACAGAATTTCTCTTTACAATAATTTTGTTTCGGATAATTTCTTTCTAGTTTTGATGTGATTTCAGGAGCCCACTTGAAGAACAGGGCGAATAAGTGGAAAGTCAAGCAACAAAGTGAAAAAGTTGAAAATCAAGCAACAAGGTGAAGAAGTTGAAAGTCAAGCAATAAGGTGAAGAAGTTAAAAACAAAGCAACAAAGTGAAAAGTTGAAAGTTAACAGTTTGAAAAAAAGCAAGTTAGGAGCCCGCCTGAAGAACTGGGTGAAGAAATTGAAAGTTAAGCAACAAGGTGAAGCAATTGAAAGCCAAACAATAAGTTGAAGAAATTGTAAATCAGGAGCCCACCTGAAGAATAGGGTGATGAAGTAGCGAGTCAAGAGTCCAACAGAAGCTGCATAGATAGGATTTTTGTATTTTCATTCATGTTTTAACTTGTAATTTTCACTTTTGATGTAAAGACAGCGCCGCAGATCGGAACCTCGATGGAACCTCACTCGACTTTCCAACTCGGTATAGTCCTTCTCTTTCAAATCCTTTGAAATACCCGTCACTTGATTTCTCCATAACTTGGGTGGGTAGGATGTCCTAAGTCAGGACTCGATTGTCCTTTTTCCCTCTGTTTTTTCCTTTGAATAATGGTCGGGTCAAAATTCTGTCTCGTTGTCTACTTTTTTGTATGAAAACACTGTGTTTACATGCAAAGAGGGGCATGATGTAGAGACCCGTAATTTTGTCCCTCCCCAAAAGCTTTCTTACTATTTTACCCTCGTCTTAGTGTATGCCCTCACACGTGTGATTATATCCCACAAAAGTACAAAAATAACAATCCTAAACAAAATCCCTAACAAATTTTTATCTTGTTTTAATCCTATCATAACCAACTCACCCATCCCACACTCCTACCCCTACCAGCACCTAACTACTCTACCATCTACCCCACGTTATTTTTCTAACAGAAATACATACACTAGGACACGTGCACCGTAAAAAAATAGAACCTCTCTTAACATTTTTCCGCTCACGAGGGCCCCACCTAAAAGATTCCTCCTTTTTTATCTTTTTTGAATTCCATAAAGGACATGGTCCATTAACAGAATAGGGAGATCTCACATACAGCTAGGGGTCCCACAGGAGAGGCTTTCTTTTGGCTTCTTCTTTCTTTTCCAAAATTAAAAAAAAAAAAAGGTTAGACAGCAATACATTCTTCATTTTTTTTATTTCACTGGACCTCACCATAAATAGACGATACACCACCTTCATAAAAAAGGGGATCATCTTCATCATCGGGGGGAGCACACAGAGAAACAAGAAAAACACCATTTTATTTTCTTTTCTCTTGGTTCACATACAGACATATCTCTCTAACATATCTATACACTGTTACATGCAAAAAAATCGAGAGAGAAAAGGGAGAATCAAAAAAGGGAGGTCAAAAATAGATTGAAAAGGGAGAGGCTTTTTTTTTTCTCATTTTCAATTTTAGATTCAACAGAGAGAAAAAGCATTCTGCTTCTCCATTGAATAAAAGGTAAAAATAGAGAGATGGGGGACGAAAAGGGGGGCCTCCATTTTTTTTCTTCCTCGCCAAGAGAAAATCAAAAGTTCTCCATTTTCTTGTTACTTAATAAACACACTGAGATCGAGAGAGGGGTAGAGGTAGAGCAAAATTCAAAAAATGAGAGTGAACAGTCCAAAATACAACGAAAAATAGCTGAAACAGATTCGTCGATATGGAATTAGGTGTGGGTCTTTGTGAGTTTATGTTCGGGTTGATTTTTGGGTGTTGATTCGAGTTGTTGGTTTTTTTTAATGAAGTTTCGATTCGAGGGTGAAATATGACTTGGAGTTCGAGGTCAAGGTTTGATGTTGAGGCTCCGTTGGACGCGGTTCTATTCGAAAAGGTCAATTAATCAATAAAGCCCAATTTGAGGTCCAATTCTATTTCTCTTATCTCTCTTTTTGTAAGCATTTTTGAATGATGTGATTTTGGTTGAATTTGGTTGAGGTGATTTTACTCGTTGTTATTTGATTGTTAATATTTGTGTGAAGTATGTTAATCACGTAGTTGATTTGGGGTTAAGTTGGATTTTGGAGAAAAGATCGAATATTGTTAAAGTGAATATAGTTTTATGTTAATTCACTGATAGTTGCTTGATTCGGAATAACCATTGACTTTTGTTATATTTGATAGTCGCATGTTTTAGGTCGATAATTGTTAGGCAAATGATAGGGGGTAGGCAAATGTAAGAATTGTGAAATATTGAATGCTTGACATGTGTTGAATGGCTTGGTTTTATTGCTTTTGGATCAAATGTATTATTTGGCCGGGGAATGCCCTAAGGCATTTGTGTTTATTCACCGGGAAATGCCCCGACATATCATGTTGGCGGAGGATGATCGAGATGAAGGCCTGAGGCGTCGGGTAAAGCATAGTCTAGGATTAGTTTAGAATATGATTTACATTTTTCGCATTTTCTATTTTAGGACTGTAAAAATAGGACTAACATTATTTTTTTTTAATTTTATTTGGTTTGTGTTTTGTTTGTTTGATTGTTGTGTCTTTATGTGGTTTATACATTCTTAATGTCAAAATTCACCAATACGCTCCACCAAGCGACCGTGGTCAAACCACGGGACTGAGGGGTGCCTAACACCTTCCCTTCGGTCAACAGAATTCCTTAGCCAAAATCTCTGTTCGCGGATCAGTTTTAGAGTCAAAACCATTTTGAAAAGGATTTCCAAAGGTGACTTTGGCACACCGGATTATGCCAAGTGGCGACTCTAAGTTTTGAATATAAAAATAATCCTTTTTGGGAACAAATTCTTCATTTTGTCACTTTAATAATAAAAATCCTTTCGAACCTAAAATCTGTTTCGGAGTTAAAAAAAAAAGGGTGTGACACATACAATATTGGTCAGGATCAAATGCTTACCATCATACCAAAAGCTATAACTTATAGTAAAGGCACAAGATTATTTAATAACCAAGACCATAAATAAACGCCATGCTTGATCATGACTCCGACCAGGGCCATCCCAACCCCCTCGTGTATCTTGGCATAGGTTGGATAGAGTTATTCTACAATATCATTGGTACAAAAGCATGTCATCAAAGGTGAAATGAGACTAATAGAATTAAAGAGTCTCAAAAGTATAGAAAAGATTCAATCTTGTTTTTCGATAACCATAGTGGTCAAGCTAGTTTATGCGCACCTCAATTCCTCAAACAAAAATATTTTTGTACTACTAACAGCACAAGAGAATTTGTTCACAATACTATGAAATAGATACAATATCAAAGAGAGGAGAGTATATGGGTAACAAAAATTCTTACATGAAATCGATCATAAACATTAGCAGCCAATTCACCACTATAAAGAGTAGCATGGACAAACTTTCTTTCCAACTCCACCACTATCTCATCCTTTTCAATCAAGCTCACCTTCATTGCCTTGTATGCCTAGAACATATTCAATAAAAATATACAACAGAAGATGAAATATGGCAATCAAGAAAAATAACTTGTTTGAAGAGACTAAACTTGGAGTAGCGGAGAATTTTATAGCGCGTGTACTTATAAGTTAGAGAAACATTTTGTTCTATTTATATAAAAAGCTATTTGCTCCATGAATTTTAGACCTAAAAGAATTTTGTAAAATTAATTATTCTCTACTACTAAAAATAGATATCTAATTATTTTCCTATAATTAGACTTCTTCCTATATGTTTTAGGTTTTAAATTTAATAAATTTAATGTCTTTCTGCCGCTTCTTGTCTCAAACTATTAAAATATGTTTATTTAAAAAAATTCATCTTTTCTATCTGTTTAAAAAACGAAAACAAATTTTTCCATATTCCTACACTTCTTGCCAAATTTAAAAATCAAAAATATTTTCATCATTGTTATTTGTTGTTCCTGACGCCAAAATATTTCCATCTTTGTTATTTGTTGTTCCTGACGCCATCAAACTCTTTTATATACAAAATAGGATCAAAACAATTCATATCCCATGTAAAATAGGTATCCTTTACCAACTTCTATAAAACTCATGTTGATTTTATTTTTTTATTGTCCTCATCATATTTTTCTTTCATCCACTATTGTTCTCAGTTTTGTCTCTTCTCCAGGTTTCATTCTCTTTTTTCAATTCTCTTCGTCAATTCACTTTAACTTCTTTGTCGATTGTTGTTTTCTCATTAATGATCTAAATACAATAGTAATTGTTATGCTAGCAATTTAACTTATATTCTTAATTGATCTAATTTGTGTTATTAGTTGAATTTATGTTCTTATTGATTTAATTTGTATTGTTTGTTGTATTTATTAAATATACGAAGATAACTAACATATTCAGGTACAATCTACTTAACTCATCAGTTTATCTTCATTCTAAGTCATGCATTAATGCTATTCTAACTCCTTTTTTTTAGACTACTATGGCAACGAATGCAATTACCGAAGTTGTTCCAATTAGTGCATTGAAGCCATTCGATTGCATGTCCATAATAAAAGTGTTGATCATAGGTAGTGACCCAATAAAAGAATATAATGAAGAAACAACCGGTACTCGAAAGCTTCTTAAGTTAGTTGATGAAGAGGTAAGAATTTTTCTTTTCTTACTTCGTCTTTAATTTTCTTTTTCGCATTTGTTTTTCATCCATTAAGATTAACACCTCTACAATATTTTAGGGCACAAAACTTGGTGCTATACTTTTCAACGATTCAATCAAAAAATGGGTACGTGCGCTGCACGTGAATTTCACATCCGTTAATAATTTTTTAAAAAAATATTTTTGAGGGATAATTTTTTTCTTTTACCTTTTCGAAATTCAAGTTTTTGACCATAGTTTAGTTAAGTGTTTATTAAAAGAAAAAACATAAAAAAATATACCTTTTAAAAAAAATATTTATATTTTCATAGCCTATAAACTAATTATACCGGCATAAACTTATTTCTACGTGATTTACAACTTTATACCATTTTATACTACTTTATAGTACTTTATACCTTATTGTCTACAAATGTATAAACATGCATACTAGCGAATAAAAGTTATTTACACACACTTTTACACTGTTATACATAATTATACACCCCTCAATTTCAATGGACAAAAGTGACACTGGCCGGATTCCTCCTTCATTAATACAGACTTCCTCCACCAATGAAGCACCACATCGCCACCTCACCCTCTTCGATAGACCACTCGCATAATAATTGAAAGTTGGGCTAAAAGGTGTAAATATTTTAGAGATAATACCCAATTACCCCCCAGAACTATACCTAAAAAGGTTATGACACACCTCAACTTAAATGGAGTCTTATTACCCCTGAACTAATTAAAAGTGTAATTTTGACACTCTTAGTGTTTACGTGCACGTACGTGGCACAACACACTGAAGTGTCCACATAGGCACACGTATGTACCATGTAGGCACTAAGGGTGTCAAAATTACACTTTTAATTAGTTCGGAGGGTAATAGGACCCCCTTTAAATTGATGTGTGTCATAACCTTTTTGAGTATAATTCAGGGAGGTAATTGAGTATTTTCTCAATATTTTACTCTAATGTTTAGATAGGGTAGTTGTCCCTATTTAAGAAGCAAGAATATAAGGCTCTCATTTGGCCATGAAAATCATAAATTTTTGGAGTTGGAGTCATGTTTGACAATGAATATACTCAATTGGAGTTGTTTTTGAATTTTGTGAAGGAAGTATGAGTGAGAAAAGTGAAAACAATTAGAATTAAAAAAATTAAAAATCATCTACGAAAAGCTAACAATACGGTATTTTTACCACTAACAAATATAAATTTCTAAAAATGATTAATGTCAAATCATATTTATGGGTTTTGCATCCCCTCCCATGTGAATCTTCGCCGACCAGTTTGTTATACTCCCAACCTTTACTTTTACTTGTCACGTTTTGATTTTCGAAAGTCACACTGAGTGAACTTTGATCAACATTTTAAGATGCATTTCTCATCATATTAATATGAGAATGGTTGCATCTTACAACATTTTTTGATCATTTAAATTTAAAGTATTTAATTAATCTACTTTAAATTTGCTTTGAAATATAGTCAAATTGACTTTCGTAAGCGAAATGTGACAAATAAAAATGAACATAAATAGTAATATTTATTTCACTGCACAAAAATGCCATAAAAAAGTTATTCCATGATTTTCTATTATTATAATAAGCATGATGGCCATAAAAAACTTATTCCGTGATTTTCTATTATATTATTATAATAAGCATGATGTATGGTTGTTTATAACTTTAAGAAATTACAATTGGACGCTTTTTTTCCCTTCTAAAATTATTACTTTTTATAACTTGTAAAAAAAAATTATAAATAATTTGTGCATTTTATAAGTAAACATTATGTCGAAATAGAAGACTTGTAGAGTCACTTAATGTCACTGTTATTTCAAAAGAGTTTTAGAAATTAAGAATAACCGCTTCTATAAGATAATAATTCAAATAAGGAAAAACTTTCTGTTTATATAAGTAAAATCTTATTTGATATTTAATTTCTAAATATTAAGAATTTTTAAACAGGTGCATTAAAGTTTTCGCCGAGCCTCAATAAAAGTCAGGTGTATTAAAGTTTTCGTTATGCGTAGGGTGGGGAAGGGCTCCAACAAAGAGTGTATTATGCGTAGTCTTACATTGTATTTCTGACAGAGGTTGTTTTTAAAGTTTAAACTCGTGACCTCCTAATCAAATTACAACAACTTTACCAATTACTCTAAGACTCTCCATCAAATAGTACTGAAATTTTAAAAAACTTATGTCAAATCACAAGCAAATTCGTTTAAAAAATAAAAAAACATCTAAGTTTAAACAGAAAAACTGACTTTTTGATTTATATAGATATTATCAAAATTGTAAATTAAGAACATATTAAAATTTTAGAAACTTACCTCAAATCACCATTAAATTTATCTCTTCTCATAGATATATCAAGATTTTTTTAAAGCAAAAATCTTCTCAATTAATTTATTTTCAGCTTTTGACTATAGCACTTATTACGATGATCATCTTTTTTCGAACTGAGATGAAACATCGTACTCCTATGGATGGTGAAGGAATATATTCTGGCGAAGAAAGCCTTATATGTAAATTATGATTCATAATATTATTTAATGGAATATATAAGCTAAAGTTCTTAAAAGAAATTATGATCAATTTATTTTAGGAGTCCTTTTACTACTATATTTTTAGGAGCTTTTAATTTTTCAACATTCTTCTACCTATTTTAGGATTCAATACTATTGGGCAAAGGTATTAATATATCCTCGAACTTTGATAAATGATACAAATATACCTCCATCATATTTTGGGTACAAATATACCTTTACCGTTAATGAAAATGTACAAATATACCCTTATCACTAACGACGGGACACGTGTCACGATCGTGTTCCTCCATTGGTGATAAGGATATATTTGTACCATTTATTAAAGTTCGAGGGTATATTTGTAATTTTTTCATTTTTATAATTTACTTTCTCCGTTTCATATTAATTGATCATTTTATTAAAAATAATTATTATATATTAATTGTCCATTATACTAAATCAAAAAAGTTGATGAAGCAGGCAGGAGTAGCAGGCCACGGAAGCAGGCAACTCTCCGTCAATGCTTTTTTTAATTTAGTATAATGGACAATTAATATAAAATAATTATTTTTAATAAAATGATCAGAATATGAAATAGAGAAAGTAAATTATAAAAATGGAAAAGGTACAAATATACCCTCGAACTTTGATAAATGGTATAAATATACCATTATCACTAATGGAGGAACAGGATCTTGACACGTGTCCCACCGTTAGTGATAAGGGTATATTTGTACCTTTTCATTAACGGTAAGGGTATATTTGTACCCAAAGTATGACAGAGGGTATATATGTACCATTTATCAAAGTTTGAGGGTATATTTTTACCCTTTCCCTTATAAATATAATAATATAATAGAAGAAATTAAGTGAAAAGACGATTTTGTTTATTACTAAAATTTTTAATGACGGACAAAAAGTTCAATTCACTTTTCTAAGGGTCTTCACACTTTTAATATTACTAGTTTAGCTGCACGTGCCTTGCACGTGTAATTTTTTATTATTTAAAATTAAACGATTTTATCTATTATGAAGGTTTTTAATGAAGTACAAAAAGTTCAAAACAAATATTTTATAGTAAGCACATATATATATGAGAAAAATAATTACGTTGTTAGATTCGAACATACGAGAATATCAAACCTATAAATCAAAATTCACAAATAAAACAGATGTAATAATACATGATGTGTTAAACTTAAAATCACTCTCAAGCTAAAGAAAAAATAATAAGCCACGACAACCGATAGAAAAGAAAAAATAACTCAAAAAAAAGAGAGAGAATAACACACTAATCTAGCGGATGATAATTACAATGGTTGAAGAAACATAAAATACAAGCGTGGGATCGAATAGTATATATTAATATAAAAATATGTTGAAAATTAAACCTAGTCCTAATTTAAGAAAAAAACTTACCATATTTTAAAGTCCTAATCCATTACCATATTTTAAAATCTTAACCCACATATTCTAGGATTTAAAATTATATATATATATATATATATATATATATATATATATATATATATATATATATATATATATATATAATTAAATAATAATTGGAGAAAAAAAAGTGAAAAGATGATTTTATCTATTATAAAGTGTTTTAATGAAGGACAAAAAGTTCAAATCATTTTTTTAATGACTTTCACGCTTTTAATATATTATAGATATAGATATAGATTATATAGGTATATATATAAAACCTCACGTATTATATCAATCATAAAATTCTCAGTCAAATAATGCCACTCTCGTGTGACTGTACAATATTTAGGATAGATTGTGTAGTTATGTCTTGTTTTTTCATAAATTTAAAGGAAAAAGTACGAGAAATAGCAAACTTAAGCCTATAATTAAGCTAAATAGCAATATTTTTATAAAATTAAGTTATATAGCAAAAGTTGTAATATTTTTACTGGGAATAGGTCATTGCCGCTTTTTACAGTTACCTTGTGTAACTCCTCCCCATTTCACACATATGCATTTATTTCCTTCCTTTTTAATTTTTTTTTCTTTTATATTTTCTCAATTATTCTCCTAATTTTTAAATTTCAAATTCAACTATATTGCTCACGTTTTCTACACAAGGTTGTGTTCCACAAAATCAGGTAAGCATTAGTTTCAGCTATTGTATGTTATCACTTCCCCAAAATTCATTTAATTTGTTTTTTGTATTCTTCTCTTTACCATCTTTATCACCATCTTTTAATTTCTAAGCTTTTTGATTTTAGAATTGTGGAGGTCTGCTCTAGTGACATAACACACACCACGTAGAAAATCTAATGGAAGTATACTCCCTATCAATTTAGTTTCGAATAGCCCATCATCCGTTAGTTTTGAACTTTCTCAAGTTAAAAATACAAATGCAGTTTCTATACTTATACAATTGTTAAAATTAGTGATTGTTGAAGAGGTGAGATCGAAGTATCGAAATGATCCAATGAAAATGACTGAAATTATGAAAGCGAAGTGATTGAAAAAAATACTTCTTCTCCAAAACATCTCAAAAATGCTAAACATCTTTATTTATTTTTTTAAAAAGAAATCAAAGGAACTAGCAAAATTTCAAGTTCAGAAATTGAAAAAAAATTTGAAGATGATTCTGAAGAAGATGAAGAAGAAGAATTCTATTTTTCAAAATTTTTGCAATTTGTAGATGTATTCAGTATGTAAGTTAATTCTCTATGTTATTTTGTGCGTGTGTATTTTTTCTAATGATTAATGTCTTGTATATGTATTTAACATATAGTTCATTTAAAATGTATCTTGTATTTTGTATTTATATATATACTAGTTTAGTCGCATGTGTATTGTTTGATTATTTAAAATTAAATAATTTTATCCATTGCGGAGATTTTAGCTAACGTTTTTATATTTACTAGTTTAGGTGTACGCGCCTTGAGTGTGTACTTTACTTTAATGAATTCAAACATTACATTAAATAGGATATTTGTTTAAATATTAAACATGAATATAATAATTAAATTTAATATCTTTTGAGTATGTAAAAATGAAGAATTTATTTATTAAACCTAATCATTACAAAAAATATTTTTAAAATCGATCGACATTCATCTACCATCTTTAAATTGCAACAAAACAATACAATGATAGAGACATCAAAATAATACAATTAAATCTAATCTTTGCACACAAAATTTTTCTCAAAGTCGTCCGACACTCATCTACCACCTGTAAATAATAACAAAATAATACGACAATAGAGATATCAAAATAATACAACTAAACCTAACCTTTACATACAAAAATTCCTCAAAGCCAACCAGCATTTATCTATCATCTGTAAATTACAACAAAATAATACGATAAAAGTGATATCAAAACAATACAATTAAACTTAAATTTTACACACAAACGTTTCTCAAAGCTGATCGAGATTCATCTACAAACTGTATACTACCACAAAATAACAAACTAATAGAGATATCATGATAATACAATTAAACCTAACCTTTACCTAAAAAAAAATTAAAGCCGACCCACATTCAGCTAGCATTTGTAAATTAAAATAAAACAATAAGATAATAAAGATATCAAAACAATACAATTAAGCCTAACCTTTACACAAGAAATTCTTCAAAGCCACCCGACATTCATCTACGACCAGTAAACTATAAAAAAAATTTATAATAGTGATCACAAAACTTTGATTTTGATCCAACTAATTCTTTTCTAATCGAAAATTTTGACCCTAAAAAATGATTTTGAATGAAAATAAAGAAGATATATATGCACATGTTGAATTCTATTATGCCGACAACAGCAGTGAAGAAGTTGGAAGAAGTTGAAGGTTAGAAAATCAAGCATCCACCATCTAGACATGCAATCGAATCAAGTTAGATGAGCATCAATCACATTCTTCCAATAGGCAAACCGGTTTGTTCTCTAGTTTAAACGTACCTCTCAATATTTATAGAAGTATGTTCTTAGTACAGTCTTATTTTAGGAGTATTTTTCTAATTGAACAGTAGAAAGAATAATATTGATTAATTCTCTTACCATGTATTTTTGGAAGTCTAGTAGAAAGAAAAATATTAATTAATTCTCCTACCATATATTTTTGAAAGTCTAGTAGAAAAAAAAATATTAATTAATTCTCCTACCATATATTTTAGGAGTCCCATATATTTTAGGAAGTCTAGTTAATATAATAAAAAATAATTAAATAATAAATTAAGAAAAGAGTGAAAAGACAGTTTTGTCTAAAGAAGAGCCTTTTAATGAAGGGTAAAAAGTTCAAATAACTTTTTCTAAAGATCTTCACACTTTTAATATATTATAGATATAGATTATAGATATACAATCAATTTGTATTTGTAAGTTATATACCTTGTGATTAGATTTGTAGTTATATACAAATATGTATTAGTTCATATAAATGTATTTTGCATTTATATAAATACAATCAGTTTGTATTTATATTTGTATCTGAAATTAACATCGACAGTAATATTGTTATCAATACTATCGGTTTTTTGTATTTTTAACAAAATATGCATATGTATTTGCTTTGTACTACTAGTGATTTGTATTCAAATTTGATATTTTTATGTAATGATTTGATTTGAGAGATGAAATAATGATTTATTTTGAAGCAGATGAAAAGAATAAAAAAAATGATAATTCTTTTTTGAATTTAAATTGTGAGTATTATTTGTTATGTATTTCGTTGAATTAACATCGTTTGTGGAAATGAAATCTTCAATTTAAAATGTCCGAGTGATCGTAGTGGTTAGGATATTTAGTTCCTTATTTATCTCAATAGAATGGAGGAAAAAATGGGTTGTTCAAATATTTTTATATGTAATTTATCAGTAAAAAAATTCTCAAATATAAAATATAAATTATTATTTTGAATAATTAACAACTTATTGCTATGAAACACTTAATTAAAGGCTTAGATTTGCTATTTTTGAATTTTGGACTATGCTTAAATAGCTACTTGGGAAAAGGACACAAATGACCACTCAATCAAAATTAATTTCACAAAAATGGCTATGAAATTCAAATTCCATTTTCTAGCAATTTTAATTTTCTGGCTTGTTCTATACATATTTTATACAGTTTCTATACATATCTTATACATATAAATATTTTATACAAAAATTATATAGTTTCGATACACAATTTATATAATAATTGTACAATTTTCTTTTTACATATTTTATATAATAATTATATAATTTTTATACACTTTCTATATTTTTTTTAATATATTTTATACAATATACATATTTCATAGATCTATACAATTTCTATACATATTTCATATAACAACTATACCGTTTTTATATAAATATATTTAATTATTATTTTTAAAAAACTAAAAAATAGAATATTTTTTAGTTAAAAAATTTGAAACAAAAAGAAAAGCTGAAATATTTTAGGAAAGGGGCGAATGGCCCAATTTGAAAACTGTACCAGCATTATATATGAATTGTATCAATATAGTATATAAACTGTATCTGAACTACATAAACCAAAATAACCCAAATTAAAAAATGGCTATAATGTGAAAATAAAATAGCTGACTGACTATTTTTTAGCAAGATGTTAAACTTGGGCTATTTATTTTAAAAATGACTGGTGTCTTTTTCCCTTGCTATTTTGATGTTTAAATATTGGACTATGTTTAAATAGCCCTTCTAATCCTACCAGACTAACAATTAAATGCTTTTACAAAGTAACTAATGGACTTAATTTCCAAATCCAAAACCTAAAGGGGTTATTTGGTAGAGAGTATAAAAACAATGAAGAATATGATGTATTAGTAATGTTTGCATTAGAAATATTGGTATTAGTTACGTTGGTATTAATAATGCTAACGTTATTTCTTATACATTATTTGATTTGATGCATCAAAAATAACATCTCTTACATAATTTTTATTAAAAATATTTATTTACAAAAATATCCTCATTCAGCTTTGTATACTTTCTTTGCAACAAAATTCTTTTACCTCTAAAACTTTATTGACTTATTTTCTCCAAAATAAAATCAAGATATAATACATAAATATGACCCTAAACTTGACACCACATTATAACTTTGACCTTAAACTTTGATAGTGCACAAATAAGATCTTGAACTATTCAAAACCTGAACAAATATGATCTCCGATTTCGTAACCCCCATGCGTGAGTTTCACTCACGTCTATGTGGAAAGGTAATCCAATCACACGGTGCCACGTCGTTAAAAGGACTGACTTGGAGGGAGGTCATATTTGTGTAGTTTTAAATAGTCAAAGGTCATATTTGTGCACTGTCAAATTTTATTTTTTGTGTTAAAACGACGTCGTTTTTATTATTATTATTATTATTATTAGATTTTATTTATTTATTTAGGGATCGAACCCGTGCAGCAGGCTGAAGGAAGCGCCCAAAACAACAAATAACACCACTGGACTATCTAAGTGTCTTGTTTCATGTGGTTCAACATTAATATACGTACATAAATATAGATTTTCTACCTTATATATACGCCGTAATTTTTTAACTGAGGGGGTTTGGGTGAACCCCATGGCAACCACGTAGGTCCGCCCCTGCGTTAATTTAATAACATTTAATAACGTTAATTTGATAACGTTAATTTAATATACTACTACTATCCTTAATAACATTAATTTATTAATGTTTTATTAAAACTATACATTTTTTTATTATTAGTATAGTTTCATCTTTAATTTAATATTTAAATAAATTATATTTAGATATATTATATAACTTGTTTTATAATATATATACATACCCGCACGATTTTTTCGTATGAGGCTGACTCACCTAATTAATAAATCTTCAATATTGTTCTTTTTCCGTAATGACAAAAGAAATTAGATGTCATTTTAATCTTTGAGCCAAAAATAATAAAAAAATAATAGTGAAAAGTTATTTAAATGTCATATTTGTGTAGTTTTGAATTGTTAAAGGTTATATTTGTGCACTGTCAAAGTTATAATTTGGTTTCAAATTTAGAGTCATAGTTGTGTATTATCTCTAAAATCAACTGGTAATTAACATTGCTTCATTATACTCTCGGTAGTTTGTCGTGTGAAGAGCATGGCGTACAACACCACCTTGCACCTGTGAAACAAATAGCCGAGGCCTTTCGTTAGTCTACCCACGGCGCCATTAAAATGTCATACTTTGATGACATATACTTCAGTAAACAAATTGTAATAATAAATAGTTGTTGTTCCAAAGTTAACTCAGTTGGAACTGGTGGCTCTTCCATGGCGAAATATAAAGAAAAGAGAGGCACAGTAAAAGTGGAAAAGGATTAATTGAAAAATGATCTAGAGAGATTTGAGGGGTAGTGTGGTCATTAATCAATTTAATGCATGCGTTGTAACTTTTTGTATAACTAATACATAGAAAATGATGTGTATTACTATTACACACCTTAATACACAATAGAGTATATACATAGGTTAAGAAATGTACCAAACAAGATATTAATAACACACATTAACTAATGCATATATATATTTTTTTAATACACTCTACCAAAACGACCCAAAGTAAAATCCAAACAAAAACTCAGAAAACCCTCACTATAGCATCCATTTTTCAGGCATTGCCACTATAACGAGATTTGATTGTACAATATTCTCTTTGTTTTATTTTCCTTGGTCTCTGATGACTTTGCACATCCCTTAGGAAATTTTTAATTAGAGAGTACTTTACTAAATTAACATTATCAATGACGCTAAATTTGACTATAATTATTTTTTAAATTATTTAATAATAAGGGTAATATGAGAAAGAAATGATATTTGCGAAAATGGACAAAAAAAGTGAAACATATTTAGTAGCCGTTTGACCATGAAAATTAAAATTTTTCTGGGTTGGAGTTGAAATTGGAGTTGGAGTCGTATTTGGCCATGTCTTTTTCGATTTTTTTTTTGACTTTTGAAAAAAAAATTTAAATATAATTTTATGCCATAACTTTTACAAACTATCAATTTTTTTTTTGGACTTTTAAAAAAACTTTTTAAAATATGATTTTTTAGGGTGCTGCTAATTTATTTCATTAATTTTCTTATACATGAAAATTTTACCGTGTGTGAATAAATTATTTCTATATAAAACATGCTTTGCATATTTATGGTATATCATATCATATACCATAAATATATAAATATGCTTAGTATGTTTCTTTATACTTTGTATTTTTATATATGTATGTATATGGTATATACATGGTATAAACTTCATATATAACATACTTTGTATATTTCTATTATAAATATGCTTAGTATGTTTTTTAATACTTTGTATATTTATTTATGTGTGTATATGATATATACATGGTATAAACTTTATATATAACATACTTTATATATTTCTATTATAAATATAATACTTTATATATTTATGGGTATAAATATAAATTAAAAGTAAAATAATGTCTTAAATAAAGGAAAAAATTAAATAAGGGATAAAAATAATGATGAGAGAGAAAAAGAGATATATGTTAATTAGGATAGTATTAAGTTTGAAATTATAATTATCTTATTTTTTAAAACTGCTATATACGTAATATTAAAAAAATAATGTTATAAGGAGAGTTTTATGTAAAAATTTAAAAGATTTGAGTTATATGTAATAATAATAAAAGTTGGAATTGGAGTTGGAAAATTGTGAAAACAACAAAAACCTGTTTTCTCATTTCAGATTTTTTTTTTGAAATTATTTTCTGAATTTTCATGACCAAACACCACAATTTTTAACCCCAATTTTTTTTTTCGGAAAAAAGGAAAAAATTTCCATGGCCAAATGGGCCCTAGGATAGATTCTAAATGGTGTATTCTATGTTTTCCCCCCTAAACTTAAATAATTTTTATAAAAGTGCATGTGTTTTAAATGGTGCAACTCCTACCAAACAAAGTACACAAATGGACTTCATTTCCAGGCCCAAATCATAAAGCAAAACCCAAATAAGATCTGTGAAACCCTAAAAACCCTAGTTCCTTTGCAACTCAATACGCTTTTCTATCCAAGAGCATCTTCGAAGCTTAAGGGAAAAGCTGCACAAATGGTAACTATCCAATATACAAGAACGCACGGATAAATGGTTAACTGTATATATTAAATTGTTGATTTTTGTTTTGTTTGATTTAATGTAAATTAAGGGAAAAGGAACAGGAAGTTTCGGTAAGAGGAGGAATAAGACTCATACACTGTGTGTTAGATGTGGTCGTCGTAGCTTCCATATCCAGAAGAGTCGTTGTTCTGCTTGTGCTTACCCTGCTGCTCGTCTTAGAAAATGTATGCTTTTCTTTAACTTTGAAGCACCCTTTTGTTAATTTTTTGTTGTTATTGACATTTAAAGATGTTTTTAGTTGGAAATTTTTAGTTGATTTGAGGGTAGTTTTGAATTTCATTGAAGTGTTCGCTTGTCTGGGTTGGATTAGAAAAAAAGTTGGTTGTTATTTACATAGTTATTTCTAAGATATATGATTGAGATGGTCAGTTTTACTGAGCCTATTAGTTGCTATTAGGTAAAAAGTCTAGTGCTTTGCACTATCATTTTGATTAAAGAAAGTGGTTAAGTAAGTTGAAAATTTGAAATAATGAAAATGGGTTCTGAAGTTCTCGTTGGTTTGAGTTTTCTTTGCTTACTTTTATGATATTTTTGGCCCTTGCAATTTACTTGTCGGATCTAGAATGACAACTTCAATTGGATGTCAAATTGATGTATTCTTTTTTCAGTTGATAAGTGGTTATTGTTGAATCTCATCAAAACTAGGGCCCTGTTTGGTTTGGATCGTCCTTTTAGTTTCCAATTGTTGAATAAGTAATTACTAAAATATTGATTGACATGGTCACTGAGCTAGCAATTTACTATTAGCTCAAAAAGATCCCTTAAAAACTGAGATGGAAAAACGATCTAGATTATGGCGTATCATGATATGTATAATAGCTGGGGATTAAGAGACAAAAATAAGTCCACTTGACAACCCAAGGTCATCATTCCCTATGGTTTTCACAGATAAAAGATTATTATGAAGGTTTGTAAGAAGATCAAAAATCAGTGATTGTGTCAAGAATTATGTACAAAAGAATATGAGAACGTCATCTAGCATTCAGGGGATTGCACGTATAAATTGAAATTTTTGAGCAATTAAGGGAACTGGGTAAATTGAGTGAAATTAATGGGAACCAATTGGTCTTAAAGTTCATAGTGTTTGGGTTCTTTTTGACTTTATAATATCTGCTGACAAAGAACGGGAGCTTTGGAGTAACTGGTGAAGTTGCTGCCATGTGACCAGGAGGTTACGGGTTCAAGCCTTGGAAACAGCCTCTGTCAGAAAAGCGATACACCCTTGTGGTGGGGCCCTTCCCCGGACACCGCGCATAGCGTCAGCTTTAGTGCACTGGGCTGCCCCCCCCCCCCCCCCCCCCCCTTTTTTTTTTTTTTTCTAATATCTGGTGACAAAATGTAAGCTGCAAAGAGGATGGAACTGGAAATGATTTGGTTCAAATGTTTCTTTGTTGGAGTTGGTAGGTGTAAGGATGATGAAGTGAGTATATTATCTGCAGCTCCTGTTCAAGCCTATGTTGCTCGGACTCGTCAAAAAAGTCAATGGGTGTGTGTCGGATTTGCCAAAACTAGTGTATTTTTGGAGAATCCGACACGGGTGCGGCGTCGAAAGTGAAGAATCCGTGCAACTTAGGTTCAAGCTGTTAATAATGCATGCTTACAAGTCAGTTATGGACTTATGGTACTTGACGTTGCCTAGACAACTAAGAACTATTGTCCAAGCCATCTTAAGGGGGTTGGTGTCAGTGTGCCGCCGTGTGGTATTAGTTTGTGTTGGATTTTCCCTGTACTGATTATGAATGGGTTTAGATACTAATGGATTGTGTGTATCATCTTAGTGGTATTGGGCTGCTGGGTATTGGTTGGTGGTAGCTTAGTTGTGATGTCTTACTGGAATTGTATCTTAATTTTTCATATTTTACCTGGAGCTTTAACTAATGAATTGGATGGTATAAAAATCATTTGCATAGTATCAGATTACACTATTTAGCTATTGTGTTCTTCTACACTTTGGTATATTCCTTTTGCATGTTTCCTTTTGCATGTCCACGATTGTTTGATTAAGCTTAATCTTATTTGTTTTTGAGGTCTTAAGTTTGGTTCGTGGATACCCGTTAAGTGTTTGGTTGGTTTGGAAAAAATTGGTTTTGGAAACTAGTGTTTGGATTTGGTTATCTACCTTTGAGAGTAACATTAATTACAAGAAAATCGATTAAAATCTGTTTGCTACTGAACTTCATTTTTTGTAAGTACTTTCTGGCCATATGGTTCAAACATGGGAAAGGGAAATAGAGACCGGACCTCTTCGTCCATAATCTTAAACAGCTGTCAAGCAAAAAAAAAAAGAGTTTAAATATGGTAATATAGATGATATAAAGGATCTGAGGTCTCATGTGGGCACTTCATGATGATTAGTTTTCAAGTATCTGTTTCAAACCCAACCTTTTCTTCTTATCAAAAAAGAAATAAAGGGGTTGGGAACTTTTACACATTATGAACGTACTGAAGTTAGATTTATGTTTGATTTCTGAAACCAGCTCGGAGATCCAATTGGGTTATTGAGAAACCATTGCTACAGTTGTTTAGTTTCAATAGGCAATACAAGTTGTTGTGGGTGTTTTTTGCAACCTAATAAGGAGGATAGTATTTGCTGATTATTGTATCTGGCTGTAGATAACTGGAGCATCAAGGCACTTAGAAGAAAGACCACTGGAACTGGTCGTATGAGGTATCTCCGCAATGTGCCCCGCAGGTTTAAGACGAACTTCAGAGAAGGTAAGTTATCTTTATCAACTTTTGTAAATAGAGAATTTTTTCTCTTGGACCTTCAATTTTACAACCTTGTGTATCTAACCCTTGGTTTAGCAGATTCTATTGACTTAGAATATCTCTAGTAGACAAACTAGCTAGCCCCCAGAGCTTAGTTCAAGTGGCAAAGCTTGAGGTAGTTGTGAGTTAGATCACAGGTTTGATCCCTGCGCCATATGGCGAAGCCTGGTATTTAAGTGGAGTAGGGAGCCCCATTATGCCCGTGTTTGAATGCTGCAAGTGGTCCTAAGGGTCGCCCAGGATGATTTCTTTGTGGTCATCATAAAAAAAAACAAAAAAACTAGCGAATGCTAACAGCCGTAACTTGTTTTTATGCATACTTTTTCTAGAGGTTACTAGGGAAAATTAAGTGGGAGGTGACAAGAAAGTCTTTCAATTAAAAATGGTGACAACTTTGATCAGCTAAGGTCAAAGCTTCATTTAAATTGTGATTAAATTAATTGGGGTGTAAAATGTAATTTTTAAAAACTTTTTAATTTTTTAAAAAGTCCTCCAACTCCAAATTTCAAATTTTAGAGTTTCCCCCCTTTTCTTATCTTTCAATCTTTCTTCTTTTTCTTTCTCCCCATCTTCTTCTTCTTATTTTTTTCTCTCTCTATAGATTTTTCTCTTCTTCCATCTTCTCTTCTTCTTTTTCTTTCTCTTTTCATTTCGTTAAACCTTTTTTCATTTTCATGAACTATTTTTATAAAAAAAAATTGAAAAGTTTGAGAAGACATTTTTTGATTTCTTTTAAAAATCAATGAAGAAATAATTTAGCAAATTTAGCAACTACGAGAGTTGTTTCAGCAACTACAAGAGTTGCTTCAGCAACAGGTGGTTCAACAACTACGAGAGTTGCTTCAACAACTATGGTAATTGCTGCAACAACTACTATTAGTTGTTGTGTTACAAGCAACTATCGAAGTTGCTGCAAGCGTTGATGTAGGGATCTTTGTGTAAATATAGGGTATGGATCTTTGTTAAATAATAAAACTTGAGGGTTTTAAAATTAGTGTCATTAACACTAATCTTAAAGCAAATTTTTACTCTTCTTTGAAAAACTAGATAAAATCGTTTTTTACCTCCTCTCTACCTCCTCTCTCTCTCTCTCTCCCGGCCCTCCGTTGCCGGCCCTCCGTCGCCGGCACCGATCTGATCAGATCTCAGATCTCCGGCATCGATCTCCAGCCTCCGGCGCCGACCCCGTCGCCGCCCTTGGCCCTCGGCGCCGACCCCTGATCCGATCGCCAGACCGTTTCCGGCCTCGATCGCCGGCCCTCAGCGCCGACTCCCGGCTCAGATCTCCGGCCTCCCAGCGTCGACCCCCGGCCTCACACCGCCCCCCCCTCGCCAGCTCCGGCGAGCTCCGACCCCCTCGGTCTCCAGCAGCCGCCGCCTGGGCCCCAGCTGACACCGGTCGGTATCAACCAGCAGTAGCTCCGTCGCCGGCCAGCCGCCGACTTCTGCTGTGACCAACGGGTCCCCGACAGCCGCAGATCCATCTCACCACCGGAAATCCCTGGAATCCAGTCTACGCTGGGTTTTGGTTTTCCGGCTTCGCCGACAAGCGTAATCCGGTGACTTCTAACCTTTGTTATTTCATTTCAGTCTCTTAGTTCGTTATTTCATTCTTCGTATTGTGCTAATATTATTTCCTGTAACTTGATTTGTGTTTGATTTATTTGATTTGTTGATATTGAGATTGTCTGTTGTCTGTTGTTGCTGTTGCGGTGGTCGCTTACTGCACTGCTGTTGTTGGGGTTATCTGCTTTGCTTCCGTGACATTGTCTGTTGCCTGTTGTTGATATCCTATATTCCCTGTTGTCTGTTGTGGCGGTTGCTGTTGCCTGTTGTTGCTGTTGCTGTGGTCGTTTCTTGCCTTTGAGTATATTCTCTTATATTTTATCGTGGTAGTGGCTGTGGGCGGTAATGGTTGGATAGGGTCATGTCCAAGGGGGTTGGGGCGTGGGGACGTTGTGGGGGCGGGGGATGAGGAAAGGGCGGGAGTGGGAAGGAGGCCAAGGTTGGGCAGCGGGGGTGGTAGAGGAGGGCGCCCGGGTAGCGGGGGTAGGCTGAGAGTTGGGTCTTGGAATATAGGGACCCTTCAGGGTAAGTCCATAGAACTTGTGAAGATTCTTAGGAAGAGGAGGATCAATATTGCGTGTGTGCAGGAGACCAAGTGGGTAGGGTCTAAGGCTAGGGATGTGGATGGTTACAAGTTGTGGTACTCTGGGAGCGAGAGGCGTAGGAATGGAGTTGGCATCCTAGTAGATGAAGAGCTTAGAGGTCAGGTCGTGGAGGTGAAGAGGATCAACGATAGGTTGATGACTATTAAGTTGGTCATTCGGGGGTTTACCCTGAACGTGTGTAGTGCTTACGCGCCTTATGTGGGCTCGGAGGGGGAGGAGAAAATGCGGTTTTGGGAGGATTTGGAGGAGGTGGTGAGAGGCGTGCCTAGCTCGGAGAAGATTGTTGTAGCAGGAGACTTCAACGGGCACATCGGGGCGTTACCGGGAGCCTTTGGTGATGTGCATGGTGGTTTTGGTTTTGGGGACAGAAATGAAGAGGGGACTACTCTTTTGGAGTTTGCGAGGTCCTTCGGGCTGGTGGTGGTGAACTCGAGCTTCCCGAAGAAGGACGATCACCTGATCACCTTTCGAAGCGCGGTAGCCAGGACCCAGATTGACTTTCTGTTGCTTCGGAAAGGGGATAGGGCGTTGTGTAGGGACTGTAAGGTTATCCCGAGTGAGAATCTTTCGACCCAACATAGGCTCTTGGTTATGGACTTGGGTATAAAGAAGATTGGAAAGAGGAGAAGTAAGGAGGGTAGACCTAGAATTAAGTGGGGCGGCTTGACGCCAATGAAGGCGTGGGAGATAGGGGAGAAGTTGGCGGGTATGGGGGTTTGGGAGTGTAGGGGGGACGTGGATAGTATGTGGGATAGGGCGGCGAGGTGCATCAGGGAGAAGGCAAGTGAGGTGTTGGGTGTTTCTAGGGGCCGAGCCGGGCACCACCGAGGGGATTGGTGGTGGAATGAAGAGGTGGAGAAGAAAGTGGGGATCAAGAAAGGGGCGTATGCTAAGTTGGTTGAGAGTAAGGACGAAGAAGAGAAGCGGGTAAATAGGAAAGAGTACAAGCTTGCTAGGAAAGAGGCTAAGTCAGCTGTCACGACAGCTAAGACGGCCGCCTTCGAGCGCTTGTATGCAGGGTTACAGGGGAAAGGAGGGGAGAAAATGTTGTTTAGACTTGCTAAGGCTAGGGAGAGGAAGGGGCGTGACCTCGACCAGGTGAGGTGCATTAAGGGGGAGGACGGTAGAGTGTTGGTGGAGGACAGCCACATTAAGGATAGATGGCAGTCGTACTTCCATAGACTCTTGAATGACGAAGGGGACAGAGCTATTGAGTTAGGGGAACTGGAACCCTCAGAGGAGTGTCGGGATTTTAGTTATTGTAGACGTTTTAGGGTAGAAGAGGTTAGAGAGGCTGTTCGCAGGATGCGAAGGGGTAGGGCGACGGGGCCGGACGAGATACCAGTGGAGTTTTGGAAGTTCGTTGGAGAGACTGGTGAAAGGTGGTTGACTGGATTGTTCAACGAAATCTTCAAGACGGCAAAGATGCCCGAGGCTTGGAGGTGGAGCACCATGATCCCTCTCTATAAGAATAAGGGGGACATCCAGAGTTGCAATAACTATAGAGGGATTAAGTTATTGAGTCACTCTATGAAGATTTGGGAGAGAGTGGTCGAGGTGAGGCTGAGACGGATATTGTCTATCTCGGAAAACCAGTTTGGGTTTATGCCTGGCCGCTCGACGACGGAGGCAATCCACCTGGTGCGGAGGCTGGTGGAGCAGTATAGGGAAAGGAAGAAGGACCTGCACATGGTGTTTATCGACCTGGAGAAGGCATATGATAAAGTCCCCAGGGAGGTGCTTTGGAGGTGCTTGGAGGTGAGTGGAGTTCCGCAGGCTTATATCAGAGCAATTAAGGACATGTATGAGGGAGCGAAAACTCAGGTGAGGACGGCGGGAGGAGACTCAGAGCATTTCACCGTCTTGACAGGATTGCATCAGGGATCTACTCTTAGCCCCTTTTTGTTTGCCTTGGTGATGGATGTGTTGACGCAGCGGATTCAAGGGGAGGTGCCGTGGTGTATGCTTTTCGCAGACGATATAGTTCTGATTGATGAGACTCGAGGGGGTGTGAACGATAAATTAGAGGTGTGGCGACAAACTCTTGAGTCTAAAGGGTTCAGGTTGAGCAGAAGCAAGACAGAGTATTTGGAATGCAAGTTTAATGACGTGAGGCTGGAGGATGAGGTGGTAGTGAAGTTGGAATCACAGGTGGTACGTACGAGGGATAGTTTCAAGTATCTCGGGTCCGTGATCCAGGGAAACGGGGACATTGACGAGGATGTCTCGCACCGTATTGGGGCGGGATGGATGAAGTGGAAGCTCGCGTCGGGGGTGCTGTGCGATAAGAAGGTGCCGCCCAAGCTTAAAGGCAAATTCTACAGGGTGGTAGTCCGTCCGGCCATGTTGTATGGAGCGGAGTGTTGGCCAGTTAAGAAGTCCCACATACAAAAAATGAAGGTGGCAGAGATGCGGATGTTGCGCTGGATGTGTGGGCTGACTAGAGGGGATAGAGTTCGGAACCAGACTATCAGGGAGAAGGCTGGTGTGACCCCGGTGGAGTGCAAGATGCGGGAAGTCCGATTGAGCTGGTTCGGTCACGTGAAGAGGAGGGGTATGGATGCCCCGGTTCGTAGGTGTGAGAGACTAGCGATGGATGGTTTTAGGAGGGGTAGGGGTAGGCCGAAGAAGTACTGGGGTGAGGTGATTAGGCGGGATATGGAGCAGTTACAGCTCACCGAGGACATGACCCTAGATAGAAAAGTCTGGAGGATGCGAATTAGGGCAGAGGACTAGAGGACTAGAGGACTAGGGCCCGTATGGGTCGCTTGTGTAGGGAATTACTTGCTGGGGGTAGTATCCTGGTTATGTTTCCGCGTCCCTTGTTTTAGTACGAATCTGGGTGCTCTCCTTTGTTTTCTTTTACTTTTCTTTTACTTTTCTTTTTCTTTTACTTTTCTTTTACTTTCACTTTCACTTTCCCTTTCCCTTTTACTTTTGCCTGCCGTATTTATGTTATATATTTTTGTAACCCCGTTTGGTGTTTTGCTTTGTAATTATGTGGCATCTTGTATCTTGAGCCGGGGGTCTATCGGAAACAGCCTTTCTACTTCTTTAGAGGTAGAGGTATGGACTGCGTACATCTTACCCCCCCCCAGACCCCACCAGGTGGGAATACACTGGGTTTGTTGTTGTTGTTGTTGTAACACTAATCTTAAATTGTCACCTCTACTCAATATTTAATACTTGTGTCACTCTTTTTTAGTTTCAAAACTTTTTTGTCACCCTTAATTAATTTGCCCAGGTTACTATCGTCTTGTAGGTCCCATTTTGAGGGAAGACTGCTTTGTTTTTATGACATGCATACTGTAAAATAATTCTTTCCTCTACTTGCCTCTTCTTTCGGCTATCGATTTCTTGATGGCTTTGTTCTGGGGGCATACATTTATCTCCTTTCCAATTCGAGGGTTTCTCTTTTGCTCAGATTTTGTTTCCTTTCTCTATCTGGGTTCCCTCGGCTTGGTACATTTCTCTTGTAATCTTTTCTTCCGTATCCATTATTTTTCACACTACATGAACATGTCTGTGTAGAGAGATACTCATTGCTTAAGTTGTGGGTTTAGGTATATAAGCTTACCTAGTTTCTGTTTAAGACAGTCTGTAGAGACTAACAAATTTAAGGATGAATGTGTAAATTATATATATGCAAGTAGTATATGTAATATAGGAACCATAGCTGCATCTCTTCTTAAACCTGGAGCTTGCAAACTTTGGCCGTGTTAAATGCTTGATTAATAACTGGCTTTTCTGTTTGTGGGCTCTTCAGGAACCGAGGCAACTCCAAGGAAGAAGGGCACTGCTGCACCCTCTTAAATTTCTAAAGAAGCAGTTTGACATTGTTTCATTTTGATTTTGCCTTCCATTTTGTTGATGAATCAAAGTTTGAATATTACCTCTCATTTGTTATGTCGGAGATATTTTTGTTTAAGATATTTGTTCTATGGATTGCTTTGCCTTTGATATAGTATTCGTTTCCCACTCCTCTTAGCCTAATCATTTAAAGGCTAATGATATACTTTTAGTTGTGGTAGGTAGGACTTCGAATGTTGCAGATTCATCCTATAACACTGCTGCTGAACTCGGAACATTTGCATTGAAATGAGTTTGGGAATGCTAGTGGTAGTCCGTCTTATGACATGTTTGGTGTTTGGGGGGAGAGAGGTCAATATACATCTTCCTAGAAACAAATGGAACGTGGAACACACTTCTAACCATCTTTTGTAGAGGACTAGAGTCATAACGGCAAATTATTTGAGGCGATGTTGAAGTTTTTTCTTTGGACAGGTAACTTGGATTTTTTGAAGTTGTATGTTCTCATAAACATAAAATTTCACAAGTTGTGAGAACTACTAAATTTTTTCCTATTCTTATATAATGTTAATAAGCAACAAATTATTATTTAATATAATTTTTTCACACGACACTGACAATATTTTCATGCCAAGCATTAGTTTTTTTGGCTAATGTTATGTCTAGCGCGCCTCTTTTTAACAAAATTTACAATGATGAGGATTTTTTTATAAAATATTAATTTATGGGTTAAATTTTGTATTTCAAAATATGTTAAAATCATGATATTTTAATCTCATTTCCAAAAGCCTAATGTTCGTCATGCCAATCATTGTAATCCTTCGCCTTTCAAATTTGACTAGGAAATGATACTTAAAAGAGCCTCCATTTTATTGATCAAAAACCATTTACCAGCTAGTCATGAAAATAAATGACAATGCCACCAATATCAAATCCATTTCTTCGGCGAAACAAACGTTACATAGATCAAATAGAAAGAGAGCTATGTGTATATAGGGGAGACTGCAGCCTATTCAATTAGTGACGGATTCCAGATCGGGTATAATAAGTTTTCTGAAAGCATAACCAATAACAAGAATTGCTTAAGGCAGCAACCACAAGGCTCTATGGTTCCATTTGTTCCAATAACTCAGGCTTCCAAGGCACCCCATTCTTCACGATGCCAATTTGCACCCTGCACATACTTGTGCTTAACCATCGCATTGGATTCTTCCATAAACACTTGCCAACACAGGTTAGTTTAAGATGTTGGACAAAATTGTCACACCACCAATAAAGCATATGATGGCAACTCAATGCTTGAGCCAATAGTTTCGCAGCTGGGACATGTGCAACAGTATCTCGTCTCGGCCTTGGTTGGTGACACTACTGGTCATAATCCAAGGTGGTGCAGTTTGGAAGAACTTCTGTATCAACTCCAGAAAATCCTGCAAGTTCTCTTCGGGCCTTTTTCCTCCATTTTTCTTCTTTTTCCGTTTATCACACTTGGTAAAAACTATTGTCATTGGGATCTGAAACAGAGCACCCACGTTACAGCACAAGACTTGGAAAAGTTTCCTCATAAATAAACAGAAAAGCATCAACATTAGAAACGAATTGGTTAGGCATTTCTAATATCGATTGTTTAGGTGGGGGCAAAATGATATCCAAAGTAGTAAGTGGGGGATGGAGGGGGCACTCCAAGTTTCTCTAATATTAAGTGTGATGAGTCGTCTTCGAATAGGCAGTATAAAGATTTAACACTTCACAGGATCATGCAGATAGCAAAGACAGAGAAGGAACAACTTGAAGAATAGGGGAAAGAAATCAGAACTTGAAATGATGATTACATGGCAAAAGGAGTCCTCATATTAACATGATATGATCTTATAGATTCGTCTTTTATTAAAATTAGAAAGGAGATAACTTAGACCAAATCTCACCTTATTCTCTCCCAGCCAACTTGCATATTCAAGATCAATCCTTTTTGCAGGAATGCTAGCATCTATGAGGAGGAAGACTGAAACAAGGTTTGGTCGGTTTAGGAAATAATCTTTGGTGAACTTGGCCCAATCTGTTCGTACTTCATGTGGTGCAGCTGCATATCTTCACCATATAACAGAAAGTCAGCATTTAATCTTGAATATGCAAGTACTGTTAACAATGACAATTGAAGAAGAAGCTTTCACATACAAAAACATACACGTTAACGATGTCAATTTGAGGCACGAAAAGGAGCAACATTATTTATTCTAATGAACGTTTGGGAGTGATAGAGACGGAAATTTTGAAAAATATGATTGAGAGGAGAGTTTGTACAGAAGTTGATCACCATGAAGATAGAGAACAAAATAAAGTGGCTTGCAGCTGCGCACGATAATCTAAATGCACAAGAAAGAGCTTTGTTCTAAGTGGATCTACATAGGAGAGGGAATAAAACATTCAACTGTTATATAAAGTGACTCAAAGAACATTTCCATAGATGCTCAAGCATTTTACAAACATCTCAGTCTGTCTTTCGGACAGCTTGCTAAATCTAGTAAACTCGGCCAAAACTTGCATCAACCTGACTATCACAATATGACGTGTAAATGTTTTCAATCCAGCACTTTAACCATATTCCTCGACCATGGCTCAATAACCACACACTGCACTATGCGAGGTTCTATTCACATCTATTAAGAAGCAATTTACTTTATTTTTAGATTTTAATCTTTTACTTTTAGAATTAGATTTCAACTTAGCAACTTATGTTTTATGTAATTAATATTCTCCTTCTCATGAAATAAAAAATCCTCTATATGAATTTAGTCAACCTTGTTTGACAGACCTAGAATGACATAGCAAGGAGTTCTGACATTTCAAACTACAACAGGTAACGATGACTTATTCACCAAAAACTTAAGGAAAACCATCAGATAAGCTATCATGAAAGTGCATCGGCATGACAGAATGTGAGCATCACATTTTACAGTAATTCTATTTTGTTGATAATTGTGGTGTACAGGCAGCTTGTGCGCACCTTGACTAATTTTACCGGGTACCTGTCATCTCCTACCAACACAGGTACCGGGTAAATCTATCCAACAAGGCTTGGACATATGGGAATTGAACCTGAAACCTTATGGTCTTGAACCTACTTTAGACCACTAGGCCACACCCTTGGGTGCATCTTACAGTAGTTTTTCAAAATGCTGCAGGAAAGTATACACAACTTTATTTAAACATTCTGCAGTGAACTCCATACCCGTAGCCAGGTAAATCCACAAGATGCCAGCTATTGTTTATCCGGAAATGGTTGATGCATTGTGTCTTTCCTGCAATTAAAAAGGGCAGGTTTACTTTTATGGTTCCTTATATTAAATCTGTAAAGAAAATCTTGAAAGGTAAAACATATGGGAAGCTTCATAAGATGATGCCGATATGTCTAGCTGCTTAAAATTTAGTTTCCAGTCAAAGTTGGCTTGCCTATCTAAACAAAGAGAGCAGTACCACAACAAATCAAATTTATCAGAAAAAAGAAAAGGTATGTACCATCAAAATTTCCACATACTGAGTTACTGACATGTAACATGAATTCATTAATTATATCATTTCGCATACCTCATGGAGAAAAGATTACAACCTATAGAATTTTTTCGAACAGGTACAGTCTATACAATTTCACTGGAGTGAATATAACCAGAGATGACCCATAAAAAATAGAATAAAGACACGACACTGGCACTTTGTACCCAGCAGGAAGAATTGGCTAGTACAATGGTAAAGGTGGAAAACCCAGTAATATCAAGTTTTGATTGTGGTCATTCCAAGGAACTCAATAACAGTTGGTCAGATCTCACAGTAGAATGACAACTGATGGTAATTGAAAGAGACAGAAGCATTGAGAAGGAAATGGGATGAAATAATGAGAATAAAATTGATGCAACTGCATTAAGTCTTTCTTCCCATACCAAGTAGAGAAGACATGGTCTTATAACTTAAGTAATTGAAGAGACTGACATTTTCAGGAATTCGACCGGACAACCCAAGCCTTGAATCACATAGTCCTATTAAATTATTGCAGTGTGGTGTGAGACATTCCAGCTCATAGGCTGCCTTATATAGTCTTTGTAAGGTCTTTGACTAGCTTGTTTCAAAGACTCCAAGCTACTATACTTATACGAGAGCATGCATCTTCAAGGTTAAGCAGAAGTTGAAAGAAAAACTTCAGAAAACCCAGTAATATTTTCCTCCACTCCCCCTCTCCTTAATTCTTCTCTGTCCCTATAAACTAGGTCCTAGCTATGCCAAAAAGCGTGCCATCGTACTTATGTTCCTCCATCTCTTCCACATCCGCATTTGAGCCAACTATTCCAAATTTTTCCCCCCGTACAGTCTGTAGGAAAAAATCCCAGCATTTGTCACTAAAAAAGCCCTGAGCATCCCCTTTCCCTCCACTTCATCACCCTTGTCACTTTGTTAATCTAAAGCTCCCTAAGAATCTATCCATTCCTAAGTAGCTGAACTGTTCTATGATGAAATTATAGGTCCTCCATCAGTAAGATTAGTAAGGCAAGAGAGAAATGTAAAACTAACCTACCTAATGGACTATAATATCCAAAATAACAAAAGTTACCTTCTTTTTATCTTTCATTAAAGTTAAAAAACTTGTTATTCATTAGGTTGGGGGTTTACATCAACAAGGAGGCAAAATGGGAAATGACCTCTATTGGGCTGCTGGGTATGGCAGAGGTTTACTGCATCAACAACAACATACTCAGTGAGGTCTACTACATCAAAAGACAAAAAATCACTTGCTCATTAGAGTCTCCAAAATTTAGAAGGGAAATCAACCTCTAAAACAAAGCTCACTTTCAGATATTACTACTTGGAACTTGTTGATAGATACAATTGATTTGTTGATTCTCCTGTTATCCAATCCTTTCTGCTATCTTTGTTACCTTCAAGCTTCACCAAAACCTTGGCTATTAACTGTTCAAAAGTCAATATGAAGTAACTCACCAAACGTTACCTTGTGAGAAGTTAACATACTGCTGAAGCCAGAGTCCACACAAAGATGTAATCAATAATGAAAGGATCATTAATTTCTCAATTAAGTGAAGACCTACTATTTTAGCTATGTAAGCTCAAACATCTATCTTTAATGAACCAAAGAGCACTAAAAAATCACATCTTTTCTACTGTCAAAAATCACACTTCATCAAATTTAGCCCTCATAAATCACATCTTTTCCACTGTCAAGAATCACATTTTCTCAAATTTAGCGCACAAAAATCACATCTTTTCTATAGTCAAGAATCACACATTATCAACTTCAGCCCTCAAAAATCACATCTTTTCAACTATCAGGAATCACACTTCATCAAACTAACAGCAATTCTATAAAATACTTCAACAAAAAGTATATGAAAAACCTGGTTTCTTGGAAGTAAGAGCAAGCTTTTTCCTTCTGACAAGTGAATTGAGCAAAGAAGATTTTCCCACATTGGACCTCCCAACAAGAGCAAACTCAGGCAACCCATCAGAAGGACACTCCTCAGTCTCCACACTACTTTTCACAAACTCAGCTTGCTCTACTTGAGCATCACCAGCATACTTACTAAGCACAATATTTGACCCTTTCAAAATCCTACTACTCAAAGGCCTTGAACCAGAAGAAACATCAGTATCAGGTGGGAAGAATAACTTTTCAACTGAAATTTCAAAGTGGGTTTTTTCTTGAACATGTTCAATTTCCAAATTCTTGATTTGTAAATCTGGTGTTTGTTGAAGGAGTGTGTTGGCGGCTGAAGTGACGGATGAAAAATGGGAAAGTGGGGTCGTTTTGGATTTGGATAAGAGTGCTGAAGTGATGATAATCTTGGGTTTTGGGTAGAAGAAAATCTTTGGAAGATGAGTGACAAACATCTTGTTTTGTGTCTCTCTTCAAGACACGGAGGGTGTATTAAAAGGAAAAAAGAAAACAAAAATAAAATTAACACGTCCAAAAGACCAAAACAAAAGTGAAGATAGTTCGTCAAAGACAATGAAGGGTGTGTTTGGTATGATGGAAAAAGGGTGTATTTGGTATGATGATATGATGGAAAAAGGGTGTGTTTGGTATGATGGAAAATGTTTTCTCAAAAATATTTTTCTATTTTTCTTTATTTGATTGTAATATAATTTTGGAAAAATATTTTCTAAAGGAATTCACTTTACTCTATTTGAAAGAAAATGACTTCCCTCACGGGCGAGAAAAGTAATTTTTCTAGAAAATATTGAGATGTGACTTATGGAAACTTGAAACTAAAATAAATCAAAATATGAATAAAGTAATAAAAATAGGTCACCTATTTAATAAGTTACCAAAATAGATTAAACGTAATAATTTATTATGTTTTATACCTTTTTTAACGGCTTGATAACGAATGTGTGCAGTAAAAAAGTTTTAGTAAAACATAGTAATAATTTATTATGTTTTACAAAATTTTTTTCATAAAACATAATAATTTATTACGTTTTACAATTTTTTTTGTAAAACATAATAATTTATTATGTTTACATGATTTGACATAAAGAAGTGATGTAATAGTACACTGAGTTTTTTATTTTTAAATTATAAATTAAAACTTTATAACTTTTATAAATTAAAACTTTTTATTAGAATTTATAAATTATAACTTTTTATTACGTTTCTTACCATTTTTTTTTTAAAAGATTGCTTCATTTTGTCAAATAAGTACCACCTAGCTCACTCTTTTTGACTCTTTCTTTCATAAATTGTATTAAGAAGTTACTTTTTAATAAATAAAAGAGAAAATACATCGAATCACTCCTAAACTTATAACCAAAACTTACTTTAGACCCTAAACTTATATGACAATTATATACCCCTTTTAACAGCTTTCAAGTGAAATTTTTGCCACTCAAATTGCTGAGTGACAAATTTAAAAAAAAACTGCAAGTGAACAACCAAAAAACGTTTAAAAAATGCGGGACCCACCTTTTAAATTTTACAAATTCTTTATATATATAAATAAATAAAACAACTTTTTCCTCACTTCATCTTCTTCACTTCTTTGACTTCTTCAACCCCTCCCCACTCGTTCCCCTCACCCCACCCTACCCCCATCCCCCAACACATTGTTGGTGCATTATTTGTAAATTGTCATCATAAGAAACAAGATTAAAGTTGAAAGATCTTGTCTTCTTCTCATCCAATTGCCAAATATGATTGAGACTTTCTAAAAGTTCGATAAAAATTTTTAATGTGACATTGGAAGATCGGATACTCCATTTTTTTATTTTTTCACTCCACAGATTATTGTGCACACACACACAGTGTGAGATCGAGAGTGAATAGAGAAGGCGCACACATCACTGGAAAGCACCCACCTCACCAGAAACGTGCACATACACAATCAAGGGACAGATGGGTTAATTTTTCATTGAGTACAGAGGAATCCACTTTTGTCTCTCTTCACAATAGATACACCCATCACGATCGAGACTCCATTTTTTCTCTCGTCATAATAGACACACCCATCACAATATATATAACTTTTATGAATATGAAAAATTGGAATGAAATTGAAATTGAAGGGAGTCTCATTTATCTTTGTGGATATGAAAAATTAAAATAAAATTGAAATTGAAATTGGAGGAAAGTGTTAGTAGACGTCAAAAAATATGGTGTGTTAATGGTGAAATATGAATGTGATTAATGGTGCTAATGTGAAAGTGAAATCTTGTGTTAATGGTGAATGTTGCGGTGGTGGTATGGGTAGCAATGGAGGTGGGGGTGGGTGGTGTGAAGAAGAAAGTGATTTTTTATTTTTATTTTTTCTATATATATGTGTGTGTGTGTGTGTGTGTCTGTGTGGCACTATTTTTTAAATAAATATTTACGTGGCAGTGACATGACAATGACGTGGGCGCGCGTGTAGTGCACCTCCCTTTGTGAGAGTGGTAATATATTTTTAGGGGGTATTTACTTTACTTGAAAGTTATTAAAGGGGGCATATAGTTGCCCAATTAGTTTAGAGTCTAAAGTAAGTTTTGGCTACAAGTTCAGGTGGGATTTGATGTATTTTCTCTAAATAAAAAAATAAAAAATACATAATTATAAATTTATTTTATTAATACGTGATAAAAAATTATATTATTTTCTAAATTTGATCAGATGAACGATAATTGTTGATGTCACATCTCATACAAATTGACCGAATGATTAAAAATGTGTAGTTAAATATTATGTTTTAGAAAATATATTATATTTTTAATTAGACGGACACATGCTTATGTAAAGTTAAAATTTAGGTAGAAAAAAATATATTTTCTATTCACCAACCAAACACCATAAAGGTATTTTTTGAAAAATATTTTCTATTCAACAACCAAACATAAGAAAATAAGTAAAACACCAACTTATTTTCTATGAAAATATTTTCTAGGAAAACATTTTTCATGGAAAATATTTTCCATCATACCAAACACACCCTAAGTGTTCCTTCTTCTTCCTCTAAATATCTAAAACTTTTTGGTTATGCCAAAATATCCACTTCTCTTCAAAAAATTGAAAGAAAGATGTATTTTAATTATTCAATTAAATTTTGGTGACATGTTTGACTAGCTAAGATTAAACGTCACTTAAAAATTTAATCAAATTAATTGAGAACTAGATTAATATTTTAAAACTTTTTCAAAATATCAAGAAAACCTCAGATTCAATTAATCTAAAAACAAAATTTAATTTTTATAAAATCAAAATTAAAATCGTTCCATTCAGCTTTTTCTAAGTGCAAATGTCTTTTCTCTCTCAAACCTAATTGTTGCTCCCATTTCATAACAGAACGACGTGACCTGCCATCTCCGACAACTTCAACCTCCAATGATCTCAACTTCGACTTCTTTATTGTTTCTTCTTTCATTCAAAAGTGTGAATTTCTCTATCTTCTCAGGTAAGGTTTTTTTTTTTAAACAAAATTTAGAACTTTTGAGTTTATGAAGAAAAAAAAGAATTGAGTTCTCTTCTCTTCAAAGTTCGATTAATAATTTTAAAATTTTATGCTTAAAAAATAAAGAAGAACGTGAAAAATTCTATCTGTGGTATTTTGTTCTCTTAATATGGCGGTTGTTATATTTGTGATACCTTTTTGTTGTTTTTCTCGAACATTATTATAAATATAGTAAAATTTGATTTTTTTTTTTTTGAGAAATTTGTTGTGACAAAATTCAACAACTGTTGAGATTGTGCAATAACTTTTAGTGAACGCTTGAACAATTATTTGTGATTATATTTTGTGTTTTTAAATGAGTGTAAAAGTATAGTGAAATGAGTTCACAAAAAGTTGAATAATATAGTTTTAGTTAATAAAAACTTAGAATTATCTTCTCTTCAAAGTTAATGTGATTGTTAATCAATTTGTGGTGTTTGTTCTCTCTTAAAACTTGATATGATTGTTGTATTGTAAATAATTTATGCATCTTCTTCAGTGAATATGAATTTATTTATGTTGTTGCGGTTGTTCTTGATCATCGTTGTTTAAGTGTTGATATCTGTGGCTTGTTGTTGTTGTTCTTGAATCTTAGAGAATGGTCTTGATTAATTTTTTGTTGTTGTCCTCTATTGTTGTTAGTGTTATTTTTTCTAAGTGTTTCGATTATTCCTAATAGATGACTCATCTGTTCCAGGAGATTAGTCACCTATTGGACAAAGACAAAATATTATGGTAAAATATTGTTAATATCTTAACAGATATATAATATATTGTAATAGATTAATAACCTATTGAAGAATATTAAACATCTGTTGGAAAAATAATACAGTAGCTTTGTTATTTTAATTTCTTTCAATAAACGACTCTTCTGTAGCAACAAATCACTTATCTCTGTCAATAGACCACTCATCTGTTGTGACACATGACTCAATTATTGAAAATATTCTTTTACTTTATTATATTTATTAAATTCACTATTATCTTTTTGTGTAATGATGTATAAATTAAGGGTTTGGGAAAGGGTGATAGAGTTGAGAATGAGAAGGATCGTGACTATCTTTGAGAATCAGTTCGGTTTCATGCCAGGTCGCTCGACTACTGAGGCCATTCACCTTATGAGGAGATTAGTGGAGCTGTTTCGGGAGAGGAAAAAGGACTTGCATTTGGTATTTATTGATCTTGAGAAGGCATATGATAGAGTTCCTAGGGAGATTTTGTGGAGGTGCTTGGAGGCTAGAGAGATGCCCCGTGACGTACATTAGGTCGATTCAGTACATGTATGATGGTGCAAAGACTCGTGTAAGGATGATAGGTGAAGATTTGGAGCACCTTTGGGTTTTGATCGGGTTGCACCAGGGATCGACTCTTAGCCCTTTTTTGTTTGCCTTGGTGATAGATGTTTTGACGCAACATATTCAAGGAGAGAGGGGGGTGCCTTGGTGTATGTTATTTGCTGATGATGTGGTATTGATTGATGAGGCTCGGGAAGGAGTTAATGATAATTTAGAGATTTGGAGACAGACTCTTGAGTCTAAAGTATTTCATTTGAGTAGGACCAAGATGGAGTACTTGGAGTGTAAGTTTAGCGATGTGTCACAGGAGGCTGACGTGGTTGTGAAGCTGGACTCTCAGGCCATTCAAAAGAGGGAGAGTTTCAAGTATTTGGGGTCTATGATTAAGGGTAATGGGGAGATTGACGAGGATGTCACACATCGTATTGGGGCCGGGTGGTTGAAATGAAGGCTCACTTTTGGAGTTTTATGTGACAAGAAGGTGCCCCCGAAGCTTAAAGGTAAGTTATACAGAGTGGCAGTCCGACTGGCTATATTGTATAAAGTGGAGTATTAGCCAGTTAAGAACTCCCACATTCAAAAATTAAAGGTGGCGAAGATGAGGATGTTGCGTTGGATGTGTGGTCATACCAGGAAATATAGGGTGAGGAATGAGATTATTCGTAAGAAGGTGGGAGTGTCTTCAGTGGAGGAAAAGATGCGAGAAGTGAGGTTACGTTGGTTCAGACACATAATGAGAAAGAGTTCTGATGCTCCAGTGTGGAGGGGTAGGACACTGGCTATGGATAATTTTAGATGGGGTAGAGGTAGGCCGAAAAAATATTAGAGGGAGGTGATTAGACATGATATAGAGTAGTTACAGCTTACAGAGGACATGACCCTTGATAGGAAGGTGTGGAGGATGCGGATTAGGGTAGAGGGTTAGGGGTGAGAGGGCGTCGATCACAGTAGGGGGCGTTCCTTATTTGTGTCTAAATTTTCTTGTTCGTGGGTTGTGTGTTGTCTATAATTTCAGATATATAGTTTTAGTGGTATCTTATGGCACTAGTATTATCAGTGGCTAGCGGTAGTTTATTTTGCCTGTACAAGTTTATATGCATTTATATTTTATTGCTATACTATTATTGGTTCTAAGCCGGGGCTCTATCAAAAATAGCCTCTCTACTTCTTCTGAGGTAGTGGTATGGTCTGCGTACACTCTATCCTTCCCAGACCCCACTAGGTTGGAATACATTGGGTATGTTGTTGTTGTTGTGTTGTTTATAGATAAAATGTCTGTGATAAAAAAGTGAATTAATTTTTAATAGATCAAGTAAACTATATAAATTACAAACAACATTAGAAGAACTTGTTGAACAAGCCCTTACAGATGAAGAGTTACCATCTGTAGATGTACAAAAAAAATAGGAAAAAGAAATCATGAAGAATATATTAAAGGAGAAAAATTGAAGGATCTAGAGAAATAGAAAAAGAAGGAGAGAGAGATGAAAAAAATAATGAAGAAGAAGATGGAAAGAATAGTTAGGAAAGAGATGAAATAGAAATTAAGAAAGGAGATAAAAAGAAAAGTGAGAAAGGAGATGAAGAAAAAAGTGGGGACGAAGATAAAAATGATGAAAAGAAAAGAGATGCAGAAGATAGATATTGGAGGTCAAGCAAATAAAGAAATGAAAAGAAAGAAAGAAAATGAAGCGACTAATGATAATGAGGATGATGAAGGATCTGGTGATAATAAAGAAGATGTTGCTGAGATATCAATGACTGATCGTGAACCTAGATCGAAAGCTGTACATATTGTTCTCAAAACTTTTAGTATTGACAAATTTTAGGTGGAGATGCCTATGGATAGCCGTGCAGATTTGACTGATGATTCTATGGTAAAATCAATCATGAATTTTTTTTTTGATAATTTCAGACAGATATTGAAAGAAAAAAAATTAAAGAATTTATTTAAGGCCGGTTGTTTGCACTTTCTTGATCCTTCAAAGGATAACAATGCATGTTTTCAAATAACGATGTCATGTGATTTTCTCTAGTGCAGAATTAAGTATGAGGTTGAGGATAATAAAAATAAGAAGACAGAGGATAAGAAGAAAGATGAGATCTGGAATGTTGATTTGTTTTGGCATGAAAAATTTGCCATAGTGTCTGAATTAAGATATTATCCTCCTTTTGAACCTCTTCCACTATTACATAAAAAAATCGCATATTAAAGACTTCAAAGACAATCAAAACAAACAAGACATATAAAACAACCGAGGTAGGCACGATAACTAAGACACTCCAGGCGGACAGTAAGACAATCAAGACAGACAACAAAATCAACAAACGCAAAGATAAAATAATTGATGATGATGAGTTAGTGAATATTGTTGAAAGAAACTACAAAAGTAGAGAATTGTTGATTGATCTTTAGTCTAAAAAGTTCTTAAAGAAGAATAAAGTGTCATTTTCTTAGTTTGATTTGTGCATGCCATTCTATGGGTAAGAGACATAAACGATGTCATTTTTGTTGGTTTATAAAAGATCGCTCAAAATTGAGAGACATTCAATAACTATCCATGAGGTTATGAAAACTTTATGTTGATTGTCAGGTATTTATTGACAAAATTATCATCAAAGACAATCAACTTATATAGCTTTTCTTGGACATTCGTGGTAAACATTTAATTTTTTATTTTATGTTTTATTTTTCTTATTGAATAATTATTCTGATTTTTTGTTGGTATCATTTGTTTAGAATTGAAATTTTGAAGTCATTTCTCACCTCCATCAACAAGTCAACATTACTCAAAAGAGATTTTTCCACCAAGGATCTTTAGGTGGTTGACTGCCAATAGTGACAAAAAAGTTAATGTCCAGATCTTTTTAACCCTCTTGATGATTGAATGAGTGTTTTTTTACTTAACTTAATATAATAATTTTATTTAAGTCTAATTTTTTTTCAAGCAAACAATTTTCAGTGAAGTTTCTAGTTTTTCCTGTTCTTGAATGACATTTTCTTATGAAAATCAGTTTCATCATCTTGAACATGGCTCGACTATGTTGATTGAGAATTCTCCACTGTATTGATCACAACAACAGGTGGAGGTGTAGGAGTTTGGTACTCCCTATAGTCCAACACATTCAGTCTATCTCCACTCTCATTATGTGGAATATTCATGTTCACATTTATTTAACATATCTTGTTGGATTTTGTTTTAAAGTTTAATTTTCTATAAAAAAATTTAATCATGTACACCCTTAAAATAGACCTAATTGCATCACTTAAATAAATATGCAAACAAATTTATTTATTTATCTTAGAAGGTAGGATCCTCTAATTTTTAAAAGAGTTGTGCATGTAACTGGTGACAAGATCTTTCGATTGATAATTTAGTCCATAATAACTGATGATTAAGTTCACAAAAACATCATACAAAATATCTCTTTGGACAGTCATCGCCATAGTATCTAAAATGTCACCATTTTTTCAACATTAAATAAATCAATTATTCTTCTCAATCCATTCACCATGACAATCAACTCCTATTGTTATTGATTCTTATATTAATGATACCTAAAGAAATTTGTTAATAAAAAAGTTAATAATAATAGTATAGTAAATTGAGTGGTTATATACAACAAACATATTTGTTGCAGTAACTCATTATTATATTGCAATAGATGACTAATTTGATGAATATATCTTGCCAACTGGTGCAACATGTATCCTACATGTAAGTCATCTGTTGTAATAAATAAGTCATCTATTGTAATAAATCACTATTCTGTTACGATAAATGACTAATCGGTTATATTCAACTTCTAGTTCTATCCTAGTATTACCACATTCTATAAGATATATTCAATAGGTAAGTCATCCATTGCAACAAATGAGCTATTTATTGCAACAGATGACTAACATGTTGCAGCAGATGACTTATCTATTGAATTCAACTTCTAATTTGTCCCAATTTTAATAGAAGCTATCCAACAACTAGTGATATGCTGCAACAGATTACTATTCTATTGGATTCACTTAAGACATATGTTGTAACGAATTTCTTATTTGTTGCAATAGGTGAATTATCTGTTGGAACTACTAATGAGTTTTTAACAATAGTGAAAACTATCCAACAATTATTATAAATGAATACTAGAATTGTTGGATACACTACTGTAAATTATTGAAAAAGCAGTAGATTTATTCAGATGAAAAATTAAATTAAAAATTATTATTTCACTTATCAAAATTACCTATAAAATAATGTCCAGTGATATATAATAAAATTTAGTTTAAAAATTAGAAAAAAAAGAAGAGAAACAAAACAACAACAATGACAAGAAGAATAAGAAGAATAAGAAGAAGAAGAAGGAGAGAAGAAGAAAAAGCAGCAGCGGCCACAAAAAAGAGCAACACTGGTGTGTTCCCCCCGCCCCCTTCCCTTTTTAGTTGCAATTAGGGTCTTATAAAATGGACGAAGTATAAAATAAAAACTCGAGGGCAACTCCCACGCATGAGTCAAATTCCTTAATCCTTAATCTAATTTTGTCACCCTTGCTCATTAATTAAAACATGAGCCACTACAATTTTATTTTAAAATTTTTGTGTCATCCTTAATTCATTATATTACCCTCCGTTCCTAAATACTTGTCATGCTTACTAAAAATAGATATTCCATAATACTTGTCATTTAAGAAAATCAATATATAATTAGTTATTGTTTTCACTTTTATCTTTAGTCATAAATATGAGAAAATACTAATATGGTTAAAAAAAGACAAGTATTAAATAGAGATGAGTAGCAAATAAGGGTAATTTGATTAATATTTTTCTTAAGAAATGTGTAAATAAAAAAATGACATGTATTAAGAAATGGAGGGAGTAACTGTATGGGTTTCTCGTGTTACTTCATAACTATATGGGTTTATCGTGTTACTAAACTAATATGAACATAAATTCAACTAATAACACAAATTAGATCAATTAAAATATAAGTTAAATTGCTGGCATAACAATTACTATTTCCTGTGACTTCATAACTATATGGGTTTCTTGTGTTACTAAACTAATATGATGTGTTGCATGTAAAATCTAACAAGATAGGTTCATCTAAATGTCTCTCGACCTTGGTTAGATGAATTTCACTCTTTTCCGCTTGGACTCTGAGTGTTGCACTAGTAACCTTTGTTCTTAATCTCATATTAACTCTCTCTATTACAACTTAAGTTATTAGATGAAGGTTGATATCTTCAAATCTCTGTTGTTATTTCTTTTTCCTAATCTCTACCTCTCTCTCAATCAAGTTTAGAATATAATTGAGTTCCTAATGTTTGCAACCGTTAGAAGAGTAATCATAAGAAGGGAAATACCAATACATGTAAGCACACAAGTCTAAAATTGCATTGTAATTAACATGCAGGCACACAAGTCTAGAATTGCATTGTAATTAACCCTCTCATTAATTCACCATGGACACAATCGTAATTAACCCTCTCATTAATTCACCATGGACACAATCCTAGTTGTGGTGTTTAGCTATTCATAATTGTAAGAACACTAGAAGAAATCATAGATGAAAATATTATTATAAACTTCCATTAAGAATAAACCTCCAAAATCTCAACTTGAATTTAAACCCTTGAAATGATGTTCATAATTTTTTTTAAAAAAATGCCTTAGAATCTCACAATATAATGTTGTAAAATATAAAGTAGTGTAAGCTCATAGAAATAATCCTATAAGAGAATTTATAGGCAAAATAAATCCTATTCTAAACAAAGCAGAAAATCTAGGTTGGTGGCCTCGAACGACAAAAAGGTACGATCATGGTTAGAACCCATGATCGTCCTTTGGTGCTCGTGGTTTGGCTCATAAAGTTTCATCTTTAGATCTTCACTGGTATGATTCTCAGTATAGATCCATGGTATCAACCTACAACCATACTATATTATCGTATTATCATCCTATACATCAACCTCTGAGACTTGAAAATCTGGACTTCTTACCCACAACCTCATGCTATGATTGTTATTTGAATGTATGATCGTGGGATGCTACCGTCTGATCCTCTTCACTTAACTTCTGTAGATGGATTTAAATAGTTTTTCTATGATTGTTTTATATGATCGTACAATCAACATAAGATCTTATGATCCTTTCGTCTGATTGACTTCTTAGAACCACCCTATTTTTTTGGTACAATATGTTTGGTACGACTGTGGTCAGATCTCACGGTCGTGACTTTGATCGTCTGATTTTCCTTATGTTAAATTTTTAACACTTTCCTTCTTTGGTCCTATTTATCCTGCAGTCATACAACAACCTATCATATTCATGGAAAAATACCCCCGTAATTCATAGTTTTGAGCATATTAAGTGTCGCAAATCCACGACACTCAGCACCTGCAGCTTAGTATGTTTGCATATCCTCAGGCAAATAAAATATGCTAGACTCACTATGACATTTAAATTAGAGCAAAACCAAGGTTACTACGTCAGTCACTTTGCGGAAAATTAATTTTTTCACATGCAAACAATATAAGTATTTTCAATACCCTTCATGTTTCAAAATTAACTACTGCAGTGCGTATGCAAAATAAGGTATCCTAACACAATGGGATCAGAATATGGCATTAAATGGTGAGTATATAACCTAACACTTAACACACTACCTAAACAAACAATAACTAGATTATAGCCCCTATGCCCTCATATCAAATAAGCCCCCTAATCACTCAGCATATGGGATGAATTTACCAAACCGGGATTGAATAAAATCTCTCACTCTCACATTGAAGTCAGGTAGTGTGAATTTGATACCATAGACTTACCCTTATTTTCTACACTTTATATTTTGAATAGTTGAGTTAAGATTACTATAGGTCTTTTCTAGGCTTGTAATATAGGCTTGCGAATGGGTATGGTACGTTTGGGTACAATGACTTATTCCTCCTTGAAACTACACTACCTTTGGCTCCCCTTTCCTACTTTCATGCATTATTCTCCCTTTTACATATTTTCATTTGCTTTTGGACCTCGGGTGCAGTTTTATTTTCACAACTCACTATTTTTTTTGGTTTTTTCCTTTTTTTTCTCTTTTGCTCATACCGCACTTGACTCCTTTTTTTAATTGTTAATCCTTCATATCCACTTTATATGCACTCCTATACAATAGACACTCTCAATTTAAGTGATTTGCTTGAGTTAAGGTACATAATGTTCAAGGAGGGACCGATTCCAATGAAGGTTTATTATAAAAATTGGAAAGGTAAATTGGGTAGTTTAAAAAAAAAGGTCTAATAAGTCTCAAAATTTGGGTCTATGGGATCTATGATAATTTGGTAGGATATTTAAGCTATAGTGGACTCTTTCAAACATGGGTTATGATCCTTTAATAACTTCCTTATCCTACAGCTTTAGCGAGACTAATCGAGTAAGTTTTAGATTGCACACATATGCCGACTAGGTAGAGTTCGTCTAAGTTACTACCTAATCAGTTCATGCAAGGTCATCAAGGTTACCACACTAACAATCCTAGTGTCATATGTAGATCCTAACATTGTTTCAACATATGCAAACACACAACACTTACAAAAGATTTTTTTTGGAGGGGCATCATTTTAAGCTTTAAAAACTAGTTTGCATGACTCTTTTATTTTGACTGCACCAACTTTTCTTATTTTACTCTAAGTTACACAAAAATCCAATAAAACAACATAGAAAAATAATAACACCTAAACATGATGGTTCTAACTATGATAATGCAATCGAGGAAAAACAAATATGACAATAAAAACCCTCGACTATAGTACACCCCCACCCCTAACTTGAAAATCATCCAATGTCCTCATTGAACGAAATCATGAAAATCTAAAAACTAGGGTAAGGGACATACCTATAGCACTCTAGGAGCCTGTCAAACTCTAATCACAGGGGAATGCAGGTGGTTCCCTGTAATGACCTGAGACTACCCCCTAGTTGTCACACGGTGCTTAGGACCACAAGTGATCCCAAGCTAACCCTTGCACTGGCATACTGTTAAGCAACAAATTTAAATATGTATAAAATGATTGAGTTTACTATACGGAAATAAAATCATGATGAAATCTGAGAAAAATACAATACTGATATAATTTTACATTCTAATAAAACTGAAGAGCGAAACTGAAATTATATTACTGACTCTGATTGACATCTATGAAGCCTCTACTATACTGATCATAGATAGCTGGGATGCGAATCCCCCTACTACTAATCAATACATATGAGTAAGAAAGTAAAGTACATAATAACATCTAACTGGAGTCCTCGAAGTAGGAGGACTTATCATCTGCTGGCTGGAATCTGCCACTGTTTGATCGTGGTATATGGACTATAACTGAACTGGTACCTACATTATTAAACAATGTAGCACATAGACGTATATGTGGATCAGTACTTTTGTAATGTACTGAGCATGTGGGGGTGAATGCATAAGTAAAATAATATCTCAATGTTCACATAAACTTGTAAAAAGGATGTATGTTAAGTATAAATGGCTCACATTGGCTGGAGTAACTGATAGTTGAAAATCATGAATCACGTATAATAAAACATACTGTATAAATCTTGTGAGCCATAACACTTAGTTCTAAAAGCTGTATTTTTACTCTTTATGCTAGTGGACTAAGTAGAACTAAAGTTAAGTCTGTTTTCAAATCATACAGGCTAAGTGTAAAAGCACTCACCTTTGTATCTGTAAACTAAAAGCTGAAATCTCATGGATAATGACTTATGTAGAACAATATCTAAAATAAATCGTGAGCCTTTACACTTAGTTTCTAAAAGTTGTTCTGTTATTCTGTTTTAGATCTTAGGGAGTTTCTTCTAAAAACTTTTCTGTTAGGGAGGTTCTTCTAGTCGACATACACTATGTGAGCTATCATAGTATCCAACGTCTAGTTTCCTTTTGGAAAAATCTCACGTTGGGGAGAGGTGTCATACTCTTGCCAAAGAGTATAACCCGAGCTAAGTGATCACATCTGTAACTATCATCCATATAGAAATGGGAATAATCTAAATCTGTACCTACGTTGGCTCATAGTTTTAGGGAAGTAGGATGCGCTAAACTCACACTTTCCGATCAGTGCTAAATACTACTCCCTTTAATCGGTATGCTCATTCAGTAGGATATCCACTTTAAAAACTAGCATAAGGGTTTATAATGAAAACCAATTATGCATCTGTCTGTTTTAAACTGTAACCAAAACTAATCTATTTTCTGTAAACTGTAATAAAACTATAAAGTGGACTCCATATCTTAACTGAGGATCAAAAGATCAAATCCTTTTTGAAAAATCTGAATATAAGCTAGTCATAGGGTGCTTTAAAGCAACATCTTTCTTGAAACATCAATATTCAAACTAGGGCCTAATATGCATGCTTTAACTCATGTCAAATCATCACCATGTTCATGCTTGATAAATATGGTCTTGAAATTTCTTTAACAATACTAGTCAAGACAATGTAATTTAAATTCTCAATGTATGTAAAACAAGCCCAACATATGGACATATAATTATAGAGATGCAATTCATCGTTCAAGTCACTAGTAATATCCTAATCTGCAAATAATGATTATTGGGTATGAACCCTAAATTGAAATTCATGTAAAAACATCATTAAAACTAGTTTATGGTAGAAGGGTGAAAGAATTACCTCTGTTCGTAACCCCACATACCTTAATTGAATATATTGATGAAGGCACTTGACTTTGGATTCCTATTTGTGTTCTTATAGATCTTGAATTGGGAATCTTGAATTTTGGATTATCTTGGAGAAAGAATAGTGGAATTTGGATTTCTTGAGGTTTGAAATTTAAAGTTCTAGAGTTTATTTGAGATAATTTTTGGTGAAAGTGAGCGTATAATGCTTAGAATAGGTTTAATTTCTTATTTTTCATGAATTGGGGGCTTGGAAAAAGACTAAATTGCCTTTTGGAAAAATAACTTTGGAACTGGAAATCCCAATTTTGCACTATGGCGCGATGCGAAGCCATCGTGGTGGCTTACTAGAAAAGATACGAGTGCCATTTTAAGCTCTGGCGTGACTCGGCATAATTGCTTTGCATCACTGAAAAAGGACGAGTGCCATTTTGCACTCCACCGCGATGCGGAGCTATGCTCCACCGCAATTTTTGGTGCGACACTGGCCAATCGCGGTGAGCTAATGGAAAGGGACAAATGGGATTTAGGAGTTCACCATGATGTAATGTAATCGCGATAAAGAGGACAACTGCAAATCTGCCCTCCACCGCGATGCGGTGCTATCGTATTGGCCTACTATTTCTCGCTATAAGTGTCATAACTTCTCAATCGGGTATCAGATTTAGGCAAAATTGGTATCTTTGGAAAGTTGATTCAATTCTCTATAATTTGGTGGGCCTAGATATGGAAAATTATATATACATAAAAAGTTATACTCATTCAAAGATGACCCTTGCGAAATCGAACACCAAAATTTGGCCGAATCGAAGGCCCTTAGCTCACTTAGCTCTAAGTGACACTTATGAACATATTTCCCACCTCATAATCTTTATTTTATACTAGGTTAATGATCATGAAACATGGATTCAAATAGGAATCACTGGACTAGAGTTTACACTCGTAGGAACGAAGGTCTGATTTCTAGCTTAGAAGCGTACGGGGTATTATAGTCCCCAACATTGTGCTCAAAGCTAGTACGGTTGTGGCCATAGAACTTTCATATATGTTTTCACCGGTGGTAGTTGGTGCACTTGAGGTACTCAATTCGAGGACAAGCTCCGTACCCTCTCTAGTCTGTAAAACCATCTCTGTGGTAGGTGGTATCTCACCCATCTCCAGAATCACTACCTTAGAGGTCTGCCTGATTGATTTTTCCTTTTTTTCTCTTATTTTTCTTAATTTTAGATTTTTTTGGACCATCCTTTTTCATCTCATTACTCTTTTTTTTTGGAATTCCAAATCTCTACCCATCTTCTCAATATTTGCTTTTTCTACATCTGAGACAAGAGTATAAAAGTCAGGAACCAATGATTCCACATCCACCGTAAGTGCTGTCAATGAAGGAATAGGTGGTGGTAGACAAGGTGCAACATCAACTCTCTCAGTTAATACCCTGATCACTTCCTTAAGCTCGATTAGGTCTGCCCAAAAGCTATCAAATTTGGTGCCTAAAATACATCTATCCTAGATGTCATCTGGCTCTCAAACTTGTCTGTTCAAGTTTGCACTGCCCTAACCGCACCCCTAATCTCATCACTGATATAGGGCTTAATCTCAACCTCTAATTTTTTAATATTGGCATTGTGTACAAGCAGGATCCACATGACTCTTCCAACTGTGAAGTCAAAATCAATGTACATCCTATCAAAACCAATGGTCGACTATGAACGATTACTAATGGGGCAAAAGAAGAAGGGGAACCGATAATAGACACTGGCAAGTCACTAGCTGGGGCACTCCCAACTACCTCTAGAATCTCAAGACCTCTTGCTGGGGCAATCAGATTGCATATATACTTTATTAGTGCCATTTCATCAACATTAGTCGGTTAAATCACTTGGTACACTACACCAATAATCGAAACCTATGAATTCTTCATCAACTGAGTACTGAGACAGGGAAAGGTAAAGTGGTGCTAAACTGGAGCACCCTATCTCATATATCCTCTGTGATGATCTGTAGGATGTTTAACTCTATACTCTAAATAAAAGTAGCCACTAGGCAGACACTGGTCACACCCAATGTGTTAGTATTGGCTGTGGGTATGATCCGATGCTTGACAAGTGATGACCAGACTTTGGCATAAACTATAGAATGTTCTTGTAGATTGTAGACCCATTGATCCATGGGGAATTTTTATTTGCTTCAACAATGTGACCCGCTAACCACCTATAGTACATCACTTTATCATCCACACTCAACTTCTTCAATCTCTTTAAACATTCATTTGGAAGTCATACTCTGGAGTCTCTCCTGTAGGCTCAAATGCATCTTTAAACAATTCTCTGGAGATAACCCTGAAAAGAGATGTCAAACTCAGTGTCTCAAACCCATATCATGTTAAGTCTGGTTGCTTCTTCATATCCTTATCCTTTACAAAGGAGTCATATTCTTCTACATAGCCGAGTAGTTCGTGTAAAACTTGTGTAACAAATTTGACACATAGTTTTGTAGGGGTCTTGTGACCCACGCCAACTCATACTGCTAAAATCCCTAAACTAAGGCTGAAATCTTCTAGAGGGACTCTGGTAGGATCTAGGGTTTTTCTTGAATGCTCTTCTTTTTGTTCCCTCATTATGTCACTGAGACCTCACCAATGTAACAGTATCTTGAGTTTGAGACTATACAACATCTCGGATCCATGTCTCTTTGAGGTGGACAACAACAACACCCTTAGACGAATCAAGGTTGGACTCATCCTCCTCTTCCAAGGAACTCTCTTCTTCAGCATCCTCAGTATTACCCTATTGGTTCCTTCCCTCTTCAGTCTGGAAAGGTTTATTGGAGTTTTAGTCTCAACTAAGGTTTTAGAGTTCATGACTTGGCTTGTTTTCTATTTTTTTACTTAGCCTTCGTGGTTCAAGGGGAGTGGTTTTATTTTATGGAATAGTAAAAAAGTCCATGTCAGTTCCACTTAAGATGTCAGACTCACTCTCTGAGGAAGAAAATGTGTCCTTGGGTGCCCCCTTCTTGGAGATTTCCTTTTGTAGATTTTTTTGTGCCTTTGGTGCCATTGTACCTGTAGGGGAAATAAGTTAGTATTAATTTTGAAAAATTTGAATAGGTTCAGTAAATGTATTAGATGTTTCTTCCTATGATCATTCAATGAAGGAGCGATCGAGCCTTCCATAAAATTATTGGAAATACATACCCTCAGACAACTGGATTCTAAGATCATGTAGTGAAGGTACGATCGTACCTTCTAATTGTATGATCATCACCAAAGTACTGAAGGTATGTCATATTAGACTAGTACATACCACGACCTACTGAGGGTATGTCATATCAGATGAGTACATTCGATTGTGGTATGTGCTCGTATGATGAGCACTTACTAGATTTGAACGGGACACCCCAACGATCCAACCTATGATCATATGTAGATACCATGATCATAGGTTGTGTTTCGGAGTACATTAATACTTAACCAAATTTCAAACTCAGGCATTTGCCCTTATTTGAGCCATTCAAACCATCATTGACCATATTTTTAATGAAAATGGGTACTCAAGATTTCTCCATAATGTGTTAGTTCATTTAAAACTCAATTCATAGAAAAATGAACTACTTTTATTGTTTTATAGTTTGCTTAAACCAAAAATATGGTTTTTGGGAGTGGACTTACAGAGTTTGTATTCTTCTTTGTGGTGAAATTAATCCACTTAAATGAAAAAATATCTGAGTAACAATGATTGTGTGACTCAAACTTAAGAATCTTGACCTTTGTAATCCTTTGATCGGTTGATATTTAGAGAATATGAGTTAGAATGATCAGATGAGGGTATTGGGTCTTAGGTATAGGTTTAGGGTTTTAGATTTGAGTCGGGTTAGGTTACGATTTCATTAAAATTAAGAGCTCAAAAAATGACCCAAACTTATGATCGTGGAATTAAACCACAATCGTGTATTCCTCTCGTGCCATAATAGTTTAAGAGAACTTAATTGAGAACTTTCAAATCTTAAGGACGATTGTGGCATGTAACCATGACCGTTCCGTAAAATCATAGGTTCAATGTCTATTTTAATGATCTATAAGAGTATGATTAGACTATGGAAATCATGATTGTGTCATCTAGGTATGGTCGTGGTGGACCATCATGGGATCACTCCCAATTTTTCAATCTTCAGGACTATGATCATGTGTGCTCAGACGACTGAACCCGCGATTATGTTATCCTCCCACAATCATATAATCCTTTTGTGGGTTCAATCTTGAGTCCAGTGCAGTAACCTTTTTTTCCTGTAGAACCCCTGCACTGATAACAAATATTACCCTATAAAATATAAAGTACAAAACATGGGTTGCCTTCCAAGAAGTACTTTATTTAATGTCGCGGTATGACATAGCTAAGTTGGTTATTCAGGCTTTACCAGCTAGCCCATCAATTGCCTCCCATAAATCGGCCGGATTTAACATCGCAGAATGACCCAACTTCCTTGACTACTCAGACTTCATCAATGTTCAATTCTCACAAGCCTGCATCTCTTCAATAGATACCACATAGTGCTTCACACGCTGGCCATATACCTTGAATGGGACACCACTATCCCATTTTAGCTTGATTGTAACATGTAAAAATACCTGCACCATAGTGAGTGGTCTAGACTATTTGGATATCAGCTTGCCAGGAACAAGCAAAGCCTTGAATTGTAAAGTAGAACCAAGTCACCTGGGTGGAATTATCTTAGCTCAATCTTCTGGTCATGGTACAATTTCATCTTTTCTTTGTATGAGGTGGAATTCTCATAGGCATGGAGAAGGAATTCATTCATATTATTCATTTTCTCCAATCTTAATTTTGCTGCATCACTCCATTCTAAGTTAAGCCTCCTCAATGCCCACAATAACTTATGATCAAGTTCTATAGGAAAGTGGCATGCCTTATTATACACAAAATGACACAGAGATGCTCCTATAGGGTCCTGAATGTTGTCTAGTAGGACTATAATGCACCATCCAACCTTCTAGCCTAGTCTGTTCTATTTATATTCATAGTAATATAGAATTGATCTCTTAATTGGAGACCTCAACCTGCCCACTCGTCTGAGGATGGTAAGGTATTGTCACCTTGTATTTGACACCATATTTATCAAGCAGGGTTTTGAAGGGACGATTGCAGAAGTGTTAGCCTCCATCACTAATGAGCTTAAGTGTACAAAATCTAGAGAAAATGTTCTTCTTCAAAAAGATTGTGACACACTTACCTTCATTGTTCGAAAGCGCAATTGCTTCCATCCACCTGGATACATTGTCCACAGCTGCCAAGATGTACTTTATATTATGCAAGCTGATAAATGGGCCTATAAGTCAATACCCCAAACATCAAACAACTTGAGCTCAAGGATAGTCATCATTGGAATTTTATGTCTATGCGAGCTATTCACTTTCCTTTGACATTTGTCACAAGCCCTAGCATAATCATGCGTAGCTTTATAAATGGTGGGCTAATAGTAATCGCATTGCAAGATCTTATGCATAGTTTACGTACCTCTATAATGACACCCAACTGATGAGGAGTGAAACCCCTCTAAGATACTTATCATCCAAACCTTAAGAACATATATCTGGTCACTCCATCCGCACAAACCCAAAACAAGTATGGCTCATCCCAAAAGAACTTCCTCACCTCATGCATGAACCACTTTTGCTACTAAAATGACATATCTTCTAAAACTAGATCACTTCTCAAATAGTTGACAAAATCTGCATAATAAGGGATTAAGTATTATGGTGCTGCCAAGACTTGCTCATCTGGAAAAGTATTATTATTTTATGCTCATCCCCTTGTTTTAGTATTGCCTCCTTCTCAAGGCGTGACAAATAAGCGGCTACCTGATTCTTTGTCACAATCCAATTCTTAGGTCATGATGGTACCTGCTATAATCCACCAGTAGGTAAGCCAACCCTGTAGTCCAAAACTACTAGTAACGAACTATCAAGAAAAAGGAAGGAAAAATGTAGAATAGATGACATAAAAAACTAAAATACATAAGATAGTCCCAAAACCTGATGGAATCAGTATAAGAGCTTCTAATATAATAAGATTACATAATAAAGTACTAAATGAATATACTGATACAACCCATCTCTGAATGCAACATAGAGACTAGCCTAGTACATAAGAGAGAATAGAAATACTCTAAATTCCAGGATCTCACCGGATGTCTCTGAGCCATAGTGGCTTCACACGACGCACACAACGGTGAGAACCCATACTATAATCTACAGGCTGTAGAAGTATAGCATGAGTACCAAATATGTGGTACTCAGTAGGTAAATACCGATTGAGCTTCAAAGATAATGCAAATAAACATAACATGCCAACCAGAACGTAAACTATGCTCGATATCCTTGAAAACTAACATAACATAGTAAAACTAAGGAGGCTATAAGGATAAACTATCCTGTTCTAACCAAAATCTAGGTCTTAAGTACTATACTACATAACACTGTCCAATATAAAAATAAATAGTAGACGAAGGATATACATAGTAGTATACAAGTCCAAGGAATGGATATACAACATAAACAACTAAGGAATGGAGGGATATACGGTAATTTCATAACTAAACATGCATATAATATATATATATACACACACACACACACACACACCATAACAAGGCGAACTCAAAGGTAAAACCTAAGTAGTCATACTAGCATCTCAAGGCTTCCTAATCATAGTAGGAGTTAGTGCTAACATAATCAAGATTTAAACCATAATGCGTAGCCATGGGATGATCATGCGTAATAATATAATCATAAGAATAAGAAATCTGAATCATACCTCGTATAATAATACCAGTCCAATGATCAACCTGTCAGTTAGTGTAAGGTATCAAAATCATACCTCGAATTAACCATAATAATAAAAATAATAATGTAAAATGACCGGCTAACCTGGACACATAATACTTAATTGGGCCTTTCATAAACCACCACCGAAATAGGCTCAAAAGGTTCAACCAAGATTTATCAAACAACAGTCAGAGCCTATACCTATGCAACTCCCCCATAAGGCTGATAGATATAGGGCATACTGGTGATAGGCAATGCACATGCAAGGATGAATGCAAATAGAATCCATAAAACCATAACCAATCTAAGTACCATAATGTAACCCAGCGTGAGCATTTATACAGCTTGACGGCTCACAAAGGTTGGACCTACGATGTCTTCTCTTTTTTGGTATGACAACTTATGGACGTAGGGGCTCCTAAGGGGTTTGGGAGTACCTGTATACACCGACCTGCTCTTAATCCAGGATTTCCAATAACTATTATCATCATCTATCCACTCTGTCCAGTACATCATATATATATACACACACATACATATAAAATGCATGGGCTAAAATCATGGATAAAAGAGTGTAAGTCCATAAATCCATTGCCTGAGGTAAACTCTGGGCCTAAATCATCATAAAAGTGTAGAAAGGGTCAGAATCTCTTACGATCGAGGTAAATAATAGTAACAAAACCGTGAATCAAAATTTATCTCGGTCGATTTTCTAAAACATCATTTTTAGTCTTAAAGGCTCATAAATTATTCATTAAGATGGTATGACTCCTATTATGAATAAAACCACTTTGAAAGTAAAAAGTGGGAACAAATACATTTTTAAGAAAATATTAGTAAAACCATATTTTAGTTGGAATCGCACTATTTACTAGGGGTGGGTGTTCGATATTTTCAAAGTTCAGGTTTGATAATTTGGTAATCGGTATTTGAATGTAGATACCACGTACCATACTTATAAACATCAGTTCGGTAATTCGATAGTCGGTAAATTAAACTTTGGTTTGGTTCGATTTTTGGTAATACCATATTAAAGTTGGAGATGTGCAAATATACGTTTAAACATCAAATATTATAATTAATAACAACCCTATTTAGTATTCCTTTTTTTGCTTTTTACAAATATATTACAAAGGTTCAAAAGATTCTTTGGGATGGCTAATACTATTGTCTATTGGGTTGGTTAGATATATTGTATTATATATACATATATATATATAATTTGATATTTGGTAAATATCGAATACCAAATGGTATTAATATCTTGTACCAAACCCAATCCTAAATACCGAATAATACGATATTCAACTAGTATTAATATGTGTATAAACTATGGCCACTTCCTTTACAAGGATAAACTATACATTCCATCACCAGTATCTAAATAATACAATTATAACAATTAATATGTCTATAAACTATGTCCACTTCTTTTACAAGGATAAAACACTTTCCAGAATCCAACTAGTATTATGATCATGACCTTCAGCCCAGCAATACATATCCAACATAACCATAGCATCATTATTTGGGAAAATCATCACAATCCACCGAGTCATGTACCAACCTTATACTAAAGGTTCATTAGTCTTAACTATGTTTAACATGCTAAAAACCTAAGGTAATAAGAACATAGAAGCATAATAAGTATTACACGTTAAGGGTCGATTCACCCATCTAATCCCCAAACTCATAGTCTAGGCTAAGTTATGATGTTCTACCTACAATCATATCCCAACACCCCTATATAACATACAACATATATCAAACACCATCTCAAGAAGAAGAGTAAACAGAAGCCTACATCGTTGTCGAACCCCAACCCTTGAATCATTCATAAATTACCCTTCTTCATTCTATGATCCCAAAATACTATCACACTATTAAAATAGTAACCTACATATCGTTAGGAGTAAAATGAGGCCCATATTGCTATAAAAAGGGTAAGGTTGAATTTTCGATCAAGAATGAGCCTATGGGTCCCGTAAATGGAATCCAAAATTGAACCCATCACACGGTCCCTCGAAGGACAAGAAATGTGTACTCAATGGAAACATCAAAATTTCATTTGAGATTGTTTTGACCGAGGGTGGAGCCTACACCTATAGTTCTATTTTTCACATAATTTGCCTAATAGCTCAAAATGAGTCCAGAAGCCTTGAGTCCTAAATCAAGGATCTCTCCTAGCCTAAAATCAATGCTACAGAGCTGATGGCAATGACAAAATTCTCACCTAAGGTCATCTACTAGGATTTTTGGTCTGAGATCAAACCTTAAACAACAAAAGCCCTAAAATAGGGAACTGAGCCTAAAATACAAATGAATTGTCTGATAACTAAACTAGCAGTTTTGGAAAGTCATAAATGACCTATAGCTGCTATAAAAAGGATTAATCTGCCAGAAATGCACGTAAATTGAGAAAATAGCCTGGAAAGTCATTATAATATCCACTACTAAAAGTACTTTCGTCCATGAAAGTCAATGGATAGATAGATCTCAAAACTCAGAAAGATGGGTATTGTGCTAGCATGCTCCGAGAACGACTACCCAGATAAACTCCAAGAAGAGACAACATTTCCAAAGGATTTTTCCATAGGTATCCCTATTCCAATCAACATCCGTACTCTATTCTCATACAACTAAAATTCAACCTCAACCACCAACCGGGCTCTAACTGAATCGAGGAAGGTTGATGCACTCAAAGTCAAACTACAACACATTGATACTACACCGATACTAGCACAATCAATTGAAAACTCATCCAAGCCAAAGATAAATCAAGGTTAGTCATGCAACCAAATCCAAATCTAAATACAACCTTCATTTCTTTCCAAACTTGATTTTCACTCTAAATCCAGCAAAAAGTCACTTGAGTCCTGTCCTTATAATTCCATCACGCTAATCTCAAAGAAATGAAGCTTCTCCACTAAAAATATATAGTGGAAAACATGAGAATAAGCCTATAAGGCACTATTTGGGCACATAAATAGAGACAACCAAGGTCTATAATCTATGCTGATGATATAACTGGTTCGGATGACCAAAAGAAACTGGAAACAAGAGTCCAAAGCATTAGTACACACCACTAAATAATCTGCTCCCAGATACTCCACCAATTGAGGAATAAGTCATGATGATTCCGACTCGAGCATATTGCTCCTAATGAGTTAATCATCTAAAAAATCCAAACAAAAACTAAAAACCCATAGTCAAAGCTGAAGGAACTAATATCGTGCCAACGAACTATCATCTAAACACCTATCAACCATAATCCTTCTGAACTGAAGAAGATCAAACAGGTAACCATGGAGTATGCTTGGCTAGCCTATAGATGAAATCCCAACTGATACAAATCTAAACACAAAGGTTGTACCCAAACTTTCCAACCCCAGGCTGCAATCTCAACACCAAGGCTGAACCGCTCGATCTCAACTACTCAATCCAGACCTAAGGATGGCTAAACATCCTATAATGCCTCAATTTTCTGAACTAGAATGCTACACGGTGCTCATGACCTCAAAGGAGCACAAGATAACCCATGACTGATATCTATCCCTGTATACTGTATAAAATACTAAAAAATATGGAAATATGTACTGAACAGCCATAAGGTTTACATCTGAATAAACATCTGATAAGAACAATGTCTGAAAATGGTATAACAATACCAAAATAAATCTGAAATAACTGTCTGACATGCTATAGTCTGAAAGCCTCTAAATTGTATGAATAAAGAATTGATGGGATATGTCCCCAACTAAGTCCATCAACTGAAATAAATAAGCACTGAAAGAATGAACTAATCAAATACAATCATCCTCAAATAATGAGGACTCACTACTGACTCTATCTGCTGAAATCTAGAATACTACTAATACTCTAGAGCTCATGCTTCTAAACCTATGGTATAAGGCACTATAGCGCAAATGCGTCAGTACTTTGAATGTACTGGTATGCAAGTGAGGTAGGCTAAATACAAAGGGTTATATGAATGAACAATGCTGACTGATATAAACATGAGAATACATACATACATACATAAGTAATTATAACTAAACTCGCGGTGATACTGACTATGGAGTCTGAATACTGACAACATGAGCTTACTGATACTGATATACTGATTGATTGAGTTTACTGATATTGATATGTAAGTTGCTAATAAGTAGGGAACTGATACTATATTATTGAATACTGAAGGACTGAAACTATATTACTGATACATGAATAACTATTTTTGACAGTTCTAATTATGAAAAACTGGCCTGGTTGACTGTATCTGATAGTCTAATTATAAAGAATTAATCTGATTGACTGTATCTGACAACCATGAATATGAAGAACTGATATGCTTGACTGTATATGATAGTTATGAATATGAATACTGATAATATGAGTTCTAATAACTAATATAATTGATAACATGAGTTGTTGATAACTGATATAACTGATAACATTAGTGACTGTGTCTGACAGTCCTAAATCTGATGGAACTAACTGAGTTCCTAATGTATCTGAGTTAACTGTATCTAACAGTCATTAAATTTGAAGAACTATCTGAGTTCTTTTACTGAGACTGAGAATGAGACTGAAACTGAGATTGTGGAAAGTGATCATCTAACCGACATGCCCCAAATCTAAATTGGTGGGGTCCAAACTATAACCCTAGCTAGAAGGGTGTCAATACCGTTCCACGGGTAGAGACAACATGTGAGTAAACCCTATTCTATTTGGGAGCTTTTTTCATCTGCCCATGCTATTGGGTAAACGCAAATGAGATGTATTAGTCTTATGTGTCGGGACATCTTAACCTGTGTTGGCTACATAGTTCTGAAACACAAGGATTGCTTCTAAGGATCTCACCCTACACTGAATAACAGGTGACTCCTTATCCTTGGGTTCTCTCAGTGCTGAATTCTACTCCCAACTGATTAGACACTAAACTGATTAATTGAACTGAACTGATTAGCTGAACTGAACTGATACTAATGGTATTGTTTAGTGAAGCTAAACCGAGTTTACTGAATTTTGATGACTAATAGAATGTACCGAGTTTAGAGGAATGATTGAGAGTACTGAAGTTACTGAGATTAACTGTGAATACAGAGGTTACAGAGATTATTGAGTACTAGATTACTAAGATTACTGAACTACTGAGACTACTGAGATTTTTGAGATTTCCTGAGTCACATGACTGACTGAATTCTATAGATCATGGATTAACTGAAAGTATCATGATAACATGACATGGCTATAGGCACACAACTATATTTTTGGGTACAAGTACCCCCAGGACTCGATGGAAGGAAGCTAATACACATGACACTTCTTGATCATAGGAATAACATCCACAATTCATAATACCATAAGTAGGGAATTTCATACTACACATGTTTCTCAACACCATATACAGGAAAGGGAATGCGTATAACATGTAAATACTTACATAACTTCAATTTCATGAGCATTCCATATCACAACAACAATACACAACAATTAGCACATAATTCATGTTGAGTCGTAAGGAATAGAGCATGGTTTTTTCATTTAAGTTTTATTTAGCTATTATACATGATTTATAGTATCTTAGGTATTTTATCAAACACCTTGCATGCTCACCTTGTGGCATAGGCATATTCATCACCTTAGTGATTTAAACTACCCAAATTTCATATATTTCAATTTGCATGTCATCCTAGTTTCATAAAATCACATAAGGATTCTAATTTGGAAGTTGTATAACAATCAATCACACAAACATAATCAACCCACAACATAACTTCATGATTCATAGTTTAAAAGAGGGTTCTTGAACTCCACAAATAAAAGGAATCCATGGATGAACACTAAGCATACCTTAGATTGAAGGTCCGTGAAAATTAACGGTGAAATCGGCTTGAATATTGAAAGAGATCTAATGTTTCTTTAAGGTTCTTGAAGAAATTCTTAGGCTTGCTCTTGATTTTTCTTGACTAGGGTTTAACCCCTTTGGGAGAGAATGCTCTTGTTCTTGAGGAGATGATCTTGAGAGAAAACCTTAATCTTGTGGTTGAGAGTGTATGAGAGAATTTTTGAGATATTTAACTGAAGAAAAATAGGAGAAATTTACGTCCCTTGAGGGTTTTAAGTCATGGGAGGCTAAGGGAAAGACCAAAATACCTTTATGAAACCACTTCCTAATTGCTGAATTTATCAGCTGACGACCAAGGCTGATAAACCGTCAGCTCTGTGGTAGCCTGTTAGCCCAGGTCGTCACTTGGAAGTTGGAATTTTTGTGTTTCTGCCTAGGCCTGACGACATTCATGATAAGTCATCAGACTACTGATAAGTTATCACAAAATGTCGTCACTCAGTTTTTCAGCCTGACATGCTGAGTAAAATGGGCATAACTTTTTGCTTCGATATCAAATTTAGGCAAAATTGGTATCATTGGAAAGATAATTCAATTATATATCTTTTGGTAGGTCATGATCTCAATAATTCATAGTATAATGATTGATATGCTCATTTGAAGTTGATTATAGCAATATCCTTCCCAAGAATTCAATCGGTAAGGAATGTTTTGATTCGTCTGAAAGCTAGGAGTTATTTGAAGAATTAATATACATCTAACTTGCTTATAAAACTATAAAAGAACTATGATGTACTATGCATGAGGTTGAAACATGGCACTAATATTGGTTTGGATTTTTTGGGGTATTATAATATCTCCTTTTTGGGAACATTCGTCCTCGAATGAGAATGCCTGAGATGGAGGAAAAGATCAACTAAAGTACGTACAAGACATAAATTATTGAAACATTGTTTTGCGACTGGCATGACTGATAAGGGTAATACATCATATTGAACATGCATATCTGATGCCTAATTTTATGACTGACATGATACGTGAATGCGTGACTGAAAGTACTGGTAAGGTGATCACGTATATCTGTTGCGTGAATATATAACTAAACTGACTCATGGACATGCGACTGAACATGTAATGGTAAAGATACCATGTTTGAATTGAAAACTGAGCATGGAACTGAATATCAAGTTTGTTACTAAAATCTGAACATGAGAATAAGTAACTTCAAGGAAGACTGTTACCTTGAACTAAAAATACCGATGAGTCTGAGACTAATTACTCAATATACATGAGCGGAAACCTGAGAACATAACTGAGTCTTGAGCGTGATACATGAACTGAACTGGGTCTGTAATACATGGCGTGCAACTAAGGTTGGAGATTAAGTGTCAACTTATGAGTATCCCTTACTCCATACTGGATTCATTACATAAAGAGAGAATAGAATGCTTATGTTATGAAAGTTCGGGGAATCATAGCGTATCTCCACCTTGGTACACTAGGTCCCTCATAGAATACTGACTTGGCTGAGCTACTGAGGGAATTTGAGGTAATGCTCAAGGCACCTGGAAACTGAATCACGACTGATATATGAGATCTAGAATCTGTGACTGAGACATGATACATAAGCTAAGCTGAACTTGCCTATATCAGGATGCTCTATCTTGGATAATAGTTATATCTCTGAGATTTCTGTTAGTATGGCTGGATGGAAAGATTGGAGAACAACCCCTACCAATTTGATTGCCTGTCTGGTAAACTGATTTTCTAGCTTGACTGACTAACTTATGCTGATAACTGAATACCGGGCATGTAAAACTGAACTAAACTTAGTTAGAATAACTGAACTGAAACTATAGAATATTGTACATAGAAGGTAACGACTAACTGAGTATCTTGACTGACTGTATCTGACAGTCATGAAATCTGAAGAACTATCTGAGTTCTTTTACTGAGACTGAGAATGAGACTGAAACTGAGACTGTGGGAAGTAATCATCTGACCGACATGCACTGAATCTGAACTAGTGAGGTCCTACCTGTAACTCTATCTGGAAGGGTGTCAATACCGTGCTACGGGTAGAGACAACATGTGAGTAAACCCTATTCTGTTTGGGAGCTCTTTTTGTCTGCCCCTGCTATCAGTTAAAATCAAATTAGATGTATTATCCCTATGTGTAGGGACATCTCAACCTACGTTGGCTACGTAGTTCTAGAGCACAAGGATTGCTTCTAAGGATCTCACCGTACACTGAATAACAGGTGAGTCCCCATCCTTGGGTTCTCTCGATGCTGAATTCTACTCCCAACTAAATAGACACTGAACTAATTAATTGAACTGAACTGATTAGCTGAACTGATACTAGTGGTATTGTTTAGTGGAACTAAACTGAATTTACTGAATTCCAATGACTGACAGAATGTACTGAGTTCTGAAGACTATTGAGAGTACTGAAGTTATTGAGATTAACTGTGAATACTGAGGTTACAGAGATTACTAAGTACTGAGATCACTGAGATTACTGAACTACTGAGATTTCTGAGTTTTCTTGAGTCACATGACTGACTGAGTTCTATAGATCATGGCCTAACTGAGAGTATCGTGATAACATGACATAGCTTTAGGCACACAACTATATTTTCGGGTACAAGTACCCCCAGAACTCGATGGAAGGAAACTGACACACATGACACTTCTTGATCATAGGAATAACATCCACAATTCATAATACCATAAGTAGGGTATTTCATACTACACATGTTTCTCAACACTATATACGGAAAGGGAATGCATATAACATGTAAATACTTGCATAACTTCAATTTCATGAGCATTCCATATCACAACAATTAGCATAGAATTCATATTTAGTCGTAAGGAATAGAGCATGGTCTTGTCATTTAAGTTATATTTAGCTATAATACATGATTTTTAGTCTCTTAGGTATTTTATCAAACCCCTTGCATGCACACCTTGTGGCATAGGCATATTCACCACCTTAGTGATTTAAACCACCCAAATTTCAAATATTTCAATTTGCATGTAATCCTAGTTTCATAAAATCACATAAGGATTCTAATTTGGGAGTTGTATAACAATCAATCACACAAACATAATCAACCCACAACATAACTTCATGATTCATAGTTTAAAAGAGGGTTCTTGAACTCCACAAATTAAAGGAATCCGTGGATGAACACTACGCATACCTTAGATTGAAAATCCATGAAAACTAGCGGTGAAATCGGCTTGAATCTTGAAAGAGATCTAATGTTTCTTTAAGGTTCTTGAAGAAATTCTTAGGCTTTCTCTTGATTTTTCTTGACTAGGGTTTAACCACTTTGGGAGAGAATGTTCTTGTTCTTGAGGAGATGATCTTGAGAGAAAACCCTAATCTTGTGGTTGAGAGTGTTTGAGAGAATTTTTGAGATGTTTAACTGAAGAAAAATAGGATAAAGTTACATCCCTTGAGGGTTTTAAGTCATGGGAGTAGAAGAAAAAGATCAAAATACCCTTACGAAACCACTTCCTAATTGCTGAATTTATCAGCTGACGACCAAGGCTGATAAGCCGTCAACTCTGTGGTAGCCTATCAGCCTAGGTCGTTACCTAGGAGCTGGAATTTTTTTGTTTCTGCCTAGGCCTGACGACATTCGTGATAATCCGTTAGGCTTGTGATAAGTTATCACAAAATATCGTCACTCAGTTTTTCAGCCTAATCATGCTGGAGTAAAATGGGCATAACTTTTTGCTCTGATATCGGATTTAAGCGAAATTGGTATCGGTGGAAAGATAATTCAATTATATATCCTTTGGTAGGTCATGAGCTCAATAATTCGTAGTATAATGATATATATGCTTATTTGAAGTTGATTATAGCAATATCCTTCCCAAGAATTCAATCGATAGGGAATGTTTTGATTCGTCTGAAAGCTAGGAGTTATTTGAAGAATTAATATACATCTAACTTGCTTATAAAACTATAAAAGAACTATGATGTACTATGCATGAGGTTGAAACATGGCACTAATATTGGTTTGGATTTTTTGGGGTATTATAATATCTCCTTTTTGGGAACATTCGTCCTCGAATGAGAATGCCTGAGATAGAGGAAAAGATCAACTAAAGTACGTACAAGACATAAATTATTGAAACATTGTTTTGCGACTGACATGACTGATAAGGGTAATACATCATATTGAACATGCATATCTGATGCCTAATTTTATGACTGACATGATACGTGAATGCGTGACTGAAAGTACTGGTAAGGTGATCACGCATATCTGATGCGTGAATATATAACTGAACTGACTCAAGAACATGCGACTGAACATGTAATGGTAAAGATACCATGTTTGAACTGAAAACTGAGCGTGGAACTGAATACCAAGTTTGTTACTAAAATCTGAACATGAGAATAAGTAACTTCAAGGAAGACTGTTACCTTGAACTAAAAATACCGATGAGTCTGAGACTAATTACTCAATATACATGAGCGGAAACATGAGAACATAACTGAGTCTGGAGCCTGATACATGAACTGAACTGGGTCTGTAATACATGGCGTGCAACTAAGGTTGGAGCTTAAGTGTCAACTTATGAGTATCCCCTACTCTATACTGGATTCATTACATAAAGAGAGAATGGAATGCTTATGTTATGAAAGTTCGGGGAATCATAGCGTATCTCCCCCTTGGTACACTAGGTCCTTCACAGAATACTAACTTGGCTGAGCTACTGAGGGAATTTGAGGTAATACGCAAGGCACCTGGAAATTGAATCACGACTGATTATATGAGATCTAGAATCTGTGACTGAGACATGATACATAAGCTAAGCTGAACTTGCCTATATCAGGATGCTCTATCTTGGATAATGGTTATATCTCTGAGATTTCTGTTAGTATGGCTGGATGGAAAGATTGGAGAACAACCCCTACCAATTTGATTGCCTGTCTGGTAAACTGATTTTCTAGCTTGACTGACTAACTTATGCTGATAACTAAATACCGGGCATGTAAAACTGAACTTAACTTAGTCGGAATAATTGAACTGAAACTATAGAATATTGTACATAGGAGGTAGCGACTAACTGAGTATCTTGACTGACTGTATCTGACAGTCATGAAATCTGAAGAACTATCTGAGTTCTTTTACTGAGACTGAGAATGAGACTGAAACTGAGACTGTAGGAAGTAATCATATAACCGACATGCACCGAATCTGAACTAGTGAGGTCCTACCTGTAACCCTATCTGGAAGGGTGTCAATACCGTGCCACGGGTAGAGACAACATGTGAGTAAACCCTATTCTATTTGGGAGCTCTTTTCGTCTGCCCCTACTACAAGTTAAACTCAAATGAGATGTATTAGCCCTATGTGTAGGGACATCTCAACCTACGTTGGCTACGTAGTTCTGGAGCACAAGGATTGCTTCTAAGGATCTCACCCTACATTGAATAACAGGTGAGTCCCCATCCTTGGGTTCTCTCGATGCTGAATTCTACTCCCAACTGAATAGTCACTGAACTAATTAATTGAACTGAACTGATTAGCTGAACTGATACTAGTGGTATTGTTTAGTGGAACTAAACTGAATTTACTGAATTCCAATGACTGACAGAATGTATTGGGTTCTGAAGACTATTGAGAGTACTGAAGTTACTGAGATTAACTGTGAATACTGAGGTTACAAAGATTACTGAGTACTGAGATCACTGAGATTACTGAACTACTGAGATTTTTGAGTTTTCTTGAGTCACATGACTGACTGAGTTCTATAGATCTTGGACTAACTGAGAGTATCGTGATAACATGACATAGCTTTAGGCACACAACTATATTTTCGGGTACAAGTACCCCCAGGACTCGATGGAAAGAAACTGACACACATGACACTTCTTGATCATAGGAGTAACATCCACAATTCATAATACCATAAGTAGGGTATTTCATACTACACATGTTTCTCAACACTATATATGGAAAGGGAATGCGTATAACATGTAAATACTTACATAACTTCAATTTCATGAGCATTCCATATCACAACAACAATTAGCATAGAATTCATATTTAGTCGTAAGGAATAGAGCATGGTCTTGTCTTTTAAGTTATATTTAGCTATAATACATGATTTTTAGTCTCTTAGGTATTTTATCAAACCCCTTGCATGCACACCTTGTGGCATAGGCATATTCACCACCTTAGTGATTTAAACCACCCAAATTTCAAATATTTCAATTTGCATGTAATCCTAGTTTCATAAAATCACATAAGGATTCTAATTTGGGAGTTGTATAACAATCAATCACACAAACATAATCAACCCACAACATAACTTCATGATTCATAGTTTAAAAGAGGGTTCTTGAACTCCACAAATTAAAGGAATCCGTGGATGAACACTACGCATACCTTAGATTGAAAATCCATGAAAACTAGCGGTGAAATCGGCTTGAATCTTGAAAGGGATCTAATGTTTCTTCAAGGTTCTTGAAAAAATCCTTAGGCTTTCTCTTGATTTTTCTTGACTAGGGTTTAACCACTGTGGGAGAGAATGTTCTTGTTCTTGAGGAGATGATCTTGAGAGAAAACCCTAATCTTGTGGTTGAGAGTGTTTGAGAGAATTTTTGAGATGTTTAACTGAAGAAAAATAGGAGAAAGTTACATACCTTGAGGGTTTTAAGTCATGGGAGTAGAAGAAAAAGACCAAAATACCCTTACGAAACCACTTCCTAATTGCTGAATTTATCAGCTGACGACCAAGGCTGATAAGCCGTCAACTCTGTGGTAGCCTGTCAGCCTAGGTCGTCACCTAGGAGCTGGAATTTTTTGGTTTCTGCCTAGGCCTGACGACATTCGTGATAAGCCGTTAGGCTTGTGATAAGTTATCACAAAATATCGTCACTCAGTTTTTCAGCCTAACATGCTGGAGTAAAATGGGCATAACTTTTTGCTTCGATATCGGATTTAAGCGAAATTGGTATCGGTGGAAAGATAATTCAATTATATATCTTTTGGTAGGTCATGAGATCAATAATTCGTAGTATAACTAGATATATGCTCATTTGAAGTTGACTATAGCAATATCTTTCCCAAGAATTCAATCGGTAAGGAATGTTTTGATTCGTCTGATAGCTAGGAGTTATTTGAAGAATTAATATACATCTAACTTGCTCATAAAACTATAAAAGAACCATGATGTACTATGCATGAGCTTGAAACATGGCACTAATATTGGTTTGCATTTTTCGGGGTATTACACATCCACACTCTAAATCCATCATAACTTCTAAATTGCCATTCCAAGGCGTCGAATATAAAACTGAACGAACAAGCTTAAACTAAGTCCAAATACTTAAATCGACCTTACTATCCGAATCAGACATATCCTTACCAAATCATGTCAAGCCAAAATCAAAACATAGTTGATGAAAAATATCACAACGAAGGATAAATCACCAGCTGAAAACTCACAACCAACTCCATATCCACTAAAGGGAACGAACCACTAAGGCATACTCATGAACTCACCAAGGGTAAAAACCGTACTGGAGATAACCAAAACTCTAGCAACTCGAGAAAATACAACTTTAGCCAGAAACTAATCAATCCAATACTCTACTTATCAACGAATACATATAGACACATATCACCAAAGAAAAACACTCTATCAAGTCTTATTCGGTTAAACAATTTCCAAAATGAGGATTCCCTGAATCCACCCAAGTAGAACAACCTTAATCCAATCAACCGAGGGATCATATTATCGAAGAATAGATGACCGATCTCATCACCAATGCCAATGTCCAAACCACTACCGAAAATGAACCAAGCAACTCAAGATAATGAATTTCTAATTTGCCAACTTAAGAAGTAGTCACGGGAAATATCACCTACCTCCAACTCTCTAACTCCACTTAGACAAAAACCATATCACATAAAAATATGTATCCATCTCCACACCGATACCAAGAGCAAACCATAACCTGGAGATAAACCCAATAAACTTGTAAGACAAATCCAAGCCTTCTCAACATCGACATTAAAATTACCATCGGGCAAGGAATTAGTCGAATTAAAAGAATAGACCCCAAACTGGTCAACCTTAGAAATGATTTACGTAGAGAGGGATAGCCAATTCTAAACCTCCACAATCCATGATGAAGGTCTAAGAATATCAAACCCAAAAATGGAAATTATAGACAATTGTCATCTCTAGAACCATAATAGAACCACGTAAGGTCAACTTACCTTCACTGCCATAATCGATCTAACCTCACCGATAGAAGAATAAAATGACCAACCTCACCTCGCTATAAGAGCGAATTCATCCAACCAAGCTAGCCACCCAAAACAACAAATAAAAACTTTGAGAAAGGGAAATTCTAACTAGATATTGCTAGTCTAGTCGTTTACCAAGAGAGGATCGATAAACATCAAACAATGACAATAATTGTAATAATAATATAAACATCAATATAAGGGATAGGCGGTACCAAAAATAAATGTCCATAGCAAGTACCACTCTAGGGAAATAAGAAGACCTATATGCTAAGGTAAATAGGACTCCAACCCAAATGCTAAACCTAAAGGGGAAAATATCAATGTTGACCCACTCCATCTACTACTAAAAAAAATAATCTACAGGGGTAGTCATATAATCATGAACTCTATCTCAAGGTACACCACAATTGATATAAAACTACTAATGCATACAATCATCGATGGGTATGAGAACCCTAATACGCATAAGGTAAAGGTAGGAAATAAAAAAGCATACCTATTATAGTGAAACCCAAAGTCACATATCTGACGTGTCCGTGGGAGTACAAATCTGAACAGGTCCAAACTTGGACTGAGCATCGAAATCATCAACTGAGGTGCTAAGTGCACTCCCTATAACTGACGGTGCCACAATACTCTGAGACTGATGCACATGAGCTAAATGACCAGTAATCCCACGTTTAGGACACTCTTTAGACCAGTGACCGATCTCTCTACAGTCATAACAAACACATAAAACCTTAACCCAGCAAGAAACATGAGCTGACCCCATATGGCTAATCAATTAATGCTGAGGGCACTCCCTACAGAAATATCCATCCTCCCCGCAATCATAGCACACCTCAAGAACTCTAGGCCATCGAGAAATATATGATAACTCTTTCTTGACAACTAACTTACATCTGGAGCACTCTTTAGGTCAATGTCCTATCTCGCTACAACCAAAACAAGCTCCTAGAATACTTTGTGATGCTGCCCGTCCTGATCTAGAATAGACACCATGGACTGAAGACCCATACCAAAAACTCCACAAGGTTCGATGAGAACTCTACCTATAGTTATCACCAGGACTAATTTGAGAGCTACCCATAACCTGAAATATTACCTGCGTAGACTTAATAGGCTAGAAGTAAAGCTGACCTCTATCGGGAGGATCCTCACTCCTGGATGCATACTAATAGCACTGTACTGATGACATGTCCTCTTACTGCCACCTCTATAAGTCTCAATACATGCTCTCTCTATGGACCTCAAATGATCAACAACCTAGGAGAATAAAGACCCACCTTCTATCAAGTGCTCCAATGCAAAATGGAGTAGAAATGCTAATCCTCTAACAAATCTATACACCATGTCATGCTTTGAAGGATATAGCATAAGAATATGTCTGGCCTATTCTAGAAACCCAATCTCATACTCTGAAACTAACAAGGAACCCTGATGAACACCAACAAACCTAACTCTTGCCTGAGAACTACTCGATAAATTAAATGTCGTCCCTGGCTATGAGATACACACAAAGAGACTGAGGATCCCCAATGCTAAATCTCGAATAACTGAAGTAGTCACGAGCTCCACCGGAGCCTGGTTTGGCCTAAAATCCTCTTACCCTGACTCCTTGGTTTGACGTTGCACTGAAACTCTAGAAATGCATATTGAATCCCCGTACGCATCGATCAACAACCTTGTATCATCTATTTAGGACAGAAAAGAGTCAAATAACGTACTTGAGGATCATAGAAATATGGAAACCCATCAAGGAATCAAGAAAAGAGTTTCATAAAAATGTTGTGTAGCCTCTCAAAAATAGGTTACAAATGTCTCCACACCGATCTGCAGGACTCTACTAGACACTTAGTTCTTATATCAATACATCGATAAACCTAGTCTTTGATATTAAATTGTCATGACCCAATTTTTCAGGTCATGATGGCACCATCTATAACCCACTATTAGGTAAGATGACCCCATAGTCTGAAACTGCTAGTAACCGACTACCAATAGAAAGGAAGGAAGAATGCATAATAAATAACATAAAAGACAAACACATAAGATAGCCCCAAAACTAGGTAGAATTAGTACAAGAGCTTTTAATGTAATAAAATTACATAATAAAGTACTAAATAAATATATTGATACAAACCATCTCTGAATGTAACATAAAAATTAGTCTAGTACATAAGACAGAGAATAGCAATACTCCAAATGCCAGGAGCTCACCCTATGTATTCAAACTATAGCTGCTCCACACGATACACACAACAACGGCGAAAACCCATACTATAATCTGCTGGCTACAAAAGTGTAGTATGAGTACCAAACATATGGTACTTAGTAGGCAATTATCGATTAAGTTCCAAAGATAAGGCAAAAATACATAACATGCTAACAAGAATGTAAACTATACTCAATATCCACGAAAACCAAGATAGTAAAACTAAAGAGGCAATAGGGATAAACTAGCCTATTCCAACCAAAATCCAAGTCTTAAGCACTATATTATATATCAGTAGCCAATATATAAATAAAGATCAAATGAAGGATATACATAGTAATATACAAGACTAAGGAATGGATATACAACATGAACAATAAAGAAATGAAGGAATGTATAGTAATTCCATAATTACACATAGACAGATATACATACATATATATATCTACCATAACAAGGCTAACTCAAAGGTACAAACTAAGTAGTCATATTGGCATCTTAAGGCCTCCTAATCATGGTAAAAACTAGTTCTAACATAATCAGGGTCTAAACCATATTTCCTAACCATGGGATAATCATGCGTAATAATATAATCGTAAGAATAAGGAATTAGAATCATACCTCGAATATCAAACTAGTCCAATAATCAACCTGTCATGAACTAACCATAATAATTACAACAATAATGTAAAGTAACCATCTATCCCGAACAAATAAGACCTAACTGGGCCTTTCATAAACCATCGCTGACATAGGCTTGGATGGTTCAACCAACATTCATTAAACAATAATTAGAGCCTATACCTATGCAACCCCTCATAAGGATTATAAGTACAAGCACCACACAATATAATACCAGTAGAACTCATACCTATGTCTATGCAACCCCCCATAAGGCAGAGAGATATAGGGCATACTGGTGATAGGCAATACAATTACAACCTTTGACACAATAATACATATCAGACATAACCATAACATCATAATTAAAGAAAATCATCACAATCCACCAAGTCATCTAGAAACCTTATACTAAAGGTTCATTAGTCTCAACTATGCCTAACTATCTCAGGTAATAAGATCATAAAAGCATAATAATTATTTCACGTTAAAGGTTGATTCACCCATCTAATCCCCAAACTCATAATATAGGCTAAGCCATGGTGTTCTACCCATAATAAAATCTAACATCTCTATCTAATATACAACATATATCAAACACTATATCAAGAAGAAGAGTAGATAGAAACCTACTTCGATGCCGAACTGCAAACCTTGAATTCTCTGCAAATCATCAGTCTTCTCTCTATAATCCAAAAATTCCATCACACTATCAAATTAGTATCTTAAACATTATTAGTATTATAACAAATCCTATATTTCTATAATAAGAGTTGTGTTGAATTTTGGGTCAAGAACGAGCTTGTGGGAGCTGCAAATAGAATTCAAATTAAATCCATCATGGGGTCCCTCGAAGGACAAGGAATGTGTGCTCAAAAGTTGACCATAAATCGTGTCTCAAATAAACCCTCAAAATTTAAGAATTTAAAACCTAATTTCTAAGAATTTTACCAAGAATTCGGATGGAAATTAAAGAAAAAATTAATGGGAAAATGGCCAAGAAAAGTTGGGTTAGTTTACCTTAAATTTTTTTGGATGATTTTCCACTTTTTTATCTCTTTGAGCTCTTAACTTGGTGTAAAAATGATGGAAGAATCTATTGAAAATTGGGTGGACAAAAGGGAATTTAAAGCCACCAGGTGTCGCTTAAGTGATCTGGCAAGGTCGATGGATACCGTCGCTCAAGCGACTAGTAGACATCGATTTGTACTTAAGCAGACGCAATCATAGCTTAAGCAGCCATTGACCAAATGGTCAATGTCGCTTAAGTGACTCCATGTAGAGTATGCGATGACCGCCTAAGCGGTCATATCAATGACCTAATACACAACATTTGCTAAGTCAGAAACAGACTTTAACTGAGTGCTATGGATTCGCTCGAAACCCCGTGAAAGCAAAAAAAATATGCTACTATACCAAATTCGATGTTCTAAACTCAATAGAACCCAAAATGAGTTCGGAAGCCTGGGGACCTTAACCAAGTATCCCCTAGCCTAAAATTAATGTTCCATAGCTAATGGCGCTATCAAAATTCTCATACAAGGTCATGTACTAGGAGTTTTGGTCCGAGACCAAACCCTAAACAATGAAAGCTCCAAAATAAAGAAAGTAGCCCAAAATCCAAATAAACGGTCTGATAATTGAACCAATAGTTATAACAAGTCATATATAACATATAGCTACTTTAGAAAGGCTCAAAATACTGGAAATACATGCATATCAAGGAAATGACCTGGATAGTCATTGTATTTTCATCCCCTTTTCAATCCTTGAACTCAAAGTCGAATTCCTGCAATAGACGTACCCATCTAATCAACCTTGGCTTTAAATCTTTCTTGTTCATAAGATATATAAGATCTGCATAGTCATTCTACATAAGGAATTTAGATGCTCGAACGCTTTTAGAAATGCCTCATCAAACATAAATTTTACATCTTTCTCCAACAACTTGCACAATGGATTCACAATTATAGAGAAGTCCCTAATAAATCATGTTTAGAAACATGCATTTCTCGAAAAACTACAAATGCCCTTCAAAGAAATTGGTGGAGGTAATTTCTCAATCACCTTAATCTTTGCCTTATCAACCTTAATCTCCTTATTAGAAATATTATGATTGAGTACTATTCCTTTTCAGAAAATTAATGAGATATGCCAAACAATCATCAAATGAGTCACCCACAACTAAAAAGTCATCCATAAAAACCTCAATAGTGTTCTCCATATGTCAGAAAAGATGGACATCATACAACACTGAATAGTGAAAAGATGTAAATTGGTAGACCTAAAAAAGTTCCACTCGCAAAATCCTGTGAAATCAATATTTTTGATCATTATTTCAATTAATACACAAATTATAAATAGTAAAAATATGTAAATTGCTCGACCTTAAAATTAAAGAGCAATCTTCTCAAAATCATTATAGTCGAGGAATGCTAAATAATTAAAAAAAATTATAGTTAAGTAATGAAAAACCAACATAATGTTGTGTATCCTTAGAAGCCAGAGAAAGAAAAAGAGCTGACCATTATTAATTTCATCCAGCAAAAAAACACGGGCTTACAAACAAATTAACCTAAAAATTGAATAAACAAGTAATTCCCAATTCACATTAATACTTTATCTGAGATAAATTCATAAAAAGTTAAAATGGATTTGCACTGATCAATGGACACACATAATATATAGCAATATTGAGACTCATTTGGTGTTTCTAAATGTAAAGAAAATATTAACCTGCTATGACTATAAAGAAGATTCTTACATGTGATTGAGAAGCCTCAAATCACATAACATGTAAAGTTTTTTAATATATGGGTTACATTGTCTCTATGCCCTAATAGAGGAATTTTTTATTTAGCAGTGCACATTATTATAAATTAATATATGTATGGTTGAAAAAATAGAGTTAGCAAAAGTGAAACTAAGAAGTCACCGATGAAAATGAATTAGAAGAACATCAAAATCAAACATTACAAAATAAATAAAAAAAAGATGAACAAAATAATAAACAAAAAAAATAAAGAAGAAAATACCCTTATCAGAGAGTGAAAAAGCCAGAGAAAAAGTACAGAGTAAGAATGGAGAGAAGGACCATAAAATTTGCTTGTAAAAATTAACAAACAAGTAAATGGTGTGTACTTAAATGGAGGACACATTAGAACCAGGTGCTGTGAAAGATATGGAGTGTTGTGTACTTTCAAAAAAAATTATCAAAATGTCATGACAACTATAATATTAAAATAGTGTCATTCCTCGTCCACCCAAGGATTCACTCGTTACATAGTAGTAAAATGGAGTGAATCATTATATACTTTTCATGCATATCATTTACTCTCCACATGATATACTTAAGTATTATATATTTCATACATCCTCGAATACTCAACATATCTTTTGTATTGCATCCTATCATGATGTAGGTTTTAGTGCGCCCTTATACTTACAATTAGTTGTGATCGCCAGTGTCTACTCTCGTTTAGTTGGTGAGTCCTCATATTTTAAGGACTTTGATTGTGTTTCCTGTTTTTAGTAGTTAAACTTTATATTCAGTTCAGACTTGTATGATTTTAGGTTAGCTGGGGGTTGTCCCAACGGCTCATCAGTATATTTAGAGGCTTATCTAAACTTAGTAGGTGCTCAGTTCATTAGTATGTTTAGATTTTTTTCAATTGATATTGAAAGTATTGAGACCAATTTTATCTACTCCAATCCAGACTTACAAAATTGTAGCTTCCACTCATGGTATTAAAATACATAGAATATGAATTTAGTGGTATGCCAGATGCCATAGATTGACTTTGGGCTACTTATATCCTAAGCATAGTGTCATGTCCAGAGTGTAGTCTCGGGGTGTGACAGAGTGGAATCCACACTATCCGTTCAATGAGAGAATTATTTACCCTAAATTTCCAATACCAATACTTAACAAATTTTTAAAAGAAAAATAGAAAATTCATTAATAAACGATATCTCAATCATTCTAATAAATAACAAAACATGTGAAATAATAAAAATACCCTCAAGAATTGAAAGTCATTGCACCAAAAAATCTAATAATGTCAACTACGAGTTCAAGCCAGAAAAATAAAATAGTAAAATGTCTATGCCTGAAATATGTGGATAAGAACTAATAGTGAGATGAATCATGGATGACCCAAAGATGTAGCTCACTCTTGAGTTGAAAGCAAATCACTTACTAAAGCTTATCTATTAATGAAGCCACTAGAAGATGCTATACACTCAACAAAAAGAAGAGTACAAGTACTATCAGTACAAAGTCACTATGTATCAGTAGAGTCATCGGCCAACTAAAAATAGTAAATATGTACACTTAACTAACACTTTGTAGACTTACTTAACCATGTAAAACTTAACAAATACACTTCACTTAGTCTTTCTCAACAATATCAACAATTCAGGTAAGCATATCCTAATATAGAATCCATCAAGACAGCACCATATCTAACAATAATAACCTTGTCAATAACCAGAATTGACAACAATAATCAAGTACAAAACTATGACCAACAACAATAGACACAACATTTGCACAATTACTCTTTTTGATAGATTTTAATAAATAATTACACAATTCAAATATACCAAAAGACCAGACCACTTATGGATCCCAATAACAATAATAAAATCAACTGGTTCACTCAAGGAACCTAAATTATAATGACAATATAACCTGATCCACTTAAGAAATCATCAAACTTATCAATATCGTGTAAATACAAGCTAAGGGTCTTATGGTTGCCTACTAGACATGACTTATTGGGGATGAGCTCAGTCCATGTAATAATAAATCCAGACATTTAGTGTTTGTCAATTTTATCCCAAATAAATATTGTACCACCCTTATTTCAACGACCCCACCCTTATACTTCCGGAGTTCCACTAATTCTGTGATGATGACTTTTATTCTTCTTAATGTTTTAATGAGAATAACATAATCACACCTGCACAAATGACAAGTCTTTTATACAACTATATTATATGTGATCAAGCACTTGTAATATCATCCAGCACTTCAACATTTAAGATATGCATTGTAATAAGTACATAAAGAGACTGTTAGCATACACACATAAAAAAATATTTTTTCAACTACAATCATCACCTACCTCAATCCAATATTGACCTTGCTCTAATGAACTTGAGCTATTATAAAGATCCTCTAAGTTATTTTCTTAATATTTACCTGTTTCTAATATTTGGAGCCTTTTTATAGTGGTCATATGTCATTTATGATTTTTTGGACCTATCGATTTGGTTATGGAACAGTTCATTTAGATTTTAGACTCAATTTTTTATTTTAGAGCTTTTATTGTTAAGGAATTAGTCCTAAATCAAAAAATCTAGTAAACAACATCGAATAAGAACTCTGACAGTGTTGTTAGCTCTAGAATATAGATTTTAGGCTAGGGGTACCCTTGGTCTGAAACTTGAGGCTTTCGAACTCATTTTGGGCTAGGGGTAGATTTAATTAAAAATAAAATTATAAGCTTGGGACTCATATTTAATTGACATGTCCTTAGATGGAAATTTTTAATAGTTTTTTTGAGTCTGGAATGTCAAATTTGGTATGGTAGCATAGTTTATTTGCGCGCACGAGGTTTCAAACAAATCTCAAGCACCTAGGTAGAGTCTGTTGGGATTTGATTTTTGCTGGTGCAGGACACCCTTCCCTTTGCATTCATGGGGTATTGACTACGTTTGTGAAAGGTTAAGTGTAGACCTTCACAATAATGAGCCTCCTTACACATTTGTGATGAAGGAACAATTAAACGCGATCCAATATTTTATTTACATTCCCAAAAGATTCATCGCATTTACGATGGCCTTCTCCAGTTGTTCATCTTGATCATAGATATTTCCTCACATTTTTATGAAAGATTTCTAAGTTTGTTGCAAACACGGCTGAGGGCCTCATGTTTGTGATGAGTAATCCCTGGCCCTATATATTGTTGTCTTCCATAAAAATTCATCATTTTTCTAATCTTTTTTTGCCGTTATTCAAATTATAACCTCAGAACTTGAGGGAAAATATTAATGGGAGCTAGGATTGGTTGGGTATGCATTGGTGATCATTCTCTCATCGTTATTCCATAAGTTCTTACTCAAATTCTTCGTCAAATGCTCAGTTTTACCCTTGTTTTCCCTTACATCTTAAGGCTGATTTGAGCTCAAATTGAGATTCCATTTGTACTCAATTTATAAGCACACATTCTTTGTTCTTCGAGGACCTTGGGATAGGTTTAGTTTTAGAATTCTATTAACGAGCCCCACGAGCCTATTTTTGACCTGATTTTGGGTCAGGAGTTTTATATAGCAATATGGGTATAATTTTACTCATATTAATACGTAGTTTATTATTTTGATAGCATAATAACATATGGATTACATAGAGTGAATACAAGCTATTTGTGGATGATTTAAGATTTGTGGTTTGACATTAAAATAGGCATTAATCTACTATTTGCTGTAATATTATGTACTATATTGATTGTATCTTAGGTGGGGGTTATAAGATAGGGTCGATGCTAGTTGTATTAACATTTGGACTGTCTAGGGGAGTTAAAATTGAATCGTATATATCGCCTTAGCCTAGAATACCCTCCATAGCTTTATCATATTGTTAAGCCTATTTAGTTATGTAAAGGACCTTAGGTTAGAACTGTAAATCATTAGTGTAGGATATACAATGGTATTTATCTTGTTTGATTAGATTCCTCAATTGTATTCACCTCGTAGAATGATGTCTCATTGATCCCGCTTTTGATTTACTACATGTACTTATATACTTTGAATGTCTATATCTTACACTATGATCTTGAGGCCTTGGTTATAAGACTATGGATACCAATTTAGTTCCATATGCCTTAAAAAAGTTCTGGCTTAGTTTATAAATGTTTTGTCTCTTGTAGTTGCTTTGTTTAGATAATGGTGATAGCTGCTTTCCGATGCTTATTTTAGTCAGTTAAGGCCTCTTTATGCTAAAATTCAGGCTCATTTTACCTTAGATTAGTATATTGTTTGCCTCTAAGACTAGACTTAGCTTCTTTAGTGCCTTGGGTCGGGGTTGAGAAATCTTAGGAAGGGCTCAAGTTGGTGTTTTCTTAGGTTGGGTTACTAGGGGATAGTAGTGGGTCCTATTTCTATTAAATGCTTCAAAAGCCTTTAGACATACTTATGACTACTTTCTTAGGTTTCTACCTTGGGTCTGGGTTAACTTAGACTTGATAACCCACTTTTTTAGCTTTATTACCTTTGGGGATGACAGTAGGTGATATTTAATCACTCAAGACTGAATTGTATAAATAAATGAGTTGGTGATGGTCTTAGGACCCTTGGACTATCATTAGTTATTCCATGGTTATGAGTTCCATTCGAGATGAAAATTGATTCGTAGTTACAATTTGGAAGCCTTGGTGCTCGATTGTGGAATATCCTAGCTTTTATTATTACCTTATGATTCTAATTTAATGTTCACTATTGTTATCGTACAGTGATGGACCGTCAGGCCTTTTGTTATTACCCTATGGTTCTGGTTTGAACCCGCCGATTAATATCGTATAGTTATGGATTATCTGGTCTCTGATCATCATCCACTGGTTTTGGTCTAATTCTAATTCTCTTTAATGCAACTATTATGGATTAGGTTCATAAAAGTCCTAGTCTGGGACCATCCAATGTATATGGATATCTCGAGTCCCTTATACGCCCCTCCATCTATAGTCATAATGCTGGAAGATGATGGTCACCGTTGGTCCTGCCTTTGCGTGTTGTTAAGCTTGAATAAGTATATACATTTGTTTTGAATATGGTTTTGGGTTATATTTCTCCATCTATATCTTCTCATGGTTCTCATTCTTTTTCTTACATTGCCTATCACCAGTATGAGGGCCGGCCTTGGCTCAGCGGTAAGCTTGCTTGCCGGGGTGTGCCAAGGTCGAGGGTTCGAAACGTCCCTTCAGCAAAGCTGGGGTGAGGACGTGTAGGTAAGGCCAATTGGTCGCCCCCCTCCCCGACACCTACGGAGTAGGTATGAACTGGGCCGTCCCTTTTGCCTATCACCAGTATAAATATTTGACACTTGTACCTACCAGGCTTATGGGGGCAGCATAGGTATAGGTGGTACTTGTTGTTTGCTGAGTGATTTATTACACCTTTTGAGATTATGGAGACTCGTTTAGGTTATTATTTGTCTGAGCTAGCAAGTTACACTATTGTTTGGTTATTACTGTATTCTTCGTCCAAGTTGGTTGTGCATTGACAGTGGAGGTTGTGGGTACTCTTTAGAGCCCTTTTCTCTTATTATGATGAGATTTAAGATTATTCACATTTCTATTAGAGACTGATTATGCTAGAGTATCTCCCTTTGTTGGCTATGATCCTCGAGATGTTAGGTCAATTTCCTTTGGTTTACACTTTCTGCTTTAGATATTCTTATGATATATGCCCGATTTCCTTCATAATATTATTATATGTATATATATAACCTTTCTTCATATTACTATTTATATCTCTTATATATATCTTCCTTTATACCTCTATTGTATATTGTATATCTATTTCTTCAGTATATTATCGTACGTCGACTAAATACTTACTTATATAGCTTCGTCTTGGATTACTTGTAGGATATGATTGTTTATCCTTACTTCTCTTTTAAGTATTATTATGTCTCATTTATTAGATATTTGTCTCTGATGTTGTTCCTGCTTTACATGTTGTCTATACTTACATTTCCTTTGAAGCTTAGTTGACTGATGCATACTAAGTACCTCATAATGGTACTCATACTATACTTCTGCACCCAAAAAATCATAGTACGTGTTCTCGCCGATGATGTATGCATCATGTAGTACTGCCATGGATCAAAGATTTGGGGTAATCTCCTAACGATTGGGTTTTCCCCGCTCTCTCTAATTGTTAGACTGATCTCTATTTTTGTATTTTTGCAATATCTTTGTATATATTTAATCTGTATTTTACTTTGTATTCTTGTTTTATTAGAAGCTCTTACACTTATTTCACTAGGTTTCGAGGACATATTTATTTTCTTTTTGTATTCTCCCTCTTTTTATGTAATATTAATTTTGTTTTCTTATTAGTCTACTACTAGCTTCTCCGAACTAAGGGTTGGCTTATCTATTGGTGGATTGTGGTAGGTGCCATCATGACCTGAGAAATTAGGCCATGAAAGTTTGCTATCAGAGCGTAGGTTCATTGGTGTTTTGGGGACAACATCAAAGTGCCTAGTAGAGTTTTGCAAATCGGTATGATAACATTCATATCCTATCTTTGGGAGGCTTAGGAAAATCTTAGAAAATTCCAATTTTGATTCTTTATAGTGTGTCTTAACCTCTATAAACTTTTGATTACTTCTTTTGGCACCACTGATTCTCAGATGGATAGCAAGATAACATAAGGTTATCCATAGATACCGATGGGCTTCTACATATGTCTCTAGAGTTTCAATTTAGACTCAGACGAATAAGTTGGATCATAGTATCAAGGATATTCAATATCAACCAGATGGTTTAGGGCCAGACCACGCTTCAACAAAGTTTGTGATCACCTCAGCTTTTCTGGATACTGCGTTAGAGATTTTGAGTCTTTTCATAGATACTTCACAGTCAATAGTTGTTAATCCTAGTGCATCGAGTGGTTTTCAGGCCTGATTTGGGTTTTTAAGTGTACAACAAGGTTCTTTATCATTTTTAGAGTATGATATTTGGTTTCTCGAGTAGGTCAAACATACTTCTAATTTATTTTCTATAGAACAAGAGATGGTGCATGGATTTATTAGAGGATTAATTTTGCCACTCTGCTTGGTATCGAAGAATTTGGTAGCAGCTGGGTCTACTTTTATTTAGGTGTTGATTATGAGAGGATTATAGAGAGGGCATGTCTTGAGACCTATGGAGTTGGCGGGACAAGCCATATCAATAGTATAGTGTTAGTGGTGATGTCCCCCAAATTACACCACCTAAAATTATAACATGATCACTTATCAAATATAGAACCCAACCTCACCCAACAAGGTTGGGGTTGATCCAACAGAGAATAGGACAAAAATCTATCACGAGAGTGCTGATGTAGTTGGAAGTGCATAAAGTAAATAAGGGGTTTTGTAAGAATAATAATAGTAGTAGTAATGCTAGCAAATAAGTTGTTATCTGTATGAGTCGATTACTAGGATTGTGACCCCTGACTTCATAACTCCACGTCTTATCGTGCTCGTCAAACTATCTTGGTGCCTTGCATGTAGAATATAACATGTTTATGTATCACCTAACCATCTCTCGACCTTGGTTTGGGTGAGTTTCACTTATCTCCTCTCATTATCAGAGTGTTGCATTACTAATCCTTGTTCTGAATCCTAGATTAACTATCTCCTCGTAGTTTCAAGTTAATTAGATAAAGGTTGGTAGCTTTAAATTACTATTATGATCTCTTTTTCCCAATCTCTACCTCTCTCTACAGTTAGTATCAAATATAGGTGTGTTCCTAACATTTGCAACTGTTAAGAAAGAAATCAAAGCAAATAAAACCACAATACATGCAAGAACACCAATTAAGAACGACTTTGCACTTTCTCTACTTTATTAATCCATTAGGGTTCCCACAACCCTAGTTATGGGGTTTGGCTTCTCACGATTGTACAAACACACATAGAATTCATAATTGAAAGCATACGAATGATCTTACAAATAATTAAGAATGAAAATCAAAATCTCAAATTAATTTCAAGCCCTAAAAACCAAGAACAAGAATCCAAGATCAAAAGTGTATCTCAAAACTAAAAACAATGTAATAAGTGTATAGAGTGGACAAATTAATAACGAAACATCCAATGGGTATTTATAGATACATTAAAACCCCTAAAAATCTATCCTAAACAAAGTATAAAATCAAAGTCGGCACCAACCTATGACCCCACTTACGGGTTGTAGGTAGGTTAGTAGGAATCATAGGAGTCTTCGGCTTTCAGAACATCTACCTATGGGGTCATAGGTACTACCTACACCTCGTAGATAGTTTTCTTAGGAATCAAAGAAACTCAGCAACATTCAAAACTTTCAGGATGTACTTACATGGGCTACCTATGGGCCCGTAGGTACTACCTACGGCCCATAGGTAGGACTTTTTGCTTTACCTCATCCCTTTTGCTCCTTTTCTACTTTGAACTTTGTTTTCTTGTAAAACCAACATAAGAACACATCACATCTAACAAAATACCTAAGTACTTGCATAATTTCTTTGTTTAAGCATGGAAAGTCCCATGAAACCATGACACATCAACACCTCAACTTAGAATGTTTGTATGTCCTCAGGCAACTAACACATAACAAAAAGACACGATGCTTAACTTAAAGAAACCTAAGGCACCTACGATAGTCAACTTAATTTGGCTCAAATTACTTACCCCCTCATATTCAAATCTTTTAAAGTCATTGTGGGACTCCGTGTATCACAACAATATAACACAAAGGAATCATATGATGACATTACATTAGCAATAAAAAACTAAGTGTATATGCAATTGAAACTACTAGAATAGATAAAAAGTTAACAATACAACCCATGTACCCTCACAACAAAGAAGTCCCAACTCTCAGGGTATAATAATATGTGCTAATTCAGGGATGATGGCAAGATATTTACACTCTTAAAAGAAGTTCCAACAATGTGAATAAAATACCATAGGTTTTCCCTTTTTTCTGTGCCTTAATTTTTCAAACGGTTGGACTAGGATCACTATAGAACTTTTCTAGGCTTGTAATATAGGCTTAGGGGCAGTTATGGTACATTTGGGAAATAGTGAATCGCCCTCCTTGACACTACACTTACATTATTAGTTCCACTTCTCAACCATGTTTCCTTTATTTCTCCCTTTTTTTGTCCTTTATTGCTTATTCGGATTGGATGTGGTTTTCTTCTTACTTTGCATTTATTCGCTCCTCTAATTTTTCATTATTCATTTTTGCTTTTTTTTAGTTTTTCTTTTCTTTTTCACACTTTTCTACCACACCTAACTCTACTTTATTTTTCTTATTTATTAAAGACCTTTCTTCATATCCATTTCAATATGCACCCCTATGATAGCCACTCTTAACTTAGGCAATTTTCTTGAGTTGAGGTACACAGTGTCCAAGGAGGGACAAGGGCCAAAATAGGTTCATTATAATTAACGGGAAGGTGACAAGGTGAAAAGAAGAAAATAGGTCAATTTAGGCTCAAATTAGTGATGAGGGAATACTTATTCTTATTTGGTCGGTCTTTTAGGCTAAGAGTGTACTTACTCAAACATGGACTATGATCATGTACTAACCAACTCTCCTACAACCTAGGCAAGTCTAATCAGGCAAGTTTTGGATTAAATGTACAAAGTGAACTAAGTAAATGCCTTACACACATGGTACATGGTCATATAATCAACTACTACCTATCCAGTTCCTGCAATGGTAAGATTTGATTGTTTTGTACCTAATACTAATGCCATAACAAGATTCAAGTAATGGTCACACATATATATTTACATGCAGTTCACAAATTTTTTGGATAGGTATCATCTTTTACAAACACTTAAAAACATAAAATAAAACATGTCAACTACACTTAAGTTCCCTATTTTTCTTCTAATTAAACATAAAAAACACATACACAAAATAACACAATACAATACCTAAATATGCTAGTTCAAAATAAGATAAACTAGCCGACGGGAAAAAAAGATGAGAACAAAAATCCTCGGCTATGGTATACCCCCACCCCAACCAAAAGTTGATGCATTGTCCCTAGTGAATGCTAGAAACTAAACAACCAAAGGGTGTAGGTATATACCTATGACGCTCTAGGCATCAAAAGTAGGCTCGCCCCTATATGGGGTATCACATGGATCATCTCCAGAAGAAGGTGGTGGTGCATGACTAGAAGAAGCACCCAATGCCATCGCGGCATGCCTTCGCTCATCAATAGTAAGTTGAATCCTCAACTCTGCAGTGTCCTTTTTCAAGGCCTACTGAAACTCCTCAGAGTCATCTAACTCCTCCCCCTCATGTCCTCTATTGTTCCCTTTAAGAGGGGCCTCATCATCCTCAAAAAATAAAACAAAAACCATAGATGGAATTTTAGGTAGAGCTATGTAAAAGCAGGAATCACTGGAGGGATGGCTGGAATATGGCTATGAGCTAACAAATAAACCTCATATCTCAGTGTAGCCACTTCCTCATGAAGGCCAAACAAATTGGATACATGTATCTCACAAAGTAGTTCTCTCACCCAGGCCTCAAAATTGTCAATCTACCCATGTAGATCTCTCATGAACCGCTTTATGGCGGACATTATCCTACCCTCAACATTATCCTCAGAAGCCTCTAATGAGGTCCGAATCCATGGCCTGATTTGACCAAATAATATGGCTAACTGGGTTTCGGTTTGTGTTTAGTGATTGGCTAACTCTTGCTGTGGATCCACCAATTGCTACAAAAACTCCACGAGGCACACTAAACAAACCTACAACTGATAGGTGAGGAGGCAAAGTAAAAGCTGAGGCTGATGCTGAAGTACCCATAGCCTCCTCACTGTCTAGTAGTAGTAAGATCCACCATGATTACTATTATCAATATTACTAAATAGTATCAACCTCTAAACCTACATGGACGGCAGAAGAGGCCCTTTAAAGTGGGTTGTACATGAAGAAGTAGCTGGTTGTGCACTATGTAGAACAATTAGGTTGGCTGCATCCTTAATCAAATAAATATCCTCTATGCGAGTAGCCTTGTCCTTTTTATTAATCACTGGAATACCTGGTACCCCTGCAACATTACATAACCTCTGTACTAGACAAGGGAAAAAAAGTGTAATGAACTTGCAGAATACTCTCCCATGGATCTTAGCCTGGATCCACCTAGAAAATCAATATCATAGCCTGCTATTAGGCTAGGAGTCAATACGACTCTATCCTAAGTATGCTCGTTGTTCACAAATGTTGGACTCAACTGGTGCCTTACTATTATCCACCAAAACTATTCTACAGAGCGTAGTGATGCCTTCTTAACATCCATTTTCCTATCAACCCAAGGGGCATTAGTACTCAACTCAGTAATCTACTCAGTTACCAATCTAGCCAAGTCTATCCTTTTCACCCTTTGCTCGACGTATCTCATTGTACGCCTACTCCTCACAAGCCTCAATCAATAATCAAACTCAGCATTGGTGGTCGACCCCATAAACTCTGGCCCAAATAAGAAATGCCTAATAGTCTCCTCTAATATATCAACCCTAACCCCTCTAACTAGTGTGTGAGTCGATCAGACTGGTCTACTCCTCTACCCACAACTGGGGTAACCAAATAAACCGACACCGCATACAAAACATAGAAGTGTTAGAACAAGCTTTAGCAATGAGATCCTGAAGTCTGGGTCATCCACCCAAGTCGATATCTCTAAAATACAGTCTGTAGATCTGGAGCACCTGCCAAAGTTGCCAACTCAATTAAAGTCTCTTCCATAATATCATGTTTAGATATATCCTACTCGATAATAGTGTTGTCTTTTTTATAAATACTTTGCATGTGCTCCTTACACCATTTTGAAATAACCTAAGCAAGTGGAACTACAGAGACATGTGAAGACTCTAACTCCAGAACAATAGAAGTTAAAGTTGTAGTAGCCTGAGTACCTTGAACTGAATAAGAAACCTCCTGAGTACCCTAAACTACGTCTGCACCCTTCTCAAAATTGGGTGCATGTTACTCACTATCACCTAAACCAGATGTAAACTCTGACTCTTCCTCAGACTAGGGGGTCGGCTAAATCCTCCTTCTCACCAAAACTAGAACCTAACTCATCCTCTCACTCATCATAATAGGGATAAACAATAAAGTATGGTGGTGAAGTCGTGGCTGACTTCATTCGGGGGCCCATCTAAATTAAATGAGATGGTAAAGTCTAGGGCTCAAACTACAGTGCCTATAGTGGTGCGGGCTGAGAGCCCGATTAAATAATAGCTGTTATAGGATAAAAACCCAATTGAATTATGTTCTTGGCTACAACCTGCCTCTGTTCCTTGTGCCTAGTTTGGTATGGATCTAAGAGTGTACTATCCTAACTCACGGGGTACTTTTTCATGAATCCACTCCTCTCGGGAGACTCATCTCTCAACTTGGACTGTACTCTCTACTTCAGTGTAGCCTTGTGTACCATAGTAAATGTAAAAAGAGTTGTAAGTGATTGAAATAGAAGAAATAAATTAGAAAAAGGAAGAAAATTTGACATTCTAACCTATAGGATACCTACAACCACTACTTACGAGTCATAGGCTGTACCTACAGGTCATAGGTAGTATCTATGGGTCATAGATAGTACCTACAGAGTCATATATAGCCTTTGTAGGTAGCATTCAAAGCCCTGAACCTTTAGGGCTTCATGTCTGATACCTTCATAGCCTTCCAACTGAGGGTATAACAAAATTTTCCAAAATTCCCATCCAATACAAATAAATTTTCAAATTTTTAGACCAATTTCAATCACTATAACATGCATCATGTTAGTTTCCATGGGTATTTCAAACATTATTCGAGGTAATAAACTGCTACTTCTACTTTTAATGTGATCACAGGATTCCTAAACCAAAAATCATGCGACAATTGAATTTTTACCATTTTTAGGCTCCAAATATTTGAAGAGTATGGGAATTGAGTAATTTCAGATTTATTTCAAGTGTAGTCTTAAGTTTAACAATTTTTTTAAAACTAATTAGAACCAAGAAAATCTTACCTGAAGTGAAGATTGTAAAATTAGAAGATGAACAAGTGATTTAGCCCTAGGTTCTTAGTATAATGCGTGCAAGTGAGATGTTGTGGAATGTTTTTTGCATTTTAAAATTTAGATTGGGAGGTCAAGAGTTTGAATATAAGAGGGAGAGTGTAACTGAAGAGATGGGGTACTACAGGGTCGGATTTAGGCTTTAAATAACGTAGGTAAGCCAAATCGGGTCGGGTTTAAAGAGCCCAACCCATAAAATTTTACAAAAATAATCCACTGGCAAACCCTACCTACGGACCTGCTTATGGGCCGTAGGTAGTACCTACGCCCCCATAAGTGAATTTATAGGTAGGTCCTGAAGCCTTGTTTTGGATTTGACTCCTACGTCCCCTACCTATTGGTCGTAAGTAGTAACTACGGGTCCGTAGGTTGGGTTCATAGGTTGACGTTAAGAGACCTAATATATGTTTCTGATTCCCATGACTCAACTTACATATCATGGGTTGGACCTACGACCCTGTAAGTAGGGTCGTAGGTCCACTTACCTAGACTTGTCTTCTATAATTTTTACCATTCCCCAGGTGTTTATCCATGCTTTTAACCTACAAAACAAAAACAAAGTGAAAAATAAAACTTTGGTCCCCTCCCAAGCAACCCTTGATTTCACAGTATAGCACGGCATGACTATGCTGGGTACTCAGACTTCACCAACAATTCTATGGGTTACCTCACTTGCAATGCCTGATTTATCGATGCAACATGACTCATCTACCTTGGCTACTCATATTTCGCCAAGGCTAACATTCTCATACACTTTCAACTTCTCCATACTTCCAATGTAATGCTTAATGCAATGCTCGTTTTAACTCAACTGCACCTTGCAGAAATACTCTAACCACGGTGAATAGTCCAAACCACCTAGACTTTAACTTGCCAGTAAACAAGCAAAGTCTCAAACTATACAACAAGACCATATCACCATGATGGAGTACTACCACATCACTGGGCTGGAGTACCTTTCTCCCAATCTTTTTATTATGGTACAAATTAATGTTATCTTTATACAAGGCTGAACTTTCATTAGCACAGAGGCAAAATTCATCTAACTCATTCACCTTATCCATTCTCAAGTGTAAAACATCAGTCCACTCAAAATTCATCTTATTCAACTCCCATAGTTCCGTAAGCTCAAGTTCGACCGGCAAGTGGCATACCTTTCCACACATAAGCTGATAAGTAGAGACACCTATTGGAGTTTTGTAAGTTGTATGGTAGGCATTAAGTGCATCATCTAACTTTCTTAACCAGTCAATCCGATTGGCATTCACAGTCTTTGCCAAAATAGACTTGATATCACAATTAGAGATCTCAACCTGTTCACTTATTTGCAGATGGTAAGGTGTTACCACCTTATGTTTCACACCATATTTCTCAAGTAGGGACTTGAATATACTATTGTATAAATAGGACCCACCATCACTAATGATAGTTCAAGGAGTACTAAATCGAGAGAAAATATTCTTTTTCAAAATTGTTGTAACACTTTGACCCTCATTATTGGGAAGCGCCACTGCTTCGCCCACTTAGACACATAGTTGACTGCCACCAAAATATATTTCATGCCATGCAAACTCACAAATGGATCCATGAAATCAATTCCCCACATAACAAACAGCTCAAGGTAAAAAATAGGTGTCATGGGGAGCTTATGCTTCTGTGAGATATTTCCCTACAACTGGCATTGGTCACAGGCCAAGTATAGTCATGTGTATATTTATAAATCTTGGCCAATAGTAACCATACTGCATAATTTTATGGGCCGTACGAGTACCTCCATGGTTCCCCCACCAAAGATGGATGACGGGACTAAAAATATTCATCATCTTAACTTTGGGAATACACCTCCAAATAGTACCCATAAATCAACCTAGGCTTCACATCTTTCTTCTCCATAAGGTACCTAAGATTTGTATGACTAGTGTGTACAATGACTTTGGTCCCAATCAAATAGTACCAGAATATATCAATAGCAAACACCACCGCAAGAAAATCCTATTTAGTAACTATGTATTTTTTCTATGCGAGGCTGAGTGTTTTATTGGCATAATAGATAAGATGAAGTATTTTCTCACATCTTTGGCCTAGGACAGCTCCTATGGACACACCACTGGCATGACACATTTCCTCAAATGGAAGGGTCAAATCCAGAGACACGGTGATAGGAGCAGAAATCAACCTCTACTTTAGGCAACAAAGGCCTTGTGACAAGAATCATCAAACACAAACTTAACCTTCTCCTCTAATAATTTGGACAATGGATTTTCAATCTTAGAGAAGTCCTTAATGAACCACCTATAAAAGCCTGTATGACCTAAGAAACTCTGAATACCTTTTACATAAATCAGTGGAGGCATTTTTCAGACACCTCAATTTTAGCCCTATAAACCTCTATTCCCCTCTTCAAAATCTTGTGCCCAAGAACTATCCCCACTTTAACCATGAAGTGATACTTTTCCCAATTCAAAACTAGGTTACACTCCTCACATCTTTGAAGTACATTAGACAAGTAAACGAAACAGTCATCAAATGAGTCACCCCAATAGAGAAATCATCCATAAATACCTTTATAGTATTCTTTAATATATATATAAAAAATAGACATCAAAAATGCTGAAAGGTTGTAGCAGCATCCTCTTGAATGCAAATGTACCATATGGACATGTGAAAGTGGTTTTCTCTTAGTTATTAGGGGAAATAGAAACCTAATTGTACTATGAATAACCATCAAGAAAATAATACCATTCTCTACCTGTAAGATAGTCTAACATCTAGTCCGTGAATGGCATAAGAAAGTGATCCTTCTACATCAAAGTATTCAATATACAATAATCCATATAAGCTCTGCATCCCGCAGAACTGGTCTCATGGGTACTAACTCGTTCTTCTTATTTGGGACCACAATGATCCCACCCTTCTTAGGCACACACTGAATTGGGATCACCTAGTTGTTGTCGGCAATAGGGTAAACCACGCCTGCGTGTAATTATTTAATAATCTTCTTCCTCACCAACTCATATATAGGTGGATTCCAAAGATGCCGATGCTAAATGCTAGGCATACATTATAGCTCAAGATGAATCTTATGAGTACAAATTCTTAGTAGAATCCCAACAATATCCACAATAATCCAACCAATGGCCTGTTAAAACCTATGCAATATTAAAATTAAGGCCTCAAAACCTGTGTGACCAACAAATTGCAAATAAGAGGGTAGGGCCTTCAATTACAAGACTGGTGGCTCAGTTTATTCTTCAAATTAAGATCCAACTTTTTTGACGTATAAGAATAAGAACCTCTACCAATAAGAGTGCTCACCATCTCATCATACTCATTGATGTCATCACTATCAAAATTTATGATCATTATCACAAATGCCTCTACACCAAGTCTTTTCTCAATGGGTTTAATTAATGCATCTTTATCTACTATGTCGATTAGAGACACCATCCACATAAATTTTGGCTGTCACATCGATAAAACCCATTAAAAGTAACATGTTCATCACTTAACCTAAATTTTATCTGTCATATATCCATGTCAACTAGTGCCCTACCCGTGGTTAGGAAAGGACTTTCCAAGATAATAGGGACATCAAAATCCACCTCATAGTCAAGAATCACAAAGCCAATTAGGAATATAATAAAATCTATCTTGACCAACACATAACACAATATACCAACAAACTTCTTCACAGTATGATCGACCATCAATAGTCTCATAAAAGCCGGCTTGGGTGACCCCAACCCAACTGCTTGTAAATAACTAGTGACATTAGATTAATACTATCTCCTAAGTTACATAATACTTGTACAAAATTTAAGGACACAACAATGCAACGAATATTGAAAGCTCCAAGGTCCTCCTTATTCTCAACCAAAGATTGACAAGCAATAGCACTTCAGTGGTGCATATTATTAGCAGGCTCAAAACTTTTTGTCCACTTCTAAGTCACCAAATCCATCATGAACTTTTCATAATCAGGCATCTAATCCAAAGTTTCCATACCATGGATATTCACAGATAATTTCTTCAACATCGATATAAATTTACTATATTTGCCCTCTTTTGATTTCTTCTTAAACCTTTGAGGAAAATATGGATGAGGTCGAGCTTTAAGATTGGTTTGACCTCCATACCCTTTCCTTTATTATTTTCAAATTATTTTTCTACATACATTAATTTTTATGACGTCTCACCATTAGTTATCATCTTATCAGTTTCAACTTCAAGTGCATTATCAATATCTACGATATCATTTCTTACCTCATCAATTACATACATAAGGGGATTAATAATAGCCTTACCACTCCAAGTAATAATAGCTACGCAGTGACAGTCGTTCTTAAGATTTTGAATGGTATTGCTCGAAAGAGTATTCGATTGATGATGATTCAATATAGCCGACATCTAACCATACTACCATTCAAGCTACTTAATTATGGTAGCATATAATTCAACTTTCTGGCTCAGCCTTGATATATCTGCCTTAATTGCCTTAAGGCAACTTTCTTGACTCTTTGGACCCTTAACCAGCCTAGCAAGCAATGCTTCTATCCTTGAGTAAGCATCACAGTTCCCTAATGTAACATACAAAACACTCTTCTCCTTATAGTCACTATTTCTCCTCCAATCACCATCTCGCTCTTTGCTCTTGTCTCGATATCTGTCCCCTTAATAGTTCTGACCTTGATTTCTTTGACTTAAGTTTAAGTGTCCTGATTGGACCCTTGACCCTTGGCTCAGAATAGGACACTTGGTCATTCACTCAAAAATTTGCCATCTTTCTCTCCAGGTACTTAGCTTCCTCCTCAGTATCAGATTCTTCGTGTCTAAAAGTTTAAGACCCCTAGATGAGCAATTCACAATTGTGCTACTTCTTAAGCTACTATCTTATATAGAGCTCTCTTCTCACTAAAAAGTACCAATAGAATAGGTATTGACTCCCCTTTATGCCTCTCGATTATTCCATCTTTGATTAGTTTAAGTGATCTAGTCTAATATTTTTGTAGTCAGGTCCTAACGAAGACTCATAAAAGTCCCACTAGTAATAGTATCATCCATAACTTTGGTGTTTGCATTCAGGACTCTATAAAATATCTCAAGCAAGTTCTTTCTTGAAATTCTGTGATTAAGCACATTCATCAGTTTTATTTTAAACCTCAACCAAATCTCGTACAATGTCTCTGAATATAATTGTCAAAAATTATAAATCGTATCCTTCAACTACAACATTATAGAAGGTGATAAGAATTGGTCCAAGAATTGTGTTCTCAAATTATTCCAAGTGGTAATGGACCCATGAGGTAGTTCCCCTAACCTGTCGCTTCACAGGCAAGAGAAATAGGAAAAACCTAAGTCACAGATCTTTATGTTTCACGTTCGGTAGATTATATGAAGTGGAAATCCTAACGAATTTCATATTGTACATATTTGACTCATCAGTAGACAAATTAGCAAACACACCGTGTCAGATTAAGCAAATAAATCATTGGACTTATCATGTAAAATTTTATTCCTTGAGGCAACTCTAAGGGAATGATATCTCCCATCTCAATCAGTTCAGCATATCCCAAATCTTTTTCTATATCATCACAAACTAGCAAGTAATGATAAGCGAGTGGTCAAACTCTATCCCTTCTAAGTTTGTCCATGTTGAGTGTTTCTCGATGATATGTTTTTTCCTATATAGCCTATTCTTTGGCATGTCGGGGAAGTTCTAACCTCACATTCTCTTCAACTATCATTTGGTTAGTAGTTTTCTCAACAGTTTTATGAACACCAGACGGAGAGGGTAGATTTAAAGCATTTAGGTATCCTGGAGCCCTTTGTGCTGGGCTCCGTGCTCACTCTCTTCCATCTTATGATTCTGTCGTAAGGTCCATCCGAGTTCGAGATCAAAAGAAATCATAAAACTGCCTTGACTCTTAGCACTGTAATACATAGTCTTATACCTTAAGAATAATAGAAAGTCAAAAACCAACAACCTTAATAAACTTAATATATCAATCTGTAATTGTAATCCCCGATAATGGTGCAAAAATTTAATGTCGCTCAAATTTCACCTCTTAAAAAATATAATGCGGTTCGCTTGTAAAATATAGAATTAAACAAGGTTGGGGTCGACTTCACAGGGAATAAAATAAAAATCTATCACAAGATTGCTGATGTAACTAGAAAGTGAGAAAAGTAAATGAGGGGTTTTGTTAGAACAATAGTAATAGTAACAATGTTGAAAAATAGGGTTGTTATCATTATTAGATGATCACTAGGACTGTGTTCCCCCTGATTTCATAACTCCATAGACTTATTATGCGTATCAAACTATCTCAATGCCTTGCATGGAGAATCTAACAACTTGTGTATCACCTAATTGTCTATTTACATTAGTTTAGATGAATATCACTCATTTTTTCTCGGTATCAAAGTGTCTCATTACTAACCCTTGTTTTGTATTCCAAGTTAACTATATTTTTTCAGTCTCAAGTTAATTAGATGACGGTTGATAGCTTCAAATTAGTGTTGTGATTTTCTTTTCCCAATCTCTACCTCTCTCTTGAGTTAGTATCGAATAAAGGTAAGTTTCTAATGTTTGCAATTGTTAAGAAAGCAATCAAATCCAAGAAAACCACTATACATGCAAGAAAACCAATCAAGAATGACTTTTCACTTCCTCTACTTTGTGAATCCATCAAGGTTCCCACAACCCTAGTTATGGGTTCTAGTTGCTCATGATTGTAAGAATACATATAGAATTCATAATTAAAAGCATGAGAATTATCTCACAAATAATTAAGAATGAAAACCAAAATCTAAAATTAATATCAAAGCCTAAAAACTAAGAACAAAAATCCAAAGATCAAATTTGTATCTCAGAACTCAAAAATAATGTAATAAGCGTATAGAGTGTGTAAACTAATAATGAAACATCCAATGGGTATTTATAGATACACCAGAAACCCTAGGAAACCTCTCCTAGACAAAGTAGGAAAGCAGAGTCGGCACCAACCTACGACCCCATATACAGGTCGTAGGTAGTACCTATGGGTTTAGGTAGATTTGTAGGAATCAGAGAAGTCTTTATCTTTTAGAACTTCTACCTACGAGGGTACTTACGGGGCTATAGGTACTACCTGCACCTCATAAATAGTCTTTGTAGGAATCAGAGAAACTCAACAACATTCAAAACTTTTTAGGATCAACTACGTGGGTCACAAACAGGCCTATAAGTACTACCTACAACCCATAAGTAGGCCCGTAGGTAGGAATTTCTGCTTTGCTTTATCTCTTTTGCTCCTTTTCTACTCTGAACTCTGTTTTCCTAGCAAAACAAACATAAAAACACATCACATCTAACAAAAATACCTCAGTCCTTACATAATTTCCTTATTTTAAGCATAAAAAAGTTCCCTAAACCAATGCCATATCAATGATATTTAGTCTGAAAGTAGGAATCCTCTCAAAGGTCAACATTACTTGCAGCCTATTAGGTCCATAAAAGTAGCACCTAGGAGTATAGGTGGCATCTAAATAGGTTATGGTAGTCAAAGTGGGCAGAGTTCTGGTTAGATAATATAGAGCATTCAGTTTAGGTCTTTAGGTCGTGGTGGCCATTTTGGGTCAGTATGTTCAGTGCATCAAAGAGTAAAAGGGGCATGTTTTGATTATTATGAGGTTGATCACTAGTCTAAGGAGTGGCCCAGACATGATTTGGTTATCCAGTTGGGGTTAACTTATGTGTCTTGCCAACTTAGAGCCTTAAGGATTTGTGATAACTCTAGAGAGACCAGTCATTGGTCCAGAGAGTATCCTTGATGGGGGATAATTGAGCAGTCAGATCAATATCTTAGGGATGTGGTACCTTTGGGAAGAGGAAGTGCACTTAGTGTTCTAGTTAGTCATTCAAAGACTCAGTCTGAGAGACGATGCATTCAGATTTGTACTTCTTTGGGTATGACGAAGATTATGAATCAGATTCCATTAATATAGGTTCAATTTGATTTCTATCTTTTAGTGTCTATTTGAATTATGTTGGGATTATCATACCCATCAGTGGTTACATGCTCTAATATCACTATATGGAATATTTTAATCCATTGAGTAGGTTTAAACATGTTTGACTACCATCGTAGATGATCTTTTAGTAGTAGATTGAGTGAATTGGTATGGCATGTTCCTTGGGGTGTAACATTTGGGTAAAGTCCCTTCCTTTGGCATAGTGGCCCTGCAATGATTTTAGAATAATACTGGTTCTTTTAAATTTTATACCTCGTGTACTTTATATTGGTATTATTATGGTTGTTTTTATTACCTTTTTTACTATAGATCTTTACTAAATAGATGGCTAAAATAATTTTATGTAGCTAGTGTTCCCTTTTTTTATGATTCTAGCTTTGGCAATCCTTTCCGAAAGCCCGCTTCTAACATTGATAAGTTAAGGGTTGCCCCTCCTATTTGTTTTATTTGCTTCCTAGTGGTAGTCTTAATATTGGTATTGATGTTGAGTTGGGTACTCTATCCCTCTTATGATATGGTTCATGGTTTAATTGAGTTGGGGGTGGTTTAAGAGAGTGGATTCATAAATTTCTTATTTTGGTACTTATTCAGCTTGCCATGACTTCGTAGAATGCTTTATCTTTGAGATATATGTTTGTGTATTAGTTATGGGTGATCTAAGTAGATGGCCTTTGGGAGTGAGTATTTAATACCATATATTGGGCAGTGGTTAAACCAGATTCAGGTTAAGATCGTGTTTTTTGAATTTCCCAAGATTTGAATGCCACTGAGATTCTTTGCAACCGTGGTGAGCTCTCGGTTATTCCTTGATGTGAATGCCCTCAACGAATGTCAATTTAATTTCTTATATCTTCAGCCAGTGCTTTTCTTTGTTGTTGTTATGGTCTTCGGTAATATTTTAGTTTTAGCCCCTATAAGAATCGTTAGATATATGTTGATTGATGATAGTGAGGTTGTTTTGGGTATTTGGACTTAGGCAAGACTTGTTAGCCCCAGTTTTGATTTTTAGACTCTTTTAAATGATGACTTAAAGGTGGTGATAGATTTTGGAGTATGGGTTATTATTTATCAACAGGATCGTTTGGATAATTTGAGATCAAGTAGATCAACTTCTATGTAAAGATTATAGTTATGGATTATGTAACTTGGTTTCAACCTTCATTTGAAATTTGAATTAATTGAGACTTTGTCGACAGGCTGCATAAGCCTACTCATATCTGTTGGTTCAGTTTTCTTCAGTTTTGATAGATTATACTTGATAAATGTTCGAAAGGTGGTCCATCAACATATGGTATTGGTTTTTACTGCTTTTGACCTTGGTTCTTAATTTTTGACAAAATTTTGTATGTCTACTCAATAAAAAGAGTGTACCCAAGTTTGTCTTAGCATAGTTTTACCCACAATCGGTGAAGAATTTTGGAGTGGACTGTCAATTTTGAGAGTTTGTGCTCAGGACTCAAGAATATTAATTTTTAGGGTCATTTAAACTATTTAGTGTCTTGGTTGAGATCATAGACATTGTTCATCACCATTTGGATATTCAGGCAGATCATATTAGACGTTATTCTTATGCTAGTCCATTTGAATCTTTTTGGTAGATCAACTTCAGTCTTTAAGATTAGTCTGATGTTTTACACATGTAGGACTCAAATGATATTTAGGAGATTTAATACAGTTTGGAGTAGACATCAAGTTTGGAAGGGTAAGAAAAGGTTAGCTCTAAAGTTTGGAGTTAGTTGTATGGTTCATGCCTTAGAGTTGGCAGACCATCGCTTATTAGTGCTTGTATTGGTGAGATATTAGTATATTATTGTTTGGGTTTGCATTTCTCTATCATGCTTAATTAATTTGGAGGCCAAATGGTTGTTGAGTATGGGTTTATGGTTATTTGAAAAAGTGAAGTAAGGAAGTTATCTAAAAGGGGATACCTTTAGTGAATCCCTCGAAAATGTTGCTTTGTATTAGATGTTATCTGGGGAGTCTTTCTTGAGGCATGTAACCCCAGTACCTCATTCTCTTGAGCATTCATGCTCGTTCTATCCATTGACTTTCAAGGACGAAAGTCCTTTTAGTAGTGGATATTGTAATGGCCCTTTAGGTCATTTCTCAATTTACACATATTTTTGATGTTTAAGCCTCTCCATAACGGCCATAGGACATTTATGACTTGCTAGAACTATCGATTCAGTTATTAGATGGTTTATTTGGATTTTAGGCTTAATTCTTTATTTTGGAGATTTTGTTGTTAAGGAATTTGTTTCAGACTAAAACTCCTGGTAAATAGCCTCGAATGAGAATTTCGACAATGTTGATAGCTCTGGAATATGGATTTTAGGCTGGGGGACCCTTGGTCTGGGTCCCCAATCTTTGAGACTCATTTTGGGCTATTAGATAAATTTGATAAAATAGAACTATGGGTGTAGGACCCATAGTTAATCAAAAAGACCTTGAATGGAAATTTTGAAGGTTCTGTTGATTCTAAAATGTCAAATTTAGAATGGTATAATAGTTTTATTGCGCACGCAGGATTCTAACTGAATCTCGAGAACTTGATTGAAGTCCATTTGAACTTGAGTTTTTCTGGTGCAGCAATACTTGGTGCAGGCCACCCTACCCCTTTTCTCCCCGCACGGAGTTAACACATTCATGAAAGGTCAAGTCTTTGACCTTCGTGATCACGAGCCTCCTCTTGTGTTCATGATAAAAGGTCATTCGAACCTGGTCCAGTTTATTCTTCGCGTTCACGATGGCCTTCTCCAGTTGTTTATTATGATTGTGGTCAGTTCTTCGCATTTGCAATAAATAATTTCTCAGTCTATCGCAAACGCGGCCAAAGGGTCTTGCGTACGGAATGAGTAACCCCTGAATTTATATATTGTTGTCTTCCCCGAAAATCTATCATATTTCTAACCCTTATCCACCATTATTGAACTTGTAAACTCAAGAACTTGAGGGATACTATTAATAGGAGCTGCAATTGAGTTGGTGATACATTAGTGATTATTCACCCATCATTATTCCATAAGTTTCTACTTTAATTCTTCATTAAATTCTTGATTTCACCCTTATTTTCCCTTAACTCTTGGGGCTGATTTGAGGCCCAATTGAGACTTTGTTTATTCTCAATTTTTTAGCATGTATTCATTGTCCTTCGAGGGACCTCATGGGGATTTAAATTTGGAATTTTGTTAGCGGGACCCACAGGCCTATTTTTTCCCAATTTTGGTCTCGGAGTTTTATATAGAAATGTGAGTATTAGTTTACTCTTATTAATGTGTAGTTTATAATTTTATAGCACAACAATATCTAGAGATCGTGGAGTGGGGACGAGCGGTTTGTGGATGGTTCAAGATCTATGATTCGACATTGGGGGAGGCTTTGGTCTACTCTTCTCTGTAAGATTATGTACTATATTGATTGCATGCTATGTGGGGGTTATAAGATAGGATTGAGGCTAGTTGTAGTATCATTTAGCCTATTTAGGGGAGGTAGCATAGAATCGTTAATTATACCTAAGCCTAAAATACCCGTCATAGCTTTAGAATATTGTTAAGCTCGTTTAGTTATGTAAAAGACCTTAGGTTGGCACGGACAATCCTTAGTGTAGGAGTTAAGGTAGTACTTATCTTCTCCAATAATATTCTTCGGTTAAACACACCTGGTAGAATGATGTCTCTTGTTGATCTCACTTTTGATTTCCTACGTATACTTATATACTCTTCATGTTCTATATATTACACTATTGGGCCCGAGACCTTAGTTATGAGACCATGGACACCAAGCTAGTTCATTATGCCTTAAATAAGTTGTGGTATAGTTTATAGATATTTTAGCTCTTGTATTTTCTTTGTTTTGATACTGGTGACATCATGCATTCATTAGCTACTTTTTTATGCTTATTTTAGCCAATAAGACCCCTTTATGCCAGACTTCAGGACCGTTTTCCCTTAGGTTAGTATACGGTTCACTTCTAAGACTAAACTTAGCTCCTTTAGCACCTTGGTATGGGGTTGAGAAACCTTAGCCTAGGTTCGGTAGGTGTTGCCTTAGGTTGGGTTACTAGGGGATGGTAATGGATCCCATTGCCTTTTTTAGATAAAATATTTTGAATGACTTTTCTTTAGACTTAGATGGACTTATGACTGCTTCTTTAGGTTCTTACCTTGGTCTGGGTTGACTTAGTCTTGATAGCACACCTTTTTAACTTTATTAGCTTTAGGAAGGCAGTAGTTGATCTTTGACCGCTCAAAACTGAATTGTATAAATAAATTTGGTGATGGGTTTATGATCCCTAGACTACCACAATTTATGCCATGATTATGAGTTTCATTCGAGTCCGATAACTATTTATGGTTATGATTTGAGAGCTTTATTGCTCGATTATGGATTATTAGGCCTCTTGTTATTACCCTATAGCTCCAGTTTGAGCTAGACTATAGTTATTGTATATTTATGGATCATCAGGCCTCTTTTTATTGACCTATGGTTCTAGTTTGAACCCACCTATTGTTATCGTTCAGTTATGGATTATCTGGGCTCTTGTTATCATCCATTGATTTTGGTTTGTTTCTTATTCTCGTTATTACTACTATTTCGGATTTGGTTTATAAAAGTCCTGGTTTGAGACCAACAATGTACATAGATATCTCGAGTCTCCTATGGGCCTCTACGTTTATGAGTCATTGTGCTGGAGGAAGATGGTCACCGTAAGTCTTACCTTTGTAAGTTGTTGAGCTGGAGGATGTGTATACACTTATGTTGGATATGATACTTGGGTTATCTTGCTTCATCTAGGTCTTTTCATGGTTCTCATTCTTTTGTATTAATCGCTGATCACCGGCATAAATGTATGGTACTTGTATCTATCAGTCTTATGGAGAGTTGCATAAGTATAGGTGGTGCTTGTTGTTTGCTGAGTGAATGATTTTACCTTCCAGGATTATGGGAGCTCGATTAGGCTATTACTTGTCAGGGATAGCTGGTTACACTATTGTTTGGTTATTATTGTATAGTTCATGGCAGGATGGTTATACACTGACATCAGAGGTTGTCGGTATGCTTCTAGACCCTTTTATCTTATTATGATAAGCTTTATGATATTCATATTTATGTTAGAGACTAATTATGCTAGAGTTAGCTCCCCTAGTTAGTTATGATCCTCGAGATGTTAGGCCAATTCCCTTTTGTTAGCACTTTTGGATTTAGTTATTCTTATGATATATGTCTGGTTTCTTTCGTATTATCAGTATATGTATATATATACCCTTTCTTTGTATTACTATTATATATCTCTTGTATATATCTTCCTTCATACCTCTATTATATATTGCATATCTCTTTCTTTACTATACTATCGCACATTGACTAACTACTTACTGGTGTAGCTTCATCCCGGATTACTTGTAGGATATGATAGTTTATCTTTACTTCTCCTTTACATATTATTATGTATCATTTATTAGATATTCGTCTCTGATGTTATTCCTACTCTATATGTTGTCAATACTTACATTGCCTTTGAAGCTTACTCGGCTGATGCATACTGAGTACCTCGTATTGGTACTCATACTATACTTCTGCACCCTACAAATCATAGTACGAGTTCTAGCCGCTGAAGTGTGTATTGTGCGGAGATGGCATGAATCACAAATCTAAGGTGAGCTCCTGATGTTTGGAGTTGTTCTTTCTCTCCCTCTTATTGTTTGAGTGATCTCTACTTTTCTATTTTAGAAATGACTTTGTATATATTTAATTTATATTTTACTTTATACTCTTATTATATTAGAAACTTTTATACTGACTACACCAGGTTTTGGGGACATTTATTTCATTCTTGTATTCCTTCTCTTTTCATGTAATATTGCTTCTGTTTTCTTCTATTGTTACTAGTTGTTCTGAATTAAGGGTTGGCTTACCTACTAGTGGGTTATGGTAGGTGTCATCATGACATGAGAAATCTGTTAGTGACAACTTTTCCCTTTCTTATAAATTTAGCTTGACAGCAAGGTAAAAACAATAACACAACACATATTCAACTAATGACCTAACAGTATCAAGGATTATAACCTAATCTCAAAACCAAAAGGTCAAATTCATGATAATTCCCTCATTCTATTGGTTTTCTACCTTTATTTCATCTTAATTCTACCAATTTCATGATTAAAATGATGAATTCCAGTATGCAGTCATAATTTATCTACCTTTAACCAAAATCTAAGGGTTTCGCCCTATTTTTACTAAATTATACTGGAATTTCCACCTAGATCAGTTCAATCCCCCTCCCCCCCCCTCCCCCCGAAAAAAAAATCAAACTCTAGTTATTCTAAGGATAATTCTTTGAAAAATTAGTTAAACAGGTAGAATTACTTACATCAACGAAGGATTTTGGTATAAAATCAGTTGAAAACACCTAAAAGTCACCTCTCCCAGCTCTGGAATGTATTTGGAATGAAAAATACGTTTTGATCTATTTTTCGCATTAAACAACACCTGTCTTGTTATAATGGGAGGATCTCGCTATAGCGACATCGCTATAGTGGGATTCTCCCTCTATGGCAGAATTGACCAGCTCGAACTCCCACTATAGCGGGCCTGTGATAGCGGCCTGCCTTCCGCTATAACAACCTAGATGGCGAAAGGTCTAACTACCCCAGAAATTTACACATCGCACAACACACTTTCAGGTATTAACATCTTAAACTATCTTCTTTATGTCAAACACGATATCCAGAGTTTTACTAACCTAAATTCAATTTCAAAAGTTTCGACAAACTCCTTAAAGTGTTAGCTATCATAAAATGATCTCACATTATTTAAAGATCAACATATTCATTCCCGAACTATTCTAGTCCATACCACACTTGGATTTCATCTAAGACTAGATCAACCTGGAATTTCTAACTCTATATTTGAGAAAATCTTAACTCGGATTTTGACACGCTAAACTACATCATAACGATGAAAAGGGTCATTACAATTGAACAACAGAAAAAGGCAAACTTAAGAACTCAATATATGATTTTCATCAAACACTTAAAATTTGGCATAATGATCTTAAACACTATATTCTCTTTTGTGAATTTCAAAAATCTACTAAAATATGATGACTTTTTATTCATTACTCTTTGAGATGATCTATATCACGACATTTTCATTACTGATTCTAACTCATCTCATGCCTAAATTATTATTACATTACTTGGTGATGAATTCTCCATTAAGAGCTTAGTCTCTTGTGTTTTTTCCTTGACATTAAAGTCTTATAATATTTTCTGGCTTAATTCCCATCAAAGAAGCTCCATTACTGATATTCTAAAGAGATTTCACATGTTAAGTATAAGTAATGTTAGTACTCTTATGTCAACTAGTGAACCTCTGTCATCGAATGTTGATTCATCGTATATGAATGCTAAGTTATTCTTATCCAGTTCAGAAATACCATGATAAAAGGAACATAGGAGTTTGTCGCAAGGTATTTGACCAAATAGGATCATTCAGTTGCTATATCATATCATTAGTTCCAAATAATATTTAACATTTGTCTAGATATATATTTTACGCAGAATAAACTTGTTTAATTTTAGCATAGACCAAGCAAGAAATATTGATTAGCAGCCAAAAAATTTCTTGACTATGACAAGATACAATTACTCATGGTCTTTATGTTACACCTATTATTTCATTAATGTTGTTCACTTGTTCACATGCTAGATGAGGTGTTAGGCAATCAACTTTTAATTATATTGTATCGACAAAAATTTAATGGTGCTCTAAAAAGTAATCCACAATAGCAAAATCGTCTTAGACAAAATATAGAATTGTCTTTCCTATTGTAGCTGAACTTATTCGATCATAAAGTTCCTCCAGAAATGATATGTTCCCATGTCCCCAACAAAGCACTATGTGATACCATTAATGTAATTCATTTAAGCTCAAAATCAGTCTTTGTCAACTTGATGAAATATGTGGTCATCTATTTCCATTTTATTCATGATCAAGTGAAAGAAATAAGCTTTTAGTTAGTTAAATACCTATTGAACATGATTTACATATGCATTATACAAATGATTCTCTGAACAATTTATTCACAAGCTTGGTCTCAAGAAATTGAGCTTATTTAGAGGGAGTGTGATAATAATAAATTCTTTTAATCTAATTAAATTTATGTAGTTAATTTGTAACACACTTATATTTTTCTTATCTTCAGGACTCTCCTTCTCTATACTTTATAATTATTATCCTCTTAAATATACCACGTTTGGTTATAAGGTATTTCCTAAAAAAGATTATTTTTTCGTGAATATACCACTATTATCAAACTAGTTAGCAGACAATAACTAATTTTATTTTGGGTGCCTCAAAAAAGTTGGATGAGCAAAAAGATACCTAATATTGTTGTGTTCGAAATTGAGAAGGCGTCATGTGAACCTTATAATTGTAAATCATGTACACGATAACTAAAATGACACATAAGACTATAAAAAAATATATTATTAATAGATTTTAACCAACTGGCCGACATATGAAAAAGTAATATAATACTGAAAAAACATAAAACATGTTTGAGAGAAAATCTCTCTAAAAAAAAAAACTCTTTTAATGACTACATTGTGAATGCTATTATGTTATGGTATGAGAAGAGGCGACTTCTATCTACAAAGGTCCAAAACATTTCCTCCAAGAAAAAGATTAGCCAAATATGGAAGAGATTTATATTTTCCTTTTAGGAAAAATAAAAGTAAATGTATTACTTTTATTTTTCTTCCAAGAAAAACTAAAATTTGGTAGGAAAATTAGGACAAAAACCTAATAACTCTCCCCCTTTTGGCTTCATTTCTTTACTTGATCCACTTTCTTCACAAACATGACTTTTCTTCTTCACATAATTTCCATCACTAGTGCTTGAAATGTTAAAAATAGAGCTTTTGGGTTAGCAATATATGAGTCATTTTGGGTTAAAAATATTGGAGTCCTTTGAAGGGTAAAAGTGAGTTTTATCTTTTAAAATATAGCAACAGAATTATTGAAAATTATCTCCACATGTAGTATTTTGGACTCTTTTTTTTATTATTAAGAAAAACCTTCTTTATCTTTTAGTTGGATGCAACTTTAATCTTGACATGTCTTCAATTTGAACCATCAGATCTTTGAACCATAGTTCCGATACCACTTGTTATTTTTTTAAATCGAGAAGGCGTCATGCGGAAGCTTATAGTGACAAATCATGTAGACAATGATTCAGATAACCCATAAGACTATAAAAAAGATATATTATTGATAGGGTTTGACCAATTGACCTACATATGAAAACCTAATATAATGTGGAAAAAACATAAGATCTGTTTGAGAGAAAATCTCTCCCAAAATAAAACTCTTTTAATGACTATATTATGGATATTATTATGTTATGATATGAAAAGAGGCGACTTTCATTTATAGAGGTCCAAAACATTTCCTCCAAGAAAGAGATAGTCAAGTATGAAAGAGTTTTATATTTTTCTTTTCGGAAAAGTAAAAGTAATTATAGTATTACTTTTATTTTCATTTCAAGAAAAAGTAAAACTTAAATTTGACAGAAAAATCAGAGCAAAAACTCTAACAAATACTACAATCAATCAATCAATATATATATATATATATATATATATATATATATATAAAGGAGAAATACAAATGAGGTGATGTGGCACCTCTCTATGATCTCCATTGCTATTTATCTTTTTTGTGAATTTTTTGACAATTTTCTTATTTTTTTATTGCATAAAAATGAATATTACAATTACTACTCATCCACTTATTCCTATACTTCAATGTAAGAGTTTAAATATCTTAAAATTTCTTTAAAACTCTAATACTCTATAATTAATTTTTAAGTTTTTTTTTCTTTGGCTTTTCATTTTTCAATATGCTTTTAAATGAATATGCATGTAATGTAACTTTCCCCTTATAAATAGAGTGCATTTCATGATCTTTTGATATCATTTGACTTTATCATAAACGGACAAATCCATAGAGTTGATGTTAAAGATGGTGGAATACAAGAAAGGTATTACAAATTATTTTAGAATTTTGTAGTTTTAGTTTTCTATGTAAAAGTTAAACAACAAATACGTTTACTCTCTTTTACTATTTGTAAGTGTCATGTATGTTGATGTTAAAGATGGTTGAATACAACAAAGATATTACAAATTATTTTAGAATTTTGTAGTCTTAGTTTTCTATGTAATGAGTAAACAACAAATACGTTTATTCTCTTTTACCTGTTGTAAGTGTGATGTATATTATGAAATTGATAATGATTTACTATTCATCACAAAGAAGACATCTATTGATCGAATATTTGTATGTATGACTTCTACGTAATGTTAATTTTATAATTTAATTGTTATCTATATAATTTATGTTGTCTTGTGCATTATATTATAATGGATGAAGTTGTCTTATAAAACAAAAATAAGTTGAAAAATAGAAAAAAAAAATCAAAAGAACATAAGCTATAAACAAAAATAAGATTCTTATATCTTTACTTCAAAAGATGACATGATTTAATATAGCAACATAGTATTTCCTAAATTACGAATCACAATTCTTAATACTTTAAAATTTTCTGCTTTAAATTATAACATAAAGAAAATTGAAGGGAGAAATGAAATCAAGGAAGTTAAAAGACGTTGCAGTTTATGCGAGTCCAAAAGTCCACGTTAGATGAATATCTCTCTCTCTTTATATATATATATATATATATATATATATATATATATATTGGGAGTGAACTCCGAACGAATATGAAGCGCATGAATACAAGTTATGCCTTGAAATGAAAGACAATTTTAAATTCGCTTTGTCTACGAACAAGAAAGCTACAAGTAATGCAACTATAAATCTCATGGAGAGTTGATCCTGACTCAGGATGAACGCTGATGAGGTTTTTAAGGAACTTCGTCCTAATCAACCAAAATTCAATTATGGAAATAAATTAAGAATGATCAAGAAAGCCATTTATCTTCTTCTTTTTTTATTTATTTGTCATTTATCTTTTTTTCATATTAAATAATTTTTTCCTCATAAAGAAAAATAGTCCTAGGCATAATGATTCCCTTTAGGTGAGGGACCTAACTTTTTTTTCTCCATTGACTCATTATAAATGAATGACAATAAATATAAAAATCATGCATCATGAAATAGAATTATATATTCAAGAAACTTGACTTCCCCCACAAGCATCTTGATATTTCGTTTTCTCTCTCAGAATATTTTTCGACGGGTAAATCTTTTGTCTGTATTGGATTATTTTGTTTTTCTAAATTTTCAGTTGTTCTTCTACAGTATTATTTACAAAGAGACTTTGTTTAATTTATATCTACAAATATGACGGAAGTTGTTTAGTATTACTATCTAACCTTTTATATTTTTGTTTGATCATTTTATATATTGTCTAATTATTCTTTACTAAGGTCATGGAGGTTGATCAGAGATTATAAAGAGGAATGAGTGTTGAACTTTGAGGTATTGATTTGGTTATAAACACAAGCAGATGTGTCAAGGAGCAAGACTGACTATTGTTTCTGACACAAACTCTATAGGTTTTGCGTGTAATTATCTCAAAAAATAAAACATAACGAGTATTTTGGAACGAGGTGAATATTTTTTATTTTAAATAAACTCAAAAGTTTTACGAGAAACATGTAGTTTGTTTATAAATCGTGTGATTATGTTAGTTCTGTTTTTTTGTTTTTCAACATTATTTTTAATTTTATTCATGTTACAAAAAGATGACACATTCTCTCACCTGAATTTAAAAGTTTTTTCAAATAATATTATGACATATATTTTAACGACATATTTCTTAATGCATACAACATATTGAGGCATATTTTGAAGATATTTTTATTCAATTAGTTTAACCCGTTGAATTTTGTAGCAATGCAAACATTATGAAAATTTAAAAGTTAATTTATTCTTTTGTATTGTAAGAAGGTTTTGTCACTTATTTATGGGTAAAAAAAATTATTTTATCTTTATCACTTTGCTTTTAATTTTTGTATCATTTCTTTCTTTACCTTCCTATAGTAATTGATTCACTAGTCACCTTAATACCCATATTATTTATCTGTTAAGTAGTTTTTTAACATCAATTTACGTGTTTCCTTAAATTTCTATTAATACTACTTGATGGACTCTACAAATGATATTTTGAATTTGTAGATGAGGGTTTAATATTCATAGTATCTATTTTTTAAGTATTTTTTTAACATCAGTTTACGTGTTCCCTTAAATTCTCTCTTAATAGTACTTAATGGACTCCATAAGTGATATTTTGAGTTATAGATAAGTTATGCATATATATAATTGTATGGTTTAATACCTATTTTTAACATTCAATAGTTAAAAGACAAATTAGTTTATAAATTATCAAAATCTTCTACGACCACATAAAGTACGGATAAATTCACTAGTTATGCATGAAATTAGTGGCGAACCACGTAAATCAATTCATATGATGCCCCTTGCTATTTTTATTTTTTTACTTATTATGTGTATATTATAAGCTATAAAAAATAAAATATATGATAAATACAAAGATTGAATCCCTCAACCTGCAGCACAAACTTAATAAAGACTTAAAAGATATAAAAATTAAAATCTTTTAATAAAATTTTTGTTATTACATGAAATAACAATAACCAAAAAATCAAGTGATCTACTATTATCTTATGGGTTGTTTCGTCAGGAAATAAGTCATCCAAGCATTATAGTGACAAAATTATAGTATCAAGATTAGAAAATAATGAAAGTACTTATTTAATATATTTCTATTGAGAGATGTTCTGTTCATTAAATGAAAATTATTAAAACATGTATTTGGCCCATACTAGACAAGTTAGGATAATTTTTTATTTTCAATTTCAATCTTGGATTTTCCAAAATTGTTAATTTCGAATTCAAACGAACACAAATTAAAATAATTTTACAATAACCCCAAAATTATCATACCTTATTGGCTTACTCCACCAACCAAACAACGCCTTAGTCCTCATGAAGCAAACTAATTTTTACTTATTAAGGCTTTTTATTGACTAACCTGTTTTATACGTTCTCCTATCAAACAAAAAATATTAAATAATTGTTAATAATCATATTAATTATGTTTTGAGATATAAACATATATTTTCGACTTAAATCTATCTATATATAATAGGAGAGGCAAAACTGTCACATGTCAGTACCACAAAAAATTAGTATTTATCATCAAAAATTTAAATAATAATTTATAAATCAATAATTGCCACATGTGAACAGTGAATACCACAAAAACAATAATTATCATTAAAATCTTTTAATTAAAATAAACGTGAGTTTATGAAGGATATATATACATTTTGAAATATGTTAACTGTCTTTTCTGTTTCCATTTCCTTTTATAATTCCACTTCATCCATAAAAAATATTAAATATAAAACGTTATACATTTTAACTTAATTTGAAAATAAAAGTAACGGAAAGATAATTTATTAAACTTTTTGAATGATTTATTGCACAATTAATAAAATAACATAAATATAATATGATCAAATAAATAAAATAATATTTTCATATATTTTTTTACATTTTATGTGTCTTCTATACTGAGAAACTATATATATATATATATATATATATATATATATATATATATATATATCCTTCATAAAATTGAACTACATGAAAAACGATTATAGAAAACTGCAAATTTGTTATAAAACAAGAAAGAATAAAGAAGAGAGTAGAGATAATAGAGAGAGTGATTCTTATTTATTCTCTTGAGGGATGAGAGATCATTAGATTGTAAATATAATGAACAAAAACCCTCTATTTATAGGGGAAATTTACTCCTAGTCTGAGTAAAAGACGGATGCTTCAAATCCTAATAGATATCAAAGTAGATCTTGATAGAAATTCACTATAATGTAAATACATTTATAACACTCCCCCTTGAATGTCTAATTGGTAGATAATGTGCCTCGTTAAAACCTTACTAGAAAAAACCCAGTAGGAAAAAAATCTAGTAAAGGAAAAAGAGTACACATCTCTAATAATACGCATTTCGGTTGTCTCATTAAAAACCTTACAAGGGAAACCCAGTGGGACAAAAACTCATAAGGGAAAAAGAGTACAACGCATATTAACTCCCCCTAATGAGAACATCCTTGACCTTTGCATCTTGATCTTGTGCAACATCTCCTTGAAAGTTGTAATTGGAGAAGATTTGGTGAATAAATCAATCACATTGTCAGTTGAACGAATCTATTGTACGTTAATATCATCATTCTTTTGTAACTCATGTATGTAGAAAAGCTTTGGCAAAATATGTTTCGTTCTATCTCCATTTATGAATCCTCCCTTAAGATGTGTTATGTATGCTGAATTATCTCTGTATAAAATTGTGGGTAGATTCTCATATTTCACACCACATTTTTCTCGAATGAGATGTATCATGAACCTCAACCAGACACATTCTCGGCTTGCTTCATGAATAGCTATGATCTCAGCATGATTCGATGAAGTGGCTATGATAGACTGCTTTGTATATCTCCAATATATGGCAGTGCCACCACATATGAACACATGGCCTATTTGAGATCGAGCTTTATACGGGTCAGATAAGTACCCAACATCAGCATGACTAATAAGATCGAGACTGCAATCTTTAGAATAAAACAAGCTCATGTGTTTTATCCCATTTCGATGTCTCATAGTAGGAGCAGAAATATACCTTGCTAACAAATTGACTGAAAAGGCTATAGGCCTTGTAGTATTTGCAAGGTACATGAGTGCATCAATTGCACTAAGATATAGTACTTCATAACCAATCCAATTCGATATATTTCAAATTTCAGCAAATAATCTATTGCTTTGAAAACTCTCCAAGAGTTCCTATGATGTTCAAGCAATAAGCTTATACAATATAAGGATTATAAATAAGTTTCCCAGAAACTTTTATATGCTTCAAGCAGTTTGAATCCTTAAAAGCTTTCACATAAGTTTTGTCAAGTGAAAATATTCAACATTTCATGAGTGACATCTTCAAGTGTCTGGACTGTAAATAAAATAAGTTTTACGCTTACCAAAATGCATCCTTTCATGTTACTTGATAAATATTTCTACGTCAGCATGCTTAAATAAACGTAGAATTCATATCCTCGTAATCTTTCACAATATTGCGCCAATATTGTGTCAAAGATATTGATGATATATTATTTTTTATAGATTCACAATGCAACATAACATTTAAGATCTCATCACTTCATTATTTTCAGGTACATGAACCTCTCATAAGGTTTCATGAAGTGGTATGTCATAGGCTCTTCAAGATCTCATTGCCTTCTTATTATGATTATTTGCTCCTTATTTTTCAAGAATTATTTCATTTGGAACCGATCAGTCTACCACATTTCACGCATGCATAGACTTTGTCCTTTAAGAACACAAAATAAGAGCACTTGCGCTTAATATGGGATGTTTTCAGCATTCGACTTGAATTATCTTTTGGATGGGGATATGGTGATAATTCCTAATATATTTCATAGCACTTATAATCTCCCCCTTATGTTTGAAAAACTAACATACATCCTCTACTTCTTTGAGGAATCCATCGTTGTGCATTATGGTATATTCATTAATCGTATACCTCACATCAAAATTATTAGATGGAATAATTGGTTCCCGGCCTTGAACCAATTGAGAGAGAAGAAATAATCATAATTTATTGGTCTAATACATACAAATGCTATTGCAATATATCATATTTCAGACCAATACATTAAGTTTTGTTCTCATTAACAATGGTTCAGATATTTATCGAAGACATTCAATGCTAAACCATCATCATCAAGATGAATTATCTTGATTACATAATCTGAAAATTATGCTCAATTTATATTGAACAAGTAACTTTATGAATGTCAAACGTAGGTTGACCATGAATGTACATGTGATCTCTTATTGATGTATCTTTTCAACATATCATATGATAGGTGAACGGGCCCTTATTCACCTTTTATAATTTTCATATTTGAAGGGATCCAATCCCAATATTAGTTGGTCCAACCAACTTGTCATGAGAACAAACGACATAAACAATTCTTGAAGAATCTTCTAGTTCTTCAATACATGCACATCTTTGAGATGTCACAATCGTTCATATCAATTTATGAACTTTTATTCTAGTAAACTTCAAGTTTACCATGACATGTACTTTTTCTTTAGTAAATTTCAGATTTACTTTACATAAATAAATTTCATATTTACTACTTCAGAAGTAGATTTCAAAATTATTCAACCTCTTTCGGAGGTGAGTTGTGATCAAGTGCACGTTTGTATTAATAAGTTTCTCATTCCCCAGGAATGGAATATAATTGTGACTTAAGTCTATCAAATTATGATAGCTTATAACCTCTTTCAAGATTTTGCTACTTCAGAAGCAAATCGAGGCATACATATAATGTAGAGAATTTTTCTCTAGTATATCTTATAATCATATAAGCGTGTGAAAATATCATCACTTTTGATGATCATTATCATATTATCCCTCCATGCGTATATTCATGCATTCAATCACTTATCTTCTTTCAAACATATTATGCACTGCTACCATATACACCTCAAGAATGAAGTAAGTTGTCATATTTCAGACTTATCATATATTTCTACCACATTCACTTCATGGAATGGAGCATATTCAATGAGTCGAATTTCATGACTTTTCATCAAATACCCATTATTTTGCCTTAGCCATCATAATATATCAATATGGTGCATTGAGATTCAAACTCAACGTCTTATCCATATAGAGGCGTCTTAGGCATAAATCGATGGGACTTGAACCCAACATGTTATCATCTCTTTTGATAATATTATTCTTGAGAAATAAATTCAAAATATAAATGGTTCCAAAACAAATTTTTTTCCTCAAATCCAACAATAATTATATTATTAGTAGCAAAAGGCAGATAACATAAGGAATTACTAACCTTGACATTACCTTTAGATTTATAATCTCACCTTATTTGGCAGAATCTCGTGTTGATAATCTAAATTAGTTAGAGACTCAAAAACTTAAGTAGCCACGTACGAACAGATCTCAATTGGTAAGAGACTTCGTGCTGATAACGTGTTATAAAACAAGAAATAATAAAGAAAAAGAGTAGAGAGAATAGAGAGAGTAGTTCTTATTTCTTCTCTTGAGGGATGAGAGATCATAAGATTGTAAATACAATGAACAAAACCCCTCTATTTATAGGAAAAATTTACTCCTAGTCTGAGTAAAAGACGGATGCTTCAAATCCTAATAGATATCAAAGTAGATCTTGATAGACATTCACTATAATGTAAATACATTTATAACAAAACTCACAAAATCCTACACAAAATAGATAACTACACCAAAGAAACTCTAACAACGTAAATATAAATCACATTTAAACTCCTTTTTATAGCAACTGCTCTTTTTAATTGCAAATACAAAGTTAGTTTTTGTCTCCTTAATATTATTTTATTTTTAAAAATTTAAATGATTTTTGTTTTATTGCTTATAGCAGTTATTCTACCAGATAATTATAAAATCTGTATTTTTTAATCATACATCTCTTTTTTTTCCATCTATTTTCTTCCACATCTTAAATTTTTAGAGAAACAAAAGTTGAAAAACTTAATTCTTCAAGTGTTTATCAATAATTGTCATTTTACAATAGTTTTTATGGAACAAATTTTGATTGTGATTCTTCAAATGTTCGATTGGTGCTAATGAATACGATTGATGAAGGGTTATCAACTTTGAAAATTTATGGTCAAAATTGATTTTATGCATTTTTGGCAATGCAGAGATGACAATCATCCAGGTTTCATGAAACTGAATATTCTTTCATTTAAGATCAAATAAATTTTTATATAAAACAAAAATGAATTTCACATGAATTGTGGAGTCAACAAAAATATGAAATGGAATAATACTCGCAAAAGTGTTATTTCCACATTCCCATTTTAATCAACTTTGTTTTTATCAATTTGAAATTTCCTCTGAAACATATAAGCTTTCCACATACATTTAGTGATATATTGCACAAGGATATTAAACAATGCAATATGAATTCCAAAGAGAGAGAAGATTTTTTTAATTGTTATAGTGTTTATTAGTCTTCTTAACCCTTTTTCTCCGTTATTGAATTGAATGTTATATAATATGAACCTACAATGTATTTTGGGTAATTTTGTTAAAAGTGACGAAAAAGTTTTAAAATGAGGTGTAGATGACTCAAATTTTAATAATTGAGTCTAAGTGACAATTACTTTATTAGTGATTAAGAAAGTTGAAAAAAATTGAGAATAGCCCACAAGTTTTTTAATTTACACTTTGATCTAAATGTTGACCTAATCTAACAGAAAACGGAGGGGAAAAATATGTGTTTCTCTCTCTCTTCTCATTCATTGTTATTTTTTCTATTCACGATTTTTGTTGTTCATTATTGCTGCTGCTTTATTCATCATCTTCTGCTTCATTATCATCATATTCTTCTTCATTATCATCATCATCTTCCAACTGTTGACCATTGTTGTTGTTGTTACCACTACTGTTGCTACTTAACTAATTTTTTAGGTCAAATTTTGTTTGGTACATCACTTTGGCATTACTTCATAGGTGACTTTGGTAAGTAAAATTATGATTTTTAGTTGAATTTTATCATCTGAGTACACTGTTACTGTATTGTTTTTTCAACAATGGATAGAACCCGAACATGAATCCAATATAAGAGCCATTTGTTTTCAAATATCACTCATCTGTTGTAACGAAAGACTTATATGTTAGATTCATGTTTATGGTTCTATAGTATCATAACATGAATCAAATAGATTGGTCATCTGTTGCAACAAACTAGTTATTTGTTGCAACAGAGAAGTCATCTATTGAACTAGATTAGTCATCTGTTACAATAGAACCTGAACTCAATTTCAATAGATGAGTCCTCTGTTGTAACAGATAACCAATCTATTGCAATGGGTTAGTTATCTGTTGCAACATGTCACTCATCTATTGGAATCAATTTTAAAGGTTTTTTAGTACTGTAACATCTATCCCAACAGGTGCTTTATCTGTTGTGATAGATGTATAATCTGTTGTAACATATGAGTCACCTATTCCAACAGATCACTCATCTGTTGGTATCAGCTTCAGGTTCTATAATACTGTAACATGAATTACCAACAGGTACGTCATTTGTTACAACATATAACTCACCTGTTGCAACAGATTACTCATCTATTGGGGTTCATGTTACGCCACTATAAAATCACTATTAATTTTATTATGATATCAGTATTAACTTTGTTTAACAAATGTCTTTATTTAGGTACCACTAATGGAAGGATCAACAATAATAGGGGTGGATTTTTATGGTGAATGGATCGAGAAGAGCAATCAATATGTATGGCGTTGGAATGAGGGTCAAATGTTAGAGACGATAACTATGACAGTCCAAAGTCATGTTTTGTATAATAATTTTGTGAACTTAATAATCACCTATTGTGGACTAAATTGTCAACCAGAAGAACTCGTCGTCAGCTATATGTACAGCTCATTTGAAAATTAGAGGGTACTACCTTTCAAGATAACTGATCAGGTTCGATTGTGTGCTTGACTTAGTGACTCAGTTAGGCCGGTGTTAAAGGTGTACGTGGTTAAAAATTCAAGAGAGAATCAGAACCAGAATGTAGAAGAAGAATAACAACAAGACATTTTTAATGATAAACTGGATGATCTGGACATGAATATTCCAGATGATGATCAAACACCTACGCCCATTGTTGCGAACAATATGGTGGGCAATTCTTCTCAATCAACATAGTAGGGGAATCATCAAAATGATGAGATTGAATTTTACTAGAAAATGTCATTCAAGGATAAGAAAGAACTATCTACCTCTTTGTTTACTGCTTGCTTGAAAAAAGATTTCAGAGTATAGAAAGTTATTAATTCGAGTAAAGTCTTTTCCTTCAGATGTGCTAATTGACCTGAAAGTGGTGGTTGAGGGCTGTGAAGCACTTAAGCTCTGGAAGCTTCATATTTCTAGAATAGATTTCCCAATGGCAAAGGCCCTTCTACAAGTGATATGACCAATCAACTCCTTACAAAATTAGGTGTTACATTCAGTTATTGGAAGATATATACGACCATGGAGATTTCCAAGGACTTGTCTAAGGGACACACAAGCACGGGTATGCAGTCCTCAATGCCTACCATTACATGCTTGAGTCCACAAATCCCTAAAGTAAGACGACGTTGCATGTTGATGAAAATGGAAGGTTCAAATACCCTTTTGTATCCTATGGTGCTTGGATTCTTAGTTTTCAACATTTGAGAAAAGTCATAGCCATCGACGAGACCTTCTTAAGTAGCAAGTATAATGGAGTTTTGCTAGCGGCGGTGGCATAGGATGCGGAAAGGAACATCTTTCGTATAGCTTTTTGGGTAGCAGACAAGGAATGTGATGCCCCATATGGATATTCTTTTGAACAAATATGAAGCTTCATCGAAGATACCAAAGATTTGTGTTTTATTTCAGATAGGCATCCAAGTATCCCAAAGATAGGTTCAAATTTCTACACTTCAATTCACTTTGATTGTTGCATGAGACATCTTGGAGATAATATTTGAAACAACTTTCATAATGAAAGGGTCATGACCCTTTTTTATAGAGCAACTAAAGCATATAATAGAGATGAGTTTTTTGACCATTTTAATCAAATAATGAATTATGTGTCAATTTTGAGAGATGGATCCAGGCATTCTGCCCGACAAATAGGTACATTCTTATGAATTTAATATTTTATTTAAGTTACAAGTTTAGTATGATGACGTACTAAGTAATTCTTTTGTATAGGTATAATATTATAACGTCAAACATTGTTGAATTAGTGAATTCATTGTTTGGTGTTGAAAGAGAATTTTCCATTGTGGCACTATTTGATGAAATAAATAATGACAAATTATTTCACGAAAGGAGTGTGCAGTTCGCAAATACAGGAACCATATTTGTTCTTGAAGAGGAAAAGCAAATATCAATGTACATCAGTTTGGGGAATAGGTTATTTGCTCATCAGATATCAAATTACAAGGTCAGTATCGAAGATCATGGTGATGTTTCCACGGTCAATCTTCAAACAAGATCTTGTATGTGCATAGTTTTTGACTTGGACAGAATATCCTATTCACATGTTCTGGCAGCACTGCGAGCCCAATACGGTGCACAATATGGAACTAAAATATATTAGTGCTTGTCTCCATATTATTCGATGGAAAGATATATGATGGCATATAGAGAGAACATTAATCAGTGCCTCCCAAAGAATCATAAGTTGTTCCTGTAGAACTTTTGGAAAGATTAATACCTCCTCCATATATTGACCCAAGCACTATCAAATTGAGAAAAATGTGATATAAGAGGAGGCGTGGATTTGGAGAATCATTTCCATCAAGAAAAAATAAGTGATCCATGTTGACACCTAATTTTTGCCCTCCACAACTACGTTTAATCTCGAGTTTCTTCGATTTTCAAATAAAACCACAACAATTATTTTTTCCAAATAAATGCATTTTTTAAAAATATTTATTTGGGCTAACTTTGTCATTTAAGTGATAATTATATATTTTTGTACTTACATATACGAGATTGTATAAATGATGTCATTTAAATGAACATTTTCATCAAAATTGGAGTTTAAATTAAGGAATATTAGGAAAATAAATTATAATAATTTAAATCTTGATTGAAATATCATTTAATCTCAAAAATAATTTATTTGGATAAATAAGTGTTTGATTTTATTAAATCAAGAAGCGCGGGATTAAACAAGGTGTTAATTCGTATCGAATTTCGATTTGATTTAGTCGATTTATTAAATTTGATTCTAATTGGAATTAGATTGGCCTCAATTGCAATGCAATTGACCAATTGGTATTCCATTTAGATAGAATTTAAATTTAATTGCCTAAATTATAATCCAAATCCCTAAGCTACCCAAAATAACCCAACACCACATCAATTTCAGCCCAACAACTAGATACTCACCAGCTCATTTCTTATTTTAAAATCTCCAGCCCAAAGATTGGCCCAATATAATCTTAAAACAATCAGCAGCTCTCCCCCCATTTTAAGATTTGATACAGCCCACTTCTCTACCGATCCGGTCCACCAAGGGTTTCTTTCCCCTTTAATCAGCAACAACAGTCAATTCCCCCAGGTACAACAACCAAATATTCAACGTACAACCAAACACAACATCGACCAACTTCAAACCCATCGATGCTGACCCGAATTCGGTTCGAACCAACCCATCTTCAACCCAAACCTATCCTTCTTCATGCGTTCCACGCAATAGTACGATGAGGAAAACCTTGAAGCTTCTAGAAATGGTGAGGTGTATTCCCCCAATGGATCAATCCCATAAATATCGGGATAAGGGTACAATTTCGTACCCATTTGGGGTATTTCGATTGGTTCTTGGGGGGGAATTGGTTTTGGAAGAATTCTATTGGTTCACCAATTTCGTCTTTTTCTTGGGAGAGAAATTTGAAAGGGAGAGTCAGCTAGAAGGGGGTTAGCTCTTTTTTTTGAATTTTGATTTTCCCATCCCTAAACTACCCCCGATTTGGTATTCTATATAAGAACCAGCTGGGTATTATTTTCGGGGGTCTTTTTTTTTGGAGAATTAGGGTTTAGAAAAATTGAGGGTCGGGAAAAAATTTTCGAGAGAGCTAGGTTGGGAAAATTTTGGTTAGAAAATTTTGAGTGGAAAAGGCAAAGGATCCTAGAGCTAAAAGATTTCCTTCATAGCAAAGTTTTCTCCTTTCTTTTCCTTTTGGAAGTTAATCGATCAATTCGGAAGTTCTCAAGTCAATAATATCAGTTCCCGATGGTGACGGTCCTAGTAATTAACTCGTTGTCTTATTTTGCTGCTCTCGAAAAGGTAATATCCTACTCCATTTAAGCTTTCGTTTGCTTCTTCTTCATTTCATCATTCTATAGTCATGAGTAATCTTGAGATCACCCTGTATGCTGGGTTCATTTGCTATAGGTGCCTCACTGGCCTTAGGTTTTGCCTATGATAAGTGATCTTTGAGTTGTTTATCGATTCAACGTTCACCGGAGGCTGCCTTAAGTATTAGTACTTTGTGCGCTTAAATATGGTATGTATACTATTTTATAGGTGTTCATCTAATATGGTCGTTGTTTCCAGAATGGTTAGATTCAAGAATATGTGTTTAGCTAGTTTGCAGGTTGGCTGGGCCTTGATTAAATTTTGAACGATTTTGATATTCACGTTTATTGTATCTTCCATCTTCCTGCTTAGTAAACAGAAAAAATCTGGTGTCTTTCTCATATTTAATGCTAGCATGTGCTAGTTTACACCCGTTTTGATGCGTCATTTACATCTGTGTGTTCATTATGCTCGAAACTTCTAAAGTGACTTCATAACTTTCTTTAAGTTTCTGTGATTGAGCCTAACAGTAGCTAGGATAATAATTTAGTTATGCCGATATGAAAATTTTGGACATTGTTAGTTTATCTTAGCAAGCTTCCTTTCTTTTTGAGAAATGATTTTAATTCTTTATAATGTTTTGAGGCATTGAAAGGATTGTTTCTTTGTAAAAGACTAACACTTTAGTGCAATTTTCTTGTGAATCTGTAAGTTGTTAATGGGAAGTTCTTGCTTGTTCCTTTGTTGGATGCCCGTTTGTCTATACTTTCACTTCATTTTTTCCAAACAAGGTAACAATCTCGCTCATGTCCCTTGATTCATATTATCAATGGGAGTGGTGGGGTTAGCTCACAAATGATGTGCTTTAGCCTAAATGAGTGTCAAAAGATAGACTTTTGCTTAAGTTTAGTGATTTGATTGCTTAAACGATCCCATCCTTCGAGTTTTAGTTCGACCGACAAAGATTTAGTAGAATTTTGGAGTCATAATAAAGCCATCGAATTTAGCCTAACTTCTTAATGTTTTCATTCTTTGTTTATATAAGATTGGATCACATTGCTAGTTATTTGGTCTGTGTTGAACGAATATATCTCGAATCATTATTGTCCTGTCCTACGACTGAGTGTCTTCGATTCATTATAGATGGATATATATATATATGTGTGTGTGTATAAATGTTATGAACTACTGTTCACAAGTGTTTGCATATATTCCTTTTCTCTTTGCAAATTATAGTAATCTATGTATGATTAATTATCAAGTTAGATAGCACAACCTTATATCGGATTCAATGGTTTATGTTCTTTTTGCGCGTCCAGCTTGGTGTAGTAGATTAAGACGCGTTTGGTATTGGTGCAATGGGTTATGAATGTTTGGTATTTAAATAGAGTACGAATTAATAGTTTATTAAAATCCTCTGCATATGCTAATTTTCTCATTTTTCTTTGCATGCACCTGCACCGGAGTCCAAATGGGCTCTTTCCCCTTCTGCATTTCACAAATGGGCCATTGAGGCCCATTCCCTTTTAGAAAACCTTGGAAAGGACTAAAAAGACAGTCACATGGTATACGGATGCGAAGAGTCGAATAAAGAAGGAAAATGGGTTAAAATCCCATTTGAAGCGGCCAAGAGACTTGAAAGTCTCATTTCCATTTCATTTATTTATTTAGTCATTTATTATTGTTGTCTTTATTTATTTAGTTATTTATTTTTATTCATTCATTTGGGCCACGAAGCCAAGGTTGTATTTAATATGGGTGGAGCGAGACTCGAACTAACGACTCAAAAAACTAGACTGGGATGGGTGAAATGGGTCGAAAGCCCAATTAGACTAGGACAGGTTTTGTTGGTTTGGGCCGATGGCCTAAATCCCTTACTTCCCCGCCTTTCCCCTGTTCTTTATGTTTGTTTTCCTTACGTGCTTTGCGAACCTAGTTAAATCCTTAGTTAAGTCACTAAAAAACTAGTTTTACATAAACACCAAAATATTTTCAAAATCGCTTTCTTTTCAAAAAATCAATCATTTTTTGACAAAATTAATCTTTTCGAAGTTAATCAAAAGACGATTTTCAAACAGTCCGGCTAACTTGCGCGGACGTTTTAGGTGCCTAACACCTTCCTAAAACGTTAATAGGAGCCATTTATTTAGAATCTCTAAACTTAAATGATTTTCCTGTTTTGAATCGTTTGAAGTAACTTTATAAAGGTTTCTTAATTCCTTTTCAAAATTAAGTGGCGACTCTTAATAAGTCAAAATTTCTGCAAAATAGAAATGGCGACTTTGCTGGGGACCTCTAACTAGGTTCTAACCAAATGTTTGATTTCGTCTTTTGATTAACTGTGTATGTGTTTATGTGTTTCGATTCTGTAGAGTTTAATTATCGCATCTCATGGCATATTCCTACATTTAAACTGTTTTGGGGTTTCGTGGGTATCCCGACACCTATTGATCAATTCCAAAAGTGTGTTGGAAATACAAACAGCTTATTAGCACGTAAGTCATCTGATGGCTGTTTGTATTTTCAAACTCAAGTTGTCCGCTTGAGAACCAGTGTTCAAACCCACTCTATATACTTAGGATAGAGCAAAACCAAAACTCTATTTCAGGCATGAGCCTAGGATGACCCAATACCCGAGCGGGGTATTGGGTCCATTAGAAAACCTGCCCTTCATCTGTTGACCCCGAGTCAATTACAGACGAATCATATTTATGTGTTAAATAAATATATACTTGTCCAATTCAACCCATTACCCTTTGGGAGACGGGGGAAGGCTTATCTTTGTTTGCTTTCGTGTAGGTATGGCTCAATTGCATTCCCATGAGAAATTCAAGATGGTTACTAAACCCGACAATTACCTGAAACTATGGTGGGACTATATGAGCGCAGAAGAGAGAAAAATTGTTAGAACACACATCGGATACCTGCCTTCATTGATCAAAATGGATGCTTGGACCGAAATGTTCCACGTGCTTACCACTTTTTGGGATGATCAGAATATGGTGTTTCGCTTCAGGGATGTAGAATTTACTCCTACCATTGAAGAAGTGTTAATTTGCTATGAGAGTATTGAAATGTGTTTCAAGAGAAAGGAAAAAACCGATAAGAACATTTTAGTTCCTGCCGTGTAGGACCGTCAAACAATCAAAGAGGCTTTTTTAACTGACGACGACACCTGGGTAGGGGAACGTGATAGAGAAAACATCACTTTCCGGGAGTTGTATCATCGTTTTGGAAGATTTAATGCCTTCTATAAATTTAGACATAAATTTGAGTCTGAAAAAAATGGAAGGAGATGAGAGCCTTTGTGTTTGTGGTAGGTCTACTCGGAACCATAGTGTTCCCACAGGGGGAAAATGGCACAATTCATCCAAGGTTTGTTATGGTGGTGCATGCACTTTTCTTTAGAGTAGATTATGATTCTAACAAGGTATTCCACAATTTAGCTCCCATAATTGCCGTCGACATATATCGAGCCTTGATAAGGTGTCAAGTTGAAAATCGTTTCTTTCAAGGTTGCAACCTCATATTACAACGGTGGATGATGAAGCATTTGGTAAAGGATTCGAGAATGGTACAACCTTATCATAAAACAAGGGTGGATATACTGGCTTCGCACGATATGTGGTTGTTTCTACACAAGTTCAAAAGGGAAGCATCTCACGAATTTTGGTTTAAGACTTTCAGGGAATTAAGAGATGATGATGTGTAAGGGAAATACACCTTTCTCTCGCAGTTATTCTCCCAAACACCATATGTTGTTTAAGCGTCACCCCGAGCAACCCAGCCGTACAAATTTGGACCGGGGTAATAACTATATTGATTTTCATTCTTGGTTGCAGCAGTGCAAGACTTTGGAGGCCTTTCAAAAGTTCATTGAACCCTTAAAATCAGTCCAATCACTATTGAATCTTTACACTGCCACCAAAAATTTTGTCCCTTCTCCTAACTTGACATATAAATATTAGCAAAATCATCATTCAACAGTAAAAGGGTATCGACACCACCTACTTGGTCTCTCGGCCTTATAAGTTCAAATCTATAATCCTAACTATAAAATGCGATATCTTATTTGAATAATTAATGCCTAATCAGTAAAAAAATTCATTCACAGAATTAGTGTACTCTATGTGTGGTTTCATGATAATATGATCAGTAATACATACCTCCCACATATGAAGTGGTTCCATCTGCAAGTAGCTTATTCCTCCGAACCCATCTTTACTCTAGCCTTTTATGTTGGTCAGACAAAAATAACATCACAATTGATGTCTGCATGGTTTAAAAAAAGAGGGTAACACAAAATTTAATAAAGGGGTAACATAAAAAAAACATATGTTGCAACAGTGACCCATTTGTTGTAACAGCTAACCCATCAGTTGCAACAGGCGGGTAATCTGTTGATGAAAACAAATAAGCCTTGCTACTGGTTTGATTTCTTCCAACAGGTGTACCGTCTGTTGCAACAGAAGGGTATTCCAACAGTTCATTCATCAATTGCAATATATGGGAAATCTGTTGGAAGACCGATACTGATTCATTAGTTGTAAAAGTTGCAACACCAACACCAACAACAACAAAGAAAGAAATAAGAAATAACCAATAAGACTTTTTAAGTTCTCCCATTAGATGACTTTTTAAAATATTTTGATAAAAACAACAGTTCGTTCATTCAAGACTCAAAAGACACCTTTTCTTCAATTTTCTCAATAAATAGGATATGAGTAATGGGTAAATAAATAAAATCAATAAATGCAAATAACTAATTTAAATAACCAGTGTAAATATATGATATTCACAATTTCAATTTTCATCATAGAAAACATGATAAATTTGATAAAACAGGCAAAAAAAAAGACGAAAAATCAAGAATAATAGCAGAGAGCGCAGATCTAATAGTGAATCATACTTGGATGTCAAAAGCAAAGGCATCAAAACACCAATTTCAGTCGAGAAAAGATATGGATTGGTTGAGATCCAAAAGGATCCTCAAGCGAAAGATGAGAGAAAAAAGAGGGCATAAAGAAAAAAAAATGTTTGACATTAACCTAAAGAGGAGAGAAAAAAGATAGATGAATTATTTAATATGTGGTTGAAGGAGATTAGATGGGTTTAAATATTTAATAATAATTTATGGTGGTGAAACTCTTTGAGGAGAACGAGGAGACGATGATGGTGACACTGAAAAGACAAGATAAGACAACTCAATGAGGTGATTTTTGAGTTATCCAGCAAAACTTTTACTGCCTTAGTATTTTTATATTTATTTTAATCAAAAAATTGCTTTAGAATTTAAAAAAGATCTTAAAACAGACAAGTCATATGTTATAATAGATGTCTACATCTATTTGAAAAATTTCAACAAATCAGTCATCTGTCGCAACAGATGGAAACATCGATTTGTTAATTTTAAATAGATAATTTATATGTTGCAACAGATGTCATTATCTGTTTGATAATTTCCAATAAATATGTCATCTGTTGCAACATATAACATTATCTGTTAGATAATGACCAACAAATATGTCATCAGTTGCAATAGGTGGAACATCTATACTAATAGATGTCTATGATTGTTTGATAATTTACAATAGATGTGTCATCTGTTGCAATAGGTTAGGCCTCGATTTATTCAAATCAAGCCATTATTTGAAATATTTAAATTTATTTAGCTAAAATTAGGGATGGGTTGATAGGGTCAACTATAATTTCAATTGAGTCATTGTAATTGCATGTTGTTGGTATTGCGTTCATCCTGGCCTGAGTCGTCGACTGATCAATTTGTGTTGAAATGATTCATATCAAGCCATTATTTGAAATATCTAAATTGATTTATGATCTTAGGCATATTTATATGTCCAAACATCGCTATTTACCCATATTTGGAATTGTTTCAAAAATAAAAAGTATTGAAAATACATTGAAGTGCTAGTTAAATTGTGTTTTATGGGTAAACGATGTGATTAGAGAAATAGGGTTGATTTCCCATGGATTTGGAAGAAAATGGGATACAAATCATGATGAGGCACAGGACCATGCGGATCGAATGCAAAAACATATAGAGATGTACGAGAGTAAAAAGAAAAGAAAGGAGCTGAGGATAGATGAGATGAAAGAAAGAAATTGGAGAAAAATATCAGTGACACGATGCGATCTCAACGCATCACGTCAACTGGTAACATTGTGTGCCTTAGCCAGAACTTGAAGAACAATTTCCAGTGCATCAATGCGATGTCAACGCGTCGCGTCGATGCGTGATTTTTGTGACTTAGCAGAAATTCCATGTACAACTTCCAGTGTATCAACGCAATATCAATACGTCACATTAATGCTTCAGGTTTTGACACTTAGCTGAATATTGAGTAGCGACTTCCAGTGACACGATGCAATGTCAACGCATCACGTCGTATGGTGAAAAAATGGATTTAGCTTGATTTTTAAAGATGAATTCCAGTGTGACAACGCTATGTTGACGCGACACGTTGGTTGTCTTAACGCAATTTGTGATGCGTCTCATCAATGGTGCAGATCTGGTAAAAATTTCCCAAGTATAAAAGAAACATGTGAGCACAATTACAGAGGGGGTCTTGGCAAGCATAACAGCGGCGAAAAAGCATAAAATTCTCTCTTTTAGGGTTCTTAATATTTCTTTTGAACTTCTTTACTTCAAGAATTATTTTGGGTATGATTAATTACTTATTTTGGATGTTGAATTCAAACATGAGTGGCTAAACACCCTTATTCTGGGGTTGAGGCCAAGAACATGATTACCCTTTTATATTCTTATTCATAGTTTCTTTTTGCTTTATCATCTGGGTTGTTCTTAATTTCTTGAGCTTACTATTTTGATGAGTGGCCACCATTAGAATAAATCTATATTTCTATGTGCATTCGGGAGGAGAATCGTAGGTTAGAACGAAGAAATTAAGAAGCAAGGTTCTTATCCTTTTATAAAATAAGGGGTTTGAATTAGCATCTAGGATAGGGATATACCTAGAATCCTTGCTTGGTTCAAGTACAAGAAGATAACTTTATGAATCTAGAAGAATTGTTGTATCTCTACGGGAGTTGTAGCTACAATATTCAATAGATAGAAGATTTGAGGTAGGGAGACTAAGATCGCGGTATAAACCTTGCGAATCAATAACCTGATAACTAATTAGACAGTGATAGGAATAGAGAATTGTATGATTGTTAGAAATGCCTCAACCCTGGAATACTCATCATAATTGATTACAACCGTTGCTTGCTTTGCTCTAGTCATAAAATTTTATTTCTTGTTTATTAATTTACATTTTGATTCTCAAAATCAAAATCATCTTGATAATATACAACACCTAATACTCATTGTCTGGAACTAAAAGTTGGTTAAAATTCTAGTTGTTTAGTCCTCGTAGGAACGATATCTGATTGTCTAAATCACTATATTACTTGAACGATCATGTGCACTTATGTATGCGTCTAAGTCGCAATAAGTTTTTGGTGCTATTGCCAGGGATCTAATACAATTAATAAATTGCTAAATTTTTGGTTTTTGATATTAAGTGTAGGTGTTAACAACTTGATCTTAGTGGCTGAATATTTGCAGGTTTAGCTGAATCCAGAACTGGTGAGACATAAAGAACTGGTAGAGCCTTTTGCAGAACCAGAGCAAATCTTTCAACAAAGACGAAGAATGGTTGAACAAAGAAATGAATCAGTTGATCCAAATGCTGGGAATATTCCACCTCCTGTCATTCCTGTTATTCAAGTAGTTCCTGTTCAACCAGCCGCAAGACCTATTCGTGAGGTGGCAATCTCACTTACGAACCACGTGACTAACAACATTCGAAAACCTGAGCCAGGAGGTCTTTGGGAATTGAAATAAAATATGGTGCAATTGTTGAATTCTGTGGGGCAATTTCACGGACTTTTACATGAGGATCCGCATCAGCATATACAGACCTTTCTGGAAATATGTGATACATACATTCCTACAGATGTGAATGTTAATTATGTCAGATTGACACTCTTTCTTTTCTCTCTAAATGGGGAAGCAAAGAGGCGGTTACATAATAAACCACCACACTCCATTATTTTTTGTGAAGATTATGCTCAAAAGTTCCTTATTTGATTCTTTCCATCCCAAAAAACTGCAAGATTGAGGAGTGAGATCTTAAGTTTCAGACAAAAAGATGGAGAAAATCTCTACCAAGCTTGGGAGAGATTTAAAGGCATGCTTAGAAATTGTCCTCATCACCATCAATCGAATGATGTCTTGGTGCACACATTTATAGAAGGCCTTAAGTCGAATACAAATATTCTTTTGGATTCAGCAGTAGAAGACCAAGCTTTGGAGAAAACTTATGAAAAATTGTATAAACTCTTGAATTGAATCTCACAAGGGAATCCTGACTGGCATGCAGACTCAAAGAGTGCTCCCAAGAAGGTTGTAGGGGTATTGGATGTAGATCAATTCACTACATTACAGGCATAGAATACAGCAATGCAAAACCATATGACTACTCAGCTGAACAACCTAAAGTTGGGTGTGACACAACCAGCAGCCGCAGCAAATGTAGTTCAACAGGTATATTCGTGGTGTGAAGTTTGCAGAAGTGGTGAGCACACAGCAGACACATGTTCTGTTAATCCAAATTTAGTTAACTATGTAGGGAATGCAAATCGTCAGGGTCAACAGAATTTTGGCAACACGTATAATCCCAATTGAAGGAACCACCCCAATTTCTCATGGGGTGGAAATCAGGCACAGAATGCAAATCAGTACAAAGAACCAGTGCAACCAAATCCACAGCCGGCTGAAAATAATCAAGCGATCGCTCAGACTATCAATATAAAGGAATTGATTAAGCAGTTTATGGCTCAACAAGCACAGTTTGTAGCTGACATAAAGACTCAACAAGCACAGTTTAAAGCTAAGTTAAAGAGTCAACAATTGCTTACAAGAAATCTAGAGTTGCAGTTGGGTCGAATTGCAGTATTAAGGAATATAAGGCCACAAGGAGCATTACCTAGTAATATAGAGGCCAATCCAAAGTAGGTAAATGTTGTTACAACACGGAGTGGGCTGTAAACTAAGGAGACATTTTAGGAGTAGGATAATCCCATATTCACTGATGACAGTTTGAAAGATAATATAGATAAGAAAGTTAAGGAAAAAGAGGGAAGAGATGAAATTCGTATGGAAAAGAAGACTATACCCTTACCCTTTTCTCAAAAGGCCAGAAAGCATCAAGAAAAAGTAAATTATAAGAAGTTCCTAGATCTTTTGAAGTAGGTTCAAGTAAACCTGCCTCTTGTTGACATTCTACAAAGTGTGCCAAAATATGCGAAATACTTAAAAGATATTGTTGCTAATAAGAATCGGTTGACCGAATATGCTACATTTGCACTTACTCAAGAGTGCACGTCAAAAATTTAAAAAAACCTACCCACGAAATTAAAGGATCCAGGTAGTTTCACCTTACAAAAAACCATTGAAAATATTATTTGTGCACGTGAATTGTATGACTTAGGAGCTAGCATAAATCTTATACCTACATCATGGTACTGAAAGATCGGTCTTGGGAGTCCCAAACCCACGACTATTGTGTTACAGTTGGTGGATAGGTCCATTGATAGGCCAGATGATATTGTTGAAGATGTGTTGGTGCAAGTGGGATCTTTAATCTTCCCGGTGGATTTTGTAATTCTTGACTTTGAGGCTGATCCTGTTGTTTCATTTATTTTAGGATGACCTTTTTTAGCAACAAGACAGTCACTCATTCATGTAGCAGCTAAAAAATGATAATGCGAGCACGTGATAAAGTGGAAGTTTTTTATGTGTGTAAAGCGGCAAAACTGCCATCCATATATGAAGAGTTATCTTCTATATCGGTTATTGATCTTGCTTTGGATTGGCAGTTATTGTTGTTTGATGATCCATTAGAGTGAGCTTTGATGGGTCATGATCTGTATGGAGATGTGAAAGCATTAGAACTGATATAGGCTATGAATTTGGCAGTGGTTGGGACGATGAAAGTGCCTGTCGAACCATTAAATAAGCTAATTGATCCATCGCCTAAGCCCTCAGTTAAAGAAGCTCCTAACTTGGAGCTTAAGGTTCTTCCTTTTTACTTGCAAAATGTTTTTCTTGGTGATCAAGATACTTTGCCTATTATTTTGTCTAAAGGATTATCAGATGTATAGGTAAAAGTAGCTATAACAGTTGTAAAGAGAAGAAGAAAGGCGATTAGTTGGCAGATGTCTGATTTTACAGGAATTAATCTAGTATTTTACATGCACAACATCTACATGGAAGAGGGATACATACCTAGAGTACATTAACAACGAAGGTTGAATCTTGTGATGAACGAGGTGGTTAGAAAATAAGTGATCAAGTGGTTAGATAGTGGTATTGTCTACCTAATTTTTTATAGCAATGGGTTAATCCGGTGCACTGTGTACCAAAGAAGGGAGGAATGATTGTAGTAACCAATGATGATAATGAGTTGATTCCCACACGTACGGTGACTGGTTGGAGGATCTGTATTGATTATCAAATGTTGAATGAAGCAACTCGTAAAGATCACTATCCAATTCCCTTTATTGACCAAATGCTGGATAGATTGGCAGGGCAAGAGTATTATTATTTTTTGGATGGGTACTTCGGCTATAATCAAAAAATCATAGCACCGAAAGACTAGAAGAAGACCACTTTCATGTGTTCATATGGTACATACGTGTTCAAACGCATGCCCTTTAGCTTATACAATGCACTTGTTATATTTCAGAGATGTATGATGGCAATATTCTCAGATATGGTGGAAGAATTTATAGAGGTATTCATGGATAATTTATCTGTGTATGGTAATTCTTTTGATAAGTGCTTGCAGAATCTTGATAGAGTCCTAGCTCGATGCGAAGAGACGAACTTAGTGCTGAATTACGAAAAGTGACACTTTATGGTTAAGAAAGGAATTGTGCTAGGCTATAAAGTGTCATGCAAAGTTCTCGAAGTGGACAAGGCGAAGGTTGAAGTGATTAAAAAATTTCCACATCCAGTCACAGTCAAATGAGTGTGGAGCTTTCTGGAATATACAGGGTTCTACAGATGATTCATTCAAGATTTCTCAAAGATTGCAAGCCCCGTGAGCAGATTGTTAGATAAAGAAGCCAAGTTCGAGTTCGGGGCAGATTGTCATGTAGCTTTTGAAAAACTCAAGAAAAAATTAACTGAAGCACCTATTTTGATTGCACCAAATTGGGAGTTACCTTTTGAGCTAATATGTGATGCTAGTGACATTGTTGTGGGAGTGGTTTTGGGTCAGAGAAAATAAAAGGTATTTTGATCGATCTACTATGCTAGAAAAGTGTTGAATGATGCTCAAGTTAACTACACGATTATAGAGAAAGAGATGTTTGCAGTGGTGTATGCATTCAATAAGTTTAGATCTTACCTAGTTGGTACTAAGGTCATTATTCATATTGACCATACTGCCATTAAGTATCTTGTGAACAAAAAGGATGCCAAGCCACGACTGATTAGGTAGATTCTGCTATTACAAAAATTTAATCTTGAGGTGCGAGATAGGAAAAGAGCTGAAAATCAAGTTGTTGATCACTTATCATGGCTGGAAAATCGAGACCATATTGTTGATGACTCCCTTAGTATTAAGAAAGAGTTTCCTGATGAGAAGTTGTTGTCCATAAATGCAGTTGAGTTCCCATGGTATGCTGATATTATAAACTTGATAGCTTCTGAGGTGTATCCTCCTGATACCACCACACAACAAAGAAAGAAATTACTCCATGATTTTCGTGCCTATATTTGGGATGAACCGTATCTCTTTAAGTAGGGTCCGGATGGAGTCATTCGTAGGTGTATCCCAGAGGCTGAATTTTCAAAGGTGCTACAAGATTTCCACTCATCTCCATATGGTGGTCATCATGGGGGCGAGAGAACTGTGAGAATGCAATCAGGTTTTTTCTGGCCTACATTATTTAGAGATGTAGTTGCCTTTGTAAGGAATTGTGATTAATGTCAAAGGTTGGGTACCATATCTAGGCGTCATGAGATGCCCCTCAATAATATTTTAGAAGTCGAAGTCTTTGATGTTGGGGGGATTGATTTCATAAGCCCATTCCCACCTTTAAAAGGCAATCTGTACATTCTTGTAGTGGTTGACTATGTCTCTAAATGGGTGGAAGCTGTGGCGAGTCCAACTAATGATGTAAGAGTGGTGCTAAAATTTGTGAAGAAGAATATATTTTCAAGATTTGATATACCAAGAGCAATAATCAGTAACGGAGGTACGCATTTCGTTAACACTTGGTTTAAAAACCTTCTTGCTAAATATGGTGTTAGGCGCAAGGTTGCCAATGCATACCATCCCCAAACTAGTGGACAGGTTGAGGTGTCAAATCGGGAGATTAACCAAATACTTCAGAAGATTGTGAATGGGCAGAGAAAAGATTGGGCGGAGAAGCTAGATGATGCACTTTGGGCCTATCGAATAGCTTACAAGACGCCCATTGGGACATCTCCATATCACTTGGTATGTGGAAAGCCTGTCATCTTCCTGTGGAGCTGGAACACCAAGCATATTGGGTTTTAACGAAGCTAAATTTTAAAATGAAGACTACGGGAGAGAAACAGTTACTGTAGCTGAATGAGCTTGATGAGTTTAGGCTTCATGCCTATGAAAATGCCAAGCTATACAAGGAGAAGACCAAAAGATGGCATGACAAGCAAATTCAAGACAGAGTATTTGAACCCAAATAACTTATTTTGTTGTTCAATTCACGGCTTAGTTATTTCCTGGAAAATTACGGTCGAAATGGTCTAGGCCTTTTGAGGTGGTGCGTATGAAACCTCATGGAGCTGTGGAATAAAGAAAAGGCAGAAAAGATTTTGGTGAATAGACAACGTGTAAAGCACTATTGGGCGAATCATCTGGATAAGCACAAGGAATCTATCACTTTTGCTGAAAAGTGATGATGAGATGAGTAGTGCCATGATATAAAATAAGGCGCTATGTGGGAGGCAACCCACAAATGTAATGTAATAGGTAGTTTAAATTTTTAGTAGATGAAGAACAAAAAGAAAAATACAAAAAATAAGTTGAGCCACAACCGAAAATAAGGCACTTGGTGGGAGGCAACCCACTTTTCAAGGCGTAATTTTGTTGTTTTTGATTGATGTGCAGGAATGAAAAATAAGGGGGAGATAAAGAAGATGTTGAACATGGGCCATTGAGTAAGTAAATAGCTAATAAGTGGTGAAAAAGGTAAGGGGTAAGAAAAGATGTTTAAAAATCTAAGAAATTTGGCCTCAGAAAAATTTTTGGATGTAATTTCTAGAGAATTGACACGATCTTGACGCGTTGTGTCGATGGGAATAAATTCCACACTTAGAAAAAAAATTCAAGGCTATTTCCAGAGAATCGACGCGAACTTGACGCGTTGCGTTGATTATTCAACGCGATATACAACGCGTTGTATCGATCCTTATTACTGTGTCACATCTATAAATACCAAACTTAATCATTTTCACACCCCTCACCTAACCCTAGCTGTGCGACACCCCCTTTCCCCCAAAAACCCTAAATCACACCTTAGTTAAGTCTTGTCAAAATTTCACAAGGTTTCAACGTCAACCTTTTTTCTCAACCAAGACAAGGTAAGTTCTCATGATACTTTGAGTTTAAATTTTGAGAATTGAATGAGCTTATTGATTCACTACAATTGGGATTTATTGATTCACTACATAATAGAAATTAAGTGTGGTATTGTACTGAAGTAGTATGGAGCATTTGAATAGGTGACGTATGTTGGTGACTAAATATCGGCTCTTATGAGTTGACTTTAATTGACATGATGCCTTGCACTTTGAGTAAAGGTAGTTTCTGTGTAGATGAACTGTAAGTGATCATAATGAGATAATTTTCATTGGCACTTCCTCGAGATTAATTGATATTGAATGAGTAATGTTGGATAACTGACCATGGACTTATGAAATAAAAGGGGAAGTCTTAGTACCCGAGTACATGTAATTTTTATAGCAACTTATGCTAGCAACTAAGTGTGGGGTAACATTCACACTTAGTGGTAGCTCGTATCGAAGGTGCTTGTTTTATATTCTTGTGGGTTGTTGTGCTAAATAGGTAACATGTCTAGCAAGGGAAAGAATATAGCTGGGATATCTGGGTCTGCACACAAGAGGAGTAGACAAGCTCATAGAGTACCAGCAGCTCCACAGGTTACTAGGGGGCATCGCAGGTTCGGAACAAAAGTTATTACTGAAGCGAGTAGAAAGTGGTGCTTGCAGCACAAGGAATCCAAATACTCAGCTGACCAGTTCATCAACTGGAGGACTTTGATGAAGGAGTATCCTTCAATGGTGAGAAAGATTGAGGCTCAACATATGGGGTTTCTATTCGAGCAGCCAGGGGAATATTATTTGAGTTTGGTCAGGGAATTTTACGCAGACTAGAACCCAAAGGATTTGGAAGTTGAAGTGCGTGGTTGGATAATCACTTCACAGCAGACACGGTCAATGAGATGTTAGACATACCTGCACCCTATACAAATTCTGAGGTTTTGAAGAGGATAATAGTCACACCCCCTTATCAGCAAATATGTCGCCTCCTTTGCGGTACTCGATCGACGGCGAGGTGGATTCACTATAAGGAGGTAGGTACGCATAGTTTACTTTATTTTGCTCATCTAAATAGGGAGGCCCGTTTATGGGCCAGAATTATTTACGCCTTCTTGATTCATAGGACACACATGATGGAAGTGACCCGAGATAGAATTTATCTGATATTTCCCTTCATATGTGAGGATGTGGACTTAAATATGGGTGCAATTATCTTTTCGGTAATGAGGAAGGCCAGATTTATAGGGGGCATGGATATGGGTTTGGCGGATTGCTAACTAGATATTTGAGGCAACAGGGGGTGCCAAAAAAAGATACAGATTATGTACCGCCTATCGGTGATAGGCCACTTGATATTTCTTTCACAAAAGGGCCAGCTGCTCATGGGAAAAATTTGACTATGCCCGAGTGTCATGCTCGGAATGATGAGATTATGGCCCGGATGTATAGGTTTACCAAGTTGCTACTGAGGGCATCTGGGGGAGCAGTCACCCAATAGAAAATCCCTGATGTAGAGCTGGATTATCCGTTAGGGCATCATGCCAAGACCATATTATGGATAGGTGATGAGTTCGATGAGTCGATGGATGATAATATCCCGATAGATGAGGAAAGATTTATGTCATACTCTGATGATGAGTCCAATGAAGAATAACAATCTAATGATAATGATGACTCCACTGATGATGCTGGTGATGGCAATGATGCTGAAGCTAATGATGTGCTTGTCATGGTGACATTTGACTGAGCAGGGATTATTACGCCACCATGCCCTTTTTGCTAGCACTGGGACAGTGCTCGACTTAAGTGTGGGGTGGTCGATATTCATCTTCTTCTTCATCTCTTCTATTTGACTATATTGTGTTGGCTTGGTTGGATGAACAAATAATTTTTATTCATTTTTGTGCTTTTGGATGTTTTGATAAATGGGTAAGTTGACAAGTATTGCCCTTTTTGGCAAGAATTATTTTTGTCGGTTTAAGATAATGGTAGTATTTTATTTTTACCCTTTGTGGTGTAATTTCAGGTTACAGTAATTAGGTGTTCCCTTTTTGGCAAATTTTGTTATGCAATCGTCTTAGTTAGTGCCTTCCCCTATGATGGATGGATGGCGACCGTCTTAAGGGAAGTGCATCTTTAGAAGCTGAAAAAGTAGTAAGACCCTAATTGCAACCTTTGAGGAATGTACGTGTTGGAAATTTTATTTTTTTATGTGAAATCTCAATAGGTGTAGTTGATTTGATTGGCTTAATATTAAATTTGATAAAGTGCAAAAATCGAAGACCTTAAGGATCCGACTTAATTCTTAGCATGCACCGAGTGTGTGAGTAATTGTTCATATTATGCATGTATGAGAATGACTAGAACTTTCCCAGTTTGTTTACAAAGCGAAATAAAGGGTGTGGGGAGTAGGAAGTGATTTAGGCATTTCTTTGTTAACCAGATTTTAAAGACTTTATTTGCCCACCCTTATGCATATTCATAGTTAGCCCCGTTGAGCCTATAGCCTAATTTTCTTGATAGCCTCATATGTAGCCTAGTCCTTTTCTTTAGTAAGACCTTAATTTGATCCATATTTCTTAAGCACTTTAATGCGAATAATGCAATAAGAGGGAATTTAAAATACAAAATAGGGAAAAAGGTGAAAGTAAAGCTATAAGAGAAGCAATTTGCGCATTTGTGTATGATGGTTAGGAGTTAGAAAATAATGTGTGATATACAGTCAAGTTCTCATTACCCGGTTATTGCATTATAATGAACCTATTTTGGCCCTGGTCCGTTAAGGACAATGTCCACCTCAATTAAGAAAAATTGCTTAGGTTGAGGGTGGCTACTATAGCGGTGCGTAACAAAATTTGGGATTTAAATAAATACTGAAATGTAAAAGAAATTACTCCTGCCAAAGTAATGTTAATGTGCTTAGAAAGATCTGGGTGGAACAATGGATGTGTAAAGATAATGAAGTGAAAAGTTTGGTTGAAAAGAATGTGATTTTGAATGAAGGTAGTTATGTATTAAAGTGCTTAGGGAGATTAGTCACTATTTTCAAAATAGTTCCTACCCGTCCGTTAGCCTGCATTACAACTATGAAAAAAACTAATTGATCTTACATTTCAACACCCGACTATTAGTAAAGTAATACACTAAGGGCAAGCCTATGGATCATATCTGTATATGTGTGAATTATTTGTTGAGAGCGAGAGTTTGAAATTTGATATTCCCATTCTGATTAAGATTGTTGAAATATGAATGATATAGGAAAACTTTCTTGCTATGAGGGTGCATGCGGATAAAAGTCTGGATTACATAGTGAATCCCTGATTTCATGTTTATATTAAGTTCACCAACAAATTGAATGCATTGTTGGGAAAATAAATTGTGAAATGAAAGTTTATGTGTCCAACACCAGCATGATTCTTAGGTTGCGATTAGAAGGTTTGAGTATTGTGATGCTTGAAGTTTGTTCGAGGATGAACAAGGTTTTAGTGTGCGGTAGTGATCTTGGGTGTATTTATACGTCCAAACACCGCTATTTACCCATATTTGGACTTGTTTCAAAAATAAAAAGTATGCTAAATACATTCAATTGCTAGTTAAATTGTGTTTCGTGGCTAACCGATGTGATTAGAAAAACAGGGTTGATTTCCTATGGATTTGGAAAAAAATGGGATACATATCATGATGAGGCAAAGGACCATGCGGATCGAAGGCAAAAACATATGGAGATGCACGAGAGTAAAGAGAAAAGAAAGGAGCTAAGGATAGATGAGATAAAAGAAAGAAACTAGAGAAAAATACCAGTGACACGATGCGATCTCAATATGTCGCCTCAACTGGTAACATAATGAGCCTTAGCCAGAATTTGAAGAACAATTTCCAGTGCATCGACGTGATGTCAACACGGCGCGTCGATGTATGATTTTTGTGAATTAGCAGAAATTCTATGTGCAACTTCCAGTGCATCAATGCGATATCAACGCATCGCGTTAATGCTTCAGGTTTGGACACTTAACTGAATATTGAGGAGCAACTTCCAGTGACATAATGCAATGTCAATGTCTCATGTCGTGTGGTGAAAAAATAGACTTAGCTTGATTTTTAACAATGAAGTCCATTGTAACAGCACGATGTTGACGCGACGCGTTGGTTTTATTAACATGATTTGTGAAGCGTCGCGTTAATGGTGCAGATCTAGTAAAAATTTTTCAAGTATAAAAAAAACATGTGACCACAATTATAGGGGGGGTCTTGGCAAGCATAGTAGCGGCGAAAAAGCATAAAATTCTCTCTTTTATGGTTCTTAATATTTCTTTTGAACTTCTTTACTTCAAGAATTATTTTGGGTAAGATTAATTACTTATTTTGGATATTGAATTCAAACATGAGTGGTTAAACACCCTTATTCTGGGGTTGAGGCTAAGAACATGATTACTCTTTTATATTCTTATTCATAGTTTCTTTTTGGATTATTATCTGGGTTGTTCTTAATTTATTGAGCTTACTATTTTGATGAGTGGCCATCATTAGAATAAATCTATATTTCTATGTGCATCCGGGTGGAGAATCGTAGGATAGAACAAAGAAATTAAGAAGCAAGGTTCTTATCCTTTTATAAAATAAGGGGTTTAAATTAGCATCTAGGATAGGGATATACCTAGAAGTCTTGCTTGGTTCAAGTGCAAGAAGATAACTTTATGAATCTAGAAGAATTGTTGTATCTTTGCAGGAGTTGTAGCTACAATATTCAATAGATAGAAGATTTGAGGCAGGGAGACCAAGATCATGGTATAAATCGTGCGAATCAACAACCTAATAACCAATAAGACAGTGATAAGAATAGAGAATTGTATGATTGTTCGAAATTCCTCAACCCTGGAATCCTTATCATAATTTATTACAACCGTTTCTTGTTTTGCTCTAGTCATAAAATTTTATTTCTTGATTATTAATTTAAATTTTTATTCTCAAAATCAAAATCATCTTGATAATATACAATACCTCATACTCATTGTCTGAAACTAAAAGTTGGTTTAAATTCTAGTTGTTTAGTGCTCGTGGAAACGATATCTGATTGTCTAAATCATTATATTATTTGAACGATCATGTGCACTTGTGTGTGCGTCTGAATCGCAACAATTTAGCTAGAATTAGGGATGGGTTGAAAGGGTCAACTACAATTTCAATTGAGTTATTATAATTGCATGTTACTGTATTGCATTCGTTCTGACCTGAGTTGTTGACTGATCAATTTGAGTTGAAATATTTCATATTAAACTATTATTTGAAATAATATCTAAATTAATTTAGCTAGAATCAGGGATGGGTTAATAGAGTCAACTACAATTTCAATTGAGTCGTTGCAATTGTATGATATTAGAGTTGCATTTGTCCTGACATGGGTCGTCGACTGATCAATTTGAGTAGAAATGTTTCATATAAAATTATTATTTGAAATAATATCTAAACTGATTTAGCTAGAATTGGGGATGGGTTGATAGGGTCAACTATAATTTCAATTGAGTCATTGCAATTGCATGATGTTGGAGCTGCATTCGTCCTGACCTGAGTCGTCGACTGATCAATTTGAGTTGAAACAATTCATATTAAATTATTATTTGAAATATCTAAATAGATTTAGCTAGAATTAGGAATTGGTTAATAAGATCATCTACAATTTCAATTGAGTCGTTGCAATTGCATGATGTTGGAGTTGCGTTCGTCCTAACTTGAGCCGTCAACTAATCAATTTGAGTTGAAATGTTTCATATTAAATTATTATTTGAAATAATATCTAAATTGATTTATCTAGAATTAGGAGTGGGTCGATAGGGTCAAATATAATTTCAATTGAGTCATTGCAATTGCATGATGTTGGAGCTGCGTTTGTCCTGACCTGAGTTATCGACTGATTAATTTGAGTTGAAATAATTCATATTAAATTATTATTTGAAATATTATTAAATTCATTAATGTTCCAATTGAACTTAATCCAATTTATCATGATGAAACAGTTAAAGTTTATATCTTTTAAAAATTAACTAAGACAATTCTGACCAAATTAACATTTTCAAAATCTATCATTCTTTTTAAAAATACAAATCAACCCATACAAATCATCCATTTGCGGGAAAAATATTTCATCATTTCAAATCTCAAGTTCTCGCTCTTTTCTTTCTCTCTCAACAATACAAACAACAACTACTCAACATATTGCTAAACCCTTCACAACAGATTGATTTTCTTCCCATTTTTGACCACATAGTTGTTATTTTTACTTTATTCTTGCTTGTATCTGTCGTTTTCTCTGTCTTTGCACGTAACAAAGTTTGAGAAAAATTCTCAATTTATTCTTTTTTAAAAAAATTAGGGCTTTTTAGTTAATGATGAAAAAGAAGACTTTAAATTGTATTATCTTCGAGAATGAGTTATTAATTTTGAGTTTTAATGCTAAAAACGTAAAAAAAAAAAATCAAGAAATCCTAGTTTTTATCATAGTGTTTCGTTGATTATCATGGTATTATTGGATGGTATTGGTGGTGGTGGTGGTGGTGGTCTTGGTTTTGGTATTAGTGGCATTAGAGGTGGTATTGGTGGTGATGGTATTGGTGGTTCTGGTGGTGATATTAGTATTGGTGGTATTGGTAGTGGTGTTGGTGGTCTTGGTGGTAGTGGTGGCGGTGGTGGTATTGGTGGTATTGGTGGTCATGGTAGTGGCATTGGTGGTGTTGGTGGTCTTGGTGTTGGTATTGGTATCATTGATGGTGGTGGTGATGGTGGTGGTCTTAGCGGTGGTGTTGGTGATCTTGGTGGTAGTGGTAGTGGTATTAGTGGTGATGTTGGTATCGGTGATGTTGGTAGTGGTGTTGGTGGTGTTGGTGTTGGTGGTGGTGGTGGTGGTCTTGGTATTGGTGGTGTTGGTGGAGGTGTTGGTATTGGTGGCATTGGTGGTGGTGGTGGTGGTGGTTTTCTTGGTGGTGTTGGTGGCCCATCTATTCCAACAGATGAAACATCTATTGGGAGATATAAACATAGGTCTTCAAACGGATTCCCATCTGTTGCAACAAATATTTCAACTATTGGCATAAAACAAACCAGTAACAAGACTGTTTTGATATCATCCATCAGGTTGTTCATCTATTGAAATGGATTATGCATTTTTCATAGCAGATGATTCATCTGTTCCAACGGATGGGTTATTTGTTGGAATTTTTTTTGTAACGTGGTGTATAAAAGTTTATTGAAATTTGTCTAACCTTTTTTTAAAAATTATGCAGACATCAATTGTAATATATTTTTATGTTTCTGTTGTTTGTAGTTAAAAGTTGTATTCCAAAAGAAAAGAAACTGAAAGTGAATCAACTTCTGACCACCTAACAAAAAAGGCTAGAGTACAAATGGATTCGGAGGAACTTCCTGAACAATCTCAGTTAGGGAAAAGTGAAGCTAAGGAAAGTTATGAAAATAATATTGAGGAAGGTGCAGAAGGGTAAGTAGAGGCTGGTGAGGAAAATAAAAGTTGGTGAGAAAAATAAAAGTGAGGAGAAAGAAGAAGAAGAAGATAAACAAAAAGAGGAGAAAGTAGAAAGTGAAAAAGAGGATGATGATCAACATGATGATAATGCATCACCAATGGGGCGTGAATTAAGATCAAATCCCAATATGATCCTGTCAAAACTATTAGTATTGACAGGTTTTAAGTTGTGATGCCTATAGATAACCCTGCAGAACTAACTAGTGATTTTGTACTTAAATCTCAGTTGGGGAAACCTTTTCATGATTATAGGAAAACTATGAAGAGGGAAAACATTGACGAACTTTTTAAGAAGAGCTACTTTGGACACTTTCTTGAGCTTCCTAAGGACAACAATTCTTGTTTCCAAATGAGCATGGTATATGATTTTCTCAAGTGCAGGATCAAGTATGTGGGGGATGATAAAGATTCGAATAAGGGGGTAAAAAAATGGATGAAATCTAGATTAAATATTGTGGCATGCCGGTTTGTTTTGGCATAAAAGAGTTTGTCATAGTGACAGGCTTAAGATGCGATCGTCCAAAAGAACCTTTCATCAAGGAAACACACCGTAAAAAGTTCAAGCCAAGCAGGACAACCAAACCACCACTATCAAATAAAGAGAAGACATTATCCAAGTGTCCACCCACCAAAACCAACAAACGCAAGGAAAAAATAGATGGGTTGTTGGACATTGCTGGACGTGGCTATAGAGCCACGATGTTGTTATAAAATCTCAAGGATAAAATCATACCAAAGAAGTACAAGGAGCAATTGTGCTTAGTTTGGTTTGCCCATTTCGTTATTTTGGCAAAAGATGTCAACAAAGTCATAGAACATAATTTATTGAATCTTTCTTAGGATTTTGAGAAATTCAACAATTATCCTTGGGGATATGACTGTCAAATATTTATTGACAAAGCTATCTCTAAAGACGATCATATTATACTGCTTTCCTTATGCTTTCATGGTAAATTTAATCACCATTTGTTTACTCTTCCATTAATTTATATTGAATAATTATTAAGACTTTTTTTTCTTGCTTCCTGTTTACATTTTTTAAGGCTTGGGCATTTGAAGTCATTCCTCCCCTCCAAAAGTAGGTCAAGGATTACTCGAATGAGGTTTCTCATCCAAGGATCCTTAGATGGTTGGCTGCAAAGAGCAACACAAGAATTAAGGAGGTTGATCTCTTTAACCCTCTGAATGATGCAGTAAGTCTTTTTTCAAGTAAAATAATTTAACTCAAAGAAAGATATAGAAACAAATGGATAATTTGTTGTAATTTATCTTAATTGATTACTCGTCTGATGTAACATATCGGTAATCTGTTGCAACAGATAAGTCATTTTTAGCAACAGATTACCTATTTGTTGCTTTGGTTCTCTAAACCTGACTTAACAGATTACCCATCTACTACAACTTATGCAACAGATGGGTAATATAATGCAACAAATGTTAATCTATTGCCATATATGAATCATCTATTACACCATAAAGATTATATGTTGCATAAGTTGTCTGCGTTAACATATTGCCCGACTGATTGCAAATTATTATTTGATTTAAATGTATCTACCTTTTCTTTTAGGTTGTGCATCCATGGATAGGACCCACTCAACAAAAGTTGGAGATGACTTTTTATATTACTTTAGGTCTTGTTGATACAATAGAAGACCCAACGATAGAGTTAATAATAAAGGAATTGGCTGGAGCAACATCCATAAGAAGAGCAGTTACGCAAGATCAACCTAATGTTGGGGCTCTTTATGACCAACCTGCTGCAACAAATTTGGGTGCTGCTTCTGGGGGTATTGCTGGTGGAGATGTTCATATTGGTGGCAGCCATGCTGATGCTGATGCTTCTGCCAGTCGTGATGATGAGCATGTTAATGCTCAAGAAAAAATAATTATGTTTGAAATCACCCCTTACACTGGTCCCTCTCACCTTATATCGGTCTATCTCACCCTTATAGTGGTCTTTCTCACTCCTTTTTACCCTCATGTTCTCTTTGCAAATACAAAGACAATATGGACAAATAGGATAAACACTTTGAAAGAATAGATTCTATCGCTAAAGCTATCGAGGAATTGAAATCCAAGAGAGGTATCATACCATCCAAGAAGTTGAGAGAGCCATACACTTCTACAGTGGAGGTTAGGAAGAAAAAAATCAATTAGACATATACTCTCAAATATAAAATAAAAAAAAATTGCAACTCATAGTCTTCCAAAAGTTGTTGAAGTTCAGGGACCATTGAAGAAGGTGGACATATACGTGGAACTTGATGCCAAACAGAAGGTTGTTCTGAGAAAGACCATAAATTCCAAGCAACGCGCAAAAACCTTCACCATGAATACCTTTTCCCCCAATATTTCAAGAAGATGACAAATATGGGCCTGTGGTACGCGGACACGGTAAGTTTACTTTTTATAACCTAGCCTTTTAATCTACTCTATGAAGAAGAAGCTACATAATAAATGTGTCATTTATTACAATAGTTGGGTATTCTGGTGCAACTATCGGTGGTTCCATTGCAACGGATTATTCATATGTTGCATTAGATGGGTAATTTATTAACAGACTCAGAGAACCCTATACAATGGATGAACCATCTGTTGCATCTTTCCACTTTGTTTTTTTAAAAAATTACTAACCTATTTAAAAATTGTCTTCTTATATCATAGTATTTTGATAAAATTCTTTGCCTCATGAGGGACAGGCAATTAGCGTACCCGGAAGCTTATGATGCTGCCGATAGGATAATGGACCTCAACTTCTATAATAATTTCAAGGATAGGCATGCTGAGCTCATTAAGTTAGCGTCAACTCCCAGGGGCTCCAATTTGATTCGTTAGTTTTTGGGTTCCAATGGGATGAAGATATGATTAATTATGTTAGAGAAAAGAGGTCATATCTACACGGCAAGGACTGGACCAAAGCAAAGAGGATTCTTAAAGTTATGAACGTGGAGGTCAAACATTTTCTAGCTCTTGAGATGCTACTCGAGGAGGGGAAGATGAAGGTTTATAACTGCAGCTTACCTATTTTCGATAAGGCTAATTTTTTTACCCACATGCAGCCAATGTTGAAGCTGTTCCCCAACTTGTTGAGGCAGAGTAAACTGATGAATCATTTGCCAATGAAAGTGTTGATGAAGTAAACATGAGATTTTGAAGGTCGAAACAAGGACAAGGACCTTTCAAAAAATCAAATCGGTGGCGCATGCGGGTCGTACGCGCTTACACACATTAAATGTTTGCTGACCAACATAGAAATGGTTGAGCCAACAACCTTTCTGTGCGACAACGTTGTGGCTAGGATGCAAGAGGTCTAGGCTTATGGGGTACTAACTAAATGTTTGGAGCTTGTGTATAAAAAAAATGATATAGAAACACAAACACCAGGACAATTTTTATATTTGATGAAAATTGAATTTTTTATAATGCAACAGATTGTCTATCAGTTATAACAGATAATCTATCTGTTCTGACAGATAGTTTATCTGTTGTAATAGGTTGGTCATCTATTGCATTATGCAGATGTTTATATCTAAGTCTATCTGTTGCAACCGATACGTCATCTATTAGAACAAATTAAAATAATAGGAAAACCTGTTTGATAATTTTCAACGGATGACCTATATGTTGCAACATATGTCTAAATCTGTTTAATAATTTCCAATAGATATATGGTCTGTTGCAACAGATACATTATCTGTTGCAATATTTGAATCTAGTATTCCATTTTAATTAAATTCAAATCTAAAGATAACATAGACAAAATAAAATAAATCGAAGCCTTCAGAAATTACATGAAATAAATTAATAAATAAATGAAATATAAAAAAATTGTTATGGGTACAGATGATCTACTCAACAAATAAATCAACAATTTAAGTTTTGGTGCTAACATTCCTAAGGAAAGGTTATTACTTTGACAGTAAAGATCTACTCAATATAGACAAGTTATTCTTTATCCGGTACTATGAAATTTGGCTTTCGTCTTCCTGGATCTTTAATATCGCTTGCATATGATTTTTGAGCTTTTGCTTCTCCGTATTTCCATAAAAGAGTATCATATCTTTTACGGAGTGATCCGACATCAAGTCCATCATTTGATACTTGTAATCCATCGCTCAAATACTCGGCATAAGCGGCAACAAAAAGACCATAATTCCTGCGTTTGTAAAAATTAGATAATCTGTATCTTACAATTAATATAAGCGTTGAGAAATTTAAGAAATAAAACTAAGTCATGATACTTGATTGATACTTACAGGAGACCAATAGGTTGTTGAGAAATTCCTTCAACATATTTTACATCAAATGGATTGACCATTCTATCTCGGTATACTTTAATCATAGACCAATCAATATGAATCTTTTGATCCAAAAAGCCACGTATATCAAGGTAAGTAGGAAATATTTTGGCTAGTTTTTGTATCTCAGACAACGACCTAGAACGTCTCCTCCCCGACATCGAGTCATAAACTTAAATTTGCCTCTCTTTTAGAACAACGACAACCAACACTCAATAAAATTCATCACCGCAATTAATTAGAATGTACACTTCATCGATCAAATATCAAGGTAGGCCAACTGGAATGTTAAAATCATTGATGATATTGATTAAGCATTTCTCATTTTGGGAAACTTCCGCCGATTGTTGACAATACCTATCGTAGGCATTATTGATGTAAATTTTGTACTAACAATTATCTGTCGTGTATCTATTGTTCTTGTGTTTGCAACTTAGCATTCTTTCGGAGGTGGTAAAAAATGACATCGATGTATTGCACATATTATCAAATAATTTTTATTATGTGACAGTAAAATTAATACACAGATACAATTAAATAAAGTATTAATAGTAAGATGTACGACATTTAAACCTCATTATTCCAGCAAGTTTAGGATTGTGACATCAAATGTTGCAAAAGATAATGCGTCTGATACAACATGTTAGTCAACTATTACAACAAATACATATATTTGTTTGATAATTTTCAGCAGACATGTCATCTTTTGCAATAGATATGTAGTATATTTGTTTGTTGGAACAAATGATATATATTCACCTTCTTCAGCTCATGCTGATCTCCTGTGACCATTGATCAAAAGTGCAAGACAAAGACAGAGGAGTTGCATTTTTTCTTTTTTCGATGCTTGATGATGCCGTGGAAATTTCTTTATTCCTCCTCTTAGCCGCCTTAATCTTTAATGGAGTGTATGGATATGAAATCCTCTTTGATGGAATCACACCTCTCTTAGATGTCAATTTTTTTATAGAAGTAGTTAATGCATTAATAGAATTAATCACTACATCATGTTTTGCCTTGCAGTCTTGACATTTGCATGTAGAATATTCGCTAGGAGGGGCAAAATTTGTAAAACCAGTACGATCATAATCATAATGATTTGCTGTTTCAAAAATTATAAGAGGAGCATTATTATCCCCAACAGCAGCACCACTACCACCACCAACAGCTCCATCACTACTAACACCATCAACAACAATAAGCCCACCTTCCAAAATTATTATTTTTCTTATCATGGTTGTTGCTCTAAATAATTTCTTTGTTATTCTATCAATGACCTTAGGGGCTGATAGAGTTTGTACAAACCGTAAAATAAGAAAACATAAAATTTTTAACTCTCAATTGATCGAAAAAAGTCACGGATGCACAATCTAAAGTAAATCGATACATATATTAGAATGATGATTAAATAATTTTAAAAAATCATTAATTAAAATAAAAAATCAATTAGAATTAGACTTACTGCTTCCTTCGGGGGTTGAAGAGCTCAGGATTCTTGGACACGCAACCTCTTTCTGGTAGTTCACTTATTGTCTCAAATAAGGAATGATTTTAAATGCACAAATCTATAAAATAACGCCAATAAATCAAAAGCATTATCCAATAAAAACTAAATGATTCATAATAAAGAAAATATTTATCATGATAGCTCATGAAAAGCCATATAAGTTGATTGTCTTTGGTGTTAATAGAGTCAACAAATATTTGACAATCATTTTAAAGCTTTTATAACCCAAGGATATCTGTTAAATGCCTCAAGATCCTTAGAGAGCTTTATTAAACCAAGTGGTATGTTATTGTTAACGTCTCTCGCCCAAAGAATATTATATACAAATCAAACCAAGCACAATGATTGCTTGTGATTCTTTGAAAGTCTTTTACCTTTCAATGCTTCTATCAGATTTTTGGTTTGAAGCTTAGACCAACAAGGGACACTAAGTCATCACTGTCACTTGACTTGCCTTTGCTTTTTTTGGGTGTACGGGGTACTTCTTTTTTAGTTAGAATAGGTATTACTTGAGAAGGATAAGGAGGATAACATTTTAGTCCAGTAACTATGATAAACTCCTTCCAACCAAAGCAAACAACCATGCCACAGTAATTTATTCTTACCTCATTCATCTTATATTTATTTTAATACATAAACCTACGCTTGAGAAGATCATATACTATTTTCATTTGGAAACGAGTATTGTTATCCTCCAACAAATAAAGATATTATCCAAAGCAACTGTCCCTGAAATAAGCATATAATTTTTTGTCTCGAAGTATTTTCCTAAAGGCGTCAAAAGATTTTCCCATGACTGACTTAACCATGAAATCACTAGTTAAATTTATGGTACCATCGCACTGCATTCTCACAGGATAACTATCAATGCTGAAGATTTTGACCAACTCTTCAGTGGAATGGGTATTAGCATTTGGATCATCTCTTTTGAAATATTCCTCATTTCCCTGTTCATTATCTTCTACTTTTGATTGAGATAATGATTGTAAAGCAAGCTCATAAAGTGGTGGATGTAGTCTAGCTGCTTCACTTACTCCTTTACTTGGATTTGATTCAGTTTCTTTTCTTTTGAGAGTCATATTATCTTAAAAAAATAACAGGAAAATAAAAAAGATTATAATTGATTAAAGCATCATTAAAAAAGGATAACAGTAAATCTATCATGTACCACACAGTAAAATAACAGTTGCAATAAATCACACATAAGTTGCAACAAGTGGGTTATATGTTACAATATATAACTATCTTGTTGCAACAGATGAGTAATCTGTTGTAAATAATAAAAATAATTTCTATACTGTTGTGATTTCTTTCAACAGATGACTGATTTATGACACAGATCAACTGTCAATATTGTTTAAATTTCTTCTAACAGAAGCATTATCTATTGCAACGGATGAATTATCTGTTGGGAGAAATCAAAGTCTTAGACATGTCGTCCTATTGGAATAATTGATAGGATTTCATCCAACAAATTGTTTATCTGTTGCATTAGATGGTTCAACTGTTGTATCAGATAGTTCATCTGTTACATCAGATGGTTCATCTGTTATAGGAAAAAAAATAGTAGCAAGATTTTGTTCAATAGAACAATAGCAATATCACCATTTAATATTAAATACACCATTTTTTTCAAGAACAACAATAAATCAACCCAGCAACACCAACACAACACAAACACCAAGAACATCAATAATGACCAAAAACAACAAAATTGTTGTTTTGTTTGTACAAACACAAACAACAAAAATCAAACTTCAAAAAACTCAACAAACACCAACAAATCGAATCAACAGTTCGACAACAAGAACTACAATAACAAAAAAAATCATATTTCACTCCGAAAAGAGAAGAGAAGAAATACCATAAATTAGGTTTTTATTCAGTCCCCATTTTAAATTTAAGCATCCAATATTGAAATTATTAACCAAAACTAGAAGAGAAGTTGGCTCAAGTTCCCCTTTTTTTAATAACTAAAAAATCTTAATTTTTTACCTGTGAAAGAAGAAAAGGGATAATGAAGAATTCGAAGTTGTTGTCGCTGGAGAGCAATGCTGTCATGTCGATTGACGGTTGAAAGTCAAAAAGGAACTCAAAGCCCAACTATTTATCGTCGGGAGATTGAAGTCGTTGGAGATTGAAGGGAGAAATTTGTAGAACTATCGGTTGGGAGAAGCTTGAGAGACACGGTCGAGATAGAGAGAGGGAAAAAAGGAGAGACACAGTTTATTTGAAGAGAGGAGGGGTGTGGGTTGATTTGTATTTTTTAAAAGATTAGAAAGTTTTGAAAATATTAATCAAGTTCATAATTAACTTAATTAAGTTTCCTAATTATGTTTGACCCTTTAAGTTGGTCAATGTCACCAATCCTTCATTAAAGACTTAAATGACACCTTTCTTTCATTTTTCTCAAGTATTTTATCGTCGTTATGCTGCTTATTCAATTTTTTTAAAAAAATAATTATTGAATTCAACTTATATAGAATATGAACCAACAAAGCCTATTGTATGTTTCGTCAGTATAAATATCTTCCTATAATTATTTTTAATTATTAAAGCATCTAAAAAACTTTGATGTGATAAGGTAATGAAAACATCGAAAAGATAAAAATATTTGATGATGTTGAAAAAGTTCTTAATTTGAATTGAAACATAAAAACTTTGAATTAAGATGAAAGTAATTGAATTGAATTGAATTTATATAAAATATGAACCAACAAAGCCTATTGTGGTTTGTATAATTATAACTATCTTCCTATAATTAATTTAAATTATTTAAGCATCTCAATAAATTTTATTTGAGAAGATAATGAAAACATCAAAAATCTAAAAATATTTGATGGTGTTGAAAAAGTTCTTAATTTGAATTGAAACCTAAAACTTTTGAATTAAGATGAAAGTAATTTGGTATAAATATAAATTGAAATTATTTTTAAATTATTTTTGAATTATTGTGAGTAATTTAGAGAAAGAAAAGTGAAAACAACTTTTTATTGTTTTTCATATTTTTCAAAAACGAGAAATTCAACTTCAAGTTGAACTTAAATATTTTTGAATCTTTATGGGCCAAGTGCTTTTTGGAGTTTAAGTCCCAAAAAGAAAAACTGAAAATATTTTGCTGTCAAAGTGGTGTAATCTAAAAACACTGATGAACACTAATAATAACTAAAATTGCAAGATTTTAAAAATCACATGAAAATGATAAATAATACTCATAATAGTCCAATGTTGAGAGTTTATTTTGCATGGTATCATATTGTTTTCTGACGTGGTCTCTATTGTAATTTTTTCAGGCATTTATATATCGCCCATTGCAAACGGATAGAAATATTTAATTTATATTTTCCAAAAAAAAAAAAATCAGAATGTCAGAGCTATACGGTGACAAAGAAATGTGAATGCTCTTTTGAGGAATACATGCATCACTTTTTATTGTAACTACATACAGACATCTACATCGGACCTAATATATGTTTCTCTTTTGATTTCAATTTATTTGATATAAATAAAATTTATAGTCAAGCGAACTTTTATATAATTTTAATTATTTTAAGTTGTTAATTATTATATTTATTATAGCATTTTTTTATGCAATTTTTACATAGTATATGTTATTCTCTATGTCCAAGTTATATAGCACAAATAAAATATCCTGAGTCAATCAAATTTTCTTATAATTTTAAAGATATTTAAAATTATTAATTATTGTGATCTAATGAGATAATTTTCAAACAAATGTTAGAAAAATAAATGAGACCCACAAAATAAAAAAACCTTAACATTACTTTTTGGCTAGACCAAGTAATAAATAGAATATAAATTATTATTTTTTTGTCTAAAATTTGCAAAAATACATTTATATAGCAATGGTACAAAATCTTTAAAACAATAGAAATTTAGAATTTCACAAATATTCTTATAAGGAAGAATATATGTCAACTATCACCTGTGTAAGTATTTTGACTGACACTTTTCATTTTTACTTTTAAATGCATAAGATTTTTTTTAAAATAATTTAACTTTTTAACACATAATGACCGCACATAGCGGGTACATATATTACTGGGAGATGCTCAAATATAAATTCAATGAGGGTGGCTTTCAAATTTTAGTCCCAAATAAAAAGATTTTGTTAAAATAGTCTTAACTTGTTAAGTCATATTTTCTTGGATGAAAATACCTCCTACAAAATATTTGTCGTTAAACCTCCTTCTTCCTCTCTTTCTTCCAAATTTCAAAATCAATCTCCTGTCAAAATACTCACTATTAAATCTCTTTCTTCCAAATTTCATAATCAACTTTCAAATATTCGCAGAATCGACTTTAGCCGTAAGGGTTCTTCAGGTATGAAATTCATCACCAAAATTCGTTGTGGTAATTTTAGCTTATTGATGCATTGTGGTAATTTTAGCTCGTTATATAATTAGCATATTAATTTGATTTTTGGAGAGGTGAACGTAAGCTGAAGTTGGGATATGCTGTTGTTGTAGTAACATATTTACCATTGAGGAATTGCGTCAACAGGTTGTGGGGAGTTTGTTATTGCGGTTATAATTATGTTTGAGTAGTTGGGGGGGGGGGGGGGGTCAGTCTTGGAGGGAAAGACCATTAATATGGGAGTTAACGTTGATCGCAACTTATTTTGGGAAGGCCAAACGTATAAGGTCAAGTGGTACAAGAAATTAGTTTCAAGTATTCAAACTAGTGGTATAATTAGCATTCGAAGATGATAAGGAATTGTGTCGAACAGGTTGTGAGGAGTTTGTTATTGCGATTATAATTGTGTTTGAGTAGTTACGAGGGTTTGTTCTTGGAGGCAAAGGCTGTGTTTTCCATCTCGGATGAATCCAGCCTATGTTTTAGAGAGAAAAGAAGTACTAACTTGTTGATTCTAAGAGAGAGCACCTTAGCTATTAGCTTGTATAACATAGAGCAACAGGTAATGGGTTTAAACTATCTAATGATAGTAGGATTTGGCACTTTAGCTAACAAGGTTACTATTGTACAGTTCACTGCATTATACAACTTTTTTATATTAAAAAAATCCTTCATTGTTGAACACGCATCATATTTAATCCTTCATCTTTTGTTAACTACAGTAATATTGGTTACGTCTACTTTAGGATAGTAGTATTCATGAATTCATCTCTTTTTACTGTTGGCGGTATGGAAGGGTAAGAGGTTTATTAACTGAGAGCTTTGGAAGCATATAATAAAAGTTTAAGTATATATTATCGTTCCCACATCCTTTATCATCTGGTCTTTGTCTTTGTCTAGAGCAATTTTGTTTACGAAATTACCAAAAAGATAAGAATACCAAGGAAGCGATTCTCCATTTATTAGAGCCCCAATACAACCCAACAGCAGTAGTATCATATCCAATTTAGTTGAGTATTTGAACAAGCTTAGTAATCCAACTAGCTTAGGAGCTGGTGTGCCATCTTCTTCATCATGTATTGCGTAGTTCTTGTCAGTATCATCATACAAATTATTTCCATACATATGGAGATTTGATTGTCTAGAATGTTGAACATGGTGGTTCTACTCCTCATAAATATGATCAACATATTTCACCTCATAATCTGATGTATCGGTGTTGAAGCTATGTCCCACCTGATTGACATGTCCATAATGACCTCTTACGATGCCACGATTATGTGCATTTGACCTGCAACGTTAAATTAATATGATTAGAAAATTTGTATACATGCAAATTGATGTTATGAAACCAATTTGACCTATTGTGTTTGCTTAAGAATATATAGTGAAGCATTCGAAGTTTGCTCTCTAACATCTGAAGCTTTTCGATGAGATGTTCACATAATTAAGCATTTACCATAGCACTTAGATGCCTTATGTTTGAGTTTAACTGCACTAAAATACATGAGGTTTGAATTACCTAGCTTGTACACAAAGACCTGAATTTTTATTGTAACATGCTCTCTTTAATATTGCTCCACTTCTTAATAATAGTCAGTACATCATTCTCTTTCAAGGCCATACTATCAGGGTATTAAGTTGATAAACTATGTTGTATCACTTGCAAAGTATCTCTGAAGTAAACAACCCTCTCAGAATCACCCCTATAATGTGTGTTATTCAATAGTTTTAAGTGAGATTTTAGCATCTTCAGATTTTGTCATATATTTCAAGTTATGCCCCATGGGCAATAGTTGACACTGCCATAATCTGTAATGAATTGACAGATAACCTATAACTCTTGCCCTAGAGGCAAGACTTTGACAGAGATGCCCCATGGGCAATAGTTGACTATGCCTTACTCTTTAATGATTTTACTTGTTGAAGATATATATTCTAAATTAAATTGTTACTAATCTTTTGTTGTTTTATTTTTCACAAGGGTTGTGCTTGGAATGGATGAAAACGAAATGAATATTGAAAGTATTGATAGAAATAACGAGTTACAGGTTATTGAACAAATATTAGAGGCTGAAATAGCTGAGCCATCCAAGATTAAGAGGGTACGCCAAAAAAAAAAAGAATACTTGATGTCGAGACTACTCTCTTGAGATACAATGCCTCTTTGAATGAGGTAAATGTCAAGTCGATCTTCACTGACAAACAAAATATGATGACGTGCATGTCAAATATTGCAATTACACACAATATCCAATTTAAGGTTATCAAATCAAGCACAAAAAGATATTCACTGCGATGTTTGGACGACAACTGCGTGTGGCAGTTTCATGCCTCGAAGATTGCCGATTCTTTGTTCTTTCAGGTTAATACATATGAAAAGGCTCACAGTTACTCGGTTGATTTCATAACGTCCGACCATAGGAATGCAACATCAAAGGTCATATGTGACTATATAATAGAGCTCGTGCGTGACTCTAGTAATGTAATCACACCCAACTTCATGGTAGATGAAATGAGAAGAAAATACGGAATCATCATATCCTACAATAAAGGATGGCCAGCGATACAACTTGCCTATACGGTGATAAGAAGAATCGCGAAAGAGAACTATAATAGGCTGTCATCGTATCTTAACATGATGAAGGAAAATAACCTAGGCACGTACACAAACATAAAGAGGGACGATGAGAGCAGGTACAAATGTTATACTATTGAAATTAACAACTTTTGCCCAAGAGATAATAGTTTATCCTTTATTTGCACTGATTAGATTATTAACATAGATGGAACTCTTGCCTCATGGGCAAGACTTGGTTTAGAAAATTATTGAAATTGAAAACTTTTGCCCAAAAGGTAACAGTTTATCCTTTATTTGCACTGATTAGATTATTAACATAGACGGAACTCTTGCCTCATGGGCAACACTTGGTTTAGAAAATTGGTGGAATTGAAAACTCTTGCCCAAGAGGCAACAATTTATCCTTTATTTGCACTGATTAGATTATTAACATAGATGGAACTCTAGCCTCATGGGCAAGACTTAGTTTAGAAAATTGTTGAAATTAAAAACTTTTGCCCAAAAGGCAAAAGTTTATCCTTTATTTGCATTGATTAGATTATTAACATAGATGGAACTCTTGCCTCATGTGCAAGACTTAGTTTTGAAAATTATTGTACAAATGCTATCCTGTTGAAGTTGAAAACTTTTGCCCAAGAGGCAAAAGTTTATTCTTTAATTGCACTGATTAAATTATTAAAATAGGTGCAACTCTTGCCTCATGGGCAAGACTTAGTTTAGAAAATTGTTGTACTCTGATTATAAACATCAAATGTAAATTGTTGCTAACATTCGTTTGCTCAACACAAGTTTCAATATGCATTTTTTGGGCAGAAGTGGAGGTGACTGACAAGATTCAAGTCGCCTTGAAATTGAAAGTAAGTAATTGAAATTGTATTTTGATAATAGGAAAATATACTGTTACTATTTTTTATCACAGATTATACATAGCTGTTTTACTATTATTTGTGATTTATTTCTAGGTTTTTTATTTTCTTGAGATTCGCACGCGAAATATGTGTTTTGTTGCTTCTGCTCATAGCTGCGTGATCGTTTGTGATTTGATGTTGTATGCTTGATTGTAGCTATTTTTTGGTTGCCTCAAGATTCGTCCCCTATGTATATTTGATTACTCTGTATGGCTGATTCTGCTCATATACTAGATGTTTCACTATCATAGTTGATTCTACTCCTAGATTAGATGTATTATCTGTTTTATCTCAGTTTATTTGTAGTTAATTCTCCTGCTCATATATTGGAAGTATCACTATTGAATCGGTTGTCGCTCCTGAGCAAGGTTCTGTCTTTTCCATATAATACAGGAAATTTTTCTTTGAAAGCTCATTCCTTGGATGACAGATCCTTCTCCTGCACTTTTCCTGACCAAGCCAAGCATCAAAACTTTAACTATCCCCTATATTGGCCCTTCTCTTCTATTTTGAAATAGAACCTTAATTGTTACTCCTTATTATTGGTCACTTATTATTAGATTTTTAGTTAGTTCAATATTAGATTATGATTTGATGTTATATGCTTAATTGTAGCTGTTTTTTGGTTGCCTCAAGATTCATCCCCTATGTATGGTTGATTGCTCTATATGCTTGATTATGCTCATATACTAGATGTTTCACTATAAATTATCATTTATTTAGCATTTTATTTACAGGTAGACCCCATTGATGTAACAAGATTTGTTGTAAAAGTAGATGGAGTTGAATATATTGTAGACCTAAAGAGTAGGACTTGTCAATACTTGGTATTTCAAACAGATGAGATACCATGCATCCATTCAATTGCAGCGATAGAGAGTAGACATATGAACAAGTCTAGCTATTGTTCTCATTGGTTCTCAAGACAATCTTGGCTACAAACATACCAGGTAGAAATCCTACCAGTTGGAAGCACATCATCATGGATTGTTTCAGATAGCATAAAGGATCTGATCATAACCCCCCCCCCCCCCCCAGATAAAAAGGTTTTGCTTGGGAGAAGAAAAACATCCAGATATCCTTGCAGAACAGAATCTTCAAGAAATAATTACAGATGTTCGAGATGCAAAAGAATCGAGCATAACAGATCAAATTGTCACTATACTCCTATCCTTCATCCATATGCAAGAAGATATAGAAAGAAAAATAAGAAAACATGATTAGTTTTAATTTTATCCGAGAAGTTGGATCAAAATAGCAGTTATAATAAGATTTTTTTAATCCCTATTTTAGTTAGTAACAAGTACTTTTGACTTTCAATCACGAATGTCTTCTTATTTATATTAAAGTTTTAACTTGTGGTGAAATATTTAACTCAATACCTTTTTATTGAGTGTTTATAAAAATTACTTAGCATGTTAAATTTTTTTATATATTGATGTGCAAAAATATATCATATTAACAGGATTCGGGAAAATACTACACCCCCAAGAGATGTGATGTGAATAATTCCATAGGCATCAATATCGGTGCAAGTCCATTTTCTAGATATTTAACTTTAAATTCTCTAATTCTTTTTCTTCGATTATTTCCTTGAATAAAACCAACAACAAGACAAATTTTTTTAATATAAAGGTCAAAAAACTCAAGATCATCTTTTACAATTAAATTATATATATGACATGCACATTTAATATGAAAAATTTCAGGTAATGGCGGAGATAGCTTAGATTTTAATTTTTTTATAGCAGTCTTGTTATTAGAAGCATTATCAAAAGCTATACATAAGATTTTATCCGGCAACTTTAACAATAGAATCAGCAATAAAATCTCCAGTATATTTACGATTTTCATCATATAAAAAAAGCAATAATACATTTTTGCATCACAAAATTACTATCAATCCAGTGACAAGTAACGGTTAAATAATCATTTTTATTTACAGCACGATCAAGATCAGAAGTTAGGGACAATCTACATTGATAAATAAAAATAATATTGTGAATGAAGTCTAAAAATATCAGATCGACAAGTACTTCTAGGAACACCATTAAACATAGGATTATAAATTGCTTGAATATAATGAATAAAGGCATCAGAAGAAGGAAAACTAGAAGGCAAACAACCCACAGCTACTATTTTAGCTATTTCTTCTCGGTCCCTCAATTTATTATACTTCTTTGTTACCTGACCGGTTGCTGAGTCCATTCTAGTTTGCGTTGGTCCACCAACATCCCCACCACCTCGTGCAATATTTAACTCTCTTTCGTGAGCATCACCTATATGTCTCATTAACGTACCTGTACCCCTTTACTTGCCTCCGCTTTTATGCTTATATATTTGTTGACAAATATTGCATTGCACCTCAGTATCTGATATACGTTCAAAAATTGTCATGCAATACTAGTTGTTTTACGAGCTCTTGGGGCACGAGGAGGACGAAAATGGAGATTAACCGATTCAGATCTAACGTTAGCATTTCCTATTGCCGGTGTTTCACCAATATTTTCATCATCTTCGTCTAAATTAACTGCATCTACTTCATTTTCTTCTTCTATACCGTAATTTTCCTGAGCTTCTACATAATCCATATCGTGAGCACCTACACCTAAAGGTACACCTACTTCTTCCTCAAAAGGTTGACTAAGCGGTGTCGGAGGCACACGAGTATATCTACTACTTGAACTACCTCTACTGCTAGTAATTCGCTTTTTACTACCACTACTGCTTCCGGGGCAAAAAAATTTAACACCTTTAGTAGCGAGGTTTCTTAATTTATCCATAATATAAATTAAACTAAAAAGATTCAAAATACACAAATATAATAAAATTAAATATTCAATAATTAATACACTAAATAAAAATTAAACGTAAGAGATGGAATGACAATACTAAATTTTGAAAGTATCCAAAGGTTGCAACTTTAGAAACTTCCACTCGTACTTTGTAATCGCAAAATTAAAAAATTAAAGTGAGCACTTTAGGAAATTAAATTTATAGAATATTTGAGAATTGAGAATTGAGAGAGAATGAGATTTGAGAGAATTAAAAATTGTGTGAAAAATGATTTGAAGGTGTAGGGTATTTATAGAAATTTTTGGGGGATTAAAAAATAATTTTAAAAGTAAATTTTTTTTTTAATTAATGGGCCCAAACTAGCCGTTTGGACCCAAAAACGGCTATATAGCCGTTTGACCAATGGCTAGTTTGACCCAAAATCTAAAAATTAAAAAAAAAGGGGTCAGGTCGGGCCGCTTAATCGACGGGCCCCAGCCGGGTTGGGTCCAGGCCGAGTTAACCGGGCCCAAAATAAAAAAAATGGCTCGGGACCCGGTACCCTAAAGCACTTGGGCTTACCGGGCCGGGTCAAATAGGGTCGATTTTATTAAATGGGTCAGATTGGACCGGGTCAACCCGGTCCGTTTGACAGGCGTACAACAAACGTACAAACAAATGCTCCACAATCACTGTGATACAAAAGAAATATATTGCGTGAATATATGGAAAACAACAAAAAAAAGTGAAATGAACATTTAAAAAATGAATGTAATGAAATACCATTGAGTTTGAGCCCTCAACATTAATGTAAGCACATGATATAGAAAGAATGTAAGCGCCCCCCTCAGCATTAATGTAAGCACCCATACCATGTTACGATAATGTATGTGTATAAAAAGAATGCCCTGATTGTGCAAACAAATTTTGCACGATATGTCTTTTTCATCTTTGAAACTAAGACAGTAACCTGTTTGCTACAGTATATACATAAGTAAGACAACCTTATAGTATAGTGTACTGACGATATATATAATTATATTGTTTCATTAATATCCAGGCATCAGAATCAAGTAACCAGGAAAAAAGGTGGGTGGTGTGCCGTGTGTTCAAGAAGAAGAATTATCATAAGGCTCTTGAGAGTCCTCAGAACTCATCATCAACAATCTTCAGAAGTACAATTATTCAGAAACCAAACAACGTGGTGTTCTTGATCAAATACTAATGTACATGGAAAGGTCGTCATGCAAACAACAAGACTTTGAAAACAAACATAACAACAACCTCTATTCCACATGAAATGCACCATTTTTTTTTTATCTTTTACATGTTGTTGCAAACATGCCACAAACTGAAAATTTAAGCTTTGTAGGAGGGGATATATTTCAGTCTATTCCCCATGCTGATGCTATTTTGCTTAAGGTATGCACAAAAGTTTTATTCTTAACATGTCCTTCAAAGTTCTATTTTGCTTCATGCTAAAGGTATTCAAAATAGAAAAAGTAAACACATGAAAAAGCTAGCGTGATTCAACATGTACTATATAGAAATAAAAGACGATTATGATCTTGTATATATAGTGTAATTTTCCAATTAACTCTTGCAGCGCTGAGTATTTCTAGTTTGTATAGTAGAGGCTATAGGTCACTGATTATGATGTTTGAGAAAATACGACTTTTTGCAGCTAGTTATGCATAATTGGAGCGACGAAGATTGTGTAAAGATACTAAAGAGATACAGAAAAGCTAGCACGTATAACGATGAAGGGAGAAAAGGAAAGGTCCTTATCATTGACATGGTATTGAATATAGATGAAGATGAAGTAGACATGACTGAAGTGAAGCTCCTTTTTTATGTACTGATGATGGCGATTCTTGCCGGGGGAGGGGGTAAAGAACTGAGAAAAAATAGGAAAGGATATTCCTAGAGTCTGGCTTCATGAGCTACAAGATTATTCTTTTTCTTTGTCTAAGATCCCTCATTCAAGTTTTTCCTTAAAAATTATACACTCATGGGTCGTTTAGTAGGGTGCACTAGTAATGTTGACATTATCTTTTATTGACAGTTTTCTTTTTATATTTAACAAATAGGCTGTGTTAGAATAAGAATAGTACTTAATAGGGCTTATTTGAATAAGAATAGTACTCTTGTTGTTAATGCCGTGATTATTATGTATTAAACTAGTAGGAGTATTAAATATGCCGTATAATTACATATACTACTTATACATAGGATTAAATAAATAGAAACGACTAAGTCTTTTCTATCAAATGATCGACTTTAATAGAAATTCATAAAGTCTTTAATTAAAAACTGAACTACCGAAAGCAACTGCGATGGATAACAAATCAAAACAACAATCTGCATTTCAACAACAACAAAAAATCTAGTGTAATCCCACAAGTGCGGAAACTAAAACAAAAATGTGCATTTCATCAAAAGAAATCGAACCATTATCTAAAAGGCAAAATAAAGATATCCACATTGCAAAGGCCTATTACAAGACCTCTAACTTGACACAATAAAAATTACATAGTACAAGTAGAAATTATCAAAGATTTCAAATCTAGTAGCACAAAACTTTTTTGGTTCAATTGGTGATAGGGTATTACAAGATGGGAAACCGAACCCTCACCAACAAGGTGAAAGTTTCGCTAACCAATCAACTGAGCTGCTAGGTTTCCTGCTAGCACAAAATTCAGGTAAACCAACTAAGCTATTGAGATTTCCAATAACACAAAGTTCAAATAGTCAATCAACCGAGCTACTAAGATTTCTAGTAACATAAAACTTTTAATTTCGGTCAAGATTTACTTTTTCCATGAAATCAAGAATGTGGGATTATTCAAAATTCACTTAGAAACACACAACTAACAAAATTAAAACTTCTTAACTATACAACCACCAATCTGACAAATCCCTAAACATAACTCCCAAAAATACAACAACTTTGTATTATGAGTTAAAACCTTAAACGTAAACAACAAAAAAAGATTTAAATACCCAATTTAAAAATACAAAAAAAAAAGATAAAATACATGTAAATGACAAACTGAATTTAGTAGCAACTTACCTCAACAATGATGTCAATTAAATCTGAAGGCAAAAGTTCCGAAGAGTTGGAAGCAACATCTACTGAGAGGTGTGCTATTTCTTCATCAGAAGCAACATCCATTTTTTCTGTTAAGCGAGTTTGAAATTTTGAGAGAAATCGGATGAAGGGGAAGAGGAGCAAGAGAAAGGGTTTTGAGAAATGAGGAAAAAAGATGAACGAGAATTAACTGACGAAAATTCTGGGGAAGAAAAGAGAAATTAAAAAAACTCTAAATAAAGATTAAAGATAAATAAATTTAAAAAGGAAAAAAATGAAGAAATTAATAATGATTGAAAAAAATGAAAAGAGAAGAAAAAATAAAGGTTGAGACAAATAAATTAAAACATGAAAATAAAATTAAAGAAAAAAATAAAAATTACAACAATAATTTTTTTAAAAAAAAGAGTGAAAAAAAGTAGAATAATAAAAGTAAAGGAAAAATTTTAAAATAAAAATAATAAAAAATAAAATTTGAAAAATAAATTAGTATGAAAAGGTTAAAATAATATTTGAGGTATAAAGGGGTAAAATAATACTTTTAATATATTAAAAAATAAGAAAGACTATTCTTCACATACAATCTCATCTCATTTGAGATCAAATATCTAAAGCTTTCTATATTTTGGTCCAATTTTCTTATATTACTATTAGATAATGCCTCGACTCGGATCCCGACTCGCACGCCCAACTCGACACATTGACCCGTGATTTGAGATGCCATGTGTTAATTCAACAATTTTATCAAGGACTAGTGAAGTAAATATTGGTACTTCCACATCCATGTCACAGCAGCATACAGAGAGAGCCTCAGAAACACCAGCAAACTCTCTAAACTCCCTTTGATCCTTTACGCTTTGGAATTCCATAACCAAAACTGAGATCCAGCGAATCAAGATCCAGCCAATGGCTCCTCCAGCTCAAACTCATCGATCACCTTCACCTTCTCAACCTTCCGGGTAACTATTCTTCCTTCCTTTATATTCTTTTTCAGGTACTCTTTTGGAAAAAGCCATGAAATTGACTGTCTTTAGTTGAATTCTCGAAATAACCAATTTGAAAATACTACTGAACTACTCAAGAATCGATTAAAATTGGCTTTTCTGATTTTGATCATGATATGGGTATTACTTACATTGACCTAAAAAGTTTCCAATTTAAATTGTAATGATTGTATCATATTTCCTATTTTATTATAATTGCACAAGGTAATTTTCTTGTTGATAATGAGCTTTGTTTGCTTGTAATGGATTCTGGTGAAGAAAGATTAGGGATTCTGGAATGGGAAAGATTGGAATTTTATGTACAATATGAAACGTATATAATTGTGCTGATGTTAATTTTGATTGGGGCAGAAAAGGGGAAGTTTCAGATTTGAAGATGCAGCTTAGACAGCTGGCAGGTAGTCGAGCTCCGGGTACTGATGATGCAAAGAGGGAGTTGTTTAAGAAGGTGATTTCGTGTATGACAATTGGGATTGATGTTTCTTCAGTTTTCAGCGAAATGGTTATGTGCTCAGCAACCTCAGACATTGTGCTGAAAAAAATGTGCTACCTTTATGTTGGTAACTATGCTAAACACAACCCAGATCTCGCACTTTTGACCATTAATTTTCTTCAGAGGGACTGCAAAGATGAGGATCCCATGATTCGGGGTTTGGCTCTACGGAGCTTGTGTTCTCTGCGGGTGACAAATTTGGTCGAGTACTTGGTCGGCCCCTTGGGTTCAGGGTTGAAGGATTCAAATGGTTATGTTAGGACAGTTGCATCCATTGGTGTTCTGAAGTTGTATCATATCTCAGCATCAACCTGCATGGATGCAGATTTTCCTGCCACGCTTAAGCACTTGATGCTGAATGATCGAGATGCTCAGGTTTGGCATTGTAATCTACATGACATCTTTCTGCTTTTTATATATTTCTTGTGCTTGAGTTTTTCAAAGCAATTATCACCTACTATTTGGTTGCTACATGACTTTCAATGACAACAAAGTAGTTGTTCACACTTTTTTGATGTAATCATAGATTTCCCTCTTTTGTGGTTATAGTTTTTCCTTCTCTCTCTAGGCCATTAGGTAGCATTTCATCATAGATGGATCTTGAGAACAAAGAATTTGAGGAAGAGGAGAGTCAGCTAATCACCTATTAGTTGGTCCCCAATGTGCATATATGTGGGAGATGTAGACCATCTCTTGTGCCTTACTAGGTGTCATGGCCTAGTCTTCTTCATGATCATCTCTTGGGAACTTCTTCATGGCATAGACACCTCATTAGACCCAAACTTCTCTTTCGGAAATTTAATGGTATTAACCCCCTTCTGCCGCACCACCAAAGGGATATCCCATCTCCCCATCCCAACTCTCAATTCCTCCCGAAAAACCTCCTTAGTGAATTGTTTCAAATTTTACCTCCAAGCATTTTCATTTAACCAAGGGTAAAAATGTCTTTTCGCCTTTACTTCTTCGCCTTAAGTTTGAAAACCCTACACTTTGATCTCCTTCTAGCTGTTACATTCTTAAACCCAATCTTTTTCGGTAAAGAACTCCGGGAATCAAACTTGTCCTCCTCAAACTGCAAACCCTGCACCTTCACGTTACTCTCCCGCCCCTTCATTCTCTTCTTTTCTCTCCCTCACCCTCACTTCATGTCTGAACTTGGGAAACATCCAGATTCGAATCTCCAAAGCTCCGTCATCAACTACCACTGAAACTGGAACTTTGCCACCTTGATTCACTAAAACCCTCACTCTTGTCAGATCATGCATGCTACAAACAACATCCATAAAGCCTGCACATAGATCTTCAACTTTCTTAAAGAGGTCATAGCACCACAAGTGTGCCGGTAACCCCACCAAGTTTATGATTGTAGAGTTACTAGATGATAGTGGATTAGCACACCCAACCCCTTCTGCCCAATATTCCAGTCTCACATAGTTCCCTCCTAGCCATCAAATTTTCATGCCACCTTCTACACCCCATACCTCTACAGCCCAATTTCCAACCGCCCGTGAGAGCCCACCCATTTGAGAATGATCCAACCAAACAAGATTTCAAAAAGACCATTCTTCTTTGTATATGCTCATCTGAAACAGAGAAACAAGACTCATTTCCTGATTTCAGCTTCCGACACCTTCCCAGCTCTAGGACTGGCCAAGAGATGGTATCTTTAAGACTTACGACCAGTTCTCTCAGCCTCTAGAGAGAAGTTATGTGGTGTATTTGTTGTAGCTATGTAGAACACACGAGGGTCATCTATAAGAGAGGATGTTTCAAGTATCTCGGGTCCTTAACCCAAGGTAATAAGGAAATTGACGATGACGTCACACATTGTATTGGTGCGAAGTGAATGAAGTGGAGGCTCGCCTCTGGAGTCTTGTGTGATAAGAAGGTGCTGCCGAAACTTAAAGGTAAGTTCTACCAAATGGTGGTTCGATCGAGTATGTTGTATGGTGTGGAGTGTTGGCCAGTTAAGAACTCGTATGTTCAAAATATGAAAGCTGCGAAACTAAGGATGCTGAGATGGATATGGGGGCATATTAGGAGAGGTAAAATTAGGAATGAACGTATTCAGAATAAGGTCGGAGTGGTCCCATGGTGGACAAGATGAGAGAAGTGAGATTGTGAGGGTTTGGACTATGTTGCTCGGACTCTTCAAAAATGCCAGTGGGTGCGTGTCGGATTATCCAAAAGTAGTGTATTTTTGGAGAATCCTACACTGGTGCGGCATCAAAAGTGAAGAGTCTGCGCAACTTAGGGTTTGGACATGTGAAGAAGAGATGAATATATGCCCCAGGGAAGAGGTGTAAGAGGTTGATGGTGGTGAGTTGAGAGAGGTAGAGGTAGGCCTTGAGAGGAGGTGATTAGACAAAACACGACACGTCTTCAGCTTACCAAAGACATGAATGGATTAGGGTGGAGGGTTAGTAGGTAGTTGGACGTGTTGATTTTTTGTCAGATAGGCTTGGTGGTTGTTTGGAATACCGTATCTGTCCTATCGTTTCTACTTTCTTACCAGTAGTCTTGATACTATTCTCATAGTTTCTTGTCCTTCATTTTCGGTTACCACATATGTTTCTGGTGCCTTGGTTTATCATTTCTTATTTTGTTTATTTTTCGTTGTTTGTGTTGTGTAGTTCTCTTTTCTAAATGGATGAATTGTTTTCCTTATTGGTTGTCATGTCTCCTTCATTTTCGTATTTCTTCTTTCAAATTGATTTAAAATGCTTTTCTTGAGCGGGAAACAACTTCTCTATCTCCATAAGATAGGGGTAAGGTCTGCGTACACTCTACCCTCCTCAGACCTTGCTTGTGGGATTCACTGGGTATGTTGTTGTTGATAGTGATTTTGTTAAGTTGCAATATAGTCTCTGGTTTCTTATTTTTAGTGCATCCAGGAGGTGCCTTTGTGTATTGATGATTGGGTGTTGTTCTTTCATAGAGAACTATATTTTGGTGTAGGTTCTCTACTTTTAACATACGATGTGTATGTGGGATTTCACCATCATTAATAGAATATTTACCTTATCCGCTCAAAAAATATTCCTTAGGAAATTAAATTCTATTTTAGTTAAAAAATTATTTGCATAACCTAATTAGCATAAGAATTGTTTTGCTATCATAGTATACATTGTTTAAGACTCCTATCTGAGAAGCGTATCTCGTACATTGTTAATCAAGAAGTTTCTTCTATATTTTCACAAGTTTCTTTAATGTTGGCAATTTTCGGAAGCTAGTTTACTTTTGACAACAACAACAACAACAACAGACCCAGTGTATTCCCCCAAAGTGGGGTCTGGGGAGGGTAAAATGTACGCAGTCCATACCGCTACCTCAGAGGAAGTAGAGAGGCTGTTTCTGATAGACCCCCGGCTCAAGATAGAGAATAGTATACCAAGGTTGTAATGAAACATGAAACAGGATGGATAGCATAACAAAAATAAGAGATAAGAAATTATAACAATTTATATCAGGGAAATAGGAAATAGGAAATAGGAAATAAGAGAAATACGAACAATACGAAATATGAAAAGAAAAACGAATACCCCTGTAGTAGTAACATACACTCACAGACCTAAGACACCCGCCACACCCAAACTCTCCTAACACCTAGCCACAACCCACCACACCCAAACTCTCCTAACACCTAGCCACAACCCACATACCCACACTAGCCTTCTACCCTAATCCGTGACCTCCACACCTTTCTGTCTAGGGTCATGTCCTCAGTAAGCTGAAGCAACTCCATGTCATGCCTAATCACCTCCCTCCGGTATTTCTTTGGCCTACCTCTACTCCTCCTTAAGCCATCCAAAGCTAGTCTCTTACACCTCCGAACTGGGGTATCCGTGCCCCTCCTCATCACGTGCCCCTCCTTTTCTTTTGAGAGAAAAGAAAATCTTCTGCTGGTTTATGAATTTCTGCCGGAACATGTTTTGCAAAAATTTGAGTACACTTCTGCTAAGTTGCTCGGACTCTTCAAATATGTCTATTGGTGCGTGTCGGATCTTCCAAAAATAGTGTATTTTTGAAGGATCCGACACAGGTGCGGCAACATTTTTGGAGAGTACGAGCAACTTAGCACTTCTGTATTCTCCCTTAGGTGTGTTGCCTCTAAATTCAGGTTGATGGAAGTTCCTGTGTGGTTATTTTTGTTTGTTGATGTTAGATGGTGTTGCTGCCATGTGACCAGGAGGTCTTGGGTTCAAGCCTTGGAAACAACCTCTTGCAAAATGCAAGGTAAGGCTGCGTACAATACACCCTTGTGGTGGGGCCCTTCCCCGGACACCGTGCATAGTGGTAGCTTTAGTGCACCAGCTTGCCCTTTTTATGTTTGATGGTGTTGAAGTTCTTGTTTTTACCATCCCAGATACGTGCTACGTTCAAGAATAGTCTTCAGATGTCACTTAAGTTTGTATTGTGTATATATTGAATGCCTCTACTCCACGAAAGATTGACATTTCTTTCCCATGTCTTCATCATTTGCTTCACACAATTATTAAGTATTGATCCAGAACCCTCAGGGGTTGGCCTGGTGGTAATTGGCTTGAGCCTTGAGGTCAAGGTCTCAAGTTCAATTCCCACTGGGTGCAAACAATTTCTGAGGGCCATCGGACTGGGTGAAACCCTGAATTAACCGTGGTGCACTTGCGGGAAACTCCTTGCCGAGGGCCTGTGCACCCCTGCGATTTGTTGGGACTCGAAGAGTACTCAGACACCCGGTGCAAGTCAAAAAAAAAAAAAGAAGTATTGATCCAGTTCCCAATATGCTTAAGATTCTCCAATCATGGTTTATTTCCATATACATGCGTCAACATGGAATGCTTTTCAACAAATCTCAAAGCTCTTTACTTAACACGAGAAACCATTAAGCAACTCTAATTTCATGTGCAAAAAGGCAGTCCTTTCATTATCTTTAGACTTACCATTTACTCATATCATCTATCTTCTTTCTTCAGGTTGTAGCCAACTGTTTGTGCGCTCTACAGGAAATCTGGGGTTTGGAAGCAACCAAATCTGAGGAAGCAGCAACAGAAAGAGAAACCCTGCTAAGCAAGCCACTTATTTATTACCTTTTAAATAGGTAAATTGCTGTCATAATTATTTGATTGAATAAAATATCCAATCTGCTTTTTTACTTTTTTGCAATCAGGTCTCTGTACTTTATGGAGTAAATCAACTCTGTGTACTCATCAAACAGAAAAAAGAAACCAGTTTGTGGTTGTATTTTCTGCAGTCAAATCTGAATTACGTTGAAATGTGCTTTATGTCTGTCTTGTGTTTTCTCATTTCTGGTGTTAAGCCAATCTCCAAAGGGAATGGTTTGACTTCTTGTTTTTAGGTGAACATTAACCTAATTCTTTTATCAAGTATAGTTGTATATTAAATTGATCTATAAAGGAATGGTTACACTTACTTGTCTAGTGCTTTCTTGTCTTATATCTTCAATTTTTTTTTGTTTTAAACATCTCCTCTTCCTTTGTGTCTTGTATTTCTCCTATTTTTTTTTCTCATTAGGAGAAAATTTCCAAAAGTAAAAGATGAACTCGTTTATGAAGTTAACAAGTAGAAGATGAACAAGTGAACAAGATGTAAAGCTGTACCATGCCTCATGTTGATGATGTTAATCAGCTTGTCATGCATGCAATGTTGCAGTAGCTTATTCATCTTGCCTTTTCGTATTCTTCCTCTCTCCTTATTTGTCTTTGACATGTGACTTGTGTTGTTTTCTCTTTTTAAGTAAGAGTCTATTTAGCTTAGCTAATTAAAAATAGCTGATAAAATCACTTGTTGTTAAATACTTTCAACTAGGTAGCTGATAAAATCACTTGTTGTAAAATACCTTGAAGTGTTGAAACTGATTTTACAAATAAGTAGTTACATTTATGAATAGAACTATAGAAGTACTGAACCGATACTCCCTCCATCCGAATTTATGTGAAGGTGTTTCATTGGGCACGGAGTTTAAGCGAAAAAGGAAGTCTTTTGAAACTAGTGGTCTAAAATAAGTCTTAGAAATTTCTGTGGCTATAATTCATTTCATCAAGGGTAATGGGAAGTTTGAAGTTAAATTGTTTGATGTGGAAAATGTCATTCTTTTCGGGACTGAATAAAAAGGATAGAGTATCTCACATAAATTGGGATGGACGAGTAATAAACAATTGTTGAGTTTGATAAAGAAGTGGTTATAAACACTTTTATGTTAGAATGACAGATACTTATAAAGCTATTTATGTAATTTGTTTTTAAATGTATCTTTGCATGCAAAAGGACGAATAAAGGGAGACAGACTGGAGAGTGAGTTATGAATTTTTGTTTTACAAGGATATTTCAGGATTACAAAAATAATTATCAAGAATAAAATAATAATTTTTTTACCAACTCATGATTTTTGACTAATTTTGACTTATAACCGCTCTCTGCATTTACCAAATTCGTATACAAGGCAAAATGTAGTTGTGAGCTGTTTGTCAAACCCACTTTTTAGATTGCCCAACCACCTTCTATGTTTTTCATACTGTTGATACTTGAGATACAATTAATGATAATTTGAAAATCACGGACAATTGGATACCTATGTCTATTTCAGGTTGTCAACTATGATGCTTAGGTTTGGCCCGGGATAAGGGGTGGTGAGGGTGGTTTCTAGAGAAAAAGTTTTTAGGAGTGAAAAACTATTAGTAAGTTGTTTTCTGCTTTTGACCAATGATGTATCAAAATTGCCTTCGGCTGTAATTAGAAGAAGACATTTAACAGTAATATTTGTTTTCTGAAGGGAATGTAATGTTTCAATGCTCTTTAAAGTCTTGATCCTTTCACTGGAAGATGGACCACAATTAGTTTTATCTTCTTTTTGTTATTGCACTATGTATTCTGGTCATCAAAAAAATTATTCGACAATGTATTCTGCCAAAGAAACAAAGTTTTATTTTCTAAAAGCTAGTGTACTTGGGGAAGAGGCAGGTTCTAAATAAGCTCAAACTGCTCGGTGAAGATATCTCTTTACTGACACTAGCAAGAATGGTTAAATTTGCCACTCTCCTCTCTATATTTTGATATTTTGTTACCATGTTAATATTTTTTCTTGCCGCTTAATATCTTGCTGTAAATGTTAAATTCTTTTGCATCGGAGGCTCTTTCTTTAATGTGGACTACATGGATTATAAACTCTGTGTCAGTTTTGACTTTAATATCTTTTTTTCTTCTAATCCCATGAAAAAAGAACTAGACCTCTCTTGCTCCCCCTTCTCCGTCGTTGTGGTGTTTGGACTTTCTTGTGAGAGATTGCCTTATCTTTCAAACATGATTGTGCAGGTTCAAGGAATTCAGCGAATGGGCTCAATGTGCTGTTCTTGAGCTGGTTTCTAAGTATGTGCCTTCTGACAGTGATGAGATATTTGACATGATGAATCTTCTTGAAGATAGGCTTCAACATGCTAATGGTGCTGTTGTCTTGGCAACAATCAAGTTATTTCTACAACTGACACTCTCCATGGCTGATATTCATCAACAGGTTCCCATTTTTGTATTCATCTGAATGTTTCCTTAGCAGATGGTATTGTCTACGGTTACTCGACCATCTCTGTTTTACTAATAATCCAGCTACAGTAGCAAGGGTGGCTGAGTTGGTTGAGCAGGTGATCTACCAAATGGGGGTCTCAGGTTTGAAACCCCCCGTATGCTTTCTCAGTCAAGCTTGTTGCCCTAGGCTTACTTAGTGTGGTTTTCCCCTTTCATGTGGTTTGCGGGTTATTACGCTAGACCAGTGTTTACTCTGTGCGCACCCGAAGGATAGCGGCTGCGCGTTCCCTTGTCAACAACAAAATAATAATCCAGCTTAAGTGTCTACTGTCCATGAAGTCAACTAACTTTGCTGTCTTTGTTTTCCACTACCCTTCTGACTATGTTTCCTGACAGCTCTTTTCTTATAAATTTTATTTCTCTTTTTGGTCCAAATTGCTTTGTGTAGGAGGGGACATGTGAAATTTAGTACATGTTTATGGCAACACTGTTTAAGTTGTAATGAACCTTCTACCCTAATCCTTGACTTCCACATCCTCCTATCAAGGGTCACGACGTCAGTGAGTTGGAGCTGCGCCATATCCTGCCTAATCACCTCACCGCAATACTTCTTAGCCTAGCTCTGCCTCTTCTCAAGCCTACTACGACCAACCTCTTCACACCTCCTACCCGTGGCATCTGCACCTCTCCTCTTCGTATGCCTGAACCATTGTAGCCTGAGTGCCCTCATCTAATCTTCCACGGGAGCCACTCCTACCTTATCCTGAATATTTTTGTTCTAATTTTATCTCTCCTGGTATGTCCACACATCCACCTCAACATCCTCATCTCCGCCAGTCGCATCTTTTGGACATGAGAGTTCCTGACCGGCCAACAATCCGCCCCATAAAACATAGTCGGTCTAACCACCACTCGGTAGAACTCCCCTTCAAGTTTAGGTGGTACATTCTTGTCACACACAACACCAGATGCTAGCCTCCATTTCATCCACCTCACCCCACCCCAATACTATGCGTGACATTTTTGATATATTTGTTTTAGGTCATATGCTTTCTTTATCTGGACGTAAGAAAAGCATATCTCAATATGTATTGACCTATCATGCTCTTCATCCTTCTTTTTTCATACACAACAAAAATTATTTTAATTATGTTGAGCAAAACCACATATACAAGCAGAATTCTAAAAATTACACCGTCTATACCAAAACGTGATTTTCTAGAAAAGTTCTAGCCCCATGAAACACACATTAGAGCTAGGCGGCAAAATCCTATGCCGTAGGTCTTCACCTTCTAAAACAGTGTCCTCTTTTATTGTGCTCGGCATCATCCATTGTATTCTGAATCATTTCAAGACAGCCCACCACAATTCTGTAGACATCTAGTAGTGCAACATGAGGTGATCCACATCTTCTCTCGAGTATTTACACATTTAGAACTAGCTCATAGATATAACCTCTTCTTCCTCAAATTTTTAGTTGTCAGTATTGGACCCCTAGCTGTCAATCAAGCAAACCCTTGGAACAAATCTTTGGTACTAGTGTATAGTTTATAGACAAATGGGGTCCCCATGCTCTTATTGGTTTTAAATGTTTCACCAAGACTCGATACTCTGAAATGGATAACTGGTTAGGGAATGGTACTCTCTAGCAAATGTTCCCTGACATTTTCTTACTAAATCAGCAGCAAGAATCTATGCTACATGAAGTATGGTCTAATCAAGGTTGGAATTTAACCTATAGAAGATTGATGCAAGATTGGGAGATTGAAAGATTGGCCAGTTTTTATGGCACGCTAGACCAGTGCAAAGGGCTACAGGAAGGGGAAGACACCTTACGATGGAAATGCCACAGTAAGGGCATTTTTCACTGTAAGTTCTGCATACAAGGACTTGAACCAGATGGTTCTCATATTAATTTTCTACCCTGGAAGCTTATTTGGAAAATCAAATTCCACACAAAGTAGCTGTTTTTACTTGGCTGGTTGTGAAAGAAGCTGCTTTAACTCTGGAAAACCTACAGAAGAGGGTCATACATTTGTGCTCTAGATGTTTTTTTTGTGAAAAGAATGCAGAGACAATTAACCATCTGTTCCTTCATTGTAAAGCGGTGACCCAGCTGTGGAATCTATTTACCAACTTCAGAGGCATTACATGGACCATGCCAGGGAGAACAGAAGAGGCATTATTAAGCTGGAATATTGAGGGGGAAGGCAGCACCAACAAAAGCAGATGGAGAATTGTCCCAGCAGTAATATGGTGGACGGTATGGAAGGAGAGGAATTCTAGGTGCTTTGAAGACAGCAGCAGCTCTATACAGAAGTTAAAAATGAATTGCATTATAAGTTTTTGCTATTGGTGTAGCTCAGAGTATATAGATGATCCAATTTCTATCACTTACATCTTAGGATCCTTGTAAGAAGAGATAGGATCTAGAGGAAGTTTATGTTTTTGCTCTTTTGACGGTTGGATCATTGATGTAAATTTTGTCTCCCAGCATTATGTTCTGATGATTTATACACAAAATCAGCCTTCATCAAAAAAAAAAAAAAAGTTGGGGAGTAATGGGGTTTCTTCTGTCAAGTCCTTTTATGAGAAGCTTTTGGTGAGGGACGTGGAGGTTTCCGCGTAAAGTCGATTTGGATTCCTCAGGTGCCGAGGAAAGTGCGTTTTTTCTCATGGTTAGTTGTTCGACGGGTGATTTTTTGGCAGCGGAAAACCTAAGGAAAAAGAAAGTTCATTTGCATTAGCTGGTGTTTCTTATGCAAGGAAACGGGTGAGGAAGTTGATCATCTTCTATTACATTGCAACTTGACATCCAGACTGGTGGGATATGTTTAGCTGATTTGGTTTATCCTTGGTGATGCCTAGATCTGTGAAGGAATTTGCTTTGATGTGGATCGTTTGGACAGAGAGAAATAGGGGGGCTTTTGAAGGGTTAAGAAATCACTTTTGGGCAGTTGAGGAGTAGCCTCCAGTCCCTTATTTATTTTTGGTGCACACATGTAGTGCCAGGTTGTATAGAGGATTGGATGTCTTTCATAGAGAACCATGTGGTGTTGTAGGTTCTTTACTTTTTGGTATACTGCTCGTATATGGCCGAGTTTGGCCTTGTGATTAATGAAATTGTTACCTGATCAAAAAAAAAAAAAAAGGATAACCAAGGATGAGATAGTGAGAAAATGCATAAATACTAATGTTTGCAATCTGATTCCTTCTATAGGCACACATTACAATTTTCATGTTAAGAGAGACACATTACAATGTTCATAACTATATTTACCTGATGGAGGACACATGTAAAACTGTATTACGTCACGTATGACTACTCACACTTAGCTATGTGAACCAGCCTAAACTTGATTATCATGCTGTAATTGATGGTCTGACAACTTTTTTACGTAACAGTTGCATAAAATGCAAAATGCTGTTATTCAAAATTTGTTTTGTGCAAAATCTGTAATTTTCGTCGTGCATTATAATGCTTAACTAAGGCTGGGTTTTAATTTTTGTTTATTCATTCTTCTGTTTAGGTATATGAGCGTATAAAAGCACCTCTACTTACATTAGTTAGCTCAGGAGGTCCAGAGCAATCCTATGCTGTGCTAAGCCATCTACATTTGCTGGTGATGCGTGCACCATATATCTTTTCAGCAGACTACAAGCACTTCTACTGTCAATACAATGAGCCATTTTATGTCAAAAAGCTAAAGCTTGAGATGCTGACTGCCGTGGCAAATGAGAGCAATACATATGAAATTGGTGAGTATCAGTATCAGTCACCTAAATGGAAGTTTTCAACCTTAAGGTCTTTGTGTATACCTCATTTCCGGGTGTCAGATCATGGTTAAAGGGATTATTGGTGTTGCACCAGCCATTAGTTATTGCCTCCATCACCAATTAGTTTGCATTTTTAACTAGCCAGTCTGATGTTGATTTCTTTGTGGATTGACTTCAGTGACGGAGCTATGTGAGTATGCTGCAAATGTTGACATTCCCATGGCGAGAGAATCGATCAGGGCTGTCGGCAAAATAGCATTACAACAATATGATGTTAATGCAATTGTAGATAGACTTCTCCAGTTTTTAGAAATGGAGAAGGACCATGTCACTGCAGAAACTCTGGTACGTTGTCACTCTCTCTCTCTCTTTCACACACACACACACCCCTCATTTTGGAGTTTTTGTGATATTGCTTTAGAGGAATATTGCATTAAACATGTGAAATCATGCGAGACCTCATGTCTTGCTATTCTTGTTTCGTCTGACCATTTAAGCTTTTCTCATATAGGTACTTGTGAAAGATCTCCTTAGGAAATATCCTCAATGGAGCCATGATTGTATAGCAGTTGTAGGGAATATTAGTAGCAAAAATGTCCAGGAACCCAAAGCCAAGGCAGCTCTTATTTGGATGTTAGGGGAATATGCCCAAGACATGCAAGATGCTCCTTACGTATTGGAGAGTCTTATTGAGAATTGGGAAGAGGAGAACTCTGCAGAGGTAATCAAGCTGCATATTTCTTTTTTATGTGTTTGGCTTATCTTATCTATGCAAGTATTTTTGTACTGTTTTATGCCCTGCTGTTGATCTTTCTAACTACTGCGCATTGCAAGCGTGTCCACAATCGCATTGCATGCGTGTCCACAATCTGATTAGTTGTCTCATTTGAGAGGCTCTAAAAGGGAAGCCCGGTGCACTAAAGCTTCCGCTATGCGCAGGGTCCAGGGAAGGGCCCCACCACAAGGGTGTATTATACGCAGCCTTACCTTGCATTTCTGCTCGAGGCTGTTTCCAAGGCTTGAACCCATAACCTCCTGGTCACATGGCAACAACTTTACCAGTTACTCCAAGGCTCCCCTTCAAGCCTTTCGTCAGTAACCTTGTGCAAGTCTGTGAATGACGTACTAAGAGCCTGTTTGGATTAGGATTTCTAACTTCTGGCTTTTGACTTATTTTTATCATTTTGGCTGAAAACCAAGTTCTTAAGCACTTTTATTTTACCCAAACACTACAAAAGTGTTTAAAAGCTATTTTGGCTTAAAAGCACATAAAAAAAGCCAATTCAAACAGGCTCTTGGTATAAGGTGATGTGTCAAAATTGCAAAAGGTGGTTCCCGTGTTCAGTTGCCTCCTTCTTGATTGCTTCAGTTTAGGATCTCTTGATTCTATATTTTGAAGTCATCCTCATCATTCATAGTATCCATGGTCATCAGATCCCTTTTTCAAGTGATACAAGAAAAGCATTTGTGTGGCAATGAAAATGAATGAAAAAATAATGTGAATTTCTTGTTTGGGCTCCTCTAACAGAAGGAAGGTTCGGGTGTGTTAAAAGGCATTTGTAATGTGGTTTTCAAATTATTTTTATAAAGTGTAAGGATTTAACAGAATGATTCATGCCTATCTTTTCCCTTCTCAGAACCTTACCTTCTCCATTGCTAATGCTTGTACAAGACAACCACCTTGAAAAGGAAAAATTGAAGAATCCGTTCTTCAAGTGGGACTTCGAACACCTTGTATTTAAATTTTGCAATTGTAATCCTGAAATTTAAAAAGCAAAGACAAGTCTCTTGTACACACTTTTTTCCTTTTAGATGCATCGCTCTACTGTGTGTGACCCGCTGCAAATTTACCTCTCTTCAAATCACAGTTTTTTCAATGTGTGCTGTCGATTTTCCAACTTGCGTAACTGTTCATATCCGTAATGTTTGGCATGTTAGCATAGACGGTATAATTATAGTTCTTCTATCCTTCTCATTTATGAGGTATAAAATGTCTATGGGGTTTTATTAGACTTGGCTTTGATGTGTTCTGCAGGTTCGCTTGCATCTTCTTACAGCAGTAGTTAAGTGTTTTTTCAGAAGACCACCAGAGACTCAGAAAGCCTTGGGAGCTGCCTTGGCTGCTGGTATTAATGATTTTCATCAGGTATACCTTCTATTTGTTTTATTCTCAAAATGATCTATATAAGAGACAAATTGTTGAGGTACGAATAGAATTGTTCCAACAGATTCTTTCAGCTGAACCTGACTTGATTGAGGTTGAGGCATAGTTGATTAACACATATTAGTATGAAGTGTTTGTGCCTTTAAATGATGTGCTGGAATTTTTGCAGGATGTCCATGACAGGGCATTATTATATTATAGACTTCTACAGTACAATGTCTTCATAGCAGAGCGTGTGGTGAATCCTCCAAAGCAAGCTGTTTCTGTCTTTGCTGATACACAAAGTAGTGAAATTAAAGATCGCATCTTCGACGAGTTTAACAGCCTCTCTGTTGTTTATCAAAAGGTATCCCAGATGTTCTTCCTCATATCAATTGCATAATTTGAGGTTTATAGTTAGTAGTGTAAATTTCAATGTTACTACACATAATGAACGATGAAATATGTTTCTCATTTTTATCTTGCTAAGTCCCTAGAAATCTAGTTTACCTATTTTTAAAGCATAACCATTTTGCAGCCTTCGTACATGTTCACGGATAAGGAACATAGAGGGCCATTTGCCTTCTCCGAGGAAATTGGAAATTTATCTATTGGGGCAGAATCGACTGATAATGTAGTCCCGGCACAAAGAATCGAGGCAAATGACAAGGATTTACTTTTGAGTACTTCCGATAAAGAAGAAAGCAAAGGTTCTAGCCACAATGATTCTGCATACAATGCTCCTGGATATGATGGTTCTTTGGCTGCATCATCTCAAGCTGATCTTGTTTCCTTGGATTACAAACCTACTCCAAATGTTCCATCAGCTACTTTTGCAATTGATGATCTTCTTGGTCTTGGTTTGCCTGCTACTGCTACCCCTCCTCCATCACCTCCTGTTTTAAAGCTCAATACGAAAGCTGCTCTGGAACCAAATGCTTTCCAGCAGAAATGGCGTCAACTTCCAATATCAATATCACAGGTACACTTTACTTTTAGTACGTGAGGCAGACCTAGGAAATATCTCCTTGCCTGGAGAGAACATTTTGTCGGATTCTGTCGAACTGCTTACTGCTTCAGCTTAATTAGAGTGTACTTCTCCTTGTGGCTTGTCATCTTTCCATTACACTGGGATATACTGAATAATTTTTATAAGGGTAGAAGAAGAAACATTTGAATCTTCGCATATAAGGTTTTACCAAGGGGATAGCTATTGCCAGAAAATCTTTGCACTATCTGATACTTTGTCTTATATTTGTCCGCTCTAAATATCCTATTCACAAGAAGATAATGTTTTAATCATGTCAGGAATTTTCTGTTACCTCTTTCAGAACAAATCATGTCAGTAATGTGTTATTACTAGTAAATGAGAGCTTCAAAACTTCTTTGAACTTGGAATTGTAAAGCAGTAATTGCTGGCCAAAGAAATGTCATCGGATTGCCTAATCTCTTGGCTCTGATATTGCATGATGTCCAAATCTTGTGTTCATTTTTATGGGAAAAATGCTATCATATTACAACAATGGCTTAAGTCATTGCCAGACACCTAAATTTGTTTCGAAAATTCATTTAGACCCCTCAACTAAGGCTCGTACCTATTAGGTCCTTAACCCACCCGAATTTTGATCCTATCGGGCCTTTTTTGCCTAATCAGCAACAGACATGGAGTGTGTGTAATACACTCGCCTGACGTGGCAAAAATGACCAATAAAAAAAAACACGTGGTAAACGAATTTTAAAAAAAAATTATAAGTTAAAAATCCAATTAAATAATGACACTTGTGTGGGTCAAAAAATTATTTTAAAACAAAAATAGAAAAAAAAAATTATTTTAAAATAAAAAAAAAAACAATTACTTAACCCTCCCACCCCCCACCCCCAGTAGACTAATTCTTCTTCACTCCCCTCCATTTTTACTTTCTTCACTCTCCTCTGTTTTCATTTTTCAAAATCTGTTCCTGTTTTTTTTTTTTTTTTTATTCTTTGCTTCTATTTCATTTGATAAGGTTTCGTCGGATTTTGGGATGGGTAGAGATAATTGGTGTTTTTCGATGGAAGGGAGGGTCGGTTTTTGTTGATGGGTCGCCGGAATGGAGCTGGGTTCATCGTTTTCGTCTCACCGGAGCTCCGGCGAGCTTCGACAGTGATGAAAAATGGAGAAAATCTAGTGGCAACAACGTCTCTGGTGAGAACTCGCCGGAAAAAGGGTCTCTCGATCCTCTCTCAAGTCGCTATCCTTGCCTCCTCGCTCAATTTGTTTCTCCGTTCACCCTCACTCTCTCGATTCTCTTTGTCTCAGTGTGCGTGTCTATACGGAAAATGGAGTGTGTGCAGAGCTACTGTATGAAGCTATGAACTATGTGTGACACCATGTTTTTTTCTCCTTTCACTCGTCGTCTGTGAGTGTGTATTTTTCTTACTGTGAATGAGAATTAGGGAGCATGACTGTGGGTGTGGGGTGAAGATGATGATGCGGGGTGGGGAGGGGTGATGAAGACGACGATGCAACAGGGGGGGGGTTTAAATTAAAAAATTATATTAATAAAATAATTTAAGTCTAAGTTTTTTAATTAAAAAAAAGAAAAATATTATTTTTTTCTCCAATTCACGCGCCCAAGGAGAGTGTGTTACACTTTCCTTGCCAAATCAGCGTTTTGTGCTTGATAGGTACTAATTTTACCACTTGAGGTGTCTGATAGGTACAGGTCTTAGTTGAGGGGTCTAAGTGAACTTTTGGGACAACTTTAGGTGTCTGGCGATGACTTAAGCCTACAACAATTAAAAAGAGTGTTACCATATTAGTGTGAGTCTGTGACTAGCCTTGTAACCTTTGGATACTTGTACACTCTTTGTCGTTGATATGAATGTGAGAACTTTACTATTAAGACATCCCTTATTGTCCGTTAAATTGTTTTCATCTTGATTGTCTTTTTCCTTTATCAGGAAACTTCCATTAATCCACAAGGAGTGGCTGCAATGACATCTCCTCAAACACTTATTCGTCACATGCAAGGCCATTCAATCCATTGCATAGCTTCCGGTGGTCAAGCCCCAAACTTCAAGTTCTTCCTCTATGCACAAAAAGCAGAGGAACCGGCTACCTATCTCGTAGAGTGTATAGTTAATTCATCGTCGTGTAAAGTACAGTTAAAGATCAAAGCTGATGATCAGAGTACATCTCAGGCCTTCTCAGAGTTGTTCCAGTCAGCCTTGTCCAAATTCGGATTTTTATAGTCACTCGGATGAACCCTCTTGTTGTAACTCTTCTTAGAAGGTATTAGTGGATTCACATTCCTTTTGTAATTTTATTTTGTAGCAAGTTCAATAAGAGTCTATTAAGTGTTTCATGCTCGTACCTTGTAATTCTACGGCAAAATATTTACTTTTGTACCTTGTGATTGAATAGAAAAGTCCCACGGGCACGTGGTGGTGGTCCTTTGTGACCAATTTCAAGTGATCTTTTTCAAATTTTATCTGTTTATCTGTATTTTTTCTGTATCAACTAGCTAGTGTATTTCAAGACCAAATGTGTCTGATTTATTAGGCATATTTTGTTGTATTACATGCACTGGGTGGCAAAATGAGAAATAAAGGTGCTAAGAATTCTGAGCAACAAGCTATTAAATATTTTTGATTACCCTTACAAAAGACGTGTGGTTGTATTACTGCCGTCGATAAGGAAATGAAAGATCTTTCAAAGATGTTTCTAGGAATTTTGAAAAAAATTTAAAGAATTAACTAAAAATTTGAAGGAAATTTATCAAGATTTCAATGAGGAAACGAGTAATCCAAGCTCACCAACACCCCAAAATCTCCCAATGAATACTCTTCCAACTTTCCACACTCTCTAGGGCTCCAAGTTCTTGAGATTTATGAAAAAGAGGAGAAAATCGGACAAAAGATAATATACTGCGTATCTATCATTGTTTATTACTATTTCTTCTGCAAAATGCTAAAATTCTTTTTTAGTCTGTATATCTATTTTTGTTCTTTTTGTATGTAGTAACATGTGTATGTATGTAGTACTTAGTTACCAACCAAAACTCAACACTGAAATTTTGTATTGACTAATCCATATATCCCAAGAGAATAGTTTTATAATGTTTGAAATATTTTTGATGGAAAATTTTCTTGAGTCTGTTTTCATTTATGGTCAATATGTATGTGTCAAATCATATTGTAACGAATGAATGAATTAAAAGTGCAAGATAAAATGTTTCATCCTTTTCCTCCAACCCCCTCTCCCCATAAGTTCTCCCAAAACAAGTTGTGAAGGCTTCTCGGGCAAAAGAGAAAAGAAACTTTCTGTGGATATTAGCATGAAGGGACGACATTTTGGCTTCACTACGGCTGTACAAATATCGTGAAGTCAAACTAAACCGAAGAGCCAAACCAAACTGAGAAAAACAATCGACTTATGGTTTGGTTTGGTTGGTTTGGCGTTTGAAAAAAAAAACACCGGCCATTCTTGATTTGGTAAGGCAAACCGAACCCAAATCAAACCGACATAATATATATATATATACATGTGTGTGTGTGTGTGTATGTGTGTGTATATATATATATATGCATGTATATAATTTAACTTTTTATACATAAAGTATTAATTATAATCTACTTTTTAAATACTTTTTCAATTAATTTTATTTATTTTCAATATTTAAAAAGTAGATGTGTGTGTGTGTGTGTGTGTATATATATATATATATATATATATATATATATATATTTGGTCCTTTAAGTTGTAATATTTATCCATTAGTTATTAATAAAATGATCCAAAATCCAATATAAACTTAATACCTAAACTTTTCACTCTTCATCTTACTTTTTAGTTTCAAGAGAGTTTTTCGCTTCTCAATTTTTCATAATTGTGGTTTTTCATTAGTACATGAGTGAAAACATACTTGATATAAACTTCAATCACAATATAATTGTAAAAAAAACCCCGAGAAAATCCGAAAAAACGAAAAAATCGAAAGAACCGACTAAAACCTAAATCGAAAAAACCGATTTTATGTTGGTTTGATTTGGTTTATAGTTTTAATAAACCGACATAATTGGTCTGTTTTTTTTTTCAATAGAAAACCAAACCAACCCGACCTATGTACACCCCTAGGCTTCAGAACTAATGGGAGTTGATAACAACTCTCAAAGAATCAAAACCTCATAGGGTGTCTGGGTGTGCATCGATCGGTTTGATTTGGTTTTATGTGTTATTGATTCTCGATTTTTAAATATGCAAAATCAATAACTAATAAGATATTTTTTTTATCGGTTTTTGATTGATCGGCGGTTCAATTTTCTATTTAACCAATAAGAAAATACTCATAAAATAGAAATAGTAACAACTAATATAAAAAAAATAGAATTTTAGTTGCCGCCAAACTCCTACACAATATGTTTTCATTAATAAGAATCTTCAAACTTGAACTGAATGTTAGTTCCAAAAAAAACTAAATCCTAGTTATTATAAGCTACTGAATGCTTCAAGCTTTTCAACACGGCAATACCCGTGCTTTGTATTGTACCTTTTTGCCCTAATTAGATTAATACTTTGTGAATTAAGGAACTGTGAATAAGTAAAAAATTATCTTTTCACTTATTTTTCTCCAATTATTATATTTTTAGCTTTTTATTGTACAATTAGTATGACTTTACTATAATTAATAACCGTAATTACATTAATTCTCTTTTATTTTTCTATTAGGATTCACCAAATTGCATTCCCATTAAATTATGGGCTCTACGAAAATTGATCTCAAAGGATTAGCGATCACACGACAAAGGAGAGTCCTAATAGACCATGGGTTGTGAGTCTATATATATGCCTATTATTTTTTTATTTTTTTTTTCTAAAAAGGAAAAAGCTTCAATAGGGTTCTATAGTTATTGTACATAGGATTTGCAGTAATATTTCTTATGAAAGCATATAATTCTGGTGAACTTTGTTTTATAGCTTTTTATTGTATTTTACATCGTTTATTTTATTGCATATTAACATTAATTTTGTTGGTGATACTAACAAATCGTCCTTTTTTGTTCGTAAGCGGCGTTTGTTATTGAGTCTCTAACGTAACTTTTTTGTTTAATTTCAAGGTTCATATTTCCTTTTCTATTACGTTGGTTATATTTATCAGAGCAACAAAACATCTTTTCATGTTTGTAAGTAACTTTCGTTATAGAATCTCCAACATAATTTTGTGATTTTTAGATTTTCCTTTTTATTACATTGGGTTTGTTTATCATTATCTTCATTATGTGTATTTATATATTATATCCGCTACATCATACTAATCATAAAAATTAGATATATAGTCATATTTATTTGTTCAGTTATAAAAGTCTTAAAAATTAACTGCTTTAACGCACATTAAGAATTCGTTTTCTTGGTTACGCAAAAAGTATTAAATTTGCTCAGATTAGGTGAACGTTTGATTCAAAAGTATAAAATATGTGTGTTTTTATTTTTTTCCCTTAAAGTATATATCATTAATTATTTTGTTAATTTATATTAATTACACCTTACTATTTTGTTGGATTTGAGTCCTTATTTTTGCAAGATTTGATATGGTAAATTTGTGAATGAACAGAATATTGTCTTATTTTTCTCAACTTGTTTTGAAAGTGTCTCAAAATTTCAATAGATATGTATATCTATTGAAGAGTTATGTATCATATCTCTACATTATTGATGGAAGACTAGAGAAAAAGGATAATAATGCATAAAATTAGTTAAATTATTTTTATATATAATTTTATTAATAAATGCGAGACATACGTGTAAAGCACGTACACTATGCTAGTATAAGCAACATAATTATTTATATATAAAATATAAATTGGGGTAAAACAATAATTTAGCATATCCTTATTGGGTTATCGGTTAACTCAATAAGCTGAAATCGAAATCGAACCGTTTACCCAATAAATTTTTTATAAAACCAATTAAAAAACTGTTAATACAATATTCAATACCAATAATTCAATAACATTTTTATTGGTTTGATTTATCGATCGGTTCGATTTTTGCACACCCCTAGTAAGACATACACCACTTGAAAGTTTAAATGCACTTCAGACAAAAAGTTGAAAAGAGCTACTATATAGCCAACTTGGTGGGCGCAACCTTGCACATCTTAACACACTAGCTTTTCTAAAATTCAACTCATAAGAACATGTGATGAATAATGTTGTCACGTCCCAAAATAATCCCTAGACGTGACTGGCTCCCGCTAACACCACTTGTCGGGAGAACCAATCTTCCTTACACTTTATCGGTTACTAAGCACTAAAATAGGGTATGTGCAACTCCAACACATCAATAAATAATAAATAATCATTCAACAAAATTTCATAACCAAACTGTAAATTCAACAATCACTTGCGAACTAATTCTTTGTTCCAAATTCCACACTAAGACATGGAGCATCTAAAATAGAGTTACATAATTTAAAACTTTGAGAATGCAAATCCAATGAAAAAAAACATAAACTAGATAGACAAAGATGAAAGGAAAGCCTCCACGAACAATGTGAAGGTTCACCTTGGCAATAGAATCCTTACGAAGGAACTGTCACCCACTAGTTTCACCTTGCGCGTTAGTATCTGTAGACATGTAAGTAAGGAGTGAGATATATATAAATATAACTCAGTAAGATCATCGGCTCGCTGCTTTAAGTACTTTTGGGACTAATATTAGAAAATACAACAACACCAAGAACGTAAAGTTATTTCATGCAGAAATTATATCATAATAAGGTGACCAATGATGCCCAACAATCCTTCATCAAGAATCATATACCTCAATACAATTCATACAAAGCACTTATCATAATTTGTAATTAAAGTAATTAACCAACACTAGAAATTTTGGGCAACATACACGATGCGCCAAATACATCAAGAGTATACACAAAATTCGAAAGCATACACAATGCCCCATATCAAATCAACAAGCATACACAATACTCAAGGAAAACATACACAATGTTCCATATCAAATCAACAAGCATACACAATGCTCAAGAGAAGCATACACAACGCCCCAATGGAATTAATAAGTATACGCAATGCCCCAATCTCACAATAGACAATCATATCACATCACAAAATAATTTATAACAAGAGAATTGATATTCTTAAACATAAAGTATATACGGCTGGCCTTGAAGGCCACCGATTCTGCCAAACACACGCTTGTCCCAACACATGGACCGGGCAGAGAAAAATATAATTTTAAAATAATATTTAAAAAGCAAGCACTCAAAGCTTAAAGTCTCACATACCTCACTAATAATAAGTTTTCCAACCCGGCAATGCGTGGAATGATAACACTCAAATTACACTCTTGAATGGGTGTAAGCGATTGTTGTCAATATAATAACCCAACTTAGGTTGGGGTCGAATCTACAAGGAGTGAAAGCATGGAATTCAAATTTCAAGAATATTGATAGTCTACTAAAAGATGACCCGTAGTGTGAATGAAGCAAGCATAAATGTAAAATGGGGGATTTAGTTTGAATGTGTTTATAAATGACGACTACTTCAATTTTAGTGCACTAGCTTGACGTTGAAGAATGCTAAGAGTGAGTTCAATTGAGAATAAGTCTTGGGGTTATGCAATTATAGGTGTGGGATCATGCATGGGTATTTATCCATTTATTTAAATTTTAGCTAAAAGTCATGGGTAGACTAGATGTCAACGTATTGGTGTCAATCTTTCAGTTACAACACCAAATTTCACAAATGGATTCTTTCAAACACCTCACAAGTGTGATAATTTTCCACATCTATTGCCTCAATTGACATCCTTAAGTCTAAGAGATATCATTAAATAAAATGAATCAAGTTATTAGTTGCATTTATTCTTCACCTATGTCCTCTCTTTCAAGAATGACATGGGTTCTAGGGCGGTTGAAGTTTGCAACCCCCAACTCTCAATTAATTCATGAAATAAATGCAACACCTATCAAAACTAACTAATTAGCTAAGACCCACGCACTACCACTACCTAAGCAAGCATAACTCCAAGATTGGAAATTAGTTACTCATAGATAAAAAGGATAAGAATATCCAAAGTTATCATTAACTTCATCCATGAGAAATAGAGACAATGTAGTTCCATACTTGGGGTTACAATAATTATTCAATGGAAAATCACTAACGTATATTTTTCATTCAAGCATAGTACAAATTTCTCAAAAGATGAAAAGATAGATGCTAAAGAGAAGAGAGAAGCTAAAAAGCTAAAAGAGAGGCATCTTCAAAGGATGAAAACTAGGTCTTGAAAGATGAGCTAAAAGTTTCCTTTTAAACTCCACTCTACATTTGATGGAAATTACAAAATTGTTGCCACCTTATTCTTGATATGCTTGAGAAGATCCAAAGCGGATGAAGAGCAGACAGAGAGCAGATGGCAAGCAGCTCCAAAGCAGATATGAAGCAGATGTGAAGCGGATGACTCATTTCCTTCACATTTGGCCTCTTGATAACTTGAATGACTTGCCCAGTCTTCTCTTTTTACTTTTACCTACATAAATGGGCATTACATAAGAGAGTACCATCAAATCAATGGAAAAACATGATAATTTAGGCTTAAAAGGTGCTAGCAAGTCGTCAAATTGACGACTTATCAACCCCCTAAACTTAAACTATTGCTTGTCCTCAAGCACCCAAGACTAACTCAATGAGATAGGATATTTAACTCAAATCCACATAGAAGAAAACTATATTAAAGGAATAGGCTAACAAAACTCTACAAACACTTTTCACACATGTCATGGCAACAAGTAAACCAAAACTTTTCAATGAGTGCATATTTATGAAGCAAGGATGCAAGTGTGTGTCAAATGAATTTTTCAAATCACAAAACATCTTAAGGTAAGACACAAAATCATCAAAGATTGTCTCAATCTTCATAATGCAATTTACTTCACTCATTTACCCAAACCGGTATTAAAATATCACCCTCTACCCATAAGTACCGATGCCGCTCATATGCAAGAATTAGCTCCTCACACCAAAGATATTTCAATTCTTAAGGGAGCTCAAATAAATAAAGAATTCACACTCACTCTCACAAAGTAATTCAAGTATATTGAATAGAACCATAGGCTTGCCCTTTGTGTTTTTGGCCACTAATGTAGACTTACTTAGTTTGAAATCACCAAGGTCTTGCGGGTCAAGATGAAGGTTTAAGGTGCGGGAAGGAATACATATGGATCAAGTGACTAAGGACCTCCTTTAATGCAATCGCTCAATCCTTTCTACCCTCAAAATTTTCAAACCACCTATCTTATTCTTTTTCAAATCATTTCCCATATTTTCCTAATTGTTTGTTTAGCATTTACCAAATCATTCAAAGCCACCATTTTATTTCTTTCACTTCTTTGACTTTTTCAAGAGATTTTCTACCTATAAGCCTTTCTTAGTCCCTCACTCATTCTATTTTTTTTTTTAAGTTCTATGGGCTAGGCTATTCAATTTTATCGTCAAGCACATCTCTTGTCTTTTAAGCACATGTATTGACAACCTTACATGCACCTTTCTTATCTTTTCTTTGACCATCTTCTCCCAAATACACAACCCCCCAAACTTAGGCTTTTGCCTATAATCCATTGTCTAGAATCATGCAACACATCAAAGGAGGTTAGGTGCCAAAATAGAGGTTTTCAAAAGGGTTTACGTGTTTTAGCATGGTTATAATTACAATAAGAAAGAACAAAGGGCAAAAAGATTCAAATAGGTTAACTAGGGAACAATGTTAAGGTGGGAATTTGGCTATGTGAGGGGTCAAAAAGGGCCTTGGGTCATCCTCCAAAACCAAGCTTGTCTAGAATTTAGCTTTGAATACACTCGGATTAAGTTCTAGACTACACCAATGCACAAGAATTTTTCAAAAGTCTCACCACTCATGACATTGTACTCATAGAGCAAAAAGTTAGTCTCCCAACCAATTTAAGCAATTTGAGCTTCATAAGTTGCTCCGAGTCAACGATTCATCCTTGTAAAGAGAGCTAAAAATTGAGTTTAATGGTCTCACTCAAAAGAAACTCAAGACATCCTTGATCTTACAACTTTTTTCTTGATTTTTTCTCAAAAATATTTTATTCCTTTCCAATTTTGGAAGTATTTTTGAATTTTTTCTTCTTCCTAGTTAACTAAAATGACCAGATACTTCACCTAAGGATGTAGCCTCATCATCCTCCATGGGTGAATTATCACTCGGATCGACAAAGAAACTAAACTAAAATTAAAATAAAGATCAAAAGAAAGAGAAAATAATAATTTTATCCTTAGGAAAGAACCGAGTTTCAAAGAAAACCCTTGGAGTTTATTAGACACGTATATATAAAAGGCGACAAGAGTAATGCGCAGCGCATGGCACAAATTCAAAAACCAAATGACAATATTTGACATCATTATCAAAATGCCCAACAAGGGCCCATCCAAAGCAATTCCAATAAAAAAACACGCCCCACAAGGGCTAAAGTACACAAGCATCAAAGTAATAAAATAGAATATGTCTCCACAATTTATCAAACCACATGCCATAAAATAAGATAGTAGGTACCAACCATTAAATGAATCATAATGATACCCCACCCCTACTAAAAACATTGTATTGTCCCCAATGCAGAAATAAAAGAGAGTAAACGAGGGTAAAGACTCCCTATGACGCACTAGGCACTCGGGTCCATGTCGATGAATGATCGTACTGTCTCAATAGGAGCCTCATCACATTGGGCTCCTCTCATTGAGTCTACTATGAAGGGTGACTCATCATCCCTGGCTAATTTCTCATGGCAAGTTTTTCCTTGGAGACACACCTATGAGAAAGACACAAAACAAAACCAAAATAAAAGACAAAAGGTAAAACTTGTTTTTGGAATTTTGTAAGTTAAGAAAGAAAATAAAAATAAAGATAAGAAAAGAAAATAGGATTCAAGGTAACTCATCACTAGAGTCCATGGGTTTCATTTATTACAACACTTAATCATTTAGGCACGACATTGTCTCACATTCTTCACATTTCTCAAAACTAGCTCATAGGGCATCCATAACCTCCAATGGAAACAAGAATGACCAATACCCTTAAGAATGATGTCATCCAATCTATCATAGGGCAAGGCAAACATTCATGTTTCTTGATTAGGCTTAGTGACCAACAAGAACCATGGATGCCGTATTTCTCAACAATCTCCCTCAACCAATGACTACCAACTATTTCATTATTAGGTTCAATTGGACTCAAAACGATGCATAAAAAATGACCACACCATGCCCTAAGGAAAGTCACATTGGCCATTACAAGTATACAACACATTCCTCTCTTATTGTCATTTCAACACAGACATAGTGGGCATGCCAACCAAGAACTTGGAGAAAGAAAATGAGAGCACAAGAGAGCAAGCTCATCTCACCAAATCATCTCCGAATATATTCAAGGTGTTCATACTATCATAATTGAGCCACCCACCACACAAAATAAGCAAGAAAGGTTCAATGAACATTTTGTTAAACACATGGTGCACTAGCTTCATTTATGAGAGTATTATGAGTTCAACTAGTAAAACAAGGCACCAATGACAATCTAATTATTCCAACAAGTATTAATCACCCCATAAGCTCACAAAAACCAACTTTACATGACCAACTATCATGAGGTATCAAGTATTATGTCCATCCCTTAAGAGAGAATTCAAAAGTGAAGTTATGAGAGAGCATACCTTTCTTGATTTAAGAGAGGAGAAAAATTTAAGCACAAGTCCCAAAAGAATTATTAACTTCTTATTAGCTCAATTGTTGGTAGAGAAAGAGAGTATGTTGAGTTTGAGAGAAAAGAGTCGTGTAAGGGGATTGTAATGAAAAAATATTGAAGTGTAGACTACTTTGGGCACCGATTTTATGTGTTTAAAGAAGTTTTGGGTTGATCGGGTTGGGTCAGCCCAATAAGATCTGACCATTTACTGAAATTGTTGCTGAAAACAGACACATATTTTTTAAGTTTTAAGGCATTTGCGTCCATCCTGCGCTTGAGATGCGCCTGAGCTGTGCAAGCAGATCCTTGGCAGCTGAAAACAGTCTGTAGCAGCCTGATATGTGTCCAAGGTACATCTGACCTGCGTCTGGATTGCTGCAGCATGTCCAGCGCAGGTACAAGCAGTACCTTGAGCTTCTTTGCCTTAATCTGCGTTCCAAAATGCGATTGACCTGCGTTGGAACTGCTAAAGCAGTCCAAACGCGGGTCTGGACAGTAACTACCAGTGAAAATCAACAGGTGATGCATTCCAAGTGCGTCTGAACTGTGCTTGGACTGCTTGAGCATGTCCAACACAGGTTGAGGTAGAATAGCTGCTTCTCCTTGGCCCAAAACTCGAGCAATCTGCGCTCCATTTACCTTGTATATGTGGCTAGCCTGCTCAAACAGGTACAACACAGATCGTTCCAGCTTGGTACACACCTTTTCTTTGAACAAAATCTTTGGTTCAGGACTCGCTTTCGAGCCTCCGACTCTAGCTTCACGCACCCAAATTTTATGATATTACCTGTATCAAACAACACTAAACTAAAATGTGAATAAAAAACATTAGAAAATATTAAGAAATATTCCTTGGGTTGCCTCCCAAGAAGCGCCTTAGTTAAAGTCGTGGCACGACATCACTCGATCATTATTTTGGATCCTTGGAACAAAGTGACTCAACCTTAGTCGCTCTGGGTCCACCCATATAGTAGTGCTTCAATCTTTGCCCATTCACTACAAATTTCTTCTCGTGATCTTCCAACTCAATAGCTCCACTTGGGTAAACATTTAAGATCACGAACGTGCCCGACCACTTCGATCTAAGCTTCCTCGCAAAAAGTTTTAATCTCGAATTGAAGAGGAGGACATCACCACCTACTTGAAACTCTCACTTTAGGATCTTGGCATCATGCCACCTCTTCATTTTTTCTTTGTGCAACACGGAGTTTTCATACGCCTTGAACCCAAACTCTTCCAACTCATGAAGTTGATTGACCCTTGATTTTGAAGCGTTCTCCCAATCCATATTCAATTTTCTCAAATCCCATAAAGCCTTATGTTCCATCTCAATGGGTAAGTGACAAGCCCTCTCAAATACCAATTGGTAAGGGGACATACTGATAGGAGTTTAATAGGCCGGTCTATATGCCCAAAGAGCATCATCGAGTTGTCTCACCCAATTTGTACGACCAACATTCACAGTTTTCTCAAGGATGGATTTGATTTCACGATTTGAAACTTTAACTTGGCCGCTAATTTGGGGGTGATAAGGAGTAACAACCTTATGATTCACCCCATACTTATCAAGCAAAACACCGAAGATCCGATTACAAAAATGAGAGCCGCCATCACTAATGATTGCCCTTGGAGTCCCAAACTTTGTAAAGATGTACTTCTTCAAGAAAAGGATAACACTCTTGCCTTCGTTGTTCGGTAAAGCAATTGCCTTCACCCACTTCGAGACATAATCAATGGCTATCAAGATATATTTATTACCATATGAGCTCATAAAGGGAACCCATGAAGTCGATCCCCCCCAAATCGAATAGTTCAACCTCGAGATTAGGCTTAAGAGGCATCTCATGCCTCCTGGAAATACCACCTTGCATTTGGCATTGAGGGCATGTTTTGACCAACTCATAAGCATCTCTATGAAGGGTAGGCCAATAGTATCCACTTTGAAGAACCTTAGCGGCCGTTCGGATCCCACCATGATGACCACCGACGGAGAAAAGTGACAAGACTCAAGCATATCTCTCATTTCTGCCTTTATGACACATCGACAGATCACACCATCCGCATATTCCCTAAACAAGAATGGTTCATCCCAAAAATATTTTTCACATCAAATAATAACCACTTTTTTTGATAATGATTTAACTCGTCGGGAAGCACACCACTCATAATATAGTTTGCATAATCCGCATACCAAGGTGTAATGCTCCCTGAAAATGACATGGCTAGCTCATCGGGGAAGGTGTCATCAATATCAATCTCACCCAACTTCTCATGATTGGATTCAAGGCAGGAAAGGTGGTCAGCTACTTGATTCTCACAACCCTTTCGATCCTTCACTTCAAAATTGAACTCTTGCAAGAGAAATATCCACCTTATCAATCGAGGTTTTGCCTTTTTATTTTCCATGAGATATCGAAGAGAGGCGTGGTCCATGTGCACAACCACTTTTGTGCCCAACAAATAGGCCCAAAACTTTTCGAAAGCATACACCACCGCTAACAACTCTTGTTCCGTAACCGTATAGTTACGTTGAGCATCATTCAATGTCTTGCTTGCATAGTAAATTGAGTGGAACAATCTCTCTTTTCTTTAGCCCAAAACCACACCTAGAGTAACATTACTTGCATCACACATTAATTCAAAGGGAAATGACTGATTAGGGGCTACTATGATAGGAACCGACATAAGGAGTTCCTTGAGACAGTTGAAAGCTTTTACACAATCACCATCAAACTCAAATTTTGCCTCCTTTTCAAGAAGCTTGCACAACGGGAGAGCAATCTTTGAAAAATCTTTAATGGAGCACCAATAGAACCCGGTATAACCAAGAAAATTTCTAATGCCCTTCACGGAGATCGGTGGAGGTAACTTAGCGATCACCTACTCTTAAGCTTGACCCACTTGGATGCCCTTTCCTAAAATTTTGTGGCCTAGAACAATGCCTTCCTTGACCATGAAATGACATTTTTCCCAATTCAAAACAAGATTAGTCTCCACACATCATTCAAGGACTTGACTTAAGTGAGCGAGGTAAGAGTCAAATGAATCCCCAACCCCGGAGAATTCATCCATGAAAACCTCCATTGTATCCTCTACCATATCAGCAAAAATGGACAACATGCATCGTTGGAATGTGGCTGGCGCATTGCATAACCCAAAGGGCATGTGCTTGAAAGTAAATGTGCCATAGGGACAAGTGAAAGTGGTATTTTCTTGGTCTTTCGAGGCGATACAAATTTGATTGTACCCCGAGTAACTATCAAGGAAGCAATACCAACCTCGATCGGCTAGTCTATCCAATATTTGATCCATAAATGGCGTGGGAAAATGGTCTTTCTCAGTCCACGAGTTCAATTTATGATAATCCATACACACTTTTCACCCCATGACCAGGTGCATAGGTACAAGATTATTATTCTTATTTGGGACCACTGTCATGCCGCCCTTCTTAGAAACACATTGAACCGGACTCACCCACTTTCTATTTAAAATTGGGTAGACAACTCCCGCATCAAGCCACTTAATAATTTCTTTCTTGACCACCTCTTGCATCGGTTGATTTAGTCGCCTTTGGTGTTCTACCCTAGGAAAATGATCAACATTTTTCTTGATTTTATGAGAACAAATTCTGGGAGGAATGCCTATAATGTCCGCGATAGTCCATCTGATAGCACGAATGAACTTTTTCATAATTGATTTCAAGGCATCCACTTGATAAGGTTCAAGATCACCCGCTACAATGATTAGCATTGTATTATCCTTACCTAAGAAGACATATTAGAGATAGGATGGTAACGACTTAAGTTCGAGTTGAGGTAGTTCAATAATAGATGGCTTGGCAGATAGACTCTCATGGTTTTTTAAATCAAGATCCAATTTGACCTGATTCTTGGTGTATGATCCAAGACCCGTCAATGAAGCTACCACCTCATCATATTCTTCAACCACCTCACTTACAAAGTTCCATAATACACCCACCAAGGGGTCATTCACAAGATCCATTTCAATAGTGTTAGCTACCTCATCATCAACCACATCAATCACCGAAATAACTTGCAAGTCCATAGGTTGCTTCATGAACTTACACACATTGAAGGATACTTCTTGATTATTCACCCAAAATTTCATCTCCCCACATTCCACATCCACTAAGACCCTTCTGGTAGCTAAGAATGGTCTACCAAGAATGATTGGGACCTCATGATCAACCTCACAATCGAGAATCATAAAGTCATCCAGAAAGATAAACCGATCAACTTTCACCAAAACATTATAAAACACACCAACAAGCTTTTTGATTGAACGATCAGCCATTAGAAGCCTTATAGTGGTAGGCTTAGGAGAACCCAAGATTAACTTTTGAAACACGGTGAATGTCATCAAATAAATACTTGCCTCAAGATCACACAATGCTTTTCCAAATTTGTAGACCCTGATAGTGCAAGGAATAGTGAATGTGCCCAGGTTTTCTTTCTTCACCACTATTGTGCTAGACATTATAGCACTACAATTGTGGGTTACCTCAATTGTTTCAAAATCTATGACTCGCTTCTTTGTAACTAAGTCCTTCATAAATTTAGCATACCCGGGCATTTCTTGTAAGACTTCTAGCAAAGAAATATTCACCGATAAATTGCTAAACTTTGCAAGAAACTTCTTAAACTTGGTATCATCATCCTTCTTCTTGATTCTTTATGGAAATGAGGGAGGAATTGTGATTTGTAGAAATGGAACAATTGGAGTTTCATCCACTTTAGAATATCATCATCAATCACCATCGAAGTTTTCTCACTCTCAATATTTTCTTCAACTACCATTGGCCATTCAACACTTGTCTTATTAGGATTTGGATCATTATCAATTGGCTCGTCTAGCTGCTTTCTCTTTGCATTGGCTTGTTCTTAATTTGCCTTTTAATTTGGGTCTTCACCACGATGAACAACATCTTTACCAAGAGTTCGACCACTTCTAGTGACAATAGCCATGATGTGAGCATCATTTTTAGGATTAACAACTGTGTCAATAGGTAATCCACCCTTTGGTCTTGCATTAAGTTGTGCTGAGATTTGGCTTAATTGAGTTTCAAGTTGCTTGATAGAGGTCGAGTGAGATATCACCGTTTGACTTAGTTGTGAGAAGTCACCTTTTATTTCTCTCACCATCTTATCGGTCCGCTCAACACTTATTAAAATCCGAGCAAGGGTATCTTCATTCTTGAGCTTATCCTGGTCAATGGAACTTGACTCTTTACCCTTAGACCGATTATGTAGAGGTACGTACCAATCATAATCTCTCTTATTATCTCTCCTATCCTGATCTCTATCACAAACTCTTTCTTTCCAACCTTGATTCCTACCTTGCCTTTGATAGGTAGGGTGGGAACCCCCCGATTAGTTCGACAAGAACCGAATTTCTTCATCAAGGGACTCCATTTTCTCACCATCATAAGCTTTAACACCCTTAGAAGAAACGATGTCAACCTCCTTAGAAGGAGCTACCATCACATGCTTGGTGAGAAGATCAAGTTGCATCATCACTTTAGCCATATTTGCATCTCTTTCTTTATCTTTTTTCTTTTACTCGTGGCTCACAAAAGATGCAGAGGGAGCCCCCACAGCCACCTCTGTATCTTGTGTGCCACCCCCTACTTTGCTTGGACACTTGATCTAATAAAGTTGATGCAATACCATACGATAATCTAATAAGAGAACCCCCAGCCGCATTATCGGCTACGGTCTTGTTCAATTGATCCAATGCCCTATAGAAAATTTGAAGGAGCATTTTATCCGGAACCTTATGATTTGGGAATTGCATTAACTTATTGTTGAATCGTTGCCAAACCTCATATAATGGTACTCCATTAAGTTGGCAAAAGTTGATGATTTCATCCCTTAGTTGCAACATTCGAGAAGGGGGAAAGTATATTTCCAAGAATATCTCCATGAGTCCAACCCATAAAGTGATGGACCCTGTGGGCAAAGACCACAACCATAAAGCCATTTATCCCATTATATAGAATGGGAAAAGACACAATCGGATTGACTATTGAGATATGTGGGGCATGTCAAATGGAGAACACACCTCAATAAAATTCATCAAGTATAGATTAGCATCCTCATGTGCTTGGCCTCCAAATAACCCTTTCATTTGAAGCAAGTGAATCATCATGATAGTCACATAAAATATTCCATTTCCTTCCATTGGTGGAATACGAATAGCACTAGCTCAACCCGCATCACCGAGGTGATCCTCATCCTCATGATACCCATTAATCAGTCCGGTATGACTACCATGTTGACTTATAGTATCATGTATAATATTATGAACATCTGAGAAAGAACAAAAACACCAAATAATGAAAAATAAAATACTACGGCTAACCCAAAGTAACTAAAAATACTACAAGAGTGAAAACTATGTTTCACACCCCGGCAACGACGCCATTTTTGATAACGCTCAAATTACACTCTTGAATGGGTGTAAGCTATCGTTGTCAATATAATAACCCAACTTAGGTTGGGGTCGAATCTACAAGGAGTGAAAGCATGGAATTCAAATCTCAAGAGTATTGATAGTCTACTAAAAGATGACCCATAGTGTGAATAAAGCAAGCATAAATGTAAATGGGGGATTTAGTTTGAATGTGTTTATAAATGACAACTACTTCAATTTTAGTACACTATCTTGACGTTGAAGAATGCTAAAAGTGAATTCAATTGAGAATAAGTCTTTATGTAATTATAAGTGTGGGATCATGCATGGATATTTGGCCATTTATTCAACTTTCAGCCAAAAGTCATGGGTAGGATAGATGTCAATGTATTGGTGTCAATCTTTCAATTACAACACCAAATTTCACAAATGGGTTCTTTCGAACACCTCACAAGTGAGACAATTTCCCACATCTATTGCCTCAATTGGCATCCTTATGTCTAAGAGATATCATTAAAAGGGAGGACATGGGTTCTAGAGTGGTTGGAGTTTGTAACCTCTAACTCTCAATTAATTCATGAAATAAATGCAACACCCATCACAACTAACTAATTAGAAAAATAATTAGCTAAGACCCATGCACTACCACTACCTAAGCAAGCATAACCCCAAGATTAGAAATTAGTTACTCATAGATAAAAGGGATAAGAATATAACAAAGTTATCATTAGCTTCATCCACAAGAAATAGAGATAATGTAGTTCCACACTTGGGGTTTCAATAATTCTTCAATGAAAAATCATAAACATATATTTTTTGTTCAAGCTTAGTACAAAATTCTCAAATGATGAATAGATAGATGCTAAAGAGAAAAAAGAAGCTAAAAAGCTAAAAGAGAGGTTATCTTCAAAAGATGAAAACTAGGTCTTGAAAGATGAGCTAAAAGCCTCCTTTTAAACTCCACTCTACATTTGATAGAAATTACAAAACTGCCACTGTATTCTTGATCTGCTTGAGCGGATCCAAAGCGGATGAAGAGCAGACAAAGAGCAGATGGATAACAGCTCCAAAGTAGATGTGAAGCGGATACAAAAAGGATGACTCATTGATACAAGATCGATAAAGAAGACATAAAACAAACATCAAAATAGTCTACAAGTTGGAAGAACCGAGGACCCCTTTGGTGACCACTCTCGAATTCACTACAACAACAACGAAAATACAATAACAACAAGATATTAAGGTGTTCAACACCTCTAAAATTCGTGAGCCAACAAACTAGATTAACAACACAAGCATAAGAACAAGAAGAACACAAAGTCTCAGTTTTGGGACACCAAGCCCGAGAATGAACAACAACAACAATGAAATAGATAGATAGATAGGTAACTTGACATACAAATGTACAAACACTATGAACCTAGGTGTATATTAAACACAAAGACCCAACAATTCATACAAGTAACACCAAGCTCTACGATGACCTCAAGAGAATGGGATTCTCAAGCAACCAACATTTTAAAACTAGCACCAACACAAGTGATATCCACACTTATTTTCAAGAAATCCACCTTGCAAGACTCTCTCTCTAGATCTCTCAAAATATTATCAAAGTTATAAGAAAATGACCTAATATGTTCTATTTATAGTCTAGGTTATAACTTATTACAAAATGACTATAATGCCCTTAATAAATCAAGACAAAGGGGTGGCCTTGGAGTGTGCATATTAGATGGGCTTGGAGTGTTGGGACTTGTTCTCTACACTTCAAAGCTTGTTCCATTAGTTGGCCAGCCACCCGAGATCGAGCCTTTACAAATCATGATTGTACTTGTATCATCCTCTCTTTCTTGAAAAGGATTCGACCTCGAATCCGAACCTTGCAAAACAATAGAGGAGACAAAAGAACACATATTCCTTATGACATGAGGGTTAACGTTAGCACAATCAATAAAAAAAATTATCAAACCACGAGTTTACATGCTACACATGTCGTGGGACCTTAGGGAATAGGATACCCTTCTAACCACTAAAAGAAGTATTTGTCTACCCACCAAAGTGTGACAAAAAACAAGACAAAAAAAGTGTAATTAATCATAGCATCTTGCCAAGATGGCTCAAACTTTACATACTCCCAAACATCCCTCTTACCCGAATACCCTCCTAAGAAAGAGTCAACTAGTCTATCCACATAAGTGTGACAAGAAACAAGTATAACAAGTATCAAGAGTTGCTGATCAAGTGGAAAATATAGACTCTTCTTGGAACAACAAATAGACCTGAAAGTCGAGATAGGAAGGCCATACATTTCATGCACATTCAAGCCATTCCAAAAGACATCCTCATCACCATGCTTCAAATGATTACCAGGATCAAATGGGTGGAGTGTCCATGGACTCAGGTTTAGGATGCATTTTCTTTTCCCAATACTTCCACTAGTACAATCATATATCCCTTCTATAGTAGCATGGTCTACAACAAAAACAACTAGAGGATCATTCATAAGACAATGTACTATCACTTTCCACAATGGCTTCAACACTAGATGGATCAACTAGTGTTTCCACAATCTCAAGTTATACATTATCATCACCAAATAGAGGCACATTTGGTTCACCTAAAGACAAACTATCATTCACACTTAGTTGGCTACTAGCCTCATTCACTAGAGTGCAAGAGTTAGTTTGATTACCTTGTAGCTCATGTGGAGCATGCCCACTCATGGGAACTTGATTAGGAAGGCTTGGATGCTATATCAAGTTATCCAACTCCTTACAAAGAGAGCTTTTCGTCCCTTCCAATTTTCCTTCCACTCGGTCTATTATTCTTTCCATTCTCTCCATTCGAGTACTAAGGTCATGTTTTATACCCATTATGGCATCCATCAAATCATTCATGGTCACCTTTTCCATTGCCATAGCACCTAACAAGAGAAATTCTAAAACAAAAACACAAAAAACAGCAAACTAGTTAATGTTAGAAATGAAAACATCCTCACAAGCTCTCAAGCTCTCACAATTTGAAATGTCTCTGAATTGGCCTCACAGGTGTTGGTAACTCATTTATACTCCAAGGAGATTGCTTGGTACCAACTGGGGATCGAGGTCGGAATAGGTTCTCTTTTGAAACAACTCAAAGAAAATACATACGGACTTGAATCAAGAAACTACAATGAATTTCAAAAATATAAAAGCACAAAAAGATACGTAGACATGAATAAACGAACCCAAAACTAACTTACAACCTAGTAGCCAATTACTAGTTTGTTAATTAGTAATAGAATTAACAAAAGTCATCTAAGAGACAAAGATTAGAAACTAAGAAATCAAAAATTTGAGTTTAATTATGTTGCGTGAACAGTAAAATGTGATAACGTGACAGCCACATAATTGGTCATGATCCCACACAATTTTAATCACCAACTTGAAGCTTTTGTCTTGATACAATTTGGAATGGAAGAGTTTGTCATTTGGTGGAAAACTTCAAGTCTTAGAAACTTTTTCAAATTCACTAAAAAAGGTGAGACTTGACTTGTACTATTCCCTCAAAATAAGGTCCTTGAAATATGGAAAAGTGGTTGACAAGTCTTTGAAGTGATGTGTTCAAGTCTCTTCACCAACAACTTTTCAACTTTATCTTACACCTTTTTGGATCTATGTTATACTTTATATTGGTAAAGACATTTCAAGAACAACAAGATCACAACAACAATTTCTCAAGAACAACAACTCCACCAATATTCATCTACAAGTCCACAATAATTGTACCACTCGATCAAGAACAACAATATCAGCCCAGTCCAACTTCAAGTTTACAACAAGAAGTTCAACAACCTAAGCTCAGACCTTTAGATCTAGACACTTTTAGTGTTTGTGAGAAAAAAACCAACACTAGAAATAATCTAAACAAACAAAAGACTACAAGATCTAGTCACAAAGAAAATGCCTCGGCTAAGAACAATATCAAGAACACTTAATTTTTTTTTTGATTTTTTAATTCTCAAGCCCAAGATTGATCTTGTTAAAACAAAATCAAAGATGGCTCTAATACCAAATGATACAAGATCGATAAAGGAGACATAAAACAAATTTTAAAATAGTCCATAAGTTGGAAGAACCGAGGCCCCCTTCGGTGACCACTCTCGGATTCACTACAACAACAATGAAAACACAATAACAACAAGATATTAAGGTGTTCAACACCTCTAAAATCAGTGAGCCAACAAACTAGATTAACAACATAAGCACAAGAACAAGAAGAACACAAAGTCTCAGTTTTGGGACACTAAGCCCGAGAATGAACAACAACAATAATAAAATAGATGGATAGATAGGTAACTTGACATACAAATGTACAAACACTATGAACCTAGGTTTATATTAAACACAAATACCAAATAATTCATACAAGTAACACCAAGCTCTATGGTGACCTCAAGGGAACGAGATTCTCAAGCAACCAACGTTTCAAAACTAGCACCAACATAAGTGATATCCACACTTATTTACAAAAAATCCACCTTGCAAGACCCTCTCTCTATAGCTCTCAAAATATCATCAAAGTTATGAGAAAATGACCTAATATGTTCTATTTATAGTCTAGGTTATAACTTATTACAAAATGACTATAATGCCCTTAATGAACCAAGACAAAGGGGTGACCTTGGAGTGTGCATATTGGATGGCTTTGGAGTGTTGGGACTTGTTCTGTACACTTCAAAGATTGTTCCATTGGTTGGACAACCACCCAAGCTCGAGCCTTTACGTATTGGTCCACAGTCATGATTGTACTTGTAGCACTCATTTCCTTCACATTTGGCCTTTTGATGACTTGAATGACTTTCCCAATCTTCTCTTTTTACTTTTACCTATATAAATGGGAATTTTATAAGAGAGAACCATAAAATCAATGGAAAAACATGATAATTTAGGCTTAAAAGGTGCTAGCAAGTCGTCAAATTGATGACTTATCATGGAACACCAACCAAATAGCCTCCAGTGGCTTTAATCTATGAAAAATATTAATTGTTGATATCAAATATACTAGTCGAGGTCAAGCGTCAATATCCATAACTCTAAGTCTTATTGTTACGCCTTAATATCTCACACCTTAACCATGAATTGGAAAGGTAAAAATATCCCAACCCGCTATCCAAACTTAGTACTTCCAAAGAAGATGAATTGCTCGAACAAAGACATCAATTTTTTTTACCAATATATCATCCTCTTGTTAATAGAGCCACTATTATAGCCATACGGGTTTCTTATTGTTAGTCAATTATTCCCAAATTAAAATATTTATTTCTCTACTCTTAGACGTAATAGCAATTAAAGTTACAATATGAATAAATAAGAAAGAAAATAATGAATGGTTTCTTCCCAGTGCTAAGTTCTAATAATATTTGTTTGTCTAACTCCATTAACAATTAATCGTTGTCTAACTCCACTAACAACTAATCATTGACCAACAATTTAGTGCTTCAACCATCAACTTACTATTAAAGCTTTATTTTATATGACAACTCCAATTCGAGAAAAGTAACCATAAAGAATAGGTATAGTTGGTACCTTCTACTAGCCTTCTGGAAATTCCCAATTTAGTGGACAACTTTTTACATTCAATTTTTCAAGTCTCTAAGCCACAAAGAAAATACTAGTTAAAATCATGTGCTTGCTTTCTCCCCAAAAATAATGAAACAGAGAACCCATTATATTACTAAGTCGTGGGATCTGAAGAGTAATGGATTTTGGCTTTTGGCTTGCCCACTTTAATTATATTAATTAATGCTAATAATATAGGCTAAATGACCAATCTATCCCTCATTAAAAGTTTGAGTTATTACAAATGTTTTCTTGCGCATGCAAACCCTCTTAACCTTGACAAGGCCCTTGGGCTCCCCAAGTCTTTATAGACACTCTTTGGACACATAATAACCTCTTTGGTCATGCTTTCAAAATTGACAAAACGGTCTATTAACCCTCAATTTTTATCCAAAATCCCAACTACACACTCAACCTTCATGGGAGTCCCATTACCCTCCAGAATTATTTTTTCTACATTTATTACCCCCAAGTGCTGACCTGTCATGGAAGGTGAAACACCTCATCTAGGCGTGCTAGTGGAGGTATCAAGACTCCCAAATCACGAAAATGGTCTGCCACGTGTATAATGCACGTCATTAATTCAATACACTCCCCAACAGTCATCTTCTCCGCCATAAACTTTCATCTCCTCAATTTTTTTCTGATTTTCTTTCTTTAACCTAAGATTTAGTCATTAATCCCAATTTCTAATTTAATTCTTGAAATTGTGATTTGTAATCTGGTCTAAGTATTAATTTAGATTTTGTAATTTATTTATTGATTTTGTCAAAATTCATCAAATGATAAATACAGAATTGAATAAGCTTTGTATGGATGAATCTGACCCAATGCTCAATGTTATTGTGAGATGCAAACATGTTATTTTGTTGAACATGCAAACTTCATGGTCAAAATTAAATTCGGAAAGAAGATTTTGGTCTACCCCTACTATGGTGTATGTATTTTATATTGTATTTTGCTCTACTTTAGATTCAATTGATGTTAATGTAATGATTTTTCAATTTTTTTCAGTCTCAAAATTATACTTTTTTCCTATGGAGGGACAAAAACAGTGAATTCAAAATCAAGTTTTATCCTTCCAAGATTGGTGAACAAAATCAAAGAGTTGGAAGAAGAACTGTGGCTTAAGCAAATCCAAATTGACAATCTGACATTAGAGAGAGGGTTTAATGGAAGATGGAAATGTTGTAGGTTTAATAGAAAGATATTTTTATGTATTTTGATTTGTGTTGCTGCTATATTATCAACAACAAATCTATTGAAAGTAGTTATATTGGTTGTTTATGGTGTAAATTTTGTATCTCGATCTATCTATCTATCTATCTATCTATATTAGATTACGTTGTGTTATGGTGTTTGAGTAAATTGTACAATTGTGCCTAGCAGTAATTCAATTGTGTCTTGTGTTGTTGCTATGTTCATCTTGTAAATTATTTACACTTATATCTTGTAGTTACAATGTTGTGTCAACAAAACTATATAGCCAACATCACCACCATTTTGTAAAGGCAATTGTTGTGACAACACAACTTTACAACACCACAACATCATTATTTGAACACAACAATATATAATTTTCTCCATTTGAACACAACGTCATCATTCATTCCAACTTCATCTGAAATTCCAAAAGGCAACATAAGACAACACTCATCAACACAACATTCCAACTTCACACAATATCATTATTCATTCCAACTTCACCCGAAATCCCAAAAGGAAACATAAGACAACATTCATCAACACAACAGTCTAACTTCACACAATCTCATCATTCATTCCAAAATAAATTTACATTCATAATGTGTACCATACAACAACATTCATCAATAAAAATAAAATAAAAATAGTAAGCCCCAAATTAGTTCACCATCATTATTCTTAAATACAAAATAAAACTATTTTCATGTCAACTGGACTAACTTAAAACAATGCTTAAAATACGTCGATATCACTATAATTTTCATGGCATCTTTGAATATGAAGAAGTGTTATTCTAACTTAGATTGTTTGAACTACTTCCCACTGTCTTCTTTCTTTTCTTTTCTGTAAGTTCTTATAGTTTCTTGTTGAAATTATTGTTTTGAAAATCATTTCAACTTATTGGTAGTACTTGATGTATAACTAATGTCACCACTGACATCAGCTGAGCTTATCGCCTTTGCTTGACCAGTAAAGTAGTTCTTACTGCTAGGCATGCAAGGCTACAATGCAGGATAAAAAATTCGACAATCAAGATATACCCAAAACACTTAATTTACACAAGAGACTTACATTTAGGACTTTGAAGCCATTTTCAGCTTGGAACATACTCATTCCCATTACTCTTGGCCTTTTGAATGGAGTTGTGTTTCCTTACCACTACCCATTCCTCTTTTTGTAGTTTCAGCTCTTGAAGTTGATGCACAATAATCAGGAGGTATAGAAAAGGATGCTGGAAAAATAGTAGGTACAAGAGGTGTTGTAGGTAAAGAAAGTACACTAGGTGCTACTGATGTTGGTTTCTTTGGTCTTCCTTTTTTTTTCTTGAGGAGCTGCACTAATGGTTTCTGATGGAGTTTTCTACATATAAAAAAATTAGAGAAGTTAAAATATAATAAATTCAAGTATAAAAATTACCTTTAGTGTGCCTCTTCCCATGCCTGAACCAGTAGGTGTTGCTACTGATGGTGCACTTGGTTCTGTTAATGGTACACTTTGAGGACACCCTCTCTTGCTGTGGCCTCTAACATGGCACACACTACATGTCATTGCTAGTTTAGTTCTAGGCAGTTTTCCTAATTTCTTTATTTCTCCAACTTCCTTGCTCCTAATCTTAGATGGTTTACCAGGCATGCTTGTGATTTCAGGTGGTGCAACAGTAATATTTGAAGAAATTGTCCACATTTTCATGTTTATTAGTGGTTAAAGAACATTAGCATAAGTCCTCAAGTATGTTTCCTTACTGTAGTTGTTGTCAATATAGTCATACAAAGGGTACTTTTTGAATAACAATGCAGCCACAACACGTGCACATGGTATGCCCTTTAACTGCTACACCTTACAACTATAAGTCCTCTTGACAATATCTACTTTGTGATGACAAAGCCCTTCTTTCACTTTAAACCAACAACACTATTAAACTTAATAGTACAATCCATAGACCTGTTGATATTTTTCTCTAAAACCTTCAAACACGGTGGAGAGTAATTACACTTTCAAGTACTTGAAAACTCCCTTAAAAAGCTTATTCTTGTCATTATATTCAAGCATGGTAATGATGGTCTTATGTCTAGATGCCAAGATCCATGCTGACACAATCCAAACCAAGGCCTGGTTGTGCCGTGTATCTCAAGTCCAACCAGTACTGGAGACCACCCCCCAATACCCAAACCATTGACTACCCTTCACCCTATGTCAAATGAATTCCGAACATATAACAAGATAAAATAGTATTAATTTGAATACATAATAATAAGTCTATAATCAAACTAAAATCCAAAAACAATTAACCATCCAATGCCAATGCCAATACCAATGTTAACACTAATACTGACACAATCCATGTCCATAGTAGTCCCACAAATCCTCTAGTTAGAATCAAAGAATATCCAGTCGGGACATGCCTTTGACCATAGGCAAAAATCAAAACCAAAGAATAAAGATGACATAAAGAAGTCCATAGCATGAAATAGGGTCTTCTGGAGTGTGAAAGCTCAGCACTATATCCTGACTCAACAACTGTCCTCGAGTCATCAAGTCACTGAGCAGGAGGAGTGGTAGTATGATTGATTCCTGCATTGCGTAGGGATACAACATCTGAAGATGGTTAGCGGGGTGAACGCTAGAATGTAATTTAGTGATAAAGATAAAATAATGACATCCATACAAACCAAATCAAACCAATGCAAATAACTATATGTAATTACATAGACATATATATCATGCCGGGATAGGGAACAAGGTTTAGTATGAATTTTAAAACCTTAAACTAAATTGTGTAGCTTTACCGTTATAATTTTGCCCATGGGCTACATGGGTTCAGTGTTACCTCCTAGACGGGCCCCATTATGTGTAGCTGCACAAACAGGAGAAACCATAGATGGCCGAGGATTCTCTTATACCATTCGCCCTATATAATACATATATACGTGTATAGACTTGGGGGATTCCCTTCTACCCAACAAGTTCAAGGTCATCAAGACCACCCCTCATGTCGGCAAATATGAGTTTTCAGTGTCCGTCCTTCGAACTCACACCTTCAAGGCTAGCTATCACAACCCCCTTTATTGCCCAATTAAAATATTTAACACATACCAAACCATCAATTTTAAGATTTAATTATTAAGGCATTATTAAGTGATATCGTCATACCGACCATAGCTTGCAAGCAATGCCATTAGTCAACACTTAGGGGATTTCCATGTACCCCGCAGATTCCATTATTAAAATCACTTGGGGGTTCCCATGTACCCCATAAGGTTTTTATTGTAAATTAACTTGGGAGATTCCCGTGTACCCCACAAGGTTTTCGAAACCATCCTTAACTATTTAATCATTTATTCCATGCATTAATTTCAAGAAATAAGTTAAATCAAATACCTTGGGGATTCTATTGTACCCCTAATTCAAATTCCCACTTTTCTCATAGCTAGAAACCAATTTTACAATACAGGGTTGGGGTCATAACCACTTCAAAAGTCACAAGTTTAGAGAAAATACCATTATCAAGTTCAACCACCATACCCATGCACCCACATTTTCAAAACCATATTTAATACATAGAAAATCATAATTAAACCATGGAAAAATGTTATTCAACCATACGCATTCCAAACCCCCAATATTTATTTCAAAACCATGACAATACCATGAAATTCATACATTAAAACATGTGCTTTTAATAAAATAACAATGAGGGAAGAGTAACATGCCTGAAATACCAAGAAATTTAAAAGAGATTGCACTCCTAGAACCCTAGATGATCACTTTTTTTGAAACCCTAGCCTTATCTTGAACAGAGAGTTTGAGACAAAATTTTGGGAGTGTTTTATTAGGAATAATGTGATAATGAAGTCCCAAGGAAGGTTTTAAGTCGTGGGTTCAAAAGGGTTAAAGTGAAAAATGTCCAAAGTGCCCCACTTAAAAGCTAAAAAAATTGTCCTTGGTTATGAGTCAATCCATTGACTCATCATCATAACATACGACTCGTAGCCATGAGTCGTATACTAGATAGTGAGTTGGGAACCCATACACTGTCCACCTTATGACTCCATGTTCCCACTCATAACCTGATCCTACGACTCGTAGAGTCTAATCGTGACCAACATAGTACCCAAAGGGGTTAGACATTGGAAAACATACGAATCAACCCCACACATGGTCTTACGACTCGTAGTGATTCACTCGTAGTTAGAGTAGAACTTAGCTAATTTCACACTGGTTTGGTTATGACTTAGGCCCCTAGACTTGTAACCACACCATACGACTCGTATGATAAGTCGTCAACAGGGCAGTGAGCTCAAAGCTCAAGAAATTTTCCAAGGGACACAATCCAGGGTGTTTCACATGCATTAAAACACTCAGATAAGTTTTTATTCACAAAATCATACTTGACTTCAGTGTTGAAGTAAAACTTGCACCAGTAATTAATGTTGTAGTATATTAACTCATCTATCATTTTTTTAGGACCAAGTAACTTCATCTTCTCTATGTTTTTCCTCAATTGAGACTCAAATGTATTTTTGACAATCTTCTAAAATTGTTGTCTTCTTTGAAAACCTCTCCAATCCTTCGCCCAATTAGCTAAAATGTGTCTTACACATCTTCTATGATAAGATTGAGGGAGCACCTTCTCAAGTGCTGCAAATAGTCCCTACAATACACATATATACCATAAAATAAGATAAAATTAAGACATAATATAACAGGTTAAACTAAAAAGAAATTAAACATAAAACAGTATACATACCTTCTGCATATATTTCAAGGTGAGACCTTCACCTTCTTCAAGTCCTAGGTCATTCCTTATGCACCTAACAAACCAAGTCCATGTGTTTGTGTTCTCCTTTTCAACTACTGCCCAAATGTTGCAAATAGTCCCTAAAATACACATACATATCATAAAAAAGATGAAATTAAAACATAATTACATAAACTAGGTTAAACTAAAAAGAAATTAAACGTAAAATAGTATACATACCTTTTGCATATCTGTAATTAAGGTGAGACCTTCACCTTCTCCAAGTCCTAGGTCATCCCTTATGCACCTAACGAACTAAGTCCATGTGTTTGTGTTCTCCTTTTCAACTACTGTTCAAGCAAGTGGTAGTATCTGGTTATTTCCATCCTTAGCCGCAACAACTATCAATTGGCCTTTACAAATATCTTTAAGAAAACAACCATCTAAACTATACACTTTCTATAATGTACCTATGCCTTCTTCAAAGCATCAAAACAGATGTAGAAACTCTAAAATTTTGATTTACCTGCTGCATCAGCCTCACGAAGTTTAACAACACAACTAGTCCCTGAATTTGCCCTCAACAGTTCATGCTTGTAGTCAAGAATTCTTCCAAATTCTACATCATGATCATCTATTATATCTTTCAACACTTTAGCTCTTGCTCTTCTCATAGTAGTCATACCAACATAAGGTTTGAACTTTTTTCTAATCAACTCTTGCAACTTGATTACCCTTATATTTGGTTGCTCAATTATTCTTTCTCTAAAGGTTTCAGCTACAAACTTTGCATTGCACAAGTAATTTCTGATTGTCTTGTTGCGAGTATGTTTTGGAATGTAAGTTTTTATCTTGGAATTATTTGTTGTCTTGTAAAGACCTGAATACAAAATCCATGGACAACCGTCCTTGCATCTAACTCTAATATTTTTTTGGCTCATTCATCTGCTTCTCCACATGAACCCTCTTTCTTACTGCATATTTAGTCACTACTCTTCTAAATTCATTCACATCTTTAAACACCATACCCACTGCCAAATGATTTTCTTTGTAGTTGGGTTATGAATGATTTTCTGAGTTGTTGTCCTTCTTTTTCTTGACAACTTAATAATTTTTGCCCTACCAGATGGAACCATATCATGTTCATCATCACCAAAACAATTATCTTCATCCAACCCAAAACTACCTTCATCAGAACTTGCAAAGTAAGGCTCATCACCTTCTAGCCTTTCTTTTTGACTTACTTTACCTGTTTTAGTTTCATCAAACCTAAATCTGGTTCTACTTCACCTACTGATACCCCTGTATTGTAAGCTGGTATTCTCTCATTTCTTTTCCTCCTTTGAAACTTCTTCTTTTCAGCTCTCAATTCCCTAACCTTCTCATGTGCATCACTACCATACTCTCCCTCCTCATCATCTCCAACTAATTTTGCTTCTGACTCAACACTATCCTTAGTAAAGTAATCAGAACCCTCTACTTCTTCTTCTAAAAAATCACTTCCAGTAGGATCAACATCAATATTAATATCATCAACTGTAGTAGCACTAGGTGAAACAATACTAAGTGCAAAAACACTAGATGAAGCAGTACTAGGTGCAACAACACTATCTGCAGTAGCACTATCTATAGTAGTAAAATGTGGTGTGGTGGCAAAATGAGGTGATGTTGAAAAAGAAGTAAAAGGGCCCTCCACATTTAAATGGTCCTCACCTATCCTAACGTTAGGCCTAGTATTAAAAGATGCACCAAATTTCTCCATATCCCGATGGCTAACATTTTCTAATAACATGAGGTCCACAATTAGCTCATCAACCAAATGGTTGACAAATACCTCCACTTCATCCCCATCTTCCAAGGAACACATCATGTCTAAAATACCCATATCATTATCAACATCTACCAAAATGCCACTGCTAGGTGATTTAATGCTAAAGGTGCAAGTTATGCTATATTCTAATTTTCTAATATAGTCTCTCAACTCAAAATATGACATATTATTACATCAACATTAAAAAATTTAGTAATTTTTCTACTATTATAAACTGGTTCCCCACTACTTAAATCTAACACCCCATCATGATACCATCTTAAAATAATCAAAGTAAACCCATTCATGTCTTACTTGATGACAATAAAGATCAAATAAAAATTACTAGACTAGACATAGTAGCTTACTAGCATAGCAACATAATCAAAAATCCAAGCATTATCTGACTTTAATCCAATATTGTCAGGCTTAAACAATAATGAAAAAACACATAATATGAAGATATGAATGTAATATGCTACTTTTTGAACCATGTAACAACCTAATACTAAGACACACATATATAGAACATCATGCGACTTAGATGAGAAGGAAATAACTGATTTCATGAAAATGATTAGAATATGGTATAGATGAACACCTACTCAATAAAATAGTAACATGCACATGCTATTGCACACAATTAATTTCTTAATTTTTTAAATTAACAGTAAATCCTACAAAAGCGCTAATTTTGAATCACTCGACTTAAACAATCAACAAAAAACTTAATTAAATGCAATTTCGAACCTTCTAATATGGTCTTAATTGAACACTTAGACAACATAACAGTAAGACACACAACTTAATTTCACACAATTAACCTCTTAATTTTTGAGATTAACGGTAAATCCTAATTAAGATTAAAATTAATTTAGGGCACAAAAACCACACCTTTACTAAATTAAACCAGCAATAAGATGATTTACCTTCGAAATCTACAATCTTTTATCACTAAGATTCAATTATCACATTAAAAAAAAGAGAAAATCTCAAAGAGAGAGGAGAGAGAAAGTTGAAAAAGTTGTCTGAAATTTTCAGAAAAAAATATTTTGAGAAAATGAAAAAAATGAAGCCCTATTCATTTAGGCGGGAAATGAAAAATTTGGAGTGGGATCAGCGCGTGCACACACGCATGTCTTATTATTTGATTTATATTGACACGTTAGCACTTGGGGGTACTAAATATAGAAAAAAATAGTTCAGGGAGGGGTGATGGGACTCTCATGAAAGTTGAGTGTGTAGTTAAAATTTTGAATAAAGGTTGGAGGGAGGGGGGATAATAGACCATATTTGGTAAGTGTTTTATGTCAGGGGTGTTGTTAGAAAAAGAAATTCTTGCGAAGAGTAGCAAATTGTGTTTAATTAATTAGTTTGAAATTGCTTTTGCCAATAGGGAAAATGAAATTTTTGATCCTTGTATTATAGTGTTATTTTATTTTTTGATCTTTGTATAATTCGACTGAGCATATTTAACGTTCAATTAACATAGACGTGCTATTTTAATCCCCAAATTAACGGAAATTAAAAACTTAAAGCTGGAATAATGACTCAAAGATACATTCTTAAAAGACTTGGTCCAACATTCTTTCTTTTTGTTCTTCACAATTTTAAGGTAAAAAAATAAAAATCCTAGGTCAATTTTTCAAAGACATGTTCTTGCTGAAAAAGTTTTGGTTAAATTTTTTTTAACAGTTGTGATATTGTCAAAGCTTTTAATCTGTGCACACATATATGTTCATCCCTCCGAGAGTGCTAAGTTAAAACAAATATATTTACAAAACTTATATTTTTTAAATAGAAAATTATAAAAAGACAGAGCATCATTTCTAGTAAACGAAGAGAGAAGATGAGGAGGAGAGGGGGAGAGAGGGGGGGGGGGGGTAAGAGAAATTTTTGTACCCATATGATTTTCATTTGGAGGGTGGAGCTGATGGGGGACTGAATCTTCGTGCCTTATTGTCGGCGGATATCGTTCGTGACACATTATTTTTTATTTTTTAAAATTAACAAAAATAATTATACCGTTAAATTTTTTAACTTTCATTAATTTGAGGAATCAAAATAACATATATATGCTAACTGAGGGTTAAATACGCTTAGTCCGATTACAGAAGGATCAAACATGGAAGAGCTATAACACAGGGATAAAAAATATTTCTTCTTTGCCAATAATAGAGCAATATTTTATGCTTGGACAATATTTCAAAAATATGTTTGAGAAAAATTACTTTTTTATGTACTGAAAAAATAACCTCTTTTATTGCTCAAGAGCACATTTTTTATTAAAAGCTTGATCAAACACCTTATTCGAAAAAATACTTATATTACGTAACTTAGTATAAATATTTTATAATATTAGATCCAATTTAATCCATATTTATATATAAGTACCTTTTATATATTATTATACAATTTTATATAAGGTTAACACATCAAGGATTCTATCTTTTGAGATATGTTAAGTTCACAAATGGGCTATAAAATGGGTAAACTACACAAATAACCTCTATAGTAGGTGAATTTATTTTTTTGTCCCCATAAGAAAAATCCTACAAAACTAGTCTTCCTTCCTTTTTATGTATAAGACTTTTACCTATTTGCCGCTCTATACCTCAAATAATTTTAGACAACTCTCCATGCATATTTATCTTTCAACTTCTATTTTTTTTCTCTTTTATTTTAATTCTTTTTCAACCTTTACTTTTTCTTTTCTTTTTTTCCTCTCAACCTCTATTTATTTTTCTCTTTTTTTTATTTTTCGTTGATTTTTACTTGTTCTTTTCTTATTTTTTTATTTTTTCTAAATTTTTTCTCAACCTTTATTTTTCGTTTTATTTTTTTTCTTTTTTTCTCAACCTTTTTTTTTTTAGTTTTTTTCCCCTTTCAACTCCTATTTTTTCCTTTTTCTTTTCTCTTTTTTTCTTTGATTTTTCTTTTTTCTTCTTTTAAAAATATTTTTTCTTCTTTTTTTTTTTGCAATTTTTATTTTTTTCCTTTTTTCTTTTATTCCCTCCAGTTTCATTCGAGAATAGGTTATGCCCCAAGAGAAAAAGTTGACATTACCACATTGTATTTCGATTTATGAGATGTTCTATAAACCTTGCCTTAGAGGTAGGACTTAGCCCAAAGACTTTCAAACAACAAGTTACGTTCCATGGGCAAGAATTGACACTACCACATTGTGTTTTAATTTATGAGATGTTCCATAACTATTGCGTTAGAGGCAAGACTTAGACCAAGTGCTTTCAAACAAAAAGTTACGCCCCATGGCTACGACGTTATATTTTGATTTATGAAATGTTCTATAACTCTTATCTCAGAGGCAAGACTTAGCCAAAGGACTTTCAAACAACAAGTTATGTTCCGTGGGCAAGAATTGATACAATTATATTATTTTTTGATTTATGAGATGCTCTATAACTTTTAACTTAAAGGCAAGACTTAGCTCAAGGACTTTCAAACAACAAATTACGCCCTATGAGCAAGAGTTGACGCTACCACATTGTATCCTGATTTATGAGATACTCTATAACTCTTACCTTAGAGGCAAGATTTAGCCCAAAGAATTTCAAACATCAAATTATACCCCATATGTAAAGAGTTGACACTACCACATTCTGTCTTGATTTATGAGATATTCCATAACTCTTGCCCTAGAGACAAGATTTAGTCCGTTAGAGGAATAAGTTATGGGACAAGGGTTGACACTACCACATTGTGTCTTGATTTATGAAACGTTCTAAAGCTCTTGCCTTAGAGGAAAGAATTAGCACATAGACTTTCAAACAAGAAGTTACACCCCATAGGCAAAAGTTGACACTACCACATTGTGTCTTGATTTATGAGGTGCTCTATAACTCTTGTCTTAGAGGCAACACTTAGTCCAAGGACATTCAAACAATAAGTTATGCCTTGTGGGCAAGAGTTGATATCTTGTCTAGATTTATGAGATGTTCTATAATTCTTATCTTAGAGGTAAGACTTAACGTAAGAACTTTTACACCCTTAAGTTTACTTCGATGTCAAAGAAAGAATATACTCTTTACGAATTATCCAATTTTCTGTTTATTATCAAAAAATATAAGAGTCGAGCAAAAAAAAAGAATGGAAAAAAAGAGGAATAAATAAAGATCGAGAAAAAAAATAAAGGTTAAAAAGAAAATATAGGTGAAAAAAATAAAAATCAGAAGAAAAAATAAAAATAAAAATAAAACTTGAGAAAAGACAAAAAAGATAATACATAAATATGACCCTAAACTTGACACCAAATTATAACTTTGACCTTAAACTTTGATAGTGCATAAATAAGACCTTTAACTATTCAAAACCTGAAAAAAAATATGACCTCCAATTTTGCAACCCCATGCGTGAGTTTCACTCACGGCTACGCGGAAAGGTAATCCAATCACACGGTGCCACGTCGTTAAAAGGGCTGACTTGGAGGGGGGTCATATTTGTGCAGTTTTGAATAGTTAAAGGTCATATTTATGCACTGTCAAAATTTTGTTTTTTGTGTTAAAACAGAGTCGTTTTTATTATTATTATTATAAATTTTTTATTTATTCTATAACAGCAACACCTAGCTTTTTTTTAATTAAAAAATTGAACCTGTACAGTAGGCTGAAGGAAGCGCCTAAGAAGAACAAATAACACCACTGGGCTATCTAAGTGCCTTGTTTCATGTGGTTCAACATTAATATACGTACATAAATATAGATTTTCTACCTTATCTATATAACGTAATTTTTTTGCCAAGGGGTTCGGGTGAACCCCATGGCAACACGTAGGTCCGCCCCTGCGTTAATTTAATAACGTTTTGATAGCGTTAATTTAATAACATTGTAACATTAATTTGATAACGTTAATTTAATATACTACTACTACTATCCTTAATAACGTTAATTTAATAATGTTTTATTAAAACTATAATTTTTTTATTATTAGTATAGTTTCATCTTTAATTTAATATTTAAATAAATTATATTTAGATATATTATATAACTTAAATTTGCCCTCTGTTTTATAATATATATACATATCCGTGCGGGTTTTTAGTATGAGGCTGACCCACCTAATTAATAAATTTTCAATATTGCTCTTTTTCCGCAATGACAAAAGAAATTAGATGCCATTTTCATCTTTGAGCCGAAAATAATTTAAAAATAATAGTGAAAAGTCATTTAAAGGTCATATTTGTGCAGTTTTGAATAGTTAAAGGTCATATTTGCGCACTGTCAAAGTCTAAGATCATATTTATGTATTATACCAATAGATTTTAATCTGGACGCACCCAGTTTTGCATGTTGAGCTCGCGTTTTGCCACATAGGATCGAAGGTCATATTGTTCAGTTTTGAATAGTTAAAGGTCATATTTGTGCACTGTCAAAGTTTAAGGTCAAAGTTATAATTTGGTGTCAAGTTTAGGTTCATATTTATGTATTATCTCAAAAAAAATAAAGGTTGATACAAATGAATTAAAAAGAGAGAGAAATGAATAATAAATAATGTTTGAGAAAAATAAGAGAAAAAAAATGAAAAGAAAATAAAGGTTAAGAAAAATGAATTAAAATAAGAAAAAAATAAAAAATTAAAATTAAAATAAGAAAAAAAAAAAGATAAGAAAAAATTAAAATGAAGAAAAAAAGAAAAAAAGAAAAAAAGAAAAAAAAATTGAGAAACATATGAGCATGAAAAGTATAAAAATATTTGAAGCTAGAGGGGCCAAAAGGTGCTTGTCTTAGAGGGTGTTTGGAAGAGCTTATAAGTTAGTCAAAATGGTTTAAAGGCCACTTTTTGTTTTTAGAAGTGTTTGGCAATTTTGAAAATTGCTTAAAAAAAATCAATTTTGACTTAAAAAAGGCCAAAAACTAAAAGCTCAAATTCCTAACTTTTTTTTTTTTTTGCTTTTAATCCATTTTAGTTTGACCAATTAAAAGATATTTTTTCCCTCAAAATTCTCTCTTATTCCAAAATTATCTTTGTGTAGCCCAAAATAGATTTTAATGCTTAACACTTGTATTAGTTGAATATTTTCACTTTTTGTATTTATGGGAACTTAACTTTATCTATATTAGTACTTCTTTTGTATGAAACTTCTAATTTATGAAATATAAATTTTTATATATTATTCTCCTTCTTTAATATATCCTTTTAAATTTGAACAATTATTATTGTTCAACATATGAATTTCTCTAATAAGAAAAATAATTCACCCACCAAAATATATGGAGAATACTCATTGAAGATATACAACTTCATGGGCGATTAGTGAATAATCCATCTATATTTCACGATGCAACATTCATATTTGCCAATATTTTAATAGTGATAGTCATTAATCAATCAACGAGTAATATGTTTTCTAATTAAAAGCTTTTTATCAAACAAATAGTATCATTTGTGACCAACTATTTATCCATTAATGTAATTATAATGATTAGTAACATATATATTTTGCTTAATGATTTAAACTTTTTAACCAATAAAAAGTTTTTTAGCGCACAAATTAATATCCATAATGAAAATATTATATATATATATTGAATCATTTTAGAAATAAAAATTACTAATAATCAACTCTATATATTGTTAATAACTTTAAGGGTATTTAAGACATTTTGATAAAAAAAAGTGCTTAAAAGCATTTGTTTACCAAACACATCAGTAACTTTTTTTCAGTTTTAACACTTTTATCCAAATACGTAACTGTTTATTTTTAAAATAAGTTCAGCACTTTCAAAAGCACTTTTAAAGAGTTTTTTAAAAGCCACTTTTTTCAGCTTATCCAAATGGGCCCTTATACATAAAAAGGAGGGAAAACTAATTTCTAAAGATTTTTCTTATGAGGGACTAAAAAACAAAGTCACCATTACTAGGGTCATCCCATGTAATTTTCATCATAAAATGGGTTGGTCTTGATACTTTGTTTTCTATAAAAAAAAATCTTACAAAAATAGCCTTCAAAGGGTGATCTTAATTTTTTTACCCCTCTTAATAACTCTTGCTTGTATGACACATGTCTTAACACTTGCCCACAAGACAAACTTTATGATATTTTAAGACAACGAACCAGCATAAAGAAATCAGAAGTTTTGCCTTTATAGGCAGTTTTTAGAATTTAGATATGGTATCCATTAGACACACGTTTTAACTCTTGTTAATAAGGTATACATTTAGGACATTTTAAGACAACGAAACTGCTCAATTGATCCCAAATTTTACCTTATAGGCAAACATTAAATTTTTCTTAGGAGTGATAAAAATTCTAAAAATTACACAAATGCACAACTTATGTTTTCAATATTACAAAAAATCTCAACTCCCTAAAAATATTACAAAAATTCCACATAGACATAGAATGTTATGTTTATCTCGGCTATGTTATGTATATTAATAGGGAGAGAGTAAAGTAATTAAAAAGATGGTAGAAGGTGTAATTACTTTTTAAAAGTTGATATTTATGTTATTTATACATAAAAATTCAAGACAGAACACTGGGACATTAGATGTAAATTCCACAAATAAATTTGTCTAAATTTTACATTTCAAACAACTTTAAACTTTGTAAAATATGGCTAGCCCATTACCAATAGGGCCCAATTACTTTTAAGGAAGATGGATACATTTCGGACCCAATTTTCACATTTCCGCAATCTTCCCTCTCTCTCCTTCGACTTGTAACTTGTAAGTGCTCTCTCTCTGTGGGTTTTCCCCTTTTCCATGATTATGACCAGTAATCCCATGCGATTTTAGCTTCTATGCTTTGTTAGTACTGTTGTCATCAGTTTTCTGAAAATTTGTATTTTGAATTATGCATAAGATAATTTGATTAATGGGTCCAAATTTGTTGCTCGTCTTAAAGATTCCCTATTATGTTTAACATTTACCAATTGGGCTCAAAGTTATATATTTTACCAACAACAAATCCAGTCTGGGAGGGTAGAGTGTATGCAGACTCGAGGCTGGCAAATCGTGAAAACTGCAACATCAGCATATAAAAGATAAAAAAAATTGATTTCTATCCATCTGTCTTAGCCTTGGTTGTACAGATTTACCTGGTATGTATTGCTGGTGGGAGGTGGTAGATTTCTCGTGAAATTAATTGAGGTGCGGACAAACAGGTGTTGACACTGTCGTTATAAAAAAAATAATAAGATGCTTGTAACTTAGATAGTGATAAGAAGTCTAAAAAAAAATAAGGGAAAGAAAGGAATATTACTGCCCTTTGCGCAAAGTTAGTATTAAATATACCGAATCCCTCTAATTGTAGGCCTATACGATTCCTATTTCTAACTATCGTAAATGTAAGCAGTTTGACTGGAGATCCGTTTGGATGCAAACATCTAGATTTTAAATGAGTGGATTCAAACGTCTTTTGATTTCACATGAAATGATTTTCAACTGTCATTTGATGAAAAAAAAATTGAAATCAGAATCAAATAACTGGGATTTGAGTTTGTATTATAAACCCAACTATTGATTTGAGTTTGTGCGTCAAATCCAATTTTTCTTAGATATATTATTACAGTTCGAAAAATTAGGATTCTTTCCATCGAAATGGAGCCCTTGATTTATTCAAAATATCCTTTGATAAATTGATTAGTCTAAACCAGTCGAGCTAGGTTAATATGCTGGAGAATTATAATTAGTTTCTCTGTTAATTTACAGTGTGATTATTGGTTATTAGAGAGGAATCAACTAACCCGAACTATTGGTTAGTCGAAAGTGAAATGCATAAAAAATGCTTCCTCGTTTCTGCCGGTTGACTGGAGAAAGTCCTCTTCATTATGGGATGGGATATTAGGGGAATGAAATGTTGGTTGGAATAGTTTAAATTTAAAGTAAGTATTACGTAGAGATCAGAAATTCACAACGGGATGTGATTTGAGGGCCAGAAAGCAAAAGCATAGGGACTCCAAATAATTGGAATTTTCACTTGTTCCAGACCAGCAGAACCAATGACAGGGAGTTAAGGTGTCAATTTTAATCGGTTTCCTTTCCCTCCTATGTTCCTGTACATGATACGGGGCACCTGTTCTGAATTTTTGCTCTATACAGGCCTAATCAAATAGTAATTAATTAGTTGCAAATGCTCATGCATGCCGGTGCATGGATGAACTAATCTTGTAATTAACCTAACTTCTAACCATTTCTTCAGAGTCCCAGGCTTGGTTGGTGAATTTACGTGATGAATGCTGCAACATCGTTATTTAGGAGGTTAAATATCAGAGAGCTGGTAACAAGAACACCTGCTTACAATACCGCTAGTGGTATGCATTCATTCATACCCGAAGCATATGCTTTTGAAATAGATGAAATCTGTAAAGACTCTGATCTATGTTCCCATTGTGCAAATTTAAGATGTTTCTGGAGATGGATTGAGCTTGATGTTTAGACGGTGGGCTACCAAAAAGACAGCAGGGTCTACAAAGAATGGCCGTGATTCAAAACCAAAGAATCTAGGGGTGAAGAAATTTGGTGGGGAGGTAAGAATCTGGAAAAATTTGGATGAAGCATTAATTGGTTTAGAGAAACTCTGTTCCGCCATTTCAAAAAGAGAAACTTTTTTTTGTCCCAATGTTGCATATAAAACTTGCTTTAAAACCAATTAGCATCACTCTTGATGTTAAACAGTTTTCTTACATGCAGAGAGTGATTCCAGGAAATATTATTGTTTGTCAAAGGGGAACCCGATTTCATCCTGGAAACTATGTTGGAATTGGGAAAGATCACACGCTTTATGCTTTGAAGGAAGGCTGTGTTAAGTTTGAGCACCACAAGTTGAGTGGGCGCAAATGGGTGCATGTTGAGCCCAAGGATGGGCATTTGCTTCTCCCAATCTACTCAAGCACTACAGCTGCCGAACCGAAGACAGCTACTTAAGTTTCTCTGATTTTTTAACTGTTGAGTGGTTCGTGGATAAGCCACGAATTTTGTCTAGTCTTTGTATCTCTTAGGTCTCTTGATTTAAAGCAAATATTTGAAGATTAGTTGATGAATAGATGTTCTGCCTCTATTTTTGATAAAATATTGTGGTGGTGGAAACTTTATATGGATTACTAGCTTTTGGGATTTCCATTTATCATATACTTGCTGAAACGTTGTCATGGGGATGAGATGCTGTTTGATGTGGAAACTTGTGTTAGTATTGACGAGTATCTTTAGGACATGTGATGACAGCACAAACAGTGTTTAGTAGTCTGGTAAGAGCTCATTGTTTGGTTAGAGGCAGTTTTTATGAAACTTGGAAAATATCAAGGTTAGAAGCTTCATATGACTGCCAATTTGCTATAGCATTTGGCGTAAATTATTTTATTGCCATTGTAAAGCCTGTTTAAAGGAAGTTATCGGTCTTATACTGCAATGGACTAAGCGTTTAATATGCCTTACAGAGTTGCTAGTTAATATAATCTGCAGGATACTGATATCTTGAGCCGACTATTATCAGTAGTCAATTTTGTCCCATCTTGTACTTAAGCAGTTATATAAAACGATAACATAACATATTCCTTTTTTATTTTGATAATTATTCTTTTATATGATCGTCCAATAAAATCAGACCTTGCTTGATACATCGGATTCTCCTTGTGTTATTCTTTTTCCAAAAAGTGAGCTGAAGATTGAGTTGGTCATTCTAAAGAAAAATAAGTTGGGAGGATTCCAATCCAAAAAAACAAGTCAAAAGGAAAATGCTACTCTACACAACCAAATATATGCAAAATAACCAAATTATTCTATAAACCAGTTTCACGTCTTTTCATTTAAATAAATGGTGGTCAGAGTCTCAATATAAAATGGGATGCTGAGATTAAATACTTTCTTCCGTTTGCTTTTACTTGTAACAATTTGACTTAACACATTCATTAAGAAAAACAATTAATAACATGACTATTTTACCATAGTACTCCTTTTAAATGATGTTTATATTGTGTGTTGAAATTAATTTGAACAAAAAGCAATAACAACTAAGGGTAAAATAGGAAAAAAAAATTTGTCTTTTCTTGATATATCAAAAATGACAAGTAAAAATAGAAATACAATTAGAAAATTTATAACAAGTAAAAGCAAACGGAGGGAGTAGTTTTCAGATAATGAAAGGTGTCTTTCTTTTGGGATAGATTAAAAAGTAAAATGTGTCATATAAATTTGGGAGAGGAGTGCTTGTCTTAGTATGTTGCAATGGATTGCTATCTCTTGTCCCCCTCATCAAAACGAAGAACAAAAGCAGAAGTATAATTCTCCATGAAAATTGAAACTACATAAAGTTGCTCCTTAAAATTGAGGCATTCATGGAGGTAAGAATACTGAGTGCCGAACAGTGCATTCACAACTGGACTTTGCATATATCCAAATATGAATTCTACAGCTGCACAGTATACAGATACAATGGACAAAAAAAGATATGAGTAATAAGATCAGTAAAGCTTTACTAAACCATGTCCTCGGAGAGAGGAGCAATTTGAAGTCACTCTTTATATGTACTCGACTCTAATCACATTACTTTCACATCCAGCTACATTTAGGTGCAGAAATTGCAGCCATTACTCTCTTCAGGTCAAGAACACAACTGAACTTGAGTATCCGCCCTGACCAGATGCACAAAGCTGCACTTGGAATTGTCTCTGGCAAACAACAGGAGCCCGCATTCCAAATCTACAGTTAATATGCAATGACCTTGTTGCAGCCGACAAGGTATCACATGAAAATTCAGCTTCTCTTAGCACCATACCACTTCTTTTAACTGCAGTTACTGTCCCCTTTGGTTCATTAATTAGTTCATTGGGCATCTGCAAAAATTTGGGATAACAATCAGCATCCTGCTGGTAGACCTTTTCTAAGTTCTCCATTTCTGTTCCATCTTTCCTATCGAGTTTACTAGTTAAGCTTTGCTTTTCAACTGAGTAGGACAGTCCATTTGCTCCCTCAACTAATCCAACACCACCCCAGGCTTCTGCGACTAGAAGACGGGTGCTTTTCTCGGGTTGAACATTGAATGCTTTCATGATTTGGATTATCTCTTCCGCTTTCCGAGGATTTCTATTTTCTGCATAACCCCATATCAGAGTTTCGAAAGCCTTCAAATTAGGAGATATTCCCAATTCACACATCTTCTCAAAGATCCTCATGGCATAATCCATTCTACCAGCAGTGCACCATCCACTAATTACAGTGGTGAAAATCACAACATTTGGACGATTACCAGATTCAATCATGTCATTCAGGACCTCTTCTGCTTTTTCTGGTTCCAATGCACGGACATAACCCTTGGCCAAAATGCTATACGCATGGACATCAGGTGGAATGCCAGCATTGACCATGTCATCAAAGACCTCCCTGCACTTAGCCATATATCCTGCAGCGCCCCAGGCATTCATGATGGTGCTGAAAGTAATGACATCAGGTTTGGCACCAAACTCTTCCATTAATGTAAGGACCTGATCAAATTGATGGAGGGTAAAACCTTTTACCAGACATCATGCTAAGTAAAATATTACGCAAATTGGTAAGCGTCCGAAGAGTAATTGAAAAAGTTGCAAAAGTTTAACCATCCTAAGACCTAAAGAAGTATATAAACTCTAATCTGCAACCAGAGGTGGAGCCAGGATTTTTGCTTAGGGGGGTCAAAATCTGAAGAAAAACTCATCGAAGGGGGTTCAACATCTAGAATATATAAATAAAAATCATTTTAACCATGTATTAATAATATAATTTTCCAACAGCCTCTCTACTTTTTCGGCAGTAGTGGTATTGATTGCGTACATCTTACTCTCCCCAGACCTCACTTTGTGGGAATACACCGGGCCTATTGTTGTATTAATAATATAATTTTCCGTCGAAGGGGGTTCATCCGAACCCCCCCTTAATAGGCTAGCTCCGTCCCTGTCTGCAACCAATAACTAGATTGTTTTCTGACATCTAATAGAAGGTTAATACTTATCAATCAAAAGCCATATCAATACTAACCTCATCAACACCGTCGCTGTCTGACATGTCAAGGAAGCCCTTGATCAGTGAATTGAAAATAACAAGGTTAGGATGCATTCCAAGATCCTTCATTGTGTATACAAATCTCAAGGCATCCTTTAGTTTATCTTCTTTACAGTATCCAGCTATGATGACACTACACGTCCGTTCGTTAGGGTGCACATTCTTCCTTTGCATTTCTAAAATCACTCTTTCAGCCTTTTCAGTTTGATGATTTTGACTATAAGCTGCTGCTATCGTATTGTAAGTGATAACATCTGGTTGTAATCCAGAAGCTATCATTTTATCCACAGTATTCCATGCATCGGTAAAATTCTTTTTGCTACACCATGCTTTAACAAGTACATTGTATGTCCTCAAATTTGGTTTCACGTTAACCTCCTGCGACATTAACCCCATTATCTTTAAAGATTCTTCAGGCTTTCCAGCAATTCCATACCCTTTGATCAAAGTGTTAAAAGTGCTGATTGCAGGCTTTATCCCACTCTTCTTCATTTGCAAGAAAGTTTTCATTGCTTCCTCCATGTTTCCAGATTCAGAAAATGCATTAACAACAGCGTTGAAGAAAACAGGGTCTGGCTTCATACCACTCTTTAGCACTTCAGACAAAATGGAATGGATGTGACTGAAACGCTTCTGGGCTGTCAAAGTCGCTAAGAGGGTAGTGTATGTAATTAGAGATGGTTTATGCCCTCCTTTAATCAAGCTATCAAAAATTAGCCGGGCTTCCTCGGGCCTCCCTCTTTCTAAAACAGTGTTCATCAGTTTTGTTCTTGAGCGGACAGTTCTACAGCTATTACCATTCACACAGAAGGCACAGAGGCCAGATTCTGGTGTTGGTCGCAGTGGCATCTTATCATCTAGATCTTTTTCCTGCAAATCACGAAAGCTTTAAGACTTTAGAAACAATCACTGATACTTGGGACAACAACGGCAGAAAAGATATTCTTTAACTTTTAGAATTTTTTGTTTTTAAATCGAGAACTGCAAAAGCATCTTGCAAAGTATAAAATCTAATAAATTAGCTTCATGTTTTGATGTTTTTGCTTCATGCAGAAGTCAAACTATATCTCTATGTACGACAACTATACAACTATGCCTCGGACCTTAATTCAATACCCTTGACGAATATCTGTTGTTTAAAGCACTATTATTTTGGTGATTGCATTTACTTCAATAGCAATCCTCCAGAAAACATCCTTCAAACTTATTAACCCCCAGCGATGATAGTAGTCATACAAACATATCATTATATTTCCAATAAAGAAAATTTCTTTGGAGTAGAGTTCTTTAAATAAGGACTGTTAGAATATGAGTAGGAATACTTATCTTCTAACAAGGACAACTATCATTCCTTTGAGGACAAGGAGATAATGTACAGAAATAACTTACCAAAGAAAGACTTGAAGAAAAAAGAACAAAAACCAGAAAAATGGGAGAACTATTCTACATACTGAGAGGCTTATGACTTGCTACAACAGAGAAGGCACAGTTTATGTCCTCGTCCAAACATGGACCTCTAGTTTTCTCGAGTAGGACCAAATGATACCTTCTTCTTAGAACCGAAGGGTGTGGCTTAGTGGTCAATGAAGTGGGTTGAGAACCATGAGGTCTCAGGTTCAAATTCCAGCAGAGACAAAAACACTAGGTGATCCCATCTGTCCTAGCCTTGGGAGACGGAGTTACATACTTACATGCTACCTGTTGCTTGTGGAAGGTAGCAAGTATCCTATGAAATTAGTTGAGCTACACGCAAGCTGGCCTGGACATCAAGCTTAACAAAAAAATTCTACCTTCTTCATAGCAAATAAAAGGACTCCTAATATGAAATAGGCCAGAACGGTGCCAGCATAGTTAGTTAAACACATGGTGCTGCAAGCATCTGTCTCCTCGTACTTCTCCCAACTCAAAACATTATGCAATAATACCCTTCATATGTTTTCCCAAAACAGGTAGGTCGTGTCACTCCAGCATCCCATTATATAAATGCGAAATGATGTGTGTGTGTGTGTGTTGGGGGGGGGACATAGAAACCTATTATGTTGGAATTGGTGGTTAATAAGACATAAGGTCCTTGCGTAGGACTAGAGTTACACGATACAAGGGAAGTAACCTAATTCATTCTTGGGATTTCTGATTATTGTGATGTAATCATTATGAATAGAGATTTGACAGAGTGACATGCATAGGACAGACACAGAACAGATGCAGTACCAATCACAAACAAAAAAGAAAGAAAACTTTCAAAAGGAAGGAGTAGCCCTATGGTAGATAGAAGTCCTTACGATCCCTTTCTTAAAAGGGAAATAATTTAATTAACAATGGGAAGATCTCCCATATACAAGAAGCACACTGAAAAGTAGAGAATCTGCAATATAATATGATTTTCCCAACGGAAATGTTAATTTACGTATATCTTGAATGAGTGATAATGAAGGAGAAATACTAACTTAATGGTTACTAAGTTAGTTGATGGGAAAACATCACATCAAAGTTTAAAGTCAAATTGATTAATAGATTCCTGATCTTGGAAATTGTGAGTAGTAAAAATAGAAAGATATCAAACATTTTGAAATGTTCCAAACTGTGAAGGGTGTCTAAATTGGAAGAGATTGAGTAACATGTTATCGCGTTAAATATACCTTGATTGGAAATGGATGCAGCAACTCTTTTCTGATAAGGGTTCTCATTCCCGACTTCTTGTGAAATTTTTCATAGGTGGGCCTTTCTATTCTAAAATCATCCATGTAATTTCCTGAAAACGTGAAAAAGCTTGCCAACTGAATATTGGTATAATTGATTAACTTTGGAAACTACGTAACTAAACAGGTTTACTGTGGAAGCTTTATCCCACAAACAAATTAAATAGAAAGGGGTAATGTTAACTTAGCAAATTTGAAAGTACAATATATAGATCGAGATCTGGCTTTTGGAACAAAACACTAAAGAACATAAGGCATAACTCTTCAGATCTACGTCTTTTTCATGCAATTTATTATATCAGTGAGTTTGGCTGAACTCTTTCGCAAAGAGTTATAAAACTGTATCATTACAATTGCAGCAGATGTCCCTGAAGAGACAAAGTATCAAAATTGTGAAGGTGACAGACTGCAGGGAAATATCACACTTATAATGAAGCTGATACTACCTTTATGGTCTATGCAATTAATAGAAAGTGCGCTGAAGGTTTCAGGAAGAGCTTGATTCCTAAAACAGTATAAGTGTAAACATCAATCAACAACAAGATATCCATTGTTCACAGAAATTTACTCAGATAAAAAATTTGAGATCAATCGGCCAAGACCAGGGTTATTTTCCTGTAGGCTAATTATTGAGTAATGAAAATAAAATGGCCCCCAATAGAGAGCAATGTATATAGAAGATTCGTTTAGCCAACTCCAACTAGTTTGGAATCGAGGCGTGGTTGTTGTATCCGACGGGCTCACTTGATGGTACTCATTATCTATGTTGGTCAGACACTTCAAAAATGTCGACTAGTGTATGTCGGATTCTCGTGTATTTTTGAATCCGACATGGCTGCGGCATCATTTTCGAAGAGTCCGAGCAGCATAGCTCATTATGTGAGTCCTATCCGGCATCCACAGGTGCAAGGTCTGATCCTAGCCTGTTCTCCTCCTCCCCTTTCCCCTAACCCCAAAACACAATCCCTCCCCCAAAGAATCAAAACTATTTATTAGCGGAGCCTGCTGCACTAAACTCCGCCACTATGCTTGGGTTCCATGGAAAGGCCGGAGCACAAGGGTCTATTGTATGCAGCCTTACCCTGCACTTTGCAAGATTCTTATTAGGGCAGCTAGGTGCACTAAGCTCCCGTTATCCGCAGGGTCTGCTGAAGGGCCGACCATAACCTTACTTTGCATTCTACAATAAGAACTATTTATTAATCAAAAACAACCTTGCCTTGTTAAAGTGCATAGCAACATGCTTTTCTTAGCATCTGAAGTGACAAATGCAGAAGAGAACTATAGAAAGAGAAAATGACTCCCAAGTTTCAGAATACACAGCCAAAACTTGACACTAGAAATTCTAATGAAATCCCAAATAAACCCATTTCTGCAATCAACAAAACAAGCATAACCCACTCCACAAAAACCCCATTTCTCCCAGAACTAAAAAATTCAGTCCAAGAAAATCACTAAAAAACAACCCAAGAGAACTAAAAAACAAGACAAAGATAAGAAGATGATTCTAACACAAACGTTAACTATCATGCCGATCAAAAGCCCATTCAACAATCAACAACAGCAACAACAATGAAATCCCACAAGTAGAGTCCGAAAGGATAGAGTATAAACTACCTTACCACTATCTCGTGAAGATAAAGAGGCTGTTTCCATACCCATTCAAGAATCAATAAGCAAAAAACCAAACTTAGCATCACTTAAGTTCTTAAAAAAGAAAATAAAAAGGAAAACGTGAAATCTTTGTAGTACCTTAGTTGGAGTTGTAGGATTGGCTAGCAGAATGAGAGGGGGACAGCTAAATTTGCATGGGGGTAGTATTACACACACTTGGTTTCTTATATTAAGAAAAGATAAAATGAGTTGACACAATTTTTTTCTTCATTCAAAATTATCTTATCCACGGACAATTTATACAAATGGATTGCATAGCAATAGTGTCCTTCCAAGTTCCAAAAGATAAGGAATGGAGAGGAGAGGTTGGAAATTTTGAAAGAGACAATTTGGATGAAATCCTCGTTCTTTTTTCTATATTGGTTTTTTTTTTTTTTTTTTTTTTTTTTTTTTAAATTGGGGTAGGGGATGGGGAATGGTGGAAGGTATTATAATATGGGGAATTCATCTATATTGTTTTTTTTTTTTTTAATTGAGGGTAGGGGATGAGAAATGGTGGAGGGGATTATAATGTGGGAAATCAAACCCTCACCAATAAGGTAAAAGTTCAGGTAACTAACCAACTAATCTACTAAGATTTTCCTTCTATATTGGATTTATTTTCAGAAGAAAAAACTTTTTTTGGTGTGTGTGTAACAATTTTCTCAAATATGATACTATGAAGTGGTTATATTTCAATATAAAATTATTATTATTATCTAATTTTACTATCTAATAACTAATAAGAGGGAAAAGCAAGAGAAGCCGACAGCACAACCTCAACATGTCTACTTCAACGACTTATTTGGTGATTTTACTATATTATTTCTGATTAATTATTATAAGTTATTTATATATTAAAAAATTAATAATATTTTTATAAAAAAATAAAATAAACATTTATGACATGTTTGTTTCAGCTGCTTCAATTTTAATTTTACTAAACATCACTCCTAATTAATTATTATAAGTCATCTAAATATTAAAATAATAATAATAATATTTAATGAAAAAGTAAAATAGATATAAAATGGTAAGTTAACTCTTGATATTTTAAATTAACTTGACATCTTATATGAGGCCCACATAACAAAAAATTCGCAAGTATTTTTTTATAGTAATTTTGTTATATCACTTTCAGTTAGTTGTTGTGAGTCATTTAAGACATGTCTGCTTCGCTGCTTCAATCGTAATTAATTATTATGGTTATCTAAGCATTATGCCACTTAAATTGGAATAGAAGAAAAAATATTATAAATTACAATAATTAAAAACTTAAACTATTTAGAAAATGTAATCGACTATCAATGCCATAAAAGTTTGAATAATGAGAGTAACATATATTTTTGAAAATTATATAAAAAGTATTATAAATTACAATAGTTAACAACTTAAAACATCTTAAAAAAATTAAACTGTTATATATTAAAAAATTATAAAAAATACTATAAATCACAGTAATTAACAACTTTAAAAATTTAAAAGATATATAATATTTGATTGATGAGACCCGAGGGGGGAGGGGGTGTTAGTGATAAATTGGAGGTTTGGAGACAAACCTTGGAGTCCAAAGGGTTCAGGTTGAGTAGGACCAAGATGAAATACTTGGAATGTAAGGTGAGTGACGTGACACAAGAAGACGAGGTGGCAGTGAAGTTGGATTTGCAGGTTGTTTGTAGAAGAGATAGTTTTAAGCATCTTGAGTCTATGATTCAGGAAAATAGAGAAAATGATGAGGATATCACACACCATATTGGGGTGGGATGGATGGAATGGAGGTTTGCCTCAGGAGTTTTGTGTGATAAAAAAGTGTCTCCCAAGGTTAAAGGCAAATTCTATAGAGTGGCGGTCCGTCCGATTATGTTGTATGGAGCAGAGTGTTGGCCAATCAAGAATTCTCACATCCAAAAGTTGAAGGTGGCGGAAATGAGAATGTTGTGTTGGATGTGTGGACTTACTAGGAGAGATAGAGTTAGAAATGATATTATTTGGTCGAAGTGGGAGTGGCCTTAGTGGAGAAAAAGATGTGAGAAGTGTGGTTAAGATGGTTTGGGTATGTAATGAGGAGGGGCACAGATGCCCCAATTAGAAAGTGCGGGAGGTTAGCTTGGATGATTTCAGGTAGGGTAGAGATAGACCAAAGAAATACTCGAGGGAGGTGATTAGACATGACATAGAACAATTACAACTTACTGAGGACATAATCCTATAGAGGAAAGTATAGAGAATACAAATTAGGTTAGTAGGTTAGTGCGTGTAGGTGAGTCGTATCCAATAGTTAGGTGTGCTTTGGGATAGTCTGCTAGTAGTTATAGGACTATTCACATAGGATGGAGTCTCTAGTTAGGTGGTTTAGGAGAGGTAGGCGCTTGCGATTTGTTAGTATATCGTACTACTTCGTGGGTGCCTTATTTCTATTTTTTTTCTTTCATCCTATTATGTTTTATTACGATCTTATTTACTATTTCTGTGCCTTGAGTCGGGGGTTTATCGAAAACAGTCTATCTACTTCTTTAGAGGTAATGGTATGGACTGCATAGATTTTACCCTCCCCAGACCCCACTAGGTGAAAATTTCACTAGGTATGTTGTTGGCGTAAAATATTTGATTGACTCTTGAAATTATATAAATGCCACTTAAATTGAAATAGAAGAAAAGTATTATAAATAACAATAATTAAAAACTTAAATTATTTAAAAAATATAATTGACTATCAACACCACAAATTTTGGACAGAGAGAGTAACGTATATTACATGGAAACTACATAAAAAAAATTATAAATTACAATAATTAGCAACTTAAAATATCTAAAAACATATTAAAAGTATGACTGATTATCTAAATTTTATTTGTGTCGCATAAATTGATACCAAAAAATAACGTATACTGAGTCCATGTTATCTAAAAATCAGTAATATAGGCACGTCGGATTTCGCTTTTCACACTCTTTATTAATTTATACATTTGTAGAGTTTAATATTGACCATAAATTAATTTTTAAAAATAAAATTATATATTTGAATAATAAATCACAATAATTGATAATTTAAAACATTTTAAGAATATATGCAAAAATTACTCTAAAAAATAAATTTATTTAAATTTCAAAATTCAAAAAATGTCACATTAATTGATATAGTTATTATTATAATGTTAATTTAGGATATATGTTGAATCTAATAAGAGGGAAAGAGCAAGCAGGAACCCATCAACATGTCTGCTTGCAGATCCGTTCAGTTGCTTACTCCGTGATTTTACTATATCACCCCTATTTAATTATTATTTGTTATTTATGTATTAAAGAATTAATAATATTTAATAAAAAAAGTAAAATATGTATTCATGACATTGTCTGCTTCAACCGTAATATTACTATATCACTCATAATTAATTACTAAGTCATCTAAATATTAAAATATTATTATAAAGTCATCTAAGTATTTAAAATTAGTATATTTAATGTTAAATTAACTTGACATACGAGGCCCATTTAATTTTTTTTTCACAAGTATTATTTTTATAGTAATTTTGTTATTTCACTTCTAATTAGTTATTATAAGTCATTTAAGACATGTCTGCTTCGCTGATTCAATCGTGATTTTACTTTATCATCCCTAATTAATTATTATGACCATCTAAACATTGTCTCACTTACATTGAGAGTTGAGAAATTATTATTTTTTTAAAAAAGAAAACAAAATCTTTTTTCAAATGAATAAATATATACATTTTATAATTTAATTATTATTATAATATTAATTTAAAATAGATATTGGGCCCTGCATTGCACGGGCTACTCATAACTAGTATCTTTCTTAAAAGAATATGTATTATTTCCTCTGTTTCAATTTGTTTGAACAACTTTTTTTTACGTCCGTCTTTTTCTTTTTAGTAACTCTTCATGTATGCTTTTCACATGACATATTTAAAACCACAAGATTAAAATGCATTTTGGTACAATCTACTTTCTTAAATTTCATGTCAAGTCAAAATATAACAAATAAATTCAAACGGAAAAGTATCAATCTATAAAACTATCACAATACTAATGCCAAAATATTCAAATAACTACACATGTTGCACTCAAAATAAATAATAAAAAAATGTTGGGGTGAAATTCTCCCCTAACGTAGCACTCTCTAAACCCTAGCCGATAAAACCCTACTTTCGCTTAATCAGAATGACCAATATGGCTGGTGGGCAACCTTCCCCTACAGTTGCTCAACCCCAAAATACATCCCCTTTGTCTAATAAAGGAGTGGAGATGACATATGTAATAACCTTAGAACCCATAGTATCGACACGCACGACCTTAACTATAAAACCCTTATCGTATTTGCAAGGAGAACTAAGAGTGGTTTAGAAAGAAGAGGAAATCACATAGATAATAGTCAATGAGGATCTGAAATTTGCAGTAGTAGGAAAATTCTCATATGGATGGCTGTACATTCAGGAGTTAAGGAAGATCACTCCCAAACAATGTGAATTCAAAGGGAATGTTAATATAGGATTGGCACAATGCATAAACATTCCCTTTAACTTGACTTCATATCGCATCTGTGACCTTCAACTTTGGGTGTACACAAATATACCCTTAAACTTGTATATAGTTGAACAAGTAGACACATATGTCCTATGTGGCATCCTACGTGGCCAATTTTTGTCCTACATAGCATCCTAGGTGTATTATGCCACGTAGGACGTATATTTCAACTTTATACAAGTTTAAGAACCTATTTGTGCATACCCAAAATTGGAGGTCATAGATATAATTTGAAGTAAAGTTAAAGGGCATGTTTATATATTATGTCTATAGGATTACTATGCAATCAATATGTGATCATTAAGGCATCACAGATCGAAAACTATGTTAATCTACTATCAAAACCTATATTCTATATTGCCCATGGGAAAAGGAATTACCCCATGATGACGCTCAAATGAAATCCTTTATTTGAACCTAAGGAGGAATATCAATAGCAATTGCATGGATCTCATTGCTTGCATTGCAATCTATTTCTTTTTAAAAGAAGCCATTTTCCCCCTTTCTGCCGCAGTTGGTAAACGTTTTCAAGTTGATATGGCCACAAGTTGAAAAACAAAATCCAGCTATGCTAGGGTCAAGGTAGAGTTGGACTTGTTGAATAATTTTCCAAAAATAGTCAATGTGAGAATTAAGAAGAGGTTGGGAGAAATAGTGGCTAAATGGATTACTATCAAATATGACTATTTACCAAAGTATTGAAAGAATTGTAAATTACAGGGACAATGAGAAAGAATGTTTCATCTTACATCCTGAACTATATCCTAAGGAACAAAACATTAAGACGAAAGAAGAAGAGAAGAAGGCAACCAGTAAAAGAGGTAGAAAGAAAGAATAGATTAATAAAGGAAAGAAAAAAGATAACAATTTTTAGGAGGCAAGACAAAAAAACTATGCAAGGAGAGAAAGATAATTTTATAGAGGTGGTATGGCTCAACAATGGAACCCAAAATATCCATCCATGGAGGAAGATGAAGTTATCACAGAAAATAAATTTGGTGCTTTGAATGAAGATGATGAGAATAAAGATATTGAAGACCCACAAATATGCATCAGCTAAATACATGTCCAACATAAGGAATAAAGGAAAGCATAACGAGAAAAAATCAACAAGAAAATAGGTAGATGAGGTATTTGGAAATAGGGTGAGAGTAAAGAAAACAAAACAAGTTAAAAGCAGTATAATAAATGGATTAATTCAAAGAGTACGAAAGGTGACCAAGCAATAATGGGGGGGGTAAGAAGGACAAGAACATGGATACCAATAAGGAAAGAAAACGACAAAGAAAAAGAGTTGAAAGAGCACAAGAAGCTAATCATAATTATTGAGGTCGTAATAAGAAAGACAATCATAGTGCCGGTGATAAAACAGTTAAAGTGGAAAGTGAAGAGAAGAAGCGACTAAATCCAAAAAAAAAAGCCAAATACTTACTGATAAGAAAGATAAAGGCTCAACAACAAATAATCAAGCTATGACAAATAATGATGATTCTGAAAAAGACTCATTACAACATCAAGACACAGATATTTCAGATTAAAAGGGGATGAGGAAAATGATAAATACTTATAAGAAAATATCAAGTATATAAGTGAAAAGGGAGACCTATTACCAAGACACACAAAAGAGATGAGAGCTAGAATAAAGAATAAAAAATCTGACAATGTCAGAAGCACAAGGAGTAGCTCTAAAAAACCCTCATTATCTAGATGATTATGGACAAATTACTTCTTTGGAACATTAGACTAGTTAATACTTAGAAGTCTTTTGAGAGATTGGTTGATTTAATAAAGAGAAATAAGTTTCCCTTCTAAAACCTTTCCAAGGGCCTTGTGAATTAAAAAATTATAGAAGGAAGCTTGGGATGGAGAATGTTGTAGCTAACAATTCTTTTGTTATTTTAAAATTTGGGTGTTTTGGAATGATAAATGGAGAGGAAACATTATTAATATAATGACCCCAAATATCATTATGTGTGATAACACCTCATAAATAATTTATGATAAATAATATGCTCAAATTGGAACTGGAAAAAATTAAATTGAGAAGATAAAATGAGTCCCAAAAGTAATTGGATTGATTTGCTTCTTACCGCTGTAATGACTAGATAACCACTGTTGCGGTACTCGACAGTAGCAAACCCTAAGTTTCTTAAAAAAATCTTTCCTTTATTACTTTATAGGCCGCCCCCTTCTCCCAAAAACACTCTAAAAAATTCCACCATCCCAACCATGAGATTTCAGAAACCAAAGTTCATGAGAGAAGTTTTGAGGTGCACTCGATAGGAATCTAACATGGGAAGACATTTAGCACTTGTGGGATAAATTTATCCACTCAATAACATCATGATTTGTCTTTGAGGTAGGTTATAGTTTATTTATTGTAGCGATTAGACTTTTATTAGATTTATATAACAGGGATAGTAATATCGAGAGTTCTCACGCATTAGACTTTCAGGCATGGTGTTTGGAAGAACGAAAATGTTAAAATCTAGATAGGCTTTAATAATGTGGTTAATTGTTATTGTACCACATTAATGTGATATTTATAGTATAGAATGACTTGAATATTATAGAGATCTTGACTAGCTTAGTGAATATATGGTCTGTAAGCATAATGTGAGAAGTACAGAAAAAAGGAAGAAAAATATTAATCTAGAGTGTGATAGAGGGTGCTCTTGGTGAATTGGATAGTTACGTAAATAGAGCGTAGGGGTTAAAAGCAACCTAATAGAGTTTTTATGTGACTTATGGGCGAAATTAGACGAGTAGGACAATCTGAGCGACAACCTAGTGGTAGGGTACATGATAGAATAGGTAAGTAGATAAGAGTCATCGAATAATTAGGGTAAGGTTGTAAGGACAAGCATGATAATTAGAAGTATTTAGGAAAGAGTTTGAGTGCAATGTCGAAAACGTGAATGAGACTCATGAGTAGACATATTAGTTATGACGCCTAGGTAGAAACACTACAGTTTGGTAGAAGGTGTAGAATGAACGATCTTTAATAATGTATGTACCCAGGAATATGTATGGAAATAAGATTGATGTTTGTATATTTATATGTGAAATAGTGATTGTTATTGCTTTCGATTAATGCTTGTGAGTCAATTGCATTGAATGTTCATACACTTTGATGTCGTGGAGGTGAGATGATTAAGATATTGATGTTATTATTGCAATCATGATGTTCATGATACTTGATGAGTTGATGATGGTAGCGGTGATATTATTTTTGGATCATGATGTTCATGATGGGGAAAATGATGTTAATGGGGTTGGGAAGAGAAAAAGATGATGTGCTCATCTTGCATAAATGTATTCATTCATAGGTCTTAACATTCTATTATATTTTATGTATTTTTGTTGATTTTTTTAGAAGATCATTCCGATGGTAGTATTGATGGAATAAGGTAGCAGATCGTAAATTCATGGTAAGTACTAATTCAAGTTTAATGTTAATTATTCTAAGTGTATATTTATGGGAGCGTATTGTATGATATTTTCTCTTCCCACATGGTCATTAGAATTCTAAGCCTTGATGATGATAAACCCCATAGTGTAATATAATAGTGAATTACTGAGAAAATTTGTTCTAGTGTGAGTTAGGAGTTGTAAAAACTAGGATAATGAGTTAGTGAAGGTTAAAAAGGTATAAGTTAGAGCGGGTGTGCAAGGACAAAGATATACAAAAATGTTAAATGACAGATAAGCCATAAAGATATTAAAAGTGTGATGTTAATAAATTCATAACTCCGAATTCACAATGACACGACCCAAACCAGGGCCTAGTCGTGTCGGGCATCTCAGATCTAACCAGGACGGAAAACCACCCTCGATACCTAACCATAATCACCCTGCACCCTATGTCGGATGAATTCCAAACATATAACAATATAAAAAAATAATAGCTTACAGACATTAAATAAAGTCTATAATCCAAAATTTAACAACCTCAATTAATTATCCAACCAGTTTCAACCCCAATGCCAATACCAATACCAAAGCTGACACCAATATCGACACCGCCCATGCCCATAGTAGTCTGATAAAGCCTCTAACTAGAATCAATAACTTCTGGTCGGGACATGCCCCTGACCATAACCAAAACCAAATGAAAGAAATAACAAAAATAAAAGAAATCCATAGCATGAAATGATGCCTTATGGAGTATTGAAGCTCACCACTTCAGTTTGAATCAAAGTTGTCCCCGAATTCATGTCACTGAGCAAGAGAAATAGTAGTATAGACGTTTTCTGCATCGTATGGGAATACAACGCCTGAAGACGACTAGCGGAATGAACACTAGTATGCACTCAAGGATTGGAAGGGCCTTGGTGGCCATAGTACATAACCATATGCAACCACATACACACATACACACACACACACATATATATATATCGTGCTGGGATAGGGAACCGATTTTAGCATGCATTTAAAACCTTTACCTGCGCTGTGTAGCTTTGTCATCCTAAAACCACCCACGGGCTATATGGATTCAGCTCCCCCTACTTAAAAGGCCCCAGTACTTGTTAGCTGCACGACCAAAGAAAAAAACATGAGATGACTAGTACATCTCCCAAAATATAAAGTATGAAATCATGCACATGATCACCAAGACCAAAACTCACATCGGCAAACATGAGTTTCCAGTATTGGTCCACTAGGGACCCCCACCTTCCTCGACTTTTCTACACCCTTCCTTTAATCCCATGTTAAAACCATTTACATAGTCCAACCATTTACTAAGGAGTCTTTTATTAGGCATTAACCATTGGTATCGTCATACCAAAAATTAGAGCTTGCAAGTCTATCCTTTTATGTCATACCAAACCCATTAAACCAAGTTGACTCCAAAGTTTCCAATTAAACTAAGACTATGGCCACCAAGGCCCTTCCAATCCATTTAAAACCAACCAACCAATTTAAGTTCCATTACCTTTTATGCAATGCAAATATTTCAAGAATAGTCAAACTATGTGACAAAAATTATTCTCATTGGCATTTTAACAAAGAGGTTGAGGGCACATAATCTTCAAAACCATAACCAAGTAATTTGGGGAATCCAAAGTACCCCTAAATCCATTTACCATTACCATGCATTCCACAATGTCAAAATTATATTAAAAGCATAAAAGAAACATCATTAAACCATGAGAAACATTATTCAACCATAAATATTCAAAAAACCCAACCATTATTTCAAACCATAACAATATCATGGAAATAATACATTAAAACTCATGCTCTTTGTAAAATAACAATGAGGGAGGAGTAACATGCCTTAGACACCAAGAAAGACGAAGAAAATCACTCTTGAAAGCCCCCAATTAATTATCTTGATGAAACCCTAGCCTTTGCTTGAGAGAGCTTTTAAGAGTGTTTGATTGGAAATAATAGGTCAATGAATTCCCAAAAGGTGTTTTATGTCATGATCTCCAAAGGAGTTAAAAGGAGAAATTCCAGAATGCCCCAACTTAAAACTGTAAAATTGCCATAGGTGGTTACGAGTCGACCCCTTAACTTGTGACCACGACATACAACTCGTACCATCGGGTCATCACCCATACAGTGAGTTGGACACTCATACACTGTCCACCATAGGACTCCATTGCCCCCACTCATAACTAGGCCATACAACTCATATGGTCCAGTCGTACCCAAGACAGAATCTAAAGGGATTGATATTGGATAATATACGACTTGTCAAAGCAACTCGTAACCTACCCTCATGGATCCTAGTGAGCCAGTCATACTCAAATCCAAGTCACCAGTCGTACTCAAATCCAAGTCAATTTACTAAGTTTCTAATTAAGTGAAAGACCACCCGAACGACTCGTCACCACACCTAACGGCCCATACCACCAAATTGTAACCACAACTGAAACCCAACCACCATCACTGGGCACCTTATAAGTTAGTCCACTTGACTCGTACCCACATCATATGACTCGTATGATGAGTCGTTATAAGAACAGTGAGCTCAAAGCTTAGGAAATTTCCAAGGGCCAAAACCCAGGGTGTTTCACATAAGAAGTATAAGTAGATTTTACACTATATATATATATATATATATATATATGGGATTGACTATGGAAATGAGTATACTTGCTAATGAGATTTTGGGATATTGATGGTCTGAGTATTCTAATAGTAGATATGTAAAATCTAAATAGGAAATCTCTAGATATAAATAGGAATAATCTATAGCCCTAAAAAAAACTCAAAACTTAGACCTTACCTCACTTGAATCTAATCTCTAGTGGATGTGGTAGTATCGGCTTCCATAGAAGCTCAACCCACTAAACTAAATGTGGGATAAAAGTAAGCTAAAGGTTAGAAACTTATCTTAGACGAGTGAAGATGCTAAATCAGAGCCAGCCGGTACGGTCACAGAGCAGTAAGTGGAATCAGAGCTTTAACAATGGTCAAAATGAAGAGACACCAGGAGGAAGATGAGGAGAGAACTTTCCTAATCTAACTTAATTTTTATATTGTTGTTGGATATTTATTTCTTTTGTATCCAGGTCAGGCTACTTCTGGAGCGAACTTGTCTGGATGTAAAATTAGACCCTTTTTGTTTTATAAAATGGACTTTAGCCTAACTTTAATTTTTAAAAAAATCATAACTCGGGATTTAGAAATTGAAACTTTATTTGATGTTATGATTTCTCCCTATTTGTTATTAATGTTATTTTTTCTAACTCTAGTCGGCCGATTATGCCTACCAGTATATAAGATTGTACTGATGCGACACTTACTATATCTCCATTCGGGGATATAGCCATGGTGCAAGTCAGTTGGGATTTCTATAGCAGCAATGATTACCGCTCATTAGCAGCTCCTACCCTCTCTTTTCTACATGGATGTTGAGTTATGGATTCTCTTATTCCTTATCTAATGCGCTTATACCGGTATAGGCTAGTTTTTTAGAATTTACTATTGGTTTTATTCCATATTACTTTTAGTTACCAAATGTATTGAACCATATTTATTTTTGTATGAGTTGACTGAATCGTGTTGTAGAAAAATAAATTGTTGTAACTTTTGCATTAAATGAATGGTTAGGTAGTAAGAGTCCTTCTATCTGGGGTAGGTATTAGGTAGATGGCCGCATGATTTGTGGGTTGGATTGAGATGAGATGGTATCAGAGCCTAAATTATTAGTCTCTCAGTATAAGAGCAAATATTAAGTAGATTCCTATATATTGGAATTTTGACGTCAACATCAAATCTGTAAGATGCTACAAGGCATCTTGGAAACTATTTCACTTTCTTCTCCTCTATCATGCCATCTTAGTATCGCCTACTTAAGTTGAGTCCAATTTGTATCTCAACCATCGCAACTGAGACTATTTGTCCCAATTGTTTTTTTTCTAACCATTGAAAGGTTAGGCAAAGTATTCCAACCAGTAGAGGTCAATAAGGAATGTAGGTGTTGAATTGTTATATTTTAAACTCCATGTGGTATTGTATTAAAATACTGGTTCTTTAAATGTTTTATTTTGGTCTAATAAAATACACGGGGTATATATATGTGGGTGTTTATTGTTTGATCTTATAATTATTGGGTTGTTGGGTTGTCAAACTCCTTAAGTACAAAAATCTATTGTGTATGTTGATTGCATAATTTGATTTGTATGATATGTGTCCAAGAGACCCGAGGATTATGAGGATCGGTATGATCTCGAGATGTATATTCATTTCGTGACTTGAGGTACACCTCATCTATGTGTGATTTGTAGTATTTCTTAATTTCTATTCCAATCCTAATGAACTACCTAGATGCTTTGTCATTTTATGAACAATATCATGTAGGGCGTGGTATATGAGAGGAAGAAGGCAAAAAATATGTTATAACTAATCGAGTTGAGGAATTAGTTTCATTTACAGTAGTTTGAGTCGTGATATAATCACTTCAGACCTTAAAAACCCCAGGATGTGAAAGTTAGAAAACACAATAGTATTCCGAGAATGGCATATTGTGAGAAGAGACCTAGAAACAGTTAGCAATAAGGAAAAAAATAGAGCTACTAGAGGTTACCACTGCAATAGAACATTTACCACTGGAGTGGTACCACTGCGGTGCTAAAATAAACTATTGCAGCAGCTCCAGGCAGTAAACTGCTAAATTTTTCCCAGTTTTGTGATTTTTGCAAAACAACCTTATTTTTGAGATATTAAATTGACAAAACTCACTTTCAATATGCAATATAGTTAAGTGTATTATTATTAGAAATGTGGGAATGGAAAATGTCTTAAAATATGTAAGAAAAATAAAATAAAAATGCCTAAACGGGGGAAACCCAAATCTAAATACTTAAAAATGTGAAATGGGGGAAGGGGGAGGGAGTGTACATCTAGTGGGTGGTGTCATCTCTGAGGCTTGGGGCATGCGATCCCTCCTCATCCATTTTGCTAAGAAAGGAGAACTCCTCGGTATTGTTCCTTGTCAGCTTCAAGAGCTTCTTAGTGGGGGAGGCATACTTAAACATCACTTGGACCATCTTTTCAATCCTCACTAGCATATGGTCATGAGAGTGGTGCTTATTTTTCTCCGCATCTATCTTTCTTCGGAGCTCATCACAGGCTCAGTAGAAATCCACGAAGGTAGCCAAGATCGAAGGAGCAAACCCAAGATGAGGCAACTAAGTCCTCTCTAGTTAGCAATAAACAACAACAAGGTCGACCTCCTAAAACCAAAAAATATGGGATCCTAAGTAGAAGGGTCTCCTTACTCTCCAACCCGCCAGCCCAACTACTCCCGCCTTCTTCCCCCATCTTTTTCTTCTTCTTACTCCCTCCTCATATACCCCTACTCTTAAACAGGTTGTACACTACCTTGAACTTATCCATAATGCCTTGAATCTCTTGAGAAACGTATACTCTATCTCATAGTGTGGTGATTAAGAAAAAGAAGAAAATATCTCTTGTCGACCTCTCCTTAGAATAGAAATACGGCCGCTCATCCACAATCTACGACCTTGTGTTTACCTTAATCCTTAAAAGAGCATATGCCACTATAATAACTCGATGAAAGGTCACATTAATAATATTTACTGAAGGAAAAGTCCCTCACAATACCTACTATAACCACACTCTTGTCTAGACTGAGAAGTAGGTGCTCTTAGTACCCCTAACGCTGGACCATTTTACCTTATTAGCTCAACACTCCAATGCTAGGACCCTGGCTTCCCACTTAAAGTTAAATTCCCTAATTTTTGCCTCAAAAGTGGTATTAGAGGGGTTTGGGACCCCTAAAGCATCATTGATGGTGGCAACATCCACCAAAACCTTTTTTCCCTTAAATGTAGATAGTATGGAGAGACACCGACCAGTCCACAATCTTGGGAGATTGGCATAAATCTCTTGAATAACCTCCATGTTGTATTATATGTTTGGCTCAGTCATCATCTGATGTGTCATGAACTTACGACACTGTAGACACTTAAAACTATGAATATTTATAAGTACAAAGGTGTTTTTATGTGGATATGATATGTTTTGAGGTGGTTGTAGGTCAGGTAGGTCTGGAGAAGTGGAGTACTAAATTTTGGAAATAAATTGCATCAAATGAACCCATTCCAAGACTATGGGATCTGACCACGGTAGTACCATGCTGTCGTGATGTGAGTCAGAGGATGTGTCTTTGGAGATGATCAAATGAAAGCCTCCCATGAACGTGCATTGATGTCACAATTGTACAAACTAATCTTGGGAAGAACTTCCTCGAAGCATAGCTATAGGAACTAAGTATGAAGAGGATCAGATGAGTGACTCCCTTGATCATACCTTAAAGCCATGATCGTACTAAGAGGTCGTGGAAGAAAGGTTTAGAGATGAAGGCTTCAGGAATTGACATTTAAGTGGATCAAACATCCAAATTATATAGTTGATGAAAGAAGACACAGAGTCATACATAAAATTGTACCATTAACAATCTGAAGATGAAAAAGTCCATGTACATACCACGAGAACCAAGGATGATTGTGGGATCAAAGAGCGATCATACCTTCTACTCGTTCAATATGACCAACTCAACAAATCTTTTTATGTTTTGGATAAGTGTTATTTTGTTTATAAATACTCTTATTGGTGCTTTTATATTAGTTTATGTTCTGTTATATTATTATAAGGTTCTACGACACATTCTTGGTCTTGGAATTACAAATATTAATTTTTAAGATTTTAATTAAAAGTGAGATCTTAGAGTTTTTCATTTTATTATAGTAAGTTCATTATTATGTTTTCTTATCAGAATTCTACTTTTGTTCTTGCAGTTATGAGTAGCTAAAAACCATAACTAGGGTTGTGGGAACCATGATAGAATAACAAATTAGTGTTCATATTACAATGCAATTCTCAAAATGTATTGTTGTTTTCTTAGGTTTGATTTCTTTCTGGCGGTGTTCAATATCAGAACTTGCCTTATCCTTACTCTAGAAGAAAGGATGAGCAATGGGTAGGAATAAGGGAATAAATAATAGAGACTTAAAGCTACCATCCTCCTCTTAATAACTTGAGCGGATAATCTGAGATAGCTATATGGGATCTAACATAGGGGTTAGTCATGCAGACTCATGAAAAGAGAAAGTTACTTGAGGATATTTCTTAGACTAGAGCATAAAGTTGTTCTAAGTATACATAACTAATTGACTCTGGACATTAAACACCAAAAAAAATTGCAGAGTATGAAGAACCTATTGAGCTATGAAGTTATTGGGGAACACAGTCCTAGTGCCTCTTTTATACTGATAACAAACCCAACAAATCAACAACTATTACTACTAAATTATTTATTTACGAAACCCCCTTTTTTACTAGAGATTGTTATTGATTTCCTCGACTACATACTGATTTATATTTTGACCTATTTCTTGTGGAATGACCACAACCTTACTTGGGTTCTATCTATGATCAACGACCACTTTATGCTATTTTTAGAGGTACATTTGTGGAGACATCAAATATTGGCATCATTATCGGGGAATACAATTATAGAGTTGATTTGATTGTATTTGTTGGGGTTGTTGGTTGTTGTTTTCTAATTTTAATTTTTATTCTTTTTAGGATACACACCGGTGTATGCCTAATACTCAGAGTCAAGGCAACCCCTAATTTCACTTGATATGGAACTTGAGAGAACTCTAAAAACTAATAGAAGAATGGTAAACAAAGGAGTTCATAATCAAGGAGCCCTACTAAAGCGTGTTCATGATGGTTTTGCAGTCTTGAATCAGCCAGAACATCAACACAATTGTCAAAACAAATATATAACAGATCACTGCTAGATTAATGGCTGAGAAAATGCCAGGCAAGAAGCCTCTAAATGAGCAAATAGGGAAGAAAGGGCCAGGCAAGATAATGGAATCATCTAGCTATACTAGATGAGGGAGAAAGACAGAAAAGACATAAGGGAAACAACCTTTAGAATAGTATCTCTCTTATTACAAAATACAAAAGAAGATTTTAAAATTATTTGGAGCCGATTGTAACAAGTGTTATAATTCCACCAGAATTTCCTCCAAGGATTAAGTTTGACATTATAAGTCCCATGATCCACTTGCTGAAGTTGAAAGGAGTTTTCTCAGGCCTTTCTACTAATGAAGCAAATCTACATATGATGAACTTTATAGGGATTTGTATGTCTTATGATCTATCCGTAGTGAGTCAAAAGGTGATTAGATTGTGACTATTTCCTTTCTTACTAATAAGAGAGGATATATTATTGTTGGCTGAGTTACTACGTGGATAGGTTACTACTTGGAATGAGTTAAGAATGCAGTTCTTTGATAGATTTTCCCACCTTCTAGAATGTTGCAGTTAAAAGATAAGATTTATAACTTTAGGCAATTACATTCAGAGGCATTATATGAGACTTGGTTGAAGTTTAAGAAGAAGTTGTGGAATGCTTCAAATCACATGATAACTAAAAGAAACTTGCTTGAGATATTCTACAGAGCCTTGAATTCAAACACCAAGGTTGTAGCAGACACTATCATAGGCGGGGAATTCACGAGTCTATGTTGAGATCACACTTTTAAGATCTAGATCAGATCACAAAAGCCAAATAAGGTTGAAATACTCAAGATGCAAATAGACCGTCGGGCACTTATGCAATTGGAGCATCTATAGAGCAAAGAGCATTAGATAAATTAGTAGATAAAGAGGTAGCATAACTGAGGACTAAAATTAGGTTGCTTTCAAAAAAATTTGCTACATCTAGAGAAAAAAAAGGTAAATGTGGTTGGTGTGCAATGTAAGACACACTAAGACACTCAAGCTAAAATTATAATGACTCATGAATAGCAAGTCTATATTAGGCGTGTCATATTGCAATTGAAAATATATGAGTACTACTTCAAGACTTCCTAGACTCAAGGATTGACTCTACCAAGTTGGCAAACTCATGCACATAACTCAACAAAGAGATCACATAAGTCACCTATCCATCATTAAACATGTGACCTCATCACAAGAGGTTCACCTATATTCACTCACAAATATGCAATTTATCACAAAAATAGGTGTAATAATCAAATTTTTCTCTCTCACATAAATAATTCACTTGTCACATAAGATGAACCATAAGCTTTACCTTAGTGTACCACTCCACTAATCAGAATATCTAAGCTTAAGATCAAGTAGGACTTTAAAGATCGTAATGTAGGCCAAGGAATAGGTAGGAACTATTCTAGCCAATAAGAGTGACTATCTTTCCTAAATGCTTTAATACCCAACAATTTACATTAAACTCATCTCCATCCAACCTATTTTTCATCACTATTATATTCACACCAATTTTTTTTGTCCCATCTCTTTAAGCTATCTTACACATCTTTAGCAGGGAGTATTTGCCTTCAATACATGATTCACTTCTTTTGATAAATTTTTATTTTCATTATACTACTCCCCAACACACCAATGTCTATTTGTTTAGGGTTTAACTTTCATTATTTCCTACTTCTTCACTTTCACTATTTCCTACTTCTTCACTTCTCACTCCTTACCAACTTTAATTTTTCAACTAAAGAGCTTATGATTTTTGGGTCAAATTACGGTCAATTGAAAGAAAAGGAATAAGTTACATATGAGGCTACCAAAAAATATATGTTAAATGCTCAATGGACCTAACTAAGGTCATGCAAAAGGGTAGATAAAGTGGGTATAAAATAGGGTTATCAAACAAATGCCAATATCATCTCCTAAACTAAACATCCTTTATTTCGCTTTGTAAATACATCGACCAAGCTTTAGACATCAATATGCAAACATGAAAAATAACAAAGACCTCAACACACATGGCACATGTTTAACTCAAGAAATATATCTATAGACTCTCAATCAAGTAATTGCAAGTATATAATTTAACCCAAAATCACACGAAAGTCAGATAAAAGAGCCTAGGTGTTTCACAGAAGTCATTCAGTTTTTACATCATGCCTTAGAATTCAACACCACTTGCCATAAGTAATCATGTGTAGTACCTAGCTAGAACATCTCTATTTATTTCAAATGACAAATTTAAAAATTACTCCTAAAAAATAAAAAGGATACCGGGTTCAAAAGGATCCCTCTCGAAAAAAATTGAAAAAAATTGAGGAGTAGGTGAAGTGTGCTTCTACTAAACGGATAAAACAACAAAAACTAAAAATAAATAAAGATAAAATCGTTTTGTAATTTTTAAGATTTAGTCAAAAACTTGCAACTAAATAAAAATATAAATCCTATAACACACTTCACCCTAAACAGATCGGAAGATTCCATACCCCACACTTAAAATTATTCTTTGTCCCCAAAGTATAAATCAAGTTAAGAACAAGGATTAGAAATACTTTATGAGGCCTCTATTCCTAGCTAGTAGCATGCCACTTTCTCAAATTTTCATCATGGAGTCCTGGGGACCTCACGCGTATGCTTTTATCATGCTCTTTAGCTTAGATTTTGGGTATTCGAACTTTCACTAATCTGCAAAATAAATAAACAAAATTAAAAACAAAGATGAAACTATATAAAAATAACTAACACTAATACAACATAAATTACCTCCCAAGAAGTGTCTGATTTAGTGTAGCGACATGACTCACTTCACAACTATCACCCATAGTCTCTTAATCTCTTCGTCCTTTTCAATCGCAACTTTCTTCTCTTCTTTACTCTACCAATATTCCGTGTCTCAAGCTGGGGGTCTATCGGAAACAAACTTTCTAGTTCTTTAGAGGTAGAGGTATGGACTGCGTACATCTTACCCTCCCCAGACCTCACTCTGTGGGAATACACTGGGTTTGTTGTTGTTGTTGTTGTTGTTTACTCTACCAATAATTCCATTACAATTTGCATTTTTGCTACTTTTCTCATCCCTTGTATAATCACATGCAAACTTTTTAAGCTCAGGCTTAACAATCAATTTTGGAAACTCTATGAGAGAATTTGAAAAGTTAATGGAAAATTCACACTCCACCACACACTTATCCATTTCTATAGTTGTGATCATGCATAAATCTCTATAGTATAAGGGTGTATTGCGTGATTTATACACTCTAATGATCTCCTCCTCATCATTCAATATTATTTTGAGCATTCCCTCTATAAAGTTTATCAAAAGTCCACAAATATACAAAAATGGATGTCCCTATATAATTTATATCCTATCATCTTCATCATAGTTAAGAAAAATTAAGTTAGTAGGAATAATGAACTTACCAACCTCAATATGAACATCCTTTAAGATTTCTTTAAGACCACTTTATTTCTGTCCGCATTTTGTAACACAACAGAACAAGGTCGTGGCTTTCCCAAATACAATGTTTCAAACATAAAAAGGGGCATCAAATTTACGCTTGTCTCTAAATGACTTAAAGCTTGGACAATATCAGAGGGTGAAACTCCAGGGTCATTGAGATTTTTTTGCATCTTTCTCATCACCACAGAACTGCAATATCACCAAGACTCTTTTTATTCTCCACCACATCCTTTAGGTAATTAGTATATTTGGGCATCTCCTGCAAAATATCTAAGAAAGGAAGATCAATTTAAAGTTCTTTGAATATGTGAAAGAACTTTTTAAAACAAACATCCTCTTTGGTTTTGTAAGCTTTTGAGCAAATAGTAGTGGTGGTCTATTTTGAGATTGATCAACCGACTTTTTATTTGGTACTCGGACTTCCCCTTTTTGTCAGCTTCTTTATATTCAACTTCTTTTTCCGTCTTCTTAGGTATGATCAACTCTACTTGCACCTCATGATTTTTATTTGGAGGTGTATCAAAAATCTCTTTGCCACTCCTTAAGGTGATTTCCATAATTTACTTTGGATTTTACTTTAAAACACTAGGCAAACCCCCTTGAGGTCTTGTGCTTTATGCCTGAGCTCATTGACCCATCTACATCTCTAAATTTTTTTTGAGCCAATTACTGATTGTTTTGTCTTTGTAGCTATTTGTTCTTGATTGCATAGAATCTTTTCAAAGTTTATTCTATACTGCTGACCTGAGAGTTGTTCTGAATACCTTGATGTTGTTGAAATTGGAGAGGTTAGACCTAATTATTGCCCCATAATTAGTTGAGATGACTCTGCCAATTATGATTGTAGACATTACCATTGTTCTGATTCTTCTTTTGTTCATTGCCCACAAAAATCACCATTTATGAATTTGCTCTACATAAGTCTGTAGAGTTACTATTACTACCATAAATCTCACACTAAGTTGGTGCCTGTTGATCTGCATTAACTTAGGTCTAAGGTTGAGCTACACTCAACTTGTTGAACTAAGTCATAATTTGGTTTTGAAAAGAGGCCAATTATACAACCAATGTTGTGATACTATCTACCTCGATCATACTTGTTGGCTTCTTTACCATACTTCTAGATACATCACCCTACAACTTTAAATTACCTAGTGTAATACAAGGAATGAGAGTAACAACTCATCATAGGTTTTCTCCAAAGCCTGACCACCTACTGTTGAATCTAGAAAAACCTCTTTTGTTACGGTCAAGACTTTCAACAAAAGTATGAGCTAATACCGCATTGGTATATTAGTGATGTGGACAATCTTTGAGAAGATATTTGAACCTCTCACATTCATGATAGAGATTTTTGTCTAGATTTGGCTTGAAACTTAAGATATCACTCCTCAACCTTACAGTTTTTCTAGATGGAAAAAATCAGATGAGGAACTTCTTGCGAAGTTGTCCCATGTTGTGATTGAATTTGAAGGTTCCACCTTTAACTATTTCTTCACTTCTCCCAAGAGTAAAAATGGGAAAAAAGTGCGCCTCATGTAATTTTTGGAGACTTCTATGGGAATGAATGTGTCAGTAATCTCTAGAAGATTCTGAAGATAAACCTGTCGATCCTCATGTGGTAGGCCTATAAACTGCCTGCCTGTGTGCATTAATTGTACTATGTTCTATATAAGCTCAAATCTACCACCTATTTCTAGTTGTTCGATATTGGAGATAACAATAGCTGCGAGTGGGATTTCCACTTTGCGCACTGTGCTGCGAGCAGGTTGTTCATTACCCATTGCTACAGTAATGGCCTCACCTATTATACTTGCAGAATTGGATAGAAAAGTGTTGATTTACTCCTTAATTGGTGCAAGCGTCACTCACGTTTGTGATATGGTTAAACCAATCCTCTCTCTCTTACTAACTTGCTTAAGATTCAAAGTTGTACATGTAAAGTCAATTGTTAAGACTAAGTTGTTAATACTTATTAAATAGAATAGTAAAATCAAAATTAAAAGATTAATTTTTTCAAGCCCTCGACAACGGCGTCAAAAACTTGTTGCGTCCAACTATATATAAGTGTACGTGGTCACGCAATTAATAAAGTGTCTCTTTTAAACCAAATATCGATCCCATGGAGACTTGGCATTTAGCAAACAATCTAATTCAAGTATTACTATTGAAGTTAAACGAGTGCAATTTGTAACCAAAGAGAGTTCAAGTTTTATTATGATAAAAGTAACAATGAAAAATAATGGATATTAAAGGTGTTATAAACAAAAATTTGCAGAGTTCCAGGAACAAGGCATCTTGAACACTCATGAAAAGCTATACAATTTTTCTGGTTAAGTTATTTATCTTTGTTGTTGATTCACGAGGTTAATTTCATGATTATGGTCTTCCAAGCCTCTAACCGTTTATTTACATTAGTCTCACAACTATTTTATTGAGTGGGTATGTGGGAACTAATTCAAACACATTTGTATTTCATTCCGTATTTGAGAAAAACAGGGCAAATAGGGTATATTCCTATCCTAATTGTGAATCTAGTATTTAAGTCATCTAAAAGATAAGAACTCATTCCTTATGTTCCACATTCTAATTGAATTTTACTTCTTTCAGGCTCACAAAATAAATATAGATGTATTCTAAAGGCCGTGAATCAATAGAATAGTAAGTACAAGAACATAAGAACAACCAAATATTATAATTCACATTAACCAACATAAATGTATGCTAAGCAATCATATTTGTAGACTCAACCATAGAAAGAGGGCGTTTAGACACTTATAGTCATACAATTAATCACCATGAATGAATTCATAAGTAAAATACAAGAAAACTCAAAGTTAAAGGAAGAAAAACCCTAACGTAGAGCCCTTGTTGCCTTATCCTCTCTCTAAATGTGTATTATTCCCCAAGAAACCTAGTAAATATGGTTAATTACTCCTTATATAGTTCCTCAAGTCTTCCATTGGTTTCCCCAAACAAAATATAATCATTGACAACGTTACCCTCATTTAAACCAAGTAAAAACCAACTTTAAACCTTTTTTTTTGGGGGGGGGGGAGTGGATTGTGATTCAGGTACATTGCATACCTCAACTATTCTGGTGCATGGGCTTTAGCACACCCCAACTAGTGTGCCCTGTCCATAGGGGGTGTAGCGCATTGTTGTCTCCCTAAAATGAGGTTTTGCCCAATTCTTGCCGTCTCCTTCTCCTCTACTTATTCCTTGTTTCCCACTCCTTACAGCTTGTTTGTAGGCTTAATTTAGATTTCATTGCTTCTCCAATAGTCTACTACAATATCTCATAACAAACATTAGTCCATACAACACAATAATGCTCATAAAAGTGCACTAGAACAAGCATAACATAGGTTAGCGAACTAGTTTTTTTGTCTAAACTCCATTTGATTATTTTGACTATTGAATTGTTTCAAATTCACCTTAAAACTCTAACCATGTAGCCAAAAATATAGCGTATCACACAAATACACACCTTATACTTCATTAATCACACCAAGTTATCCTTAAAACCAAGCTAAACACACATAGATAATGACACTTGGATGTATTTATTTGCCTAAGAGTACCTAGGTTTGAAGATTTGGATTTTGAAGAAAAGGAAAAATATTTATATAGAGAGGTGGTAGGTTTTTGAGCTAACATCCAAGGGTCTAACCAGGGAAATCAAGGTTGGAAATACTGTGGAGATAAAAATTACAATAAGTCTATGTATAAAGATAGGAGTAGGGATAGAGATGGTTATTGGAGGAAAAAAGATGGTCACAAGGATAAGAGTGGCCTTTAAGTTCCACTTGGAAACTAAAATGTTGGTTTGAGAAATTTAAGGATGGAAAACATGCTTGCAAATATTGTAAGATGGGTAGAGAAGGTGGAAGGCTGCCTTAAGGAGATTAACATAGATATTTCAGGAATGAATCAAAAAGTTGAATTGCATGCTACCGTCATCAAACAACTTGAGCAATAGTTTGGTCAAATTTCTTGTAACTCCCCCAAAACAGGTCCCAAGATGTCACATGGTGCTTAAAACTATGAGTAGACTTAAAGCTAACCCTTTCAGACTTCTACTAAATCTAAAGCTCATAATAAATAAATATGGATACACAATCAAAGTTAAAATGCAAAATTTTGTTTGATCTGAGATGAAATTATCTTAATATAATATCTAAAAATATTAGACTTAAAAGTCTGAACAATCAACACTAGAAATCTGAATCATAGCTAGCAGTCTTACAAGCCTCTACTACTAGTAACTAGAGAGCCACTGGGCCAAGCCCCCAGCTGACTCAAACTGACTGGAAATACTAAAACAACTACTATAATAAGCTAAAAATTCTGAATAACTGGGTTCCAAACTATGAGGACTCACCAACTATCGGGATGTAGATATAGATGCTTGAAATCACTCATGCTGCTGAAACTGAGCACCTGAACCTACATTATGAGACAATGTTTCACATAAACGTATATATTGATAGTACTTCTGGAATGTACTGAGTATATAGTGGTGAATGCATAAGTAAAACAATATCTCAAGATTCGTATAAACTTTTAAAGTAATGCATGCTAAGTATAAATGACCCACATTGGCTGGAATTACTGAAAGCTATAAATCATGAATCATGAGTGATAAAACATACTATATAAATCTTGTGAGTCATAACACTTAGTTCTAAAAGCTGTACTGGTATTCTATCTTTTCAATCATGCGGTCTAAGTGTAGAAAAGACTTACTTTTATATCTGTAAATTGAAATCTAAAATCTAGTAGCTAATGTCTTACGTAAAGCAATATCTGAATAAAGTTATAAGCCTTTACACTTAGTTTCTGACAGTTTTTCTGTTATTCTTTACTCTTTTCTATAGGTTGTAGGGAGGTTCTTCTAACCGACTTAAACCATGTGAGCTAACATGGAGTCCAATGTCTATTTATCTTATGGGAAAAACTCATATTGGGGAGAGGTATCATACTCTTGCCATGGAGTATAACCTAATCTAAGTGATCACATTTGTAACTGTTATCTATATAGAAATAGGAATAATCTGATAATTCATACCTATGTTGGCTCATAGTTCTGGGGCATGTAAACAGACCCAACTCGGTGCTAAATACTACTCCCTTTAATCTGTATGCTCATTCTGTAGGAAATCCACTTTTAAAACTAGTATAGGGATTTACAATAAAAACCTTTTGTAAATTTATTTACTGTAAACTGTAGTTAAATCTGTAAAGTGGATTCCACATCTAAGCTGAGATCAAAAGATCAAATCTTTGTTCAAAATTTGAATATAACAATTCATGAGATTCTTAAAAGCATAATTTTCTTGAAATAACAACATTCAAACTAGGGCTAATAACCCATGCATTATTTCATGACAAATCATCATAAAGTTCATGCTTGATAATAAAAATATTGATAAATCAATTCTAAATCTGGAAATTTTTGCAATGCACATGAAATACAAAAGAAGACATGCAATTCAACATCTAAATCTCTCAAAATCTCATAATCTTTAAATAGTAATAAGTGGGTATAAACCCTAGACTAAAATTTGTATAATTTCATCTAAAATTCAACTTTAAAACTAATTTTGGGCATAATGATGAAAGAATTATCCTTGTTCATAACCCCGCATACCTTAATTGATGAATAATCGAAGAAGATTGAACTTGGAGTTCCAATTTGTGTTCTTGAAGATTGATTCTTGAAGTTCTTAAATTGTGAATCTTCAATTTTGGGTTATCTTAGAAGAAGAATGGTGAAATTTGGATTTCTTGAGGTGTAAGTTTTGAGGTTCTAGGGTTTCTTAGAGAGTAATTTGATGAAAAGTGAGCATATAATGCTTAGAATAGGTTAAATCTTGTGTTTTACATGATTTGGGGGCTTGGAAAATAACTAGGTTGCCCTTTGGAAAAATTATCTTGGAACTAGAATCCCAATTTTTGGCCTCTGTGTGACGCACTGCTTATCACAGTGGCTTACTGGAAAAAGGACGAGTGTCATTTTGTCCTCTGGTGTGACGCGGTGAAATCACGTTGCATCACTGGAAAAGGAAGAGTGCCATTGTGCACTCCATCACGACGCGATGTTTGTCCCATTGATATTTTTGGTGACATACGGGAAAATCACGGTGAGCTACTAGAAAAGGGACAAACGAGAATTTGGACTTCACCGCGATGCGGGCTAATCGCGGTGCTTCACTAAAAATTGGACAATTGCAATTCTGCACCTCACTACGACGTGGTGCTCTACTATTTTTCACTAAAATCGCCATAAACTTTACAAGATTGATTTGTTGGTAACTTTAATTGTAGAAATTTGACTTTGAGGTCAAGGACTGAAAGTGGGTAAAGAATCAAGTGGACCACTTATCATGCCTTGAAGAAGTGGTCATGATAAAATTAAAAGAAAATCTTGAGATTGATGACATTTTTTGGATGAGCAGGTGTTAGGATGTGCCATATTTTTCATTTGGTGAGTGATGTGGTTCTTGAAGACCCATTATTTCAGCAACGTAAGAAGTTTATGAATGATGTGAGGACGTTCTTTTGGGATGATCCATACTTATTATGAAGTTGTGAACATGGAGTGATTTAGAGATGTGTTCCTGAGGTTGAGATGATGGGCATCATAGAAGCATATCAATCATCACTAGTTGAGGGTCATCACGGTGGTGTGTGGACTGCTCACAAAATTTTGTAGCATGGATAAAATTGGCCCATTATTTACAAAGGTGCATATGATGATACCAAGGCTTGTGACCAATGCCAAAGAAAAGGAAACATCTCATAAAGAAAAGATCTTCCACTGACCATATTCTTGAGCTTGAGTTGTTTGACATATAGGGCATTAACTTCATGGGTCCCTTTGTGAGATCATATGATATGAAGTTGATATAAAGGCAGTTGTGCTTCCAAACAACACATTCTTGAGAAAGAACATATTTTCAAAATTTGGGACACCAAGGGTTAACATTGGTGATGGAGGTTCACACTTCTGCAATAGTCTATTTAAATCTTTGCTTAAGAAATATGGTGTGAAACATAAGGTGACAACACCTTACCATCCTCAGACAAGTTGGTGCGTTGAGGTCACTAATCGTGAGATCATGTCCATTTTGGCAAAGACTATGAATGTCAATTAGACAGATTAGGCTAAAAAGTTAGATGACTCACTATGGTCCTACTGGACATCATTTAAGACCCTATTGGTGCTTCCCCATACCAGCTTGTGTATGGAAAAGCATTCCACTTGCTTGTTGAACTTGAGCATAAGGCATTATTGTCACTAAAGAAGTAGAATCTATAATAGAGTAAAGCAGCTATATCTATACTATAGTAGTTGAATGAGATAGATGAATTTTGTCTCCATGCCTATGAGTGATCCACTTTGTATAAGAAGAGGATGAAATTATACCATGATCATAGGATTGGAAAAAGAGTAATTACTATAGGCTATATGGTATTGTTATTTGATTTTAAGCTGAAGTAGTTTCTGAGCAAGCTAAAGTCAAAGTGGAGAGGAACGTATAGAGTGACTAGAGTGTTTCCTATGGAGAAATTGAACTGAAAAATAAAGAAGGACAAAAGTTTAAGGTCAATGGCTAAAAGATGAAACATTATCTCGGCGGCATTGATGAAGTAAAAGTGATATGTAAAGTGGATCTATATGGTTCTTGAGAAGTCAAGACACCTAAGTTGTTCTGTGACGTTAAATCAGGCACTTCACAGGAGATAACCCATAGGTAAGTTGGTGAAGTTTGAGTAACCAACAAAGCTACTTCATAGAAGGAAACCTATGGTTTTGTATTTTTTATTTTCATAGGGTAGAAAAGAAACTACAGAACTAAAGTCAACACTGAATCCACAAAAGGATTGCACGATCGTAGGAAGGTTCCACAATTGTGGGTTCAGTTTTCTACACAAAGTCCAGAGGAATGAAGTTTAGGAGTTATTTTATGATTGGTCACACCGATCATACTTATATGACACGACTGTGGTATCAATCATATGATACACCTTTAAACCAACATGCAGAGCATTGAACCTACGATTTTAAGGAATGGTCATGGTTACATACCATAATCATCCATAAGATTTGTAGGTTCCCATATAATTTGTATTCAACCCTCTTAGAATGAGTATGAACCATGATCATTGTGCGAACCATCGATTATGGATAAGTGTCGTCCATAGGGTCCTACTATTTTAAGTGAGATCCGATTCATCCCATCTCAATTCGGGTCTTAACATACTTAAACCCTATACCATTGACTTGATAGATCCATTTATCATTCCACTCCTAATTCACACAAAATCATCTACTTAAACTAAAGGAAATCTTAAAATATCACCTTTGATTTGTGCAAATTAGCTATTCCCCTCCATTTCAAATCCAAGCATGCAATTTTAAATCTCAAAATAGTAACTCTACTATATTATATATTTCAACAATAATCATGTTTGTAGTACTAATTTGGGTTCATAGGGGATAGCAGAGTAAAAAGGAACAAAACATCTTCCACCCAAAGGCTTTCACCTTGTGGTGAAACTCCGATAACTTCTTCATCACATTCTTCATCAGCATACCAAGCTCAAGAATGAAACCCCTAGTATACAACTCTTCCTTATAATAGTCACGATATTTGGTGTTGGAAAATCTTTGGTAGTGGGTTTGTTGGGCTATGATAAATCTAAAAATGCCACAATACCAGATTAGAAACCAAGATGGGGTACAAAGGGAGGAAAGAAAATTCAAAATCAATGAAAGACTGGGAAGCTACTTCCCAGTACCGCATCATTGGTTAATTAACCACCGTAACGCCATAATTACGATGATGTTGTTGCAGCAAAAATACCATTGCAGCGGTTCGTCGTCTTCAACCTATTAACCTCCCCTTCCATGATAGAATTTTGACCTTTCTTTGTATTTCTAAGTTTTTAGAATAGATCGGGTGTGGTAAAGTTTGTAGGAACCTTTTTACACTAAAATGGGAGTTTATAACACTCGAATTCACCCCTAATTCACCCAAGGGGAAGATAACCCTCCTTCTTCCACCTTCCATGATTGAAATGCTCCATAAACTATGTTAATATTATGTCCTAAACATTGTGGGAGCATTGAAAATATAAGAGCATCTAACATTTTTGTCCTTTCATTTAAGAACACCCCAAGTTTTGAACTCAAAAAGTTGCACCAAAAATCCCCCAAAAAAATACGAGAAATACCTGGGTCTACATTATGAAGTAATGTAGGCACAAAAAGTATACGTCAGTAGTTTGAATGTACTAGTATGTAAAATTGGAAACTGATACATGAATAATATAATCATAAATAGGGTTGAATAACTGAAAAATGTGAATGACTAACTTGAAGTCTGAAACTCAAAGTAATATAAGTAAAATCATTTAAAATATGTTTATAAAACTAAAACTGAATTAAAGTCTAAAAAAAGCTTTAAAAAAAATAATACTTCATTAAAACCCTCTTTAAACTGGTGGCCTCAGTCAATCAGACATTATCTTAAAATAATAATTTTTTCTTTTGGGGAATTTCTCTTAACCAACATAAACCATGTTAGCAATTTGGAGTCTAATGTCTTATCTGCATTGAGAATAACCGCCCTACACCTTGTCAGGGTTTAAGACGAAATGTAACTTATGGATCCAACTCTTAGCCCGAAGGCAAACCTACAGTGGCAATGTAGTTATGAGGCATGTGACCACAGACTCATACCCAACTCGGTGCTAAATAATCCTCCCAAAATATACTAGCTTCTCATATTTTAGTCTTAAAAATACTTTTTAAAAATTATTCTTGACTTAAAAATATCATATTAAGAATATATATATATATATATATTTATGTATTCTTTGTAATCCTTGGCTCTAAGTCTCTTTAAATTTCAAGATACAACAAGATATTCTATTTTCAAGACATGATACTAGAATAAATATTTTCTATTATCTTTTCATGCATATAATTTGCAAGCTTGATCTAAGGTGTATTTATGCACCGCAGTGTTGTTATCCGAGCTTATTTAGCTTAGTTTAGAGGACTTCTCTTGTTATTAATGAGTAAATATTTGTATAATTGAGAATATAAGTGTTAAAATACTTTATTACAATATTTAATCTATGTTTCAAACAAGTATGGAATGAATTTTGTCACTTAGAGTTTAGACGAGAAAACTAGTGTTACTAGCTTGAGCTATGTGTTGTTCAAGTTGTTCTTGATGGATTCTAGTATGCATAATGCATTAATAAGGGTATTAATGTGTAATTATGTGTTTAATAAGTTATTTATAGTTCTTAAGGTTCAATTGATACAATTCAAGAGAAAAAAATACTAAGATCAAAAGGACAAAACTAGCACTCTTAGCTTAAGTTACTAGTTCATCGTCTTAGATTGTATGTTGTTTGGAGATCTAATTCGTGGTGTTTGATGATACAGGTTGCTTTATGATTTGATAATTATGATATACTGATGTTACAAAAGCTTTAAATAAATTGTAAACAACATTACAAGGCTTGGAATGGATGGACAAACTCTTGGGACAAGATTTGACCCAAAAACGAATGTTTTTGAGTCATTGGCGTGCCAAGGACCTTAGGCACAACTTTAGGAACTTACCACACCCTTTTAATCATACTAGGAATTAAATTAAAGTATACCACCATGATAAGGGCATGCCAAGGACACTATGCACCGCGATAAGGGCGTGCACACCGCTATGTCAAAATCGGCAGCTTTTGTCCAAGTATAAATAGGACACTTTGTTGTTATGTTACATACCTTGAACGACCTTGTGACTTTAAGGGTGAATGTATAACACTTAAATAAGGGTTTTTATTCCATTAATTTGTTTTGTATATGGATTTTAACATGTATTCAATCATTGTGATTACGGCTACGTCGGCTAAACACACTTTTCTGGGGTTAAGGCCAAGAACATGAATTCTATTGTTATGAATTGATTTGGATATGATTTTTTTTATCATTTTTGGTTGTTTATTTATACTTGTTTTAAATATTTTAAGGATTCATGACCCTTCTAATACATGCATAATCATCTTGTGAATCCAGAAGGAGGAACAAGAGGATAGAACGTAGGATAAATAGAATATAATTGTAATATTCTAATTTAATGGAGTTATAATTTGCATTTAGGATAATAATATACCTATGTTATCTATTTGGTATAAGTGCGGAATGAAATATGAACATATTTGACTTAGTTCTCACCTCCTTTCAACGATATAGTTGTGGAGCTAAGTTAGATAACCGATTAGAGGTTTAAAAGGCCATAGTCATAGTATAGACCCCGTGAACCAACAAAAATGATAATTAACCTAACTAATGAAGTTCTATAATGTAGTATGATTGTTATTAGTGCCTTAACACTGGTTTATCTCCATCGTTGTTCAAGAGCCTTTAATTTACCGAATTGTTAAGTTTACTCTCAAACAATCTTGTGGTCACCAATCTTAGTTTACTTGGTTTGAGCACGTACACTTGAGTGTGTGCTTGGATGCAACAAGTTTTTGGCACCATCGTTGGGGTCTTGCAATTTTGCAACCATTGTGTTTTAGTTTTTTTTTTTGGATTTCCTTGGTACTTTTCACTTGGTCTTGGAATCTGAATTTGCAGGAACAGGTTAACACACTAGTATTTTGTGAGGGACCGAGAATTGGTTAAACTAGACCTTAAGACCGAGCAACACCTTCACCAATAAAGGAGAGAAGCAGTTATTCTCTACCATATCCTACAAATTCACGAGGAACAAAATAGTCCTGCTTCTATGGCTGAGGATTCACCAGCTCGCTAGATAATTTGCGAAGTGGAAATCTCACTAGTAACCAATGTGACCTCCACCATTTGAAGACCTGATCCTGGTGGTATATTTGAATTAAAATAGAACATGGTGCAGCTTCTTCATAGCAGTGTACAATTCACTAGGCTATCACATGAAGATCCTCAAGTCCACCTACAAAACTTTTTGAAGATCAGTGACATATTCATTCTGACAAGTATGTCAACTAATTATGTGAGGCTGACACTCTTCCCATTTTCACTTTTGGGGAAAGAAAAAAATGGTTGAATGCTGAGCCGATGGGTTCAATCACAACTTAGGATGACATTGCCTATAAGTTCCTTATCCATTTTTTCCCACTTAGCAAGACTGCGAGACTGCGAGACTATATAGTGAGATTTTAAGCTTCGAGCAGAGGCCAAATGAGAACCTATACCATGCTTGGAAGAGATTTAAGTCTCTTTTTCAGGACTGTCCGCATCACCAACATTCCAATGAGGTACTATATCACACCTTTGTTGAGGTACCTAACCATAACATAAAAATTTTGCTAGATAAAGCTGTAGGTGGTCAAGGTCTGGAAAAAATATATGATGAGCTATACACCTTATTGAACCGGATTGCCCAAGAAAACTCATATTGGCATAGTGATATCGGAAGAATCTCATTGAAAAAGGTTGTGGGTATGGTAGAAGTTTATAGTGTCACCGCCTTGGCCATTTAACTTTTAGCTATGCAGAATTAAATGATGACTCAATTCAGAAAATTGGGTGTGCAACAGAGTCTGGTATTGGTTAATGTAGTGTAACAAACCCCATCCTAAATCTATCAATATTATGGGCCACAAAATCCAAATTATGGTAATGCCTATAATCAAAAGTGGTAGACTCAGTGAATCTATCCTTGGGGAAATAATCATCAACCATAGTTTTAGAAGCAGTAACATAATACTCTAGACAATAACATTGAAGTGATTCTAAAAAATATTTTGTCCAACCAAGAATAGATGGCTGCGAAAATAAAAAATTATCAAATTGCACAGAAATAGTTAGAGCAGCAAGTGGGGCAACTAGTGCAGCAATAGAATACCGGGCCTCAAGGTTGTTTGTCAAGTAATAATGATCCTTTAAAATAAGTAATGAAAATCACTTTGAGGAGTGGTAAAGAGTTGTATGATAGGCCTCCAAAGACAAATAAATAGATAGATACAGAGTTGGTTCCTCAGCCAGTTGCAGACAAAGTTGCTGAAAATTTAAGAAAGTCTGAATACCCCAAAACAAATATTGTTGAGAAGGAAATACCACCACTGCCATTCCAAAAGCAATTCCAGAAAGCAAAGGAGGTTGCATGCATCAAAAAGTTCTTTGACATATTCAGAGAGATTCACAGTAACCTTTCTCTTCTAGATATTTTGCAGGGATCGTCCAAGTATGAAAAGTACTTGAAGGACGTGGTGACTAATAAAGTTAAGCTGTAGGATATTGGGATAGTGACACTTATAGAGGAGTACAACTATATGGTAATGAAAAAAATGCCCAAAAAACTTAAGGACCCAGGAAGTTTCACCCTCTCCATTCAGATTAGTGACGATGAAGTAGTACATGCCTTGAGTGATTTGGGGGTAAGTACAAATTCAGTTCCTCTGTCTATGTTCAAAACTCTTGGGTTAGGTGAGCCAACCCAAATAATGATTTAATTGGCGGATAAGACCATAGTTAAGCCCAAATAGATTAATGAGGGCGTCTTCATAAGGGCTGGTAAGTTTGTAACTCCGGCTGATTTTTTTATTATGAATTTTGATGCAGATTGCAGGGTGACGATCATTTTTGGACGCCCATTCTTATCCACGGGTTGAGCATTGATAGACGTGAGGGAGGGCACTCTCACAATGAAATTGGTTGATAAAGTGGTGGTTTTTAAAGTGTATAAGACACTTAATCAACCTTTCTACTACAAAGAATTATGTAAGATTACATTGATCGAAGTGGAAAAGTCTGGGGTGACAGAAAGTGCACCACTAAAAACCTCTTCGGACAGTCTTATTGAGTTGCCCAAGCCACCATATAAGCCCGAAGTGATGATGATTGAGGAGTCTGATAGGTCTATTGTTGAAAAAGTTATTGACCTTGAGAGTTCACACTCAAGAGGTCAGAAACAAATAAGAAGCTGTCCTCCAAGTAGGAGAAAAAGGTGAAGAAAAATGACTGAGTTAGTAATGTTGGGTCATACGCAACACTAAATCAAACGTTGCTTGGGAGAAAACCCAAGTTAAGTTAGTTTTTATTTTCAATATTGTAGTTTTTAATTCAGGTTATTTATGTTTTTCTTGAGTCATAGGTTGAGGAAAAGTCTGAGTATCGGAGACCTAAGCTAAGAAGGATGGCGAATATAAAGTGTGGGGTCCCTAAACCCTCTTGATATTTAAATATGCTTCTAGCTAGGCCTAGAGGCCTCAGGGAGTATTTCTATATCTACTTTTAAGTTTACTTTTGGGACAAAGTAAGTTTTAAGTGTGGGGTGAAGAAATTCCCATAGTCTCGGGTGAAGTGATGTTGTAGGATCTTAGTTTATTTTTGGTGCTTCTTAGTTTGTTTTGGGTTAAATTTGAAAATTTTGAAATAAAATTGAAAAGGATTTGGCTCTTTAGTTTCAGTTTAGTTGGGTCATTCGAGTAGGTGCACACTTCACCTACCCGTGGTTGTTCTTTTTGGTTTTTTCCACGGGAGTGCCTTTTGAACCCAGTATCCTTTTCTTAGGAGTAAATTTTAAAATTTTTATTTTAGGTTAGTGAGATGTTCTTGTTGGTTCTATGTATGACTGTATGATGTACGTTTTTTTGGTTGTTAAAGCATGTTAATTATATGAATTACTATGTTTGAGACTCCTAGGCTCTAGTTTATGACTCTTAAACGTTGTTGGCTTAATGTTGAATTCATGTGATTGTTTGGTTGAGAGTCTATAATGATCTTACTTGAGTTGATCATGTGCTATATATATGTAAGATTGTTGTGTATTTATTGTTGTATTTAATGTCTAGAACTTTCCTGGTATGTGTGTAAAGCAAAATAAAGAGTATGGATTTTGGAGATGATATAGGCATTTATTTGATAGCTATCGTTTATACCCTCTTTTATCTACCCTTGTGCATAATCCTAGTTAACCCCGTAGAGTCTTTAGCCTACTATTTGGTGGCCTCATATGTAGCTTGTTTACCTTCTTTTTTTACTTTAATTAGATCCAAAGCTCCTAATCACTTTATTGAAAACTTAATGAGTTAATAAGTGTGAAAAACAAGTAGGGAAGAGGTGAAAATTAAGCCCCTAAATATGGCTATTGGTGTTGAAAATTGATATGTGTTGTCGGTTGTGTAATGAAGAGAATGAAGACTGTTAAAAATTGAATAATGTATGCATAGATAATACTACTAATACATTGTATGTGAATTAGCTTAATGAGATGGGTAAAAAAGAGAGAAGTGTATAGATGAAGGTGGTGGAAATTGGTTGTTAATAGATTAATCTTAATGTTCATGTGATGTGTTAAAGCGGGTAGAGAAGCTAGTCACTACTATTAGTTAAATAGTTCCTACACGTCCCTTATTCTACATTACAACCCATAAATACCTATTTGATCTTGAGCCTTAACATTCAAATATTAGTGGAGTACTACACTAAAGGTAAGACTATGGTTCATCTGTGTAACTTATGAATTCTTTGTGAAAGTGAACATAAATTGATTCTTATACCCATTTTGTGATAAATTGTATCTATGTGAGTGATTATGGATAACTCTTTTATTGTGAGGGAACATATTTGATGATAGTTGGGTGTGTTGTTTGATATCTTTGATTGAGTAATATGCATGAGTTTTCCAACATGGAGAGTATAGTGAAGAGTTGTTCAAGGATGAACAAGTCTTTAAGTTTGGGGTGATGATCTGAGGTGGATTTATGCACCTCAGTATTGTTATCTGGGATAATTTAGCTTATTTTAGAGGACTTATATTGTGCTTAATGATTATATATTTGTATAATTGAGAATTTGATTGTTAATCTACTTGATTATAATGTTTAAGGTATGTTTCAAATAAGTTTGGAATCAATTTGGTCACTTAGAGTTTAGACAAGAAAACTAGTGTTACTAGCTTGAGCTATGTGTAGTTCTAGTTGTTATCGATGGATTATAGTGTGTGTAATGAGTTACTAAGGGCGTTAAAGTGTAATTATGTGTTAAAACTTATTTATAATGTATAAGGTTAAATTTAAACAAGCCAAGAGACAAAACACTAAGTTAAATATCAAAAGGACAAAACTAGTACTCTTTGCTTAAGTTGCTAGTTCATCGTCTTGGATTCTATGTTGTATGGATCTCTAATTAGTGATGTTTGATGCTATAGATTACTTTGTGAGTTGATCATGATTATATATGTATGATACAAAATCTGTAAATCAATTGGAAACAACATCACAAGGCTTGGAATGGATGGACAAACACTTGGGACAAGATTTGACCAAAAACGGACGGTTTGGAGTCATTGGCATGCCACGGACCTTAGGCACCGCTTTAGGGCCATTAAACACGCTTTTAAGCATACTAGGAATTCAATTCCATTATCTAACTATGATAAAGGTATGCCACGGTCCCTAGGCACCGCAATATGGGTGTGGCATGTCGTTATGTCAAAATTGGCTGCTTTAGTCCAAGTATAAATAGGACACTTTGTTATTATTTTACACACCTTGGACGACCTTGGGACTTGAAGGGATGATGGAGAACACTTTAATTAGAGTTTTGTTTTCCATTACTTTGTTATTTTTTTATAGATTTTAAAATGTATTCAATCATTGTGATTATGGTTACATCCATAAGCAGCTAAACACCCTTTTCTGGGGTTAAGGCCAAGAACATGATTTTTATTGTTATGAATTGATTTGGTTATGGTATTTTTATCATTTTTGGGTGTTTATGTATACTTATTATCACTATTTTAAGGCTTTATGACCCTTATAATACATGCATAATCATCTTGTGAACCTGGAAGGAGGAACAAGAAGATAGAATGTGGGATAGATAGAATAGAATTGTAATCTTCTAACTGAACGGAGTTATAATTAACATTTAGGATAGGAATATGACGGTTTTGGGGTGGGTTTCTCCTCACCTCAAGGAACTATTCCTAGAATCACACACGCAATAAGAACTAGGAGATGATTACAGTAAGAAGTACAGGAATACAAAAAAGTAAAGACACAGGATTTTTACATGGAAACTCCTTGCGCAATGGAGAAAAAACACGACCTGCCTCAAGGATTTCAAGATCCACTATATTCAAGAAACCTCTTGAATACAGACTCCAAGGATTAACCTCCTAATCCTTTGTTTCTTAGCAATAACTCTATTACAAGGAAACTAAACAGTAACTCTACTGTTTTCGACTCCAGCTAACTCTAACTGGACTCCTCAAGCTAACTCTTGCTTGAACAATCACCTAACTCTAGATGAATACAATAACACATCTACACTATAACACCTACTACAATTATAAGCAAGCATAGGCAAGCATTTAAGTATAAAATACAAAGATTCGACTATAACAAGGAAATAAAGATACAACTTGATAAATAATAAGTTCACTATTATAGTTTCAACCTCTGATTGCAGTATTGTACCACTTTAGAAACATATTTAATTACGAGTATATGGCAGTGTTGGTTTTCTTGTTGAGGAAAATGAGCATTATATATTGTGACACAAGAAAACCTAGAAGCAATCTCATTGGTTGAGGCAAAAAGGTAGCAATAACTTTTTACCAACTTTTGTACTATGTGTTAGTTGGAATATTGACTGTGATAATAACAGGTGAGCCCAACCTATTCCCTAATGCGTAGAGGCCTTTGTCATTACAAAAAAATCTTTAGGGAACAAGTCCCAAACTATAAATTTATCAATCATCCAAACTAAGGACATAACAATTTCCCAATTTTTTATGGTGACAAACTCATACAATCAGATTAGCATGCTCTGCATCATCAATCAATTTATACACAATACAACTTACACTTTAGAAACACAACATAAGACACAAGACCACATACCAGGCCAGTTTACCTAACCAATTTCCCCTATCGATTATGCCTATAAGAATGTAGGCATCCTCCACCTTATTCCCCTTATCAATGAGCATTTAAGTTTCCCCTGAATAAAAGAACCCCTAATATAAGTCAAATGGACGCATTAGCTTTTAATGACATCATTCAAAGTCACTACATGAAGAATCAAGATTTGGTCACATGGAGGGCATGGGATCATACTTAGAGGGGTCGTATTGAGCATGCCATTAAACAAATCTGAGTGAAAAAGATTGCTTGGAGCCTTGATGACTTGGGGACTCTTAGGTTTGGGCCATACTTGGTGGTTCATGGTTTTGGTTCTCCTTATTAAGGGCATTTCGGTCACTTAACCTTGAGGGCATTTTGATTATTTAGACTTATCTAAATGATACTCCATTGTCACTCACCTCATTAAGGGCATTGGAGTTATTTTGTCTTTCTTTTATAATATACTATATATAGTCTCTTTTAGGTCTTTTCTCATTAGTTTTGAATGATGAATGTATGAAACACTTGAAAATCCTCTCTCTTGAGAGTAGACCACCTTAGTGTAGTCTTATTTAGGGCTTGGAAAAGTCATCCTTAGTATAGGGCTTGGAAAAGCCAATATTGACCTTTGCTTGGAAATGGTGGATCTTAAGGTAAGTTGATTCCCTTAGCGGTCACCGTAAGAGTGGTTTCGATTGTTACATTAATTAGGGGTTAGTATTGAAATACACTTGGTTTTTAATCTTGTAATAATCTTGGTCTCACTATCTATCTTTATTTTCTATGCAATTTCTCTTGTGTTTGTGTTGAATTCGTGTCTTGTTTTATTTTGTGTCATTTTTATCATCTTCATCTCCTTTCTTGAGTTATAGCTTCTGTTTATAGCTTTGTTTTTTGTATCATTTGGTATCAAAGCGTGGCTTGATCTTGTTCCTACAAGATCAAATCTTGGGCTTGCTTGTTAGAAAATTAAAAAAAAATGTGTTCTTGAAGATCTTGTTCTTGGCCAAGGAAAATCGTTGTTCTTGTGAAGTTGTCTTGCCAAGATTTATACTAGATCTTGTAGTGTTTTACTTGTTTAGTGTGTTTCTAGTGTTGGTTTCTTTCTCACCAACACTAAAAGTGTCTAGATCAAAAGTTGAGCTTATAAAATTGACCATTGTTATGGTTACTTGAAGATGGACGTATGTTGTACCTTGTTGTTGATAATTGGTGGTGTTGTGTTGTGTTCTTGAAGAAGTTTTTTGTTGTGTTCTTTAAGTTTGTTGTGGTGTTCATCTTATTCTTCATCTATTCTTACAACTTAAGACAACAAAAAGTGTAAAATAGATCCAAAAAATTGTAAGACAAAAGTTGTAAAGTTGTTTGTGAGAAGACTTGCACATATCACTTCCTAGACTTGACAACCACTCTTCCTACAATTAAGGGACTTTGTCTTGTGGGACTAGTAAAGTCAAATCTCACCTTTTTGAGTTTGAAAAGTTGAAGAAGAGTACAAGACTTTTATTTTCCCTTCAAAACCAATTGTCATCCATTTCAAGTTATGTGAATATTGAAATTTCAAATTTGTGACTAAAATTCGGGTGGGACCAAGACCAATTGCATGCTGCCACATCACCATTGCTACTGTACACATCACTAATAAGCTCAAATTTGGAATTTTCTAGTTTCTAATTGTTGATTCTTGGTTTCATTACTTAGTTGTAGAACTAATTAACAAACTAGTACACTCCTACTACGTTGCCAATTAGTCCTTTGAATCCGTTTGTTTCATTTCTCTGTTATTTTTGTGTTTTTCTCATTTTTAACTCGTAGTAATTTCTTTATTTCAAGTTCGTAAGTAAATTTTGTTTTTGTGTCTTGAGTCGATCAAACAAGAATCCATTCCGACCGCCAAGTAGAATTGACATCTTATTGACTACCGGAGTATAAGAAACTTTCAATATTCGTCGCTCCAATTGTGAAGATCACAAAAATGAGTGTCTACGAGTGTTGGAGAAGTTTTTACTACTAATATTGTTTGTTCATTTTGTAGGTTTGTTTCTTTGTTTGTTTTAGGTACAATTGCAATAGAATTCGAGGCTTTCACCTCTCAAACTATGGACAACAATGTCACCAATGTTATTTTGGCCTACCTTGACATTATTTCCTAAAACATGGCTATGGTGAATGAAAGATTGGATTGTATGATATGTCCAAGAGAGCAAGTAGGATACCCGGACACACGTCAAGTAGAAGACTATAGCTCATGTGAGCTACAAGGTAAAATAGCTAACTCTTATACTTTGGTGCGTGTGAATGATAATTGTGTTAGTATCCTATTGAGTATGAGTTGTAGCTTATTTACTTGTGAGTTTAATGATTCTTTGCCTCTTTTTGATGATTTACATGTTGTAGTGTGGATACACTAGTTGATCCTATTGATGATGAAATTGACTTTTCTTGTAACATCAATTTATGTCCACCTAGTGTTGAAACCAATATGTTGAACGAAAGTACATCGTCTTTTGTAATTGGTGTTGATCAAATCATGTGTGAAACTTGCCCACCACTTGAGGTTATGTGTGATGTGCTTAATAGAACTCAAGGGAGTGAAGTATTTAAAAATGTTGGTCAGCAAAATGGGAGTGAACCCGAGAGCTATTCTTGGGATAATCTTGTACTTGAAATCTCTTTGAAACTTGATATTGATCTTTTAGAGAGTGATGAACGTGTTTGATCTGAATCTGCCCGTGAAATAGATCATGCTCTCTTTAGGTATAATATCTTGTTTGAAGATGATATAAACACTCTTAATAGACCTAGTGGTGAAAATGATGGTATAGCTTTCCTTGGAAGCTATAGCCGATACGCTAACCTACTATGGTGTAACAACATTTCTCCTAAAGATGGAAATCTTTTCTTGGAAGATGAGAGTATTCTTAAGGGTAAGGGATGTGTGGTCTTGGAAACTACTTCTCTTTCTACTTTGTGTGACTTTATTGTTGAGAGTACTCATGAAGATGATTGGGAAACTAGTAGTGAGTACACACATGAGGGTACCTTAGTAGAAGTTGACTTGAGTGATACCTTTCTCTACTCTCTATTTGCTTTGGATGATATGTATGCTATTGTAGAGAGTATGCCATTTAGTTTGGGTGGAGACCACGAGAAAAAGGAGTGTCGTTCTAGACCCGTGTCTATGGCCACTCTTCCCGTTTGACTACGGTGCCAAATGTAGAAATGGTGATGTTGGTGCATCCAAATTGTTGCTTGGTCTACATGACAAGCAAAGCGTCACTCTTGGTGAATCCTATAACCAAATCCTTTGTACATCTTTCATTAAGTTTTTAATATTTCATTCAAAGGATCCTTGGTTATACTTCAAGTATGTGCCGCCTTGGCGTGATGATATTTATTATTGTGCTAATCCTAACCATCATGCCATGAGGATATTATGCTTATTTGTTCTTTCTCGAGTTTTGCAAAGTACGGATTCGAGGTTGAATTCTTTTCAAGAAAGAGAGGATGATACAAGTCAAATGGCTGCATTAGATTTCGATGACATCATTCAAAGTCACTACGTGAAGAATCAAGCTTTGGTCCTAGGGAGGGCACGGGATCATACTTGGAGGGGTCGTCTTGAGCATGCCATAAAACAAATCTGAGTGTGAAAGATTGCTTGGAGCCTTGATGACTCGAGGACTCTCGGGTTTGGGTCATACTTGGTAGTTCACGGTTTTGGTTCCCTTTATTAAGGGCATTTTGGTCATTTAGACTTGTCTAAATGACACTCCTTGGCCACCCACCTCATTAAGGGCATAGGAGTCATTTTGTCTTTCTTTTATAATATACTATATATTGTCTCTTTTAGGTCTTTTCTCATTAGTTTTGAATGATGAATGTATGAAACACTTGAAAATCCTCTCTCTTGAGAGTAGACCACCTTAGTGTAGTCTTAGTTAGGGCTTGAAAAAGCCATCCTTAGTAAAGGGCATGAAAAGGCCAATATTGACCTTTGCTTGGAAATGGAGGATCTTAAGGTAAGTTGATTCCCTTAGCGGTCACCGTAAGAGTGTAGTTCTGATTATCACATTCATTAGGGGTTAGTGTTGAAATACACTTGGTTCTTAATCTTGTAATAATCTTGGTCTCACTATCTATCTTTATTTTCTATGCAATTTCTTTTGTGTTTGTGTTGAATCCGTGTCTTGTTTCATCTTGCGTCATTGTTATTATCTTCATCTCTTTTCTTGAGTTATAGTTTCAGTTTCTAGCTTTGTTTTCCATATCAACCCCTATCTTTATCATCACAACCCATAGACTGCACATCTACACAGCATACAATATACTACACATATCTACACAATTCCACAACTGACATACTACATATCTATAGATTGTGATACATATAAGAATGTAGGAATCCTCCACCTTATTCCCTCTTTTGATATTATCGAAAATGGTAGGCATTAAACTAGACATAAATAAGTCATAAATGTTAATTCATGGACATTTAGAAAACACTTACATGTGCAAGAGAGGATTAGATATAAACAGAAGAAGTGCTATCAGAAGTAAAGTTTTATTCATCCAAGCATACATTAGTACCATAAACTATTCACAAAAATAGTGTCCATAAAATATTCAAATAGTTGTGAAAATCATTCACTAGAGACAAGAATAGGAAAAAGAGAGGACAATGTTTCACAAAGCCGGTGACATCTCAAAAATAAGGACAGGAGTCAAAAAATAAAAGGGCATATGGAGACAACAAAGAAAAAGAGGAAGAACGAAACCACATAGGATTCCAGGGAGGAGCTCTAGGCAAACAATCTTAGTTTATGGCTTCCTCACCCTTTCCGATAAGGCAACATTTTCAGAACACACATCCTTTCCTGATATTGTTCTTTTTCACTTTCCTTTTTCAGAAACTGCCATCAACACAACTATCTTTGTATCTCATAAAATGAGAAAAGCAATAAGAGTCTCTATCTCTCCCTTCAATCATTTTTATTTGTCCATGAGGTCAGCTACTAAAGACTTAGACTTTTCATCACTCATCTTGAAAATGCATTTGTGTTCCTCAAAAGTTGAGATACCAAACACTCGCTTTATTGATTCAACTTTTACCTTCCCACACTCAATGTTGAAGTAATCAAATACCCTATTTATCCAAAAACCATAGGGTTGCCCATGTCTTCCAACTGTGGCATTGATGACGGTATTGATATATTCAATAACAATGGTTGGTAGGTTAACCTTCTAGAACTTAAACAATATCTCCATTAGGAATAGATCATAATATATCATAGTATTTCCCACGTCAGACCTGGGAAGTAGTGCCCCTGTCACAAGCTTAAGCAACAATTGAAGTTCTCCTTTGAGAACCCCTTTTTTGAAATTTTAAGCGTTGAAGGTGTCAATAGTACAACAAAAAATAGAAATTCAATGGACTTCTTCTCTCTCTTAATGGATCGCATTCCTACAAATGGAACACCAAGAATTTTAGAGAGTGTTTCTTCATCCAATCCTATAGCCTCACTATTTACTTGAGAGGTTAGGTAGAGGTCATCATCAGAAATTTCTAGGTAATGATAAAACACTCTTACTTCTTCCTTATACACATATGGCACACCCAATTCAAATAAGTGCTCCCAATTATGAAATTGCACTATGTCAAGCAACTCTCTCATTTCTAGCGTATTAGCCACAGCAAGATTAAATAATCTTCCACCCAAAACTTTCTGATCCTTAAGAACCTCGTGTCTTTCCCTTTTAGAAAATCTTGAGTCTAAGCCTGATTCTTTGTCAGCAATTTTTTTGGGTCCTTTTCTTTTAGTAGTGGACACTGGTTTCATAGCTGACAACCCCTCATCTTTCCTTAGAGCGAAATCCTCTTTTCGTTTTTCGTTCTCTTGTATATCAGTGAAGCATTTCTCAAGATCAGCATTAAGTGACTCGTCCTAATAATCACTTAGTCCTTCAAAAATCCTCTCAATCTCACTATCCTCGCTATCATTGATCATGGTCCTAGTATCTTTCTTTGAGTCTTCAATGTTTGCATTTTTCATAGAAGCTTTTTCAACTCTGACTGTGTAGCTCCTTTCTTGCATACCACTTTTTGCAGTGTGGTCCATATAAATTCTAATATTTCTTGATAAATTGTGAGTGGGTAAAAGTATCATATCAACATCATCAGTACCTTCAAGTGAGTCATTATGCCTACTGGTGAACAAGATTGGTGAGAGAAGTTCCTATTTAGAGGGTTTAGTGCTTAAGGTTGTATGGCTTTGAGCTCCTACGTCTTTACTCATGGAATAATCAGTTGTCAAATTCCTCTTTTGGAGGTAGAGTATCTAAGAGTAATGAGAGAAGCAAAATCTTTGAATGGTTAGGAAACTAAAGAGATTTAATGTGAGAGAGTTTTGTTTGTTCTGATTTTCTTGAAAAAGTTAGCGAAAAGATGACCTGATTTTGAGATTGAATAATGCGAAGGTTCTGATGTGACGTGTTTGATCAGATGGACGCGTCTTATGAATTTAAAGTACAAAAGACAGCTTTTAATAGGGCGAGAAAGCGATGTGGAACAGTCACTGAATATTTAAATAACAATCATTATTTTAGGAGTAGTAAGTGATACTCCAATCATATCTTTTCTTCCATGCCATGGGTGTATATCTGCAAGGATATGAGACTAAATTAAATACTTAAGACATTCTCTAACCAAAATACCTACTCACCAATTCATAACCATGAGTGGAGGATCATGAAGGTCTCCTATATTTATTTAACTTCATCCATCTCCTACCTTTTTAAGTGGTACTTGAATAGTTCCCTATTTTTCTTTTCCTGCTTAAGCCATATTGCCATCATCATTAATCAAACTCTCATCTTAATATCACCACTAAGAAGACATGTATCCTCTAAAAATATTCAGCAAGGGGTTATCTTTAAATCTTCAATCATGAGCTCTGAGCAACCATAGTTATTATTCATGAGTTGGTTTCTCTCCCTTGCCTTCTCTGTATCATTAATCACTTGTTAGACTTTTAGGTTTCCAAAAGGGTGACAGAGGAAAAATGATAATTTTTCTTGTCCAAGTTGGCAATCTTTGATTCCTCCCCCTTTTTGAAGTTGTGGTTTTGAAGGGACATGTATCCTTTGAGTGACCATCCTTTGCACAATGGATGCTTGAACATTAACTTTTCTCCTTACGTGTCTGACTAAAGAGTTAGGTTTATCTTTTTGTCTGTTGTATCCTACTCCTCTACTGCTACTGGATTCTTAGCCAAAGGAGACAATCAGTGTTTGTGAAGATGTAGTACACTTGTGATCTTTCTCAAGTTCAGTCTTCAACTGAACTAGTTCATTCTCAAATACTGTGTTTCTATCAAGTGAAGCATCACTTCAGCCTTGACATTTATCAGATCTTCTTCCAGCCAAAACTGAATTTTGCTCCCTTTACCTTTATCCTTAAGATCCGTCTTATAGATCCCATCTATTGTCTTGTTTAGTTCATCATTTTTACACGTAAGGGACATACAAGTTGCTTGTTGCTCTGCTACTTGCATATTCAGTTTTGTTAATTATCATTTCCTTATACTTTTTCCATTCCTCTTTTAGATCTCTTTTATATTTGACAATATTATTTAAAGATTCAATTAGTACCTAGGCAAGAGATCTGAGCCTACTCAAGAAGTACACCTCTAAATTTTCTTTTATGTCATGGAGAGTGAAAGGTTTATCTTCACTTTTATCGATGCCTGCTGTCGAAGCAAGGAGTGCATTAGAGACTTGCACCTTCTCTTCTATTGCCATGATGGAAATGTCTTGGCTTTGCTCAGACTCAGTTGAGTCACTTGATGAGTCATTCCACAAAGCTACAAGCATCTGACTGGCAATTTTGTCAGCCTTAGTTTTACAGCTACACTTCTCTATGACCCTATGCTTCCCTCTTTTGGACAATTCCTCAGATATATCTAAGGATTTGAGAACCTTTTTTGCAATATAAGCTATTTCACTTCCTTCTGAGGTGTAAGCAACATGTGAAGCCTCTATTTCTCAGGATCCTTCCAAGGTGTTAGCCTTATTATCGAAGACCTACTTTGATACCAAATGAAGGGTTTGGGGTGGATTGCTCCTCTACTCAGTGAACTACTCCCAGAATCCCATACGCAACAAGAACTAGAAGATAATTACAGTAAGAAGTACAAGAGTACAAAAAAGTAAAGATACAGGATTTTTATGTGAAAACTCCTTGCTCAAGGGAGAAAAACTACAACCTGCCTCCAAGATTTTAAGCTCCACTATACTCAAGCAAATTCTTTAATACAGACTCCAGGGATTAACCTCCTAATCCTTTGTTTTATAGCAATAAATTTATTACAAGGAAACCAAGCAGTAAATCTACTGCTTCCATCTCCAGCTAACTCTAACTGGACTCCTCAAGCTAACTCTAGCCTGGACAATTACCTAAATCTAGATGATTAAAATTATACAGTCACACCACAACACCTACTACAATCATAAGAAAGTGTAGGAAAGTATTTAAGAACAAAATAGAAAGACTCGACTATAACAAGAAAACAAAGATACAACTCGATGAACAACAGGTTCTCTATTGCCGTTCTAGCCTTTGATTACAGTATTGAACCACTTCAGAAAGATCATTAACTGTGAGTTTATGAAATTTTTGGTTTTCTTATTGATTAATATAAGCATTATATATTGTGACACGAGAAAACCTAGAAGCAATCTCATTGGTTGAGGCAAGAAGGTGGCAGTAACTTTTCACCAACTTTTGTACTACATATCAGTTGGACTGTTGACTGTGGCAGCAACAGGTGAGCCCAACCTATTCCCTAATGTGTAGAGGCCTTTCTTATCATAAAAGAAGCTTCAGGGAACAGGTCCCAAACTATGAATTTGTCAATCATAAAAAATAAGGACTTAACAGAATATACCTATGTGCTCTATTTAGTTTAAGTATGGAATGAAATATGAATATATTTGACTTAGTTCTCACATCCCTTATCAATGATGTAGTTGTGGGTCTAATTTAAATAATCTATTAGAGGTTCAAAAGGTCATAGTCATAGTATAGACTTCATGAACTAACAACCAAGATAAACCTAACTAATGAAGTTCTATAACATAGTATGATTGTTTGTCGTGCCTTACCCCTAGTTTCTCTCCATTGTTGTTCAAGAACCTTTAATTTACCAATTTTTTTAATTTTATTCTTAGCTTACTCTCAACAATCATGTGGTTACGTTAGCACTGAGTTAATCTTAATAGTTGAACTTGAATTGGATAGTTGTTAACACAAGTCTCTGAGGGATAGATACTTAATTTGTAAAAGACCACTATATTATTTGGTGAGATCACGTATACTTGCGTGTGAGCTTGGACGCAACAAAGCTTTAGTATAGACCTCAATGAAATCATGAATAATTAGACAAATCATGAAATAGACTCTTAATAACTTATAGGAAATTCACAAACTTTGTTTGAAAACTCAATAGACATGTAATACAAATCAAATCAAAAGAATGACTCCAAACTCATAAAATTTGTACTAAAAATCATACGATGCTCAAATAATATCATTAAGAGACCAAGAATTTAAATTAAGGATTTCAACTCTTACGAACCCTAACATGAATCATGGCTTAAACTAAAAATATAACTTAGTCGTGGGAGAACAGGTTCCCACGCGAAAGGAATAACTTTACATACCTGAGAAATTGAGAAACTTGAAGAATATTTGATGGAATCTTGCTTGGATATCTTAAGCTTTGATTTTTCTTGAAAATGTAGCCTCGGGGTTTGAGAGAGAAGAGGAGGAAATAACTCAAGGAATTCTCACTAATTTGGGGCTAAATAGGGTTAAAATAGTCAGACTAAGACATTATTTGGGGCATAAACACCATAATGCCCCAAATATTAATTAAAAGTTGGAAATATTTCTTGGGGTTTTACATGTTGTTTCTTGAGTGGATCAGTCCATTTGGTAGTAGTGATGGAATGTAGTATCACACCGTGAATTCAAGGTACATCCTAATTCAAGTTTAATGTTAATTGTTCTAAGTGTATATTTATGAGAGTATATTGTACGGTATTGCCCCCCCCAGGGTCATTAGAATTCTAAGCCTTGGTGATGGTATACCCTGCGGTGCAATATAATAGTGAATTATCGAGAAAATCTGTTCTAGTGTGAGTTAGAAGTTACAGAAATCAGAATGTTGAGTTAGTGAAGGGTAAAAAGGTGTGTTGACACCCAATTTTACCCTCCACAGTTCTGAATTATTTTTTATTTTCCTAACTCCAAATAATTGTTTTATTAAGGTAAGTTATTTTGAGAATAATTTCAGACCTACTTTTTAAATTTTAGGTGTAATTATATGTTCTACGTGTAATTATATTGAATCATATAATTTTCAACTAAAGAAATATTATAGAATTTATCTTGAATGAAAAGTTTATTAAAATTGCAAGTATCCTACTTTTCTCAAAAATTGATTGAAAATGAGGTATTGATAGCATAATTAGTTTCTTGATTTTCAAACAAAATAATCTTGCTTTGTTAAATACTTATTTTGAGATTATTGAATTAGAGAATCTTGTTAAATAAATTAGAAATTAATTTCATCTCATTTTTAAATCCCAATTGACCTCATCTTGACCATTTTATTGAGTTAGCTTGGCTAAATTAGAAAATTGGACCCTCCTCTTTATTTTCCTCAAATTAGTCGACTCAAACCTAAGACTTCTAAACTTCAAATGTTATTTCTCAATTTACACAACATTAGTTATCCCCTCAAATCTCACTCTCTTTCATGCGACTATATCCCAAAGTAGTCGCCTTACATGCACAACACACACTCTCTCTTTTCTCCTCTTTCTTTCCTCTTTGACTCATTCAGACGATGAACTACAAGAACTTACACCAGCAAACCCTAACCGCTGCAATCTTTTACTATTTTTCCCTCTTTGTACAACTGTCCATGGCTTATATAAATATCTCATCTCTCTTATTCGTAGCTTTTATTTGAGAAAGTAGAATGATAGGACTCATTATTTTAAGTGTCAAAAATTTAATAGAGCCTCACATTGCTTTTGTTGGTTGTATTCGATCATAATAAAAATTTTCATTGCCGTTGGATTTAAGTGTGGGTGAACTGGTCTAGTAGACCCTTGTACTTGTCTCTATTTGTATTCTTAACCTTGATACTCACCTCTTTGTCAAATGAACCCTTAAACTCAATAAAATATGTCAATTTAAACCCCTCAAACTGTTAACCAAACATATGTGGCAATCTGAGGGTTGGGCTGGAGCAATTACATGAATCACGTGTTATATGCACACACATGAATTTTGACGAAAAATTAATGAAAATAAATAATTAAAAAAAAAAAATCTAACACCCCTTTTTTCTCCCCCCCATTTCTCTATCCCCACTCCATCCTTCCATTCTTCTTCCATTTTCACCACCTTTAATATTTGAGAAAAACAATTAACTTTCTTTTTAAAAATAGCTATTATTAGAATAGAGAAAGAAATTACATAAAGCAATAACGTTAACTACATTAAGTTCATATCTATTTAAAATAATCTTCACATCAACGATAGTAGTCGCCACAGCAAGTTACGCCAGAAAAAATGATGGTCACCATCTTGAAATCTCAGATTTAGACGTGTTTTCATCACTCTAGAGTTGCTCTGGCATTTTCACCGTTGAATCAAAGATGTAGATCTAAGATATCGTTGGCTTTATCTCCTTCAAAAAGACTAGATCTGTTCAGATTTGTATTTTTCACGAACACACATCAAAACTGGCAGCACTTGTATTTTTTATTTTTTAAAAAAAAATAGTTATTGTGTATGTTTGAGTTGTTGTGATTATCCATTATTATTGGTCAAAAATCATAATTTCGATGAGCGTTTTCATTTTGTATTCCACTTCGATGAGCTTTAATTCTCCATTTTTGTGATCGAAAATTGCAACTCTGATATTCTTCATTTCAATATATATTTTCATATGTTTTCATTGAATTTTATTTGTTTTATGCAGTAGAAATAGTGATGGAGCTCCTTGAATTTTATTGAATTCATTTCCATTGAATTTTATTTATTTTATGCAGTAGAAATAGTGCTTTTCCATTTCATTGAATTTTATTTCAACTATGATGTTGCAATATTTTCATATAAAACTTATTTTATAAAAAAGTACAGGATAAAGAGGTTGTTTTTACATATGAATATAAAAATGATGTTGTTAATGATGCAGATATGATGTGGCATTAATTTTTCTGATGTGCACATGACATGTCATCGTATCTGTTGACACCCAATTTTGGCTCTCCATACTTAAAATTAGCACTTCTAGACTTTATGATCATTAAAGAACATAAAATTCAATTTTCACATATTTTTTATAATTTTTTAGCAAACTAATGATAATTATCCTTTTTTAGGATTTTTTATTAATTTATTATCAATTTTAATTTTACATAATTTATTGATAATATCATTAATTTCATAAATTTTAAAAAATTTATCAGTTTATTATTATTTTAATATTTTTGCATAGTCATTTGCATACGTACATAACATAACACTGCAATTCCTTTTTTACATATTATAATTTTAATTATTTATAGCGTAATATATATTTTTTAAAATATTATATTTGTTGTTTGCATTTTTTTTAGTAATTATATATCGATATTTATATCTTTGCATATAATTTAATACAGTTTGCAAACGATAAAATTGATTGAATTATTTTAGTACACAAAGCAATAAATCAAGATCATGTCAACTTTTTAAAGATGACAATTTTTTCTATTGGTTAACAATAACATACTATTTATTGGTTAAAGGGGGTAATTCTTTATTTTTAAATAAAAAATATGGGTTCTTTTTTATAAATAAGGAGGAGAGTTTTTTCTTTTTTAACACCACACAATTAAACACACGCAGATATACCACACGCACAAAATCACCTCTCTTAACCCATTATCTCACCCCACACCTTTTCCCCAAGTTCACGGCCACCTCTAGCTACTCCGCCACCGAACCGCCTCCCCTTCCCCTTACCTTTTCCCTTATATTTGGCCATGCCTCGCCGGAGTTGGTCACCGGCGGGAAGGCCTCTGGTTAAGCACCTCCAGCCATCCTTCCCCCTCTTCCTCTCTTGTTTTCGCTATCCCTTCACCAGAGATGGTGACCGGCGAAGTTTCTTAAGTGCCGCCACTGCATCATTCCCATTCACCCCCATTTTGCTAGGCTTATTTTTTCTTTAATTACTAGTTACAATCCCTTCACCCCCATATGTTTATTAACTTAAGTGATAGAAAAGGGGAAGTAAAAATCTTCAACTTTGCTAGAAATTTTTCTTGCTTAATCTACTTTTTCCTTGGTTGAACCAGATGGGTGTGATTTTGCAGATCTGGTTGGTTATAGTATTTTCAATATTCACCGTAGTATATTTGTATATTGTTGCTCATTCTTGTTGTTGTTGCTATATTTGCTCCGTTTTTTATTATTTTTTGCCACTGGTTGGCTGTTGTTTTGCATTAGGCATTGGTTTTGGATATTTTTTTTCATTTACATATCTTCACTTGACTGATAAAGAACAAGATACTACACGATATGGCCAATGAAGAAATTTTCGCCGATTTTCGAGGCCTTTGCAAATAAAAAGATGAATATTACGTATATATACGCAATAAAAATAAATAAACTCAGGCGATGGTGAAATTTTTATAACAACGCAAAAGTTTTATGATTCGTATCTTGGCAAGACGATTTAGGACGCTAATAAATCAGCAACCACTTCATAGACATGTCGTATTTAAAATCTAATTTGAGCCCACCTTTTAACAAAAAATTATATTTTTTTATACATATATGCACACACATATTTATCGGGAATGCCATGCAAACAAGATTTTAATTTTATGTTTGTATTTATATTCTTACACTAGTACAAATAGCGATTATAGTGAAAATTTTATTTTTGTGGGCATTGGGTGGGGATATTTTTACTTACACAGTATCCATCGCGCGTTTAGGCAAATTTAGGCTGTCAATATTTATATTAAATTGATTTACATATTTAATCAAATAATTCACACTTTTCATACTAAAAATATTATGTGGTCTTTTCTTTAAAACAAGTTTTGTTTATTCGATTTAGTTTATTCTTTACATACATAAACTAATATACTTTTGTTTATATATTTTACGACAGCATACGTATAATATTATTTAATGCATATATTTGTAATGACAAACATTGATTTTTTCTTTTATCTTTTAATAAACTTAAGTCTGACCGAGAACCACATTTGTAGATTCTGAAGGATGCCTAATTCCTTCCATTCAAAATAATTGAAACCCTTACCTAGAATCTAATTTGGTTCATAAATTAACTAAATTCATACTTGTTAATAAATAAATAGGTTTTTTATTTTCCTTAAAAATTAGGTGGCGACTCTGTACATAAATTTATTCTTTTAAAGTCTATAATATCGTGCTTGGATATGCAGGTTGTACAGATTAGCAGAAGCTAAAAGTTAACGACGTTTACAGTCTTGTGAGGATTACACCTAGAACGGTTTGGATTTCTTTAAAGCATTTAAAATAAACTACGCCATTGTAGTGATATTGATTTTAAAATTATAAATTAAATGATTTTGAAAATCTTGCAAAGATTTCAAGCGCCCTGCACATGACTTCTGGTTAGTCTACATGGATGTCTTTTAATATATTGCACAAGTGTTTTCAAATGATTAAAATGCACAATACATGACTTTCAATTATTTTGTGCATATGCTCTAAAATGCACCGTACATGCACTCACAAATGCTTTAAAAAATGTTAAAATGCATGACACATGGCTATAATGGCTCTGCATAAGCACAGACGCATTGCACTTGGCTATAATGGCTCTGCATAAGCACAAACTCATTGCACAATCACTTTAAATTACTTTAAAATGCACGACACATGGCTTTCAATTACTTTGCATATATTCTCTAAAAAGCACTGCACAAATGCCTTAAATATTTTAGAATGCATTGCACATTGCTTTAATGGCTTTTGCATAGGCACAAATGAACTGCACAATTACTTTAAATTATTTTGCACTATGCATGACTTTCATTTTCTTTTCAGGCACTGTATAACCGCTTTAAGTTATTTTGCACTATGCATGACTTTCATTTTCTTCTAAAGGCACTGCATAATCGCTTTAAGTTATTTCGCAATAAGCATGGCTTTCAATTTCTTCAATATCACCGCACAATTGCTTTCAAATGCACTGCAAAGTTTCTTTCTAATAACTGCACGAAACTTATAGACACACCAAATAAATGCTTTGTAGAAATTCATTGCTAGCAAAAGTTACTTTTCATAAATCACTGGCGTAGAGAAAATCCTCCATCCATAAATCATTTGGATGAAAACACCTTATCTCCATAATTTACTTGGTTTAAGGCCTCATTTTCATCGCCGAAAGGCAATATTCACATGAATCATTGACCTAAAACTTCATTTTTGCATAAGCTTTATTTCCAGCTTACACGGCAAAATTCGCATAGAATAATGCCCGAGGTGTTATTTTCATTAATTTGTTGAATGCATTTACTATTTATGTACTAATTTCTTTATCTAGTTTAAGTTTTGCAGGAACCTTAGCACAAACGTGGAACTATCTCTAAGCAGCGAACTGGGACAAAGCTAGTGGAATGTCAAGCATTCCTAGCAGTGTCGATGATTCAAAGCTCAACTCGACTTAATTTTCAAAATTTCTCATATAACTTCAAACCTTTTCACAAATCTATTCTCATATTCCAGTGTCATCCTAAATCTGAAACTGGGACAAATTTTAAGATTCTCACAAAATTTTTGCATGACATAACTTTTGAACTACATCGACCTGATTCGCGTGAAACTCGGAATATGTAGGAGACTCAGGAACCAGGGTTTGGTTGAATTCATAATCATAATCGTGTCGATTCTAGCATCACTGTTCCACCTTTTAGGTGTAGCCTTTCCATAATCGGTATAATTTATCAGTCGAGAAAAAATTGATTTACGTCGACGTCTTCTCCCAAAGACTCTTTCATCATCTTTGGTATAAGAGGGACAAGTTATTGACACCCAATATTTGCCCTCCTTTTCATCAAATTAATTTTTTGATGCTTAGAATTTCTGAATGTTTTTTTTCTTTAATATATTTTAACGTTAACAGTTTGAAAATGATGTTTTTCTTATTAATATCACATCTCATTAATTTAATTAAAAATAAATAAATATTTTTTTTATCATCATTCCACTACTTTTCCTAAAATGAATAAATAAATATATGTTAGCATATTAATATAATCTTTGTTATATTATTATATTTTTTATTACAAATTTACTCTACTTCATTTTTTATATATTTAATTTTGAATTATCGCTAAACGTATTTTAATATAATAAAGGTACATATTTGAATTCATGCGCGTACGTATATCTATTTGTAGGTATGAAACTTATATATATGCGTACACTTTTTGAAAAATTACTTAGATCAAAATAAGCATCGTTGAATTAATTAATTGAGATTTATTCGAGGAAATTAGATTATAAATTTGGGTCAACCCCTTTAATTAATTTTCAGCTAAGAAAAGAAGCCCACTGCGTAAATAAAACCAGCCCAAAACCTCCCTAAAACCACCACAGCCCAACAATCAAATCCCATTTTTTAGCCTAATTACTCACAACCCGGCCTAAACCACCTTATTTCCCCTTTTTCTTTAACCCATAGGGCTCGTTTGGTTTGAGGTATAAGTAGTCCAAGGAATAAATAATTCCGGAATAAAATATAAAGATCAATTGAATTAATGTCTGGTTTGAAGGACTAATCAATGTGGGATATCTTATCCCACCATTTCCACCATAGTGATGAGATAACTTATCCCATATACATGGTGGGATAAGTTATCCCGGATAATCTAGGGGTAACTATTCCCAGTATTAGTTATTTTGGGATAATAATTTCCCAACCAAACGACCCCATACAGTATAGCAAATACAGTAACACAACCCCAACAACAACATTAGCAACACAACATGACATATCCCTAAATTCTCTCTTCTTAGCATGAAATTCAACTAAATAAGCTCCCATTAATTCAATCACGGCAAATCCGCTGAAAATCTTGGTTTTTGCAGACCCAATGGTCTTCTCCATCACCTCAAAGCTTTGAAAAATGAAGACTTCTTTCTTCTTTTCCCACTCTTTTCTTAGTTTTTGAATTTTGAATTTGGAGCTGCATTTTGCCTATAAATACAACCCTCTATTCATTCAAAAAGGAGGAAGAAAAGCTTCTTGTTTGGATATTATTTATTTTCTCAATTGGAGTCGAATTCGAGTTTAAATTGGGGAGGTTAGGATCTCGTCAAAATTTGACATTGGAGCCCTAGTTTGTTGCACAACATTCGATAATAATCTTTCCTCATTTACGTAATCACATTCATTTTTCTTCCACTAGGTCCTGCTGATTCGGTTGGGAACTAGCCATTTTGGCCGATTTGATTTTGGTACAAATATGTGAAATAATTTGGTTCATTTGGATCTGATTTACTATGAATAAGGTGCTCGTAAAGATGTTCATGACTTTAGGCTTAGCTTAAGTAAACTCCATCCCGTCTAACCATACTATATTTATTTTTCTGCAATTTATTGATCATTTGGATTTGTTGGTTAATCCTGGATATGGGATAAATTGGAGACAATGACTGGTCGTTTTGTTCACACTAGACGACGATTTGTGAAATAATTTTAGTTTGTGATCTTGCTTGAATAAATCTATAATAGTTTTTTAAAATAAAATTGAGTGTTTTTCTTCACTGCCCGTGAAGGTGAACTCAAAGTGGTATTTATCGCATCGTCTAGCCTTCTATCCATCTGGTAGTATGCTTATAGTTTTTTTGTGAACGTGAATCAGCCCCAAATAAACTCCTTAAAGTTGTACGCTTGTGATACATGTTTACTGGACAATTTTGGGGATTATTTTGATGTTTTTTAGTCTTTTTAATGTGGTAATGGTGACTTAAATATGTATATATTTGGCTGTTGTGTTTACTAGATATGGTCGGCCATTAATTTAGCTTGAGAAGGGTCCTACGAGGTTTAACATTTTAAGTATGCTTGGTTGTCCGTCATGGGAAGCTCGGTGACTGTTTTTTCTTTATTTGTTCTCCTCTATTTTTTTTGTTGATTTTGGAAAGTAAAATGGACGTTCATGTGCGTATAATCTAGTTTGAATCATGAATAACTCGTAATATCTTTCACGATAGTAAGAAAAATATTCATAGAAAAATATCCATATGAACATCAGTCACTAAATGATTCTCTCCCCCTTTGTCATTCAAGATATGATCACATAAGAGATTAGTACCTATCTGTTCATGATATACAATAATGTGACTATTTGGTTGAAATTGTCAGTCTTCCCTTTGTTTATTTATGGTAAAGGGTGAGTAATAATATATGGGTTTGTGTCTCTATATAAGTTTTAAAATGCAAAAATGGTTAACAAAGATTTATAGCTTCATGTTTCTTCACTCTTTTGATTCTCAATCATTTGGGTCACTATTTGTTTATTTGTTGTTGATGTATTACAGTGAAACAAATATCCCATTTGATCACAATATGAAGGGGTTGCTTCTTGTCAAAATTTGTTTTTTGAATTTTATCTTAGGTCTTGTTTACTTCTTTAACGACAATATGTGTTGAGTTTATAAAGGTTTATTGGTTAAACGAAGTTGTCCGTGACCAATACTCAATTTGAGAATTGAAGATTTTCCTTGTCTCATGCATGAATATACATATGTAGTCACGTTTTCTTAGTTTGAGTTAAATAGATGGACATCTACTGTTTTCACATTTAGCTTTGTTAAAGAATCTATTAAGAAGTTATTTTCATGTGAATCTATCCATTTATTTAACTTTTGTGTACCTATCCTTCATCTACTCATGTTCTATAAATAGGTGATTTGTTGAAGTTCCAAATTTAGGTTATTTCACTTATTTACTTTCTGCCAATTAATTTAAAAATTGTAAACTAAGTTCAAAATGTAATCCCATCTTGTTACATACCATATAGGTTGCTTATATGTGAATACATGATGTATGTGGTTGTTAGAGAATATGAGTTTAAATCACTGTCTTAGTAATATAGAACGAGAAGGTTGGCTAAAAATAGGTTCTAAGTCGCTCTACATTTATACCCATAAATTATCTGTTGGTGTAGTTTTGAACAAATCTACCGGTTTCGTCTATAACATATTATCATTTAAAAGTCAGCAACTATTCACTCTAATTTGGAATTCATGTTTTGCGTAGCTAGATTCATACTGCATTTTTTTAGTCTAACAGGTAATCAAATTTTTAGTTCTAAGTGTACATTCTTAAAAAGTATAGTATCTTTCTTTCTCCTAGAAAATAAGCCACCGTCTATAAATTATCCAAAGGAATGCATCACTCATTTAGTTTAAGTTTTTGTTTTGACTTTCATTCATATTTTCTGTTGAAATTTGGCATACTGCAATTAACTAGTAAGTATGGAGGTTTGATATTTGGTTCATCTATCACTTTACATGAAGAAAAATGGAAACTTAAATGTTAACTCACAACATGGTTACTTCTTAAAGGTCTGTTTTGTTAAAAAAAAAAAAAAAACTGCACTCCCTATTTTTTTTAATATGATATTGTTGTGTCTGTTAAGTGTTCTCTTCTTTATTTTTGATCATATAGCTATATCCTTTTCTTTAATTAGTTTTGTAAATAGTCTCAACAAGTTAAGTCTAAAAGAGGTTAAATACAGCTTCTATCTTGACCTGATTTAGTATGCTGCCTACTTTGATTCCTCTAGGTGATATAGTCCTATAGACGTACTGCTCGTACATCTCTATTATCAAGTGATTAAACTATTTGGAATGATCGCACTTATCTGATGTTTTAGAAGTCCTGAACTTTGGCCTTGCCTAGACTAACAATTAATTTACTTAGGAAATCAACATGAAGCTTCCTGGAGAGTAGGTTACCATGCTTAATGTTTAATCTGAAATTCTATTTAGCTTACTTTATTCAAGTATTTGCTTTGGTAGACATCAAATTCATTTTTGTAAAGGCTCAACAATGGTTTTTACATTACCTTTATTATTCACATATATTATTAAGGTATAAAATTTTGTTGTACTAACCCTTTTCTTTTGTTTTCTTTTTACGGGAATACATATATATATAAACTTGAGTTCGCCTTGTCTTAGTGTTGCTGGTCATGTTTTAAAAAAAATAAGAGAACAAGTTTGGAGTAAAGTTATCTCCCACCCATTGGATATCTCGATATATATGGCTGCCTCATGTCTAAGCATATGGAACGTCCAGGAAGTTTACTTTTTTCCCCTTTGTTTTTGCTTTTTGCATTATTCCCTACACTGTGGAGAGTTGATATGTCTTTTGCTGCTATCAAAGTTGTAGAGAAACTATAACCTTGGTTGTTGCATTCGATCTAAGTTTAGCATACAGAAATTTGTTGCCTTGGTTACATATTATTCACTTCTTAAATCAGAAATTTGGTTTCATCTTCCTGTTTGTTTGCACTTTTTATTTTCTCAAAGTCCCTACTTACTTTGTGTTTAAGATTTATAACTCATGTTTTTATGTTTTGATGCTTGCGATGTTAGATTTAATTAATAAACTTCGTACAAGATGAATATACTAGGATTACAGCTATTGGATACTTGAAAGTGATGAAAGAGTTTGGTTTTTGTGTGTCTCGATCAATGGCTTAGTATTAGCCTAGTGTTACCCCTTTTTTTTGATAAAAATTCAAAAGGCATATTAGGTATATTCCCAGTGGTTGCCTTAGACGTTGGATTACTAGATAAAGTTATCTTATAATGTAGACGTGATATTTAGTGTGGTTGAAGCTTTCCTTGTGAGATGTGGTGCTCATACGCCACTCTTATGTCCTTGCACTTATATTGATTTATTGTTGTTAGCTGCAAAATTTAGTTTCTATGAAATTTTCGTTATTAAAATATTTTGTTAATGTGATCTTATCATGTTGTTTTGTTAGTTAATCAGTCACTAATCCTTATCCTTTTTTTTGCCTCATGGGAACTCGAGAGCGCGTTTGGAGTCTCACGGCTTGACTCCATATCTGTCTAAATTAGATAAGCAACAATAGATGCATCACGTGTTTTTATTGACTAGGGTTTAACCCCTTTGGGAAAGAAAGATCTTGTTCCTAAGGAGATGATCTTGAGAGGAAACCCTAATCTTGTGGTTGAAAGTGTAAGAGAGGGTTTTTAAGATGTTTTAACTAAAGAGAATGGAATATAATACGTTTCTTGAGGGTTATAAGTCATGGGGAGTGAAGGAAAATACCCTTATGAAATAAATTCTCAGTTACTAAAAATCATAGCTGACGACATTTGTGATAAGGCGTCAAAGATGTCGTCACACAGGAGCTAGAACTGATAGTTTCTGCCCAAGTCTGATGACCTTCGTGGTAGGGCATCACAAATGTGGTAAGCTACCATGAATTTCATCACACAAGAGATGGATTCTGCCTAAGGCTGACGACCTTTGTGGTAGGGAGTCACAAATGTGGTAAGCTACCACGAATGTTGTTACTTAGGAGTTGGATTCTGCCTAAGGCTGACGACCTTCGTGGTAGGGAATCACAAATGTGGTAAGCTACCACGAATATCATCACTTAGGAGCTGGTTTCTGCCTAAGGCTGACGACCTTCCTGGTAGGGCGTCACAAATATGGTAAGCTACCACGAATGTCGTCATGCAGTTTCCAGCCTAACATGTTGGAGTAAAATAGGAATAACTCTTTGCTCCAATATCTTATTTAGGCTAAATTGGTATCATTGGAAAGATAATTCAATTATCTATCTGTTGATAGGTCATGAGATCAAAAATTCCAATTATAATGAGAGATATGCTTGTTTGAATCTGACTATGGAAATATCTTTCTCAAGAATTCGATCGGTAAGGAATGTTTTGATTCATATGATAGCTGGGAGTTATTTGAAGCCTTAATATACATCTAAACTACTCATAAAACTATAAAATAACCATGATGTACTATGCATGAGCTTGGTACATAGCTCTAATATTGGTTTGAATTTTTTTCGGGGTATTACACTGATAGTCCTGAATTTGTAGAACTGAACTGAGTTCTATTCTGATACTGAATCTGAAACTGAGACTGTGGGAGGTAATTATCTAACCGACATGCCCCTCTTTAAACTGATTGGGGTCCAACCTGTTACCCCAGCTGGAAGGGTGTCAATACCGTGCCATGGGTAAAAACAAACTATGGGTTAACCCTCTTTGATAGGAAAATCTTCCGTCAACCCTTGCTGATAGAAAAAAATCAAATGAGATATATCAACCCTAATAGTATCTGGTAGGAAGATATCTCAACCTACGCTGACTACGTAGTTCTGTAACACAAGGATTGCTTCTAAGGATCACACCTTATACTAGCAGGTGAATCCCCATCCTTAGGTTCTCTCGGTGCTGAACCCTACTCCCAACTGAATAGACACTGCACTGGTTCCTAGTTTGTACTAGGCTAGACTAAACGGTTACTGAGATTACTGTTTAGTTGAACCAAACTGAGTTCACTGAGTTCCGTTAACTAATGGAATTCTACTAAATTCTGTTAACTGATAGAGTTTACTGAGTTCTAAACTGAATACTGGGGTAGACTGAACTACTACTGAATCTACTGAGTTTTCTTGAGTTCTGTAACTGACTGAGAGTACTATTGATCGTGACGTGACTGATGCTTTTCTATGACTGACTATGACTCTAAGTAAATAGCTAAATTGTCGGGTATAAATACCCCCAGGACTCGATAGCATAAATTAAGAGACATGGCACAAACTTAAAATATGTAGGCTAAGTACTTGATCGCTATTCATTCATCAGGGCATTTTAACAAACACTTGCATGGCATGAATTTAAATATATGCTAACATGATATAATTCCACTATTCAACTCACATGCTTAATTCAACAATCACTTGAAAGTCATAAAATATACACATAACACCAATCAACATGTGAGCATACAATTCCAAATACCAAATTCACAATTTGAAGGCTTTAGCATGATTTCACATGATAACACATATAAATCAATTTACCCCACATGAAACTTATCATGAAGCATGGATTTGAAACTCAATTTTTCATTATAAACATGAATATTATCAAATCCAACATGAAATTCATGAAATTCATACACTTGAAATTGAAAAATGGTTTCTTGGACAACAAGGGTGAAAGGAACACTTGGATGAATACTTCACATACCTTAGTGCCTGAATTCTGAAAACTTGATGGTGGAATTCTTAAGATTTGAATCTTGAATTGAAAACCCTAAGGCTTGTTCTTGAGAGATTTTGAGAGAAAGTAAGTATACTTTTGTGAATTAGGACTGAATTTTGTGTTTTGGGGGGCTGAAGGTTGGGAAAAAATGACCCAAATACCCCCAAGAACGCGATCTTTTAATGACTGAAAACTGGGCTACTGATGCGCAGGTCGATATGGCGCATCGATGGCATCGACGCGATAGCCAATGCGTCGCGCCATGTTCGCATCGATTTACTAGAATTAGACGTTGGTAGCTGGGGAAAATATTAATCCACGTGATAGTCGATGCGGAGCACCAAGATCGCATTGATCTACTATTTTAAGATTCTAAAGGAGCTTCAAACTAAGTTCGAAAAATTTGAAACTTATCCGTAAATACCTACGGACATTCCTGATCATGAATCAACCTAAACGTCAATATTTAATGGATGTAAAGGTCACAAAATAAGATTACCAACCTTCATAGGCTAAAATTATACTAAGTATGAGTACTTAGCTAAATTATTCTAAGTTTGGGACCCCTTGACAGGCCTAAATGACTGAATTAAGCTTAGGATTTTGCGGGGTCTTACATTATCTCCCCTTTGGGAACATTAGTCCTCGAATGAGACTGTTGAGACTGAGAATATTGAGAGACTGACTTACTCACTGTACATGAACATCTGGAACATGACTATATGACTGATATTACTGGTATTCTAAATTATCATACTGAACATGCATATCTGATGCATAAGTATAGCTGAACATGATTCATGAATGCATGAATGGGATTACTGATAAACTTAATCTGTATACTGAACATGCATATCTGATGCATGGATACAAGACTGAACTGGCTCATGAACATATAACTGAACATGCAATGGTAACTAATACCAAATTTGTAACTAAAATCTGAACATAAAACTGAGTAGGTTCATGGAAAAACTATTACTCAAATTGAAAAATATTGATGAACTCAAGATCATTTTTGGAGTACACATGAACGGGAACATGAGAACATGACTGAGATTGGAACATGGTACATGAACTGAATATCGTGCACTGAACTGAGCCCCTTGAATACGTGGCTTACGGCAGAGATTGGAACTTGAGGGTCAATTCATGAGTACCCACTACACCAAATTGGATTCGTTACGGGAAGAAAACTAGGAGGTTTAGGACATAAAAGATCGGGATTATAGTGCATCTCCCCCTTGGGACATTATGTCCCTCGAAGAATGCTGACTTCGCTAAGATACTAAGGAAAACTGGGGTGATGCACAAGGCACCTACAAACTGAATCGTGACTGAATATATGAGATTTAAAACTGGGACATGATACATGAACTGAGCTGAAAGCGTACTACCTGATTGCTTTATCTTGGAATAATTTAATTCATGAGACATTCGGACAGAGCGACTAGATGGAAAAGTGGAAACCACACCACATGAACTTGTCTGTCTGACTGCTAGTACTGAATTACTGGCTTTACAGACTAACTCATACTAAAAACTTATTCTCAACTATACTCTCCAACTTAGTACAATACCTCACCTGAGATTACTGAAAAAATATTCACATGGGCGCTACGCACGAATGCATACGCATACTAACTTATCTGATTAACTGAATGACTAATAGCTGAATACTGGGCAAATAAGACTTAACTGCACTTAGTCTGAATAACAGGACTGAAAATGTAGAGTGTCATGTACACAAGGTAAGGACTGGCTGGGTAACATGAGATAACTGAGCATGAATTCGTGAAAAAAAAAAAGAAAATCTGTATTATTTGAGAATGCAAGACCAAGTGTTTAACATTATTCTAAAATATCTTGTAAACTGAGGTACTTAAATACTAATAACTGAATAACTGGTAACTATACGCTATGGTCAAGCAAACCTAAAACTGAACTGAGTTTCTGATCTGATTGCTCGACTGAGATTGGGACTGAGACTGACACTATTACAAAGACTGTAATTGAGACTATTATTGATACGATAACTGGGACTAAACATACTGTAAGGCATGAGTGAAGAAGTCATAAGCTTCATGACCTGAGTTTGGAGTTCATGATTTCATGAAATATAATTTGTACTGCTGAGGGAACTCGAGCTCCTCATACTAGGAACGGGAAACGCACACAACTCTGTGGAAAGTGTGTGAATATAAGTTGTGTTTATGGAGATGAGACGTAAAGTATGCATAGGTATCATGATGATGAAAGTACAACCTTTGAACTAAGGTAGAGATGGTTTAAGCATCATTCCCAACCATTACTTTTCTGCACATACTAATATTACTACTGAAATCTAAAAGCCTGACTTCCTAAGATATCATAATCAGATAGTTCTTGTATACTTGTTAGGCTATGATAGACTGACCCACTGAGGTGGAGGCTGAGAAAGGTTTTGTTAATATTTGGTCTGACTTTAAAGTTATCTACTATGCAAGGAGTTACAAAAGACAGAGAAACTCCTGGATCTGATAAGACATAACATGTAAATGGGAGGTTTGTAATGTACCAGTGACCATATCAGGAGAACTTTTCTGATCTTATCTAGACTGAAGTGCATAAATCCTATTTGGACGCTGCCCACTGGTGGCACTAGGAGTGGTACCCTATTGATTCAGGCGATCGGACTGAGCTGAAGGATGACTGTACTGACTTCGTAGACCAGCCTTGGGACAGTCTCGAACCCTGTGACCTGACTCACCATATCCAAAACATACATCACTGTCGGCTCTACACACACCTTTATGATTCTTACCATTTATGATTCTTACCACATTCTTTACAAAGTGGATTAGTACAGATACCACTTGTACTACTCCAAGTTTTGGAGCCTAGCGCCCCATCATGACTGTCATTTCTGAACTTTGGTACTGGTGTACTAGCTAAAGATAGAACTGGGGATGAAAACTTCTGACTAAATTGAGAACGGTTACCACCTTCTGACCTTGGCTGGGAAAAACTAAAGCTACCCATTTTGGATCTCTTATTTTATCTCTCCTTTTTCTTAAGTTTTTATTCCTCAATATGTTGAGCATGAACCATAAGCCTAGATATGTCCATCTCCCTAATCAACATCGCACTTCTGCACTCTTTAACTACTCTACCTGATACCCCAAACACAAACTTGCTCATTCTGCATCTATTGTTTGCTATTACATGGGGAGCATACCTGGCTAACTGAGTGAACTTGAGGGAATACTTTTTTACACTCATACTTCTTTTCCTGAGATTGATAAGCTCTAACACCTTGACTTCTTTCATCTCTAAGGAAAATAATTTATCTAAGAAGGCCGTAGCAAAAGAAGGCCGTAGCAAACTCTTCTCATTCTATGGGCTCTGCATTTGCACCCCTGTCTACCTTCCACTGCTTAAAACGTGTATGGGCTACATCTTATAGCTGATAGGCGACTAACTGAGTGCTCTCAATAGCTGTCATCCCATGATATTCGTACCCTTCTGCGCCTAATCAAGAAATTTTTAGGGGTTCTCATCTGACTTAGACCCGGTAAATAATTGAGGGTTCATTCGGGTGAAGTCCCGAATCTGGGCAGCAGCAATATTGGCTATTGGGTTGGCCAGAACCATAGCTAGGCGTTCATTCTGGGATACCACAAAATGATCTAAGGTGGTGAAGGCTGCTCTGAACTCCGCATGGGAGACATGCTCACCCAAAGGATCTGGATGAACGGGCTGAGGGGTTGACTAATCTCCCATTCCTCTTCCCTGAGTCCTATTTGGAGGCATATTCTATAAATGGTAGAGAGACTAGGATGAGAAAGAGAGTGTAACTGGAGCTCATGCTCACTCGCACGACATAAAAACTGAAAGAAGGGAAATTGTTCCTAAAACATCGCAAAGCCTCTTGTCCATAAGTGTGGCGTGCAACACACCCATGCATAAGACTCTACTATATGCGGCTTCAAAATTTTCTAGGACTCTATTAAACTTAGGCTCTAATACCAAGTTTGTAATACCCCAAGTCTGTACACCGGACACTACACGGTGCTCATAATCCTGAAGGACCACAAGCTAACCCATGACTGGTACTTGCTACAATAACTGAATAATAATACTAAATCATATACGAAATTAGGAAGAAACATGCCATAAGGTTCAATCTAAAAATAATACTATATAATACTGAATGCGGTATTAAATACAAAAACTGAACAAAGTACTGAAATCTGAATAACTATCTGAAAACACTCTAGTCTGGGAAGTCTCTAACTGTCTGAACTATGGAGTTGATGGGACAAGTCCCCAACTAACTCCGTCCACTGACATAAACTGAAATACTGTAAGTAGTAATTATGTCCTCGAACTAAGAGGACTCACCACTACGCTGAATGCTGAAAGTCTAGTCTACTGAGGGTGCTCTGGAGCTCGTGCATTGGAACCTATGATATAAGACATCATAGCGCAAAAAGCATGCATCAGTACTTTAAATATACTGGTATGATCAGTGAGGTAGGCTGAAATGCATGGGTTCATATGCATGAACAATACTAACTGAATAACATGAGTATGATAAGTAAGAGTACATGCATGAATACGTATACTATAAATGAGATCGTGATATACCGAATACTGAGTCTAAATATTGATTAACTGATTACTGAGTCTACTGATATCTGAATGACTGTAGCTGACAATCCTGAACTCTGTGGAACTGTATCTAATAGTCCTGAATCTGTAGAACTGAACTGAGTTATATTCTGATACTGAATCTAAAACTGAGACTGTGGAAGGTAATCATCTAACCGATATGCGCCTCTCTAAACTGATTGGGGTCTAACCTGTAAACCCAGCTGGAAGGGTGTCAATACCGTGCCACGGGTAAAGACAAACTGTAGGTTAACCCTCTCTGACAGGAAACTCTTCCGTCAACCCTCACTACTAAGAAAAACTTAAATGAGATATATCAACCCTAATAGTATCTGGCAGGAAGATATCTCAACCTACGCTGCATACGTAGTTTTGGAACACAAGGATTACTTCAAAGGATCACACCCTATACTAACAGGTGAGTCCCCATCCTTAGGTTCTCTCGGCGCTGAATCATACTTCCAACTAAATAGACACTACACTGATTTCTAGTCTGTAATAGGCTGGACTGAATGGTTACTGAGATTACTATTTAGTTGAATCGAACTAAGTTCATTGAGTTCCGTTAACTAACAGAATTCTACTAAATTTTGTTAACTGGTAGAGTTTACTGAGGTCTAAACTGAATACTGGTATAGACTGAACTACTACTGAATCTACTGAGTTTTCCTGTGTTTTATAACTGACTGAGAGTACTATTGATCATGACGTGACTGATACTATTCTATGACTGACCATGGCTCTAAGTAAAAAGCTAAATTGTCGGGTATAAATACCCCTAGGACTTGATAGAAAAAATTAAGAGACATGACACAAACTTAAAATATGTAGGCTAAGTACTTGATCACTATTCAGTGATTGGGCATTTTAACAAACACTTGCATGGCATGAATTTAAATACATGCTAACATGATATAATTCCACTATTCAACTCACATGCTTAATTCAACAATCACTTGAAAGGCATAAAAGATACACATAACACCAATCAACATATGAGCATACAATTTTAAATACCAAATTCACAATTTGAAGGCTTTAGCATGATTTCACACGATAATACATATAAATCAATTTACCCCACATGAAACTTATCATGAAGCATCGATTTGAAACTCAATTTGTCATTATAAACATGAATATTATCAAACCCAACATGGAATTCATGAAATTCATACACTTGAAGTTTAAAAATGGTTTCTTGGACTCCAAGGGTGAAAGAAACCCTTGGATGAAACTTTAAATACCTTAGTGCCTGAATTCTGAAAACTTGATGGTGGAATTCTTGAGATTTGAATCTTGAATTGAAAACCCTAAGGCTTGTTCTTGAGAGATTTTGACAGAAAGTAAGTATACTTTTGTGAATTAGGGGCGAATTTCGTGATTTGGGGGGCTAAAGGTTGAGAGAAAAAGACCCAAATACCACCAAGAATGCAATCTTTTAATGACTAAAAATTGGGCTACCGACGCACAGGTCGATGCGGTGCATCGATGGCATCGATGTGATAGCCAACGCGTCGTGCCATATTTGCATCAATTCACTGGAATTAAACGCTGGTAGATGGGGAAAATATTAATCAACGCAATAGCCAACACGGCGTGCCAAGATCGCGTTGATCTACTATTTTAAGATTCTAAAGGAGCTTCAAACGAAGTCCAAAAAACCCAAAACTTGTCCGAAAATACCTACGGACATTTTTGATCATGAATCAACCAAAACATCAACATTTAATGGAAGACAAGGTCGTGAAGTAATATTGCCAACCTTCATTAGCTAAATGACACTAAGTATGAGTACTCAGCTAAAATACTCTAAGTCTGGGACCCCTTGACAAGCCTAAAGGACCTAATTAAGCTTAGGATTCTGTGGGGTCTTATATGTGTAGCCTTCTCACTCGTGTTTTCCACTCGAGAACCTTGTGTGTAGCGAGCAAAATCTTAGAAGAAGTTAAGATAGAGCTTCCCTGGATATAGGTCATGCATACATAAGCCTTAGGTGGTTTGACCTAAGGTGTCATTCCACGAATTTAGGAAAAATGCCAGATATCAAATGGGTTTACGACCCGATGACAATCGCTCATATTATGTGCATATGATAATGATAAGCAGATCCAAGCCTAATTGTGACACTGCGAGTTTGGAAAATGTGTACTTATTTTATTATATTTAAATTGTAGGATGGACTTAGTTCCCCAAGTCCCCAAAATTAAAATGGTCGAAGGTATTCCATAAAAGTTGAGGTTATGATGGGAAAATTTTGACTCAACTTAAAAATTAGCGATCACCAGAAAATTGGGGTTCCTCCCTACACTCTTTAAGATCTCCCCCGACAAGCATATCGTTAGAGCATTAATTTTAATTTGGGACCCAGATCGAGTTATTTGCATTCAAAGACTGTGAACTCACCCCCACAATAGAGAAGATCTATTACATCACTAATTTGGAGTATCAAAGGAGAGGTCAGATCATCTCGCACAGTCAGTCAGGGAAGAAATTTCTTCACTACTTGGGATTAAAGAACACTGATGAATTCCGTTGCTTCGAAAATAATTGGGTTTCTTTGGATTATTTGCATAAAATATATGGTCTTCAAGATAGTTATAAATTGTTCAAGAAAGAATTCGCTTGCACTTCTACCCATTGGCGGGTTAGACGTCCAATTGCATTTGTCATTTCTTTGCTAGGGACTTTGGTATTTCCACAAGAAAATGGAAAGATCAGTACTTGCATATGTTACATGGCCTGAGCACTTTTTAAAGGAGTTAATGGCACAAAAATCACCTTCGTTCCTATGATCTTGGCAGAAATATTTTGCGTACTTGGAAAGTGTAAGAGAGGTGAAACAAAGATCTTTGAAGGTTTGCAATCTCCTTCTATAGATGTGGGCATAAAGTATTTCTACAAGTATGATAATATGACCGTTATAATATTTAGCACCTCACATAAGATCGGCACTCATGATAAAACACTGAGGAGGTTCGTGTCCTCGGTCGACACTGATGATTGATTTAGGTTTTTAGCCTCTCGTACCAGTGACCAAATCCAATAGATATACCCGCTACTTTCATGTTTCATAGCTTACATACGGTGCAGAGGGCTTTATTATATTGAGCTTATAGGATTAAGAGGTCTTCAACTATATGCCCCAGTGTGTGTGCTCCAACAGTTTTGTTAGATACAGATCATCCCTTTTCGAGCAGATATGCAAGTTTCAGAAATCCACTTTGGACCAGACTTCAGAGGTTCTAGGGCCAGTCAAATTCTGCATGAATGGAGTAATATGCTCAAAATAGATGAGGGACGTGGACCAGCAGAGTATATACCATAATATCAGGTATGGGTTCGATAATATCGTGGTGATTTAAACCCCAGTCCGAAAGGGGAACAAGGTTTTGAGGATGTTGGGATGACTATTTGGTAAGACATTTTTATCTAGGAACCACAGTGGTCACGCCTAAAATGTGATCTCAAATGGCCAACATAATGCAGTATTTGGATAATGCGGGAGCGGGTCCTAGCAATATTCAGGCATCATCTTCATTTTAGTGATCAGAAGCAAGGTCTAGGCTAAGTCTTAGGGTTGTCTTTTTTTACTTTTCATGTATCTCAAGATTCATTTCTTTGTACTCGATCAGACATTCAATGAAATTTGACCTTTTATTTCCAAACTCAAAGTTTGTCTTAAATTAATGGCTTAGATCAATTTATAATAATCTCAATTATTTGATGCTTAGGCCCACCTCTTGGCTAAAAGAGGCCCCGTACATAATAGGATGCATTTTTTATCATTGAAGTTTTCTTTTTATTATGTGTTTTGTTTGCAACATAATGCATACTTTTCTTTCTTTTCAACGTTGTTTGCGAGGTATCTTATTTATGCAAATTATTTGCCTATATTGATTTTTTTTTGAAGGTTTTCTTTCTTTTAATTTATTACCCAAAGGTTGATTTGTGTTGACAACAAATTGGCTGATCACCCATACTTTATGAGATCAAAAGCACAAGCAAACACCAACATGATTGATTTAGGTACACCTGATGGCTTAGGACTTATCACCGTCCCAAGAGGTGAACCCAAAACTTCGGGGAAGATGGATGCAACCCTTCATGATGAACATATAGCCTGTATGATGCAATAAATAGCCGACATGCAAAGTGAGATTGATCGACTTTGGAACCTTACCAAACTTTCCATTACCATGAATACTCCACTTCCCGAAAATAAAACAAATACCACTATTCCATCTTTTTTTCCACCAACTTACTCTCCCGCCTCCCAGCACTTCCTAGCAAATCTTACACTCTACCAAAATAACCCAATTTCTTTGAAATATCCTATTAACCCACAAGAAACAAATTGCAACAAGTGGAATCCCAGCAAACAAATTCGTTACCCTTCACCACTCCATATGTTCCTCAAGCTCCATTTACCCAAACTCCGCTTACCCAACTTCACATACCCAAAATATCCCAATTGTCCAAACTACCCCAGTTATCCAAAACCACCAAGTGGACCCACATATATCAGTGGCACATGCTATAAGTCCTAACACGCAATATGTGCCATAAGCATATGTAGCGGGAGCTCAACCTTTTAATATCCCAATACCAACCGCACAAGAAGTTGATCCTTATAAAGAGATAGAGAAAGAGGCAAGGTCCAAAGTAGATGAAAATGTAGCAAAGGAAATTTTCAGTTTAAATAAAGCATTCAGAAGCATCCAACAATAGAAAGGATGTGAAGGACTTGAGTATGAAAATTTATGTGTTCATCCAGATGTTGAGTTGCTGGTAGGTATAAGGTGCAGAAATTTGATATGTTTGATGGAAGAAGGAATCCTCGATCTTATTTAAGGTCATATTATGACAAGATAGCGGGAGTAGGGAAGAATGAGGCCATTAGAATGAATTTGTTCATTAGGAGTTTGACGGGAAAAGCTCTGGATTGGTACACAAGCCAAAACCCACAGAAATGGCATAGTTGGAATACCTTGCTGCAAGAATTTATAAATAGGTTCAGGTTTAACATTGAAGTCATCCTGGATCGATTACACTAGATAAAGATGAAGAATAAATTGACAGAGTCCTTCAAAGAATATGATATATGGTGGAGAGAAGACACTGTAAAAGTTTAACCTTCTATGGAAGAAAGTGAGATAACTTCTCTTTTTATGCAGTCTCAAAAAGATGTGACGTATTATGACAAGTTGATAAGCGTGGTTGCGCAAAAGTTCTCTGAGGTTATTAGGATAGGAGAATTTGTTGAAGAAGGTATTAAAACGGGGAGAATCACTAATATGGAAGCTTTACAAGTGACAAGTAGGGCAATGCAGTCTGATCCATCTGGGGGAGCGAATAAAAAGAAAAAGAATAGAGTTTTCGTTGTCATGACTATTCAGGTAAAAAGACCAAACCAAATGTTAACATACCAAAATTCACCATCTCAACTTTTCTAGTATAACTAATATGACAAAACTCCTCATCCGTATTACTAACCTTTACCTGCCCCATATCCAGTTTATGCCACCTAGCCAGCATATTATCCACCTCGAGTACCAACTTATCAAAACCCGCCACAATATTAACCTACCGATCCTTCTCAAAGCCACTACCGACCATAACATCGTCCTTCAAATTCACCCAGACCTCGTCCAAACTATGAAAAAGGCCAATTACAACCTATACACCTCTAGCTGAACCCTTATCCCAACTGTATGAAAGATTGAAAAATGCAGGAGTACTCCAGCCGATCTAAGGTAGAATTCCCAATCCCCTTCTTGGATGGTATGATGGCACAAAGTATTGAGCTTACCACTCTGGGGTTGCTGGGCATGACACTGAGAATTTCCTTCCTCTCAAGGATAAAATTGAGGCACTAATCAAAAAAAGAGTTATTCAACTCAAAGGAGCTCCCCCAAATGTGAACAATAATCCCTTGCCAAATCATGGGGGTGACCATGTGAACATGATCACCATCGATGAAGAATGTAATTTGAAAGGAACTATTGTATCAGTCGATGATAAAGAAAAAGTAAAATCATCAACTTTTGTCGCACCTATAATTACAGTCCAGATGTGAGCACCAATTGAAGTAGAAGTTGTTGTTCCCAACCCACTATCACAGCCTTAGTTGCTCAAACTCCTTCAAATACTAAGGAAGTTCCTTGGAATTACTCAATTAATGTAAGGGATAAAGAAAAAAAAAGTTGTTCGTAGAAGTTGTTGCTGCGGAAATGACAAGATCTGGACATTGTTATGCCCCTGAAGGAGTTATGCAAGGAGCGTCTAATAAGGAGAATAGTCAGAAGAAAGTTGTGATAGAGGCTGAGGTAGAGGAGTTTTAGAGAAAAATACCAACTAATGAATATTCTGTTATGGAACAGTTAAAGAAAACTCCTGCCCAAATCTCTTTGTTGTCATTATTGATGAATTTTGTAACTTATGGGAGTACTATGGTGAAGGTGTTGAATGAAGCTTATGTACCAACTAAGATGACTAGCAAGAACCTTTCAGCTTTGGTGGGATAAATTTTGGAAGCTAATACAATCTCTTTTCATGAAGATGAATTGCCACCTGAGGGCTTGGGTCATAACAGAGCATTGAACATCATTGTCAGGTTTAGGGACAAGTTTGTTTCTAATGTTCTTATTGATAATGGCTCAACTGTTAATATTTGTCCTTTTACTACCCTTCGATCTTTGGGAATTGATATTGGGAAAGTTTGTGAAAGTAATGTGAGGGTTAAAGGCTTTGATGGGACTCAAAGAGGAGTTATTGGAGAAATTAATTTGGTGCTACAAATTGAACCTATGGAGTTTACAGTGGAATTCCAAGTGTTGGACATATCTGCTAGTTATAATTTGTTACTCAGAAGACCATGGACTCACAGTGCTGGCGCAGTCACTTCTACCCTGCACCAGACTTTGAAATTTATTTGGGATTATCATGAGATTGTGATTCATGGAGAAAATAATAGTTTTATTTATCAGGAGAACTCAGTTCCTATGATTGAATGAGCGAAACACCTCGATAAATCCATTTTTCATGTTAAGGAGATCATGTGTACTACTCAAGTAAAAAGGTTAAAGCTGCCACAGGAACTTAAGATGGTGGCCTTGGAAATATTGAAGAATAGTTTTATTCCTGGTCTAGGTCTTGTTGTGAACTTGGATGGAATACTAGAGCCAATTTAATTGTTTGGAAAAAAGAGCACTTTTGGCCTTGGAGATGAGCCCACTCCCGAAGAAGTCTCATCGACTAATCTCAAAAGGAGAGGTGACATTCTCCTGTCAAAGCCTATCTTACTCCTGAAACAGTCATTTTTCAAAGAGTTTGTTGCCCAAGTATCAGAATAAGATGCTGAAGAAGACCTCATCGAAGGAGTCAAAAACTTGTTCATTACTGAAGAAGAAGCTGAGTGCAATGTGATTCTGGAGGATTGCATCGAGACCCTGACTATTTGGGATGCTGAGACTAGAGATGCTTTGAACAATTGGACTTGTACCCCATCCCCATTTCTCTGAGAATCTTGGTAAATGATTGTATTAGTATTTACAACATGATTCAAAATAAAGGACTGAATCGTATATATGAATTTATGTGTTTTGGCTCCATTTTTGAAAGCTTAAATGCCAAATCCAAACTATGTTTTGCTGTTTTTATTTCAAATTGTCTTTATTAATAATTTATTTCCTTTTTTCCTTTTTTTCAGCAAGCAAACTAACAAATCTGCCAATACTATGAATGTGACATATAATGAAACAAGTGAAACAGTTCCAAATAGCGAACAAGACTTTTCAGAATATGAAGAAGATCCTTGGTCAGAAGAGTTGACTAAAGAATTTGAACATTTCAAAAATAAGACAAAATTGAATTTGGATGAAACTGGGACGAAAAACTTGGGGAGTTCAGAATTCATAAGAGAAACAAGGATTAACATTCATTTTACTCCATCCCAAGGGAAAGAATTAATTGATCTCTTGATGCAATATATAAATGTGTTTGCATGGTCCTATGATCATATGCCAGGTCTAAGCACGGACATTGTTTCACATAGGTTACCAACTGATCCATCTTGTCCTCCTATAAAGCAAAAGTCGAGAAAGATGAAGTCTGATTTAAGCTTGAAAGTCAAGAAGGAAGTGTCCAAACAATTCAATGTCAACGTCATTCGAGTCACGAAGTATCTCACCTGGTTAGCCAACATTGTACCCATGCCAAAGAAAGATGAAAAAATAAGAGTATGCGTGGATTACTGAGATCTCAATAAGGATAGCCCAAAAGATGATTTCCCTCTCCCAAATATTCACATACTCATTGATAATTACACGAAGCACGAGTTGCAGTCATTTGTTGATTGCTTCGCAGGGTACCACCAGATCCTGATGAATGAAGAAGATATCGATAAAACTATTTTCGTCTCACCTTGGGGAGTGTATTGTTATTGGGTAATGCCTTTTGGACTCAAGAACGCAGGAGAAACTTATATAAGGGCCATGACTACCATTTTTCATGACATGATACACAAGGAGATTGAAGTATATGTTGATGATGTCATTATCAAGTCGTGAAAGATCTTAGATCACTTGACAGATTTGAAGTTCTTTGACAAGTTGAGGTGGTAAGATCTGAAATTGAATCCTGCAAATTATGCATTTGGTGTCCCTGCTGGGAAGCTATTATGTTTCATCATGAGTAGGAAAGACATAGAATTGGATCCTTAGAAAATAAAGGCTATCCAAGACTTGCCTCCTCTAAAAAGTTGAAAGGACGTGATGAGTTACCTAGGTCAACTCAATTACATCAGTTAATTTATTGCACAATCCACGGTGATTTGTGAACCTATATTCAAGTTGTTGATAAAGGATGTTGCTACAAAGTGGACAGAAGTGTGCCAACAAGCTTTTGATAGAATCAAGGAGCATTTATCTAATCCACCCATTTTGGTGCCCCTAGAACTCGAAAGGCCATTCTTGTTATATTTGTCTGTGTCAGACAATGCATTTGGGTGTGTTTTAGGACAACATGATGAAACTGGAAAGAAGGAGCAAACTATATATTACTTGAGCAAGAATTTCACGCCTTATGAAGCCCAGTATACATTATTGGACCGTACATGTTGTGCCTTGACTTGGATTGCACAAAAGTTAAGTCATTACATATGTGCGTATACCACTTTTTTTATTTCTAGAACGGATCCGCTCAAGTATATCTTACAGAAGCTAAGCCTGTCAAGTGGGTCGGGCTGACCCGGCCCACTTAAAGGACCCGACCCGGTAAGCCCTAGGGCTTTAGGGTTTTGGGTACCGGGCCAATTATTTTTTAATTTGGGCCCGGTTAACCCAGCCCGGACCTAGACCGGTCCAGGCCCGCCGATTAACTAGCCCGGCCCAACCCAAATTTATTTTTTTTTTTTTTGAGTTTTGGGCCAAACTAGTCGTTGGCCCAACGGCTATATAGCCGTTTTTGGGTCCAAACGGCTAGTTTGGACCCATTTCTTAAAAAAAAAATTACATTAAAAATTATTTTTTAATCCCAAAACAAATTCTATAAAATACCCTACACCTTCAAATCATTTTTCACTCTCTCAAATCTCATTCTCTCTCAATTCTCAATTCTCAAATATTCAATATATTTAATTTCTTAAAGTGTTCACTTTAATTTTTTAATTTTGCGTTTACAAAGTACGAGCGGAAGTTTCTAAAGTCGCAACCTTTGGATACTTCCAAAATTTGGTATTGTCATTCCATCTCTTACGTTTAATTTTTATTTATTGTATTAATTATTCAATATTTAATTTTATTATATTTGTGTATTTTAAATTTTTTTAGTTTAATTTAATTTATACTATGGATAAATTAAGAAACCTCACTACTAAAGGTGTTAAAAAATTTTGTCCCGGAAGTGGTAGTGGTAGTAAAAAATAAATTACTAGTGGTAGAGGTAGTTCAAGTAGTAGATATACCCATGTGCCTTCGCCTCTGGTACCTCTTGTTACACCTTTTGAGGAAGAAATAGGTGTAGGTGCTCATGATATGGATTATGTAGAAGCTCAGAAAAATTACGGTATAGAAGAAGAAAATAAAGTAGATGCGGTTAATTTAGATGAAGAAAATAAAAATATTAGTGAGACACCTGCAGTAGGAAATGCTAAAGTTAGATCTGAATCAGTTAATCTCCTTCCCCGTCCTCCCCGTGCCGTAAGACCTCGTAAAATAACTAGTGTTGGATGATAATTTTTTGAACGTATATCAAATACTGAGGTGCAATGCAATATTTGTCAACAAATATATAAGCATAGAAGCGGAGCAAACACGGGGGTACGAGTACATTAATGAGACATATAGGTGAAACTCATGAAAGAGATTTAAATATTACACGAGGTGGTGGGGATGTTGGTGGGCCAACGCAAACTAAAATGGACCCAGCAACCGGTCAGGTAACGAAGAAGTATAATAAATTGAGGGACCGGGAAGAAATAGCTATAATAGTAGTTGTGGGTTGTTTGCCTTTTAGTTTTCCTTCTTCTGATGCCTTTATTCATTATATACAAGCAATTTATAATCCTATATTTAACGGTATTCCTAGAAGTACTTGTCGGTTTGATATTTTTAGACTTCATCACAATATTGTTATTATTTATCAACATTGTTAAGAAATATTCAATGTTGATTGTCCTTAACTTCTGATCTGGTCGTGTTGTAAATAAAAATAATAATTTAACCGTTACTTGTCACTGGATAGATAGTAATTTTGTGATGCAAAAACGTATTCTTGCTTTTTTATGTGATAAAGATCGTAAACACACTGGAGATTTTATTGTTCATTCTATTGTTAAAGTTGTCGGATATTATGGTATCAAAAATAAAATTTTATTTATTGTTTTTAATAATGCTTTGAACAACAAGACTGCTATAAAAAATTAAAATCTATGTTATCTCCGTTGTTGCCTGAAATTTTTCATATTAAGTGTGTATGTCATATATATAATTTAATAGTAAAAGATGGTCTTGAGTTTTTTGAACTTTATATTGAAAAAATTCGTCTTGCTGTTGGTTTTATTCAAGAAAATAATCGTAGATCGAGAATTAGAGAATTTAAAGTTAAATGTCAAAAAAATGGACTTGCACCGATATTGATGCCTAAGGAAATTGATATTAGATGGAATTATACGTATGATGTTTTAAAAACTTGTAATAAATATAGAATTCCTATTACACTAGCTTTTAACCAACATTGCGGTTCATTTGCTGATTCTGCCGATTGCATGCTACATGATTCTGATTGGGTTGTGATTAAGGATCTTGTTAAGTTTTTAGAAAAAATTTATGTTGCTACGGTTGAATTTTTCGATGCTTATTATCCTACTGTTTGTAAATTTAAAAAATATTTTTTTTTCGATTCCCCCTATTTACTTGGTTGGTGCAATGTTAAATCCATGCATGAAATATAATAATATATGCCACTTTAGTACTATTATTTATACTAACTTAGAAATAAATATTAACCATGATTCTGAACAAGTACAACCTGATTTGTGGACGGCTATGAATGATGCAAAGGATTACATAGAAAAATTATATAATCACTATGCTGATTTATTTGATTTAGCCATACCTACAAATATCACTCCAACTGTCGCTCCTCATCCTCCCGAGGAGGCATCATCTCCTAAAAGGCCGGGACATAGTGGTTTTCCTGATTCCTTTTATGATTTAACTTGTTGGAATAGTGTTGATGAGAGAGCTTACACATCAACTTATCGGGAAGAGCTGAAATATTATCTTCGATCGGCGCCCGAGGATCGCAGACAATGGATCAACACGTTGGATTGGTGGAGGAGTAATGAAACACAATATCCTGTTCTTTCAAGATTAGCTAGAGATATCTTGAATGTTCCAATGTCAACCGTTGCATCAAAGAGCGCCTTTTGTCAGGAACGACAACAGCTTGGAGATAACCGACACTCATTGGGAAGCAATGCAATAAATGTTCTAGTTTGCCTCAGAGATTGGATTAGAGCGGAAAGAAGAAACCAAGGAATGGAACCGAAGCCGAGCGACGAGCTGAAACTTGAAGAAATTATGTCTTCACGGGAGAACTCAACAGAATCAAATCCAATGCATGGTTTTGCCCCCGTTGACTTCGACTATCCTATGAAAGTTCCCGTTAATATTAACACGCATGAGTTAGAAAAAATGATGCATAATTTGTAGATTTTTCATTTATGTAAATTATAAATCTTGGATCATTTTGCAATCAATAAAATTCCCCAAATTCATTCGCTCCTTAGTCCTTACTTTTTATATTTTTTCATTTAATGATTTAAAATTTTAAATTGAATTTCTAGTTTTCTACTTTAAATTAAAACTTACTTCTAATATATTATTAATTTACTACCAAGTATTATTAATTTATTATATTAAGTAGCATATGTTTTGTATATTTGTGTATATATCTTCTGTAGATGTGTATATTTAATGTGTATATGTTCTATAAATTAGTATATAACTATATCTATATATATTGTAATGTATATATATTGTAGTATATTTTATTAGTAGTAGTATATATACATTGAATGGTGAGTATACATGTGTAAATATCTTCTATAGATGTGTATATTTAACGTATACATGTGTATATGTTTTATAAATTAATATATAACTATATAACTATATATATATATATATATATATATATATATATATATATATTGTAGTATATTTTATTAGTAGCAGTATATATACATTGAATGGTGCGTATACATGTGTATATATCTTCTATAGACGTGTATATTTAACGTATACATGTGTATATGTTTTATAAATTAGTATATAACTATATATATATATATATATATATATATATATATATATATTGCAATGTATATATATTGTAGTATATTTTATTTGTATTAGTATACATACATTGAATGGTGCGTATACATGTGTATATATCTTCTATAGATGTGTATATTTAACGTATACATGTGTATATGTTTTATGAATTAGTATATAACTATATATATATAACTATATATATATATATATATTTTAATGTATATATTGTAGTATATTTTATTAGTAGCAGTATATATACATTGAATGGTGCATATACATGTGTATATATCTGCTATAGACGTGTGTATTTAACGGATACATGTGTATATATTTTATAAATTAGTATATAACTATATATATATATATATATATATATATATATATATATATATTGTAATGTATATATATTGTAGTATATTTAATTTAAAGTATTACATATACATAGAATAGAGTGTATATATGTAAATATATCTTCTATAGACATGTATATTTAAGGTATACATATGTATATGTTTTATAAATTAGTATATAATTATATCTATATATATTGTAATGTATATATATTGTAGTATATTTAATTTAAAGTATTACATATACATAAAATAGAGTGTATATATGTGAATATATCTTCTATAAATGTGTATATTTAACGTATACATGTGTATATATTTTATAAATTAGTATAGATGTGTATGTTTAATGTATACATGTGTATATGTTTTATAAATTAGTATATATATATATATATGTATATTGTAATGTATATATATTGTAGTATATTTTATTTAAACTTTAAAGTAGTACATATATATTGGATGGTGCGTATATTTGTGTAATTGTGTATATGTGTATATATTTTTTAAATTCCTATGTAGTATATACTATATATATACTGTGTATATATTGTTTAACGTATTTATAATGTGTATAGGTGGGTATATATAATGTATATTGAAAAAAAGTTTTTTTTTTATATTTTTGACTGGGTTTGACCAGTTTTGTAACCAGGTTTGACCGGATTTAGGTGGATTTGACCGGGTTGGGTTAAGTGGGCCGGGTTAGGGTTGTTTTTAATTTTTTTACTGTTGATCCCGAACCGGCCCGACCCACTTAGACCCCAACCCGAATCTGGCCCGGCCCACAAACTGGTTAAATGACACGGCCCAGTTCCGGGTTGGCTCGGCCCAGCCCACATAATAGTCTTAACAGAAGCCCATGTCTACTGGGAAGCTAGCAAAGTGGCAGATTGCATTCACTTTGTGCGAAAGTGTAATAAATGTCAGATTCATGGTGACTTGATTCATGTTCCACCAAATGAACTCAACGTGACAAGTTCTCCTTGGTCGTTTATAGTATGGGGTATGGATGTTATCGGTCCTATTGAGCCATCTGCATCAAATGGACATAGGCTCATTTTGGTAGCTATTGATTATTTTACTAAATAGGTAGAAGTCTCATCATACAAGTCAGTAATAAAGAAGTGGGGACAGATTTTGTTCACAATAACATTATATGTTGATTTGGAGTCCCGAAGTCAATTATAACAGATAATAGAGCTAAACTCAACAGTGGCTTGATGCTTGAGATATGTGAGAAGTTTAAGATCACTCATCGTAATTCAACCCCTTATCGTCCTCAGATGAATAGAGCAGTTGAGGCCGCCAATAAGAACATCAAATGGATATTGAGGAAGATAATTGATAACTATAAGTATTGGCATGAGAATTCGCCATTTTCCCTCTTTGGTTATCGCACCACTATTAGGACTTCTACTAGAGCAATACTTTATCTGCTGGTTTATGGAATAGAAGTATTGTTACCCGCAGAAGTAGACATACTGTCTTTGAGAATCATTCAGGAAGCTGAGTTGAGTGATGACAAATGGATTCAAAACCAGTATGAATAATTGATGTTAATTGATGAAAAGAGGATGAACGCAGTTTGCCATGGACAACTTTATCAGAATAGAATGGTCAAAGCTTTCAATAAGAAGGTAAGACCGAGATAAGTAAAACTGGGACAATTGGTGTTGAAGCACATATTTTCTCTCCAGAATAAAGCTAAAGGAAAGTTTGAACCTAACTGGCAAGGGCCTTACGTCGTTCACCGAGTACTGACAGGCGGAGCACTGATCCTAGCAGAAATAGATGGTGAAGTATGGCCAAAAGCCATCAATGCAGATGTTGTTAAGAGATACTATGTCTAGAAATCTTTATCTATTTCTTATGTAATGATCCTTTTTCAATTTAATAAAACTACGAATGACCTAGTTCCCTCAGGGGAATATGTAGGAAACCCATGTCGGGTTTGGTATTTTAAGTAGAAATTTTCCAAAAAATCCCTCTTTGCTTGTAATGCGAACTAAGATTGACCTGACTTTCGTGGCGGATACGTAGGCGGCCACATCGGCCTCAGTCACATTAGAAGAAAATTCAATTTTCTCCCCCCCTCCCGCCGCATTTTATTATTTCATATGTAATGAACTACGTTCGTCCTGATTCCCTTGGGATACGTAGGCAACCCCACGGAGGGTTTGGCCTTTTAGTTTTAATTCTCTTAAATATATTTTAGGAACTACGCTTGGCCTAATTCCCTTGGCACGATACGTAGGCAGCCTATACAAGGCTCGGTCTCATTCAGTTTGGAACATCAGTATCTCTCAAGCCAAAGCTGGGATAGCTTTTAAGGAGGCATCATTTCGAGAAACGGTTGAGAAGACGTCAAGAGATATTGAAGAGTTGGGTTCAATCAAGTAGTTGATAAAGAGACATTCACTTTGGATAAAGGACAATTCGCTTTGTTTTACAATATGTCACAGTTCAAATTTGGCAAAATTTCTTTTCACCACTATGCATATTTTCATATTTTATTTATCAAGTTATTTGTTACTGTTATTCATCTATTACTTTAAATAGTTTTCACTCAAATATTTTCTTATTATCCACTGTCCAAGATTTGGAATAGATGGGGTTATGAGTCCAAACAAAGCTGGAAGCACGAAGTATCAAGAGCCAGGCTTTCAAAGTCAACATAAATCTACCACCCCCCAAACTTACAAATTTTTCTTTGGATGCAGGTTCTACAGAATAGTAGAAGCTAAAAGTTAACAACATTTACAGTCTTGTAAGGATTACACCTAGAACGGTTTGGATTCCTTTAAAGCATTTAAAATAAACTATGCCTTTGTAGTGATATTAATTTTAAAATTATAAATTAAATAATTTTGAAAATCTTACAAAGATTTTAAGCGCCCTGCACATGACTTCAGGCTAGTCTACATAGATGTCTTTTAATTGTAACGCCCCAAGAACCTATCCCGAGACGTCACATGGTGCTCAAGGTCACACGTGGCCTTAAGCTAACCCTCTAAACTTGTCATCATTTTCAGAACTCATTATAGCATAAATCATGCTAAGATAAAGAGGAATAACCATGTCATGAACATACTAAAACATGAAATAATACTGCCCTGTACAAACAAAATACTAAAATCTCTGTACATGCTGGTACACTAGTCTGACAAAGCCTCTACTACAAAGGGCTGAGGAGCCATTAGGACAGATCCCCAACTGACTTTTACTAAAATGAAATTAAATAACCATCTATTAACAAGACAAAATTGGAGACACAAGTCCTCGAACCATGAGGACTTACCAACTGCAGAAGTGTAGAGGAAGGTACTCAAAGATCACTGTCGCTGCTAAGACTAAGCACCTGAACCTATAACACGAGGAAATATAGAATACAAAAGAGTATGGGAGTCAGTACTTAGGAATGTACTAAGTATGTGGGGGTGGATGCAGCATTTTAAATAATATCATAAATGTATGAGAAATCATGCATACTGACAATAATAACTATATTCGCTTAAATTATCTGAAACATTATTTCCATAAATCATCAGTAATAATACATGCTTCATAAATCTCATAAATCATTCAACTCAACTCAAAAGCTTTGACTCAAGACTTAGAGTGACTCGGTAACTCAAGAGACTTAAATCATTATGGACGTGGGAGTTTCTTATAACCGACATAACTAAACCATGTGAGTTGCATGGAGTCCAACATTTTTCCCTCCTAAGGAGAGAACCCCACATTGGTAGGAGTGGTGTACTCTTTCCAGGGAGTATAACCTCAATCTCATCTTCACAATCTCATACTCGGCCTTTGGCCCACAATCATCAACATCAATCCTACGGTGGCACGTAGTTTTGGAAAAATACCATATTTACTGCTCGGTGCTAAATACTCCTCCCAGACTCAGCTCAAAATGCGTTAGGAAATCCACCTCAATCAATATCAACTCATGGGTCTATCATAAAGACCAAAACATAAATATATCTCATTTGTAAATCATAAGCATTTTGTGGATTCCTAACTCGACTCAACTCAACTCAATCTTTCTCGGCATCAAATACATTTGTTTATCAAGTCATTTCAAATATCAAAAGCTTCATGGAAACATCGCAAGACTCATTCTTGACTTTCAAGTTCACATATCAATATACATTCAATAGTAAAATTTCTCATGAAAAGGCATAACTCATAACACTTGTCTCAAATCATTCAAAAATCATAAATTCATATTAAGAATATTCAACTCATGGCACTTGAGTTAAATTGCTTAGAAATCATCAATACATAATGATAATATACAGCTCATGGAAAAAACCCTCAATTTAGAAAACATGATGGTGAAATAATCATAAATATCAAACTTATTCAACTCAAATCTCACAAATCATAATTAAAGATAATTTGGGTGTAAGCCCACCTGCAAAATCATGTAAATCAGTAGTAGAAATTAAACCTTTAGGCACAAGAACGAAAGGAGTGTTCGTGTTCAAACCCCACATACCTTGGATTTTGATTTTGAAGATGTAGAAACTTGTTTGGAACTTCTTCTTAACACTTTTGAGCTAAGATCCTTGATGTCTTTGACTTGGGGAACTCAGTTTTTGAATCACTTTGAATCACTATGGAGGATTCTTGAATTTATTTGGAAGAAGATTGGATTTTGGATCTTGGAAGAAACCCTAGGTTTCTAGACATTTCTTGGAAGATTAGAGAGAAAAAAGAGAAAAATGATCTTTTATTCTATACATAGATATATATAGGGCTTAAAAGGAGCAAAAATGACCAAAATACCTTTTTGAAAAGAGTTGAAAATTGCTGATCGGGGCCTGTGACGGTCCGTCAGAGGGACTGACGGTCCACCAAGTCGTCCGTCACTCAAACACCAAAACTGGAATGTTCTGCCTTAACGTGACGGTTGACCTAACAGTCCGTCAGAAAAGTGATGGTCCACCAAGTCGTCCGTCACTTGAAGGCCAGAAATGAGACATTTTGTCTCGATCTGACGGACACCTTGACGGTCCGTCAACTTTGTGACGGTCCACCACTTTAACCGTCACATGACATCCCAAAAATGGAGCTACTTTCTTGGCTTGACGGGACACTTGATGGTCCACTAGGTCGACTGTCAAACCAGGGCAATCCGATAGCATTCAGTAAAATGGCCATAATTCACTCATCCGATGTCGAATTTCGATGAAATTGGTATCGATGGAAAGCTTATCCAATGATCTACATGACAAAAAGTGGAAATTAGAGAAATTCAACATGGTTTAAACATCAATCACTTTGGAAGTCATACATATCCATTCAAAAAGACAAATTTAGGCTTAAAGAATGATTGGGGTATTACATTAATATACTGCACAAGTGTTTTCAAATGATTAAAATGCACAATACATGGCTTTCAATTATTTTGTATATATGCTCTAAAATGCACCGTACATGCACTCACAAATGCTTTAAAAATGTTAAAATGATGGCACATGGCTAAAATGACTCTGTATAAGCACAGACGCATTGCACATAGCTATAATGGCTTTGTATAAGCACATATGCATTGCACAATTTATCAACAGAAAAATAAAATTACTTAAAATTATGAAATTAGACAAGACAACAACAACAACAACATACCCAGTGTATTTCCACCTAGTGGGGTCTAGGGAGGGTAGAGTGTACGCAGACCATACCACTACCTCAAGAAAAGTAGAGAGGTTGTTTCCAATAGACTCCCGGCTTAGGACCAATAACAGTATAACCAATACAAAAAGTAAGCGCATATAAATTATGTAATTAGACAAGACAAATTATTAAAATTATGTAATTAGACAAGATAAAGTATTAAAATTTCTAATGATATAAATTCACTTCAAGAATTTATTTCTCTAAGTTTCTAGCTATTTAAAATCTTGTTGTGTATTTTTTAAAAAGAATTTAATCTAAAGGATCGAGAATTTAGTAAATTCAAAAACGTCAGAAATGCTGCTTCAATTAAATTAAAAGAGATATCAATAGAACATGCCTACTAAAAAATTTTATATTTTTCGATAGGTAATTTTTTTTATTCTTGTAATATAGAACTTAATACATTTACTTTGATTCAATAATTTGCTAATCATTATATATATTTGTCATTAATGTAACCTCTAATAAGTAATTTTATCAATTATTGAGCTTAAATAAATTTTAAAATGTATTTAGATAATTATTTAAATATAATTTGAAAATATTCTCAATGACAATTAAAACTCAAAATAGTTTAGACTTGGTAGATATCGATTGAATATAAAAATTATAAAATGTAACATTAACTCAGGAGAGTCACACATTGATGTTACAATCTTGAACCCATATGTTACATCGATTTGAAAAATTATGAATCATTACTTATGATTGTTATTATATATAACCTCTATTTAAATAATTTTATTAAATATCATATTTAAATAAATTGAAAATAGTTTTTAAAATTTAATGTGTAAACAATTCAATAACAACAGATAAAATTCAAAACATTTTAGACATTAACAAACTATAAAAATCACAAAATTATATATAGTTCATTTGTGTCGATCCTAGTTAACAGAAACAAAAGAGAGTCCAACGTTAATGTGGTAGACTTGTATTCCTATGTCACGTCGATTTGATCCTGTAAATTATTATTTAATATGACCTATAATTAAGTAATTATATTAATTAATATATTTATACAAATTTAAACTTCATATTTAAATAATTTTTAATCTAATTTGAAAATATTTCAATCGTCAATTCAAAAGACTTTAGAAATAATAGACATCGACACATTAAACATAATTGGTATAAACGTTTATAATTTTCAATCAAACGTATTTGAAAATATACTGTGAAAATTGACACGTATTTTCAAACCGATTTAAACATAATTTTTTACTAATTCTAATTCTCGAGTAAAAAAATTTCTCTAATTCTAATTCTTTATTAAAATATTTTCCTCCACACTTAAATATTTTTTTCAGTGAAACATATTTTTAGTATTTGGAAACATACAGTGGTAAATACGTTTAGAATTTGCCAATTTTCACACATACTCATTATTTGTTAGTTTAAGTATAATTTTATAATTCTAAAACATAATCATTATTATTAGATACGTTTCAAATACATTTACTTAGATTGACATTCTTAATTTAAGTTAGTATGATTTTACACCTTTTCAAGTTAAAAAAAATAATTAGATAAAGATCTCAATATTTCAGCATGATCTCAGTCAATGCATGTTCTTTCATAGTAAGAATTTTATTTAAAAGACAATCAGTATTTAAATTTGAACATAACATCCTTGACTCTAGCTATGACTGTTCAAAATCGAATCGAAATCAATAATCTGTAATGACATTTTGGTTAGTGAACTAGTGGTTCAACTTTTCGAATTACCAAGTGTAAAGTATGTGTGATTTGTTGTTATCATAATAGTTTACAAATTATATTTAAAAATTATATATATATATATATATATATATTAATTTTATTTAAGCGTGATAAAAAAATAATAATTTACTAGAGATCATTTAGTAACAAATATAAGTAATAATTCACAATTTATCAAATCGTCGTAATATAGGGGTGAAAGAGTTATATGATTAATACTTATAATTCTCGTCAGATGTGAAATATATGCATAATTTTCGTAAGTGTCAACGTTTATTAGGTTTAAGGTATGTTGAGTTTTCGTCATTGCGATATCTTACAAATTATGCCTGAGAATTATTTAAATATATATTTTAATTTTATTTAACCATATACTGAAAAAATAAAGAAATAGAGATCATTTTAGTAACAAGGAGAGAAAATCGGACAAGAACATGAGAAAAAAAAATAGACAGTAAACGTAGTGTTTGAGTTATAGCAAAAAATATGTACGTTTTTGAAGAAATATACGTATTTTAATGGTATAAGACTATTGATATTCTTGCCTAAAAATTTGTGTTGCAATTAAATTGCAATATAGGGAGTATACATATTTTAATGCTTAATTACCTTGACTTTAAAAAATTAGAAAAAGATTCCAAAAGGCTACTATAAACTTTTTAATATTATGGCCATTTAGCATCATCCTTTCTTTTTTAGGGGTAAAAATGAAAAGTTGTGTTAAATTTATGTCTTTAATGTTTTTTTCATAACCTGTGTGTCAAAATCCAACAATTCATTTATTATGAAAAGGAGAGAATAATTATTTGGATAATTATTGTCACAAAATTTTATAATTTGAAGCATAAATACTTATCTATCTATAGTATTTTGTTTCAAACAATTTTTTATTGCTACATAATTTCAAACTTGTGGCAAATATATACAATTTAGCTATGATATTTTATTGTGGCAATAAATTTATAGTTGTTGGCGTGATTATTGTTACGATTTTTTATAACTCGAAGCAAAAATATTTATTTAGCTATAAATTTTATTTCAAGTAATTCTATGTGGTTATAAGAGTACTATTGCTACAATAACTTTAAACTTGTGGCAAAACGTTTGATTTAGTTACTACATTTTACTGTGACAACAAATTTATAGCTATTTGAGTAATTATTGTCACAAACTTCTATAACTTGAAGCACAAAATATTTATTTAACAATAATATTTTGAATCAAGTAATTTTTGTTGCTATAAAATTATTATTTCTACAGTAACTTTAAAATCACAGCAAAAACGTACTATTTAGCTATGACGTTTTACTATAGCGATAAATTTATAGTTGTATGGATAATTATAGCTGCGGTAATTAGTAACTATAAAAAAAATAAAAAATTAACTATCATTTACACCTCCGAACTTTGTTGTAAAAATCAAACACCTCCCTCAACTTTTAACAATAATTATTCTCCCTCCTTTTTTCTATTTGATTTTTTAAAATACCTACTTTACCCTTATATTTATATCAACACTTGAATTTAAAGAAAAAACATTTTTATAGACACAATTTTTATTTTTTAATCTATATAACATATTTTATATAAAAAGCTAAAAGTTTTTTCTGGAGGAAAAAATAAAAGTGAGAAATATTAATTGAGTATATAAATTAATGACATTCTATAACGAAATAATAAAAATTAATTTTATTAAAAATAAAAATTCTAATATCTATTTATACGTGAAAATAATAGGTTATTATATTTTTATAAATATATTTCAATGCAGGTAATACAAATTAATTAATATTAAAGGATCCTTCGAAAACAACTTCTCTATCTCCCTGAGGTAGTGGTAAGGTTTGCGAACCCCTACCCTCCTCATACCTCACTTAGGGAATTTCACTGGGGTGAAAATCAATCAAACACTCCCTTTAATATTGAGCAACAATCATTCCCCCTTTTCACTATGTAATACCTATTTTACCCTTAATATTTTTAATCTTCTGTTTATATAATATTTTTTATATTATATATATTTATCTTTCATAAGATGCATTTATCATTTTTATTTAACTTCATTTAAATTATTAGTAAAATTCTTTTATAAATTAATTATAAAATCTAATGATATTTTTTACATTCAAATTTTTTATATTATAGGTATTAAGTATGTATGTGTGTATATATAATTATGTATGTAGATGCATATTTTGATTCACTATTGTTTTTTAATATCTATATAGATAAACGAGTTTTAGTTGTCAATATGAATTATTTTGTAAATTGTAATTTAAAATTCATTAATAATAATTATTTGATTTGTAATAAATATAGATCTACAACAACACCATACCCAGTGAAATTCCCTAAGTGAGGTATGTGGAGGGTAGGGGCACGCAAACCTTACCACTACCGTGGGAAGGTAGAAAAGTTGTTTTCGAAGGACTCTTGACTATTAATTAATTTGTATTACTTACATTGAAATATATTTATAAAAATATAATTACCTATTATTTTCACGTATAAATAGATATTAGAATTTTTAATTTTAATAAAATTAATTTTTATTATTTTGCTCATTTATTTCGTTATAGAATGCCATTATCTTATATTCTAAATTAATATTTCTCACTTTTATTTTTTCATCTAAAAAATAACCTTTAGCTTTTTATAGAAAATATGTTATATAGATTAAAAAATAAAAATTATGTTTATAAAAAAGTTTATTTTAAAAAAATATTTAAATGTTGATATAAATACAAGGGTAAAGTAGGTATTTTGAAAAATCAAATAAGAAAAAGGAGGGAGAATGATTATTGTTCAAAGTTGAAGGATATTTAATTTTTATAACAAAATTTGGGAGTGCAAATAATTTTAACCCAATTTTTAATTTTTGTTACTATTAATAAATATTAACTCCGATCTTTAAATTCATAATTGAGAATTTATAGCTGTGCGTGATGTTGTAATGTTTGAATTATCAACTTTTGGGAGGAGTAATTATACTACAGTTGACCTCTTTAAGCAAATGTCCCGTGTCAAGAAATTGCGAAACATTTCAAATAAATTCAACATTAAATCCATCCACACAATTTTCTAGTTCATTGCCACATAGTATTGTTTGGATTTATTTTTCCCAATTGATTGATACTTCCTCCATCATATTTTATCTGTCCTAAATTTTCTAATTTAATATCTCATTTTACTTGTCCTTTTTTACTTATCAAGATAATATAATATTTTTTCTTCATATTTTACCTTTTGCATTGATTACTTTTTCTTTAAATTAAAATATAAATATTATTTAATAGGGGTACAATGGTAAACAAGTTATGTTATTTATTATTTTTCTTAATAGTTGTGTCATCTCAGTTTGGGACGAGTAAAATGAAATTGTTGGAGTAATTGGGATCAATCAATTTGATTATTACACTATTTGACTCTATCGTTTAAGTAAACTATCTCAATTTCATTTTATGTGATATTTTCTTTTAGTTTGTTCCATAAAAGTATTAATTTATTATAATTGAAAATAATTTAATTTTAATTTTTTATTTTTAATAAAATAATTTATAATCACATAATATTTAAAAATTATTTTAGATTGGATATTTTAAAAAAAATCTCATTTTTTTAAAAAATATCATGTACAATTAAATAGTATCACATAAAATAGAATTAATGAAGTACTCCATCGTCTCATTTTGTGTGTTCTCATTTCATTTTTTATCCATAAAAAAAATGTTATTTTTTCTTATTTGACAACTATATAATGACATTATTCCTATTTTAATTTTTATTAGATCCCTTATAATCAGAAAAAATAACTAAAAAGTGAATATTAAAGTAACCGTAAGAGGAGCTACTTTGTAAACTTTAAAAAATTATTACTCCCTCCGTTTAAAAAAAATAACTTACTTTGACTTGGCATAAAGTTTAAGAAGATAAAGAAGATTTTTGAATCTTGTGGCCTTAAATTAAAGTTGTGCAAAATGTACAAAATACCCTTTGATCTTGTGGTCCTAAATATGTCATGTGAAAATTTAAAATTAAAATATTACCAAAAAAGAAAAGGGGTCATTCTTTTTTAAACGGACTAAAAAGAAAAGTAATTCAAATGACAACTCATACTTAATACTACCTCCGTTTAAAAAAGAATCGCCTACTTTTCTTTTTAATCTATTTCAAAATGAATGACCCCTTTTCATTTTTGATAATATTTTAATTTCAATTTTATACGTGCTATGTTAAAAACTACATGATTAAAAGACATTTTGATATATTTGATACAATTTTAATTTAGGATCATAAGAATTAAATTTTTTTTTTTATTTTTTAAATTTCGTATCAAGTTAAACTAGGTCAATTCTTTTTTAAACGGATGGAGTAATTAATATGGTAGGATTTTAGTTTAAAAAAAACAGTGAAATTTGTGGCAAAATGACGTAAAGAATGGACAAAGGATGTGTTATGCGCACATTTCTACAATGTTACAGATGGCTTTGCCGTTGATTATCTTGCTGCCACGTGTCAGATATTACATTTCTCTTTTTAAAACTTTTAATTTGGTGGACTTCGCGGTTTTTGTAAATCTACTTCATCCGTTTTGATTTGATATTAAATTTTAAAAAATATTTTAATTTTTTTTTTATAATATTAAATTAAAAGTATATCAAATATACTAAAATACTTTTTAAATTTGTGATTTAAATACATTACATGAAAAATTGAAAGTAAAATATTATTAAAAAAAGTTATTCTCATTTTTTTTAAAAACGCATTAAAATAAAACAGATCATTTTTTTGAAATGGTGAGAATAATTTATTGATAATATTCAATAAAACGAAAGAATTGTAAATCTCAAGCATATATAGTAAAATGGAATAAAAATTATAGATCATTTTTGTTTTTTAAAATGATGAAAATAATTTATTGATAACATTCAATAAAACGAAAGAATTGTAAATCTCAAACATATATAGTAGAATGAGATAAAAATTTGGGTGAATACAATAACAGACACTTATTGATATTTCATCCTTCTATAATTTCTCATCTCTACTCACTAAGATTCGAACTTTCTGCTTCAGGGCTACTTTGAGTACTAAATTTAACTAACAGAGTGAGAGAAAAAAATACTTGCCAATATTTTTCATTTTGCTTATATGTTTTGAGATATTTTGAAGATTTTTGAATTTTATAAAATTAAGTTGAATATATATAAATATATTAAAATAATATCTGAATATGTATGATCGTTCTTAAATATTCGTAAAATATTAAAACTAAAAATATAGCTTTCATAAAAAAAAAAAAAATACATAAATTAAATAAATAAAATTATTTTAATATATAGAAGAGGGAAGGTAAGTTGGTCAGGGTCGTTCTACCAGTTTACCGTCTTTCACCTGTTTTAACTATAATTTTATTATATCACCCCTAATTAATTATTATAAACTATTTATATATTAAAATTAATACATCACTTTTAATTAATTATATTAATTATTATAAATGATTTAAGTGTTAAAAAGGTACCTCCCAAACTTAAAGGTGAGTTCTACGAAGTGATGATTAGACCAATTTTGTTGTATGAAGCGGAGTGTTGGCATGTTAAGAAGACCCACATTCAGAAGATGAAGGTGACATAGATGAGAATGCTTCGGTGGATGTGTGGGTGTACTAAAAAAGACAAGATTAGAAATGAGATTATTTGGGATAAGGTGGAAGTGGCTTCGATGGAGGACAAAATGAGGGAAGCGAGGTTGAGATGGTTCGGTCATGTGATGCGGAGGAGCACGGATGCCCCAGTGCGGATATGTGAGAGGTTGACTAGGGATGGTTTTAAGTGAGGTACAGGTAGATCGAAAAAATATTGGAGGGAGGGGATTAGACTTGACATGGAGCAGCTTCAGCTTACTGAGGACATGACCCTGGATAGGAAGTTGTGGAGGAGACGAATTAGGATAGAAGACAAGTCTGAGTTAGGATGTTGTATGTTTTGGTGTTTACTTGGAGTATCTTGCTTTTGTTATTATTGAATATGTTAATTTCAGTGTTATCTTGTTCTACTACTATTCCTTATCATATCTTAGATTACTTTATTTTGAGCCGGGAATCTATTGAAAACAACCTCTCTATCTTTCATTTGAGGTAGTGGTATGAATTGCGTACACTTACCCTCCTCAGACCCCACTTGATGGAAATATATTGGGTATGTTGTTGTTGTATTTAAGTGTTAAAAAATAATAATATTTAATAAAAAATAAAATAGACATAAAATGATAAATTAATTCTTTATATTTTAAATTAACTTGAGGTGTTATATAACACTAACTTAAATTTTGTCACAAGTATTTTTTATAGTAATTTTGCTATATCACTTTAAGCCTATTTAATTTTTTTTTCCACAATTATTTTAATAGTAATTTTGTTATACCACTTGTAATTAGTTATTATAAGTCATTTAAGACATGTCTGCTTTGCTGCTTCAATTGTGATTTCACCATATCATCCATAATTATTATTATGGTCATCTAAACATTAAAAAACTAATAATATTTTTAAAAAAAGGTAAAATAGACAAAATGATATGTAACATAAAATATTGGTTGACTGTCTAAATTATATTAGTGTCACATAATTTGAAATAAGAAAGAGAAAAAATAAAGTAACATATATTATTTAAAAATGAGATAAAAGGTATTGTAAATCACAATAATTAATTTTTTTTTTTAAATATATATAAAAAATATTAAAAAAATTATTAACGATCAAAATTTTATCTATATCACGTAAACTGGGATGAAGAGAATTCATATCTTATTAAAAAATTATATAAAAAGCATTACAAATCACATAATTAGTAACTTAAAAAATTCAAAAAATATAAAATAGTTATTTGATTCTCGAAATTAATCTATATTCTATTTGTGTCACATAAATTATAATAAAAAATAATATATATTTAGGCCGTTGATATCTAATAGTATCAAATAAGATCTGAAGAAAACACACGAGAATTTTAAGGTACATGTAAATTGTCTAGAAACTAAAATTACAAGTACTAGTAATACGGTTTAGGAGGGTAAACAAAGTTTAGAGACTTTCAAGTGTAGCTCTGAACAGTTATCATGGGAGTAATACTTTTGTTGATCATCTAATCGCATTAAAATCTGATTAATTCAAAATCCGACTAATTCAAATTTTTATGACTGATAAGAAAGAAATTGAAATGAGTAGTAGAGTTTGAGAATTTTTCCTTATTACTTGGACACCGCCTCTAATTTATTATCTCTACCTTCTCCTAGTGGAAACATTATTTTTATATATCACCCGCTCACTTTAGTCTTCATAAAAATTATACATGTACGCACTCGTCGTAAAGTAGTGTAAGCTGGCTCCAAAGCTAACTTCTTTCTAATCTCTAATGTTCATTCATTTTCAAGGTAAATCTTCCCTCATACATATATAGTTTCTTTAATGTGATATATCAATTTCACTCAATGTAAATGCATCAATGTGTATGTATGAGTGTGACTGCTTCATAGTTTATGTTCTAATTGTCCCTAAAATTAATGATTCTGCTATAGCTAGGCTAAGTGCTAACTGTTTTGTTTTCTTATTTCTTGTCATGCATCATTGAGGACAATTTCAGAGCAATTAGTACTAGTATTGTTCTAATACATCCTTCTATCTTTAGTATTTTTCTTTTTTTATTTCCTCCTAATTAGTAGTACAACTCATTTTCCTTTTTTAATTCGTTCATCAATACATACCATGTTTTATTGTGTTTATAACATTTACAACTATCACAGAGAAGATATACTTAGTCATCGTTTGGTAGAGTGTATTAACAAAAATAATACATGTATTAATTAATATGTATTAGAAATATTTTATTTGGTACAATTTTTAGTCAATGTTTAACTAATGCAAATATTAATTATATATTCTATTGTGTATTAAGGTGTGTATTACTAATACTACCCATTTTCTATGTATTAGTAATGCAAAGTCTTTAATACATACATTAACTTATTAAATGACCTTAATACCCCTCAATTTCCCTCTCAAAATATTTCACCATTCCTTTTCCCGCCATTTTAATTTACAATAGTGAATCTTTTCAAAACAGTTCATAATTTTCTCCCACCATTTTAATCTACAACAATGAATAATTGATTTAAATAATTGTAACATATTTTTGCTTTGCTTCGAGGGTCTTTAAAAAAATTGAGACTATTTATTAATTTTACGTCTTATATTTTATTTTTGTTTCGACTATATTAATTTGTTGGCGTAATATTTCATGCGCAAAGACGAAGGTCTTGCAATTAATCCGAAACTCTATATATTAGTTCAACAATACTAATTATATTTGAGATGAATAAATATTTTGTTATAAAAAAGTGTACAAAATTCAAAAAAGGTAATTTTGTAAACAAATATTTCTTTTATAAAAATTATGTAAGATGTATTATTTCTTATACATCAAACCAAATAATATATACAAAATAATACATGCATAATTAATACAAGTATAAGTAATACAAATATTATTAATGCAAACATTATTAATACATTATATTTTTTTATTAATTTTGTACACTCTATCAAACGACCCCTAAGATATTTGGTAATTTGTAATACAGGTTCATAGGTGATCTTGGCTTCTAAAAATAGATAGGACCCCTGACCTGCTGAGTACATTAAAAAAATGAAATTTGGGAAAGAATTTACGGATCAAATGGTGCCTGAGTGGATTGAGGCTTATATGGACTATGGTAGGCTCAAACACCTCCTTACAGCTTGTTTGGACGGTGATTTGCCATAATTTCATAATGTATAATACAATATGGTATGATATAGTAAAGTGCAGTATGGTATAATATCATATTTAGATTGACTGTATCATTTATTGTGGTTTAATAATAGTTTTTTTGTTTGGTTGGATGGTATGATATTGTATGATAACTGATAAATTTATTAAAATATCCTTATTTAATTATTGCTAAAATTGACTATTTTCTTCTTATTCTTGTAAACTTCACCATCGGCATCCTTCTAAGTTTGAGCTGAAATTTGAAACCTCTTAGATCACTTTTTAGCAGAATTATTGAAAGGACCATAATTTTTCTTTTCTTGGGCTTAGTTTAAAGAAAAACCTTGCCATTATTTTTTTTTTCTTGGACTTTTAGTAGAAGCCTCGCCTTTGTTGTTGTTGAAGCTGCTAGGAGATTAACGCAAAGAGTAGAAAAGAGAATAAGAAAACAAGGTAAAGAATAAAATATGATTAAATAAAATTATACGGAACATAATTGAAATAAAAAAAGAAAACTATGACATACCACCTAATTGGTTGTTCAGAAAAATGGGAGGATATAGTACCAAATCATACCATCAGTTTTAGGATATCATGGAAACAAACATTGATTTTATGGTAATCATACCATACCATCGGAAACCACTTTCCAAACAAGCTGTTAGTGACATAAACTACAAGAGGAAAGGAGATACTGAGAATCAAGAAAGTGAAATTGGGAAAAACCACCATGAAAATTCGACAAATTTGTGGAATGGAAATTTGTTTATACCAGCCGAAATAGGACAAAAGGAGAAGTCATTTTTCGAAAAATTGGATAATGAGCTTGAAAAAGTTAATAGCTTTTACAAGGTCCAAGTAGAAGAAGCAAAGGATGAAGCAGCTGCCTTGGGCAAACAAATGGATGCTTTAATTGCTCTCCGGAAAAAGGTAAAAGAAAAAGATAGAAAGGGAGACAAAGCTACTAGTGCAGCATCCTCAAAGGTTACTTCTCCAAGCAGGGCGTCGAGTGAAGGTATGTGCCACTATAACCTTATAAGTCATTAGCAGCCTTTAGCTAGTGCAAATACTTAAGAACCTAGTCTTCTATGTTGCTCGGCTATGGTTTCAGGTATGGACATGGGTGCATTTGAAGGTCAAATTTGTCATGATCTAGTGTAATTATGGCTTAAGTTTTTATTTTTAGTTACTTATCATGCTTTAGTAGTTATTATTCGAACTTCATTTACAGGTGTTTGGGATATGGTTATCATTTTTGGAGGGTCTGAGCAGCATAACTAGTTTGTGCATGTTCCATCAAACATACACTTAAAGGTTTGTTGATCACGAGGGATCGTGACCACAATAAAAATGAGATCCTTAAATGGGAAATTATACCCTGATCTTATTGAAAAGATGCATAGTTCTCTATTTGTAGATTATGTACTACATACAGTACTACGATGAATCAAACATGGTTGTAAGGATTTGTTGACATGATGTATTCAATTGCTATGTTTAGGCAAAACTAAGAACATCATATTATAGCTCAAAAATATTGATACTACAGTATAGAAATGTTCATAGCTTACTCTAAGCTATCCACCATTTGCAATTGTTAATGTCCCACATTAAGCAGCTTGACAAAACTTGGGCCTCCACTGAATGAGAATCCATATGGCACTTGGGCCTAACTCAACCCCAAAATTTATCTCATGAAGGGACGTTTGTACAAGACTATATAAGGAGATACTAATCCATTCCCAATCAATGTGGGAATCTAACCCACTCTAACAGTTGCAAAGTAAACCACCAGGGTTCATGGGCTAGTAGTGAAGACACTCTGATAAGCTTATACTTCATGAGATTTGCTTTGCCTCTAATTAGATGCCTAAATGCAGAGAAAAAACAGCTAGACTTCAAAGAAGAAGTGGACAAGTTCGGTGAGAATATCATAAAACCGGTTTCTTCAAGCAATAATATAGATCCTTCACTATATGAACATGGACGTACTCCCTCAGATGTTCTTGAATGTGTCAATATTCAACATACGTCCGGCGGTCCAAAATCATCGGTAGAAAGACTATTGCTTGCTACCGCAGAGAAAGAGTGTAGCTTCAGTCGAGAAGAGCTAAAGGAGGTTGAAGTAAAGTTGAAAAAGGCCTTTGTTGAATTCTACCAGAAACTTCGCCACCTAAATCAGTACAGGTTCTAAGTTAACATTTTAGATTGCAAAAGAGATATTTTGGTGCTTCTGAATTTTCTTCGGCTATTCTGACTCTTTTTTTTCAATGATGAACCAGTTTTATAAACCTCTCAGCATTTTCTGTGATCCTGGAAAAATATGAAAAGGTCAGACACCCATCAGGTGCATAATTAACTTTCTGAATAAAACTTCAATTCGTGAAGTAGGCATAGACAATTGCATTCTGTGAGCATTCACAGTCATAATATTACTTCTTTCCAACTACTTGAACGTAACTTGCATGACTGACTGACAGTAGATTACTTCAAGAAAAGTGAAGAGATCATACATGAAATTCGTGGATAGCTCCTATATTGGAAGTTCTGATGAGGTCTGTCCGAATTTTGATAAATTCCGAGATTTGTTATATGCACCAATACATATTCACTTAGTTTATTTTCCATGTTCTAGGTTAATAATCTTTTGAACAAGGTAGAAGCAACATTTGTCAAGCACTTCTCCAATTCTGAGCAGGGGGACGCCATCAAATTATTAACACCAAAAAGGAAAAGAGAGAAATGCAGTGTACGGTTTGTTTCAGGTTGAGAACTTCTCCTTTGTTGAAGATTTTAGTTCATAGTTTTCGACATCTCATTAGCTGATCATGGCTTTCTAATATATCCTTTGTGCTCAATGTTTAGGATTCTTCTGTGGATTCTCGATTGCTCTAATTATGGCTGTTGTGTTGATCATAAAAACAAGAAAGTTGTTGGACAAGGAGGAGGCTACTGTGTATTTGGATAGCATCTTCCCCCTTTACAGGTTAAGGATCTTCAAATAAATCCGTGCTTAAAATGAAAGAACACAGCTATATTCACCTACTTATTACCTATATTGCTTGGACTCTCCAAAAATGGTGTTGACATTTTGGAGGATCTGACACACACCCGACAGTTGTTTGAGAAGTCCGAGCATCATACTTATGACCTTCTCAGTTTTCTCTGAAACCTTAAAGTTTTCTTGCAGTTTCTTCGGTTACATCATCTTGCGTATGCTTTTTGGTGCTGCAAATATATACCTATGGAGGTCCTACAGAATCATCTACTTGTTTATACTAGGATTCTATCCAGGAACCGAATTACACCACAAGGAAGTTTTCCTTTTAGCCTCTGGTCTTTCAGTTCTTGTACTCACTGGTTGCCTGGTACAATTGCATATCAGGATGGACTCGAGGATCCAAGATTATGAAACGTATGTTGAACTGGTTCCGTTGGGATTACTTATTATGAGATTTTATACAATTAAGTTGAATCCCGGATGAACATAATCATTTACATTTTATCTAATCAGTTCTTTGATGCAAATGCAGGGTTTAGTTCTCATATGTCTCTGTCCTTTTAATATTATTGTTCAAGCCGTTTCTTACTTATTCGAAGTCTATTTCGTAGTATTTGTGCTCCTTTCTACAAGGTGGTTGATTCTACTATGCTTTGCTTGAATTCTGTATATGTATATATTTTTTCTCAACCTTTTGTTGAATGTTGATAGTCTTTACCTGCAGGTCAATATGATAGATTTTTTCTTATCAGACCAGCTAACCAGCCAAGTTTCTTACTTTGTTGTGCCATCAATAGGTGATATGGATCTTCATTTTATTAATTTGGATTTCTGACCCGTACCTGCATCCGCTTGACCTCAGACACGAGCCATAAGAAGTTTCGTATACTATATTTGTTATTATGGTTGGGGGAAAGGCTCTACAGGACGAAAAATGTGCCACGTTAGTGATGTCTACATCGTCTTCTATTACACTTCAGCTGCAATTCCTTTTTGGATCCGCTTCTTACTGGTACTTAACATTTCGTCATGATATCTACATTAGCCTATCTGCATGTACTTAGTAGACCAAATTAATGACCAGTGCATGCGACGATTGGTGGAAGAGAAAGAGATGAAGCATGGATTCAATGGTTTCACCTATTTCTCAATGCTTCTATCAGTTATCTTTCAGTCAACATTCAGACTCCGGAAAAAAATGACTTGGAAAGTGTGGGCTTTGGCGAGCTCAGTTGTTGCAGCTCTGGCAAACATATCTTGGGATATCAAGATGGACTGGGGTCTTCTTCAACGGAGGTCGAGAAATTTTCTTCTGAGAGACGAGCTTTTACTACACCATAAGACTCCGTACTATATAGCCATGGTAAAGTTTCCAAGTTGGTGAAACACGAAGTACCGTCTCTTATGTGCTAATCTAATATTTTCTTGCACATTTGATGATAGATTCTTTGAGGTTCTCCTGAGATTTGTATGGCTTCAAGTAGTATTGGGTTTTGACATGCGCCTGCTGCGTGGAAAAGTCGTAACAAGCACATTTGCAAGCTTAGAAATTCTTCTTCGTGGTATTTGGAACTTCTTTAGGTAAAATTTTACTGTCCCTGAGAGTGTAAAGTGCATCTTTTCTTCCTTTTTACCACTTATAAAATGGATATGTTGTAAGTTATGATATCTATCTCAGATTGGAGAATGAGCACCTAAACAATGTTGGGGAGTACCGAGCATTCAAGTCACTTCCACTGCCCTTCATTACATACGACGAGAAGGATAGCAAAAATTAGAAGGATGACTCAAGCTCTGCTTAATATCTATTCTGTTTCATAAAATGATGGTGTAATATCTCAAGAGTACCCTTTTCTACGAGGGTGGTATACATTTTCAAGTATTGCTATCATGCAAGAATTCTCAAAAAGGGAAGAAGAAAAGAGAAGAGGGGAAGAAATCTATATATCTGTACTAGCGTCTTACACATGGAGCTTTTACTTGGTGATATCCTGAATATCTCATGCCAATTCCTTCTTCTTCTTCTCTCTTTGCACTTCCAAATAACTAATAACAATCAATCGGCGTCTCAGAAGTATCATTACTAAGTGAGACAAAACTCTGATGATAATGACAATATATTCTATCCTGAAAACCCTAGATTTATTATATACACCAGTGAAAAGAAAGAAGAAAAAAAGATAAAAAGAGCTTCATTCACGTCTGACATCACTTCATCTTGGCTGGTGTAGTGCCAGGAAAGCCCCGGTGCATAGTTGATACAGTATGTGCTGGTATTAGCATTTCTTCTTTTGATTTCAAAGTTTTGTGCTGGATTTCTTTAAGTTCTTAAAAAACTTGCTTCCATCGTAATCAAAGTCACAAATGGTACTCTGTCCTGGTCTGTTTTCCTCATCAAGGTCCAGGATAGAGGCATTGCCTTCTAAAGCTCGAACTACCTGAAAATTTTGTATACCGTCTTTAGCATTTTGTTGAGGGTGCATAAAGGTTTTGGCCTATAAACCCCTTTAGTGAAATGCGACAGCGCCAATTGAAAAAGAAAATAGGAAAAGGAGGTTTAATCACCTGACTCATTCGGGGTCTTCTCCACGCCGAATGACGCACACAAGCAGCAGCACAAGCAACCATGTTAGCCATCTCTTCACTGTTGTAATTTTTTCCCAAACATGGATCCACTAGTGTGTCAAACTTTCCATCGTCCAACACTCTTCTAAGCAAAGGCCATGCCTGCGCATCAGACAGAAAGAGAAAAGAGTTGACAACAATGAAAAACATATCCTTGAAAGTGCATTTAAGCATTTAGAGATACTTCTAGTTCCCAAAATGTTAATTTGCAACAAGAAACCTACATGCTGAAGTTAATTGCGTACATCTAGTAAATAAAAAACATTCAGCAATAACTAAAGCAAAAAACGAAGAATATGACAACCAGAAACAAAGGTTACTGTTGATTGGTTTTGTTGAATATATCAGAATAATTACAAATACAAAAATTTGATAACGAGGTTTTTAGAAATACTGTTCTTGCAGAGCTGTAAATTTATTTCTGATTAACTAAGGTGACCTAATTAATTCTGTCTGTGTGGAGGCTGCATGCAAGAAGCTGCCAACTCGGAAATCCTTTTTTCTCATCTCAATTTAGTATTATTTATCTAATTAGTTCTGATCAATTATGACAACTGTATGCTAAGAAAAACTAAAAATGAATCAGCACTCAGTCAAGACTATTCAGGAGAACCAGACAAGAAAACAACCAGATATTTTAGTTTATGTTCCTTGACTGTTGGTGGCCGATACTTTCTGTTTCGTTGATATTTGTGTCTGTCTCTTTGCTCTTGATTTCTTGTCTGGTTCTCCTGAATATTCTTGATTGAGTGCTGAGGCATTTTTAGTTTTTCTTAGCATATAATTGTGACAATCATATCTCTTTTTGGGCTGGCTGTTTCGAGCTTCATTACTGATTGTTTATTGATATATTCGTATTTGCATTGTTCGTTTTCTTGCGGGCTTGTTCTGATCAGGGTGTGTGGTCTTGGTAGCATTTTTTTTTGGATTGCTTTGTTGCTGGGGTGTGTTTTCTCAAAGTTTAGTTGTTTCTGATTAGTTTTCCCCTTATTAGCTTGCGATTTCTTTGGTGGTTGTGGCTGATGTTGATAGATCAGTGTCATGTCTTTCGGTCGGGGTTGTAGGCTGGGGGGGAGTAGGTGCCGAGAGGGGTAAGCGGGGCAAGGGAGACCCTAGGTTGAGATAGGGTGAGAAGTTTGTAGAGCTAGTGGAAATTCTTAGGAAGAGGCGGATTAATATAGCTCGTCTCCAAGGAAACCAAATGGGTAGGTACTAAAGTCTGGGTAGTAGATGGGTAAAAGTTGTGATACTCAGGAAGCATATAGGAATGGAGTAGGTATCTTGGTAGATGAAGAGCTTAGGGAGCAAGTAGTGGAGGTTAAGAGGGTCAACGATAGGATGAGGTCAATTAAATTAGTCATTGGGGGTCTATTTTGAATATTATTAGTGCTTACGCTCGCATGTAGGCTTGGATGAGGATGAGAAGAAGAGCTTTTGGGAGACTTTGGATGAGGTGGTGAGGGTTGTCCCCAATACCAAGAAGCTTTTCATAGGAGGGGATTTCAATGGACACATTGGGTCATCATCGAGGGGTTATGACGATGTGCATGAAGGCTTTGGTTTCAGTGAGAGGAACGACGAAAGAGCCTATTTTGCTTAGGATTTTGCGTTGATGGTAGCTAATTCTAGCTTTCTGAAGAAAGAGGTTCACTTGGTTACCTTCCATAGTTTAGTGGCCAAGACTTAGATTGACTTTTTGATTCTTAGAAAGGGTGGTAGGGGTCTTCGTAAAGATTGTAAGGTTATACAAAGTGGGAATGTTTTGACCTGGCATAGACTTTTGGTGATGGACTTGGAAATCAAAAAGAAGAAGAGGAAGAGGAGTGTGGAGGACCGGCCAAGGATTAAATGAGGTAGCTTGACTATGGCCAATGCGTTTAAGATAGGGGATAAGTTGAAAGCTAGAAGGGCTTGGAAAGGTAGAGGGGATGCGGATAGTACGTGGGATACGATTGCCAGATTGCCAGTTGTATCAGCGAGATGAGGACACTTTGGCTGAGGAATTGTTGGGGGAATGAAGAAGTAAAAAAGAAGGTGGAGGTTAAGAAAGGGGCTTATGAGAAGTTGCCCGAGAGGAAGGATGAGGAGGACAAGCAGGCAAATAGGGAGAAGTATAAGATTGCTAGGAAGGAGGCCAGGTTGGCAGTTACAACGGCTAAGAATACAACTTTTGAAAGTTTATACATAAGTTAGAGGATAAAGGTGGTGATAAGAAGTTGTACTGACCAAGGTTAGAGGGAGTAGGGTCGGGACCTTGACCAGGTAAAGTGCATAAAGGATGTAGATGACAGTTTTGGTGGAGGAGGTTCTTACTAGAAGGAGATGACAATCTTACTTTCATAACTCTTGAACGAAGAGAGAGACACTAGCATTGTGTAGGGGGATTTGGAGAACTCTGAGAGGTTTTGCGACCATGGTTATTGTAAGCATATTAGGGTTGAGGAGGTTAAGAGTGTTATTCGTAGGATTCATAGGGGTAGAGTGACAGGGCAACCCGAGATTTCGATGAATTTTTGGAAGTGCTCAGGAGGGGCAAGTATGGAGTGGCTGACCTGGTTGTTTAACATCATTTTCAAAAAGGCGAAGGTACCTAAAGCTTGGAGATAAAGTATGATGGTTCCATTGTATAAGAACAAAGGGACATTCAGAATTGCAATAACTATAGGGGTATTAAGTTGTTAAGCCACACTATGAAGGTTTGAGAGAGGGTAGCAGAGTTGAGGTTAAGAAAGACTGTCTATTTTTGAGAATTGATTCAGATTCACACTAAGATGCTTGACTACTGAAGCCATTTATCTCATTCATAGGTTGGTGGAGCAGGATAGGGAAAGAAGGAAGGACTTACACATGGTGTTCACCGACCTAGAAAAGGCCTATGATAGAGTTTCCCGAGAGGTTCTCTAGAGGTGCTTGGAGGCTAGAGGTATACTAGTGGCATACATTATGGTGATTAAGGATATTTACGACAAAGCTAAGACTCGTGTTAGAACTGTGGAGACGTTGACCAAACCAAAGAAGAAATTTGAGGGGAAACATGTAATGTTAACCGACGACTTACTGAAAAAAATCTCGACCAATGACCACTGGAACAGAGACGGCGTTGTCGATGTGCATTGCCGTCGCCGTTGCCGGGAACCATCGTCGCCATACCACTTTAGTCGTCATCGTCAGTCATCCATTTCTCCCACCTCAGTCGTCATCGGCGTTGGACACAGTGACGTCGTTTTATTTGTTTGTGTTCTTAATAACATATATTAATATTAATATTAACAAGATATATATTTTTTAATAAAAAGCAATTTTTTTAATAAAAAGTAAAAGTAAACTTTGGCAGCACTCAGCAGTATGTCGGTTTATTATGATATACTTTGACAGCAGTATACTTACTTTGACAGCTTTATGTTAGTTTAAATTCTTAATTATACTTATTTTTTATCTTTTTGGTAAATAAACGTGAGTTATAATTTTGGGAAAAGTTTCTAATACAAATACTATTCCTAATTGAAAGTAAAATCAATGAAAAAAAAGTAACTAAAATAGTAAAGTAACTAAAATAATAAATTCGAATCCCTATGGGTCAAGGAAAAATAAATTGGGTTAAAATTGGAAAAAGTCTAAAACTATCTTCGTCAAAAAATTTTTTAACTTAAAAAATTTGATTATTCTTTATCAAATAAATTGGGAAAAGTTTAATAAAGTATTTTAGAATATCTCTATAACTCTATATTTATAATATTTGATTTTTTTTAGCCGAATCCCCGCACCCGTATCCATACTTGGATTCGCACCCCCGAATCTTAAAATTTATATTTTGACAAATCCGACTCTCGGATCCGCACCCGTCTCGGATACCCGCACCTGAATCCGAGCAACTTAACATGGAGCAGCTTCATCTTATCTCGGACATAACCCTAGATAGGAAGGTTTGGAGAATGCGAATTAGGGTAAAAGGATAGTAGGGAGAAGTGTGTCCTTGCCTACTCTTTTATTCGAAGAGTGTTTTCCTTTGTTGTATTACTTGGTGCTAGTCTTGTTTATGTTGTTATATGGCGTGTTAATACCTGTTGTTTCGTGTTTCTTTACTATTTCTTTTCTGTACTGTTTTTGTCTTTGTCTTGATCCGGAGTTCTATCAGAAATAGTCTCTCTATGTCATATCGGAGATAGTGGTATGGACTGCGTACACTACCCTTTGGGTTTGTTGTTGTTGTAGTAATTCTGATCAGTTGTGGGACTTCAAGTAGAACTAATAATAACAATCTTTGAGATCAACAAAATGATTCTAGGAACCCATGCCTCCAAGATTTCCCAAGAAAAAGGGGCTTTACTATTTGGGAAAATTTGATAGATCTTATGATATCAAATTCATAGTGAACTTCATGCCTTAAGACTGGAATTTTGAACATTCTAATAGTTGTAAGAGATGCAATACAAAAATTGAGATGCGTTCCATCGTCAAAAGGGGGTGTCCTAAGTCAAATCTTTTGGTACAAGGATGACAAAGATTTGCAAAATATACTGTGATGGACATATATTTTATGCCTTTGGCGTAACAGATGAAATTTCAAGAAGACTAAATCCTTTTGATTTGCTCATCTCTTTTGTACAAGGAAGGTGGTTTGCCAACTTCTGATTTTAAGGCAGCGCTTTCCCATGGTTCTTTTTTCTTCTCTCCAGTAAGAGGCTGATATTAAGTGATATTGATTGCTGCCATGATAAGATTTCTCAACCTTTATCACTCGCAAAAAAGAAAAGGAATAAAGGAAAACATCCAGTACTTATGAAATCACCAATGATAAACCTTCCAGAAAAATAAAAGATATTTAGGGAAGGCAATCTCAGAAAATTGCATCAGATGCTTGCATGTTCTGCCTCTTATTAAATACAGTGCATACATACTTGTTTAGGATAAGATTATGGTAAGATGAATGTTATTCCATATTGAGGATATGTGTTTAGTCCGAAAGTAAGTTTAACCATTATGTTATTTGACAAGTTATAAAGGTTGCACATAATCCTTCTACTCATGCATCTAATGGAATATTAATTTGAGGCACTTAAAAATGTTGCGGTCAAGAAAATGGTGCTGCAAACATACCCATGTGGCCAAGCTGCTGCATGCGGAGGATTCGGTTGAGATTATAGGTGGACGCCCTGTAATTAACTCCAGAAGCATGACTCCAAAGGAAAAGATGTCCGACTTATCCGAGGCCTTCCCACTCTGTGCATATTCTGGGGCCAGATACCTGCAAGACGTCAATTTTATCACATACATGAAGAAATTGTGATCAGGAAATGTAGGTTTTCCCTTGTTAGTTCTTACATGGTTCATGTACCTGAAGCTGTGTAATCTGGAAATCATTACTAATTATGAAGTAGTCTAAGATCTACAGTTTCCAAAATTCACGCCCCTCTCCTGATCCCCCCCCCCCCCCTCCCCCCTCTTCCCCCAACCTGCGTTAGTAAGAGAGAAAATCAAGGACTAGAAACTATCAGACACTTGAAAACAGTGGAGAGTCCCATGCTCTCTTCTCAACGTCAGAGTAGCAGGATAACTTCAGTTATAACGCTGAGAGGAACAACCACAGCACATGAGCAGGTTGACCTGAAATCAATGTCATGCAAGTCAATGCCTTGAAAATCCCCAAGATTTGAGAGTCCTGTTCTAGCTCAATTTTCTGCAGATATCTGATTATGATATCAGTTTGCAAGTTGGATGAAACAAAGTTAACATGGGAAGGGCATAGTCTAAGTATGAGGCTCAGTCGGGAAAAAATGAATATTAGTAACTCTAGAACGAGGGAAGCACTAGTTTTTACTTGGTAAAAGTAGCAGAGATTGGTCCACCCAGTATCGTGACCTGTATATTAAATTTGCTTATTCTGTGCTGATCATGTAAAATCTTTTTCCTTCGGATCCAATCCATGTTAACAGAGACGGGGTCAATAAAACTCACCCAAAAGTTCCCACCACTCTAGTGGAGACATGCTTATTGTGATGGTTTGAATCAGATAAGAACTTGGCTAGTCCAAAGTCTGCAACCTGGATGCAAATCAAAGTTTGGATTCATGTTAAATAAGTCCTGAGGAAATACGTACTTTGTTGTCACATGAAAATTAAAGAAACAGAAGAAGATCAATAATGCAGTTAAAATTTGCATCTGTATAAATACTCATTTGCGTCCAAATTAATCTCATTATATGGATTTTATTATTAAGAACAAGAAACTATTTACATCAACCACGCATTCTAGGTTTTCAGAAGCCAGTTGTCGATAAAAGAATGCAGCCTGACCTTTCCTTGACAGTAAAGATAGAACAGAAAAATATAGTGGCAATACCAAAAAGTGAACACGAAGTTACCTTAGCTTCGAAGTTAGAATCAAGAAGAATATTAGCTGCCTTGATATCACGATGAATGATAGTGGGGTTACCTGCAGTCACAAGTTAGTATCTTCAGAGTTAGTTTACCTGTGATTGCTACACCAAAAGAAGTGATATTTATTCTATTCAAGTTAACACAAACAACCCCAATTGAAATTGTCCTACCATCACATGTTATTCATGACTACTTGACAGGGCACAGGGCAAGGTTGACATCTATGTTAAATTGATAGTAGTAGAAGAAAAATACACTAAACTATTTGATTTCAAAATTGACAGGAGAGAACATGGCACAGAAAATTAGATGGTGAAGTACAGTTTCCCTGATGCATATTCAGGTGATATCTTTGACAAATTAAGAATTATTATGGCCTTCGACTTTCCATTTGCAGACCCTAGAACCTAGGTATACACAGCTCTCAAATCCAGAGGAGATTCAGAGAAGTGGTGGTATTATAGGAGTAAGGATCAATGGTATCTATTGCGAAGGAGAAAATTAGATTTACACCGAAAATGTTTCTGAATCTGGAACCAGCTACATGCTATTATCTCCAGATTCAGGCTGAAACATCAAGCATTTTAGCTCCATTATTCCACCGACTTAATTTACTTTTTTACTGTATACATATTTATGTTATTGGAATCTTGTTCAGGCTGTATACAAACCCAGTATTTATGTTATGAAATCTTGTTCTGTGCTTTACTATGTATTTGTGTGGTGTCTCCTGTCCTGAGCCGGGGGTCTATCGGAAACCGCCTTTCTACTTCTTTAGAGGTAGAGGTATGGACTGCGTACATCTTACCCCCTAGACCCCACTAGGTGGGAATACACTGGGTTTGTTGTTGTTGTTGTTGTACTGTATACATATTTACTTACTGAAATACTTATCAAAGAGTTAAATTGATTCACGTGTCCTTGACCTCAAAACAAATTCAACTGTACCGTTTTTCCCTAAACACAACAGACGAACACACAAATTAAGAACAAACATAGGAAGCCAAGGCAGAGACGGATCACACTCACAGTCTTCATGCAGATAGGCCAATCCTTTGGCTGACCCTATAGCAATTTTTATCCTAGATGCCCATTCCATACAGGATAGCGCTGCCTCTGCATATCATACAATCTGTTCTAATTAGCATCATGGTAGAAAGATATTTATATCAGAGGAACTTATGAACTCTATTCAATCAGATGTCTAGAAGTGATCAGAGAAGTATAACTGATACAAGAGCATTTCTGTGAAACAAAAGTCAAAAGGAGACATGCATTAGGATGAATAGGAACGTTCTTTTCTTTATACTAAGCCTTAAAATTGATAATGAAACAAATCACATCTAAAGTGTGGCACTTATGAAGGATCCTCCATCAAATGTACCTCACATGAAGAGTGTTAATATAAACCATAATGGTATAAAGGGCAATCAACTGTTGGACAAACCAGTGACACATACCAGGATGAACCTATATTCTTACCTAAAATGCGAAAAGTATGTGGAAAATAGCAAGTGAAGTGCAAGAGACAGCTGAAGATATTAAATTTATTTCCGAAAGCATAGAAGTAACAGTGCTTCAACATGCAAGATTAAAGGGCTTCGGGAGACAGAAGTGGCATGGATTTGCAAGCTCTTCTTTTACCTTCTCGTGTTAAAAACCATGGTTTCGTGAAATTCTAGGCCACCTTTGTGTGGTATAGGCATAGATCACCAAGGAATCTTACTTAAAAGGCTTGTTTAAGCAGTCCCTTAAAGATTGTCCATTAATGCAGATTTATTTTAGCCTTAATTATCAATTTTCTGCTGTATACATATTAGAAGAATTCAAAAAATGACTTAAGCTGGTCACAAAATCTTATTGATACACAATTCTACTAACATCCAGAATTATGGAAAAAAGAAGAACATACCATGTAAATGATACTCTAAGGTCCTGTTGGAGACAAACTCGTAAACAAGCAACCTCTTTATTCCAGTCATGCAGTATCCAACCAAAGACACAAGATGTTTGTGATGCACTCGGCTAATAGTCTCTACTTCTGCTTGAAATTCACGCTCCCCTTGATGGCTACCAACCTTCAACTGTTTAACTGCAATCTCTCTTCCTGTTGGGAGGACTCCTTTGTGTACATACCCAAATCCACCTTCACCTAGAAGGTTGGACGTAGAGAATCCACTAGTTGCTGACCACAGCTCTTCATATGTGAAATGGCCACCCGAAACAGCTAAAGCCACTATGTGGTCTTTTGGTGAAAAATGATTGTCAGCGTCCAAATTGGGGGAATTGGAATGAGCATTATTGTCAAAGCAGTGAAGTGGGCGGAATGGTGTCACTTCCTTTGGGGAAACAGGAGAACCATTCGCTACATTTTTCTGTTTAAAACTTTGACGCAGAACATGGTACAGGTCATCTGATGAATCAACTGAAACAATTAGATTTATCAAGTTGAACTCCTATGATTAGTGAACAAGTATTTTGAACTCATGTTGATATATTAACCTACTACTATTTAGACCCCATTTAAATTCAATTGAAATCAATGAAAACAAGTTCTGAACAATGAGCCTGCCTAAACAAGATTTAAGCATTATATCTGGTTAGACGGAAAGTTTCACATTTAGGAGATTAATGTCCAAACCACATTTCCAGAATGACATGTTTAAAAGCATAAGATCTCCTTTTGGTATGAGACATACACTACATTATATTTCACATGTCCCTTTTTTCTTCTTAAAACCCTATAGTCCATATACATTCAAACAAGTATAAAATTCTAAGAAATGATAATTTTATTCCACGATGAATTTAGAAAGAAAAGTCGCTATTTTCATTATTAGTAAATTTTTAAAGAAGTTACTAGTAAATTGTAAGAGGAAAACCAACAATTTGGATCACTGATAAATTTTTCAATAGCTGATTTAGAGGTAAAATTCATCGCTTAATCTGTAAAAGGATTAACTATCCCCACTGAATCATAAAACAAATAAATACTGATAAATTAATAGCTATTTCAATCACCTTTGGCAAAATAAAATTCACCAGACAAGTGAAGAACTTAACCCTGAACCTACAACTCTGCAAAATATCAAACTAGCAAGGAAATAAATTACTGAAAATAAATATAAATACTAGTATTAAAAGCTTGATGAGCAAGGAAAAATATTTTCTGATAATTGGAACACATTTTCCATGAAAATGGAGCTTCCTTCAATTATATAGGTGGAAGTTTTCATTAGTGTCATCAAAAGCAAAAAGCGCAAAAAAGCTATAAGGTCTATTGGGGTTTAAAGTGCCAGAAATAAAAGCGTGGGCTTCAATGAAAAAGGACGCAAAGGGAGAAAAAAATGTAAATATTTATGTTTAGTCCAAGACTAATTATAAGTATGAATGACAATTATATGAACAAAGATATGGAAAAACAATTACAATAAAGTGAAATATCCATTATTTAGTGTTGCCTCTTCTGAAGAAACCCATTGGCAACGAAAAGTGTCTTAAAAACTCGATGACGACAGTGAAGCGCACATAAGCACGCGTTTGATATCACTGGTTTTCATCTTCAAATATTGTACAATTTTACTGCATATATTACTATTTCAAGTTCATCTGTACCTACGACAACAATTTAACTATTTGATACTAAAAATGCTATCCGTTTCTACTACTGCAGTTTACATCTCGTGAGTAGTTTGTGAGCTAGGAAGTTTTGACCAAAAAGAGCTATTATTTAAATTAATTCACCAAAATAGTATCTTTTTTTGAAACTTTATAAAACTAGTATAAACATACTTGATGTTATTAGGTTATATTTTATTTTAAAAAATAAACAGATTAAAAATTAGTTGACTGGCTGAGTTAAAGTAGGAATCGAATCCTTGCAACTCTACATCAGGTATTTGTATGAAATCTGTTGTTAAAGTCGTATTTTGACTGTACAAATATACTGACAGATCGCAGAGTTGACTGTACAAATTTTCAAAAAAAACTTAACTATTTTGATAAAGTGATTTAAATAATAGTCTATTTTGATCAAAACACCGCGAGGTAAGGCGGATGGCTATGTTCCTTGTTACCAAAAAAAACTATTCATGTGTTATAAATCAAATGGGAGAGTCCAACCAAAAGAATAGTGTAATAGATGGGAGAACCCATTTAACTTATGATCCCTTAGCATTTATCTATTTTTTAATGTGGGATAATTTTTTCATATCAGTATGCTTATATGTGTGAAAATTATTCAAAATTATCCTAAGTAAAAACACACCTGTACCAAACTGAAAAAGCTTACCTTTTGACCGTGGAGTTTCATGATCATGTAACTTTCCACTTCGCATCTTATTCCTGTAACAAACGAAGAATATAATAACAGCGACAATGAAGAAAGCTCCAGTAACACCTACAGAAATTCCAACTACAGCTCCAATTGATGTACTTGAAGACGATGACGCCGATTGAACTTTAATATGCGAAGTTTCATTCACAGGATACAGTAACGCCGTCACTGGCGGCGGTGGTGATAAAACTACCGGAATCGGCGTCGCTAACGGCGGACTAAACATCGCTCGCGGCGGTGGATATATCACCACTTTATCATCAATTATTGGCTTTATCTTTGCGTCCCCCGAGGATGATGGAAACGGCGACGGCGACGGCGATAGTGGTGAATGTGAGAAGTTAACGACGGTTGGCGGCGGTTTAGGAGTGGCTAGTGAAGTGTTGTTAACATTTTTCGTCGACGGTGACGGTGACGGTGAGTGTGGAGGCATGGGTGTTATGGAGTTGAAGCGAAGAGATGCATGGAGAAGAAGGTGATTATGAGGTAATTAAAGTACAGTATATACTAATTTGTTCCTAATACAACTGCTTAAGTAGTGGACGTGACAAACTAGAGACCCCAAGTAACTACACTACTCACTCAAACTATCACCTGTTTCACTTTATAATTATTTGTTTTCTTTCTTTCTTTTTTATTTTTTAATCTTTTTTCTAATCAAATTTTATAGGACTCCTCTCTTCAATAATATTTGACAAACATCTTATTAAATAATACTTTCTCCATTCGCTTGTAATTATTAAAAATAACTTTTTTTTTTTATATTTGACCCTTTATTAAGTACTTATTTTCTATATTTATTACTAAATAAAGATCAATTAATATGAGCAATATGATAAAATCAATATATCATTCATTATTTTTTTAATGGATATGCCATAAAAAAGTGATAATGGAATAAATAATATGAGTAATTTTAATATATAATTATTTGAATATAATAAATTTAATATTTTAAAAAATTATATTAAATAATAAATAGTATTTAATATATCAAGCTAAATAGACATAAATAATAAATCGTCCGATTTTCCAAACTGGACAATATTAACATCTAATTATTGGTGGTTCAAAAATCTAATAAGTACACATTTGGCGTCATTATGAGGCCAAAGAGGAGCAATATTAACTCTTTTAAATCTTTAACAATTGGAACAAAAGAAATTTGAAATTTTGGTTGAGGCTTCTAATTTAGGAAGTTTGTTTTTTCTTGTTTAAGTTATTTGCATTATCTACTCTGATATTGAGGTTTTAATTTTGATTTTGGCTTCTCGTTTTAGAAAATTTTAGATTTTTTAACTTTTTTGGGTGCATAAGTTGTTTGTATTATCTATTTCGAAATGGCAGTGTTAATTTCAATTGACTTCTTATTTTAGGATAATCTTTAGATTTTTAAATTTTTCATGTGTAAATTGTTTGCATTATTTGTCTCAAGATTGAGATCTTAATTTTTATGTGGCCTTTTATTTTAGGACAATCTATTGAATTAGGCATTTGTTAGCTTGTTTGAATAATCCATTTCAAAATGGTAAAATATGGTCAAATGCATATTGAAACATCAATCCAAACATTATCCAAATTTGATTTTCCAAATGTATTTGGGAATGGATGGTGCAAATTTTCAAAATATTTAGCAATAGATAGCAAAACACACTAGCTTAGACCCAATTTTTTAAAGAACATGTTGTAGCTCGAAAAAACAAGCACATGACCCGCTACGAAAATATCCTTCTGTCGACCTGACAATCTCAGATAGGCCATGGTAATTTGCCATTTGGGTGATGATTTTGTGAAGATATGGATCTCTATAGTCTTTTTTTCACATGAAATATGATACTATGCAACTTTAGACTCTAGTGCATATTGTGGTAAGATATTGCGATTTCAAAGTCAAAGAAAACCCTCAAGAGATGCCAGCCAAATCGGAGGAGAAGAACTCAAAAGTGGTATCTCAAGGTAATGAATGGAGAACTATTTATTTCCAAAAGAAAAACGCACAGCAAAAGGTAAAATCACAACACTTTCATGCCGCGTCAGGTACAATTAAGCAACAAACCCCAATTATATCAGTGAAAGAGTATAGTGCAGCGGCAGGTAAGTTTCTTGAGCCCCATTCCCCAACCCCTTTAGCGCCGGCGGTAAACCTATCTGGAAAAATCCCTAACAAGGGGAAACAAAAAGAGAACGATAGTTTCTCTCTTTTGGGCCTTCATTCACAGGGTCACCAAGCAGGCCCAACAAGATGCCCATTCTAATAGACGGTTCTAAACACCCAGACCCATACTGGGCCTTTGGTAAATTCTCACAAAAACTACTCAAAGGCCCCAAAACAAAAAGAGAATAAAAATGAAACCCAAAAGTCAAAAGGGGGGGGGGGGGAGATATTGTGTCAACACCCATCTTTTCAAATTGTCAGTTACAGAGCAATCATCTTACTGCCAACATGACCACTTACGGTCAAATCACCCAGGAAGCTTGGGTGCCAACTCTGAAACACCAGTTTGCTCTTATTGTTACAAATGAGAGTTTACCGACTCCCTTATTTAGTAAAGAGAAAGCCATCTCTTTTTCTCTCTCACAATCTTATATCGAAAAGCCTTCAAAAAAAAAATGGAAAAGGCCAAACTGACTCTCTACATGGAGCCACCCCCACAGGATCATGCTTTCTTATCGTGGTTGGAGATGGGCCTCCACGACTTATCACTTACCATGAAAGGGGAAATAGAGGGGAAACTAGTGGAAGTAATACTGAATCACCCAGCTTACCTAGCACTTCAGGTGAAGGAGGGCCTAAACCAAAGCCTAGCAACCTATGGGAACAATCTATGGATGTCGACTCTAATATCCATAGGAGGACTGAACCAATCCAAACCTCTATCAACGGAGACCATAGCGGGAGTAATGAGCCATGTAGCACAGAGCCTCCCCTTTTCCCACCTTCGAACCCACATCTTCTCTTGAATGGACCAAAGCTGTTTCAATTGGAGAATACATCTTCTCCAGTGGGTGTGAACCCACCAACGCCTCTACCACCAGAGACTTGGGAAAGATAAAAAACTTTAGATATGTTAAGAGCAAGCAACAAAAAAATGGAATCTATTCTAGCAACCATGATAGTCCCAATCACAGAGGTAGCCACTCTCGACAAAACAATAGCTTTAAGATTTGGAAAGTTAGTCAGCGAGATATAGATAATCTTACTCCCCCGGAACTTAACCAAGTTCACAATGAAAATCAGGCAACCCAATATACTAATAGGGGGGATGTTCAGGACCACCCTGAACCCATTGAAATCAATGATAAATGTGAATCTACCTCGATCACCCCCTACCTCAATAGGCAAGGGAAAGACAGCGGTAGTAGACCAACAACAACCTCAGTAAAAAATAATGATGAACATCATTGTTTGGAATGCTAGAGGAGCCTATAACGCATAGTTCAAAAGACACTACAGTGCTATGGTCGACCTGCACAAGCCAACCATGCTAGCCCTTCTCGAGACTAGAATGGCTGACCATCATACTCTGACTCATGATCTTGGATTTAACTACCAAATACTGGGGCAGTTGGGCTGTCTAGTGGAATTGTGTTGATGTGGAAGGACGATCACTTTAACATCAATGACATCTCTATTACCCCCCAAAGAATCCATGTTGCTGTTAAGTGATGTGTGAGCATATGCTAATACATCTGAGGCTTTTAACTCTAAATAATTGCAAGGTCTTGAGCAAATTTAGTTATTTTTGATTAGTTTATGTTTGATTTTGTAGTTTAATCTAATATGATAGAGAACCAACATGAAATGAAGCAAAGAAGTTGAAATTTGAAGAAATCTGAAAACAAGTGTGGCTGACGACATTTGTGATAAGTTGTCAGCCCTGTGATAAGCTATCAGGTTGGTCGTCATCAGTAGAAAAAGAATTGGCCTAAAGTAGAAGTTGTGACGACATTTTGTGATAAGCTATCATAATGGTGATAAGTCGTCAGGAATGCCGTCAGACTTAGGCAGGATATGAGAATTGGAGCAAAAGTGTGACGACATTTCTGATAACTCGTCACAGTCCTGATAAACCATTAGAAGTTGCCGTCAACCTAAGACAGGACGAGTGCAGATTTGGAAAAGACCTGACGGCATTCTTGATAAGTCGCCAGGATCCTGATAAGGCATCACCAATAGTCGTTGTCTATTCCAAGAAAAAGTTATAACCTTGATTTTGTTTCCTTATTTAGGGTAAACTATTTAAATCTTTGTTTTAGGGTTTTCTAGATATTATTAACATTATTATTATCATTATTCCGCACAAGGTGGACACCTCGAGTTTTGGGAGGATATTTTGATATTTCCTCTCTTTACTTCTGGACTTGAACAATACAACTATTTCTGAGAGATTATTATCAGTATTTTGGAATTTTTCCTTTGTGATCTAATCTGTGATTCACTAGTTATTATTCAGCTTTGTAAGTTTATCTTTCAAATCATGAATTCAATTATGTGTTTCATTCGTTATATCATGAGTGGCTAAACTCCATTAACCTGAGTTATGAGATCTAGGGCTAGGTCTTGATGAGGTGCTAAGTATTCAAGATTCAAAAAGTGGTAGGATTTCTTGAGAATTCTGAAGTTTTAATTAACGTCTGTTGGTTGCAAACAATAGACACACCTGCTTTGATTTGCTTGAGAAAGAAATCAAATATAGTAGGAAGTGAATTATCAACAGGGACTCGGAAATACTTCATTTAATAATCAGCGCTGTAGCAAGGTTGGTTAACCTGAGGTAAAATCTGGGCAGTAAATAGAAATTCCCTAAGTCCGAGAGGATTAGGGAATTAAGTGCTTAAGTAGGTCGAGAGATATTTAAGTATAACATCGATAAAGATAGCTTGTTATCCTACCCACCGCGAGAATCTTGAACCACTTTTAGCATCTGTCATGTAACGGAAGCCCTAGTGAACATAATTCTGGTTATTTCATAAACTTTTGATTTACAAACACCGAAAGTAAAGTGACAAACAACAACTTGTTAAACCTAAACCCCCCATTTCAGGAAACATTAAACTATCAGTGGATTAAATCACAAACAACTTGAGTTCACACCATATTTCCTATGGGATTCGACCCCAACCTAGTTGGGTTTTATATTGACAATGATCGCTTACACCCATTCAAGAGTGTAATTTGAGTGTTATCAAAAATGGCACCGTTGCTGGGGAATACGGTTGTAAGCTGAAGTATGTATGCGCTAGTTGACTGTTAGTTAAGTTTCCTAGATTTACATTTATTTGTTGTTTTTGTTTATTTGCAGGATTTTATAGTGTATGCCAAGCACCAAAAGTTTCAGAGAAACATTATTACCACTAAATCTGGAATCGCAACGAATTGAAAGAATGACAGAACAGCAAGAGGTTGACAGACTGACAGTCTTAGCTAAAGCTCAGGTGAATGTAAAAAATATTGGGCAACATGCACGACATTCAAACCCTGAGGATGAAGATTTAGGGAACGAGGAGTTATTGAACCCTGGTAACCCAAGGTGTGCAGAGCAGATAGCTGCACAAGTGCCACGTAATGTTAACTGGAATCGTCCGTTCCAAAGAAGACAAGAGTACCAGCCAATACAGTATAATCTAAATGATGATGATGATGGCATGGATGGGGCAGGTGCAACGGGTGCAATTATTCCTCCACCGTTGGCACCTGGAGCTAAGTTCAACATTACTAGTACTATGATCGAAATCCTCAATCTAAAGGGGTTGTTTGGTGGACTTCCTGGGGATGATCCGAACCTGCATCTGGTGAATTTTGTCACCATTTGCAAATCTTTTGATAACCCAGGAGTGGGTCAGAACGTTATCTAATTGAGGTTGTTCTAGTTGTCTCTGTCTGGGGAGGAAACATTGTGGCTGAATGAGCTTGCGCCTGATTCCATCACCCACTGGAGGCAATTGAAAGAAGCGTTCCTAGAACGGTTTTTTTCCACCCTCCAAGAGGGTACAGTTGAGGGATGAAATCAGCAATTTTAGACAGCTTCCTACTGAAGCTTTGCATGAGACTTGGGAGAGATTCAAGAAGAAGCTAACACAGTGTCCGAACCATAATATAACAGACTTACACTTGATGAAGACTTTATACAGGGCCCTCAATTCTATAACAAAGCCGATTGTAGATAATGCTGCTGGTGGTTCGTTTATTGATCTGTCTTTTTAAGATGCCTCAGATATGCTAAATAGGATGACCAAACAAAGTTGGGATTGGCATACCAGGGAGTCTGTGGTAGTAAGCCCCACTATTTCTATTGGTATGTCTGCTGAATAATGCAGGAGAGATGAGGAGCGGGATCAAGACATGGCCCATCTAAAGACTTAGATGGACTTGCTCACCAAGTACTTATTATCAGGGAAGACTGAGAAAGTAAAAGCTGTAACGTCTCAAGACCGAGTGGATGTGGAGCCTGAAGAAGAGGCAAATTATGTTAATAATCAGAGGGGTTTCCGAGGTAATATCCAAGAGAATCAAGGTCAGAACGTTTATGACAAGCCTGGTTACAAAGACAGGGAGTAAGAAAACTGGAGAAGCAATAATGACAGGAGTGGTTTATATGTTCCTCCTAGAAATCGGGAAACTGCTGCAACTAGCTCTGGAAAATAATCCATGGAGGACATGATGGAGAAATTGTTGAAGGGAGTTGAGGCCACCAACTCTGGTGTAACTACCATGAAGACCGATCTGACATCCATCAGTCAGTTGGTGCACTCACACTCCACTTTCATCAAACAGTTGGAGCAGCAGATGAGCCAACTTTTCGTTGTATTCAACCAGAGAAAGAGCGTAACATCACCAAGCGATACGGTTCAGAATCCGCGGAATAATGGTTCATGTATGACGATTACCACTAGAAGTGGTAAGATATTACCTGGCCCTTTTGTGGGAAAATCTGTAGATGGTGAGGTAGTTGTTGATGAATCTGAAGAAAGCAATCAAGTGAAGTCTGAGAAGCTGGATAGTTCTGTTAATACTTCGTAGAAGGAAAGAGAGAAGAAAGAGTAAGTGGTGTTGAAAACTAGCCCAAGACCACCACCTCTCTTTTCTCAACGATTGAAAAAGAAGGCTGATGATGCAAAATACAATAAATTCATGGTAATGCTCAAGCAATTGGCAATAAATGTGCCTTTGTTTGAGTCACTTGAGCAAATGCCAGGATACGCAAAATTCATGAAGGACCTTGTGACTAAGAAAAGGGATGTGAGCTACGAATTGGAGGAAAATCTCCACCATTGTAGCGCTATTTCTACAAGGACCTTGGTGCAGAAGAAGCCAGACCCGGGCACATTCACTATTCCCTGTACAATTGGGACTATGGAATTCGCCAAGGCATTATGTGATCTAGGAGCAAACGTTAATTTGATGCCACTGACTGTTTATAAAAAGTTAGGTCTGGAAAATCCCAAACCCACTAACATGCGATTCGTGATGGAGGATAGATCAGTAAAACGACCTGTTGGCATTCTGTATGATGTGTTGGTGAAGGCGTCCAGCTTTATATTCCCTGCAGACTTCGTCATTCTGGATTGTGAGGTGGACTTTGAGGTGCCCACAATTTTGGGCCGACCTTTCCTCGCAATCAAAAGTGTGTTATAGATTTAAGAGTGAATGAGCTCTTATTCAGAATGAATGATGAAGTGGTCCGGTTTGATGTGGGTAAGTCAATGAAGCAACATGAAGAAATGAGTATGTTCTCTGTAGTTGATGTGTATTATGAGGACAAACAGGAAGTGTCCATAGCTGAGCAACTTGTTATCGAACCTTTGGCCGTAATTATGATGAATTATGATAGTGAAGGCATCAGGGAGTATTAAGAGACCATTTGTGCTTTGATAGAAATGGGTTCATATCTTTATGCTCCTAAAAAGCTAGACCTTCACCTTGCTAATCGACCAACAGCACCAGCCAAGCCATCTATTGAGGAGCCTCCGGTGTTGGAATTGAAAGAACTGCTTGGACACTTACGGTACATATTTTTGGGCAACGGGAACACGCTACCTGTTATTATTGCGACTGATTTGGATGAGCAACAGGTAAACACACTTATTTCAGTACTTCAGAGGCACAAGAGAGCTATAGGCTGGACTATCACAGATATTATTAGCATTCCCCTGGGCATCTACACGTATAAAATTCAACTTGAGAAACATTGTATTCCAACCATAGAGCATCAGCGCCGTCTTAACCCACCAATACAAGAGGTGGTTAAGAAGGAGATTATTAAGTGGTTGGATGCAAGAGTGGTTTACCCTATTTCTGACAGCAAGTGGGTGAGCCCAGTTCAATGCGTGCCCAAAAAGGGGGGCATAACAGTGGTTGCTAATGAAAGGAATGAGTTGATTCTACTCAGGCCTGTAACTGGGTGGAGAGTTTGCATGGACTACCGCAAGCTGAATTCTTGGACTCTGAAAGACTACTTTTCAATGACCTTTATGGACTAAATGCTTGATCGATTGGTTGGAAGGGGGTGGTATTGCTTCTTAGATGGTTATTCCGGATACAACCAAATCTGCATTGCTCTTGAAGATTAGGAGAAGATGATATTCACATGCCCATATGGCACTTTTGCATTTAAGAGGATGCCATTTGGGCTATGCAATGCGCCCACCACTTTTTAATGGTGTATGATGTCTATCTTTTCAAACATAGTGGAAGACACCATAGAGGTATTCATGGATGATTTCTCTGTGGTGGGTGATTCATTCGAGATGTGTTTGGCAAATCTGAATATAGCCTTGCAAAGATGTGTTGAATTTAATTTGGTGCTTAACTGGGAAAAATGCCATTTCATGGTAAAGGAGGGCATCGTTCTCGACCACAAAATTTTCAAAAAAGGGATAGAAGTTGATCGAGCAAAAGTGAAAGTTATTGAGAAACTACCACCTCCCATTTCAGTGATGGGAATGCGTAGTTTTCTTGGACATGCTGACTTTTATCAAAGATTTATAAAAGACTTCTCAAAGGTTGCAAATCTATTTTGCAAACTCTTAGAGAAAAAAGTGAAGTTTTCCTTCGATGATGAGTTCTTGAAGGCATTTGAATGCCTTAAAAAGAAGCTGGTTGAGGCCCCTATTGTTGTTACACCTGACTGGTCAAAACCATTTGAGATCATGTGTGATGCCAGTGGTGTTTTCCTTGGAGCTGTATTGGGACAAAAGAGGGACAAACTATTTCATCCGATATATTACGCCAGCAAAGTACTGAATGAAGCGCAAAAGAATTACACCATCACTGAACTGGAACTTCTAGCCGTGGTGTATTCTTTTGAGAAGTTCAGAGTTTATCTGCTCGGGACCAAAGTGGTGGTTCACACCGACCATGCTGCCTTGAGGTATCTGATGGCTAAGAAGGATGCAAAACCAAACTTAATTAGATGGGTATTGCTGCTGCAAGAATTTGACTTTGAGGTCAAAGATAGGAAAGGTTGTGAAAACCAGGTTGCAGATCATCTGTCTAGAATGGAAGGTGAACAGGAAATTAGTGATGAAACGAAGATAAATGATGCATTCCCTAATGAGGAGACCCTGGTTGCCACTGTGGAAAAATTGCCTTGGTATGCGGATTATGTAAATTATGTTGTGAGTAAGGTCATCCCAGAAAACCTTTCGTTCTATCAAAGAAAGTTATTCTTGCATGATATGACTCATTACTTCTGGGATGAACCATATCTTTTTTGGTGATGTGCAGACAATATTATAAGGAGATATGTACTGGAAGTAGATGTATTATGCATATTGGAAGCATGTCATGCTTCCCTAGTTGGGGGTCACCATGCAGGCAACCGAATGACTAGGAAGGTGTTGCAGAGTGGCTATTACTGGCCAACATTGTTTAAGGATGCCAATGAGTTTGTGCTGAAATGTGACCAATGTCAAAGGCAGGGGTCAATCTCCAAAAGACATAAGATGCCCTTGACTAAGATGCTTGAAGTGGAATTGTTTGATGTCTGAGGCATTGATTTCATGGGTTATTTTGTAAGCTCATATGGGATAGAGTATATTTTAATTGCTGTTGACTACGTCTCGAAATGGGTCGAAGCTGTAGCATTGTCTGATAATGAAGGGAAGAGGGTTGTTGCTTTTCTCAAGAAGAACATCTTCTCTCGCTTTGGAGTACCACATACTATTATAAGCGATGGGGGATCTTATTTTTGCAACAAACTATTTCAAGCAGCTTTAGCAAAATATGGGGTGAAACAGCACCGAGTATCTACTTTATACCACCTATAAACCAGTGGACAAGTGGAGGTGTCGAATCGAGAGATTAAAGCCATCCTAGCCAAAATGGTGAATGCTAGCCAGAAAGATTAGTATCGAAAGCTCGATGATGCCCTGTGGGCATATCAGACTGCGTTCAAGATACCCATTGGCATGTCACCATTTCAGCTGGTTTATGGAAAATCTTGCCACCTACCAATAGAGCTGGAGCACAAAGCCTTATGAGTACTCAAAAGGCTGAATTTAAATTGGAAGGAGGCAAAAAAGCTAAGACTGGGGCAACTGAATGAGATGGATGAATTCATTCTCAGGGCATATGAACGAGCAGATCTATATAAAGAAAAGATGAAAAAATACCACAATTGGAGGATAGAGAAACAAGACTTCTAAAAGGGTGACATGGTGCTTCTGTTCAATTCCAGACTGAAATTGTTCCCTGGTAAGCTGAAATCTAAGTGGTTAGGCCCTTTTAAAGTTAGCCAAGTCTACTCATCTGGAGTAGTGGAACTTGAAAATAATGACGGCATTACCTTCAAGGTAAATGGGCAATGTGTCAAGCTTTACATTGGTCCAAAAGAATCAATGAAAAGTATTATTATCTGTCCCGATGAAGTCTGAAGTAATAAAGATATCTGAGTCGTGCCGTGATGTTAAATCAGGAGCTGCATGGGAGGCAACCCATGACCCCCGAGCTTGAGTCACTCCAGGTGTGCCCTAAACCCTTAGTTTAGCTTTATTTTCAATTTTAAGTTGAGAGTGTAGGGTAAGATGTTGTTGTAACAAATTTTTGGTAGATAATTAGGAGTAATACAGGTACTTGAGGAAGTTAGCTTGTTTTATGACTTTTGAGCACCTCTCTATTGATCTGAGTTTATAACTATGTGAATTGCTTTCATCAGTGACTGCAGTGCATCTTTTTATGTCATTCGTCTGGCGACTTGATGATTTTTGCTGAACAAATTGCATGAATCGGATAAGTAGTGATATGCGATGTACTTGTGTGGCATGTGTGTGTGAGGTTTTTCTCACATCCTGCTATGTGTCGAATCTAGAACTTGCCCTGTTAGTTCTGCCTAGGTTATAGGATAGGGGTTAGGAAAGGATCATAGGCCATTTTTGATTGTAACCCACTTTCAGCCTAAATGACCTTCCCAATGTGAATAATATTCCTTGATCCCTGATTTGAGCCTATAGTCCTGTTTCTTTTTGTGAAACCTCTCACCTTTCCGTTTACCTCACAATAAACCTGTTTTGGCCCTGGTCCTCCTTGGACACTATGCACCTTGACTTAGATAAATAGCCTAAGTTGAGGGTGACTATCATAAGGATGCGTGATGCAAAATGAGTATGAAGAGAGGTAGAATAAGAGAAAAGAATAAAAAGTTGGGTGCGGTGAAAAAAGAATGAGAAAAGAGAAAGCTGTGTTAAAGATGATAAAAATATAATATGATGATTGAAAAGACCGCATCCATCTTGAGCATGTGTGGTCAATAAAAAAAGAGGAAGAAAAGAAGGTTGGGAAGTGAAACCCTAAGAGTTTAGTGTAGTGTCAAGGAGGCATAGTCACTCTAAAATATCCATGAATATCATACCAAACCCTAGCCTACATTACAAGCCTAAGAAAAACCCTAAAGTGATCCTAACTGACCTACCTAAAGATTTGGGTATTGACTATAAGGGCAAGCCTATGGCATTTGACATGCAGTGTTTAGAACTTCATTCTGAGAGTGAGACTTGTTATTATCCCTATGTTTATGTATGTGAATTCTAATATGAGTAAAAAAGGGATTTCCTTGTAGTGAGGGCACATTGGGTATGTTGCTAAGTCACTGACTTGTTCACGTAGTGTGATCTTGGTATGGCATGATTGTTATTGATGAATTTTTGCCATATCTTGATGCTTGTGAGTTGCATGGTTGTTTTTCAAAACATCAACAGTGAGTTTCAAATTGACTAACCTTGGAGATGGTGAAATTGTTCTGAACTAATATGAGTAGTTAGCTGCCAAATTATACTTTGTATTCTCTTAGTTATGTTTTGGTTGCTTGAGGACAAACAATTGTTTTAAGTTGAGGGTGTTGATGTGTGAGCATATGCTAACACATTTGAGGCTTTTAACTCTAAATAATTACAAGATCTTGAGCAACTTTAGTTATTTTTGATTAGTTTATGTTTGATTTTGCAGTTTAAGCTGATATGATAGAGAACCAACATAAAATGAAGCAAAGAAGTTGAAATTTAAAGAAATCTGAAGACAAGTGTGGCTGACGATATTTGTGATAAGTCTTCAGCCCTGTGATAAGCTATCAGGTTGGTCGTCATTAGTAGGCAGAGAATTGGCCTAAAGTGGAAATTGTGACAACATTTTGTGATAATCCGTCATAATGGTGATAAGTCGTCGGGAATGTCTTCAGACTTAGGCAGGACATGAGAAATGGAGTAAAAGTGTGACGACATTTCTGATAAGTCGTCACAGTCCTGATAAGCCATCAGACGTTGCTATCAACCTAAGATGGGACGAGTGTAGATTTGGAAAAGACTTGACGACATTCTTGATAAGTCGTCAGGATCCTGATAAGGCGTCACCAATAGTCGTCGTCTATTCCGAGAAAAAAACTGTAACCTTGATTTTGTTTCCTTATTTAGGGTAAACTATTTAAAGCTTTGTTTTAGGGTTTTCTAGAAATTATTAACATTATTATTATCATTATTCCGCACAAGGTAGACACCTCGAGTTTTGGGAGGATATTTTGATATTTTCTCTCTTTACTTCTGGACTTGAATAGTACAATTATTTTTGAGAGATTATTATCAGTATTTTGGGATTTTTCCTTTGTGGTCTAATCTGTGATTCACTAGTTATTATTCAGCTCTGTAAGTTTATCTTTCAAATCATGAATTCAATTATGTGTTTCGTTCGTTACATCATGAGTGGCTAAACTCCATTAACCTTAGTTATGGGATCTAGGGTTAGGTCTTGGTGAGGTGCTAAGTATTCAAGATTCAAAAGGTGGCAGGATTTGTTGATAATTCTGAAGTTTTAATTAATGTCTGTTGGTTGCAAACAGTAGAACCACCTGCTTTGATTTACTTGAGAAAGAAATCAAATATAGTAGGAAATAAATTATCAACAGGCACTTGAAAATACTTCATTTAATAATCAGCGCTGTAGCAAGGTTGGTTAACCTGAGGTAAAATCTGGGCAGTAAATAGAAATTCCCTAAGTCCGAGAGGATTAGGGAATTAAACGCTTAAGTAGGTCGAGATACATTAATGCATAACATCGATAAAGATAGCTTGTTATCCTAGCTTGTTATGAGAATCTTGAACCACTTTTAGCATCTGTCATGTACCGGAAGCCCTAGTGAACATAATTCTGGGTATTTCATAAACTCTTAATTTACAAACACCGAAAGTAAAGTGACAAACAACAACTTGTTAAACCCAAATCCCCCATTTCAGGAAACATTAAACTATCAGTGGATTAAATCTCAAACAACTTGAGTTTATACCATATTCCCTATGGGATTCGACCCCAACCTAGTTGGGTTTTATATTGACAACGATCGCTTACACCCATTAAAGAGTGTAATTTGAGCGTTATCATTAAGGTAAAAACCTCTTCTCACTCTTGGTTTCTCAGTATCATTTATGCTAGTACTAACCTAAATGATAGGAAAACCTTTGGGACCAGCTAAATACTATTGCCAATACCATCATAGGTAGCAGTAATACTAGTTGGCTGGTGGGAGGGGACTTTAACAAAGTCCCCAGAGCTACTGAAAAATATGGGGGTAACTCCATTACCAACAGTAGGTCTAATAGTTTTTGGGACTGTATCAATAACTGCTGTCTAGTAGACTTGGGTTTTAAAGGAAATAAGTACACCTGGACAAATAAGAGATATAGGAATAAAAATAACCTGATTCTTGAAAGACTTAACAGATACTTTGCTAATGGTAGCTGGATTCATTTTTATCCTGAAGCTACTGTAACCCACCTTCCTAGAACCCGCTCCGACCACTGCCCCTTATTGGTCAGTCTCACTAACCATTCTACCACAAGGGCCAAACCATTCAGAATGAAGCCCATGTGGTGCTCTCATCCTAATTTTCCCTCTCTCATAAACCAAGCTTTCCTTTCTAGTGGCAATATCACTGACTTCATTGACTCCTTTATATCCATAGTCCTCCCTTGGAACAAAGAAGTTATTAGAAACATCATCTCCAAAAATAATAAGATCTTAGCTAGACTTGGGGGTATCCAAAAGAGTACCCACTACCCTTCTAGCGCCTTCCTCCAGAACCTTGAATCCATCCTCCTTAAAGAGTATAGTTGATAACGCTCAATCTACAGCTCTTGTAGGAGTGTAAAGCGATCGTTAGCAAATATAGAACCCAACCTGGGTTGGGTATCGATCCTACAGGGAATAGCTTGGACAACAAGTAAGCAAAATTACTAGACTTTTAGTGCAAGTCTCGTAAGAAGGGGGGATTGTAATGTGTAACCAAAACAATAAAGTAAAAGCTGAAAATAGCAAAGTAAAAAGAGAAGGATTGTTACATAAGTTGTAAACAATGAGAATTGAAGCGTTGGGGTTATGTCCACCTCCTGAGTTATACGTCTCTATTGACTATGAGTGTGTAGAATTCCGACATGCATGTGCTTATAGAGAATTGTATTCGATGGTAAATCCAGGCGTCTTTCGACCTATTCGAGGATTATTTCACTTTAACTCTTTCGAGCTTAAAGCGTGTCTAACGGTATGAATTCTCCAAGAGGTTAATCCAGTTACGGCACTAACTGTTTAATAGGGAATTTAGGATGGGACCCTACTACCTTGACACTAGCTCTTTTCCAGACAAATAACCTTTCTTTTGAACAAGTTAAATGTTATACTGGCGTATTCTTGCGTTTGCAACCACAAAGAATGTAGATTAAGATGAAGAGAATAATGATATAAGCATCATACGTGTCACGAACTCACAAACTCACAGCAATAGATAGTATCTCAGTTGGCTTCCATAACCCCAACAGAGAAGTTTAGTTACCCATGAATGCGAAGGAGATCACGATTGACATTGTTGTTATACCACAAGATTGATTAATTTCGTGTAGCATAAGTGGTAGGCGTTTAGGCGTGAATTCCTAGGCAAAGTAATGATTCTCTTGTTGCAGAAATTAAGAATAGATGAATAGAAGAAGAAAAATAGAATTAATTGAAGAATTCGGAATTGAGAAGTAGAATGTATCTCTCCACTAAGGGAGGAATGAATAAAAATCTCTAGCAAGATAGGGTATTTATAATACCCATATCCTATTCCTACTAAGCTAATGAAATACTTAACCAAATCCTACTAAACTAATGAAATACTTAACCCAATTGTACTAGGTTAATGTAACATTATCCAAATCCAAATAAACTAATGAAATACTTAACCCAATTGTACTAGGTTAATGTATTATTATCCTAATCCACATAAGTTACTGCAAGTCCCTAAAGTCTTCAGAAATGCTGTTTTAGCCCGGGACAGATTTTCCATGTATCAATTTTGGTCCTTTAGGCGTTCAAGCTCCCTTTCCTTCCTTCGTGAGCTTTCTTTGGTGTCAAGTAAGCCATAAAATGCTGAATTCTGCATCATTTATACCTGAAACTTTGCTAATCATGTTCGTTAGCTCACTTATAGGAAAAAGGACTAAAAGCTCATGAAATATATACTTTGTTCTCAAAACATGGCATAAATATGGGCAAAATATATTGATATAGGCGCGTAATATCGCCTATCATCAACACCCCACACTTGAAGCTTTGTTCGTCCTCGAACAAAATATCATGTCCGTCTAAACATCAACTTAGGGTTTCACAGTAACAACACAAAACATTCTTCAAGGCAAGCACAACAATTACTAACAAAGAGTAGCTTTCTGATTATTAGTAGAAACAGTTTAGCCTCTAGCATAGACTCGTGATGGTGGTCAACTCGCATGCAAAAGTTAAGGTACATTGAATCATATACAACTACCCAAACTCATCAACCATGTGTGTCTCACAATATAGTACCCATAATCACTCACAAGTATAGCATATTTTTCAAACATGGGTATCAAAATATCGTTGCTCTCACTCTCACAAAGAATTCATATGTAGCAACTGATGACCATAGGCTTGCCCTTAGTGTAATACTCCACTAAATGTCAGAATGTTAAGATTAGGATCAAGTAGGTCTTTTGATGGTTGTAATGTAGGCTAAGGGACGGGTAGGATCAACTATTTTGGCCAGAAATAGTGACTAAGTTCCTAAGCACTTTAATACATCACATTGTATCATTGACACTTTTTTCTTTCATCCTTTCTTCTTTTTTTTTTTTCTACCACCCTTGTTCTCCTCTTTTGCTTTTCAATTTTAAACATAACTCACTTTTCAGCTTTCTTTTTCCTTCTTCTTTTCACAACATACCTCTTATGATAGCACTTTCTTTTTCATAACACATTCAAGCACCATTACAATTTAAAGTATCATACTTACCCAATTTCCTCTTATATTGTCACATGACTTTATACTTTAAAGCACTTTTGGAATTTGGATCAAATCACAGTCTTGAAAAAATGGATTAGACTTACATACAAGGTTGTCAAAGAAATAGGCTAAAGGCTCAAAAGAGTTTAACTAGGATGATGTCCAAGGGTAGGTAAAACGAAGGTAAACATATGTAGGTTGCCAAAGAAATGCCTAAATCATCTCCTAAACTTACACTCCTTATTTTTGCTTTGCATACATACCAGGCAAGTTCTAGCATCAGCCACAAACATAGGATATACTATTAATCTCACACACACAAGGCACATGGTCGACTTTATTGGAAGTAATATAGACTCTTGACCCAACAAGTGAAGGTAATTGAACCACACAATATCACATAATGAGTCACAATTAGAGCCTAAACGTCTCAATAGTCATAATTGTAGCACATACTCTTGTTATAATCTCATGTTGCCTATTGGAATTATTTCATGCGAAGCTAAAAAAAATTATTCCTAAAAAACGACACAAAAATAAAACAAAGTAAACAGATTAAACAAACATAGATACGATAGAGAAGTATAGCATGCGATACCGCCACCCCACACTTAAACGGGACACTGCCCTCAGTGGAAAATAAATACGAAAAACCTGGTCAGTCGGACTCTTCCTCAATGTTGGGGGTCATACCCCCTTCGTCGGAATTATCATAAAAGTCGTCGTCAGATTTCTCCTCCTCGTCGGATTCTGGCAAGCGTCGATCGTCATCGGTCGACACATCATCGTCTAGAGGTTCCTCAAAGTATACGCCCACTCCACACATCTCCCGTGCATGCCTGTTCATTGGATAGTCGTGGTCCAGCTGTTGGAGCTCTGTAGCAGTTGGAACACGTCCACCACTCATCATAGTAAATCGTGTCATGCCATAAAGATGACGGAAGAAACTCTCATCACGAGTATGTCTCTCCGCAGTAGTAAGGTTGACACCATGAGTTGTTTCAGCATTTTTGACCTTTGTGAGGTCAACCTTCTTCGGGTTATGTGGGAGTTTGTGATCAGCTGGTTCCTCTTCGATATCCTCCTTCCGCAAAATTGCTGTCAACAGATTACCAAAAGTGAAGTGGGATATTTTGTGGAGTCTGGCCTTCCGCATTATAGAGCGAATGATTGCCCCAAAGTTGATAGGGACATTCGTCATCAAAGCATAGACCAAACACACTCTATCTCTTGATATTTTGGTGTATTGAGTCCCAGGAATAAGGCATGAGTTGACAATACACAACCAGATTCTTGCTTCCCTATTCAATAGAGCATAGGGGAAGGCGTTGTGTCGTCCGGTGTCTCGGTGTCTGCCCCACCTTGCCATGGATCTACTTCCACAAAGTGTGTGTCGTATTGCTTTATAAGGAGGCCTACTGTACAGCTCTTTGAATAGTGCTGGGTCGACCGAAGGTAAGCCAAGAAAGGAGTTGATCAAATCCGCGTTAAGCTGTAAAACTTGGCCCCGAATCTTGACTTCGTTGCCTGTGGTTTTCGGCGACCAGTTGGCATAGAATTCCTTTTTCAAATCGAGATTACATTCTCCCATGTCGCGGAAGATGAAATCCAGATTCAACGCCATTATTTTCGCTAACATACGCGGCTCCTTCTTCGCTAGGGTGTCCTTATTGATCAAGTCGCCGTGAACATATTTTCTTTCCTTGTTGTTCTTGTACCATTCTTTGGCTTCCTCCTCAAGAACCCATTTTATTCCAAACATTCGGCGGGGTAGTTGCATGGAGGATGATTCTCCTTGGTCCTTGCGACCTCTCTTCTTGCCCTTTTGGGAAGTGGTAGCCTTATCTTGTCGCGCTTTAGGTGCCATTGTTCCTGAGACTTAAACAATATTCATGTTAGCATCAACTCAAAGGAAACAATCTATAAACTAGCTATCGGGGTACCACCCCACACTTAGGTTCGTTAATACAAAACTGTGAAGTGAATGTAGTCGATTACTTGAACTTCGTCGACATACGTTTTAGGAACTATATTCCAACAAGAAAATCAGCGATGCATCACTACTTGCAGCCATTGCACTGCTTTCATGTTAGGTATAACAACACTACTACATAGGGGTTACATCATGGTATAGTTATTTTCAACAATCACAACCTCCTAAGTCGGTAGGCAACTATAAGTCTTATCCCGATGAACGGGATAGTCTAACATGTAAGTATCCAAGTATCAAGCTTAAGCAATTTTCATAACCATAGCAATTCTGCAAATAGTATAACAATGCTAGTAAAACCAAATTCAAGTCGGAAACAAGTCAAGATTATCCTAACGTATATGTTGACTCACATGGTTTTGTATCAATAATCCAAACACATTAACATCACCAATAATACTTCAAGATGTAGCAATTTATAATAGACATAGTAACGTAGTACTTACGAGAAATAGATGAAGAATAAAAGAGTACTTACGTGATTGAAGCCTTTGGAGATGGTCTTGTGAATTGGAAGAGCAAAAAAGAAAAATTTTGAGATGATTTGGGTGGATGTGCGGCGCCTTTAGGTCAATTTCCAATGTGGTTATGTTTCAAGACTAAGTCCCCCTTATAAGGGAAAAGAATGGGTCGGGTTTTGTCCCATTTACAAACGGTTTTGGAGACAAAAATGACCTCTATGCGGTGCATAGTGCTTTGCATCATCATAGTATAGGCGGCGCATAGTGTAGTGTATTTAGGGACATATGCGGCGCATAGTGTATAGCATTTAAGGACATATGCGCTGCATAGTGTATGGCGTTTGAGATACTGAGACATAATGCTATATCATAGGCGGCGCATAGTGTATAGCACACTTGAGCATGGGCGGAGCCTATGTCTTTGCACACTAGATTCCGAGACCTTAGGCTATAGTATAGGTTTTGCATTGTTCGTGGCCTAGTTTTACCTAGGCCTAGCCTTCCTCGATGCCTATTTTGGCATGAGCAATGCTCAATCCATAGCCTTATGCATCCTTATTCCTAACTTACCACCTTTGCCATACAATACGTCCAAATCGTCATTTGAAACCAATCTCCTCGTTGAATACTTCTCGCACCTATATTTGCTCAAAACCAATGAAAACGATTAGTACGATGGGTTGCCTCCCACCAAGCGCCTTAGTTTTGGTCGTGGCACGATTCTTATTTTTGGATTTTCTCTTATCAAAAGCAAGACAAGTAATAGAACAAAAGAAAGACAAAACGATAAACGAAAAATGATAAAACAATAAAACGATGGGTTGCCTCCCATCTAGCGCCTTATTTATTGTCGTGGCTCGACATAGTTTCCTCGAGTACTTAGACTTCGTCAAGGTAAGTGATAGCCATATAATTCATTGAGTCAAGATGATCGATATAAGCACGTTGGCCATTCACTTTGAAGACAACATCATTATTGTCTTCCAATTTGACTACTCCAGACGAGTAGACTTGGATAACTTTGTATGGACCAGACCACTTAGACTTTAACTTACCTGGGAAGAGCTTCAATCTGGAGTTAAAGAGAAGTACCATATCACCCCTTTGGAAGTTTCGTCGAACAATCCGCTGATCATGATACTTTTTCATCCGCTCCTTGTATAGGTCTGATCTTTCATATGCATGGAGACGGAACTCATCTAATTCGTTCAGCTGCTCCAACCTCAGATTCTTAGCATCATCCCAATTCAAATTCAATTGCTTCAATGCCCACAATGCCTTATGCTCGAGCTCGATGGGTAAGTGACAAGCCTTTCCATAAACTAGTTGATAAGGAGACATGCCAATGGGTGTTTTGAATGCAGTCCTGTACGCCCATAGTGCATCATCAAGCTTCCTAGACCAATCCTTCCTATTCGCATTAACCGTTTTCGCAAGGATTTGCTTTATCTCGCGATTGGAAACTTCTACTTGTCCACTAGTTTGGGGATGATAAGGCGTAGCTACCTTATGTTGCTTGACACCATACTTGGCCAAAACTGATTTGAATAGCTTGTTGCAAAAGTGAGATCCTCCATCACTTATGATAGTACGAGGTACTCCAAAGCGAGAGAAGATATTTTTCTTTAAGAACGATACAACACACTTCCCTTCATTGTCGGACAACGCTATAGCTATCACCCATTTTGAAACATAATCTATAGCAACCAAGATGTACTTCATTCCAAACGAATTCACGAATGGACCCATGAAATCAATACCCCACACATCAAAAAGTTCTACCTCAAGAATTTTGGACATGGGCATCTCATGGTGTTTTGATATAGCACCTTGGCGCTGGCATTGGTCGCACCTTCTAACATAGTCGTAGGCATTTCTAAATATCGAAGGCCAATAATAACCACTTTGCAACGCCTTTCTTGCTGTCCGATTACCTGCTTGATGTCTTCCAACTTGGGAAGTGTGGCATGCTTCCAAAATATTAGGCACCTCTACATGGGATATACATCGTCGAATAATACCATCCGCGCATTGTCGAAACAAATATGGCTCATCCCAATAGTAGTGTTGTACGTCATGCATAAACTTCCTCCTTTGGTGGTAAGATAAATTGGCAGGTATCACATTACTCACCACGAAATTTGCAAGGTCGGCATACTATGGTAATTTTTCCATTGTCGTCGCTAATATCTCCTCGTCAGGGAATGCATCATCAATCTGAATTTCAGGTTGCGCCACATGCTCATTCTCGAGTCTAGATAGGTGATCAGCCACTTGGTTCTCGCAACCTCTTCTATCTTTGACTTCAAAATAAAACTCTTGTAGCAGCAATACCCATCGAATCAACCTTGGTTTTGCATCCTTCTTTGTCATTAGATACCTAAGAGCTGCATGGTCTGTATGAATGATAACCTTAGTTCCCAATAGATAGGCACGAAACTTCTCAAACGCATACACAACCGCTAGGAGCTCTTGTTCTGTCACAGTGTAGTTCCTTTAGGCTTCATTTAGGACCTTACTTGCATAGTAGATAGGATGAAATAATTTCTCCTTTCTCTGACCAAGAACAGCACCAACGGCTATACCACTAGCATCACACATGACTTCGAACGGGAGAGACCAATCTGGTGCTACCATGATAGGGGCTTCAATGAGTTTTGCTTTGAGGCATTCGAATGCCTTTACGCAATCTTCATTAAAGTCAAACTTCGCATCTTTCTCCAATAGTTTGCACAATGGACTATCAATTTTGGAGAAGTCTTTAATGAACCGACGATAGAAACCTGCATGACCGAGAAAACTACGAACTCCTTTCACCGAAATTGGAGGCGGTAGCTTCTCAATAACCTTTGTTTTTGCTCGATCAACCTCTATTCCTCTTTCGGAGATTTTGTGCCCAAGAACGATTCCTTCTTTTACCATGAAGTGGCACTTCTCCCAATTTAGCACAAGGTTGAATTCTACACATCTTTGCAAAGCCATGCTTAGGTTCGCCAAGAACACCTCAAAAGACTCACCAACAACTGAAAAATCATCCATGAATACCTCCAAAGTGTCATCAACCATCTCAGAAAAAATAGACATCATACAGCGTTGAAAGATGGCTGGTGCGTTACATAACCCGAATGGCATACGTTTGAAGGCAAACGTACCATATGGGCATGTAAACGTTGTCTTCTTTTGGTCTTTGGGGGCAATACAAATCTGATTGTAGCCTGAATAACCGTCCAAGAAACAAAACCATCCTTTCCCCGCTAATCGATCTAGCATTTGGTCTATGAATGGCAGTGGGAAGTGATCTTTGAGTGTCCAAGAATTCAGCTTTCGGTAGTCCATGCATATTCTCCATCCAGTGACGGGTCTGAGTGGAATAAGCTCATTCTTCACATTTGCGACCACCGTCATGCCTCCTTTCTTGGGAACACATTGTACCGGGCTTACCCATGTACTATCAGAGATTGGATATACAACTCCTGCGTCTAACCACTTGATAATTTCTTTCTTCACCACTTCTTGCATAGGTGGGTTTAGACGTCTTTGATGCTCAATGGTGGGCATGCAATTTTTTTGAAGCTGAATTTTATGTGTACAAATCCCTGGTGGAATACCAATAATATCCGCAATGGTCCATCCAATGGCTCGTTTATACTTGCGTAGAATAGCAATAAGAGCTGCAACTTGTTGCTCACCCAAATCGGCTGCCACAATAACTGGAGGTATGTTTCCGCTTCCTAAGAATGTGTACTTTAAATGACTTGGCAGCTCCTTCAATTCTAACGTGGGTGGCTCTTCAATAGATGGCTTAGCTGGTGGTGTGGGTCGATTCTTAAGATCAAGGTCCAGCTTCTTGGGAGCATAGCGATATGTCCCTAATCCCGATAGAGCACAAATAACTTCTTCACAATTTTCAGCATCCTCATTCTCTCCATTCATAAGCACAACCTCCAAAGGGTCATCAATGATTTGCTCTTCTTCAAGTAATTCTTTCTCATCATCAAAGAAAACATCAGCCACCGAAAATACACTTAGATCTTTGGGTTGCTTCATTGATTTGCACACATCAAAGCAAACCACTTCGTCATTTATTGGGAATGAAAGCTCATTAGCTCTCAAATCAATAAGCACACTTCCTGTTGCAAGGAAAGGGCACCTCAAGATTATGGGAACTTCTGAGTCTGCCTCACAATCCAAAATAACAAAGTCTGCCGGAAAGATGAATGAAGAAACCTTCACCAATACGTCAAATAGAATACCAACAGGTCGTTTCACCGACTTATTCGCCATGACGAGCCTCATATTGGTTGGAGTAGGATCACCCAACCCCAACTTCTTGTAGATCGATAATGGCATCAAATTGATGCTGGCTCCTAAGTCACATAATGCTTTGGCAAAATTCAAAGATCCAACGGTGCAAGGAATAGTGAAAGCTCCGGGGTCGGCCTTCTTCTGAACTATCGACCGGGTAGCAATTGCACTACAATGATGCACATCTTCTTTCAACTCATAACTTGCTGCCCGCTTCTTAGTCAAAAGATCCTTCATAAATTTCGCATACCCAAACATTTGTTCAAGTGCCTCCACCAATGGAACATTAATGGTCAGCTGCTTTAATATAGTCATAAATTTGCTGAACTTTGTGTCATCCGCCACCTTCTTCAATCTTTGGGGAAAAGGTGGTGGTGGGTATGGAAGTGTTCTCTCCACGGTTTTCTTCTCCTCTCGCTTCCGTTTTTCAGATTTTTCAGGTTGCACAGCACTGGGTGAGGCGTCCTTGTCATCAGGAGTAGGTGCTGCGGCATCTTCTCCTTTTGCGTTGTCATCCATGCCCGCAACTTCGTCAACCACTTTCTTGCCTTTTGCTGAAGTTTCCAGTACCTTACCACTTCTGGTAGTGATGGACATGCATGACCCATCATTCCTTGGGTTTTGCACAGTATCGCTAGGTAAGGTGCCGGCCTTTCTTTGATTGAGTGCTGCTGAAAGTTGGCTCAATTGCTGCTCTATTTGCTTGATTAAAGTGGACTGAGAATCAACTAATTGTTTCATGGAGGACAAATCATTAATTACCTCCGTAACTCCCGCGCTCGTTGCTTCCACTCCTTTCAATAATTTAGTCATCATGTCTTCCATACTTCCAGAATTAGATGTGGTGGTGTCATGTCTACCAGGGGGAACGTACAAACCACTCTTTTCATTATTGTTCTTCCAACTACCTTGGTCCTTGGATTTATCATAATAGTTCCGACCTTGGTTTCCTTGGGCATTCCCGCGGAAACCCCCCTGATTGTTCAAGTAGTTGGCCTCCTCTTCCGAATCAGATTCGTCTTTTCCTTTTGACGCAATTGCTTTCACTTTTTCGGTCTTCCCTGATAATAGATGCTTTGTAAGAAGATCCATTTGAGTTTTCATGTGCGCCATATCCTGATCACGTTCTTCTTCTCTTCTTCTTTGGTCTGGAGTCATGCCAATAGACAAAGTGGGGCTTGCTACCTCAGAATCCCTGGTATGCCAAGCTCTACTTTTTTTCGTCATACGATCCAGCATATTGCTTGCTTGACCAAAGGTGAGGTCCATAAAAGATCCTCCAGCTGCGTTATCCACCACTGGTTTAGTTATTGAATTCAAGGCTCTATACAAGATCTCCATTAGGTGGACATTAGTCATGTGATGGTTTGGGCATCTCGCTAGCTTTGTCTTGAACCTCTTCCATGTTTCATGAAGAGCTTCAGTGGGAAGCTGACGAAAGTTGCTAATTTCATCTCTCAATTGTGCCCTCTTGGATGGCGGAAAGAATATTTCTAGGAAAACGTCTCTCAATTGCCTCCAATTTGTAATTGAATCAGGAGTCAGCCCATTCAGCCATAGTGTTGCCTCCCCAGACAGAGACAATGGAAATAAGCGTAATCGAATTGCATTCTGACCAACACCAGGATTGTCAAACGACTTGCATGTAGAAATAAAGTTGATGAGATGCATATTCGGATCATCGCCTGCTAGTCCACCAAATAATCCCTTGAGTTGCAATAACTGAATCATGGTGCTTGTGATGTTGAACTTGGCTCCGGGCGCTAATGGTGGTGGAATTATGGCTCCAGTGGCTCCGGCACCATCAAGATCATCATCATCGTCGAAAGCTGGCTGCATAGGTTGGCGATCATACCTAAACCGTGCTTGTCGACCTCTTCTGTTGACAGGTGTTATAATTTCAGCATCACGCCTAGGGTTTAGTAACTCGTCATCACCTAAATCCTCATCGTCGGGATTTGTTGCTCGTGCAGGGTTATCAATGTTCTGCTGTTGAACCTGGGCTGCGGCAAGGGCAGCCAGTCTTGCTTGTTCCTGTTGAGCAGCCATCCTTTCGATTTCTGCTTGTGCTTCCATTCTGCCAATACGTTGTGGTTCAGGATTGATAGGTAATAACGGTTGACCAGAACTTCGAGTATGGGGCATGCACTGAATAAAAACCTGCAAAGAACAAAGACAAAAACTGAAAGTAAAAGTACGAGAATCTTTGACCAAAGGGTCTAGTACGAGAATCTTTGGCACTCCTATTCCCCGGCAACTGCGCCAATTTTTGATAACGCTTAATCTACAGCTCTCGTAGGAGTGTAAAGCTGTCGTTAGCAAATATAGAACCCAACCTGGGTTGGGTATCGATCCCACAGGGAATAGCTTAGCCAACAAGTAAGCAAAATTACTAGACTTTTAGTGCAAGTCTCGTAAGAAGGGGGGATTGTAATGTGTAACCAAAACAATAAAGTAAAAGCTGAAAATAGCAAAGTAAAAAGAGAAGGATTGTTACGTAAGTTGTAAACAATGAGAATTGAAGCGTTGGGGTTATGTCCACCTCCTGAGTTATACGTCTCTATTGACTATGAGTGTGTAGAATTCCGACATGCATGTGCTTATAGAGAATTGTATTCGATGGTAAATCCAGGCGTCTTTCGACCTATTCAAGGATTATTTCACTTTAACTCTTTCGAGCTTAAAGCGTGTCTAACGGTATGAATTCTCCAAGAGGTTAATCCAGTTACGGCACTAATTGTTTAATAGGGAATTTAGGATGGGACCCTACTACCTTGACACTAGCTCTTTTCCAGACAAATAACCTTTCTTTCGAACAAGTTAAATGTTATACTGGCGTATTCTTGCGTTTGCAACCACAAAGAATGTAGATTAAGATGAAGAGAATAATGATATAAGCATCATACGTGTCACGAACTCACAAACTCACAGCAATAGATAGTATCTCAGTTGGCTTCCATAACCCCAACAGAGAAGTTTAGTTACCCATGAATGCGAAGGAGATCACGATTGACATTGTTGTTATACCACACGATTGATTAATTTCGTGTAGCACAAGTGGTAGGCGTTTAGGCGTGAATTCCTAGGCAAAGTAACGATTCTCTTGTTGCGGAAATTAAGAATAGATGAATAGAAGAAGAAAAATAGAATTAATGGAAGAATTCGGAATTGAGAAGTAGAATGTATCTCTCCACTAAGGGAGGAATGAATAAAAATCTCTAGCAAGATAGGGTATTTATAATACCCATATCCTATTCCTACTAAGCTAATGAAATACTTAACCAAATCCTACTAAACTAATGAAATACTTAACCCAATTGTACTAGGTTAATGTAACATTATCCAAATCCAAATAAACTAATGAAATACTTAAGCCATTTGTACTAGGTTAATGTATTATTATCCTAATCCACATAAGTTACTGCAAGTCCCTAAAGTCTTCAGAAATGTTGTTTTAGCCCGGGACAGATTTTCCATGTATCAATTTTGGTCCTTTAGGCGTTCAAGCTCCCTTTCTTTCCTTCGTGAGCTTTCTTTGGTGTCAAGTAAGCCATAAAATGCTGAATTCTGCATCATTTATACCTGAAACTTTGCTAATCATGTTCGTTAGCTCACTTATAGGAAAAAGGACTAAAAACGCATGAAATATATACTTTGTTCTCAAAACATGGCATAAATATGGGCAAAATATATTGATATAGGCGCGTAATATCGACTATTATCAATAGTGATACCCTCAAGCATGAACACGAATTCTGGAAGCTCAAGTCCAGAATAAACTGGCTCACAGAAGGGGACGTCAATACTAAGTTCTTCCATACTGTCACCCTCAATAAGAGAAGAAAGAATAGAATCAACTCTTTAAAATTGGATAATGGTAGCTGGGTATCAAACCCTCAAGACATAACCCAAGCCATTCTTTCCTTTTATAAAGACCTCTATTGTACAGACCATAGCTTCTCCTACTTTGCTTGTCAAAAAACCCCTCAACTAGGGGTTTCCTTCCAGATCAAGCACATGATATGCTAGACAGTATCCCCACTGTCAATGAGATCAGGAAAGTTGTGTTCAACTTCAAAGCTACCAAAGCTTTGGGCCCTGATGGCCTATATCCGTTCTTCTTTCAGAAGTTCTGGGACACCACCAGTCCGTAACTCATCTCCTTCTGCAGCAAAGTTTTCTCGACCGGCAAGATGGATAATCAGGTAAATACTACCTACATCTCTCTTATCCCCAAATGCCAAAATGCTGTTTCTTTATGGAACTTCAGACCCATTGGCCTTTGCAACACCCAATACAAAATCATTACAAAGATAATAGCCAATAGAATCAAACCTTTCCTGGCTGGTATCATTGGTCCTACTCAAGCTAGTTTTTTAGCCAACAGAAGATCCTTTGATAATGCAATCATGGTCCAAGAGTACATAAGATATTTCATAAAAATAAAAGGGAACATGGACAACATGATTATCAAAATAGACCTTGAGAAAGCTTTTGACCGACTTGAGTGGTCTTTCATTAGGCAAGTCCTTCACGTATTTAATTTTCCTACCAAGCTTTCCAACTTGATCATGTATTGTATCTCCACTTCTTCTATCTCTGTCCTCATAAATGGTACTAGCACTCAGTACTTCCAACCCATCAGAGGTATAACACTGGGGGATCCAATCTCTCCTTACCTTTTCATCTTGACCATGGAACTCTTTTCTAGAAGGATTGTTTATGAGGTTGACCTCCTCAATTGGTCCCCCGTCTCCATCCACAGAAGATGCTCCAAACTCTCCCATCTTTTTTTCCCTGATGATCTAACCTTTTTTGCCAAAGCCACTAAAGAGAACTATGATACTATTAAGAAGACTCTTGATTCTTCCAGTGCTTTCTCGGGACAAAAAATAAATAGAACCAAGTCCAAGGTTCTCTTCTCCAAGAATTGCTCCACCGACACTTGCAATTACCTTGCTTCCATCCTTAACATTCATCAGAGAGATAATTTTGGGAAATATCTTGGCTTATCAATCTTCCATAAATCCCCTACCAATGCAGATTTCTAATTCATCATTGAAAATATGAAACCCAAGCTAGCTGGGTGGAAAACTCAATTCCTCAACTAAGCTGACAGAACCACTCTCACTCGAGCCTCCCTAAATAATATTCCGTCTCATGTATGCAATACATCTCCTTGCCCCAAAATATTACCAATCAGATTGATAAAATCCAAAGGAACTTTATTAGGGGCACCACTGATGTTAAGAAGAAGATGCATATGGTTAATTGGGATTTCATTACGCAACCTAAGCATCTGGGTGGCTTGGGAATCCAGAAAGCTAGTATAAAAAATGATACTATCCACTGTGCTCTAGCTTGGAGACTTACCAAAAACCCTCATTCCCTCTGGTCTAGTCTTTTACTCAACAAGTACTGTCTGACCACTAACAATTAAAGAGTTTCCAAAACCTGGAAATGCATCACCAAGGACAAAGCTGTTTGCAGAGAAGCCTCTTTCTGGATCATCCATAAAGGAGAACAAATAAAATTTTGGACTGATAAATGGATTCCTAACATTGATGCCCTGAATAACATTATCCAAGGGCCTCCTACCAAAAACCTTCCCAATGCCACAATCTCAGACTTCTAAAAAAATGGGACTTGGGACTTCTCTTCCCCCCTTTTAAACTCCCCCTTCCACTATCCAAGCTATCTATTCTAGCTTCTTCCATACAACCAAAAGTCCCATGGACTACCCTATTTAGGTACTAACTAGTAGTGGTCAATTCAAGAGTAGTAGTGCTTACAAGCTTATCAGCTCAAAATCATGTTCTTTCAAGAGCCAAAAAAATTTTGGTTGGCTTTGGAACATGAATGTCCCCAACATAATAAAACATTTTCTCTGGCTGCTCAACTATAACAGACTCCCTTGAAACTCCATTCTTGCTAGGAGAGGTGTCCCCATAACCCCAAGCTGCTACTGCTGTACCAACACCCAAAAAGATATACCTCATATCTTCTGAAAGTACCCTAAAACTTCTCAGCTTTGGCCAATCTGTTCATCCACCTGGGTTGCAATATCCCTAACCTAGACGACACTGCTAAGGACAACATGCTCGATGTTGTCAAAAATTGGGTGTGCAACAAACACTTTGACAACCACATTAATATAGATGTTCTCCTTGTCTTCTGTCTTTGGAAAATTTGGAATTATAGAAATGGTAATGTTTTCAACAACTCTAACTCCACGCCTTCTCTTGAAAATGTGTATGCTACAACTATTAAATACACTCACCTAACCAACTATCCCTCTACTCAACAACCCCCTAGTCACTATCTTTGTTAAATGGCGCCCTCCTCATCGAGGTTCCTATAAGCTTAACACGGATGGCTCCAACTTGGGTAATCCTGGGATTAGGGGCATAGGTGGTGTAATTAGAAATAGCAATGGTGAATGGATCCTCGGCTACCATAAGGGCTACTCTAATGCCACTAATAATCAAATGAAACTCCTAGCACTGTTGGAGGGTCTGAAAATAGTGGCTGAGAATAATCTCTCTCCCATTGAGATCAATATTGATTCACAACAGGTTATATACATGCTAAAACAGGGAAATATGCATTATGATCTTATTATTGATATTTGCAGGTCCATGCTGACAAGAGTGGGACGGACGACCAGCAGTGCAACACTGTTTTAGGGAGCAAAATCAAGTAGCAGACTCACTTGCAAAGGAAGGAGCACGCAGGAGAATTTTTAGATCCAACCATATTTTGGAAGTTCCCCCTGTGTTTGCTTTAGAACTTGTCTGGGCAGACATATTAGGAACTTGTTTTAAGAGGACTGTAAAAGCTAACAACACAAACTTCAGTGCGGAATATGCTATTTTTTAGCCGGACTGATCGTCAATGTCTATTTATGAAAAATTTAAAAAGAAGTTTCCTTCATTGTAAAACCCCCATCAAGAAAATTTTAGGGTGTGTTTGGTATGATGAAAAATATTTTTCTGGAAAAAGTTTTTCTAGAAAATAAGTTGGTTTTATACTTATTTTCTTATGTTTGGTTGGGGAGTGGAAAATATTTTATGGTGTTTGGTTGGTGAGTAGAAAATATTTTTTAGTGTTTGATTGGTGAGTGAAAAAATATTTTTTTAGAAAATACTACTAACTGTTAACTAGTATATCAGTGCCTCTAGCAACTCAACAATTTGTAAGAACTAATTTAAGCATAGCAAATAATATCAATATCGAATACTAAAATATTACAATCACTAAATTTAATCAACTACTAATTAACAAATATATGAGACATTTTTCAACATTTTGTTAGGACAAGATCAAGATACTACAATCAATATAAATACAACGGAATGACAAGCTTATTCAACCTTGTGAAACAAGCTACATCGATGACAAAATGAAATATGCATTTAGCAAAAGTAACATAGGTAAGTCTTCCTCTATGCATATGAAAATAACAATACATTCACGAACATTGAACAAAAAAATTCGGGGTTCACTATTTTTTATTTCAAGCAGTGAAAAATTGAAGCAAAGCACAGTGAAAAATATTTTTGAGTAATGTAAATTTTTTGAGAAATGTGAATATGAGTGTTGTTGGGTGGGGGAAGAGGGGCGGGGGTGGGGGCATAAGTCACATTTGTCATTTTTCAAAAAATGACTTACCTTGACCCATGAGGGAAATCATTTTACCTCAAATGGAAGAAAATGAGTTGTTATGGAAAATATTTTCTCAACATTTAACTACAACCAAACAAGAAAAAATAAGAAAATATTCTCCAGAAAATATTTTTCATCATACCAAACACACCCTTAAAGAGAAATAATAATTACTCTCTCTTCTCTCTATTCTTCTTGTATTTGCTTTATATTTCATAACACGTTATCAACACGATTCTTCTTGTATTTGCTTTATATTTCATAACACATTATTAACACGAGACTCTTCCAAACAAGGTGAGATTATAAATCTAAAGGTAATTTCAAGGTTAGTGATTCCTTAGGTTATTTATTTTTTTCTACTAATGATATAATTATTGTTGAATTTGAGAAAAAATAATTGATTTGGAACCACTAATGCTTTCAATTTGTTCATGTAGAACAATATTGTTAAAAAATATGATGATGAATTTAAGTCTCATGTCATTAAGAGGGTAAGACATTGGGTTAAAAGTTTCAATGCACCATGATGATAAGATGTTGGGTTCAATTCCCACCGAATTATGCCTAAGATGCCTTTATATGGATAAGACGTTAAGTTTGAATCTTAATGCACCATGCATATTAATGATATTATAATGGCTAAGACAAAAATAATATGTATTTGATAAAAATTCATGAAACTTGTCCATTGAATATGCTCCATTCCATAAAGTGAATATGGTAGCAACATCTGACAAGTTTGAAAGATACAATTTGCTCTATTCTTGAAGTAAATGTGGTAGCAATATATGATGTAGCAATATCTTGAAATAGGTTATAAACTATCAGAATTTGATAGACTTAAGGTACAATTATATTTAATTCCTGGGGAATGAGAAGTTTATTAAAGCAAACGTGCACTTGATTGTGATGGTATCACAACTCACCTCCGAAAGAGGCTGAATAATTGAGAAGAGTTATTTTGCAATCTACTTCTAAAGTAACAAATTTGAAATTTATTCATGTAATAGTAAATCTAAAATTTACTAAAGTAAAATGTACATGTCATGGTAAATTTAGAGTTTGCTAGAAAAAAAATTCATCAAATTGACATGATCGTTTGGGACATCTCCAAGATGTGCATACTGAGTATTTAACATATATTGAAGAATACCAAATTCTTGATTACTTTTAATGTTGCTTGTTCTCACGATAAGTTGGTTGGACCAACAAATATTGGGATTGGATCCCTTAAAAGTTGAAAATTATAAAAGGTGAATATGGGCCCGTTCACCGACCATGTGATATGTTGAAAAGATGCATCAATAAAATGATCACATGTACATTTATTATCAACCTGCAATTTGACGTTCATAAAGTTGCTTGCTCAATAAAATTTAGTTAAGAGCATAATTTTCAAATTGTGTAATCAAGGTAATTCATCTTGATAATGCAAATTAATTTGGTGTTAAATGCCTTCGATAAATAGTTGAATCATTGTTTATGAGAAAAAAGCCACATGTGTTGGTCTGAAGTATGATATATTGCATGCAATAACACTTGTTTGCATTAGACCATAAATTATGATTAATACTCCCCTCTCAATTGGTTCAAAGTCAGGAATTAATTATTCCATCTAGTAGTTTTGATGTGTGGTATTTGATAAATGAATATACCATAATACATAAAGATGGATTCCTTAAAGAAGATGGAGAATGTATGTTAGTTTTTCTAACATAAGGAGGAGATTATAAGCAACTATTGAATATGTTAGGAATTATCATCAGATCCTCATTCCAAATATAATTCAAGTCAAATGCTAAAAGCATATCATATTTAAGCTGCAAGTGCTCCTATTTTGTGTCCCTGGAGGACAGGGTCTATGCATGCGTGGAGCGTTATAGACCAATCGATTTCAAATGAAATAATCATTGAAAAGGATACGGAGCAAATAATCATAATAAGAAGGCAATGTGTTCTTAAAGCGCCTACGACATAACAGTTTATGAAACCTTATGAGATGTTCAGGTACCTGAAAATAATGAAGTGATGAGATCTCAAAATGTTATGTCACACTGTGAACCGATACAAAATGATATATCATCAATGATATATTTAATACAATATTTGTACAATATTGTGAAAGATTACGAAGATATGAATTTTACGTCTATTAAGCATGCTGACGTAGAAACATTTATCAAGTGACATGAAAGGATACATCTTGGTAAGCATAACACTTATTTGATTTGCAGTTCAGACACTAGAAGATGTCAAATAGGAAGTTTTAAATATTGTCACTTGACAAAAATCTATATGAAAATCCCTAAAGATTTCAATAAGCCTGAAGCATATAAAGTTTTTGAGAAACTTATTTATTATCCTTATAAGAGATAAATTGATGGATTTAATAATATTGAAACTCTTGGAGAGTTTTCAAAAGTAATAGAATATTTACTTAAATGAGAAACATGCATAATTGAAGAAGGATCCATTCTGACCTAAAAAAAAATGAATGAGGAACTTCTTAGTTCTGAAGTACCATATCTTAGTGTAATTGGTGTACTAATTTATCTTGCAAATACTACAAGATATGATATAGTCTTTTTCGATTAATTTGTTAGCAAGTTATAGTTTTGCTCCTGCTAGGAGACCTCAGAATGGGATCAAACAAATGGATCTTATTTTATTCTAAAGATTCCAGTCCCGATCTTGTTGATTATGTTGATGTTAGGGATTTATTTAACCTGCATAAATCTTGGTCTTAAACATGCCATGTGTTCACATGTGGGGATACTACCATATCTTGAAGATATATAAAGCAGTCTATCGTAGATACCTCATCGAACCATGCTGAGATAATAGCTATTCATGAAGCATGCCGAGAATGTGTATGGTTGAGGTCCATGATGCATCTCATTCAAGAAAAATGTGGTTTGAAATGTGACAAAGTACCCACAATTTTATATGAAGATAATGTAGCATGCATAGCACAACATAAGGGAGGATTCACATAAGGAGATAGAACGAAACACACTTCATCAAAGCTTTTCTATATACACGAGCTACAAAAGAATGGTGACATTAACGTGCAACATATTCGTTTATATGACAATGTGATTGATTTATTCACAAAATTTCCTCCAATTGCAACTTTCAAAAAGATGGTGCACTAGATCGGGATGTAAAAGTTCAAGGATTTTCTCATTAAGGAGAGTTAATACGTGCTGTACTCTTTTTTCTTTTTGAGGTTTTGCCCTACTGAGTTTTTCTTGTAAGGTTTTTAATGAGGCAGTCTATATGCATATTGTTAAAGATGTGTACTCTTTTTTTTCACTAGATTTTTTTTACCATATATAGTCAATGTCTTAGTTTTTCCCTATAAATAAAAGGATTTTCCTTCATTGTAAAACCCTCATCAAGAAACTTCTAAAGAGAAATAATAATTACTCTCTTCTCTCTATTCTTCTTGTATTTGCTTTATATTTCATAACAACAATAGAAAATTTCTTTAAATTTTGTGGCTTAAAAGGGGTAAAACATAATTGAGGAAGTAGTAGTAGTTATGATAGAATATGTATTTGGTTTTCAAAAATCGTCTATACACCATGTCAAATGTTAAATTGATACACCCTATCAACACAAAAATTACCAACACTATCCTTGGTACAGTTCAGTGTACTAAAAATATGTATAAAATGCCCGTCTGTCGTTGAACTGATTGCTTTACTCAATAAGCAAATTATACATGTTTGTAAACAAACTTTCCTTGATCTTAATTCTTAGGGGTCACTTTTTATTGTTCCATGCATCCGGTTCACTAGAAATTCCACTCAGCATCAATACCAAAGCAACACCAATAAGGGCACCAGAGAGATGTGCAAGGTGATTAACATTTTGTAAGGCAGAAACTCCTCCATTAATACCTCCCGCTAATCCTGCTGAAGCTTGGGCTGCTTCCATTACCTGAGATACCCCGGAACACATATCAATTTGATTTAAAGACACTAAATAGAAACTTGGGAAGAGTAAGCAACATTCATTGAGTTTATCATCATCACTAGGAGTAGTTGGTCGGCCAGATGCAAAAAGAACATTCTCTACCATGACCATCACCCCTGGGTTTGTTGATGGGACTTTTTGGCCTTTTTCTTCTCATTCGGGATATACACTAGCTTCCCCCTCCCACATTTCTATTACTACTAATTCAAGTTAAAGCCATAAGTTTAGCACTAAAAATGGCATTTCATCTTCTTGCATTATGAAATAAGGTGGGATAACCAGTAAATACTAATCTCATACTTCGAGAGAGCCATTGGTCAAATATGATATGACAGTTAATCACAGAAATCTACCGTAGTTCATGATCCATCGTCTAAATGACGAATTTCATTTGAATACTAACATGTAGGAGAGTGAACTATCAAGTTTTAGATCCCCTTCAAGATGAACCAGTGACTCCGATGGAAGATAACTAGATTATTATTTTTTTTGATAACTGCCAGGAGATACCTGCCACCTCCCATCACCAGCAGATACCAGATAATTTGTCCACCAAGTTAGGACAAATGTAACGCAATCACCTAGTATTTCTGTCTCTACTGAGATTTGAACTAGACGTCATGGGGTTCTCAACTCACTTCATTGTTAGGACCTTTCAAAATAAACTTTTTATAATTGTTACTAGATTAAAATAAGAAAGAAACCATCATATTGTCACAGCATTGAGAAAGCTATTGGCCTAGAACTTCATGTTGAAGTGTAATGTGCATATAACCCATTAAATTTGGGAAAAGATTCAGTCTTTTGTGCTATAACCCTTGTAAATATATGTAGTTACACTAGTAAACTGCTTGGTACAACAATTAAGCTATGTCATGGCAGAAACTTGATGTGAATCTAGCGCACTTGAATAAGTAAAAACATCAATTGTCATGTGTGATTGATCACGTTTCAATTAGCAGGAAAAGCAGAGGGATACCCTTTCTATAACAAACTGGCCCAATACAACTACTTCAAGAATCTTTCTCCAGTCCCAAGACATCTGCAGTTAAAACCAAGATGGTTAGACTGGTTAAACAACCAAGCGCGACAGTGTTCTGTCTATGTACATCAATCCTCACACACAGTCAATTGATATTTAACTGAGGCACAAATGCAATAAAAAGAATGCAGAAATCACCTTCACAAGTACACTAATAGCAAAGAGTCCAAACACTGCACCAGATGCACCAACAGAAACAGAATTTCTTGGCAGAATCAACCATGAGACAAGGTTAGCTCCAGCCCCAGTTAATATATAAGAAAGCCACAATCCAAAGTTTCCTTCCTCCTCTTCAACAAGTTTTCCTGGAAGCTTAAAGTAGGTTAACGTCTACGTTTATCATCTGCTATCAAGTACAGTGAAAATTTATCCTTAAGGATAACAAGAAGTCTTACCAAAAATATACAAAAAAAACAAGTTGCTTGACAGGTGGTTCCTGTTGAGTGAAGTGCAGATGAAAATAAAAAGTCACTTAGACATAAACGTAACAATTAGACATAAGTGTAAACAGAACAAGAGAGAAAGCAACTGATAATTCTGCTTGATAATGAATATTTTACTTTCCATTTCTAGCATTTGAAAGAAGAACTTAAATACTCTACATTCTCACCAGTTAAAATGACAGAATGTTGCAGTCACAAACTGGTACCAAGCAGGCCGATTGTGGTAAAAGTATAACGCTTTTATTGCCCGAACCTGATATAATTACTTTTTCTGTTAGATCCCTTTATTCCAGCAGATAAGAGTAACATTATTTTCATAGAGTCCATATATGGCTGAGTGCCACTATACATGTTCAATTGCTGATCCCTCATCATGCCACCCCAACTATTCATGTTCAATGGAACTCACCAGCCCTGGTCCACCTTACCAGGATTGGGTGCATGTTCAATAGCATACTGAATAAAATGGATCATAAATATTTGTCGTTGCCAATTATCTTGATGCCATTGAATTAAATATATTCAATGAAAGCTGCAATAAGGCGGGGAAAAGCAGTTTCCAAACCTGGAAGACATGATCTGCCACATATATTCCCAGGTTAAGAAGTAGTATCCAGAATATCCCGCTGACACGCTTCTCTGGTTTCTTCCCTTCGGGCTTCAGAATTTCCAGCTGTGAGGTCATATCTAGTAAAGGTGTCATTTAACAGCTTAATCTATATCCTTAGCCAAATTTTTCAGACATGTTAAAATCAAAAAATAATCGAGCAGGGAAACTATACGAGCAACCGATCCCAGAAAAACTCAGACAACATATGGCACAGAAGGAAATAGATTTTAGAACTGTAGAGTAAACTAACACTAAGGAAATATCCAAATTGCCTTTTAACTTCAAAACCCTATCCACCTAAAGTAAAAAAAAGAGTCTGCAAAACAGATTCTTATCCAATCCTTTAACAACAACAACAACTTACCTAGTGTAATCCCACAGGCCACAAGTGGGGTTCGGGGAGGGTAGAATGTACGCAGACCTTACCCCTACCTCGTAGAGATAGAGAGGTTGTTTCAGATAGACTCTCAGCTTAAATAAAGCCTGTCAAACAATCTGCAAACAATGATACAGATATGGGAGCAATAACAACGAACGACAAAACGATGCAAAATGGAGAGTGTTACACAACAAACAGGAAAAAGAAGAGTAACAACAACAAAATCATGCAGAGCACAAAAGCAGTAGTGTTAGCCAATCTTATCCAATTCTTTTCTTTACCACAATAGCATTTCTCATATTTGAAATGTCTATCTGGGCACAAGCAATAGGAGAACAGATTGTGTACATTTTGTGGTTCATACATAGATGTGGAGGCATAAATGACAGCCCTGAGTAATCAACCCAACTCTTTGTTGGGGTTTTAAGATGTGAATGGGAGATGAGATAAGGCACATTTTGCATTGCACCAAAGAGACACTTCTTAAATTGCACCTCTCCATCTCACCCTCTCAAATTTAAGACATTGAATACACTGAAATACTGAAATCTACAAACTTTCTCCCCTCATTTCTGCATAGTTTTTGAAAACAAAGTAAGTGGCGGGTGCTTTTCTCCACCTTTGAGTTTGCCGGTGGAAGTAATTCAATTCTTTGGCAACAGCGAGGGGGTGATAGCTCCTTGTGGAGAAACAAGCAACTTTTGTGTGCTCGGAATAATTTTCTACTCCTACTACAATTTTGAAATTAATGCGTTAACAAGATACCAACACTCTTAGTCTCTTCTTCACCTTCAATTATCAATTCAACTATTTCTGCCCACAATCCGTCATTGTTACGTATATCTAAAAGCCCCTTCTATTTCTCATATGACCGATAACTCTTAAGGAAAATGCAGGAAAAAGATGCACAGGTCACTTAATTTTAACTAGCAAAAAATACTACTGACACCAAAAACAACCAACAACGAAAGAAAATAGGTACGAATTTTTGTTTACAAGTTGACTAAAAATCAGTATAACTTGGACAGATGAATGAAGCCAATTTCACAGAACTAATCATAAATTCAATAAATTAACCTATATCAAAAGACAGATAAAGGGTGTTACCGGAATCCTTGAATTTACAAAGAAGACGAGATGAGGCGTTGGTTGGAGTAATAGGTGAAATTTTGAGTTTAAGGGGAAGTTTAGGAAGTGGAGTTAATGGAGGTGTAGGTAGCGGCATCGCCATGGGCGTGAATTTTGGGAAATACACATTGTCTTTGAGGCCCAGATAGTGAAGCTGAAGCTGCTTCATTGCCCGAAAATCAAGAGTGCCCAGGCACCCTCTGGTTTTGAATACGACGCTGTCTCTCGTTAAAGACTTCAAAATTTTCCTTTACCCATTTTATCTCGACAAAAACTTAATTAAGTAAAATACATGTTAGATTAATTATATGATTAAGTAATATAGACTTTAGATTCAAACACATCACATGCATGTATTAACTTAATGTATACATCTTTGACTTAGGATTCGTCAGTTCTATTTCTCGATGGGGCGGGGAAGGGATATAACTCAGCAGTAGAGTGTCACCTTGACGTGGTGAAAGTCATCAGTTCGAGCCTGATTATTCCTAAGCCCAATATGAATTTTTCTAGTTGGATTTGCTCCCCCGCCTTCGGTCAATGAAAATAAATAAGAGGCTCGTGCATATAAGTATTTTCCTTTTATCTCCCTCTCAATTTATATTGTACCTTTCTTTTTTTTAGTTCGTCTTTATGATAAATAAAAATAATTTAGTTATAATTGCAATTTTCAGTCATGTGATTTTTTTAACCTTTTTTCTTTTTTTTTTTAAATTTTATTTAAAGTTAGCATTTGGCTATAAAAATTCAAAATATAATTTAAAGTTGTATTTGAAAAATATTCAAAAAACCTGCTAACTTTTTTCACTCACACTTTCATAAATTTTTCTTTTTTTCAAAATTATCCTAAAATTATTATTTCTATTTCATTTAAATTATGTTTCATGTCTAAATCATATTTCATATTTTTTTTTAAATAAATACATTCAAATGTTAAATATTTATTGTAAAACATTTGATCAAACACAACTCAAACTTTAAAATTTTTAAATAAAGTAATTTTTTAATTGTTTATTACCAAACACCAAGTAAAAAGAGCTGTCAATCCCATTTATATATTGGGCCGAAGTAGGTGTAGGCTGCCGGACCCTATTTAAATCGTATTAAATTTGTTAGCCTAAGTCCACGCAAGAAGGCAAGGCCCTTTGGATTTGTCCAAATTCAAAGCTCATCAAAGACTCTCTTACATGAAAGGATCTAAGTCCATCCAAATGATACTAAGCAAAATCCTATTATGAAAAGAATGACAATGTAAGGGATTATTGTCTGCTCAGAGATTTCATATCTCTCCAACATGTATTTTATCCTAACAACAATCGATTAGGTTAAAAAAGTGTCCCGCACACGAAAATAAATTAATTAAAAGGGAAAACTAGACGAAGGCCAAAGCATTGACTAAAGAATGGGGGTAAAGAGATATTCACTTGTGACTTCTTCTGCACCTATCACGATCCAACCCACCGAGTCATGCCGGGCACTAACTACACCAACCCTAGATAGGAGAACCCTGAATATCCCACCATTCAACAAAATGCGAAAGTTACTATGATATATACTTAGTCAATTTATGTCTTGTCATATGAATAATTAATCAACTATTTAAATATAATTACTCATTTAACTCGTTTCCAAACTTATTTTAATACATCAAACAAGAAAAGTAAATGCAAAAAATAACTATAAGTGACTCGCGAAAAATAACTATAAGTGACTCTCCATAACCTAGCCTAAATCAGTACAAGAACACTAAACAAGGAGTAGTGACATCCATGATACAATATCTATGCAGAATAGAGAGGGCAGAAGTTGCTGTTGAATGATCGACATCGCTCCTATAGAAACTTCAACTAACCTACATTATGGATATACCTCCGATTGAAGATATAGTAAGTGTAAAATCAGTACAACCGCACATACTGGTAAGCATTATCAACGAAACAAAACTAGAAACAAATAGAATCAAATCATAAATAGGGAGAAATTACAACATCAAGTGAACTTTTCATTTTTTGACCTAATTAACAACTCCTGTAACCCCACATTAGCACCCCTTGTATCCCATTGTTGTGCTTCATGTATACACATAATTGGTTTTGAAGAGTTAGAATAAGAGGGGGGAGGGGGGTGGGGTGGGGTAATGTTTTTGAGCTAAAGTTGATGATTGACTGACGTAGATACCTTAGGTTTCTCTTAGTTAAGCGTCGTTGTTGTGTTTAGTTATGTTATATTGCATGAGGACATGCAAATATTTTAAGTTGAGGGTGTTTATTTGATATGGTTTCATAGCACTTTTGATACTTAAAATGATGAAAATATGCAAGTTATTTAGGTCTTTTTGTTAGATATGATGTGTTTTATGTTATGTTTTGTAGAAAATTAGGTTTCGGAACTGTTCTGAAGAAAAAGAGTGGGAATTGAAGGTTTGGACCATTGAAGTGGGCACCTACGACCCGTGTGTACTACCTAATGGGCCTAGGTGCCAGAGTATGTGTCAGAGAAGCTGATAAACTGAAAAAGTTGACCCTGCCACCTACGGAGGGCACTATAATCCATAGGTGCCAGGATATATTGCAGAAGAGCCAGGTCTAGAGAGATATTTAGAAGATTTTGAGGCCTCGGAACCTATGTAGGACCACCTATGGCCTGTAGGTGGCCCAGTAAGTGGCCACCGACCTCAGTTTTTCTTCTTTGTTCAGGAGTTGTTTCTTAGGGTTTCCTTGTACTCTATATATACCTTTTTGACATTTTTTATTAGGTTACACACTTTTGATACTTACAAATATATATTTAATTCCAGGATTCAATTTTGATCTTGGGATTGTTTTGTTCTTAATTTTGGTTGATAATTTGATTTGTAACTTTGGGTTTATTTATTGATCATTGTGATATTTTTTAATGCTTTCAATTATGAATTTCGTTGATCATTAATAATGAGCAGCTAAAATCTTTAGCTACGGTTATGGGAACCCCGACGAAATGACAAAGTAGATAAAGTGCTAAGTTGTTCTGAACTAGTATTATTGAATGTATTGTGTTTATCTTCAGTTTAATAGCTTTCTTAGTGGTTGCAAATGTTAGGATTTTGCCTAATATATCAGTACTTACTTTACAAGAGGAGTAAATATTAGGAAAAGATAATCACAATAGTAATTTGAAGATTAATTGTTGATCTAGGCTAATCAGCATTATCTACTTAAGACGATTATCTTTCATCTAATAACTTAAGACTTAAGAGATAATAGTTAACTGGAATCTAGGATAAGGGTTAGTAAGCGACATCCTGAGACTCAAAAGTTTAAGGGTGAAATTTATCAACAAGTCCACAAGACAGTTGATGGTACATAACTTATCAGATTCTGCATGCAAGATATTTGGTCGGTTCAATAAAGCACGATAAACCTACCAAGTTGAGAAGATAGGGGGCACAATCCTAGTGTTTATTTCCAATTAATTATAACCAAAGTTGAGTTCCGTGACTGTTTATTGTTTACAACTACAAACCCCTATTTACTTTTTAGTACTGCCTGTTGACTTCAACAAACTAGAGAGAGATAATTCACATATTTCCTTGGGATTCAATCGCAACTTGAGTTGGGTTACTATATTTTGCATCAACTGCTTTAGCCTTGTTTGGAGGCATAGCTTCGGGCGATATCAATGAACAGGGTGTTCAAGTAGTACTTGGACATATTTGTTGTAGTCTTCAGTTATGACATCCTCGTTTATACTCAGAGTGAGGGTGAACATGCAGATCACTTGGGGATTGTCTTGCAGACGCTTAAAGATCATCAATTATTTTCTAATTTTAGTAAGTTTGAATTCTGGTTGAAATCAGTATCATTCCTTGGTCATATTATTTCCAGTGAAGGCCTTCGAGTTGATCCTCAAAAGACCAAAGTAGTAAGGAACTGGCCTAAACCCATATCTCCATTAGATATCAGAAGTTTCTTGGGTTTAACCGGCTACTACAAACGGTTTGTTGAAGGATTTTCCTCTATTGCCTTTCCCATGTCCAGACTGAATCTGAAGAAAGTCAAATTCCTGTGGTCTGATTCTTTCAAAAAGAGTTTTCAGGAGTTGAAGACTCGACTCACCTCCACCTTAGATTTAACTCTACCATAGGGTTTGGATGGTTTTGTGGTATATTGAGATGCTTCTAGAGTTTACCTTGGTCACGTGTTGATGCAGCGGGGCAAGGTTACATCATATGCCTCTAGACAACTCAAATCTCACGAGAAGAGCTACCCAACTCATGACCTCGAGTTGGCGGTATTTGTCTTTGCCTTAATGATTCGGTGTAACTATCTTTATGGGGTTCAAGTTGATGTATTCACTGATCACCAAAGTCTTCATTATGTTTTCAGTCTGAAAGATTTAAATCTTTGTCAGAGAAGATGGCTAGTGTTGTTAAAGGATTATGATATGAGTGTCTTGTATCACCCAGGAAAGGCCAACGTATTGGCTGATTCTCTTAGCAGATTATCTATGAAAGTGTTTCTCACGTAGAGGATGATAAGAAAGAGTTAGTTTATGAAGTTCATCAGCTTGCTAGATTGGGAGTTCGGTTGGTTGATTCGGCTAAATGTAGCATTTGGGTTTATAATGGTTCAAAATCTTCTTTGGTTGCCGAAGTAAAGAAAAAAGCAAGATAGAGATCCTTTTTTGCTTAAGTTGAATGAGGCGGTTAGAAATCAGAAAGTTGAGATTTTATCCCAAGGGGGAGATGGTGTTTTCTTCTGTCAGATGTTAGTAGAAGCTTACAGTTCTCGATATTCTATTCATCTAGGAGCCACTAAGATGTACAGTGACTTGCAGAAAGTCTATTGGAGGAATGATATGAAGAAGGATATTGTGGAATTGGTGGCCAAATTTCCAAATTGCTAGCAAGTTAGGTTGAGAACCAGAGGCCTAGTGGTACGCTTCATGTCATAGCATGCACTCATGAGTCTAATTTGGTTCATGCATCAGTCATAAACTCAAATATCAGTTCATGATTCAGTTTGTAAGTGCTTAGTGTAAGATTTCAACTTTCCCCTAGCCTCTCAGCTTAGTCAGTTTAATTAAAGGATGAATGATCCCAAAGGGGAGATATTGTAATACCCTAACTTTTCAAGCTCTAGACCCATCAAAATATAGACCATTAAATTATCTTTCCAGTATCACAAGGCTCGCCTTAATCCGATATCATGGTAAAAATTTATGAAAATTTTCCTAAGGGTCAGTCAAATGCCAATACAAAGACTCAGGTAATGACCCATTACCGGTCATAATTAGTCGTTGTGTGGATTTTTTGCCACGACGGTGAGATATTCTAGAAATTCAACCCAGTGGTGATGAGTCCAGCCCGCGAATCATTTTTAGTCCTAACGAGTTGTTGGGTGGACCTGTCGTCACAACAGAAAAAAATCCAGAAATTGAGTCTGCGACCACGACTTCTTCTAATGACCCATTATTAGACCTAATAAGTCATTAAGAGTGGAATCATTGTCTTAACAGAAATGACTCAGAAATTCAAGACTTTAAATCACGACCTAGAACATGACTCATGACCAATAGTAATGACTCATAGCCTGAGTCGTTATGACTGACATCAAAATTTCCTGTACGATTTAAAAAGGGCCTTTTGGTTAATTCTTATTCTATTAACTCCTTACCCATATCGTTTAGGCTTCCCCAAGAGTGGTATCAAATCCCGTACTTCCTCAAAGTCACTTTTTAATCATAATATCAATCCACAGCAAGAAATAGAGGTGATTCTCCAAAATCAAGTTAGGGTTTCTCTATCTCAAGTCCAATTCCAAGGATTTCTCCAAGGCTTTCACCTTCAGGTATGTGGAGATTCATCAATGGTTCCCTTCCATCCATTGAGTTCCAAAAAGCTTTTAACCCTCAAGTTTAGTTTCCCTTCATGTTGGGTTTTAGGTCAAATATAAAGTTTTCTTTAATTTACTTTGTTTGCTTTGTAATCCTCCCATGAATATATTTCTTCCCATGCGAGTGTCATCTTCCATGTTCAAAAGCCATGAATTTCTTTATTATTGATAAGTTATTATTTTTGGGTATGTTTTGTAAAACCCTTTGCTATGATCAACTTTAAATTTTCATCATGCTCAATTGCATTAGACAAAGTAGTGGGTTATGAACACCCGATACCTAAGAATTCAGACAAACATCAATTTACATGATTATGAGTATTTCAGATTATGCATGCATTATAATTTTTAGCATGATATCATGATGAACAATTCAGTTTATGCTTCAGTGTCATTAAGTTGGGAGTCATACGTAGCACCAAGTGAACGCAACGATGACGGCTCCCCCGTCAGTTAGGTAGAGATCGTTAGTAGCAGTCCTTAAGTTCTAGAACTACGAATTCACCATAGGTTACAAGGGGTTTCCCGTCAGTTGATGTATAACCCCTAATCCTTTGGGATATCAGTATAATGGATCCACGCCAGCTAGTGTTGGTGCCCTTGGTACCCTTCCAATTGGGGTTATAAGTTGGACCCCATTTCTAAAATTGGGTGACCTGACCCGACTCCGAGCCTTGTCTTAATGCGCATACCAAGTCCAACCTGGACCAGGGACTGCCCCCGTTACCCAACCCAACCACCTATATCCAGCCTTAGCTAGGCTGAATTTTGAACATATAACAAGATTGTATTATTGTTCTCATTAAGACTCTGGGATAGGGTCACAACCGTAACCGACCCAACCGAGTCCAACCGTATTACACCAACCGCCCAACCATACCAAACCAAACCATAGACCACAAATCAAAGGGAATACCAAAATATAATATGAAAATCAATCCCAAAATATAGTAGGATGGAATAACCAACAATATCGTCTAATGATATCAGCCTACCGACTTATTTCAATGCCAAGTCTGACACCAATATCGATCTTTCCCACACCAACCCCAGAAGTACCACAAAGTCTTTATCGAAAAGAGTAAGCAAATCTGGTTGGGCCATGCCCCCAACCATGGCCAAAACCAATATCCAAAATAAAAGAAAAATATCTAAAGAAATTTATAACATGAAATGATGCCTTTCGAAAGGATGGAAGCTCACCATTTCAGTCCAAATACTGATACCAAATCCGCATGCTAAACAGGAGAAGTAGACTGACCGGTTCCTGCATAGTGTGGGTATAAAACCTCCAGTAGACAGAGTTAGCGAGTGAACACTAGCATGAATCTCAGGATAAGAATAAAATAATGGCAGTCATAAAACCAAGTAAAACCATCCATAATGCATGCAACCATACATATATAAGTGACGGAAAAGGGGACCGGGTTTAGCATGCACTTAAAACCATTACCTGGGCTGTGTAGCTTTGTCGTCCTTACCATTTACGGGCCATATGGCTTTAGCTCCCCCTGCTGAAAGGGCCCTAGTGCGTGTAGCCACACGACCAGGGAATTTCTCATGGGATGACTAGTACATCCCTTAATATAAAATGTGACACACACACATGGTCATCAAGACCCCTCATATCGGCAAATATGAGTTTTTGGTTTTGGTCCCCCCGGGACTGCCACATTCCACGGCTTATCTACATACCTCGCCATTAATGTTCAATTAAAACCATGTCCAAACAATTCATTTACCATTTATTAACCAAGGACAAAATTGGTAGTATCGTCATACCATCCGTTACTTGCAAGTAATATCCATAGCCAAACCATTTAGGTTGAGGGGACCTTAGGTGCCCTTCCAGTTACCATAATAAATCTACTTAGGAGACTTTCATGTTCTCCACAAGCATAACCATAAGCCTTTAGCCTTTTCAAACCATTTAAACCATGTATAAATTCTTTGTGTAGTTTAAAACATGCAAGAGTTCCATTAAAAGAAGTCAATGCAATAAACATATCTTTATAAGCATTTTATCAAACACCTTAGGGACATAATATAACCAAAACCAATTCCAAAGACCATTAAAACATTACCACACAATCCAATTGTCCAAATCCACCATTGATGCGTATAAAAGCATAAGTAAAATCATAGGAAACCATAACCAAGCATTCAGTATCAAAACCCCCAATAATAGTTGAAAACCATAATCATGAAATAGTAAAACCATGAAATCAATCATATAAACCATGCCTTTAGTTAAAATTATAATGAGGGAAGAGAATCATGCCTTATACCGAAGAATTGATGGAAATAAATCACTAAGACAATCCCCAAAGCAATCCATAAGAAGAAACCCTAGTCTTCTTGCCCCAAAAGCTCTCGAGAGAATTATGGAGTGTTTTGGAATAGTTTCTAAGTGTTAATGAATAGAATATTAGGGTAAATTACCTCCTAAGTGTATTAGAAGTCGAGGGTCCTAGTTAGGGTAAGTAGAAAAATGTCCAGAATACCCCCATTTAAATCCCTTAAAAACCCATCACAGAGATACGATTGACCCATATGAGTCGTACCCTCTTATACGATCGGTATCCACCACTCGTTTCCAAGCCTCAACCCTTGGATCAAACACTGTCAGTATACGACTCATCCAACCAAGTCATAACCATAATATATGATCCGTACCCATAAGCCATATCCCTGGCAGAATAAAATACTAGGAGGATCAAACACTGCCCACCATACGAGTCGTTGCTATGACTCGTACCAAACTGTTACGACTCATACCCCTAAGTCGTACCCATTTCAGTGACCAAAACCATCCCACCAACTAATAATGGTCAGCATACGACAGGATCATACCACTAGTACCCCAGCATATGGCTCGTACCCATGAGTCATATTGGGTCTGGAGAACGGATTTCCAGGAAATTTTCTAAGGGTCAAATCCCAAGATGTTTCAGTCTCCCCCACAATGAACATTCGTCCCTGAATGACGGACAAGGTATGGGTAACCACTCACAGAGACATTTGCATTATCAAACATCCCTTCAACAAAGTTTGAAAGCAAAAAGGCAAAGATGTTAATCTTTCCTTTAAGAAACTCAGAAAATAAAGATGTGTTCAAGACATATACCTTCCACAAGAATCCCAGGAGCAGAAAACAAATGCGGATACTTATAGTCAATGTCCTCTTTCACTTTCCAAGTAGCTTCTTCTATCTTATGGTTCCGCCATAGAACCTTAACTGAAGTCACATCCTTGGTCCACTACCGATGAACTTTCCTATCTAATATCTCAATCGGGACCTCTTCATAAGAAAGAAAATCCAAAATACCCAATCCTTCCAAAGTAACAATCGAATAAGGATCACCAAGATACTTCCTCAACATAGAAACATGAAAGACCGGATGAACCAAACTTAAGCTAGACGACAACTCCAACTCATAAGCAACATTGCCAACTCTCTGTAAAATAACATAAAGAGCAATGAACTGAGGATTGAGTTTTCCCCTTTTTGCCAAACCGCATGACTCCCTTTATGGGAGACACCTTGAGGAACACCCTATCCCTTACCTTAAACTCCAAGTCTCTATGCCTAATATCCGCACAGTACTTTTGGCGACTTTGGGTAGCTTTAAGCCTATCTCGAATCACCTTGACCTTCTCCATCGCTTGATAAACCAAATCCAAATCAAAAATATCGACTTTTCCAAGCTCAAATCACCCAATAGGAGATTGACACCTCCTACCATTCAATGCCTCAAATGGAGCCATACCAATACTCGAATAATAACTATTATTGTAAGCAAACTCTACCAAAGGTAGATGCTCAACCCAATTGTCACCATAGTCAATCACACAGGCCGAAGCATATCTTCAAATATCTAAATAGTTCTCTTCACTTGCCCATCTGACTATGTATGAAAAGTAGTACTCAAACTAACCTTAGTCCCTAACCCTTTCTGAAAAGATCGCTAGAAATGAGACATAAACTGTGTACCACGATCAGAGATAATCGAATCAGGTACCCCATGTAGCTTCACAACCTCCTGAAGATACAACCACGCATAATCCTCCACCGAAAAGGTAGTCTGCACTAGCAAAAAATGTGCAGACTTGGTCATCCTATCCACGATGACCCAAATCGAATCATACTGATTCCGAGATCAAGGAAGATCAATAACAAAGTCTATATTGATTAATTCCCACTTCCATTTGGGCAAATAAATTTCTTGATACAACCCTCCTGGCCTTATGTGCTCAACCTTAACCAGTTGACACACCATGCACTTGGCCACGTAATCAGTCACATCCCTCTTCATGCCATTCCACCAGTAGATCTCCTTGAGACCATGATATATTTTAGTTGAGCTGGGATGAAAAATGTAGCGCGACTCATGTACCTCACCCAAAACCCTTTGTCGCATCCCATCGACATCAGAAACACACAACCTCCTATGGTACCGTAAAGTACCATCTCCATTGATCTCAAACACCACTACTTTTTGCCCACCAATGTCACTCTTGATTTTCATCATGATAGAATATAGTACTTGCTTCTCTTTAATCTCTGTACCAAGAGATGTCCAAACCACTTCTTGCACCATCACACCACTATCCTTAGAGTCTAAGATACAAACTCCAAGATTAGCCAAGCGGTGAATATCCTTCACCTATTCCCGCTAGCCTTCCTCTACATTAGTTGAACTCCTCATGGATAACCTGTTAAGAGTATCAGCAACTACATTAGCATTACCTGAGTAGTAGTGAAGACTCATATCATAATTCTTAAGAAGCTCAAGCCACCTCCTCTACCTGAGATTAAGCTCTTTCTGAGTGAATACGTATTGAAGACTCTTGTGATAAAAAAGATATCCACATAAACTCCATACAAATAATGCCACCATATTTTCAAAGCAAACATAACCGCCAACAACTTCAAATCATGAGTAGAATAATTCTTCTTATGTACCTTTAATTGCTTGGAAGCATAAGCAATCACCTTCCCATGTTGCATCAAAACATAACTAAGCCCTACCCGAGATACATTACAATAAACCACAAACCCCTCTTTTCCTTCTAGCAAGGTCAGGATTAGAGCTGAAGTCAACTTATCCTTCAACTTCTCAAAACTCCCTTCATAAGCATCCGACCAGGAAAACTTAACCTTCTTCTGAGTCAACTTAGTCAAAGGAGAAGCTATCGAAGAAAATCTTTCCACAAACCACTTATAATACCCGGCTTAACCCAAGAAGCTCTGAATATCGAATGAAGTCGTGGTCCTAGGCCACCTCTTCACCATACCAACCTTCTGCGGATCCACCATGATCCCTTTACTAGAAATAACATGGCCTAAGAAAGTCACAACATTTAACTATAACTCACACTTAAAGAACTTGGCATACAACTATTATTCCTTTAAGGTCTGTAACACCATAAGAAAGAGATTAGCATAATCCACCCCACTCTTTGAATAAACCAGAATGTCATCAATAAACTCAATGCCGAAGAGATCTAAATACTGCCTGAACACCTTATTTATCAAGTCTATAAATGCTGCTGGAGCATTAGTCAACCTAAACGACATCACCAAGAACTCAAAATGCCCATACCGAGGACGAAAAGCCATCTTAGGGATATACACCTCCTTAATCTTAAGCTGATGGTACCCAGACCGAAGATCTATCTTAGAGAAGAACTTAGCACCCTGTAACTGGTCAAACAAATTATCTATCTGGGGAAGAGGATACTTGTTCTTGACTATTACCTTGTTCAACTGCCTATAGTCAATGCACATCCGAAGGAAACCATCCTTCTTGCGCACAAACAACACGGATGCACCCCATGGAGAAACACTAGGACGAATAAACCCCTTATCCAGAAGATCCTTGAGTTCCATCAACTCATCCAGAGCTATTCTATATGGAGGAATAGAAATTGAACGAGCATCCGGATACAAATCAATACCAAACTCTATTTATCTATCCAGAGAAATACCAGGAAGGTCATCCAAAAATACCTATGGAAACTCATTATCCACAGGGACCAATGACAAAAAAGGGCCTTCCGAGTTAGAATTTTTAACCCAGACCAAGTGATAAAGAAAACCCTTAGATATTAACCTCCGAGCTCTAAAATAAGAAATAAACCTCCCCCTAGATGCTAAGGAACTACCTTTCTATTCTATAACTGGTTTACCAGGAAACTTAAAGATAACCTTATAGATCCGACAATCCACAGATACATAACAAAAATGCAACCAATCCATACCTAGAATTACATTAAAATTTATCATATCCAACTCAAACAGATTCACCAAGGTCTACTTGCCACCAACAGCTACCCCCTATAGACTCTCTTTGCAATAACTAAGTCACCTACCAGGGTAGAACAAAAAAAGGATCTGAGATAACTTTTGAATCAAAACCAAAAGGCACAGCCATATATGGAGTCACATAAGAAAGAGTGGCCCCTGGATCAAACAAACAATATACGTCACAAGAGAAAAGCTATAACGTACCATTAACAACATCAGTGATGCCTTAGATTCCTATCGAAACGCCAAATCATACAAACTGTTCCGACCAACACTAGAACCAGGAGTAGTAACAGAAGCGAATGCCACCCCACCAGGTGTAAGAGCAGAAGATGAAGCCACAAGAATCTTATTTGCCCCAGTAGAAACCTTATTGACTGAACAATCCCTGAGTCGATGGCCTACCTGGCCATACTTGAAGCACTCGTCCCTCCCTTCCTCGCAATAACCCTAATGAAGACGACCACAAAATCAACAAAGAAGACACAAAAAAACTGACTAACCTTCGCTCGCCAGAGATTGGGCAACCTGCGCCTTAGAATCATCACTACCTTGATGACACCTATCTCCCAACTAATAAAGAGCACTAGCAGAAAAGGAGACCGAACTCCCTCACTTCTTTTTTCCCACTTTCCACCATCCCTACCACCTTGAGACTAAGTACCTCCCTGATCAGAAAACCTATTTATCTTTCCCTGCCTATCCCCAAACTCCGACTGCTTCCTCTTCTTATCTTCAACCTGCTGTATATGAAGAGTAAACCTCAAGATGTCCATATCTTTAATTAGCGAGATAGTCTTGCCCTCCAGAATCAAATCTCTATTTAACCCAAAAGCAAACTTCCTTATTCTCAACCTTATATTAACCATCAAATCAGGAGCATACCTTGATAGCTTATGGAACTTCAAAGCATATTCCTTTACAAACATCCCCCTGCCTAAGATTTACCAACTTCTCTATCTTTGCTTCTCTGAAATCTTGAGGAAAAAACCAATCAAAGAAGGCATTACAAAAGGCCTTCCACAACCCTTTCTCTTCCATATTACCTCTATCTCTGTCCCACTCCTTATACCACTGTTAAGCAACAACCTTGAGCTGATAAGCTACAAAATTGACCCCTTCTATATTAGTAGCCTGCATCACCAAAAAAATCATTTCCATCTCATCCAAAAAACCCTATGGATCCTCTTTCACCTTTACCCTAGTAAAAATTGAAGGACCTATCTTCATAAGTTGACCAATCCTTATGAACTCAGCAGAAAAAGCACCAATCATACCTCGCTCAACCTGAGCAACAACCAATTGGGAAATGACATAATATACTAAGGAAATTCTATATTTGTCATATTGCCTTGAGGGACGTGAAGAGAACTAGTCAAAATAGGAGGAACTCCAACACCATCAGGAATAGGACCATGAGATCAAAGATGTACTCCAGACGTAGGACGTACCCCTTCAATATTATCCCTAGATAGGGCGAAAGAATTTCCTTGTGTTCCAGATCTAGGAGGCATGATCCAAAAGATGAACAAATAAGGAGTAGAGGAGATTTCAAGATTGAAAACTCAAGATTAAAGATAGAATACCAAGAAAGTAAAACATTCCCAAATGTCTTGTAACCTCTCTCTTATGAGTGTGGCATGCTTCACACCCCTAAAAGAGACTCTACTCAACATGGCTTTGTGGACTTCCCATTTGACCATGAAACTAGGCTCTGATACCAAGTTGACTCGACCCGACCCCGGGCCTTGTCGTAATTGGCATCCCAAGTTCAATTAAGATCGGGGACCGCCCCTTTTTACCCAACCCAACCACCTATATCCAGCCTTAGAGGGCTGAATTCCGAAGATATAATAAGATAATATTATTTTTCTTATTAAGACTCAGGGATAGGGTCACAACTGTGACCGACCCAATCGAGTCCAACTGTACCACTCCAACCGCCCAACCATACCAAACCATAGACCAAAAATCAAAGAGAATACCAAAACATATCATGAAAATCAATTCAAAATGTAATAGTATGGAATAACCAAGAATATCGTCCAATAATGTCATCCCATCGGCTTATTCCAATGCCAAGGCCAACACCAATAGTGATCCCACCCATACTAACCCCATAAGTACCATAAAGCCTCTATCCAAAAGAGTAAATGAATTCGGTTGGGACATGTCCCCAAATATGGCCAAAATTAATATCCAAAATAAAATAAAAATGTTTAAAGAAATCCATAACATGAAATGATGCCTTCCGAAAGGATGAAATCTTACCCTTCAGTCCATATACTAATACCGAATTTGCGTGCTAAATAGGAGGTGTAGAATGGTCGGTTCCTACATAGCGTGGGTAGATGGAATTAGCGAGTGACCGCTAGCATAAATCTTAGGATAAGGATAAAATAATTCCAGTCATTAAACCAAGTAAAACCACCTGTAATGCATATGACCATACATATATAAGTGCTGGGAAAGGGGATCAAATTTAGCATGCACTTAAAACCTTTACCTGGGCTGTGTAGCTTTGCCATCCTAACCACCCACGGGCCATATGGGTTCAGCTCTACTTGCTGAAAGGGCCCTAGTGCATGTAGCCACACGACTAGAGAATATCTCATGGTATGACTAGTACATCCCCCAATATAAAATGTGACACACACATATGGTCATCAAGACCTCTTACATTGACAAATATAAGTTTCTAGTTTTGGTCCTCCTGGGACCGCCACCTTCCACGACTTAGCTACACATCCCACCATTAATGCCAAATTAAAACCATGTCCAAACAACCCATTTACCATTTATTAACCAAGGCCAATATTGGTAGTATCATCATACCACCCCTTACTTGTAAGTAATATCCATAGCCAAACTATTGAGGTTAAGGGGAACTTAGGTGCCCTTTTAATTACCATATTAAATCCACTTGGGAGACTTCCATGTTCTCCAAAATCATAACCATTTAAACCATGTATAAATCCTTTGTCCATTTTAAAATATACAAGATTTCCATTAAAAGAAGTCAATGAAATGAACGTATCTTTATAAGCATTTTATCAAACACCTTAGGGGCATAATATAACCAAAACCAATTCTAAAGGACATTAAACCATTACCATGCAATTCAATTGTCCAAATCCACCATTGATGCATATAAAAGCATAAGTAAAACCATAAGAAATCATAACCAAGCATTCAATATCAAAACCCTCAATAATAGTTGAAAAACATAGTCATGATATAGTAAAATCAAGAAATCAATCATATAAATCATGCCTTTACTTGAAATTATAATGAGGGAGGATAGTCATGCCTTATATCAAATAATTGATGAAAGTAAATGACTAAGACAATTCCCAAAGAAATTCGTAAGATGAAACCCTAGCCTTCTTGACCCAAAAGCTCTTGAAAGAATTATGGAGTATTTTGGAATAGTTTCTAAGTGTTAATGAATAGAATATTAGGGTAAATTACCTCCTAAGTGTATTAGAAGTCATGAGTCCTAGTTAGGGTAATTAGAAAAATGTGCAGAATACCCCCATTTAAATCCCTTAAAAACCCATGATAGAGATACGACTGATCCATATGAGTCATACTTCTCTTATACGATCGATATCCACTACTCATATCCTAGCCTCAACCCTTGGATAAAAAACTGTCTAGTATACAACTCATCCAATCAAGTCGTAACCATAACATTCAATTTGTACCCATAAACTGTATCCCTTGCAGAATAAAATACCAGGAGGATTAAACACTCCCCACCATACGAGTCCTTGCTATGACTTGTACCAAACTCTTACGACTCATACACCTAAGTCGTACCCATTCCAGTGACCAAAACTATCCCAACTAACACTGGTCAGCATACGATAGGACACCACTTGTACCCCAATATATGGCTTGTACCCATTAGTCGTATTGGATCTGGAGAACGGATTTTCAGGAAATATTCTAAGGGTTAAAACCCAGTATATTTCATTGGGGTATGTTGATTATTGTTAGCTCCCACAATCCTCAGTTCATGCTTCAGTTTATGTTCAGTTCAGGTTGGCATTGATCTTGTATGTAGTTATTCAGATATTTAGTTTTTATTCAGTACATGATAATTCATGTTCATGTATTCATGATCAGCTTATACTAGTTAGTTTCCCATCTCGCATACTCAGTACATTCAAAGTACTGATCACATATTTTTTGTGCTATATTATCTCATAATATAGGTTCGAACTCCAAAACACGAACCACTCTTAGTACGTTCCTGTACCACTCAATAGTAGTCGTTGGTGAGTCCATATTATGCGAGGGCTAGCTATCAATTATTTATTTTCTTTCAGTCTAATTCATTCTAGTCATTTAGAGTTAGTTGAAGTCTTGTCCCAACACTTATTATATTTAGAGGCTTTCAGACAGATGTTTAGATTTTTCGGCTTATTGGGTTGTCAAACAGTTCTATTTCCAGCTATGATTGATATTAAATTTTTTATTATTATGATTTTTGCCAGTTAATTCAATTATCTTTCGTCCAATATTTTGATAATTTCTTTAGTTTCTAAGTGCACTCCAGGCCAGGGTTAACTTAGGATCACTTGTGACTTAGGCATCATATTACGTCTAGGGGATAGTCTCAGGTTATGACAAAGGCGCTAAGGGGATTGTTTTTTAAAAAATAGGTAGAATTTTTTTGTTGAGCCTCATGAGGTCATATATAGAATTCAAAGTTTGCCTTGAGTTTGTACCATTCTTGCAGCCCGCACCAATAACCGTACTTTTAAAAATATTTGAAATCTAGCCAAAATAAAAATGTTCATAACCTATTTCTTGTAACAAAATTAATTTCTCAACATAATACTAGTGTATATTAAATTTATCAAATCTAAATTACAATTGAGAATTGGTGCAACAAAATAATACGGAAGAATACTGATGGGAAAATCCTAGAGAAGAAATATTGATGGAAAAATCTTAGTCTAATAGGGAAAGAAGATAATTATAAAGAGACAAGATACTAAATATAGAAGGAAAATAATAATATAATAGACTAATTCACATAAATCTAATTTTTGTAAAGCGCTTATTTATCAACCTGGATCTCACAAATAACTACATAATGTGATATTGGACTTCTTTGTTATTATTGGTCTCGAACTTGGACATTCATAATACTCCTCTTATTTAGCTCAACAAGTTTAGCAAGATGATATAATATTTTAAGATTTGAAGTGCGCTTTAATAATTTTATTTATAGATGTAGTGACCTATATTACCAATAAGGATTTTTTTTTTCAAAATTGAAATTTGTTGTTATTATTATTATTATTATTATTATTATTATTATTATTATATTTATGAAGTATGAATTAAGGTTTGAATTGTGATTTGTACTTATACAAACAATTTAAAATTTCAAATATTAGGGGCAAAAGTTTGAAGAGCTTAGGTTTAAAGTTTTGATTTTGTGGTAGCTAAAATTTAAATATGTTAGTAAACTTTTCAAGGAAAACTACAGATATCAGTATACTTAGTCAACAAATTATCTTTCGTAGCTTAAGTTTGTATTAATTACAACTGCTATCCTTAGTAATCTAACTTTGGAAAATATGCTTTATATACATGCTTATGCCGCCTCTCTCCCTCCCCCTCTTTCTCTTAATATTTTTAAGAGAATTATCTAAAATAAAGATAAAGTTCAATCGTTTTTTAGCCAAAATCAAGGTGGTGTAACCCATATAGTTTGTAGCCCTCTTCATTGCATATCTCCCTAAGAAATTATAGTTAACTTGGATCGTGGGACTATCGATGGTTTACTGTTGATTTTGAGTTCTGGAGCTTCGACCACTTTTTCGAACCAAGATCAGTGTCATCTGAAGTGACACAAGGATACGTGTATAACCATACAAAAAACTCTAAATTTTCATGGTTAGATCTTGTCAAATTGAGATTATGTTGTGCCACATATGGAGAATTCCAGTGACAGAGGCAGAATTGGGTTAATGACATGATAAAAATTATATTTGTTGATACAAATTAGTATTTGTATATCAACAAAATCAATTCTCTTTTGGACTTTTATTTACATTCATTGATACAAATTGTATTTGTTAATACAACTTGAACCATCTCAATACAAATGATACATTTATATACAAATTCTATTCGTTGATGCTCTTGTATTCATCAATATGAATTTTATTTGTTGAAACAACTTGATTCATACAAATACAAATAATACATTTGTATTTGTATTTAATAGACTCGAACAAATATAAATGAAGCATATACTTATTTATATATAAATACATATGATAATTTGATACTTTTGAGAAAGAGATAAAGAGAGGTGAAAATATAAAATACAAAGAAGGAGAAAGAGAGGGGAGAAAATACAAAATACAAAAAAATGAGAACGAGAGAAGAGAGGTTTGTATTCGTTGATAGACCAGTACTCTTTGACACGAGTACAATGATACAATTAAAACCTTATGAAAATACAAAATACAAGAAAATGAGAAGGATAGGTTTGTATTCATTGATACACATGTATTTATTGATATAAATACATGGATATAACATGCGACCCAGTTACAAGGTAGGCTACAATTTGTAACTTTGCAAACTGTTGCTATTGCTGCCTATTTTTTTTTTTTACTTAAATGCAACTATTTCTGAAAGTTTTCTTTTTTTACTATTCTCTAAAAGTGATCTTGAAAGTGGCTATCTCTTCAATCTGATCACTAAACTAGTTCATTTTTGCTTATCCCAAGTGGGTAGGCTTATGAAAATAAAAGTTGAAGAGCAAAACATGGAGGAATTAATAGTTATATACCACCTCATGTCCTTTTGAGATCACCTTTTATGTTTTGTATTCATTACAAAAATGTAAATATAACTTAGTCACTACCCAACCAAAAATAGAAACTTTTTACTACTATTCATAATGATCTGCTCCTTTGTTACTGGAAATATGTGGAGTAAAGAAACAAAAATCTTAATTACAATAGGTGTTAGGGTCAATTCCTTAGTATGAGAGTGCATTAGACAAGAACTAAAGTCTTGCAAAACCCCTAGCACAAAGTTGAGTTGAAAGTCTCCTAATTACTTGAGTTTTAATATAAGTTTCTTCTAGGGTCACCTTCAAATGAGCACTTCTCCAATGATTAAATAGCCCAAGATCTACCAGACTAAAGGTCTTCAACTCTTATTTTTGACGTTATTAAATGTTTATTAATCCAATCCCCGAGTAGAAAGTTATAGTCATTTTACTAAAGGATATCCATAAAAAACTGAGTTCCCTTATAGCAGAAAAAGGTTGTTATAGCGACATTTAGGCAGTACATAAGATTTATTTTTCTAGATTTGATCTCATAAACTCAAAAGTTTTGTTTCAAATCCTTAGATGGGCAACATTCCCAAATTTAGGATCATATGTTACCAGTATCCAAGAATCATATGTAATTACCAATTTATAGAGTTAATTATGGTACCAGTATCCAAGAATCATATGTTAATTCTTGAGTTGCAAATATGAGGAGTTGACTAATTAGATAATTTTTCATAGGTTAGTGAGAAATTTAGATTCATTAGATGGAAATTGGTTAGTTCACTCATAATTAAATTAGTCAGTCGAGCTAAAAAGATATAAATGAAACTAGACTAAAATGGTGGTGTTGGTAATCTAAATTGTACTTGGTATTGAACTTCTATATTATTAATCATCTTTTCTCTCTATAATTTTTATATATTGTATACGTGATTGCTCGGGTTGATTGATGATGCCTACTAGTACTTGTAGCATACAAATATTTCTCTTGTTATATCCTCCTTTTTGAGATACAGATATGTTGCCGGTTGACTAGGTTTTGTGTATAGGGTGACAATCATTCAGCATCAACTTTTGCATCTCTTTTGTAAAAAATGTGTTTTTACTAATTGTTCCTCTTTTTAGAGAAGCTCTTGATATGTCTATACTAGGTCTTGAGTGGTCAATAATGTGTTGATCATACATTTAAACGTTGTAAAAACCTTTCTTTATTGATTAGTTTAACTTACTTCTGAGGCTTTTACTTACACTTCTGTATAATATTGGTTGGATGGTAAGGGTTCTCCTATCTAGTTATAATAGAGTAGGTGCCCACATGATTCCATAATTTAGATGGTGATAGTTGGTCTCAGAGAAATAGGGTATTTCTCTTACAAACGCGAAAAAAAATATCGAGTAGAGATCTATAGATTACTATATAGATATCCATATCAAATCCTCAAGGAGCTATGAAACATCTAGGAGTCATCCCTTTTCTTCTTTCCTATCATACTACCTCAATTTGTTGTCTGTTTGGGTCAATACCAATTGTATGTAGTCTATTCCAAGTGGTATCTCTATAATTATAATTGAAATCTAGTTAATTATAGTTGGTATCTTGATGAGTTTGCAATTGGAACCTAATCTATCCCAATTGGTATCTGTCGATAAGAGTCAAGACTTATAATTGTCTTGTGAACTATAATGAAATTATTTTGTTAATCCTTTTTGTTTGATGCTGATAATAAGAAATCATCATGCATGGGTTTATAATGTTCTGTGGTGCGTTGATGTACTAATGCATTTATGTGCTTATGCCTTATTGTATAAATTATGGTAAAACTAGTTTATTACTTATTGCTTGTAGAGTCAATAAACTGACATGTGATAAATTATGGTATGTTGGTATGATGCTGAATTAATTTGTTCATTAATGAGATAATGAATGAGAATTCTATTTCTTTGAAGTGGAACTATGACATAGTAACTAATTTAGTGGTATTGGAAATTGTGTGGAAGTAATTTATCAGTTATAGTATTCCTTGAAGTGTGGTATATTGAACTGTTAAGACTTGTAAATTAAGTGAAGTTGATTATGACTAATGATCCTTAGTTGTAGGGTTAATTAAGGAACTAGAGTTACTATATGTGTTTATGTATATTCATACCATGAAAATTATTGGTTGGTATTGCTCATTGAGTTAATTGTTAAATTCCTATTCTTATTGTGTCGATGGAAAATGGTTTTGGCAAGTATTACTGTGCCGATGGGAAATGATTTGGTGAGTGTTAGTGTAATTTTGGGTAAGGTTAGAGCGAGACTAATGACTTTATTTGTCCTTTTGATGACTTGCATGTCCTTGACTTTTAGACACTGAGTTCTTATTGGTGACTTGCATGTTCTTATGATCATGGATTTGATTGGCGTGACTGATGGCTATCACTTGTGTTTATGAAGTACTTGATTGTTTTTATAACAACCAATTCTGCCGTTATGTATGAACCTTCCACTAAAAGTCCTATGTTAAAATTCTTCTTAATTTTGAAGTTATAAATTCAAAGCTACGCTAGTTTTGAGTAAAATTGGAGTGTGATATGGTCTAGAAAAAATTGAGAATGATTTGAGAAATTTGAATGGTGTTTGATTTGATTTCTAGTTACTTAAGCTGATACGAAACTTGTAGGAATTTATGAAATTGAATTTAGATGAGTATAACTTTTGAAATTGATCTTAGTGTAAAAGACATTGTTTGAAATATCTCTGGTTTAAGATGTGTTGCAAAAAGTTAGATTTTAGGGTGAAACTAGACATTCTATCTTGTTGATGCCTCTGGAGAAACTGACACGTCTCTGTAGCGACCACTCCTATAGTGGAGAAATTTCTGCTATAGGACAGTTCGAGTCTGCTATAGCGACGCCTCTATAATGGCGTATGCTGCTATAGCAGTGAAAGTCGCTATTTAATTAAAAAATTTTCTAAAATAATTTATTTTTCTAAAACTTATTTTGGACTGGGAGGGGGGGGGGGGGTAATTTTGGGTGATTTCATCAGAATTTCTTCGTTTGGCTTTGTAAAGATAAGAAATTCATCCTCATTACTTATATGGGTAATTAACCTTCAAAATTGTAAATTTATGGAGTTAGGGAGGGTTTTAAGGCTGATTTGGTTGAATTTTGGTGCAAGGATGGAAATTATGTAATAAGTTAATAGGTTTTGAGTTTTGATCATTAACAGTTAATTTACCCTTGTATTTTGTTAGTTCACTAATTAATCCATGTAATTAATAGTTTAGGTGAATTGTTGTAGAAAAGCCCTAGAACGGTAAGGGAATGATCATGAACTTAACCTTAGGGGTTGAAGTAAGCCCTAGCCCTACTTCTCTTTTTTTTTTTTTTTTCCTTTTTCCTTTTTTTATTTTTTTTTCATTTTTTGTTTTCTTTTTTTCCATTTCTCATATTTTTTTTCGTTTTCTTCTCTTTTTTTTTCCGCTTTTGTTTTTACACTTCTATTTCTAGTTTCTAGTTTCTATTTCTCGTTCTTTTTTTTTCCCTTTTCACTTTTTTTCAAATTTTTATTTTTTGTTTTTGTTTTTTTCTATTTTTTTGTACTCTTCTATCTCTATCTTTTATTTTTAAAAGATAAATACCTATATCATATATACATATCCAAAAAATATACAAAATAAATAGACATACGGATTTGCATATGTATTTACGGTAAAAAACATACATATATATCTGCATATGTATTTACAGAGATACATATCTGACTCACATGTATATATAAACATATAGGACACAAAATCTCTATAACAAAAATGATAATTTATACATATACATATGGGTAATAAAAAAATACATGATACATATCTTAAACAGTAAAAGAAAACAAATAAGTACATATGTTACCCTCTAAAATGATATAGTATGTACAGTTTAAAGACAAATCCAATTCCGTATAAAATACATATAGCTTTGCATATGTATTTACAGAATACATACCTGATCCATATGTATATTCTTGTTTTATATGAGTCACCTTTGTATTTATCAAATACATATAAAGATATATAGTATAGTTATGTTTGTTACTATTAGATATGACTATGATATGTATTTCTTAAATACATATGTATGTTTTGTACTGTAAATACATATCTAGATCTGTATGGCTATGTATTTTGTATGTTTTTTGAATATGTGTATGTGATATACATATTTGTCTTTTCAAAAAGGCTAATCTTTGTGGGTTTTCTTTTGTTTTATTTAGACTTATATATTCTGAATAATTACTAATTAAAGATTCTTTAATATCTAGTATTGAAGCAAAATTAATAATCCATTTAAAATCTAGAAGAATGAGACACATACCACCTAATTATGATAAAATTAGATTTAGATATCCACCAAAAAAGAAATCTATAAAAGAATGTACTTGTTATAATTGTGGAAAATTAGGACATTTAGCTAGAGATTGTAAATTACCTAAAAATTCAAAAAATAAACAAATATCAGAAATAAAAATAGAAAATACAGAGTATATGCAGATAGATTATATAGATTATGAATTAGAAAGTGAGGATAGTATATATAAAATTTTAGAAAATGAAACAGATAATGAAATAGATAGTGAAATAGATGAATCAAATGACTGAAGAAGATATAAAAATAATAACAAAGGAAGAATATTTAAATGATGAAGGAACAGAACAAAAAATAATATTTGACAGTAACATATTTGATGAAATAAAAGGAAAAGAATTAGACTTAAGTGTAGAAAAAATATTTAAAATACCAACAATAAAAAATATGTTTACTAGGAAAAAGAAGAATATTATGTAGTATGCCAAAAGGAACATGTAATAGACTGTAGATATGCAAAAGGTAAAGCTAGTATACCACTAGTAACAAAAAGAATAATTAATAAAGAGATAAACGATATAAAAAGTAGAGGAGACCCAATAAAATATGTACACCTTGGAGGTACAGAGATATTAATAAAAGCGTGTTTTAGAGAAGGAATAGATACACCAATAGAATTATATTTAGCAAATGATAGAATTATAAAACCTATAGAAAAAAGCATAATAACTGCCATAAAAAAAAATTTAATATACCAAAAATTTAAATTTATAATAAGTGCAAATTATTCAGTAGCGGTAACAGATAAAAATATAGATAAATCATTAGTATTATATTGAAAAATATCAGGAATAGAATTAACCCAGGAAGTAAAATATTTACAGCAAGATGCAAAAATTTATATGTATTAACAACAAAACACAAAATAACAGGAAAAAATAAGATTAACAAAATACGAATAGAAAGTCCATTCGAACAAATTGTAAAAACAATAGATTATAATGATTATAGCTATAGGGACATAGATATAGAAGAAAATTTAGAAATAATAAATGATAGAATAAGTACAATGAAAAGAATAGCTGATGAAAAACCAGAATCATCAAGCTCATCAAAAAGAACAAGTTACGAAATAAATTCAACAAATAATTTAAACCAATATTACATAACAGGAAAGGTAAATGAAAAAGAATATTTAATACTCTTAAATACAGGACAAGAAGAAAATTATATAGCAAAATATCTAGTAAAAAATGAAGAAATAAAAACTGATAATGATATATGCCCAGATCTACCAAGAAGTTTAATAAATAGTAAAAATATAGCAGAAAAAGAAATAATAATAGGAATTAGAAAAATAAAAATAGCATTTGAAGTAAAGGAAGAAATGCAAAAAGCAGACATAATATTAGGAATAAATGGCTAGAACAAGTAAAACCATATAATATAGAACATACACAATTAACCTTAACATATAACAGAGAGAAATTACTCTTAAGAAGTGCCTTAACATAAAATGAAAATATATGTATTAATGAAGATAGTAGTAGAAGGATATTACAGTAGATATTATACGCCTATGATAGATACAGGAGCAGAAGCTAATTTATGTAGATATAATTGCTTACCAGAAAGCAAATGGGATAAATTAAAAATACCAATAATAGTTAAAGGATTTAATAATGAAGGAAGCTTAATTACTTATAAAGCTAGGAATGTAAAAATACAAGTATGGGATAAGATATTAACAATAGAAGAAATTTATAATTATGAACTAACATCAAAAGATATACTTTTAGGAATGCCGTTTTTAGATAGATTATACCCATATATAATAACTAGAACAAATTGGTGGTTTACAACACCATGTAAACAGAAAGTAAGAGCAAAAAGAGTTAATAATAAAATAAGAAAGAGAACTGATTGGATAAAAGGAAGCGAAAAAATTACACAAAAGTTAGAAAATATTAAAAATACTGAAGATACAATAGAACTAGTTGTATTCTCGATAAATAAAATAGAAATAACTATATTTTCAATAAATAAGATAGAAATAATTAAGAAAAAATTAGAACAATTATATAGTGAAGATCAGGATGGGAAAAACATAAAACTACTATAAAAATTGAATTAATAGATAAAAATAACATAATAACCCAGAAACCATTAACCTATAATTTTGACGATTTAAAAGAATTTAAAATGCATATAGATGAATTATTAGAAAAACAATATATACAAAAAAGTAATAGTAAACATGATAGTCCAGCATTTATAGTAAATAAACATAGTGAACAAAAAAGAGGAAAAAGTAGAATGGTTATTGACTATAGAAATTTAAATGCAAAGACTATGACAAATAAGATATTAAAAATAAGACAAATACAGGGATAGAATTATTTTAGTAAATTCGATTGTAAATCAGGATTTTACCATTTAAAGTTAGAAGAAGAATCTAAAGAATTAACTGCATTTACAGTACCACAAGGATTTTATGAATGGAACGTATTACCATTTGGATATAAAAATGCACCAGGTAGATATCAACATTTTATGGATAGTTATTTTAAACAATTATCTAATTGTATAGTATACATAGATGATATATTATTATATACAAAAACTAAAGAAGAACATTTAAAATTATTATGACAATTTAAAGATATAATAGAAAAATCGGAAATAAGTCTAACTGAAAAGAAAACCGAAATCATGAAAAATCAGATAGAATTTTTAGGAATACAAATAGATAAGAGTGGAGCAAAAATGCAACAACATATAGTACAAAAAATAATAAATTCGAAAGAAGAATTAGATACGAAAAAGAAATTACAATCATTTTTAGGATTAGTATACCAAGTAAGGGAATATATTCCAAAATTAGCAGAAACTTTAAAATCACTACAGAAAAAATTAAAAAAGAATGTAGAATATAACTATAATGAAGAAGATAAAAAATAAGTTCAGAAAATAAAATTACTTTGTAAATAATTACCAAAACTACAATTTCCAGATGAAAATAGAAAATTTATATATATAGTAGAAGCAGATACTAGTGAATGTAGTTATGGAGGAGTACTTAAATACCGATATGAAGCAGAAAAATTAGAATACCATTGTAAATACTACTCAGGTACGTTCAATGAAACAGAAATAAAATAGGAAATAAATAGGAAAGAATTATGTTCATTATATAAATGTTTGTTAGCATTTGAGCCATATATTGTATATAACAAGTTTATTGTACGAACAGATAATACACAGGTACGCTGGTGGTTAACAAAGAAAATACAAAATTCAGTTACAACAAAAGAGATTCGGAGACTAGTCTTGAATATATTAAATTTCACATTTATAATTGAAGTAATTAGTACTAACAAAAATGTTATTGCAGATTACATATCAAGACAAAGCTACACAGACTGATATAATAGAAGAGGATACTCTAGAAAAAATACTCAACACCCTAACTATGCTTTCAATAAAAATGGATAGTGTGGGTAATGAAATAGAAAAGCTAAAGACTAATGAAGTTAAACTGAAGTCTATAGCTACAAATCAGCTAACTCAGCAGTGTGCAGAGCTATGTCAATCGGAAGACATTAAAGTTCCAGAGCTAGAAGGAGACGATGGGACACTCCATAAAACCCATAACATTTATCAATCTACTTCTGCAGGTACAAGCAAAGGAGTTAGGAAAAACACAAATATGAACCTAAACAAGCTATTTGATAAACTATATACACCAAATACATCAAAAGATCCAATGTTTATACCCCCAAAAATTATCACATACCGAGATAGTCTAAACCAAGATAGAAAGACTTACAACTACACAGCCCGGACATATATAGAAAATATCTACAATGTACAAACCTTTTTAAATACTAACCCCAGAGCTATAAACATCCAAGAACCCGATACAAACTATATAACCCAGAGATTGACCGGATATAATAAGCTAATTGCTTTACCTAAAACCAAACCAAGTCTAGTTAAAACTTGCTATGAATATGGAATACACAGTACTGTATATACCTCTGACGGAAATGAGATATCCACTATACCGAAAATATATGAAGCATTTATCATTTTTAAAAGAATAACCAAAGGTACCCTATTGTTTATAAAAATTTACACGGCACCAGCAGAGATATTATATGATGAAGTTAAAAAACCCATACAAGTTGTAAAGATAGGAATGACACGAGATATGATTATACCACAAGATATTATTCCACAACCAGAAATACCTAGAATTGAGATACCAAAATTTTATGCAAATAAGAGGATTATCAGACTATCTACAATTTTGCAAGAGCTAGCGAACACATACTGCAACCAAAATCCCATATGAAGTTATTATTCAAGAAATCATGTACTAATATATCCAAATTCAAAGGAATTACGAGAAACAGATATGAAAACTATTAAGCAATGGATTCTGACGTTACTCAAACTAGAGACAGAACCTATCGCCAGAGCTATCAGAGAAAAATTTATTTCAGAAGAATTATTAACCAGATATTGCAAGACAATTGGACATAAATATCCAGATCATAAATGTTCAAAATGTAATGGAGGAGATAATGATATCCCAGAAGTTCAGCTAGAATAGAAGAAAAATCAACCAAGTAGATAAGAACGCCAACTGGAAGATACAAGATAAGAAGCAATAATGAAGATATGAAGCAGATACGACAACGAGAAAATATCAATGGAGTAATAATAGAAGACAAGCTATTAAATTGTGAAAGCAACATGTAAACTTTCACAATTTATTTTACGTAAAGTATTGAAAAAATTTGTATAGGTTAAAATTTTAGGTTCCAGACTTTTTAGGCTTTTTGACTATTATTTTAGGTATTAATAATTTTGGTCTCATTAGGAGACTTTTTTGTAGACTAATTTTAGAAACGTGAAAGAAATGTGAATACTCTTGTAAAGATTTAGTCTATAAATAAGATGAACCGAAGGCATTGCAAAGCAAGCCTTCATGTGTTGAAGCAAAAATACTCTCTCCTGTCCATAACAAATATTTTGCTTAGTTATTAAAAAATAGATTTATTTCAATGGAAAAAGCTATGGAGGAACAAACCTTAGAAATATCAAACCTACCCGAACAGGTATATTTATTTATGATTGTGAATAGCTAAATTCATAATTCCCAACAATCATGGTATGATAAAATAAATTCATGTTAGTTACTTTATAGTACAATTATTCGAAGAATAATATGTTAAGAAGTTTATTAGCAAACTGGAAACGAAGAAAAATCCCTAAGAATTATGCCATCCTAAAGGTGAAACCAATGAGGCAAGAAGCCGTGGTGGGGAGTAACTAGAGTAGAGGCATTGTTTAAGGAAAAAATATCCAGATTACCATGCTAATAGTGACCGAAGAACATGTTATTTAAGAATAATCTAGTATATAGTAATCTAAGATGACCATATTTTGTTATGTACATGATTGAAGGGAATATTTTGAAAATAGCAATTTTATGAAAATGAATAATTATTTATCTGGTGTAATGATAGATAAATTTAAAATACTTATTTTGTATGCACTTAAGGATATAAAAGTAGTAGATATAAGAAAAATCATATTAGAAAAAACATTTGGTAAATATTATATGACTAGAATAAATTACATACCATACCTACCTAACTACTCTTACAAATACTTACCATGATAAATTACATATATCTAGAATTTTTGGAAAAAGATATGAGAAACAAACAGTTAATAGAAAAACAGATGAAAGTAAATTTAGACAAATACATGAAAACTAAAGATATAAAATATATAGAATTTCTTAATGAAAATATGCAAGAACTACTAAGACTAAAACAAACAACTACAAAATATTATAATAAAATATTTAGTCAATTTTAAATGATAGATAATCTTAAAGTCTTAATCTTATATATACTTAGAGATATAGAAATTATAGATATTAAGAAAATAATATTAGAAAAAGTATTAGACTATGAAATTGAAACTATAAATTGGATAGCACAGTTATACCTGAATAATTACCCAGATGGATATTATTCAGATTAAGAGATGTTAGAATATATTAGAAAAACTAGAGAAAATCAAGATAATCTAAATAAAGAAATTAATTATAGAAACCGAATTAGAAAAATAATGGAGAATCTAAAAGAAAAATTAATATGGATAGAAGTAACCTTAGAAAATTTAGGAAAAAGGACATGTGATAGTTTATATAATTTAAAAAACTCGCTACGAGAAGAACAACACAAGATAATAAATAACATTGAAAATCTAGAATTAGATATACATTACAGTATAATTAGGATAAATTATTATACAGAAATCTGTAACTCTGCAATTACTACAGAATAAAATGATAGACTACAAATATTTAAAATATTGGATAGAAAATATGGATGAAATGATATACTTTTTATCTTTACAAGTTAGTTATCCGCACCCCCCAATAACTGAGCACATATGAGTCTTACGAATTAAGTAAAAATCAAATGGATCAGTTGATAAATATAAGACTAGACTAGGGGCTAAAAGTTTTAAGCTACTAGAAGACTTAAAATATTTTGATACTTCTTCTTCGATAACAAAAATTACATCCATTAAAATTTGAATTGTCATTGCTGCAATTTATTAATCAAATGGATGTAAAACTGTTTTTTTCAAATGGAGACCTAAATGAGAAAATTTATATAGAACAAATCAAGTGTTTTGTTGAAGTAGGCCAAGAAAGTAAAGTGTGTAAACTTACTAAATCCTTATAAGGCTTGGAATAGGCACCTAAGCAATGACATGAAAACTTTAATTCCTGCATGATTGACAATGGTTTTAAAACATGGGTGTGATAAGTTCATAAATTATTAGTTTTGAAATAATTCACATGTTATTATTTTCCTACATGTTGATGATTTATTGATCTTTGGCTCTAAGAAAAATGTTATTGGAGAAACTAAAAATATTCTTTAAAGCCTTTTTGATATAAAATATCTTCATGAGACAAATATTATTCAAAAAATAAAAATTACTAGAACACGTGATAAGATTTTTCTTGACCTGTCACATTGTGTTCAAAAAATTATGAAAAAAATATAATTTCCTTGATTGCAAGCACGTGGTAACTTTATCTTATTCTAGTGTTCACTTTTTTCTTGTTGAAAGTGAAAAAACAATGTTATAAGTCAAAAGGAATATGCTAGCATAATTGAAAATTTGAGATATGTGACTGATCACAGTAGGCCAGATATTGTATGTGCAGAAGAGCACTTATCATGTTTACTAGCAAGCCAAGTAATGAACATTGGCATGCTACAGCGAGAATAATGAGATGTTTAATTAGAACAAAACCTTGTGGTTTGTTCTATAAAAAATATCCGATTGTACTTGAAGGCTTTTGTGATGCGAATTGGAACACTTTATCAGGGGATTCATTATCTACTACTAGTTACATATTTACTTTGTGTGGTGGTTCCATTTTTTGGAAAATAAAATAAGAAAATAATTATTGATAACTCTATTGTAGAGCTGAACTAATCACTTTATGACACAACCCAAAAGTTGAGATCATGATGGTAGCTACCGAAACTCAGGCCCGACAAGTAAGCCAATTACCCCAGAAGGAAGGAACACCAAAATAATAAATAAATAAAGATAAAAAAGAGACTTCAAGAGTGAAGTCAGAACAACACAATACACATTATAACAGATGTCTAAAACAAAATACCATAGAATCCAAGAAATAGTGTGACAAGTGTAAGAACATCTAATATGACTTATAATCCTGGTTAGTACATTGTCTATCTCAAAAAATAAAGATAATGTCAACTACAAGGAGGAGATCTAGAGTCTGCTTGAATCATGGAGTGAACAAGTACCTCAAGAATTTGATAATCACCGCCCGAACTATACTGTCATGACTAGTACTAGTGCTGGGATCTGCACTATAAGGGCACAATAAGGATGAGTATGGTCCACTTGTACGCAGTAGTTATTATAAACCGACTGAGAAAAGTAGGAATTAATCTAAGTAAAAAAATTCTATGAGCATATCACCTACAAGTAGAAAAGTTATCAAACAATAGATCACACCATCTCTACTAACAGTTCAAATATATATATGAAATCTAATTGAAACATACATTCACAAAAGTACATAGAATCTAATTACACGTCAAGTACCACATAAAGGAAACACATGAAATGCATATGTAGCTACAGTGAAATGAATGATGAAATGAATAATTTAAAATTCATCGCATAATATTCTATATACACCTATAAAGCCTCAATGCTTCCAAAATAGGACCCATGAGGGGTTAACAACCTATATAAAAATCTCAACCTACCTCCCTGGCTTGTGTTAACGGATAATTTTTTTCCAAAAATATCTCATTTCTTTTAAAATAATGTTCCTCAAGAGTACTGGCATCTCATGAATGTATGTTTATGAAATGACAATTTAATGCTCACAATCAATTTAGTGTGAAGCCAACTAATCTATTCAAATATGTATATAAGTGAGCCTAGAAATTAACTCGATATGTCATCATTTCATGATATCAGTTCTAGTTTGGAACCATTCGAATAAATATACATGTAGGACATCATTAATAGCATATCAACTTATAACTTAGACATTTTTGTCATGATAAAAGCAAACAATGCTCAATAAGGCCTATATTATCGATTCAAGCCCCTGCATGGGTATCACATTAAGAATAAAGGCATTTAATTGCACTGATAATGCCAATGATGTTAAATAAAATCCCCACATGGGTAGCAAGCAATATAAAATATCATAAGTCAACAACAACAAGAATATAAGCCCCCCCCATAGACATCATACAATACATAATAACACAAAAAGAATTTCGATAGCTATTTTCCTTAAAACATATTATACTTTACTTATTTATTAACTACCCAATCCTGTTTGTAGAAAGTTACAACATAACCTAACTTGAAGATTCAAAATGCAAGTCTAAAGTCTTTCAACATAGTGTGTTTCCCTTTTGAACGGTCATAGAATCAACTAAATTATACAAATACAACATCCACACATTAAAAGAAAACTAATGATACCCACATTGGATATTTTTAAGTTCGATCTAAAATTGATTCGAAAATAAGGGGTAAAACTAGAATTTTATTTTAAAAAAATATTTTTCAAGGTTGTAGGAGTCTATCATTGAAAACCCATGCGAAAATGATTTTAAAATGAGATACAAATTGAAGAAAACCCATTCATAAGCTTTACTGATAAAATCTTCAAAATTCTAATCACTATATAAGATTGTTTTAATGATATAATCAATGTAAAATAATATAAATAAGGTTTTGGAACTTACCCAAGCTCAAATGGCGATGAAAACCCTAAAATTGAACAAACCTGAAGCTCAGAGATCCAAAAATTATGAAAAATCACAAAAGGGGTATATATATAACAATGACCACTTTAACTTCTAAATGACCGCTAAAATAGTGGAAGGCTACTAAAGCGGCTACCACTTAAAAAAATTACGGATGCTAAAGCGGCTACCACTTAAGCTATGCCAGGCCGCTAAAGTGGTCTTTGGCTGCTTAAACGATTGCACTAGATATCATTTGTATCAACAACTTTGCTAAGTTACAAAGTTGCTGATCGACTGCTCAGGATTCATTTGGAATCCTAAGAATGCAAACCAACTATGCTTCTAAGTTATTTTTGATGTTCCAGACTCAATGGTAATGTTAGAATTATGAAAACATGTTATTTTGAACAAATTAACCCCCGGGGACCCCATTTAGGTAATTTAAGTAGTTTTCACAACAATGGTTGAAATACAAACTAAAGATTTTGAATTCGAACCAACCCCACTTCTAATCCAAATTTGACATTCTAAATCTAATGTAACTGTGCAAATATCCATTAGGCACTCGAAATATCAAATTTTAACCAAAATCAACTATAAGACTTTTTAAAGCCTCTAAAAACCTCAAACTCTCTAAAAACCCTCCCAAAGGCATTGGGAATTATGCCAACTATCCACATATGTTAAAATTAATATGTAGCAACTATGGGGGAGGGAAACATAGTCTAATCACATAAAAAAATAAAATTTCACAAATCAGTTCATTATAATATCCACTACTAAGACTCTAGTTCATCCTCGAACTAAAAGGTATAAAAAGTACCTAAACTAGTAAAAAGATGGGGCTAACTACTACACATTTCAGATCGACCTCTAAGTAGCTTCCTTGATGGGATGGTGTCTCTGTTGAACCTAAACCACCAAAATATCTCTAGAGCACAACAATCTAACATCCTTAGCTAATATGGAAATTGGCTCCTCTATAAAAGTCAACCTCTAATTTAACTGAACCGAATCTTAAGAAAGCATGTAATGCTCAGAATATAGTACTAAACTTTAAACCCCTATTTGAAATAATATACATAGGTACCCTACAAAGATGAACTACCTCATGAAAATAGATATGAGCCAACCTGTCGGCTGTGAAGAAAATCTGAGTAGGGATAAAATGAACCAGTTTGTTCAATCAACCCATAATGACCCAAATCCTATCAAAATATTAAGAAGTATGAGGCAACCTACTCACAAAGTCCTTAGTGATCTTCCCCCACTTCCACTTAGGAATGGATAATCTTTGAAGCAAATCTCCTGATCTCAGATGTTTGGCCTTAGCCTATTGTTAATTCAAGAAATAATCTATAAATCCTGCTATATGTATAAACATACCACCCACCTGCAATCTTACTTTAAATCATAATACATCTTAGTCACCTCTGTATGTATAGAACATCTAGAATGATGCGCCTTTTCCAAAATCAGTCTCACCCTTCCACTAACTTTTAGCAGACAAAATCAACCACCAATCCTAAAAAAACTAATAAAATCAAGAGATGATGCATTATCCTCCCTACTCAACACTTTATCTCGAGTCATTCTCAAACTATCATTATCAAATTAGTAATCTCAAATCTGCTCCATCAAAGAAGATATAGCATCAACAATGGCTAACATACTTTTGAGTTTCAAAATGTCAAGCTTAAATATATATTTACCTAACGACAAAACCTACAAGGATAAAGGCTAGTGCTGAGTCAAGATATGAGCTAAACTCTTTATACTATCTATCTTTTGGCTCAAGGCATCCGCTACTACACTAGCCTTACCAAAATGATATAGATTAGTGCGATCATAATCCTTAAGTAACTCAAGCCAATGTTGTTGTCTCATAATAAAAACTCACAGGTTGAATAAGTACTGAAAGGTAAGATGATTCACAAAAATCTTGCAAAAAACTTCATACAATTAATGTCGCCACAACATCAACATATACTATGGCTTCCAACTAAAAATCATGGATTGGGTAATTCTTATCCTATTTCATCCATAATAGTATCACTGTTTATTAAATCCTCATATGTGATTATTTTAATTATTATTTCTTTTGTTTCTATGGCTTTGTAATAGTTAGAAGAGACCCACATATCTTTAAGTATTTCCTATTTCAAGGGCCACTACTATTTTCATTCTTGTTTATTGTGATTCTTCTATAGATTTCTATTTGTTTTCTTTAGTATATGGTTGACACATATTTAAACTTCACTACTGATTTCATTCATTATAAACCATTGTTTCTTTTTAAGACTTGCCTATTTGTTTTTTAGCTTTGCTTATTTGTTCTTTCTTATTTACTTCTCTTATTGAGTAGTGGATTTGGTGGTTAATGGTAGACTAGGTTCATGTCATAGGTCGAGGTTAGGGTCTGGAATGAGGTGCAGGGTAAGATTGGAGTTTGGGTTAGGGTTGAGCTTGGGGTTAAGGGTGAAGGGTAACAGGGTTAAGTAGGATGAATGAGCCTATATATTGAGTTTGGGTCTTGGAATTTAGGAAATCTTCAAGGTAAGTCCATAGAGCTTATCAGGATATTTAGGAAGAAGAGGATTAGTATGGCTTGTGATCAAGAGACCAAATAGGTAGGGTCTAAGGTGATTGATATGAAAGCATATAAGTTATAGTACTCTGGTAGCTTGAGGCAGAGAAATGGGGTAGGTATCTAAGTAGATGAAAAGCTTAGTAAATAGGTCAATGATAGATTGATGTCGATTAAGTTGGTCACTGGAGAGACTACGCGAAATGTTATTAGTGCCTATGCTCCACAAGTAGGCTTGAATGACGAGGTTACAAAAAGATTTTTGGAGATTTTGGAGAGGTGGTGAGAGGTGTTCTGAGCACATAAAAGCTTTTTGTAGGATGTGATCTCACTCAAAATATTAGGTCATTATTCAAAGTCTATAAGATGTGCATGAAGTGTTTAATTTTGGGGAAAAGAATGAATGAGGGGCCTTAATTTAGGATTTTGCTTGGAGAATGTTGACCCTAAGTCAAATAACAAGGAAATAGAACAATGCCAAACCTTGACAACACCCCAGATAATTGCATCAGCTCTCTTGGCCTCAGATCTTCCAGGTATAGAATAACATCAATTATGCTATATACTCAAATGAGCAAACCCATGTCCACTACCACAATATCCACAAGATAAACCATGAGAACCTATTGTACCATCCCCTATCACTTTACGAACTAGCTCTAATCATAGAAATAAGAGTAGAAGAAAGATGAATCTAAGAACTCTGCTGAAGGACCAAACACATAACAATGATAATCTCTCACCATATGACCAATATCCTTACATAAGTAATTCACTCTACTACTTGACTCAAGGGAGGGGACCTAGAAGAATAATTTCAACCTTCTTGTCTCAACAAATAATAGTTGAAGCTCCAGCCATATGTCTTAAACTCTTCTTTAAACCACGATACCTACAGACCTATTATCTCAACCCTATAAACCTTTTGATCTAGTCTACCATGATAATTATGAGCACTTCTTCCAAAGAACCTTCTACCTTGAGGTGTTTGTCTGCTAAATTTGCCTTGTCGATGAATATTTTTAATACCATTACCACCCTGGGTACTCTAATGAATTGACTTAATAAACGTAGCATGATTTTCAATCCTATGAAAATAAACTACTAAAATAACAATCTAGGTTGTATCCAACTAATAATAACCTACCAACCTCTTGAAAAACTTCTTGATCCTTTCTGACTCGATGGAGATACTGGAAGTGGCATATCTAGAAAATGCATATAAATATGCCTCACACTAAGCAATATCCTTGAAACCTGCTCTAGGTGATCAAACTCATCTCTCATCTGATCCCTTAAATGTAAGGCATGAACCTTTCCAAAAAAACCTCAAAAATTTGGGTCTATGTCATAGCAGGAAAACCTAATGGTTTATAATGAGAAAGAGATCCCTCACAATGTCAAGCTGTGTCTGCTAATTTGTAAGTAGTATGTAAAACTCCATGGGACACAAGATATCCAAGGTTATACAATCTCTCCTAACAGTCAAGAAAATACTCATAAGCATCTTCTCTAACATTACTACTAAATTTGGGACGATCTAAGTAAATAAATCTCTAAAATCTCTTCTGATCATCAAAAGTAATCACAGGACCAGAAGCAATAGAAGAAATAATGAGTCTACTAGGTAGTGAATTAATGCAATTGGGTATCACAGAAGATGATTTTACTCCTAAAGATAGAAAACCATAAGTATAAGCCTAACTTACAGTAGGATACCTCCTGGAATTTGAGAAGTACTCAACACAACCATTGGTACACCTATATGAGGGACGCCATACAAATGACCAAACAGATGAATCAATAAATCATATAACACTTTAGTATCAACTGACCTCTAGAGAACCTAAGTTGTACCTAAATTCTTTGTCAGATGGTCCTTATCATATTAATCACTCTTAGACTCGAGAGAGCTCTCCCTAGCATATCCTCTATCTAGAGAAACTCCCCATATTTGTTGTCTTTATCTATAATAGACACAACCTGTAATACCCAAAGTTTTTTATACCTAGATCCACAAAAATATAGGCTATTAAATTAGCTTTTCAATGCCACTGGTCTCGCCCTCATCTGATTTCACAGTAAGAAGTTGTGGACAATTTTCTAAGGCACTGTCAAACTGCCAGTGAAAATGATTCTGAAAATGACCCATGGTCAGATACAACGAGTTATAACCTAAACTCGTTACCACACCAGTAAGTGTCCAAATAATTCAGTTAAGTGGCAATGAGTTCAACACACGACTAGCTGTCGAACATAACGAGTCATTGTGTATGACACACTGTCACAACAATGAGGAATAAAGAACTCATCTATTCACAATGATGATTTATAAGGACTCGTTATCAAACTAAAGAGTTTTTCAGAGTGGATTTGTTGACATAAAAAGGAGGAACCAAGACTTAGGTCCTCAGGTCACGACTTTTTATAGGACATAACGAGTCATTACTCGATCTATACGACTGTTTCTCAGAATTTCTTGAACATTTTAATAAGGGATCTTTAGTCTTTTATTATTCTTTTAAATCCTAACCCATGCTATTTAGTCTTCTTTACGGGTGGAATATAAGGCTATTTTCCCCAAAATTTATCATTGAGTCTTAAAGTCATTCCACAATAAAAAAAGAAGCAATTTTTTCATCTCTAAAAGCAAATTAGGGTTCTTAAATCTACAGTTCAATTTCAAAGAGTTTATCAAAGGTTTCACCTCACGTATGTGGGATTTCATAAATGGATTCCTTCCACCCATTGAGTCCCAAAGATGTCTTCAAACTCAAGTTTAATTTACTTTTTTGCCTAGGGTTTCATGATAGTTATGAGCTTACTTGGAATTTAAATTTAATTCTTGAATTCAACCATGAGTACATATTTTGCCATAAGATTTTCATCATCCCCATACTCCTCGTCATGAATTTACTTATTATTGATACATCATTGAGTTTGGAATTTATTTTATGAATTTATATAATATGACCATCTTTAAACTATTACATGTTTAGTTGCATTAGACAGAGCTAATGGATTATGAACACCCGATACCTAGGATTTTATGCCTATATCAATTGACATGTTTGACAACAAATTATGTATATGTTTCTATTTACAAGAAAACTACTACATTGAGCATATATAAGTTTTCAGTGTCATTCATTTGGGAGTTGTACTTAGCACCGCGTGAATGCAGGGATGAAGGCTCATTCATCAGTTGAGTCTTGAGACCTTTAGTAGAAGTCCCTAATTTCTAGAACTACGGCACCACCATAGGTTAATAGGGTCGTTTGTCAGTTGAGGTATGACACCCTAGTCCATTAGGGCATCAGTTAAGTAGATCCATGCTAGCCAATGTTGGTACCCTTGGTTAGGTACTAAAACCCTTCCAACTGGGGTTATAGGTTGGACTTTGATTTGCTCGAATTGGGGTATATCGGTTATTATTAGATCCCTCAGTCTTCAGTTATGTTTAACTTATGTTTAAGTTCAGATATGCGTGACCTTGTATTTAGTTATTCAGTTTTATATAATATATGTATATATTTGGTCTTCCATTCAACTTGTCATGTTTCCTGCATTCATGTTTAATTTGACTAGTTAGTTCCCCATCGCACATACTCAGTACATTTAAAGTACCGATTGCATACTTTCATGTGCTATATTATCTCATAATATAGGTTTAGTTGCTCAGTACCAAAATCATAATTAGCACGTTCCGCGCCACATTCAACAACAGTTATGGTGAGTCCTCATCTTTTGAGTACTAGTTATGAGTGTTTATTTTTCACTTTCTTTTTGTTTTATTCAGTTAGAGTTAGTTGGGGGCTTGTCCACACAACTCACTAAGATTTAGCGGCTTTCAGATAGTTCTTTAGATTTTAAGCATATTGGTTTGTTAGACAGTTTTATTTCAGTTTTAAGTTGACATTCAACATTTCACTATTTTAATTCCATCAGCTATTTTAGTTTAGCTTCCACCCAGTAATTTGTTACTTTTTAATATTCATAGAGTTATGCCAGACCATTGGTTAGCTTGGGGTCACTTGTGACTCTAAGCACCATATTATGACTATGGGACATTCTTAAGTCATCAAAAACTTGGTATTAGAGCCACAGGTTTAAAGTGTCCTATGGTGTATAAAAGCTACATTAAGTAGAATCTTGCTCATAGCTGTGAAGCGCTACAAAATATTTTAGAAAAGTCTCACTTATTTCATGATTCATGTCATGCAATAGAGTGTGAACTCTATTAAAATTATTATTCTGACTCATACTCTATCTATTTGTAGAAAATGACTCCTAAGAGAATCAACGATAGAATAATGGCAACCAACAAGCCCCACTGCCAGTTTCTGAAGACCTTCTGAATGAGTAGGTTTCTCATGCTAAATTCAGGGCTACTTTCAGAGCATTAGCCCAATCTAGGAATGCTCAGAATAATAAGCCAATTATTGCCCCAACAGTGAATACGACAACAACTAGAATTTGGATTTTACTTGGATTAATCCTTTGGTGTTCTTTGGATACAAGACTAAATAGGACCCATGAAAGTTCTTGGATAGTATTCAGAAAGTGACTGAGATTATGGGTGCCACATTTACTGAGAGTGATAACTTGGATTCTTACTAAATTACAATAAGGGGCTCATACTTGGTTGATGTAGTGAAAGAGATATAGATATGCAGATACAGAGTTAGTCAAGTGGGATAAGTTTGTTGCTACATTTTTGGACAAGTTCTTCCCATATGAGTTGAGAAAAGACAAAGTTCAGGAGGTCATCAACTTTAATCAGGCTAATATAAGTGTTAAGAATATTCATTCAAGTTTACTTTTTTGTCAAGGTATGCTCTGACTACGGTGGTTGATTCTAGGGCTTGAAAGAATAAGTTTCTGTCTGGTGTTTTTGAGGATATGGTCAAGGAGTGTAGGATGATCATATTCATTAAGGAGATGGACATCTCTATATTTATGGTCTATGCTTAAAATATTGACGAGGAGAAGATCAAAGAGAAGGAAAAAGAGAATAAGAGGGATAGAACTAATAGTTTCAACTTCTCCCAGAAGAGGTTCGATGGTGGAAATCACTCTCAATTCAACTAGAAATATCTACCTTCAACCCTATAATTTTTTAGTGCTCCAATGACCAATTTCAGACAGGATACTCAAGATAGAGCGCCAGGCTTTAAGTCCTAAAGTAGTGTGAATAGTATTGGTACCAACCTAATTTGCAAGAGATGTGGTAGGAACCACAAGGGTGAGTGCATGGATGTTAGTGATGCCTAATTTGAGTGTGGCAAGTTAGGCCATAAAGTGAGGGATTTCCTAGTGGTTGCATAGACAGGTAGGAAAGATTGTCTGCAGAGCCAGACTAAATCTTCAATAGTTTTGACAGGTAGCTCGACTCAGCAGGGTGTAACCTCTAGTGAAACTGGTGGTTAATGTCAAGGTAGGTTCTATTCCTTTCAGACTCGACAATATTTAGAGGGTTCTCTTAATGTGTTTACTAGTACATTACAAGTCTTTCACATTTATGTTTATGCATTTTTAGATCCTAGAGCCATACTTTCCTTTGTGACTCCCTTTTGTACAAGTAGATTTTGGTGTCAGTCCCAAAATCCTAACAGAACCTTTCTCAGTTTCTACTCCAATTAATGGTTTAATCAAATCTAGATGAGTATACAAAAATATCCCAGTCACAGTATCCCACAAAGTTACTTTAGTTGATCTGGTAAAGTTAAACATAGCCAATTTTGATGTTATTCTTGGAATGGATTGGCTCCACTCTTGCCATGCCTCAGTTGAATATAGAAACCAAGTAGTCCAGTTTCAGTTTACAAATAATCCAGACATAGAGTGGAATGGTAGTAGTGGAATGGTAGTACCTTAGTGCCTATAGGTCGGTTTGTCTCTTTCATTAAGGCAAGGACCTAAGGTTCAAAATCTCAAGTCTTCAGTTAGTTTTAATAGTAAATGAATTTCTAGAAGTATTTCCTAAAAATCTTCCCCAAGTTCCTCCTGAGTAGGAAATTGACTTCAAAATAGATCTTCTTCCAAATACCCAGCCAGTTTCAATTCTACATTATAGAATAGCTCCAACTGAGATTAAGGAATTGAAATAAAAGTCAAAAGATCTCTTAAACAAGGGTTTCATCAGGCTAAGCGTCTCTCTATAGGGTGCTCCAGTTCTTTTCATGCGCAAGAAAGACTATTCGCTCAGAATGTGCATCAACTACTATTAGTTGAACAAAGACACAATCAAGAATAAGTATCTTATTCTCAGGATTGATGACTTGTTCCACCAACTTCAGGGTGCTAATTATTTTGCTAAGATAAACCTCATATCCTGCTATCATCAGCTCAGAGTCAAAGATTGTGATATTCCAAAAACAACCTTTAGAACTCGGTATAGTCACTTTAAATTTGTATTTACGTCTTTTGGACTAATGAATACTCCTTCAACTTTTATGGAATTGATTAACAAGGTGTTCAAGCAGTACTTGTACATGTCCATTATAGTCTTCATAAATAACATCCTCATTTATTCTTGGAGTGAGGAAGAACATGTAGATCATTTGAGGATTGTATTGGAGACTCTTAAAGATCATCAGTTATTCTCTAAATTCAACAAGTGTGAATTTTGATTGAAATCAATAGCATTCCTTGGTCATATTATTTTTAGTGATGGCATTTGAGTTGATTCTCAAAAGACCAAAGTAGTAAGAAACTAATCTAGACCTATCTCTCCATCAGATATTAGGAGTTTATTGGGTTTATTTGGTTACTACAGATGATTTATTAAGATATTCTTCTCTATTGCCTTACTCATATCCAGGCTGACTTATAAGAAAGTAAAATTCTAGTGGTCCGATTTTTGTGAGAAGAGTTTTCATGAGTTAAAGACTCGACTCACCTCCGATCTAGTTTTAAATCTATCAGAAGGTTCAAATGGTTTTGTGGTATATTTTGATGCTTTCAGAGTTGATCTTGGTTGTGTATTGATACAGCGGGGCAAGGTTATAACATATGCCTCTAGGTAACTCAAGCCTCATAATGAGAACTACCAGACTCATGATCTTAAGTTAGAAGAAGTTATATTTGCCTTAATGATTTGGAGGTATTATCTTTATGGGGTTCATATTGATGTGTACATTTTAATCACAAGAGTCTTCAGTATGTGTTCAGCTAGAAGGATCTAACTCTTTATCAAAAAAGGTGGCTAGAGTTGTTGAAAGACTATGACATAAGTGTCTTGTACCATCCGGGTAAGGCTAATATTGTGGCCAACGCTCTTAGCAGATTATCAATAGAGAGTGTTGCTCACATGGAGGATGATAAGAAAGAGTTAGTTCATAAGGTTAATGTAACGCCCCAAAAATAGGTCCCGAGACGTCACACAGTGCTTAAGGCTATAACTAGCCCCAAGCTAACCCTTTGAGCCTGCTAACATATCTAAACACTTAAATAAAGATGTTGAAAGCAATATTATGAAAACCCATAGATCAAGTCTAAATGAAATGCGTATAAGTACTATAAAAGTAACAAAATACGGAACCTCTGACAATTCTAACAAATCCAGCCTGACAAGCCTCTACTACTCAATGTACTATTGAGCCATTAGGACAGACCCCCACTAACTCGAACTCAAAGGAACAAAAGTAATCAACTCATAATAAAACTAAAATTCTGAATAACATGTCCTCAAATCATGAGGACTCACCACTGCATAAGATGTAGATCAACGTGCTTGGGAATCACTATCAAGGCTGGGACTGAGAACCTAAACCTACATTATGAGAAAATGTAGCCCACATACGAGTATGTGGGCCAGTAACATGGAAAATGTACTGAGTATATGGGTGTGTGTGCAATTTCAATAATCAAATATCACAATATTTATAAGAAACATGCATGCTAATGTAAATGACTCACTTAGCTTGGATTAAACCATCATAATCATGGATGAATAATACATGTAAAGTAAAACAAGTGAGTCATTACAATAAATTCTCATTTCACTTTCTTCTCAGTTCTAAACTTGTAAAGTAATCAAGTCTTAAAACAACTCTCTTTATAGAATACATTTCAATCTCTCGGAAACAAGAAACTTTCTTAGAAATCATAGTTTTCAAACCATACACACTTATCTTAGATAGAGTTGAGACACACTATGGGAGTTTATCATAACCAACATAAATCATGTGAGCTACATGGAGATCAACGTCCAACCCACGTTGGGGAGAGCCGTCTTATCCTTGCTATCAGAGTAGTACTGTAATAATTCATTCATTCACTAGTGATCACTATATTAGCCTCAGGCTCACATCCTATGGGGGCACATAGTTCTAGGAAAGTACCACACTTCTCCACTCGGTGCTAAATACTACTCCCAGACTTAGCTCAGAATTTTTAAAAGACAATCCACCTTACATAATTCAATACTTTGCATTGGGAGCCAATATGCTACCCCTTTTATCTTAATTCAATCAAATGGTGTGGATTTCTTTCCTCACTTGGGTTAAAAATCAACTCTTTCATGGCCAAAAAGGTCAAATCTTTCTACATCATATCAATTCATTCAATTCTCAAGATGCTTATAACACATGATTTCTAAAAAATAACAATCTCAAATAGGGTTCAAAGACCCATATATCAATATCACAATAAAACCTTCAAGATTTACGCTTTATATCGTAGACATATATATAAATCACTTTACATCTGAAAAGTTTAGCTTTATGTATAACCATATCAACAATTTCATGAAAGCAATATAAGGTATAACTTCATACTTCAAATTCATAGAAAAAAGCATAAAATCATGTATCTTCATAAAAGAAAACCAACTTTGGTCACAAGAACGAAAGAGTGTTCTTGTTGAAAAACCCCACATACCTTTATGGTGACGAAATTGTAGAAAGATTCTCCTATCGTGCTCTTGGATGATATGCTTAAACTGATAATAGGGGTATGATGTGATTCGGAACAGTTAAATTCATAAGGTTAAGTTTAGGGACGTGTAAGGAGTGTTAAAAGACCTAGTTGTCCTCGAAATAACTAAAAAATGGAGTATTTTCATTGTTAGAACCCTAAGTGTGCGTCACACACCTCATCGCATATGCTAGGGTGTGAACCGCACACCTTATCGCATAATCTAAGGTATACGTTGCAAACCTTATCGCACACTTGAGGGTGTGCATCACACAACCTATCGCACACCCATTCCAGTAGACATGTGCGATTGGTTAGGCGACGCACTTCACTTTGCAAAGCCATAATTTCTTGCTCGGGTGTTGGATTTTGGTAAAATTGGTATCGTTGGAACTCTAATATGATTCTCTAAAATTTAGTAGGTCAAAATATATAAGAATACCATATATTCATCAAGTTATGCTCGTTCAAATATGACCCTTGCAAAATCAAACACTAAAACTTGATGCATTTAAAAACTCTTAGCTTGCATTACCTTAAGTGACTCATATGAATACATTTAACACATCATAAGCTTTTTCTTACTAGGATACTTATGGTAAGTCATGTGCTCAAATACGAATTACAGGATAGGAGGCTTCACATGTAGGAACAACGGTTCATGTTCTAGCTTAGAAATGTATGAGGTATTACAGTTCATCAGCTTGCTAGGTTGGGAGTTCAGTTGATTGATTCAACCAAAGGTAGAGTTTGAGATTAGAATGGTTTGGAATCTTCTTTGGTGGATGAAGTAAAGGAAAAGCAAGATAGAGATCCTATTTTGCAAAAATTGAATGAGGCAGTTCGTAATCTAAAGGTTGAGGTTTTCTCCCAAGGGGAATATGGTGTTCTTCGCTGTCAGGAAAGATTATGTCTTTAAAATGTGGAAGCTTTGAGGCAGGAAATTATTAGCAGAAGCTCATAGTTCCCGATATTCTATTCACCCAGGAGCCACTAAGTGTACCGTGACTTATGAGAAGTATATTGGTGGAATGGTATGAAGAAGGCTATCACAGAATTCGTAGCTACGTGTCCAAATTTTAAACAAGTTAAGGTTAAGCACCAGAGGCCTAGTGGTACACTTCAGTAATTGGGAAGTGGTGAATATGGACTTCATTACTAGGTTCCTTCGTACTCGTCGACAACATGATTTTATTTGGGTTATCATGGACCAAATGACTATGCCGGTTCATTTTAGCCAAATATTATGCTAATCTCTATCTCAGGGAGTTAGTAAAATTGCATAGGGTCCCTTTTACTATCATTTCAGATAGAGATAGGGGTGTGCAAAAATTGAGCCGACCGATAAACCGAACCGATCAAAATTTTATTTGGTTATTGGGTTAATGATTTTTTTATTGGTTTTATCAAAAATTTTATTGGGTAAATGGTTTGATTTCGGTTTTAGCTTATTGGGTTATCTGTTTAAGGATATACTAAATTACTATTTTACCCCAATTTATGTTATATATATGAATAATTATATTACTTTTTTTATAATATACTATATATAATTATATTACTTATTTATAATATTATATATATACATATATACCCACACTACTTGTTCACAATTTAGTGATTCACAAAGTATTGACCTATTCAAGACAACAAAGGCACAATACAAAGCACGCTTATTGTTATATTGGAAAGCTTGAAACATTTAGTAGCTTAGAAAAACTAGGATGTAGTTTTTTTTCTGAACTAACTTTCAGTTTAAGTTTGATGATATTTGTTAATGAAAATGCATTATGTAGGAGTTTGGCGGCAACTAAGATTATATTTTTTTATGTTATTTGTTACTAATTCTATTTTATGAGTATTTTCTTATTGGTTAAACCGAAAATCAAACCGCTAAAGACCAAAAACCAATAAAAATTATCTTATTGGTTTGTTATTGGTTTTGTATATTTAAAAACCTAAAACCAAACCAATAACTCATAAAACCGAACCAAACCAACCGACGCACACCCTTAGATAGAGATACCCAGTTTACCTATCAATTTTGGAAGATTTTTCTGAAGGGTCTTGGTAACCAAGTTCATCTCAGTGTAGGTTTTCATGTATAGACAAATAGGCATTGGGGACCATTTAGACTGTAGAAGATATATTGAGAGAGTGTGTGATTGATTTCAAGGGTAGTTGTGATGATCACTTGCCTTTGATTGAGTTTGCTTACAATACCAACTATCACTCTAGTATTCAGATGGCCCCATTTAAGGCTAGTTATGGTTGGAGTTGTAGATATCCTATTGGTTGGCTTGATATTAGTGAAGCTGCTCTGATAGGGCTAGATTCTGTGTATGAGGCAATGTATAAAGTTCATATTATTAGAGAAAGGCTGATTACTGCTCAGAGTCATCAAAAATCCTATGCAGATGTAAGAAGAAAGGAGCTTGAGTTTGATATGGGTAATTTCTTCTACTTGAAAATTTCTCCCATGAAAGGGGTGAAGAGGTTTGGTAAGAAAGGACAGCTCAGTCCCCGTTATGTCGGTCCTTACAAGATTTGAGTCGATACGATATGGTAGTTTACAAGTTTGAATTTCATATATAGTTGGCATCAGTGCATCCAGCCTTCCATGTTTCCTTGTTGAAGAAATGCATTGGTGACCCAACATCAGTAGTTCCCTTAGAAAAAGGTTAGCATAGAAAATAACCTCTCTTATGAAGAAGTCCCTGTTGGGATCCTTGATCACCAGATACGTAGTCTAAGTAATAAAGAGTTCATTTTGATAAAGGTTCTAAGGATAAATCAGTCTGTTAAGGGAGATACTTAGGAAGTAGGGACAGATATGATGACCATGTATCCTCATATTTTCTCTTCGAACTCAGTCCCAACTTAAGGTAATAGTTCCCTTGAGTAATTGATTCTTTCATTTCTATATCAAGATATTTATCTATTTTTATTTTATAGAATGAAATTTATATCCATTCATCAATCATAAAATCAGATATCAGTTCATGTGTCAGTTCGTAAATACTCAGTGCAAAAATTTCAACTCTTCCCCTAATACTTCAGCTTAGTCAATTTCATTTGGGGATGAATAATCCTATAGGAAGATATTGTAATAAGCCAAGTTTTTAATCTATATACCTACCAAAATATAGGCATATAAATTAGCTTTCTAATGCCACTAGCCTTACCCTAATTCAATATCATAGTAAGAAGTTGTGGAAAATTTTCTAAGCCACTGTCAAACTGCTAGTGACAACGACTCTGGCAACGATCTGTGGTCAGACACAACAAGTCATAGACTAAACTTGTTTCCACGTTAGTGAGTGGCAAAAAAATTTAGTTCAATGGAAATGATTCTAGCACAAGACTCATTATCAAACATAAGAGTCGTTGTATGTAGACTTGTTGTCACAATAGTGAGGAACCAAGAACTCAACCCTTGGCAACAACCCTTTATAATGACTTGTTATCAGATGTAATGGGTCATTAGGAGATAAGTGATTGTCATAATAGAGAGGACCTAAGACTTAGGTCCTCAGGTCACGACTCAGGCCACAACTTATTATGAGACATAACGAATCATTGCCCGAGCCATGATGACTCTTTCACATAATTTCCTAAACATTTTAAGAAGTCCTTTTTGTTATTTTACCATTATTTAACTCCTAACCCACATCATTTAGGATTTTTAAGGGTGGAATATAAGGCTATTTATCGAAAAAAATTCATGATTTAGTCTTAAAATGAATCCACAACAAGAAAAAAAGTGATTCTCCAATCTCCAAAAGAAAATTAAGGTTCTTCAATCTTCAAGTCCAACTTTCAAGAGTTTATCAAAGGTTTTACCTCCAGGTATGTGGGATTTCATCAATGGGTTCCTTACCCCATTGATTCCCAAAGATGTCCTCCAATTCTCAAGCTTAATTCACTTTTTTGCCTAAGGTCTCATGATAGTTATGAGTTTCTTTGTAACTTAAGTTTAATTCTTGAATTCAACCATGAGTACATATTTTCCCATAAGATTTGCATCATCCCCATACTCCTCATCATGAATTTTCTTATTATTGATAAATCATTGAGTTTGTACTTTATTTTATAAAATTCTCTATTATGATCAGCTTTAAGCTATTATTATGTTTAGTTGCATTAGACAGAGCTGGTGGGTTATGAATACTCGATACCTAGGATATCATGCCTGTATTAGTTGATTGAGCACTTCAAATTATTCATATGTTGCTATTTTCAAGAACACTAATATATTGATCATACATTAGTTTTAAGTGTCATTAAGTTGGTAGTAGTACTTAGCACCTACTGAATACAGGGATGAAAGGCTCACCCGTTAGTTGAGGCTTAATACCTTTAGTAGAAGTCCCTAAGTTTCACAATAATGATGCCACCAAAGATCAAAGGGGTCACCTGTTAGTTGAGAAAATACACCTTAGTCCTTCGGGACATTAATTTACTGGATCCACGCCAGTCAGTGTTAGTACCCTTGGCAAGGTACTAGCACCCTTTCAACTGGGGTTACAGGTTGGACCCCGATTTTCTCTAATTGGGGTATGTTGGTTATTGTTAGCTCATACAGTCCTCATTTTATGTTTAGTTTATGTTTCACTTAAGATATGCATGACGTTGTATTTGGTTATTCAGTTATTTAATTTTATACAGTACATGTATATACTTGGTCTTGCATTCAGCTTATCATGTTTAATGCATTCATCTTCGATTTGACTAGTTAGTTCCTTATCTCACGTACTCAGTACATTAAAATTACTCATCACATACTTTTCTCTGCTATATTATCTCATAATATAGGTTAAAATGCTCAATACCCAGATCACACTTAGAACATTCTGGCCACATTCAACAGCAGTTCTAGTGTGTCCTCATCATTCGAGGACTAGTTATCACTATTTATTTTTGGCTTTCTTTTAGTTTCAAGCAGTTGGAGTTAGTTGGGGCCTTATCCTAACAACTCACTATGAATTAGAGTCTTTCAGACAGTTGTTTAGATTTTTAGCATGTTGGTTTGTCAGATAATTTTATTCTTATTTTGTAGTTGATATTGAACATTTCATTATTTTATTTCCATTAGTTATTTTAGTTTAGCTTCTGTCCAGTATTTAGTTACTTTTTGGTTTTCTTAGAGTTATGAAAGACCATGAGTTAGCTTAGGGTCACTTGTGACTCTAAGCACCATGTTATGACTAGGGGGTAGTCTTGGTTCGTGACACAACCCCTGCCTCGCCCTTTAATAGGGGCTCTAACAATGGGTGGTGGCTTAACATCTTTGATATCTCAAGATATAGTCCTTACCATCTTTGCAGAAAAGAATGGATTATAATTTTATAATATTAGATATGAATAATCCATAAGATAAGGAATCAAATTAGAGAAGTTTTACCTAAAGATATCTTATAGTCTCTCGATGATAGATACACATGACTATGTACTGATCCATGAGACTCTACTAGACATCTTGTCCTTTTACTTATGAGATTGGTAAGCCTAGAACTCTGATACCAATTTGTGACAACTTTAAATTTGAGGTCATGATAGCACCTGAACTAAAGAACGCACAAAGAAAAGAAATATGATAAATGAAGAAAATATGTGAATACGAGATAGAAGTCAGGTCATTGTAATCATAATCCAAAGTACGAATAAAAATACAAAAAAATCCTAAAATACTGGTGTCATAAGTGGTGAGCATATAGAAAAAGGTCCAAAAACTAAAATATTATAATTTGTCTCTAGAACAAGATCTGAAAACTAAGATATAATAATCTGTCCCTAAATATAAGTAAAGACATAATAAAATCAAGAGGAGATCCGAAAATTGTCTTGTACTCTAGAGCTCATTCGTAGCTCAAATACGAAAATTAGTTATCACGAGTCGTCCTCAAAATAGAATCTGCATCGAAAGGGAATAGTAGGAATGAGTAAAGTCTATTTGTACCTAGAAGGTATCATAGGCTGACTGAGTAAAGTAGAAAACAAAACACCTCACTTGCAAATTGGAAAAGTTTCCAAACGGTAGCTCACACCGTCTCCACTAACAGTTGGATAATATAAAGGCAATGGTAGAAAAACTACACAGAGAATATAGCTAAGACTACTAACAGCATAACAACACATAAGGAAAATACAATGATCTAATGTAACACAATGCAATGATGATGGGATAATGATGAATGTAAGATATCACATGGATTTTCATATATATATATATATATATATATATATATTTAAGCCTCGACCTTCAAGACAGGACCCATAAGGGGTTTGCAACCCATATACTTTATCATATCTCAATCTCATGTCTCAATTCACCTCTCTTTTTATGTTCATGAATCAAGTTTTTATAAAGTATCCCATTCACATCTTCGACTAATGTTCACGGATCAAGGGTTTTATAATGTGTTTCTTAGAGGTACCAATTTTAATGAATATAAATAAACTAGAAAAGGATGCATAATCATAACAAAGTCAAAACAATGATAATGAATTAACTAAATAGTGGTTTAAATAAGCTCAAATCTTCTCACTATGACAATAGTCAATGATATGAGCCCTCCTCGGCAACACTAAAGTGAATAGTTATGTAGACATCAATAATATCATCTTAAAAACCACTTTCTTAGGTATTACTATCGTGATATAGACAAATAAAATTAAGAAGGGACTTTAATGTCTATTTAAGTTCCTTCACGGTCAACACACTAATTAGAATGAGATTGAACATGCAAATAAAAGCCTACATATGCCAAATAAAACTCCCACTCGGGTATCACCATAATTATAGTCTCTCAGGTCAACAACAAAATGCAAATACCCCTCCACTAGGGAACATAGTAAAATAATAATTCTATAATACTACTCTTTTGACTAAATTGCCTAACCCATATTATGCTTTACAGGAATTTAAACTACCTAGCCTAGTCAATAGAAAGTTAAGTCATAACCTACCTGAAAAGGACAAAAATCAAAGCCTGAAACGCAGAGCCATTCCTTCACTATCAGTCTCAATACGAGCTAAAACTATCAAAATAATAATCTACGCCTGAAAGAAAGATAATGATACTCATGTCAACTATATTTGAATTAGATATAAAATTAGTTCAACAAACAGGTAAAAAAATAAAAAAGATAAAATCATAACTTAATATTTGAAACATGTTTGTAAAGTCAAAAGGAGTCTATATTTGAAAACTAAGCGAAAATGAAATGAAATTGATGTTCAAATCGATAAAAAGTCACTTTAAGAGTTAGCCTAAAAAGTCTCCAAACTCTAGTTTTAAAACAAGATTGAAAGGTATTTTTGAAGATATAATCATAAGGAGTTAATAAAAATAAGAGCTTAGAGTTTACTTGAGCACGAATGATGAAGAAAACCCTAGAATTCACCTTTTTTCGAAGCTTCCAAGTTCAAAAATGGTGAAAATATTGAAAATGGGGTGTTTATACTGTTCTATGGATATTAACTCGCGATCGCTGTCCCCCACCTTGTATTCCAAGACCTAATAGTGAATTGAGATAAATCTCTCATCAAGATCATAGGAGGTGGGACTAACGATCGTGATAAAGAACCCTACCCGATCTGCCAGAAATACCTATTGCGATTGCAGTTAACCTACCACACGATCTTAATAAATTACTTGGTATAGCCCCATGACTGCATCACCAGGCCTTGCAACCGCAATGAAGTATTAAGAGCTACACTACTTGACAGGAAACTAGATGAAACAACGTTTGAGAATCCTTTTAATGGAACCTCTAGATTTGTTCGAGACCCCACAGAAGTAAATTATATATGCTATAAGACTATTTTGACATATCAAACTCATTGACACTGTTGTGGTTTTGAAAAGAGGTTGTTTACAATAACTTAGCCCTAGGGACACTTAAAAGCATATTTTAGCTAGTTTTCAAACGAAGTATCAAAATTCAAAAAAAAGGCTCCAAACCCAAATAGACTCCACTACTATTGCAAAATAAACATTTTGGATCTTATGAAACTTTTCAAATCTCCATCTGGTGCCCAAAACTTAATATATTGATAGAAGTCAAACTATTGGCTTTTAAACTTCTAATAATCTCAAACTCTCTCAAATTACTCTTGAATGCATCGGGGACTATGTCAATCATTCGCACAACTCAAAAATTGCATGTGGCAACTATGGATAATGACAAAATAATCAAACCATATTTAAAATAAGAATTAAAACCATGATTGTTTCATGGAAAGAGTTATTTATCAACACGGTTCCCCACTCATACATACTTAATATGATATTAGACTTTTTTTATTATTACTAGTCTAAAACTCGGCCATTCATAATACTCCTCCTATTTATCTTAACAAGTTTATCAAGAGGATATAATAATTTAAGATATGAAGTGTGCTTTGATAGTTCTATTGATGTAGACATAGTGACCTAGATTACCAATAAAAAATTTCTTTCAAAATTGAAATTTGTTACTATTATACTTATGAAGTATGAATAAAAGTTTGAACTATGATTTAATCTTCATAATCTTAATATTAACACTTAGAGTTTCAAATATTGGGTCGAAAGTTTGAAGAGTTCAAGATTAAAGTTTTGATTTTACAATAGTTAAATTTTAAATATGTTGATTTTTTTTTACTATGCTTTAAAGTGATCTTGAATGTGGTTATCTCTTCAAGTGAAATTTTTTAACTATGATTTAAGATAATCTTGGAAGTGGTTATCTCTTCAATTTGCCCATTAAATTATTTTATGTCTATGCATTGTGAGTGGGTAGGTTTATGAAATTATAAACTAAAATAAACATGTCCTTTTTGAGGTCACATTTTATGTTTTGTCTCCACTAAGAAAATGTAAATATAACTCATTCATTACACAATTGAAAATTATAAAACATTATACTAATACTTCTAATTAATATTAGACCTAATGGTCAAAGTTTTCTTATTATATTTTTGTAGTTTTTCTAGTATTTAAAATACTTCTACAGAATTTACGTAAAATATTTTGAAGTATGTTAGATCAAGTAGTATAAAGAATAATCATAAAACTTTATAGGTATTTGACTAACATTAGTGAATTTAAATGAAACCGTCTAGATAATTTAAACAAACTGATCTAAAGCTTGATAACACACTACTAAAAATTTGATATTTTCTGACTATAACCTCCAAATACAAATAATTAGTTGAAAGTCCGAATACTGTAGTTGGAATATTTAAATTTAAATTTTTATATACTTCTAAATTTTATGTGACTATAGTGTTGATTATTCTAATCGTAAAATAATGTCAACAAATATTTTGACTCACTACTTGACTACTCTAGCCATAAATGAACATAAATAATAAAATAAATATTTTTAATGCCAAGAAGCACTGGGCTTTACTTTTTATTGAAAATAGATCTAGTATCTCGATAACCCTAATCAGGTAGGCTTATAATTTCAAATCTCACTATCAAATTACACACATTTGCCTCTCGCTTTCTACTACTTCTCCCATTTATTTAAATTTTAGATCTAATAGTTTCCTCCATTTAAGCCAATAGGTAGCAACAAATTTTACATTCATTTGATGGAATTCCGTCATGAACTTCTTTCCTAGGCAATTTTTATAAATTAGATTAGAGGTTTTTTTTTTGTTTAATTTTGTAATTCTTTTGGTGCTGCTAAGTGTTCTTTCTATTTAATGTATTTTTTTTCGATTTTAATTGTTAAACAAATAAATATTTCACAATTGATTTTTTTGGAATGAATCCTTTTTTCTACCTTTTGAATTAATTGATGTAGAAGAATCGGATACTTTCACGTATATATTATTTTTCTATTCCTTGTTGTAGGTTTACTTGATTTTCTATTGGTGCTTCTTTTAATGGATTTTTCTTTTATACATTTTTGTAGTTTGAGATTGATTGAATGTGTATTTGATTGATAAAAATTTTATTTAGCTTATATAAAAATTTGGAAAAACTTAGAAAATACAATTACTGTCGACAACTCATCAGTGGTTCCTATCTTTCTCCGACGAAAATTTGCATTTCAAAGAAGCATGTTGTCTCTCATCCTCGAGTCCAGCGCCGATGTTCATCCCAAATTTCTCTAGCAAACTTTTTTGACAAATTTCTATTTCTCCAGTAATGTTGATTCTCAACAGAAACACTGCGACCCTATGGAAAAAACCCTCTCCAGTGGGACCCTCTCTCAGTTTAGGTATTCCACCACCATCGTCGACTTTTTGGTGGTCATTACTTTTTTGCTGGCTCTTCCTCTCTTGTTTTTTGATTTGCTTTCTTTTTTATTATAGGTAATATCATATCTATCCATTGTTTTTATTTTCCCTAATGCACCAGAAGCAATACAAAAGTGAGGAAGTCCTAGTCAATAAGATTTCAATAACCAATTTCAGTATTAACATGCCAGAAGGACCAGGTGTATTGTGTGTTCTCGTTGTTGACTATCAGGTGCATTCACTCCCTGTCATCTAGCAATTCTATGTATGTTCCTTAACTGTTGGTGGCTGATATTTGTTCTTTAATGGATATTTATGTCTCTGTCTCATTATTCTTGACTTCTTGTCTAGTTCTCAAGAATAGTATTGAACGTGCTAATGTATTTATAATTTTTCCTAGCATATATTTAGGAATATCTCCTTTTGAGCGGCCTATTCCAAGATTCAGTACTGATTGTTTCTTCATACATTCATATTCACATATTTTCTTTTCTCACAGGCTTGTTGTGCTTACGGTACGTAGTCTTGGTCGAATTTATTTTTTGGATTTCTTTGTTGCTTGAGGTGTGTTTTCTTAGAGTTTAGTAGGTCAGACTAGTTTTTCTATTATTAGCTTGCAATTTCTTTGGTGGCTGGGGTTGATGTTGATATTTAGAGTCATGTCTTTGGCTGGGGATGGGTTTAGTGTTGGGGATATGGTCAGGGTTGGGGGATAGGGGGATAGGGGGATAGAGGGGTAAGTGGGGAAAAAGATTCCCTAGGTTGAGAGTAGGGTCATAGATCTTAGGTTCCTTATCAATGAAGTCTGTAGAGCTGGCAAATTTGTTTTCAAATAGGCAAATTAATATAGTTTGTCTTCAGAAAATCAAATGCATAGGTACTAAAGCATGATTAGTAGATAGGTATAAGTTTTTGTACTTGGGAAGTATAAAAATATAAATTGAGTAAGTATTTTGGTAGATAAAGAGCTTATAAAGTAAGAGGGAGAGGTTAGGAGGGGAAATAATAAGATGATGTCGATTAAATTAGTAATTGAAGGGTTTACCTTGTATATTATTAGTGATTATTCCCCATATATAGGCTTGGATGAGGAAGAGAAGAAGAAATTTTGGAAGGATTTAGATGAGGTGGTAGTGGGTGTTTTTATTACTGAGGAGCTTTTCATTAGAGGGAATTTCAATTGGCACATCGATCATCACTGAGGGGTTATGATGATGTGCATGGAGGTTTTGATTTTAGTACGACGAATGAAGGAGGAGCTTTACTTTTTGATTTTGCTCGGTTTTTTGGGTTGATGGTGGCTAATTCTAGCTTTCCAAAAAAACAATTTCACAAGGTTATCTTCCATAGTTTTGTGGCCAACGCTCAGATTGTCTTTTTGCTTCTTAGAAAAGGTAATAGGGGTCTATGCAAAGATTGTAAGATCATGCCAGGTAAGAACCTTTCAACCCAATACATGCTTTTGGTCATTGACTAAGAGATCAAAAAGGTGAAAAGAAAGAGGAGTATGGAGGATCATCTAAGGATTAAATCGAAAAGCTTGACTATGGCCAATGTGATAGAGATAGCAAAGAAGTTAAAGACTAAAAGGGCTTTTGAGAGTAGAGGGAATGCAGATTGTATGTGGGATACGACTGTCAGTTGTATTAGGAAGTTAGCTAGAGAGGTTTTAGTTTTATTGTAAAGATGATCTGGCAAGCACCAAGGGGATTAGTGGAAGAATAAAGAGGTAAATAGGAAGGTAGAGTCTAATAAAAGAGTCTACATAAAGTTGGCCGAGAGTAAGGCTGAGGTGGAGATACAGATGAATAGGGAGGAATATAAGATTGATAAGACAAAATCTATGTTGTTAGTTATGGAGGCTATAGAAGTCGTTTTAGAAAACTTATACACAGTATAAGAAGTTGTACAAGCTATCTAAGGTTAGGGAGATGATGGTTCAGGACCTTGACTAAGTTATGTGTATAAAGGATGCACACAATAGTCTTGGTGGAGGAGGTTCTTATTAGAAGGAGACGGTAGTCTTACTTTCCTAATATCTTGAACAAAATGTTAGGGGATTTTGAGATCCCGAAGTGGCTTTGAGACTATAGTTTTTATATGTTCATTAGGGTTGAGGAAGTTATAGGTGCTATTCATGGGATGCATAGCGACAATCCAAATGAGATTCTTATGGATTTTGGAAATGGCCAACATGAGAAGGTAAGGTATGGTTGACTAGGTTGTTTAAGACCATTTTAGAAGGCATAATACATAAACATGTCCTTTAACTTGACTCCATATAAATCTATGACCTCTAACTTTGGGTGTGTACAAGTAGGTCCTTAAACTTGTATAATGTTGAACAAGTAGACACATATGTCCTATGTGGCATCCTACATGGCCAATTCTCGTCCTACATGGCATCCTAGGTGTATTATGCCATGTAGGTCGTTTATGTCTACTTGTTCAACTTTATACAAGTTTAAGAGCCTACTTGTGCTTACCCAAAGTTGTAGGTCATAGATATAATTTGAGGTCAAGTTAAAGGGTATGTTTATGTATTGTGCCTTTTTATAATGATGAAGATTCCCTAAACTTGGGGTAGAGTATGATGGTTCCATTGCATAAGAACAAGAGAGCATTCAGGATTTCAATGACTAAAGAGGTATTAAGTTGTTAAGCCACATTATGAAGGTTTGGGGGGGGGATAATAAAGTTGAGGTTAAGAAGGGTTATTTTTATTTCTAAGAATTAGTTTTGATTCATGCCATGATGTTTGGCTGGCAATGTCGTTCATCTCATTTGGAGATTGGTGTAGCAGTATAGGGAGAGGATAAAACACTTGCACATGGTGTTCATCGACCTAGAAAAGATCAATTATAGAGTCCCTCGGGAGGTTATTTGTAGATTCTTAGAGGCTAGGGGTATCCGATTAAGTACATTAGGACATTTATGATGAAGCTAAGACTCGTGTTAGAATCATGGAAGGGAATTTAGAGCACTTTCCTATATTGATAGGGTTAGACAAGGGCTTGACTTTTAGCTACTTTGTATTTGCCTTAGTGATGGTTATTTTGATGTAGAAAATTCATGGTGAGGTACCTTGGTGTATGCTTTTTGAAGATAATGTTATCTTGATTGATGAGACCCATAGTTGAGTTAATGCTAAGTAGGAAAATCCTAGAGCTAAAAGGGTTTAGATTGAGTAGGTCCAAAACTGAATATTTAGAGTACAAGTTCAGTGAGGTGAGTGAAGAATGCAATATAGTTGTAAAACTCAATACCTAGGCCTTTCAAAAAGCATATAGTTTCAATTGTCTTGGGTCTATGATCCAAGAGAATGTAGAGATTAATGAGAATGGTACTCATCGTATTAGAGCAAGGTGGATGAAATAGAAAGTCTCTTCCGATGTCATATGTTAAAAGAAGTTACCTCCTAAACTCAAAGGCAAGTTCTATAGAGTGGTGGTTAGAATGGATACATTATATGTGTAGAGTATTGGTCAGTGAAGAACTCTCACATCCAAAAGATAAAAGTGGAGGAGATAAGAATGCTACCATAGATACGTGGGTTTACGAGGAAAGATAATATTAGAAATAAGGTTATTTATGATATAGTAAGAGTGTCTTCTGTGGAATTTAAGATACAAGAAGTGAAGTAGAATGGTTCAAGTATGTGATGAGGAGGAGCGTGGATGCCTACTGCTGAGGTGTAAGAGGTTAGCTAGGGAAGAATTCATATGAGGTTGAGGTAGATCGAAGAAATATTAAAGGGAGGCAATTAGATATAACATGGAGCAAATTTTGATTACCAAGGACATGACCCTAGATAGGAAGGTTTGGAGGATCAGAAATAGGTTAGAAGGATATTAGGGAGGAGTGTATCCTTTCTAGTAGTCACAGTGCTAGTCTTGTTTCGAATTGTGTTATCATTTTTCGTATTACTTGGTGCTAGTCTGGTTTAAGTTATTATTTGGTGTGTTAATACATGTTGTTTTGGTTTCCTCTACTATTTCTTTTCTCGATAGGTTTTTTTCTTGAGCCGGAGCTTTATCGAAAATAACCTCTCTCTCTCAATCTGAGGTAGTGGTATGGACTGCGTATACTTACCCTTCCCAGATCCCACTTTGTGGAAATTTATTGGGTTTGTTGTTCTTATTGTTGCTATTGTTGTTGTATAAATGTTTGACTCCTGAGTTTATTTCGTGTTGGTAGATTCTTCATTGGCATCAATAGATTCTAAGATTCTTCATTGGTATTAATAGATTCTAACACAATATCTAATAAGAAATTTATCATTGGTAAAAAATGGTTAATCCATACAACAAAAAATTATGTGATTGTATTGATGTGATATCTATAAGTCTGTTTAAACAGTCCCAAGATCAATGGGAATGCTAGTTTATTTAAAACTCTCGTTTGACGTAAGGTATAAGGTATAATAGTTTCGAAACAAAATACAAAATTATTTTATCTTGCGCCTGGTTTGAGGTATTAATTAGTCCTGAAAATATTTATCTAACCATTTTGACCATAATGATGGGGTAAGTTATCCCATATACATAGTGACATTAATATAGGGATAGCTAATCTTAAGATAACTTGTTTCCAACTAAACACCGTTATTATTTATTGTTAAAGTTGACCCAAATTTTGTTGACCCGACCCTGAAAGTTTTGTGGTGCAACCCATGTTTCTGATTTTTCATGGGGTCTATGGTTGTAGCGTAGGGATTTTTGGGCCTAGGGTTATTTGTACACATGTATTATATAAGTGTATTTAGTGGGTCATTTCGGACGTAACAAAATTATGTCATTGAGACTAAGGGCTCATTTGTTTGCACTTAATGGAGGTCTGAAGCTGAATGGTTCAAACTTCAGACCATTAAGTGCATTTGTTTTTAATTAAGATTTTAGCTCTTAATAGGTCTGAATATGTCTTAATCATTCAGATCTAGAATCAAGTCTTAATAGGTTTGAATAAGTATTCTGGTGTTGGATAATATTCACCGCCACTCTATTCATAGTCATCAGTCACCACCTCTGCCACCTCCATCATTGTCAACCACCACTAACCACCTCTACCATCGATAACAAATATCGCTACTAACCACTATTGTCAACCGCTACCACACCTACTATCTCTATTATTCTAATTGTATTTACCGACACCACCATCATCAATAGTACCACCATTATCAACCACTATCAGCCAATCCCCACTATCAACCAACTCATCTATTACAACTAGCACCACGGCTAACTACCACTAATACATCATAACCTCCACACATTCTTCGGCGACCACCACCATTGTCACTAGTAACACTACCTCTACCACCACTTCAATCACTATCATCATTACAATTTATACAACCATCTCCACCATCATAACTAACAATATCTCCAACTAGCATCAACACATCATCAACCATCATGCATTCATTTTTCAGTCATTACAATCAACGCCTCCAACTACTAACATCAATCAACGTCACATCACAACCACCACCACTACTATCAACTACAACCATCATAACAGTCACTACAATGCCAACCATCACAACTATCACTACTAACATTACTAATTACTAACATCAATCATTGTCACCGCAACCACCATTATAAACCATCTGCACTATCACTAACAAACATAAATATCTTTTTTTCAATCAATAATAATTTTGTTGTATTCAATTACATACTTTTCTGATATATAATTAGTTTTTTATTCGAATTATATTTTTATTTTATTATATATACAAATAAATTTTTTTTGTACATTCAGATTTTGAAAAACAAACAGTCTTAATCATTTAGTTTTCAGATCTACAGACAACATCTTAATTGTTCAGATGTGCATTCACATTCAGACATCTGAATCTTAAAAAAAAACAGAAATGTAGCCTAAGTCTCCAACATTATACTCCTCTCTCCATTATAGTGAATTCTTTGCGTCTTCCCATGGTTTCCCCCCCTAGGATTTTCACGTAAATCTGTATGTTCTTATTTCTCTTTTGTTAAAGGTTTGCTTATTACTGTTCGATTTATAACATTTATATTAGGAGTAACTTTTAGACTCGAATTTCATTTTAGCTTTTTGCCTCCTTATGAGTTGCATTATTAACATTAATAGGTGTTTTCTTAGAGATGATACTCCCTCCGTTTCATAATAAATGAATTGTTGAATTTTGGCACACAGATTAAGGAAAAAACACTAAAGATATAAATTTAACATAACTTTCCATTTTTAACCCAAAAAAAAAAAAGCTGATCTTGTAATACCTTTTCAAAAGTTAATTGGTTGTCAAATAATAAGGGCAAATTTGAAAAAAAATTCAATGATTCACTTATTTTGAAACACGAATAAATACTCCAATAATTCACTTATTCCGAAACGGAGGGAGTATTTAATTTTGGGGTTAGTATATTCTGATCATTGGATTTACAACTTGAGGACTTGCAAAATCTTATTATGAAAACAAAAGAAAATGTTAATTGAGTACGGTAAATTGCAAACATGAATTTGCTAAATGAGTTTTTAATTTTGGACTTTGTAGTTATGCATTTGACTACAATGATTAGAGAACCACTTTCAAACCAAAAGAATAGAGTCTAAAAATTCATTATCAATTATACGCGGTCTTTATTTTGTTGGTGTTAGTTATAAATTCAGAAAAGAGAAATGATTCTTCATAAAGTTTCCGACACATAACGAGCTAATAAAACTATAATTTTACAGTGAAAAAAGTTTCTAGAGAAAACAAATAGATTGCAAAATACGAGACAAAATATCCTGATATGAAACATTTCAATATGTTACATTTATACATACATGTTGTGAGAATTGCATGCATAGTGGTTACAGTGACAAGAATTACAACTACATATAGTAATAGATCAGCATTGCACTTTTGCCAATGAAAATTACATAGACGATAGTAGCAGTACCTTCGACTGATAGTTTAGTTTTAGTTGAATATACAACTCACGAGTCAGAAAGAGAATTGCAATAGATAAGTAATGAATAATTTATACATAACAAATGTTAAAGTAGCAAATATCTCAGAGTAAATATTACTGAGGTATTTTCATATTCTTCAGTAACTTAAATCTTAATAACAATATTTTGAATTGATAACTCCTCTTTTTCACTGATTTTTCCATCTTCATTTATTATGTTAAACTTAATTTTTTTTTTTATCTGCATCACAATTTGGATTCGATTCTTCTTTGAACCCCTTCCTGATTTTCTTTTGGCGTATGCCATGCGTTAGTTCTCTTCCCTCCCGTGAGTCCTAAATAAAGAGAACTTTTTTCTTAACTTGAGACATACTAAAAATAGCATACCCAAGTAAATATACATCCTCATATATCGGGGTCTTTTTGTTCATGGAATTGCCTCAATGATCATGACTTGCTTTGCTAATATCAAGATTTTTGGATGCCAAAAAATGCTGGCTATTGTTTTTTTAAGTTTACTACTTTTTCTTGAAACTACTTCTGTATTTATTTCTGGTTGTACATCTTCTGAATTATCATATTTCACGATGTTTGTTGTACAAGAATACTTTGTTGCGCCATGTGAATGTCAACGTGCAACTCTAGCTCACAAAATTAGAGATTATATGGATCAACTTTTACAGAATATACAATATCAGGTGCATTTTCATTTTCCATCTAATCAATAATAATACAAGTGAAAAGGAAATAACAGAATATGTTAATACTGTTATCATATAAAATATGTTCTTAAAGACAATTAATCTCAAAAGGTTCTTTATCTATCCGATATACTATAATTTTTGATATATTTTACATTAGAATAATTCCGCTCAACTTACATTAGAATACTCTAGTATTGAATGTAGCTAAACGAGATTTGAAAATGAAACAAGCATCTAAATAGGAATGTCATTATTCTGGTATTTAGTCTAATGCAATATTTGTCAAAACAAACATGGGATCTCAAGTACTTTTGTTGTGTTGGAACTACAACAATTTCATATGAAAACAGTACTCGCATATTCCGTGCTTTCCTTTTCTCTTGTATTAGTATTGATCAGATGGAAAATGAAAATGCACCTAATATTATACATTCTGCAACAAGTTGATTCATCTGATGCCTAATTTCGTGAATTAGTGCAGTACGTTAACACTCACATGGAGTAGTTGAGAATCTTTGTACAACAAACATCATGAAACCTAGCAATTTAGATGATATACAACCAACACCAAGTGCAGAATTGGTTTCAAGAAAGAGTAATAAACTTATAGATAACTGTGGTCAACACTTTTTGCATCCAAAAATACTGGCACTAGCAATGAAAGTCATGGTCATTAGGATCAACCAAGAACAAAGACACCTTAAAGAATAAATATGCTCCCTTGGGTTTGTTAGTATCATTAGAATCTAATGTGCTCCATGTCAAGTAAAAATACTGTCTTCATTTAGATCTTACCGGATAACGGAGAACAAAGCACATGGTAAATGTCAAAAGAAAAACAAGGGGTTTAAGAAATAATGAAACTACTTCAATTTGTGATGCAAAGAGCAACTCTTTTCTATGTAGCTGTAATTCTTTTCAATGTAACCTTCGTATATACAATTTTCATAACTAATTGAACGTATAGATGTAAAATATTGAGATACTTCATATCCTGATAAATTGTCTTACATTTTGCTACCTTTCTGCTTTTTTTTTTTTTGTAAGAATTTTTCTTCACTAGAAATTAGTTTTTTTTAACTCTCTAATGTATGAGAACTTTATGAAAAAATGGAACATATAGTAGATGCCGCCGAATTGACACTTGAGTTGCCCCTACCTGTGGGAAAAAATGAAGAAAATTATTACACTTACAATTTACATAAAGGGAGGAGAGAGGAGGGAAGGAGGGAGGGAGAGAGAGAGAGAGAGTGACTATGAGTTTGTGAGACAAAGTGTCCCATATGAAGTGAGAGAAAGAGAGAGGAGAGTGCGGGTAATTTGGTATTGAGATATGATATTATAAGACTACCCGATAACAGTAGCTAGGATGTTGGATCCATATTCAATTAAAAACGGAGTCTAGTGTTTTCTTAATTAACAAATACTGTTGTTTATTAATTATGTCCATTTTCAACTATAATAGTCGGGTAATGGATCGAAAAAATTGTTGACTTTATTTTCGACTGTAATTGTTAGAGTTGTGACCCGAATTTTATTGATGGACTTTTATGTTCTTGGGCCTAGGACATATTTGTACGCGCGTACTATATAAGTGCGATTTAGTGGGTTATTTTATTATTCAGAAAATCCAGCCTTCTCCACATTATACTCTCTTTCCATTATAGTGAACCTCCTCTGCCTCTACCTGTGGTTTTTCCCCGCAAGGGTTTCCACGTAAATTTGTGTGTTGTTCTTGTTTTCTTTTACTTGTGGTTTGCTTATTCTGTCCGAATCATAACAAACTGGTATCAGAGTTTGGTTGATTTTTTTATTGGGGATGACAACCATGAAGTATGATATTCCGTTGTTGGATTGCAACACCAGATTTTCGTTATGGTAGATTTAGATGCGGGTTGTGCTCGCGCAGATGGATTTGGACGATGCTCTATTAGGGTTTGATAAGATTCCCTCATCGTGGACGGACGAAGACAAACGACGTAAGCATCGGAAGGCTATATCTCAGATCTACCTTCATTTATCTAATCAGATTCTACAGGATGTTTTGAAGGAGACCACTGCCGCTGCATTGTGGTTGAAACTGGAATCTTTATGCATGACGAAGAGCCTAACAAGTATGTTGCATCTCAAACAGTGACTTTATTCTTATCGTATGTTTAAGGGTGTGTCTTTGGAAGATCACCTATCTGTCTTTAAAGAAATCATCTTTGATTTAGAGACTTTGGAGGTTAAGTATGATGAGGAAGATTTAGGGTTGATTTTGTTGTATTCGCTGCCTGCATCATACACGACCTTTAGGGATACGATTTTATATAGTCATGATACTGTGACGATTGATAAAGTCTATGATGCATTGTTCTCTAAGGAGAAGATAAAACATCTTGTGAATGGTCCAGAGACTCAAGGAAATGGTCTCATTGTTCAAGGAGAAAAGACTCGTGAGAGAAATTCTGGGGGTGATGACAGGAATAGGACGAAATCTAAAAATAGAAAAAAACCCTGTAATTATTACAAGAAGAAGGGTCATATCAAATCCGAGTATTGGAAGTTACAGAATAGAGAGAAAAAAAAGCTCCAAAATCGATGGAAAACTAACCACAGAAGTTTGGTGAAGCCAGTTTTGTGAAAGATGACGACAGTGATGGAGAAATCTTAGTAGTTTCTGATGGTAACTCCAAACTCTGTGAGGATTGGATTCTTGATTCAGCTTGCACATTTCATATGTATCATAATCGGGATTGGTTTACAACATATGAAATAGTCTCTAAAGGTGCTGTGTTGATGGGAAATAACACATCTTGTAAGATAGATGGTAATGGAACAATCAAGATCAAGATGTTTGATGGGGTTGTGAGGACACTTGGTGATGTGCGGTATGTCCCAGACCTGAAGAGAAATCTTATTTCCTTGAGTACCCTTGATTCGAACGGTTATAGGTACACTGGTGAAGGTAGAGTCTTGAAGGTTACTAAAGGTGCTCTTATTGTGATGAAGGGATAGAGAAAGTTTGCAAATTTGTATATCATGCAAGGCTCTACTGTTACAGGTGATGTAGCTATTTTTACCTCATCTCTATCAGAAAGTGACGTTGCTAAACTTTGGCATATGCGCCTGGGGCATGTAACTGAAAATGAGATGGCTGAACTAAGAAGGAGAGGACTTCTTAGTTGGCAGAGTATTACCAAATTGGAGTTCTGTGAGCACTGTGTATTCAAGAAGCAGAAGAGAGTCATATTCACTAAAGACATCCACTCAACCAAGCGCACACTTGATTACATTCATTCTGATCTCTGGGGTCCTGCTAGAGTATCTTCTAGAGGAGGCTCTAATTACTTGTTGACTATTATTGATGACTATTCCAGAAATTTTTGGGTGTTCTTTTTCAAGCAAAAGAATGATGTATTGCCTACTTTCAAAGAGTGGAAGACTATGATTGAAAATCAGACAGAGAAGCAAGTAAAATGCCTTCGGACCAATAATGGTTTAGAGTTCTATACTAATGAATTTAATGCTTTGTGCAAGTCAGAAGAAATTGTAAAGCACTTGACAGTTCGTCATACTCCGCAGCAGAATGGTGTGGCTGAACGAATGAATAGGACTATAATGGAGAAGGTGCGTTGTATGCTCTCTAATGCTGGTTTACCCAAGTCTTTTTGGGATAAGCTGCTTCCACAGCTTGCCTTCTTATTAACCGCTCTCCCTCAGTTACAATTGATAAAAAGACTCCACAAAAGGTATGGTCTGATACTCCTGCTAGTTATTCTGATTTGAAGATATTTGGATGTCCTACGTATGCTCATGTTGATAATGGAAAGTTGGAACCTAGATCTGTCAAGTGCTTATTTATGGGTTATAAGCCTAGTGTTAAAGGTTATATGCTTTGGTGTCCAAAAAGCAGAAAGGTTATAATTAGCAAGGATGTTGTATTTGATAAAATTGCCATGCTTTGGGTTCCCTCTGAATCTAGTGTTTTGCCCCCAGACGAGCTTAGTGACATGAATCAGCAAAAGTCAAGCACCCATGTTGAATTACAGATTGGATCAAAATCTACACCAGTGCCTACTTCTAGTCTAGCCCACAGATACAGAGTGGTGCTATTTCTTCTTCACCACTAGTGATGCCACAATATTCTATTGCAAAAAATAGGCCTAGAAGAGATATTAGACCTCCTCAGAAGTATGCTGAAACTGATTTGGTTACTTATGCATTGAGTGTAGCAGAAAGTATTGATTCCGGTGAAGATCCTTCTTCTTACTCAGAGGCAGTTAGTTGTGATGATTTCGGCCGATAGATGATTGCTATGCAGGAGGAGATAGAATCACTTCATAAGAATGACGAATGGGATTTGGTGAGATTGCCTAAAGATAAGAAAGTTGTCCGTTGTAAGTGGGTATTCAAAAATAAAGAAAGAACATCGGGAGTTGAAAATGCTAGGTACAAAGCAAGACTAGTTGCTAAAGCTTACAGCCAGGTTCCAGGTATTGACTTCACCGATGTGTTTTCTCCAATTGTAAAGCATAGTTTGATTCGAGCATTGCTTGGCATTGTGGCCGTACATAATCTTGAGGTTGAGCAGTTGGATGTCAATACTGCTTTTTTACATAGAGAACTTGAAGAGAACATCTATATGCAGCAACCAAAGGGCTTTGTAGTCTCAGGAAATGAGGACTATGAATGCTTGCTAAAGAAGTGTCTTTATGGCTTAAAGCAGTCGCCCAGACAGTGGTATAAGAGGTTTGACTCTTTTATGACCTCTCATATATTTCAGAAGAGTAGCTATGATAGTTATGTCTACTTCAAGGAGGTGAGTGATGGTTCATTCGTGTATCTTCTTTTTTATGTTGATGATATATGGATTGCAACAAAGGATATGAGATAGATAATAAAAGTCAAAGACCATCCTAGTAATGTTTTGATATGAAGGATCTAGGAGTAGCAAAGAAGATTCTTGGCATGGAGATTCTGAGGGATAGAAAGAATTGTAAGTTATACTTCAGTCAGAAAAGATATATTGAAAAGGTGCTTCACAGGTTCAATATGGAAAATGCCAAGCCTGTTAGTACTCCATTGGCAGCTCGCTTCAAACTCTCGGCCACTTTATCTCCAAAGACAGATGATGAGAGTGACTAAATATCTCGAGTTCCATACTCTAGTGCCGTTGGGTCTCTTATGTATGCGACGGTTTGTTCCCGACCAAATTTATCTTATGCTGTCAATGCAGTAAGCAAATACATGGCAAATCCTGGCAAAGAACATTGGAAAGCAGTTAAGTGGATTTTCAGATACTTGCATGGATTTGCTGATATTTGTTTGCAGTTTGGGCGAAACAGAGATGGAGTAATCAGGTATGTTGATTCTGATTTTACAGGAGATCATGATAAAAGAAGATCCCTTACATTCTATGTTTTCACCATTGGTGGTTTTATTATTAGTTGGAAAGCTACCATACAGACTACGGTTGCTTTGTCAACTACTGAGACAGAGTACATGGCTATTACAGTGGCTTTCAAGGAAGCTATTTGGTTGAAAGGTCTGTTTGGTGAACTTAGTAAAGACTTACAAATTACTACGATCTTTTGCCACAGTCAGAGTCCTATCTTTCTTACGAAAGATCAGATATTTCATGAGAGGACAAAGCACTTCGATGTTCGGTGTCATTTTGTGCGTGAAATTATTGCTCATGGTGATATTGTGGTGAGCAAGATTAGTACTCATGATAATCCTCCTGCTGATATGATGACCAAGACACTACCAAGTGCCAAGTTTGAGCATTGCTTGGACTTGGTTAGTGTTAGCTGTTAAGATGTGCCCTTAGGGGCTTTTGTGGAAGAGGTGGAGAGTTTATGTCTTGAAATGGATTTGAGTCCTGAATTAGAATTCGTGTCAAGGTGAAGATTGTTAGAGTTGTGACCCGAATTTTGTTGATGGACCTTTATGTTCTTGGGCCTAGGACCTATTTGTATGCTCGTAATAATAAGTGCGATTTAGTGGGTTATTTTATTATTCAGAAAATTCAGCCTTCTCCACATTGTACTCTCTTTCCATTATAGTGGAATCTCCTCTGCCTCTGCCCGTGATTTTTTCCCGCAAGGATTTCCACGTAAATCTGTGTGTTGTTCTTGTTTTCTTTTACTTGTGGTTTGCTTATTCTGTCCGAATCATGACAATAATAATGAAAACTGTAGTTGGACAGACTTTTAAAAAAGCATAAACATTTAAATTAAAATTTTTCGAATACAGTAGCTGGACTTTCGACTAACTATTTGTAATCGGAGTTTATAGTTAAATAAATATCAAAATTTATGGTAGTGTTATCCAAAATTTCTCCTATTAGTGAATAATATTCATAATTATTCATGTTAGTAATATAATCATAATGATTTTGTTTTACTGCTTGAGATGGTGATAGTTTTCTATATTTGGCTTAATTATAAGCTTGTATATGTATCTCATTAGTTGAACTCATTAATGACTTGTAATCTCGGCACTTTTTGTGAACATATTGGGAAACAAAGCACTTGTTCAACTTTCACATTGTGGCAAATGGTCAAGAAAGTAGGAATTGTTAGTCAACTCCGTACCTACTAGTAAGATCATGTAAAATTATTATATATTGTGTTGTTTTTACTACCTATGCTTTATTACAAGCTTTAAGAAAATGAATTGTGAACGACTCTGGGTATGGACAAACACTCTGTTGGGAGTTCTTCCTCCTAAGTGGGGCCCGACGCAGGGCGAATTCGGATATAATCGAACTCTAAAAAAGTGGATACCGGACATTAGGTGGTTTAAACCCAAAAAAGAAAAGAAAATGAATTGTGAAGTGTTGAACCATTTCAATGCATAGTCGGAAAAAGGTCGGTTAACGCTCGTTTTGAGTTACCTAGTTTCCCTTTTAATAAATTCTTAATTTGACTTTCTTAGCTAATTACGAATTATTCACCTAACACCTTCTGATGCCCACATGGATATACTGCACAGTAGCCAAGAGATAGATCCGTTTTAAACTAAATCACGATGATAACAGCTTGAGAGGTCATTCGGTTGTAAACAAGTTATTATGGCTTAATTATTTCGGGATTGGTTATCCATAAATTAGTTATTCCATTCTCAAGGTTGAATAATAGTAGTACTACAATTCAGAGATAACTAATCTCGAGATGAATTATCTCTATATTTTATCTCAACCAAACGTGGGATAAATTCATTCTGAAGTTAATCCACTGATTAGTGATCTCTTTTCCCCCTTCTACCAAATGATCCCTTAATCTATTATTCTCTTGGGAATCATTTGGTTTAAGGGATAAAGGACAATAATTCCATAAAAAAAATATAAGGATTATTTTATCATATGTCAGGTCAGAGGCATTAGTTAGTGTAGAGATTATTTATCCGATCATTTATGTCATATTAATAGGAGATAATACATCTAAACACCTCTAAATTTGAAGTCAAAACTTACTTTAGACCCTAAACTAATTGGGTAATTATTTACCCCTCTTAATAACTTTCAAGTGAATTTTTTTCCACCCTAATTGTTGACTTGACAATTTTTTTAAAAATCAGCGCGTTAATTGCTTAAAAAACATGGAAAATGGTGGGTCCCACCTTTTAATTTTACAAGTCTTCTTCATAACCATCCCCTTCCCCCACCCCCGCCCCCACCCCCAACACCTTCATTTCTTCATCTTCTTCGTACCCCCCACCCCATTTCTTCATCTTCTTTATATCCTCCACCTCCACCCCACCCCGTTTCTTCATCTTCTTCATTTAGGCTAAATTCATTTTTTTTTTCAAGAACACCATTACTAAGCTCCATTAACCCCTCCCTTCATTATTTTTTTTGCCTTCAAATGACTACATCCAATTTGTGATGATAAATAACTTATGACAATTTATCACTTCCTCGTCTTGCGCTTATTGGAGCATTTGAGAAGGTTTGAAATAATGGTGTTAATGGTGAAGAAAATTAAAGGAGGAATCATTTTCATGGCAGATCGGAATAAATGAACGAATATTAGTATTATTACTGCTAAATCGTTTGATAGATCTGAAATTATTGTGGATGAGTTTAGGTTTTGTTCTACTTGCAATTGTTGATTTCTAAATGTTGATGGAGGAGCCATGACTTAATCTACATAAACAAGTTATTTATCAATCTTTTGTTAAATTCGAATCAAGTTTCTGGTGTTAATGGTGAAAAATGATGTTAATGGTGAAAAAGAAATTAAAGGAGGAGAAGAAATGGTGGCTGGGGGCTGTTAAAGAATCGAAGGAGGAGGAACGGGCCGGGGGAGGGGGGGGGCTGGAGAAGAAGAAGAAGTAGGGGGGGTTCTTTATATATATATATATATATATATATATATGTGTGTATGTATGTATGTATAAAGTACAAATATATTTTTTGCTTTTTAAAAAAAATATATAAAAATAATATGTGTATTGGATTAATTTTTTTTAAAAAATTACAATTTCTTACGTGGTAATGACATGACACTGATATGACACTGATTTGACAATGACGTGGGGCGTGTGTACTTTACTCTCCATAGTGAGAGTGGTATAATTTTTATAGGGTGGAAAAAAATTCACTTGAAAGTTGTTAAGGGGGGTGAATAATTGCCCGATTAGTTTAGGGTCTAAAGTAAGTTTTGGCTACAAGTTTAGGGGTGTTTTGATGTATTATCTCTATTAATAGAATATATGGGAAAATAATAAATCTCATGTGATATCCTGATCCATAATATAACTTTGTTGATATCATCCCCATAGAAAATGACCCCTTAGTGTGTGTTGGGGGTTAAGGGTGTATCAAAAATGTTTTTTCATAAAAATAAGTGGGTTTCTTTTTTTTTTTTTTTTTTTTTTTTTGTTTGATTATAATTATAGAAATATTATCCTAAAAGGATTTATATAATTTAGGAAAATACTATGAAAGTTGAAAGTGGGGTGATGAGGATGGAGGTTATGGGAGTGAGGGTGATGATAATCGTGAGTTGGAGGTTGGCCAAGATACAATATTTTTCCATTTTTAAAGGACTTCTTTAGCAAGAGAAATATTTCTAAAATTTTTGACCAATTAAACATGAGAAAATCTCTATAACGAACACACCCGTAGTATATAAGTGTTTTCCTTATTATTAACAACGAGAACGAAAACTATTTGCATGTTAAGTATATATTGATACGAGGGAGTATACAACACTTGATTGTGCATGGAGATTAAGAAAGAAATGAAAACTTTATAATGCATAGTTTAAAATTTAAATAAGCTTTAGATATGTTTATAGTTATAAATATCTCATTAAAAATAAAATATAAATTTTGAGTTAATTGTCTCTGAATACAAAAAGATAACATTTTTTGTTGAGAATTGAGATAAACATATTAAAAGATAATGTAGGTCACAGAAATCACGGAGATAATACATTATCACAAGAACTTGAATGAAATTATCTTTTACGAGATTAAGGCTTACACTTGCTATCAGACCGTAGTACTAATTTTGCTTCTATTATCAAGAACAATTACAACCTTGATCAAATGGAAATTTTGGACCCCGAACTTGAGTCTTATAGGTCCAAATTTAATGGTTGCGAGAATAATAATTATAACGTTTATGTAGGGTCATGTACTTGTTTTTCCTAGCTACAATGCTTTTTTTGAGAAGCCTTGTTTGTTTCTAGACCAAATGTTTGTGAGGAAGTATTATAGGAGGATGAGACTTGGAATATTGTTATTTTCTGTAGTTGCAATGCTGGCTGAAAAAAATGGGAATCGGGATGGTTGATTGGCTTGTGGATGATTGGAATGCAGAAACAATAAATTTCTATCAGAAAATGGGAACGGAATATAGGCTTTGTATATTGTATGGTGATAAGCTTCAAGCATTTGGCATGAAATTCAATTGATGCTCACCTTTTCAGCTTCTTAAATACTATCAGTATTAGTTCTTTTGTTTTCTCTAAGATATGTTATACAATTACTATTTGAGTATTGACGTAGTTTTTTACTTGAGTCGAAGTCTGTTGGTAAATAACCTCTCTACCTTTGTAAGATAGTGATAAAATCTGTCTAAACATTATCCTCTCTAAACTTCACTTGTGAATTCACAATGGGTGTATTATTTATATTCTTGTAATTGATTGTTCATGATGTAGGTTTTTTGCAGCCCATGCATTCCGTTTGTACTTGAGTTTATTCCAAATTTGATTTAACACGATCAACTTCTTGGAAAAAATATGTTGACACATGAATCAAGGTTAGTTAGATTTTGCCAGGCGCATCTCCCTGCCTAACTTCTTGAATGATTTTTTCATACAATCAATTCTTCTTCTTGAGTTCTGAATTCTATACAACAGTTTCAAGTGCTAATAAAAGAGTTTTAAATTTGAAACTTACATATATTTTGTGAATCTCATGACACAATTAATGAATATAAAACAAGCAGACTAATAAGTTCGGCCGAACTCAATCATGAGCTACATTTTAAGGGTTTAATATAGATGAATGAAGTTGCTATTGAAATTTATTCATGTAATTTCTCAAACATACATTTACGCAAAAAAAAAAAAAAAAAAGATTGAAATATTGAGAGGAATTCAACCAACAAATGAAATTGCTCCAATAAAATGTAACCACAAAATTTTCTAAAAAAATGAAAGAACTCATCAATTTTTGTGCTGAGGACAGGCACAATTTTGTGTACCTATTTCATTTGCAAGACAAGGTGGCAGAACCTTATTTCCATATTAGTACCAAATCAACCTTTTCTTGGCAAATCCACTTACGAATTTGTCAAGCACATTTCAATGGTAAAACCAGGCATAACAACCACAGCTGCCATTTCCCGTCACATGAGAGTTTACATTTATGAACAAACTCTTGTTCCATCAGTCTCTCGAAAATAACTGTCATGCTATGTTCATTGGGCATGGGGATTATTCCTGAGTTTCATAGGCTAGCTTTCAAATGTTGACCATATTCAGGCACCTTTTAGCATCATCTTGAAAAGTCATGTGACACTTTTTGCTCAAACTGTGCCATAAGAAAATTTTGGCATGGTCACCTGGACTGCCTGAAATTGTGGTATATGTTGAAGCAATATAGTCAATATTCATTGATAGTATGTCAACGTGCTTTTTTCTTGCTATTTGAATGCCACAAGGTATTGGATATCCCAAGATTTTGTGGCTAGAGACACTTACACTTCCAATTGGCTTCTTGAAGGTAATTATAGGTTCCTATCGAACATTTTATTTTTTCTATTTGTAAAAGCAGAAAAAAGAAATAGTTCTCTAACAATTTAAAGTAGAAGTTAAGTTATACATACTACAATAACAGAACGATCTATTACAATATTATTATAGTCTAATTTGTGAGGGTATTTTAGTTATCATTTTTATCAGGTGATTAATTACTACTTCTAATGTTTATCGATCATGAGAGTACCCTCTTAATTTGGTAAACGGAAAATACCTAACATTAGGATCAATTTTAACAAAGCTAACTTTTTATATGAGCTAGATGGTAACTTTGCCAGAAGTTAGCTCTTGTTTGTTTGGCCTCTTTTTGCTTTCGGGTGATAGTATCACAAATAAGTGTTGTAATTGTGGTCAGATCTAGCTTCCCTCTGCTAAACCAGAAATTGTCCCAAGAAGGTCTGGGTAACTTATTTTCTTTTTTTAATCACTTAGCTTGTAGTCATTGTATTGGTTATATGAAAATTGTGTAAAGGTGTTTTAGTCGGTCAACAAAGAAAACATATATTTTAAAAGTGAAATGGTACTAAAACAAAAATAAATATGAAAAGTGGAATATATATGGGGAAGCTCTAACATTTTTGAGGAAGGCAAGTATAAGTCCACATAATGATGCATCACAATCGATGGCCTTGATGTTTTCATCCAGACACTCTTTTTTTTCTTTGTAAAACTTTGAAAATAATTGTCACGATCCGAACTGGGGCCCTTGCCGACACTACTAAAAACTTCGCTATTAGCTACCAAGGTTAGCGAGGGATAAATTGTATGTTGAAATTGTGAGGGACTTTGCGATGTTGTCCTTCATAAAAATCAAATATTTTAATTTTCATTTTTTTTAAAAGAAGGAGAGGGACATCCCTCACTAAAATTTGATGATAATTAAAAACTAATATTAAATTTATTATAGCGAGGGATTTCCCTCTCTAAATAATAACAAATACATTCATATTTCAAAAAAAAATTAAATATAATTTTTAATATTTTTATTTTCATCTTTTTTAAAAGGCGAAGAGGGACGCCCCTCACTAAAATATGATGATAATAAAAAACTAATATTAAATTTGTTATAGCAAAGGATTTCCCTCGCTAAATAATAACAAATACATTAATATTTCAAAGAAAATTTAAATATAATTTTTAATATTTTCATTTTCATCTTTTTAAAAGGCGAAGAGGGACGCCCTTCACTAAAATATGATGATAATAAAAAACTAATATTAAATTTGTTATAGCGAGGGATTCCCCCCGCTAAATAATAAAAAATAAATTCATATTTCAAAGAAAATTTAAATATAATTTTTAATATTTTTTTAGTTGGTGACAATGCATTAATAAAAAAATAAATGAAAATGAAATATAAGTTATCCAAGGAGTCCTCCATAAGATACACATAATTATTTTGTGATTTTTTTTATTGTAGCGAGGGAAGTTTCTCACTAAATTAAATATATAAAATAACCATATTATAGATTTGCAGAAAAAACAGTAGCAATGATATCAATTATTTGATCACTCAATAATTGGTTTAAAACTTTTTTTTCTTTTCATACTATTAATTACATTATTTTTCTACACATAACCAAAAGCATATATATATATATAAAATGGTCTATTAGTGGTATAAGTAATACTATAAGTAATGGATTAGCTTATAGTTGATATTGTATAAATAGAAATGAACTAGTGATATTCTTATGTAATGTTATTGACTCATCGTCGTATAATTTGATGACTACACTAAGTAGAGATATACTACGAGGTATTATTGATTGATTAATCTATATATCAATAACTACAACAAAATAAAAGAGTATCTTTAATATCTTTATTAAAATAATATTGATTGATTAACTTATACGATAGTTAAACTAAGTAAAATTTATTAATGATTTTTTAGAAATATTATTGACTGCTAAGTTATACATTGACATCCCCAGACCTCACTATGTGGGAATACACTGAATTTATTGTTGTTGTTGAAGTTATACATTGACAATTATACTAACCGTAAGTATTAGCGATGTCATTAAGTAATATTAGCAAATAATATATTAATATATATTTTGAAAACTATACTAATTAGTATTAGTGTACTAATAATATTTATAAGAATTATTATTGATTTATCAACATATTTATCCATTTATCTATACTATTATAAAAACATGAATATAAATGTTGGTTGACTAAAATATACTTCAAATATTGAAGGACTTTTATACTCTAAATATTTAAGTTAAATTAAGATAAATTTGTCAAAGAACACCGTAAAATAGTATTATCCTAATTTACTTTGGCCAGGAAGTATTCTAATCCAATTTCTTTTTTCAAGAACTCATATTCTCACAAAAAAAAAATATAAGGTCAAAGAATTAAACTAAAGCATTATCCTAAAGATAAAAAAAAATTAAAGAAATACCCCTCATAATACATAGTATCCTAATATACTTTGAGTGGTGTATCATAATCCACAAATGTTTTCAAGAAATCAATATTTCAGCGTAAAATAAATTACAAAATCCGCCTTTTCAATAACTCTAACTCAACAATATAATTTTTTTTACATGAATTTACTTAATCATTAATTTTCAACTCACATATAAGGATGTTCACGAGTTTTATATCTCAACTCTCCATTGTTATATTTATTTAGCAAAGTTTTTAGTAACAGTGGTTGATTTACAATCGAAATTTTTTTTAAAAAATGAAGTACCAGCTTATACTGACTTCTTTCCTTTTTAACTTGTCACAATTCACATTATAAGAGTCAATTTGACAAATAACTATAACAAAAATACTATAAGTTTTAATGTGATTGTTTTCATATTAATATGATGAAAAAATACATCTTATAAAATCGGTCAAGAATCAATTTAGCTTTTAATGATATTCTTAATAAATATTTTATTAATTAAATTAGTATTGATTTACTCATATTTTAATACTAGGGGGCGGGGCATGTGTTGGCATGGGATCAACATCGATTATATTTAGAATACTATTTTAAAATTTTAAAGTAAATATTCAAAATTCGATACCAATTAGATGCTATTATAAGAATAATATATGATAATTTGGGAGACTTTTTAAGTTGTTAACTATTGTAATTTATAATATTTTTTATGTAATTTTCAAATAATATGCGTTACTCTCCTTGTCCAAACTTTTGTTGCATTGATAATCAATTAGATTTTTAAAATAATTTAAGTTTTTAAGTAATGTGATTTATAATACTTTTCTTCTATTTCAATTTAAGTGACACTGATATAATTTCAAGAGTCAATCAAATATTTTATATCTTTTAAATTTTTAAGTTGTTAATTATTATGATTTATAGTATTTTTTACGTACTTTTTAAAATATATAACAAATTAATTTTTATGGTGATATTTTAAATTGTTAACTATTTTAATGTATAATACTTTTTATGTAGTTTTCAAATAATATACGTTACTCTCCTTGCCCAAACTGTTAGTTAATTATATTTAAAAAATAATTTAACATTTTAATTATTGTGATTTGTAATACCTTTTCTTTATTCTAATTTAAGTGTCACTGATATAATTTCAAGAGTCAACCAAATATTTTATATATTTTAATTTTTTAAGTTGTTAATTATTGTGATTTATAGAAATTTTTACGTTGTTTTTGAAAATATATAAAAAATAAAAAAAATTTAAAAAATAAATTAAAATAGAGGAAAAAAATGAAGCCAAGGAAAAGGATCAATGAAGTTATGTCAAAGCAGACAAGTTGATCTTTAAATTTTTTAAGTTATTAATAATTTTGATTTCTAATTTTTTTTATGATTTTTTTTGAAATATATAACAAACAATTTATTTTTAGATATTTTAAGTTGTTAACTACTATAAATTATAATACTTTTTATGTAATTTTCAAATAATAAATATCACTCTTCTTGTCCAAACTTTTGTGGCATTGAAAGTCAATTATATTTTAAAAATAATTTAAGTTCTTAATTATTATGATTTACAATACTTTTTCTTTTATTCCAATTTAAGTGTCACAATACTTAGATGACCATAATAATTAATTATGGGTGATATAGTAAAATCACAATTGAAACAACGAAGCATACATGTCTTAAATGACTTACAACAACCAATTAGAAGTGATATAACAAAATTACTATAAGAAAATCCTTCTGAAAAGATTGAAGTGTACTTCATATAAGGAGTCAAGTTTATTTAAAACATCAAGAGTTAATTATCATTTTATATCTATTTTATATTTTTTATTAAATATGATTAATTTTTTTAATATTTAGATGACTTATAATAATTAATTAGGGTTGATATTTAGTAAAGTTGCTGTTGGAGCAGCTGAATCAGACATGTCATAAATGTCATAAGATGTCAAGAGTTAGTTTATTCTTTTATGTCTATTTTATCTTTTTTATTAAATATTATTAATTTTTTATTGTTACATGACTTATAATAATTAATTAGAGGTGATATGGTAAAATTACGATTGAAGCAGCTAAAGCAGACACGTCATAAATATCTATTTTAATTTTTTTTATTAAATATTATTAATTTTCAATATATAAATGACTTATAATAATTAATTAGGGTGATATAATAAAATCATGGTTGAAGCAGGCAGCTGAAGCAGACGCGTCGAAACTAGCTGCTTCAACCGGTGCCATCATAAATATTTATTTTACCTTTTTATTAAATATTATTAATTCTTAATATATAAATAACTTATAATAATTAATTAGGAGTGATATAGTAAAATCACGATTGAAGCAAATAGCTGAAGCACACACATTGAAACCACCTGAATATAGAAATAATTATATATCAAGTAGGTGTGTAAGGATTATGGGTGAATCAATATATAAAATGGCTCATATTTTAATAAAAATTAAAATGGCAAGGATTTGAATTAAATTAACCCTCCAAACAAACCAAAAAAAAAACATGGCTTAAAATAACAAGGGTTTGGGTTAAATTAATTCTCCAGATAAAAAAAATATGGCTTAACTTGTTCCTCTAACTCCTTCCCAACATAATTTTCCACCATTTTTTCCCTAAGTAAAGTTAATCAATTTACTAAAAATTAAAATTGTAAGGATTTGGTTCCCCGTCTTTCTCCTATTATTTCCCACCATTTTTTTAAAAATGCTTTTCACAACAGAGTTTGGGTTAAATTATAATTTTATATGTAAACCCTACATTCTAATTTGGGCATTGGCTGGACTAGGCAGAAGCTCCGACGTCACGGTGCTAGTCGCTGGGTTGGATTTTGATAACCTCTCCTTGCTAATTGAGAATCTTTTTTCACATTAACGGTACTTTTCACCTTTTTTGATTGAGTAGTTACGTGCTTTTTTGTTTGGAAATATATTTTACCCAATTTTTGTTTTGGGTATTTTTAGTAACAATAGATATGCTTATTCTTTGTCGTCAATCTAATGTTTTTTAGATTTTTCCGCAGCTTTGCATATTCTATTGTATCTAGTATCGTGTATTCCATGTCCTATTTATGACACGATGTATCCTGTGATAATGTATAAGTTGTACATTAGGATAGTTAAGGGGCAAATATGGGCAACTTCCTCTGTTTTGAGCAAGACATAATTTGAACTTTATGTTTAGTGTTATTGTTTATTTTCTGTATATAATTGGTGGTCATTATGGCTGTGATGTTGCCAAGTACAAGTTGAACCTATTCGGTGTTCACATCCGATTGAAACAACTACAAGTTTAGCTTTGAACTTACAAAGATTTTTAAAAGCCAAAATGTCATGGATTTTAGCTAGTATTTTCTCTTATAGACTTCTGCTTTAAACCTAAAAGTCAGAATTTGTTTCTACAAACTCAGCACATAGTTGTTGGAGAATTTTACTCCATAAAAACCATCTGCAACAATTATTTTAGTGCATCAGGTTCTTATGGGGTTGAAACTATCCCTTTTGAGGAAGAACAGGAAAGCTTGTTGTTACCAGCACAACATGAAAAGCTCAACAACTACTCTCTTATTCTGATCCTTTAAGCCTACTCTTAGTTTACCTAGGTAACTTAACAAGCCCAGTTGCAATTAATAGAAAGGAAAAAATTACCAGATCAAATAATTGATGCTGGGCTAAGTACATAGTTTCCACATAGGTAGCATCATTAGACCGAATTCTCTCAAGAAATTCAGAGAATGTGATCAGCTCTTGCTTTTATTCCTGGCACAAATAGGTCCTTCCAACCTGGAAGATGGTTTAACTCAATATCATGATGTTGTGCTAACATTGTTCTTAATGTTTTGTTACCATTAGGCGAAAAAATATGCTAGGAATTAGATAATAGTACACTGCTGCAGTATTGAATAGCTATAGCTAAGTTAAAATAAAAGTATTAGAAGTATTATTATAGTCAAGTGCATTGTTAAGTATCTCTGACAGGAGGAGTTGTGCGGATGGTAAGTACCCTCCACCTCCAGCCCTAAGATGTGGTTTGAATCATTAAGAGAGCAAAAGGGTGAGATTCATTGCTTTGAATAATAGTTATACTTGCAGATAGTCATCAACACCCTCATGAGTGTGAAGAAGATCAGTTAGCCTTGACATAACTGTTGGTTTTCAACTAATAAAGGAGGTAGTCATCTATTTGTTCCTGATTGCTGAAGTTAGATTGTTTTATAAGCAAAAATAGAATGCTTTATTTTTATTTGGAAAGATACCTTCTTTATCATAAATGAGACAAAAAGAATATTCTGAAATTGGGAACATTCACACTTGTAATACAACAAGAAATGTTTTACTGATAACTTATTAAAACAATGAAAATTGGTATCTTCTTTGTAAGAGTAAATAGCAAACATAATAAATTTTATAAAGACAAACAGAAAAACATTAATGCTTAATAGTTAATCCTAAAGTAAACACACAGATATCATAATAAACTAGACATAACAAGATATTGGTTGTGATAGTTAACATGACTTTTTAAGATCTGGGCTTGAGCAGCCCTCGTTGGCTAACTTGAACAGATGAACCTGAGATGTTGTAGCCCTGTCTAAATTGAGTGCTGCAGCAAAATTATTCTAAAATCATATCATTAAGTTTTATAAAATGTTGCAAATTGAAATTAAGAATGTAAAATAATAGTCAAATCAAGCTTATAGGAAAAAATGTGATTACGCAGTCCAAAATTGTAGCTAGCTTTCCACATCCTTGATAGAATATGAGATAAGTGTTTCATATTAAAAAAGTGTCTCTTGTGAGCAATGGCAACTCTAATGCATTCAATATGTGAAATAAGTCTATCTCCTATTTTCTTTCTATAAACTTACATTGGCAAAACAAATTATAAGGACATCTTCTAAATCGGTTGCTTAAAATGTGTTTTTCTTACTTGCGAATTTAAATAAGTAATGAATAATGATTACTGTCTTCTTCCCAAACAAAAATTTATCATCTTTATATTTTAGCTTCCTTCATTATGACAACTCTGTGAGTTCACTGGCATCTTTCTAAGGCAACTTCTAACGTCTTGGACTCGACTTCTGTGGTCATTTTATCTTCATTCTCCACAAGTTTTTTCCCATTGATTGTTTCACAACCAACATCAGATGCATCATTCATCTTATCAGGAGTTGGGAATGTCTAGGGACCCAATGTCACTCTTTCAGGAATTTCTTTTAAACCTTTTTAGATGAAGATACACTTGTTTTGCAATCAGCATCTGATGCATCACTTATCTCATTTGGAATTAAAACAATCAGGGACTCAATGTCACTCTTTTTAGGCTTTCCTTTTAGACCTTTTGGATGAAGATACTGGTAATTATTTATACATTTTAGATGGTAGTAAATTTTTTATGCAATTGTGGTCTATTATTTTTATTTCATTTGCAGGAAGAAGATCCATATGAAAATTAGAGATGAAAAAGAAGCCTAGGTTGAAACACGGGCAGCGGATACTTACGTAAGTTCATGTCTTGCTTAGAATTTATTTTATATCATTTGTTATATACTAATTTTACTTTTAATATAGAATCGATACTTTCAAGCAATTGAAGAGATCAAAAAGAGTCGACCAACAAATGATCAAGGCAATTCAATCATGCCATCAGGGGAAGAAACTCTCTCATGCTGGTTGGATATAGTTGGGGGCATGTGTAAGGGAAGGGCATATGACCTTTTCTCTGAGAAGGAATTTTAACGTCTTTAGTGTGGATTGCAAGGTATAGGGAGTTCTGCCATCATATGAGCAATTTAAGGAGATGCGTCATGAAGTTCGAGAGCTTGCTAGGAAGTATGAGGAGGAACGAAAAAAGAAGGATGAAGGAGTGGCGTAGGGCGAAACTTGAGTTAGACGCCAAAGAATTCAAAGCTCACGTAAATACCTTGATGATGATGGTGGAGAGGATGGAATTGAGTATTAGGTGGCATTGTTGTTTTAGGTTTGAATTTTGTTAGTTTGAAAGAATTTGTTTGGTGATTCTTTGCACACTTTTTGATACTTGTTTGCATATTGTTTAAGTTGGATGAATATGTATGAAGTTTGGTTTCTTAATTTTAATGTTTGAATTGTTTCGGAAATATTTTTCTTATAGTTTTGCTGGTTAATATTGGTTGTATGTTGATTTTCTATTTAAATATTGTGTTTTAGTGCAGTAAAAAACTAATAATAACACCAGATTGGCAAGGGAATTCTGTAGCTATATCCCTCAAAATATTCAAATATTAAATTAATGTTTTATTTAACTTAGCGAGGGATATCTCTCAATATATTTAAATTTATAATTTGTATTAATTTTTATGTACCAAGGGTCGTCCCTCGCTAAATAATAAATTAATATTATATATATTTTTAATATAGCAAGGGACGCCTCTCACTAAATAATAAATTAATATTATATATATTTTTAATATAGCAAGGGACGTCCCTCACTAAATAATAAATTAATATTATATATATTTTTAAATATAGCAAGGGATGTCCCTCACTATGTTATATTGTTTTGAAAAATTGTGAGATCAAAACAACGATGGTTGAGTGTCGGAGTCATTCACTACTTTGCGAGGGTCTCCCTCACTAATAATTAGCAAGGCTCAAATTAGCAAGATACGTTGTAGTGATGGCTGCCCTCACTAAATCTTGATTAGTGAGGGACGTTCCTCACTAAATCACATGGCTAAGACAAGACTTTTTAGTAGTGCGGGACAGACATTCTAAACCAGTCATTGCCTAAGATGACCCCTTAGCCTTACCTGAAGAGCATGATAATAATAATGATAAACTGCGGAAGCTAACCAATAGAATAAAAAAATGAATTTAATAACCAAAAGAGTAAGTCTATGAATAAAAAACCAAATCCTCAAGGTAATACCCCAACCATTATCTACAAAGCCTCTAACCAAAAATACCAATCACGTCGGGACATGACCCCGACTATGTACGGAGAGAAATAAAAAAGAAAGTACTGAATTGATAAAAGACTAAAAAAAATCAGGCTTTCTGAATGATGGAGGGATTGCCACTTCAATAACTATAAAATACGAATACCAAACCACCTAACACTGCACAGGGTCATAAGAAAAGCCCTCCGAACCTACATCATAAAATGATGTAGCGTTCGGGGACGGTTAGTATGACGAGTATTGACATACAACCCAAAGAAAAAGATAAAATATACATATATCAAAACCAGTAATAAAACACATATCCAACAATAATAATGTAGTAGAATGTCGGGGTAGGTGACGAGGGACATGAACATGACCATTAAAACTTTAATCCTGAAATATGTAGCTCATACATACCATCAAAGAACCACGTGCTATATGGGTCCGACTCCTCCTGACAAAAGTACCCCAATCCATGTTAGCCGCATGAATCGAGGAAATTTGGATAAAGACACCGAGGCGATACCTTTTAAAAAATATACTGTGTAAAGTAGACAGAGTGGTCATAGTCCCCCAACATCGGCAAACGTGGTTTCCAGTGTTGGTCCTTCTGGGACTACACCTTCTCGGTGAGTTACACAATTCCCTTTAATCCCAATTAAAATATTTTCACATACTATTAACCATGGAATTTTCTATTTAGGCATTACCATATTGGTATTGTCATACCAAGAGATTTGCAAGTTATTCAATTACGCGATACCATATCCATTTAACCATTTAGATTCTAATTATTATTTAAAAATCCACAATCATTTCCCCAAGGTCATTTCCAAAACTTTTTTACCTTTATACCCATTAATGTTATGAAATTTTTCCAATGAACAATTGAGACACTATGAAATCCTTGTTTAAAATCTAAATTACAACATGGGTTGAGGTTTATGTCATTATCATGCAAGACCCTAATAGCTTGAGATTCCACATTACCAATTCCACCATATTTATGCACATATTTCAACTCCAGGATCATTATACATATATAGAAAACCCATTAAAATAAAAGGAAATCAATTTAAAGGTCTAACCACAAACTTACCTCAACCCTATTTTCAAAACCATAATTAAAGAATACATAAAAAATCAAGTAATTTGATGCAACATAACAAGAAGTAAATTATGGAGTGTCCAACATTCCTTAATGATGGAAGAATTTTGAGGGAAATTTGATTTTTGAGCCCGGAGAGTTGAATTCTTGAGAGAACCCTTAGTTTACTTCACTTGAGAGTTGAAAAGGGAAAGAACAATGATAAAAGTTGTTAATTGATAGCTTAATAGAGGTTGGGGAATGTTAAAAGTATTCTCATGGGGTTAAGTGATATCGCCCAAAAGTACACCTCTTTAGAAGTATAAAACAATCACTATCAAAATATAGTAACCCAACTAGGTTGGGGTCAAACTATAATACCCCATACTTTTCTTAGACGAGTTTAACTCCTTATTGCTTGAATAAGAGGCTTAAAGCCTGAAAATTTCACTAAGTGTTGGGGACTTAGTCTTATTTTTGGCCACTTAACTTTGATGATTTTTATATTGATCTTTACGACCTCGAGATGCTGATTTTTGAGTTAATTCATGTTCAGGAGTATAAAGAGCATGTCTCGGGAAAGTTTCAAATTTTTTGGAAGAGGATTGAGTCATGTTTGGATTTCAATTCTAGAACCTCACCACAATAGTGGATCTTCGTGGTGGGTATAGCGATGAGTCCTTCATCGCGTCGCGGTGTCCATTTAATTAGCATTTCAGTTGCAAATTTAATTCTCTGAGGGGCAATTGAGTCTTTTCCCCTTAATGCAATTCATAAAAACACGAATTTAATAGTCGTTTAGGGCATTTTATGCTCATTTCCCCCCAATTTCCTCTAAAAAACTAACCCTAATTATCCCCTAAGTTGTAACGTCATGAGTCTGTAGCCCGGACGCTATACGGTGCTAGCGACCCCGTAGGACCACCAACTAGCCCATCATTCGTACCTGCTGTGAGCAATGAATAATAATAACACTGTAATAACAATATAACTGGTATAAATGCAGAAGTTAGGCTGAGAATTCCGTAAGGTTCATAACTGACAAAAAAATCAATACTGAATACTGAAACAACTGTCTGAAACACACTAGTCTGAAAGCCTCTAACTATTTGAATTATTGAGTTGTTGGGACAATCCCCCAACTAACTTCGACTACTAGAAATTGTACTGAAATACTGAAATAATACTCTATCCTCGAACTATAAGGACCTGCCACTAAGTATGCTGCTGATAAGATGGGCTGCTAAGTGGGTTCAGGAGCCTTTGCATCTGAACCTATGATATAAGATATCATAGCACAAAGAAAAGTATGTGTCAGTACTTTGAATATACTGGTATGCTAAGTGAGGTAAGCTGATATGCATGGGTTCATATGCATGAACAATAATTAGTTGAGTACATAAACATAACTGAATGAGAATACATGCATGAATACATAAATTGTATCTGAAGTCATGATAACACTGGATATTGAGTTCTGGATTACTGATTCACTGATATCTAAGTTACTGATACTGTATAACTGATAACTGAGTGACTATATTTGACAGTCCTAATTTTGTAGAACTGATCAGAGTTCTATACTGATCTGTGTGACTATATCCGATAGTTCTGATTCTATAGAATTAAACTGAGTTCTATATTGAAATTTAAACTGAAACTATGGGAGGTAATCATCTAACCAACATACCCCAAATCTGAACTGATGGGGTCTAACCTATGACCCCAGTTGGAAGGGTTCTAATACCATGACATGGGTACTAACACAGGAAAGACTAGGATGCCAATCCTAACTGACAGGTGACACCTGGGCGAAGCCAAGCCTAATCTGACGGGTGATCCTTGGGAGGTAGTCAATCCTAGTCTGACAGGTGTCTCTTTCTCCTGCGCTGGCTACGCAATTCTGGTGTACAGGGATTGCTACTAACGACTCTGCCTACTTGACAGGAAAGCAACCATCCCTACTCTCGCTCGGTGCTCAATCCTAATTCCAACTGAATAAATAATAAATTTATTCCTAGACTGTCCTAGACTTGATTTAGCTATTACTGATCGTTGAGTTCACCGGGTTTTGCTAACTGACGGAATACTACTGAGTTCTGTTAACTGACTGAGTTCACTGAGTTTTGAACTGAATATTGAACTGAGATTGTGACTGATTACTGAGTACTACTGTTCGTGACCCTGCTGAGACTATTCTGTAACTACTGTAGCTCTAGGTAAATAGCTAAATTGTTGGGTAATGAATACCCCAGGACTCGATAGCATAAATTATAAAACATAGTACAATCTTGAAACATGATAACAAATTTCTTGATCACAAATCATTCATTGAGGCATTTTGACAAACACTTGCATGACATAAACTTATATACATACTAGCATGATATGGTTACACTACTCAACCCATATGAACAATTCATCAATCACTTAAAGAGCATAATTTATGCACATGAATGTAATATAACATGCAAGCATCATAATCATAAACCCAACTCACAATTCAAAGGGTTTTTTTAAACATGAAACCATACAACAACCCACACATGCCATTTATTTCTCTTGAACTTGTAAATTATTTATGGATTCTAACCCCAACTAACATCATAGTTATGAACACAATCAAATTCAATCATGAAATTCATCAAATCAATCTACTTGAAGTTTTAAATGAGTTGCTTGGACTCCAAGAGTGGAAGGAACTCTTGGATGAACACTTTACATACCTTAATTCTTTAATTCTTGAAGATTGATGGTGAAATTCTTGAGATTCAAATCTTGAATGGAAAGCCCTAGGGTTTTCTATTGAGTAATTTGAGAGAGAATAGTGTAATTTGCTTAAGGGGAGCTGAATTTCAAGTTTTTGGGACTGAATAGTCATGGGAAAAGACCCAAATACCTATGAGGATGCGGAATCTTAATGACTAAAAACTAACTTAGTAACACATAGATTGACGCATTGCATTGATGGGGTCGATGCTACGGCTGCTGCGCCGTGTCAAGTCCGCGTTGGTTCATTGGAAATTGTATTGGGAGTTGGGGAAAAATATTTATTGATGCTACAGGTAACACGACGCGTTGAGATTGTATCGTTACACTGGTTTGGACTCCCAAACGTGCCTTAAATGATATCCGAATAATCCAAAATTCATTTGAAAATACCTACTGACATTCCTGATCATGAAGCAACTTAAAGATCAATATTTAATGGTCGTAAGGGTCGCGAAATAAGGTCGCCAACTATGCAGGCTAAAATAACTCTAAGCATGATTACTGAGCTAAACGTTTCTAAGTCTGGGACCCCTTAACAAGCTTTAAAGGACTGAATCAAGCTTAGGATTTTGCGGGGTCTTACAATATCTCCCCCTTGGGAACATTCTTCCTCGAATGAGACTGACTAAGATGGGAGAATTAATAGACTGAAAGTATATACTAGACATTCACAACTGAAGCATGATTTCATGGCTAAGACTACTGATATACTGAGATATCATACTGAACATGCATAACTGATGTATGAATTCGTAATTGATAATCCTGATAAGCTGAGTTTGTATACTGAACATGCATAACTGATGCATGAGTACATGACTGAATCGATTCATGAATGCATGACTGAGTATGCAACATTACTTGATACCAAGTTGATAACTACACTTGAATATGAAACTGAGTAAATTTAAGGAAAATTTTTACCTTGAGCTGAGTCTGAGTTTGCGGAGAAGAGGTGAGGATACTTGGTCCGCATATCTACTTCTGCTTCCCAAGTATCTCCCTCAACGGACTGATTCCACCAAAGAACTTTGACTAGAGGGACTTTTTTTCCTCAGTCTGCAAATCTGATAATCGAGGATTTTGATTGGAACCTCTTCATAAGAGAGACTATTCGGAACATCTATGCCCTCTATAGGGACTACAACTGCTGGGTCACCTATGCATTTCTTTAGCAAGGAGACATGAAACACTGGGTGGACTGAAGCTAAGTCTAAAGGAAAATCAAGCTTGTAAGCTACCTTTTTGAAACGACTGAGAATTCAATAAGGACCGATATTTCGGGGGTTGAGATTCCCCTTCTTGCTAATTTTTTTCGCTCCTTTCATAGGAGAGATCTTCAAATATACATAATCATCAATCTCGAACTCAAGATCTTTTCTTCGTATATCCGCGTACAATTGTGTCGGTTTTGAACTGTCTTAAGCTTCTCCCTAGTCAACTGAACTCTTTCTAAGGTATCAAATACCAAGTTAGGACCTACCATTTAGGCCTCACCCACTTTAAACCATCCAATGGGAGATCTAAATCTCCTCCCATAGAGAGCCTCAAACGGAGCCATCTGAATACTGGAATGGTACTGTTATTATATGCAAACTCAATTAGTGGAAAATGGTCATCCCAACTGCCCTTAAAGTCAATGACACATGCCCTTAACATATCTTCTAAAGTCTGGATGATCCTTTTTGCTTGACCATCTGTCTGAGGGTGAAAGGCTGTATTGAGGTGAACTTGGGTACCAAGACCCTTTTGAAAGGACTTCCAGAAATGAGAGGTGAACTGGATACCTTTATCTGAAATAATAGATAAGGGAACTCCATGTATTCTTACCAACTCTCTAACATAGATCTTGGCATAATCCTCGACTAAATAAGAGGTATGGACTGGTAAAAAATGAGCTGATTTGGTCATTCTGTCTACAATAACCCAAAATAAGTATGGGGTAAGCCCATCACAAAATCCATGTTCAGTTCTTCCCATTTCTATGTGGGAATACTAAACTCCTGCATGGACCCACTAGGCTTCTGATGCTTGATCTTAACCTGCTGATATGTTGAGTACTTAGCCATAAACTCTGTAATGTCTCTCTTCATCCCACTCTACCAATAGACTTCCCGCAAGTCGCGGTACATCTTAGTAACCCTAGGTGAATCAAGTAGCGCACACCATGCATCATAATATAAACCAACTCTAGAAGCATCATAATATACCATAAATTTGTCTAAACTATCTGGTAAAGTCAAAACTGGGGTTGTAGTGAGTCGAGTCTTCAACTCCTGAAAACTCTTCCCACAAGAATATGACCACTGAAATTTAACTTTCTTCTAAGTCAATCGGTACATAGGGGATGAAATAGATGAAAATCCCTTAACAAACCATCGGTAATAGCCGGCCAAGCCTAAGAAACTCCTAATATCTGATAGAGAGATGGGTATGGTCTATTTTCTCACTACTTTGGTCTTTTGGGGATCAACTCTAATGCCATCACCAAAATCGATATGACCATGGAAAGCTACTGACCTTAGAAAAAATTTGCACTTACTGAATTTGGTGAACAACTGATGGTTTCTGAGAGTCTGTAACACTATTATGAGATGGTCTGCATGATCATGTTCACTGTGGGAGTAGACAAGGATGTCATCAATGAAGACTATGACAAACATGTCCAAGTACTGCTTGAACACATGATTCATCAAGTCCATGAAAGATGCTGGGGCATTGGTAAGACCAAATGACATAACTAAGAATTTGAAGTGAGCATACCTAGTTCAGAAAGTTGTTTTAAAGATGTCACATTTTCTAACTCTGAGCTGATGATAGCCTAATCTGAGGTCTGTCTTAGAAAAGTAACTGGTACTCTGAAGTTGGTTGAACAAGTCATCGATTTTGGAAAGTGGATACTTGTTTTTGATCGTGACTTTATTTAGATGACGGTAGTCTATGCACATTATGAGAGAGTCGTCTTTGTTAAGCATGAATAAAACTGGTGCACCCTAAGGGGCTATGCTAGCTCTGATGAATCCCTTACCTAAGAGATCCTTCAACTGTTCTTTTAATTCTCTGAGTTCTGCTGGAGCCATTCTATATGGTGGAATTAAAATGGGCTGAGTATCTAGAAGAAGGTCAATCCCGAAGTTAATTTTTCTCTCAGGAGGAACTCTGGGAAAATCTTTGGGAAACACATCTGGGAACTCACATACAACATATATTGACTCGAGATTAAGGGTTTCTAAACTAGAGTCTTGAACTCAAACGAGATGGTAGACACATCCCTTAGATATCATTTTCCTTGACCTAAGGTAGGAAATAAGCTGACCCCTAAATGCTGAAGTACTACACTACCACTTTAGGACGGGCTCATTCAGCAACTAAAATTGGATAATTCTATTTCTGCATTTAACTAAGGCATAGCATGATTGAAACCAATCCATGCCGAGAATGACATCAAAATTTGTCATCTGTAATTCTACTAAGTCTGCTGAAGTGATTTTTTGAGATACCATAACCAGAAAGTTTATGTATACCCACCGGGCTATGATAGATTTACCCACTGGGGTAGAAACTGAAAAAGGCTCTGCTAGGATTTTGATACTGCCACCAAAGTCAATAGCTATATATGGAGTTACAAAGGATAAGAAAGCTCCTGGATCCAGCTAAGCATAAATATATAAATGATAAACTTGTAATGTACTACTGACCACATTAGGAGAACTTTCCTGATCTTATTGGGACTGAAGTGCGTAGAGTCTGTTTGGGCATTGTTCCCTGGTAGCACTGGAAGAAGCACCCTGCTGAGTTGGGTGACCAACTGGAACTGATGACTGATAGGACTGGCCCTGTTGGTGCAACTCCCTACCCTTCTAAGCAACTACCCGACACTCCCAAATCCGATGGCCTGGCTTGCCACACCCAAAGTACAAACCACTGTTAGCTCTACACTCAACCAGATGGTTTCTGCCATATTTCTGGCAAAAAGGATTCGTTCGGGAACTACTAACACTACCCTAGGGTTTAGGGCCTGATGCCCTATCTCTATTGCCATCCTTAAATGTTGGTATTAGAGCACTGTCTAAGGATGGATCTGGTACTGAATATTTCTGGTGAAACTGAGAACAATTTCCACCTTCTGACTTATACTGGGCAAAGTTTAAACTACCTCTTCTAGCTCTCTTATTCTCCCTCTCCTTCTCTTTATTCTTAGCCTCCTCTATCTGCTGAGCTTGGACCATAAGCCTGGATATGTCCATCTTCTTAATCAGTATTACGGTCCTACACTCCTTGACCACATTGCTAGAAACACCAGACATAAACTTACTCATCTTAGATCTGCTATCTGCTACCACATAAGGGGCATATCTGGCTAACTGAGTAAACTTGAGAGAATACTCTTATACTGTCATGTTACCCTACCTCAGATTTATAAACTCTAAAACCTTAGCTTCTCTTAACTCCAATAGGAAGAACCTATCAAGAAAAGTGGTGGCAAACTCCTACCATTCCACGGGCCCTGTATCTGTGGCCCTTTCTGCCTTCCACTGCTTGAACCATGAGTGAGCCACATCCTACAAGTGATATGTATCCAAATAAGAACTCTCACTAGAAGTCACTCCCATAATATTTGTAACCTTCTGCACCCGATTAATAAATTCCTGTGGGTCATCATCTGACTTCGGCTCGATAAAATAGGGAGGGTTCATTTGGGTAAAGTCTTGAATCCTGGCTGAAGTAGTATTGGCCCCTGGATTGGCCAAAATAATAGCTCGGCATTTGTTTTGGGATTCCATAGATGAGCTAGGGTGGTGAAAGCTTCTTTGAATTCTGCATGGGAGACATGCTCGTCCAGAGAATCTGCCTAGGTGGGCTGAGGGGCTAGCTGATTTCTTGTTCTTATTTAGTTTTTCTTGGGAGGCATATTTTGTAACAGAAGAAAGAAAGGATTATATTGAAAGTTTAATTTGAGCTCATACTCACTCCACGGCATGAATACTAAAAGACGGGAAATTTTTCCTAAAATATCTCGTAGCCTCCTGTTCATAAGTATGGTGCGCTACACACCCATGCACAAGACTATACTTGATGCTACTTTCAAACTTTCTAGGACTATTTTTAACATTAAGCTCTAATACCAAGTTTGTAACCCCCCGTGTTTGTACCTCAGATGCTACACAGTGCTAGCGACCTCGTAGGACCACCAGCTAACCCATGACTGGTTTATGCTGTGAGCACTGAATAATCATAACACTGTAATAATAATATAACTGGTATAAATATGGAATTTATGCTAAGAACTCCATAAGGTTCATAACTAACAAAAAAATCAATACTGAATACTAAAACAACTGTTTGAAATACTCTAGTGCAAAAGCCTCTAATGTTTGAATTATGGAGTTGATGGGAAAAATCCCCAACTAACTCCAATTACTGGAAACTATACTGAAATACTAAAATAATACTCTGTGCTCAAACTATGAGGACTCACCACTAAGTATGCTGCTGATAGGCTGGGCTGCTAAGTCGATCAAGAGCCTGTGCGTCTGAACCTATGATATAAGATATCATAGAGCAAAGAAAAGTATGCATTAGTACTTTGTATCCACTGGTATGATAAGTGAGGTAAGCTAATATGCATGAACAATAACTAGCTGAGTATATGAACATAACTAAATGAGAATACATGCATGAATATATAAACTGTATCTGAGGTCATGATAACACTGGATACTGAGTTCTATATTGCTGATTCACTGATATCGGATAACTTAGTGACTGTATCTAACAGTCTTAATTCTGTAGAACTGATATGAGTTCTATACTGATCTGAGTGACCGTATCCGACAGTCCTGATTTTGTAGAACTGAACTGAGTTCTATAGTAAGATTGAAATTGAAACTGTGAGAGGTAATCATCTAACTGACATGCCCCAAATCTAAACTGATGAGGTCATACCTGTGACCCCAGTTAGAAGGGTTCTAATACTGTGCCACGGGTACTAATACTGGAAAGACCAGGATGCCAAGCCTAACTGGCGGGTGACACCTGGGCGGAGCTAACCCTAATCTGATGGGTAATCCCTGGGAGGTAGTAAAGCCTTGTCTGATGGGTGACTCCTTATACTGCACTGGCTACGCAGTTATAGAGTACAACGTTTGCTACTAACGACTCTACCTGCCTAACGGGATGGGCCATCCCTACTCTAACTCAGTGCTGAATCCTACTCCCAATTGAATAGACACTGAATTGATTCCTAGATGTACTAAACTTGATTTAGTTATTACTAATCATACCGTCTAACTGAACTGAATTGATTTCACTGGGTTCCACTAACTGATAGAATACTACTGAGTTTTGTTAACTGACCTAGTTCACCAAGTTCTGAACTGAATACTGAACTGAGGCTATGACTGATTACTGAGTACTACTGTTTGTGACCCTACTATGATTGTTCTGTAACTACTATAGCTCTAGGTAAAAAGCTAAATTATTGGGTAATAAATACCCTCAAGACTCTATAGCATATATTATAAGACATAGCACAATCTTGAAACATGATAACAAATTTCTTGATCACAATTCATTCATTCAGGCATTTTGACAAACACTTGCATGCCATGAACTTATATACATACTAGTATGATATGGTTACACTACTCAACCCACATGAACAATTCATCAATCACTTGAAGAGCATAATTTATGCACATGAATTTAATATAACATGCAAGCATCATAATCATAAACCCAACACACAATTCAAAGGGGTTTTTTAACATGAAACCATACAACAACCTACATATGACATTTATTTCTCATGAACTTGTAAATTATTTATGGATTCTAACCCCAACTATCATCATAGTCATGAACACAATCAAATTCAATCAAGAAATTCATCAAATCAATCTACTTGAAGTTTTAAAAGAGCTGCTTGGTCTCCAAGAGTGGAAGGAACCCTTGGATGAACACTTCACATACCTTAATGCTTTAATTATTGAAGATTGATGGTGAATTTCTTCAGATTCAAATCTTGAATGGAAAGCCCTAATGTTTGTTCTTGAGTAATTTGAGAGAGAATGAGTGTAATTTGCTTAAAGAAAGCTAAATTTCATGTTTTTGGGGTTGAATAGTCGTGGGAAAAGACCTAAATACCCCTTAGGATGCGGAATCTTTATGACTGAAAACTGACTTAGTGACACACAAATTGACACATCGCGTTGATAGAGTCGACGCTATGACCGTCGTGCCACATCGAGTCCGCGCCGGTTTATTAGAAATTGCACTAGGAGCTGGGGGAAAATATTCATCAACGCAATAGGCAATGCGGCGTGTTGAGATCGCATCATTACACTGGTTTGGACTCTCAAATTTGCCTCAAACAATGTCCAAAAATCCAAAACTCATCCAAGAACACCTACTGATATTCCTGATTATGAAGCAACTTAAATATCAACATTTAATGGTCGTAAGGGTTGCAAAATAAGATCACCAGCTATGCAGGCTAAAATAACTCTAAGCATGAATACTGAGCTACAATTTTCTAAGTTTGGGACCCCTTAACAAGCTTTAAAGGACTGAATCAAGCTTTTGATTTTGCAGGGTCTTACATAAGTTCATCTATTTTATTCCTTCATCTTCAAGAAAACCAAGGATTCAAGTTCCCTATTCCAAGAATTTTTATGAAAAAACATCAAGATCGTGTTCTCTTTTAAGCTAAAGGGCTTTAAGGTATGTGTGATGTTCATCCATTGGGCCCTTTCACCCATAGAGTCCAAGAATCCATTTTTATGTTTTAAATTATGAATTATACTTGTCTACGATGAATTATCTCCATGATGCTCTTATTAATTTTGATTTATGTACTATGCTTACAAGTATTTTCGATGGGATGAGCCCTTTACACGTTTGAATGATAAACTTCCATGTTAAATCCTTAATTCATGGTCTTAGTATTGTAACTATGTTTTCAATTACATTCTTTACCTATTACCATGCTTAAATTCATGACTCCCTTGAGTTTTGATGAAATGCCTAAATGTTGGGTTTTAAGCAATGATCTTTTAATATATTTTCAAGCTTTACATATCCTTAATGATACTTTTATTCAGTGCTGGTGGGTTATAAACACCCGATACTTAGTTGTTTATATATAGTATCTTCAGAATGATTTCAGATAAACTATGAGCATTGCCATTTAGTCAAGTTATTTATGGTCAATTGTTTGCTAAGTTAAGCTTAGTTCAGTCCAGTAATTAGTATCATTTTAGTTGGGAGTAGGATTAAGAATCAAGCAAAACTAGGGATAGGGGCTCACTCACCATCTAAGACTGAGTCCTTAGAAGTAGTACCTAAGTTCCAGAATAAGTGGCCAGCATAGGATTATGAGATATCACCCACCAGTATATGACTGAGACTCTCGAGGATGCCACCCGCCAGTCTAGGACTGACATTCTTTTAGGGGTCGCCCTCCAGTTTAGGACTGACTTCCTACTCTTTCGAGACACCAGTTTGGTTGATCCACACAACTAGTGTTAGTACCCGTGGCACGGTACTGACACCCTTTCAACCGGGGTACAGGTTGGACCCTGATTACCTCAGATTGGGGCATGTCGGTTAGATGATACCTCCCGCAGTCTCAGTTTACTATTCAGTATAGAATTAAATTTAGGTTTGCTTGATCATAACATACAGACTTCCATTTATTCAGCTATCATATTTTAGTAATTAGTTTTATAGATTATTTTAGAAATGTATATATGCTTGGTCCTGCATTCTTAGCATTTCTATTTTTACGTATGCTTACTCAGTTATCTCACATTATTCAGTCAGTCCTTACTTTATACACACTTAACCCATGTATTTCAGCCTAACCTCATATCATATACCTGTACATTCAAAGTACTGATCACCTATTTTCTTCACACTATGATTTATTTTATCATAGGTTCAGATTCTCAATTCCCTAACCACAGTTAGACATCCCTGTATTACTAAGCAGCAGTAGTGGTGAGTCCTTATCTTTCGGAGACATGATGGTTTATTTTAGTTATATAGTAGTTTAGTGTTATTTAGTTTGTCGGAGTTCATTAGGGACTTGTACCATCAACTCCACAACCAGTCAGTTAGAGGCTTTTTAAATATTTAGATAGTCAGTTAGTTTATTAGTGTTATCAGTCGGATTTCAGTATTTTCACAGTTGTTTTCAGACTTGCTGATTCACTTGCATCTTTAGTATTTAAAACCTTATGGAATTATTAGTTATTTCTACTTATGTCATTATCTATTAGTTTACTCAATGCTCACAGTAGGTACCAGCTCACGGGTTAGCTTTTGGTCACTTGTGATTGTAAGTACCATTATCGCCACTAGGCGGTACTTTGGGTCGTGACAAAACTTGGTATCAGAGCCTAAGGTTTTACAGTGGCCTAGGGAGTCTAAAATCCATGTTGAGTAGAGTTTTATGCATGTGTATAAAGCATACCACACTTATGGACAGGAGGCTACAAGATATTTTAGAAAAAGTTTCTCTTTTTTCAGTATTTATTTTATGTGAATGAGCATGAGCTCTATTTAAAACTCTCTTTCTGACTCATTATTCCTTCCGTTTATAGACAATGCCTCCTAAAGGAAACAACATAAGAAGAAATATAAATTAGCCTGTACCTCCACCTATTCAGGCAAATCCCATGAATGAGCACGTCTCTTATGCCGAGTTCAGAGCTGTATTCACTACTTTATCTCCCTTTGTTTATGGGATCTAAGTCTGAGGAGGATCCATAAGAGTTTCTTGATATAGTTCAGAAGGTAACTGATATCATGGGTGTTAATTCAATTCGGAGTGCAGAGTTGGTTGCATATCAGTTATAGGATATAACTGGTATAATTAGTGGAAGGAGGATAAGGGCACAAATAAAGGGTACCTATAGAGTGGGAGGAGTTTGCCACGACCTTTTTAGATATATTCTTCCCTTTGGAGTTGAGGGAAGCTAAGGTACTAGAGTTTATGAATTTGAAGCAGGGTAATGTGAGTGTGAAGGAGTATTCACTTAAGTTTACTTAGTTGGCGAGGTATGCTCCTTTAGTGGTGGATGATAATAGGTCTAGAATGAGTAAGTTTGTTTCTGCTGTAACTGATAGTGTAGTCAAGGAGTGTAGGACTATAATGCTGATTAATAAGATAGAAATTTATAGGCTTATGGTCCATGCTTACCAGATTGAGGAATAGAAGCTTAATGAAAATGAGAGAGAGAATAAGAGGGATGCCATAACAAGTAGCTTTAATTTTTATCAGCTGAAATCAGAGGCTGGTAACCATCCTAAATTCCATCAGAAGTTTTCTACCCCAGATCCACCGTCAGCTAGTGCACTAGTTCCAAAGTTCAGGGATGACAATTGGGGTAGGGTGCCACGCCCTAAGCCTAGAGTAGCGTGAACAGTAGTCATACTAATCTGCTTTGTGGGAAATATGGTAGAAATCATCAGGGTAAGTGTAAAGGTGGAAATGATATATGTTTTGGGTGTGGTAATCCAATCCAAAGGATTAGGGAATGTCGAGTAGTTGCTCATAGGGGAAAGGATTTGCGCCAACAAGGCCAGTCCAATCTGTCATCAGCTCCAGCAAGTCGCCTGACTCAGCAGGGCACTACTTTCAATGTCACTAGTAGAATACGCCAGAATAAGATGTATGCACTTCAATCCCATCATGATTAGGAAAGTCTCTTAATGCAGTTATGGGTAAGTTATATGTCTTTCATCTCCATGTTTATGCTTTGTTGGATCACGGAGCTTCACTTTATTTTGTAACCCTCTATATAGTTGTAAATTTTTTTGTCAGTCTTGAATATTTAGCAAAACCCTTCTCAGTATCTACTCTAGTAGGTATCTCTATCTTAGCTAGATGGGTATACAAAAACTGCTCGATTACAGTATCCCAGAAAATCACCTCAGTTGATCTTGTAGAGTAAGAGATGATGAATTTTAAGGTCATTCTTGGCATGGATTAGCTCCACTCATGCTATGCTTTAGTTGACTGTAGAAATAGAGTCATTTAGTTTTAGTTTCCATGAACCAGTTATTGAATAGAGGGGTAGTACCTTAGTGCTTAGGGGTCAAATTGTTTCATATCTTAAGGTAAGAAAAATAATTTCGAAGGTATTTATGTACCATCTTGTCCAAGTCAAAGACTATAATTCTGTGACTCTTAGTCTTGAGTCAGTTTCAATAGTGAGGGAATTTTAAAATGTATTCCTTGAAGATCTTCTCAGATTTTCTCTTAAAATGGAAATCGACTTCGGAATAGATCTCCTTCTAGATACCCAACCTATCTTTATCCCACCCTAGAAAATGGCTCCAGCAGAGTTAAAAGAGTTAAAAGAATAATTAAAAGATCTCTTAGATAAGGGATTTATCAAGCCAGTGTTTTCCCATGGGGCTCCCCAGTCCTTTTCGTTCGTAAGAAAGATGGTTCTCTCAAAAAGTGCATCTATTACCGTCAGTTGAACAAAGTCACAATCAAGAATAAATACTAACTCCCCAGGATTGATGACTTGTTCAACCAACTTCAAGGTGTTAGTTATTTCTCAAAGGTAGACCTTAGATCTGGCTATCATCGGCTTAGAGTCAGAGAATGTGACATTCCAAAAATAGATTTCGGAACTCGATATGGTCACTTTGAATTTCTAGTTATGTATTTTGAACTACTGAATTCCCCAGAAGATTTCATAGATTAGATGAAAAGAGTGTTCAAGTAGTATTTGGACATGTTTGTCCTAGTCTTTATTGATGATACTCTTGTCTACTCCCATAGTGAAAATGATCATACAAACTATATCAAAATCATATTGCAGACTCTTAGAGCCCAGTTATTTTCCAAATTCAGTAAGTGCGAGTTTTGGCTAATATTAGTAGCTTTCCTTGGACATATTTTTTCCATTAATGGCATTAGAGGTGACCCCCCAAAGACCAAAGCAGTGACAAACTATCCCAAATCCATCTCTCTATCAGATATCAGGAGATCCTTGGGTTTGGCTGGGTTTTAAAGATGGTTTGTTGAAGGATTTTCGTCTATTACATCCCCCATATGTCAATTAACTCAGAATAAAGTCAAATTTTAGTGGTCAAATTCTTGTGAAAAGATTTTTCAAGAGTTGAAGACCCGACTTACCTCAACCCTAGTTTTGACTCTGCCAGACGGTTCAGAGGGATTTGTTGTTTACTGTGATATCTCTAAAGTTGGCCTTGGTTGTGTGTTGATATAGAGAGGAAAGGTCATAAGCTATGCCTCTAGCCAGTTTAAATCCTATGAAAAGAATTATACTACCCATGATCTTGAATTAGCAGCTATTATTTCAGCCTTGAAATTTTGAGGCACTATTTATATGGGGTTCATGTTGATGTGTTTACAGATCACAAAATTTTGCAGAATGTATTCTTGCAGAAAGATTTAAATCTTTGTCAGAGAAGGTGGTTAGAGTTGTTGAAAAATTATGATATGAGTATGTTGTATCATTTGGGCAAGGCCCGTGTAGTGGCAAATGCCCTTAGTAGATTTTCTATGGGTAGTGTTGCTCATGTTGATAATGATAAGAAAAAAATGGAGGTTCATCAGCTTGCTAGATTAGGTGTTAGGTTGGTTGATTTAGCTGAGGGTAGTGTATGGGTTAAGAATAGTTGAAAATCTTCTCTGGTTGCCGAAGTGAAGGAGAAATAAGACGGGATACCAGTTTAGTTAAGTTGAAAAAATCAGTTAGAGATCAAAATGTAGAGGTTTTTTCCCAAGGGAGAGATGATGTGTTGCATTATTAGGATAGGATTTATGTACCGTGTGTAGACAGTCTACGAAAAAAAATCCTTGCTGAAGTGCATGGTGTGTGTTAATCTATTCACCTAGGAGCCACAAAGATGTACCATGATTTACGGGAAATCTATTGGTGGAGTTGTTTGAAGAGGGATATTGCATAGTTTGTAGCTAAGTGTTCTAATTATCAATAGGTTAAAGTTGAACACAAGAGGACTAGTGGTGTAATGTAGGAGTTCAACATTCTTACTTGGAAGTGGGAAGAGGTGAACATAGATTTTGTTATAGGTTTTCCATGTACGCGTCATCATCATGATTTGATATAGGTTATTGTAGATAGAATGACCAAATCAGCTTATTTCTTGCAAGTTCATACTTCATACTCAGCCGAGGATTATGCCATGCTCTATATTAAAGAGTTGGTTAGGTTGCATAGAGTCCCATTGTCTATCATTTCAGATAGAGGTACTCAGTTTGCCTCTCACTTTTGGAAGGCTTTCAGAAGGGTCTTGGTACTCAAGTTCATCTCAGTAAAACTTTCCACACTCAAATTGATGGTTAGGAAGAGATGACCATTCATACCCTAGAGGATATATTGAGGGCGTTCATTCTTGATTTCAAGGGAAGTTGGGATGATCACTTACCTTTGATTGAGTTTGCCTACAATAACAGTTATCACTCAGTATTTAGATGGATCTGTTTGAGGCTCTCCATGGGAGGATATGTAGATCTCTTGTTGGTTGGTTTGAGACAAGTGAGGCTGCTTTGATAAGACCAAATATGTGTTTAATGCAATGGATAAGGTTCAGTTGATTAGGGAGAGGCTTAAGACAACCCAAAGCCATTAAAAATCCTATGCAGATGTAAGGAGAAAAGACCTTGAGTTTGAGGTTTGTGATTAAGTCTATTTGAAAATCTTGCCCATGAAGGGGGTGAAAAGATTTGGCAAGAAGGGGAAATCAGTCCCCGATATGTTGGCCATTACAAAATTTTGGGTTGTTTTTGAAAGTTAGCTTACGAGCTTAAGTTGCCTGCAGATTTGACATCAGCGCATCCAGTGTTTCACATTTCCCTCTTAAAGAAGTGTATTGGTGATCCAGCTGTTATAGACCCTTTAGATAGCACAAATGTTTAGGAGAACCATTATTATGAAGAAATCCCAGTCGATATCCTTTATCGTCAGATTTGTAGACTAAGGAACAAAGAAGTTTCCTTGGTCAATGTCCTTTGGCAGAATCAGTCCGTTGAGGGAGACACTTGGGAAGCAGAAGCAGATATGTGTACCAAGTATCCTTATCTTTTCTCCGCAAACTCAGACTCAGCTTAAGGTAACAGTTTTCCTTAGATTGTCTCTTTTCCATTCTTATTTCCAGATATATAATCATTCTCATGTCATTGCATGCATTCACGAATTCAATTCAAGTCATGTTTTATGTTTCAGACTCAGTCATGTAATCATGTTTTAAGTTATGCATGTCTAGTATATGACCTCAGTTTCTCCAGTATTCTCAGCTTAATTAGTCTCATTCGAGGAAGAATGTTCCCAAAGGAGAGATATTATAATACCTCGTACTTTTCTTAGCTTAGTTCAACTCCTATTTGCTTGTGCTTACTACCTAAAAATTTCACTAAGTGTAGGGGACTTACTCTAATTTTTGGCCTCTTAAATTCAAGGATTTTTAAATTGGTATTTCCGACCCCGAGATGTTGGTTTTTGAGTTATTTCATGTTCAGGGGTGTAAGGAGCACGTCATGGGGATGTTTTGGATTTTTCAGACGAGGATTGGGTCGTGATTGGATTTTGATTCTAGAACCTCATCGCGATAGTGGCACGTCGCGGTGGGTATAGCGATGAGGCCTTCATCACATCACAGTGTCCCTTCAATTAGCATTCTAGTTGCGAATTTAATTCTCTAAGAGGAAATTGAATCTTTTCCCCTTAATCCAATTCATAAAAAAATGAATTTAATAGTCGGTTAGGGCATTATGTACCCAATTTTCCCCAATTTTCACTCAAAAACAAACCCTAATCACCCTGAAAGTTCATCAATTTCATTCTTTCCTCTTCAAGAAAACCAAGGATTCAATTTCTCTAATCCAAGAATTTTCAAGAAAAGCATCAAGATTGTGTTCTATTTCAAGCTAAAGAGCTTTATGGTATGTGTAATGTTCATCCATGGGCTCTTTTGACCCATGGAGTCCAAAAATCCATTTTCATGTTTTAAATTATCAATTATACATGTCTATGATGAATTATCTCCATGAAGCTCTTATGAATTTAGATTTATGTATTGTGTTTACAAGTGTTTTCGATGGGATGAGCTTTTTACACGCTTGAATGATGAATTTCCATGTTAAATCCCTAATTCATGGTTTTAGTATTGTAACTATGTTTTCAATTACATGCTTTACCTATTCCCTTGCTTAAATTCATGACTCTCATTTATTTTGATGAAATGCCTAAATGTTCAATTTTGAGAAATGTTCCTTTAATATGGATTTTCAAGCTTTACATGTCCTTAATGATACTTTTATTCAGTGCTAGTGGGTTATGAACACCCGATACCTAGTTGCTTAAAAAAAATTAGTATATTCAGAATATTTTAAGATAAACTATGAGCATTGCAATCTAGTCAAGTTATTTATGATTAGTTATTTGCTCAGTTAAGCTTAATTTAATCCAGTAATTAGTGTTAGTTCAGTTGGGTGTAGAATTTAGCACTGGGCGAACCTAGGGATGAGGGATCACTCGCCATCTAGGACTGGGTCCTTAGAAGCAGTCCCTAAGTTCCAGTATTACGTAGCCAGCATAGGATTATAAGATATCACCTGCCAATTTATGACTGACATTCTCTTAGAGGTCACCCATCGGTTTAGGGCTGACTCCCTAATACTTCGGGACACCAATTTAGTGGATCCACATAGCCAGTGTTAGTACTTGTGGAACAATACTGACACCCTTCCAGGGTACAGGTTGGACCCCGATTAGCTAAAATTGTGGCATGTCGGTTAGATGATACCTTCCACAATGTTACTTTGGTATTCAGTACAAAATTCAGTTCAAGTTTGCTTGACCATAGCATACATACTTCCAGTTATTCAGTTATCAGATTTTAGGAATTCAGTTTAAATATTATTTTAGAAATGTATATATGCTTGGTCTTACATTCTCAGTTTTCAGTTTGTATGCATGCTTACTCAGTTATCTTACATTCTTCAATCAGTCTTTACTTTATGCACAGTTAACCCATGTATTTCAGCCTAACCTCATCTCATATACCAGTACATTCAATGTACTGATCGCATATTTTCTTCACGCTATGATGTCTTATATCATAGGTTCAGACGCTTAATTCCCCGACCGCAGTTATACATCCAAGCATTACTCAACAGCAGTAGTGGTGAGTCCTCATCTTTCAGGTACATGATGGTTTATTTTAGTTATTCAGTAGTTTAGTATTATTTAGTCAATCGGAGTTAGTTGGGGACTTGATCCTATCAAATCCACAGTCAGTCAATTAGAGGATTTTTAGATATTTAGATAGTCAGTTAGTTTATCAGTGTTATCAGTCAGATTTCAGTATTTTTGGAGATGTTTTAAGACTTGCAGATTCACTTGCATCTTCAGTATTTAAAACCTTATGGCATTATCAGTGCTCACAATAGGTACCAGTTCACGGGTTAGCTTGTGGTCACTTGTGACCATAAGCACTGTTGTTATGACTAGGGGGTAGCCTCGGGTTGTGACAGAAACCCATAGGGAATATGTAGAACTATCTCCTAAATTTTGTAGACTAAATAGGGAGTACAATAAAGTAAATGAGGGAATTTGTTTTGAAAAATAAGAATTAACAAAGCTCGGATGCTTTTGGTTGTAATTGATTTGAAATGGACACTAGTCTTTTGTTCCCCCTAGCTTCTAACTCCATAGATTTATCGTACACTATCAAAATATTCCAAAATCTTGCGTGCAGAATCTGAAAAGTTATGTATCACCAACCGTCTTGTGGACTCACGACAAATCTCACTCTTTACCATGTGAGACTCAAGGTGTTGCGTTACTAACCCTTTCCCTGGATCCCAAATTAACTATTATCTTGTGAATCTCTATCTCTATTTTGAGTTAGTTAGTGAATACATGTGGGTTCTTAATGTTGTCCACCGCTAAGAAATCAATTAAATCGAAGGAAACCACAATACATACAAGAATCTTTATCTAGAATGACTTGGCACTTCATGTACTTCGTTAATCCTCTAGGGTTCCTACAACCCTAGATAAGGGGATTAGCCGCTCATAGTTGCGAGACATTTCATGGAATTCATAGACAAAGCCATAGAAACAATCTCACAATAATGAAAGAATAAAATCCAAAGTCTCAAATCAATATTCAACCAAGAACTAGAACGCAAGAGAATCCCAAGATCAAAATCGAATCGTGGAATCACAATATGTTTTCAAGAGTATTTAGTATCCCCTAAGGGCATATACTAGTATAAATTAAATTTGTCCCTAATGGAGGTTCTTAACGTTGTCCACAACTAAGAAGTCAATTAAATCAAAGGAAACCAAAACATGTGCAAGAATCTTTATCTATAATGGCTTGTCACTTCCTCTACTTTTTTAATTCGTTATGACCCCAACAACCCTAGCTAAGGGAATTACCCCCTTGTAGCTGCAAGAAAATTCATGAAATTCATATGGAAAATCATAGAAACAATCTCACATTAATAAAAGAATAAAATCTGAAGTCTCAAACTAAAAATTCAACCAAAAATAAGAACACAAGAGAATCCCAAGATCAAAATCGAATCTTGGAATTACAATATGTTTTTAAGAGTATTTAGTAGCCCCCAAGGGCATATACTAACATAAACTAACAAAAAAAATGTGGTAAGGGTTTTTACAGATTACATGGAAACCATAGGAATTCAATAAAAAATGATTTGGGAAAATTGTGTCATCAGCCCCCTTACGGAGGTCACCTATAGGCCATAGGTGTCACCTATGCCCATTAGGTATCAGGCCATAGGTGGTGCCCAATTTTTAACAGGTGGTACCTATGGGGCGTAGGTGCCTAGATAGGTGGTCACTTATCAACTTTTCATTCTATTTTCTTCCTGTTATCTTCCAACACCTAGTTTTCTTTAAAATCACTTTAAAAATGCATCAAATCCAATAAAATAGCCTTAAGTAAATACATGTCCTCCAATTTTAAGAATCTTAAGTGCCATAAAATCATGGAACATCATGACCTTTAACTTAGAATGTTGCATGTCCTCGGTCAACAAAAACATAACAAAATATACGATGATGCCTAACCAAGAGAAACCTAATATACCTATGGCATTCAATCAACAAATTTAGCTCTAAACACATTAACCGCTCAAAGTTCAACACTTTAACCATCTGTGCATATCTATGAAGCACAATAATATGACACTAGGAAATCAAGATATGGCATTGCATTAACAACAAACAACTATGCCTATGTACAAGTTACACACTACCCAAAAAAGTGAGCAGCTAACACCACAACCCATGCGCCATCACCTCAAACAAGTCCCAATCGCTCATATAAAATCATGAATTTTAATATAGGGACGATCAAGATACACTCACACAGACAAAGAAGTTCCAACTAATGTGAACAGAATACCATAGGCTTGCCCTTATTTTTTTTACCTTAGTTTTCAGACAGTCAGGTTAGGATCACTATAGGACTTTGCACAACTTGTAATGTAGGCTTGGGGGCTGGCATAATACAAATGGATATTTAATTACTTATCTTCCTTGGCACTACACTTACTCTAGCTCCTTTTGGCTCATATCTGCATAAAAGTTTTGCCGACTCTGAGTAGTTTTACATCTTTATTGACTCACCTTCACTTTTTCCATAACTTGATGCACCAAGTCAATCCCAAATAACCTAGTCTCACCCACCTTGAACCACCCAATTGGTTATCTACATATAATACCCCGTATTATTTATAGCTCAGTTCAACTCATAGTTGCATGCAAAGAGACTCAAAACCTGAAAATTTCACTAAGTGTTGGGGACTTAGTTATTTTTAAGGCCTATTAAACTTGAGGATTTTAAATTGGTATCCCCAACCTCTAGGTGTTGGTTTTTGAGTTATTCATCTACAGGGGTGTAAGAAGCATATCTCAGGGCAGTTTTAAATTTTTTTGATGAGGACTGGGTTATGTTTGGATCATGATTCAAGCTGCTCATTGCGATAGGGATACATCGCGGTCATAATAGCAATGGATCCCTCATCTCATCATGGTACCCTTTTAAAATGCATTCCAGTTATGAATTTAAATGCCCAACGGGTAATTGTGTCTTTTCCACTCAATCCAAGATATCAAATTGTTGATAATAGCATATGTTAGGGAATATCTTATTTAACTCTCCTACCAAATAAACCCTACTCACCTCCCAGGAACATCAAATTCCATTACTTTCTCTCAAAGAAAACCAAGAAATTCAAGTTTCCTAATTCAAGAGCATTTAAGAAAGTATTAAGATTGGTTTTTATCTTTCAATCTTAAGGGTTTAAGGTATGTGTGATGTTTATCCATGGGACCTTTTCACCCATGGACTCAAAGAATTATTTTTGATTTTAAATTATGAGTTTCTGCATGATTATGTTGAACTATCTTCATGAATCCTTTGTTATTTAAACTTCAAGTTAAGATTATGAATGTTTTCAAGTGGAATAGATTATAGTATGTTATGAATGTCGTAGTTCCCATATCATTATCATGCGAGTAAGAAAAAATCCTTAAATTATGATTTTGTCATGTACTCATTCTATCTCCTTATGTTTAAGAACATCCCTATATTAAAGTCTTGATCTCCATGTGTTTGATGAAATGCCTAAGTGATGGGTTTTGAATGATGTTTCCTATTATGGTTTTCAAAGATTTTATATATCTTTATTGTTATTTCCATTCAGTGTTGGTGGGTTTTAAACACCCAATACTTAGTTGTTTACATTAATTCAATATGTTCAGAATGATTTCAGATAAACTATGAGCATTGCAATTCAGTCAAGTTATTTATGATCAGTTGGTTGCTCAGTTAAGCTTAGTTCAGTTCAATATTCAGTGTTAGTTCAGTTGAGAGTAGGATTTAGCACTAAGCAAACATAGGGATAAGGGCTCATCTACCATCTAGGATTGGGTTCTTAGAAGTAGTCCCTATGTTTTATAACAACATAGCTAATATAGAATTATGAGAATGTGACATTCTAAAGACAACCTTCAGAACTCGGCATAGTCACTTCGAATTTCTAATTATGTCTTTTGGACTAACGAATGCCCCAACAACTTTCATGGAATTGATGAACAGAGTGTTCAAGCAGTACCTTGACATGGTCATTATAGTCTTCATTGATGATATTGTCAGTTATTCTTGTAGAGAAAATGATCCTACCGACCATCTCAGAATTGTATTGAGACTCTTAAAGCCCATCTGTTATTTGCCAAACTCAGTAATCATAAATTTTGGCTAATATCAGTAGATTTTCTTAGCTATATTATTTTTGGTGATGGAATTAGAGTTTACCCTCAACAGACTAAAGTAGTGAGAATTAAGCTAAGACCCATCTCTTAGTTAGATAGCTAGAGTTTCTCAAGTTTGGTTGGCTATTATCGATGGTTTGTTGAAGGGTTTTCATCTATTACATCTCCCATGTCTCGATTGACTAAGAAAAAAGTCAAGTTTCAGAGGTCAGATTCTTGCGAGAAGAGTTTCCAAGAGTTGAAGACTCGATCACCTCAGCCCCAATCTTGTCTTTGCTATATATTTCAAATGGGGTTCGTTGTTTACTATGATACTTCCATAGTTGGTCTTGGTTATGTGTTAATGTAGAGAGGTAAGGTCAAAGCCTATGCCTTTAGACAACTTAAACCCTATGAAAAGAATTACCCAATCCATGATCTTAAGTTTGTAGTTGTTGTTTTTGCCTTTAAAATTTAGAGGTAATATCTTTAAGGATTTCATGTTGATGTATCCACGGATCACAAAAGTTTATAGTATGTGTATTTGCAGAAAGATTTGAATCTTCATCAAAGGAGGTGTCTTGAGTATTTGAAATATTTTGATATGAGTATGTTGTATCTCTCAAGCAAGGCCAATATAATGAAAGACACCCTTAGTAGATTTTCTATGGGTAGTGTTGCTCATTTTTAGGATGATAAGAGGAAGTTAGTCAGAGAGGTTCATCATCTTGCTAAATTAGGTATTCGGTTGGTTGATTCAGCTGAGGGTAGTATATGGATTCATAATAGCTCAGAATATTCGTTGGTTGCTGAAGTGAAAGAAAAGCAAAAGAGGGATTCTAGTCTTGTTATGTTTAAGGAATCTGTTAGAGATCAAAAAGTTAAAGAACATCCCCATGTTAAATTCTTGATCTTTGTGTGTTCGATGAAATGCCTAAATGATGTGTTTTGAATAATGATTTCCTATTAAGGTTTTCAAAGCTTTTATATGTCCCTATTGTTATTTCAATTCAGTGCTGGTGGGTTTTAAACACCTGATACCTAGTTGTTTACATAAATTTAGTATCTTTAGAATGATTTCAGATAAACTATAAGCATTGACATTCAGTGAAGTTATTTATGATCAGTTGGCTGCTTAGTTAAGCTTAGTTCAGTCTAGTATTCAGTGTCAGTTAAGTTAGGAGTAGGATTTAGCACCAAGCGAACATAGGGATGGGGGATCACCCGCCAGAACTACGTAGCCAATGTAGGATTATGAGATGTCACCCGCTAGTTTAGGACTGACATTCTCTGAGATGTCACCCGCTAGTTTAGGACTGATATTATCTAAAATGTCACCCACCAATTTAGGACTGACATTCTCTCAAGGGTCACCCGCCAGTTTAGGACTGACTCCCTAGTCTTTCAGGACACCAGTTGAGTGGATCCACAAAACCATATGTTAGTACTCATGGAACGGTACTAATACCATTCCAATTGGGGTAACAAGTTTGTCCCCGATTAGATTAGATTAGGCTATATTATTTAAATGATACCCCATACAGTCCCAATTTAGTATTCAGTACAGAATTTAATTCAAGTTTGATTGACCATAACATATAGACTTCTAGTTATTCAGTTATCATATTTTAGTATTTCAATTTATAGATTATTTCAGCAATATTATATTCCTAGTCTTGCATTCTCAGTATTTCAGTTTTTATGCATGCATACTCAGTTATCTTATGCTATTTAGTCAGTTATTACATTATGCACAGTTACACCATGTATGCTAGACTAACCTCATCTTATATACCAGTACATTCAAAGTACTGATCGCATACTTTATTTATGCTATGATGTCTTATATCATAGATTCGGATACATACTTTCCTGACCTCTCTTACATAGTTCAGTAATACAGCGCAACAGCAGTGGAGAGTCCTTATATTTCGAAGACAAGTTTATGTTTCATTAAGTTATTTTAGTATTCCTCTATTCTTTTTAGTTGGAGTTAGTTGTGGTTTTTCCTATCAACTCCACCGTTAGTCAGTTAGAGGGTTATCAAACATTCCTGTATTCCACATATATCTTTTAATATCAATTTACTCAGTACTTACAATAGGTACTTGTTCATAGGTTAGCTTATGGTCACTTGTAATCGTAAGCACCATTGTCACAACTAGGGGGTAGCCTCGAGTCGTGAATAAACTTGGTATAATAGCCTAAGGTTCTACAGTGCCTCGAAAGCCTGAAATCTGCATTAAGTAGAGTCTTGTGCATGGGTGTGAATCATATCACACTTATAGATAAGAGGCCATGAGACATTTTAGGAAAAGTTTCCCTTTTTTCAGTATTTATGTCATGCAAATGAGCATAAGCTCTATTTAGAACTTTCTTTCTAACTTATTCTTCCTTTTGGTTCCAGACAATGCTTCCCAAAAGAAATAGAGAAAGGAGAAATAGAAATCAGCCCACACCTCCGCCTGTTCAGGAAGATCCCTTGAACGAGCACATATCTCATACCTAGTTTAGAGATGCATTCACTACCCTATCTTATTCAGCTACTGCTTATAATAATCAGTAGGTTATTGCCCAACTAATCTAGTGAAAAATACAACTGTAGCTAGGATTCGATATTTCACTCGAATGAATCCCCCTTTATTTTTGGGATCCATGTCCGAGGAGGATCTGTAGGAGTTTCTTGATATGTTTTAGAAGGTAACTGATATTGGGTATCACTTTGAGTGAGAGTGCTAAGTTGGCTGCCTATCAGTTGTAGGATGTAGCTTATACATAGTATAAGTAATGGAAAGAGGATATGAGTGCTCAGGTAGGGCCTGTAGAGTGGGAGGAGTTTGCCACAACATTCTAAGATAGGTTATTTCCTTTAGATTTGAGAGAAGCTAAGGTGCTGGAGTTTATTAATTTGAAGCAGGGTAATATGAGTGTGAAGGTATACTCGCTTAAGTATACTCAATTGGCGAGGTATTTTTCTCTAATTGAGGATGATAATAGGTCTAAAAGGAGTAAGTTTGTTTTTGGTGTAGCTGATAGTGCAGTCAACGAGTATAGGTTTTCTATGTTAATTAAGGATATGGACATATCTAGGCTTATGGTTCATGCTTAGTAGATTGAGGAAGAAAGGATTAAAGAGAAAGAAAAAAATAATAAGAGGGCTAGAACAGGTAGATTTAACTTTTCTCTGCCATGGTCAGAGGGGGTAACTATTCTTAGTAAAGTAAGATATTTTCATCCCAAACTTTGTCTTTAGCTAGTGCTCTAGTGCCAAAATTCAAAAATAACAATCGAGATAGGGCGCTAGGATCCAAATCCTAGGGTAGTGTGAACAGTAGTTGTACTAATCCACTTTGCCAGAAATGTTGAAAAAATCATTAGGGTGTGTGCAAGGATGGTAATGATGTGTGTATTGGGTATGGAAAGCTAAGCCACAGGGTCAGAGAGTGTCCAGTAGTTGCTCAGAGGGGAAATGATTTGTTCCAACAGGGACAGTCCAATATGTCATCAGCTCTAGTTGGTTACCTGACTCAGTAGGGTGCTACTTCTAGTGCCACCAGTGGACAGTGCTAGAACAGGCTGTATGAACTTCAGTCCCGCCATGATCTGTAAAGCTCTCCTGATGTGGTTATGGGTATGTTATAGATCTTTCATCTTTATGTTTATGATTTGTTGGATCCCGGATATTTACTTTCTTTTGTAACCCCCTATATAACTATAAATTTTTGTGTCAGTCTCAAATCTTTAGCAGAAACCTTCCTAGTGTCTAACCTAGTATGTGTCTCTATAATAGCTAGACAAGTATACAAAAAATGCCCAGTTATTGTATCTTAAAATATCACTCTAGTAGACCTTGTAGAGATAGAGATGAATGGTTTTGATGTCATTCTCGGCATGGATTGGCTCTATTTGTGCTATGCTTCAGTTGACTGTAGAAATAGAGCCATTCAATTTCAGTTTCCTAATGAACCAGTCATTGAATAGAGGGGAAGCAATTCAACGCTTACGTGCTAAATATGTCATATCTTAAGGCAAGAAGAATGATATCTAAAGGGTGTGTATACCATCTTGTTCGAGTAAAAAAATCTATTTATAAAACTCCAAGTCTCGAGTTAGTTTTAGTAGTAAGGGAATTTCTAGATGTATTCCTTGAAGATCTTCCCAGAGTTCCTACTGAAAAAGAAATTTTTGGAATAGATCTCCTTCTAGATACCCGACCTATCTCTATTTCATCCTACAGAATGGCTCTAGCTGAGCTAAAAGAGTCAAAAAATAGTTGGAAGATCTCTTAGATAAGGGATTCATTAGGCCCAGTGATTCCCCATGGGGCGCTCCAGTCCTTTTCATGCATAAGAAAGATGGTTCTCTTAGAATGTTCATCGATTACCGTCAGTTGAACAAAGTCACTATCAAGAATAAGTATCTACACCCCAAAATTGATGACCTGTTTGACCAACTTCAGGATGCCTGTTCTTTATCTAAGATCTCAGATCTTGCTATCATCAACTTAGAGTTAGAGAATATGACATTCTAAAGAAAGCCTTCAGAACTCGGTATGGTTACTTCAAATTTCTAATTATGTCTTTTGGATTAACGATTTCCTTGTAGATTTCATGGACTCGATGAATAGAGTGTTCAAGACGTACTTAGACATATTCTTTATAGTCTTCATTGATGATATTCTTATCTATTCTCATAGTGAAAATGATCCTGTGGACCATCTTAGAATTGTATTGCAGACTCTTAGAGCCCATCAATTATTCACCAAACTCAGTAATCACAAATTTAGGCTTAGATTAGTAAATCTCCTTGGCAATATTATTTTTGATGATGGAATTAGAGTTGATCCTTAATAGAATGAAGTAGTGAAAGACTGGCCCAGACCCATCTCTTCATTAGATATCAGGAGTTTCTCGGGTTTAGTTGGCTATTACCAATATTTTTTTAGGGTTTTTGTCTATTGCATATCCCATGTCTCGATAGACTCAGAAAAAAGTCAAGTTTTAGTGGTTAGGTTCTTGCAAGAAGATTTTTAGGAGTTGATGACTCGACTCACCTCAGTCCCACTCTTGTCTTTGCTAGATTGTTCAAATGGGTTCGTTGTTTATTGTGATGCTTCCAGAGTTGGTCTTGGTTGTGTGTTGATATAGAGAGGAAAGGTCATAGCCCATGCCTCTAGACAACTTAAACCCTATGAAATAAATTACCCTACCCATGATCTTGAGTTGCCATCTATTGTTTTTGCCTTGAAAATTTGGAGGTATTATCTTTATGGAATTCATGTTGATATATTCACGGATCAAAAAAGTTTGCAGTATGTGTCTTCACGAAAGATTTGAATCTTCTTTAGAGAAGGTGGCTTGACTATTTGAAAGATTTTGATATGAGTATGTTGTATCTCTTGAGCAAGGCCAGTGTAGTGACAGACACCCTTAATAGATTTTCCATGGGTAGTAATGCTCAGTTTGAGGGTGATCAGTAGAAGTTAGTCAAAAAGGTTCATCAGCTTGCTAATTTAGGTGTTCAGTTGGTTGATTAAGCTGAGAGTAGTATAAGGGTTTAGAATGGCTTGGAATATTCATTGGTTGCTGAAGTGAAAGAAAAGGAAGATAGGGGTTCCAGTCTGGTTAAGTTGAAGGAATCTGTTAGAGATCAGAAAGTAGTAGTTTTCTCCCAAAGGGGAGATAGTGTGTTGCGATGTTAGGGTAGGCTGTGTGTTTTGTTTTCTGATGGTTTGAGATAGCAGACTTTGGTAGAAGTACATGGTGAACCTTACTCTTTACACCTAAGATCCACTAAGATGTACCATTATTTGTAGGAAATCTATTGGAGGAGTGGTATAAAGATAGATATTACAGAGTTTGTAGCTAAGTATTCTAATTGTCAGCAGGTTAAGGTTGAGCACCAGAAGCCTAGTGACACATTGCAAGAGTTTGGTATTCCCACTTGGAAGTGGGAAGAGGTGAACATAGATTTTGTAATAGGTTTGCTTCATATGCACCGTCAACATTATTCGATATGGGTAATTGTAGACAGAATGGCCAAATTTTCTCATTTCTTGGCAGTTCATACTTCTTATTTAGTCGAGGACTATGCTAAGCTCTATATTAGAGAGTTGGTTGGGTTATATGGAGTCCTATAGTCAATCATTATAGATAAAGGTACTCTATTAACCTTTTACTTTTGGAAAGCTTTTCAAAAGGGTTTTGGTACCTAAGTTCATCTCAGTACAACTTTTCATCCTCAAATAGACGGTCAAGCAGACATGGCCATTTAGAACCTAGAGGATATATTGAGGGAACGTGTTCTTGATTTAAAAGGTAGTTGGGATAATCACTAACCATTTATCAAGTTTGCTTATAAGAACAGTTATCACTCCAGTATTTAGATGGCTTCATTAGAGGCTCCCTATGGGAGATATAGATCTGCTATTGATTAGTTTGAATGTGCTTTGATAGGACCTGATTTGGTATTTGATGCAATGGAGAAGGTTTAGCTTATTAGGGAGAGTCTTAAGACATCCCAAAGCCTTCAAAAATCCTATGCAGATGTGAGGAGATGGGATTTTGAGTTTGAAGTTAGGGATTTGGTGCATTTAAAAACCTCGCCCATGAAGGGAGTAAAGAGATTTGGAAAGAAAGGGAAGCTCCTTGATATGTTGGCCTTTATAGAATTTTGAGTGTTTCTGAAAAGTAGCTTATGAGCTATAGTTCATCAGTGCATCCAGTGTTTAACGTTTCCTTGTTAAAGAAGTGAATTGGTGATCCAGCTGTTGTATTTCCTTTAGAAAGCAAAGATTATCAAGATGGCGTTTCTTATGAAGAAATCCAATTCTAGATCCCTGATCGTCAAATTCGTAGACTAAGGAACAAAAAGATTCACTTGGTCAAAGTTCTTTGGTGGAATCAGTTAATTTGGGAAGCCACTTGGGAAGCAGAGGCTGATATGCGTACCAAGTAACCTCATCCTTTCTCCACAAACTTAGACTCAGATTAAGGTAACAATTTTCATTAGATTGTTTCTTTTCCATTCTCAGTTCTAGCTACATAATCATTCTCATGTCATTGCATGCATTCATAAATTTAGTTTAGTCATGTATCATGTTTTTGACTCAGTCATGTAATCATGTTCTTAGTAACACATGTTCAATATATGGTCTTAATTTCCCCATTTTTCTCAGCTTAATCAATCTCATTCAAGGATGAATGTACCTAAAAGAGGAGTTATTGTAACACCCCATATTATTCTTAGCTTAGTTTAGCTCCTAGTGGCATGAATAAGAGGTTTAAAACCTAAAAATTTCACTAAGGGTTGGAGACTTAGTCATTTTTAAGGCCTCTTAACTTTGAGGATTTTTAAATTTGTATTCCTAACCCCGAGGTGTTGGTTTTTGAGTTAATTCATCTTCAGGGGTGTAAGAAGGATGTCTTAGGGTAATTTCAGATTTTTTTGATAAGGACTGGGTCATGTTTAGATCATGATTCTAGCAGATCATCATGATAGGGCCTCGTTGTGGTTGTAATAGTGGGAGAGTCCTCATCTCATTGTGGTACCCCTTTAAAATGAGTCCCAGTTATGAATTTAAATGTTTGAGGGGCAATTGTGTCTTTTACCCTCAATCCAAGTTGTCAAATTACAAATTATAACACCAGTTAGGGTATTATTTGCACATGTTCTTCAACTCTTCTCTTAAATAAAACCTATTCACCTCCCAAGAACATCAAATTCCATTACTTTCTCTCCAAGAAATTCAAGTTCCTCAATTTAAAAAAGCATCAAGATTGATGTTTCTCTTCCAATCCTAAGTGTTTAAGGTATGTGTGATGTTATGTTTTTAAGTGGAATGAATTATAGTAAGTAATAGATGTTGTAGTTCCCATATCATTGTCATGCGAGTCAAAATAAATCCTCAAACTATGATTTTGCCATGTACTCATTCTATCTCCTCATGTTTAAGAACATCCCCATGTTAAAGTCTTGATCTCATTGTGTTCGATGAAATACCTAAGTGATGGGTTTTGAATGATGATTTTCCATTATGGTTTTAAAGATTTTATATGTCCTTATTGTTATTTTCATTTAGTGTTGTTGGGTTTTGAACACCTAATACCTAGTTGTTTACATATATTCAGTATCTTCAGAATAATTTTAAACAAACTATGAGCATTGCTATTCTATCAAGTTACTTATGATCAGTTGGTTTCTTAGTTAAGCTTAGTTTAGTCTAGTATTCAATGTCAGTTCGGTTGGGAGTAGGATTTAGCACTGAGCCAACATAGGGATGCGAGCTCACCTGCCAGCTAGGACTGGGTCCTTAGAAACAGTCCTTAAGTTTTAGAATTATGTAGCCAGTGTAGGATTATGAGATGTCACCCGCTAGTTTAGGACTGACATTCTCTGAGATGTCACCCGGCAATTTAGGTTTGACATTCTCTCAGGGGTCACCCGCCAGTTTAGGACTGACTCCCTTGTTCTTCAGAACATTAGTTGAGTGGATCTATACAACCATGTGTTATTACCCGTGGCATGGTACTGACACCCTTCCAATTGGGGTTACAAGTTGGACCCTGATTAGCTCAGATTGGGGATTCTAGGTTACATGTTTCCTCCCACATACTAATTTCAGTATTCAATACAGAATTCAGTTCAGGTTTGGTTGACCATAGCATACAGACTTCCAATTATTCAGTTATCAAATTTCAGTAATTCAATTTATAGATTGTTTCAAAAATATTATATGCTTGGTCTTGAATTTTCAGTATTTCAATTTTCATGCATGCATACTCAGTTATCTCATGCTATTCGATTAGTCATTACATTATGCACAGTTAACCCATGTATGTTAGCCTAACCTTATCTCATATACTAGTATATTCTAAGTATAGACCACATACTTTCTTTGAGCTATGATGTCTTATATAAGTACTAGGCATTTTATCGAACACCTTACATTCACATCTTAAGAATATGTGAAATCATCAATTATACATCATGAACAACCAAATTTACATGTTTCCAACTCATATGATATCATGAAATTAAAAAAAAAACATATAAAGATTCCATCTTGGGATCACCCAATATCAACAACATGATCATAAATCAACTCACCCATACCTTAGAAGGAAGATTCTTGATGATTGACGGAGGAATTTCCTTGAAATCAGATTTTCAAGATTAGTTACGCAACCCTAGTTGTTTTTATCTTTTAGTGCTCTTGGATGATGAGCTTTGAGATGATAATAGGGTTGTAATATGTTTAGAAGCTATATATTTCGTAGGGTTAAGTTTAGAGACGTGTAAGGAGTGTTAAAAGACTTAATTACCCTTAAAATAACTCAAAACAGAGTGTTTTTGGCACCTGGAACTAACATAGGTGGCGCCCAAGTGATTTCCTAAGCTAGGTTGGGCTGCTTCTAACCAATCGCCTATGTATGGGTTGGGCGGCGCCTAACCAATCACCTATCCTTACTGTCTCTCACGAAAATGGGCATAACTTTTTGTTCGGGTATTGGATTAAGGCAAAATTGGTATAGTTGGAAAGCTAATTCGATTATCTACAATTTGATAGATCTAAATCAGCCAAAATACCATATTAACATCAATTTATACTCGTTCAAAGATGACCCTTGTAAAATCGAACACTAAAACTTGATGGATTCAAAAACTCTTAGCTTGTATTACCTTAAGTGACTCATATGAACATGCTTAATGCATCATAAACTATCCTATCACTAGGATATTCATTGTAAGTCATGTAATCAAGTATGAATAATAGGATAGTAGATTTCATACAAAGGAATACTTATGCACTTCCTAGCTTAGAAACATGCGGGGTATTACAATATCTCCCCCTTGGGAACATTCGTCCTCGAATGACAATTTACTGAGAAGGGATACAAGATAATAGAACCTGAACTGAACATGAAGAACTGAAACTTGATCTCATGACTGACATGCTAAACATACTGAACTCGTGTATATCTAATGCATGGACAACTGACACATAAATGATGACTGAGTATGAAACGATTAATAGGTACCAAGTTTATACTGGAAACATGAACGTGGAATTGAATAAGATTAAGGAGAACTATAACCTTGAGCTTGATCTGAATTGGCGGGGAAGAAGTGAGGATACTTGGTACGCATATCTGCTTTTGCTTCCCAAGTAGCTCCCTCATGAGACTGATTTCTCCAAAGAACCTTGACTAGAGGGACTTCTTTGTTCCTCAATCTACGAGTCTGATAATCTAAGATTTTGACTGGAATCTCTTCATAGGAGAGGCTGTTCTGAATGTCGATGCTTTGAATAGGGACAACAACTGCTGGGTCACCTATGCACTTCTTTAGCAAAGAGACATGGAAGACTGGATGGACTGAGGCTAGATCTGAAGGCAACTCAAGCTCATAAGCTACTTTGCCGAAGCGACAAAGAATTCTGAAGGGACCGACATACCGAGGATTGAGTTTCCCTTTCTTCCCAAACCTCTTCACTCACTTCATAGGAGAGATCTTAAGATAGACATAGTCATTGACCTCGAACTCGAGATCCTTTCTACGAACATCTGCATAGGACTTCTGTCGGCTCTGAGCAGCCCGGAGTCTCTCTCTGATCAACTGAAATTTCTCTAAGGCGTCAAATACTAAGTCAGAACTTATTATTAAGGCCTCACAAACTTTGAACCAACCAATCGGAGATCTACATATCCTACCATAGAGAGCTTCGAATGGAGCCATCTGAATTTTAAAATGATAGCTGTTGTTGTATGCAAACTCAATCAAAGGCAAGTGGTCGTCCCAACTTCTATTGAAGTCAATTGCACATGCTCGTAGCATATCTTCAAGAGTTTGAATGGTCCTCTCTGCTTGACCATCTGTCTGAGGATGAAATGCTGTGCTGAGATGGACTTGGGTACCAAAACCCTTTTAGAACACTTTCCAAAAGTGAGAGGTGAACTGGGTACCCCTGTCTGAGATGATAGATAGTGGAATACCGTGTAACCTGTCTAACTCCCTGATATAGAGTTTGGCATAATCCTCGGTGGAATAAGAAGTACAAATAGAAAGGAAATGAGCTGACTTGGTCATTCTATCTATAATGACCCAGACTGAATCATGCTGATGACGAGTTCTAGGCAAACCCGTCATGAAGTCCATGTTAACTTCTTCCTACTTCCAAGTAGGAATGGTGAACTCTTGCATGGAACCACTAGGTTTCTGATGCTCTATCTTAACCTGCTGACATGTAGAGCAGTTAGCCACAAACTCTACAACATCTCTCTTCATCCCACTCCACCAATAGATCTCCCATATGTCGCGGTACTTCTTAGTGGCCCCTGGATGAATAGAGTATTGTGAACCATGCGCTTCTGCAAGTATTCGCTGCCTTAATTCATCTACACCTGGAACATATAGACGACCTTGACAACAAAGAACACCATCTCCCTCTTGGGAGAAAACTTTGACTTTCTAATTCTGAACTGACTCTTTGAGCTTGACAAGGCTAGGATCCCTGTCTTGTTTCTCTTTCACCTCGAAAACTAGAGATGAATCTGAACTACTATGAGCACATACACTACCCTCTAAAGAATCGACTAAGCAAACGCCTAGTCTAGCAAGCTAATGGATCTCCTGAGCCATCTTTTTCTTACTATCCTTAACGTGAGAAATACTAGCCATAGAGAGTCGACTGAGAGCGTAGGCCACAACATTGGCCTTGTTCGGATGATAAAGAACACTCATGTCGTAATCCTTCAAGATCTCTAACCATCTTCTCTGGTGAAGATTGAGATATTTTTGGGAAAAGACATACTGGAGGCTTTTATGGTCTGTGAAGACATCTACATGAACTCTATAGAGATAATGCCTCTAAATCTTCAAGGCAAAAACTACCGTTGCTAACTCAAAATCATGAGTAGGATAATTCTTCTCAAGTGGCTTTAACTGTCTGGAGGCGTAGGCTATGACTTTACCATGCTGCATGAGGACACAACCTAAACCCACTCTGGATGCATCACAATAGACTACAAAACCTTCTGAACCATCTGGAATAGCTAGAAGTAGAGCTGAGGTGAGTCGAGTATTCAACTCTTGAAAGCTCTTCTCGCATGAATTTGACCACTGAAACTCAATCTTCTTCTGAGTCAATCTGGATATGGGAGATGCAATATAAGAAAATCCCTCAACAAACCGTCTGTAATAGCCAGCCAAACCTAAGAAACCCCTAATATCTGATGGATATACGGGTCTAGGCCAGTTTCTTACTGCCTTGGTTTTCTGAGGACCTACTCTAATTCCATCACCGGAAATAATATGGCCAAGGAATGCTACTGATCTTAGCAAAAATTTTCACTTGATGAACTTAACAAATAATTAGTGATCCCTGAGTGTCTGAAGAACAATCCTGAGATGGTCTGCATAATCACGCTCTGTGCGAGAATAGACCAGAATATCATCTATAAAGACTATGACAAACATGTCCAAGTTCTGCTTGAACACACGATTCATCAAATCCATAAAAGCTACAGGGTCATTGGTAAGACCAAATGACATAACTAAAAATTCGAAGTGACCATACCGAGTACGGAAAGCTGTCTTCGAAATGTCATATTCTCTAACTCTGAGCTGATGATAACCTGATTTGAGGTCTATCTTGGAGAAGTAACTGGCACCCTGAAGTTTGTCAAATAGATCATCAATCCTAGGAAGAGGATATCTGTTCTTGACCGTGACCTTGTTGAGTTGATGGTAATTAATACACATCCTAAGAGAACCGTCTTTCTTGCGCACGAATAATACTGGCGTACCCATGGGGAAACGCTGGGTCTGATGAATCCCTTATCTAAGAGATCCTTCAACTGATCTTTCAGTTCCTTGAGTTCTGCTGGTGCCATTCTGTATGGGGGAATAGAAATAGGTTGAGTATCCGAAAGAAGGTCTATGCCGAAGTCTATTACCCTTTCGGGAGGAATGCCTAGAAGATCTTTGGGAAAGACATCTGAGTATTTATTAATAATGGGGACTGTTTCAAGGCTGGGATATTTAGAACTGGAATCTTTAACATGCACGAGATGATACACACACCCCTTAGAAATCATTTTCCTTGCCCGAAGGTAGGAAACAAGTTGAACCCTGAACGCTGAAATGCTACCCTTTCACTCTAGGACAGGCTTATTCGGGAACTGAAACTGAACTATCCTGTAATTGGGAGGTGGCTAACTCAGCACTCTCAATAGAAGTAACACCCATGATGTCAATGACCTTCTGGACTTGGTCAATGAACTCCTGAGGGTCCTCATCAGACTTAAACCCATGGAAAGATGAAGGGTTCATCCGGGTGAAGTCCCAAACCCTAGATACTTTAGGATTGGCCAATGGATTGGCCGGAATGACTGGTGGTGATTCAGTCTGTGCATCCATGGACTGAGAAAGTATGGTAAATGTGGCTCGAAACTCCGCATGGGAAACATGTTCACCTAAAGGATCTTCGGGCTGAGGAGCTGGCTGGTTTCTTCTCTTTGGGGCCATGGTTTGGAATAAGAGAAGAATGGATTAGACTGAGAGTTTAACTTGTGATTGTGCTTACTAGCATGACATGAATAATGAAGAAAGGGGACTATTCCTAAAATATCTTATAGCCCTTCATACATAAATGTGGTGCGCAACACACCTATGTACAAGACTCTACTAGATGCGGCTTTTAGACTTCCTAGGACTCTATTAAACCTTAGGCTCTGATACTAAGTTTGTAACACCCCGATTCGCTGAACGGAATGCTATAGGTGCTCATGACCCCGAGGGACCACAAGCTAACCCATAATTGATATCTGTACCTGTATACTGCAAATAATGATATAATTATGCGGAATACATAGAACTGTAAGGCCATAAGGTTCAACTAAGTACAATCATGTGGATGAAAATACCCAAAACAACTCAATCTGAACATAAATATAAAAGCCTCTAAACTATCTGAATAAGGAGTTGAAGGAACATGTCTCCAACTAACTCCGTAAAACTGAACTGAAGAAATAAATAAATGAATCAAATCATATTATCCTCGAATCAATAAGTACTCACTGTGTCTCTGCGACTGGAATGCTACCGCTACTGCTGGGTTGGAGCTCGTGTCTCGGAACCTATGGTGTAACATGAAAAGAAAGTACCATAGCGCAAATGCGTCAGTACAACTAGATTACTGAGTATACGAGGAAGGTATGCTGAACATAAAGGATTTCATGCATGAACTACATTGACTGACTAATATGAACGTAGGAGTGCAAACACACATACATAGAAACTGGGACCGTGAATACGTGATAGCACGACCTGTAAGATAATACATGGTTTACTAATAACTGTCATGACTGATCCTGAAACTGATAACATGGACGATTGTATTTGATAGTCCTATATATACTGAAATCTAAAGAACCCCCTGAGTTCTTTTACTGAGACTAATATTGAAACTGTGGGAAATAGTGTTTAACCGACATGCCCCATGTATGCCGTTATGGCTAAGCTGGGGTCCAATCTCTGCCCCAACTAGAGGGGTGTCAATACCATGCCATGGGTAAGGACTGCCTATGAGTGACCTTATCTAGTGGGTAATCAATGAGAACGGTGGGAACCCTAAACTGATGGGTTAAGCCACCTCATCAACCCTAATCTGACGAGTTTAGATGTCTCAACCTATGCTGGATACGTAGTTCTGGAACACAAGGATGACTACTAAGAATTACACCCTAAACTGGTGGGTGAGTTCCTATCCTTGGGTTCACTCGGTGCTAACCTCTAGTCCCATCTGGAGGAATTGGACATGAATAACTGACTGTGCATGACTTAATCTTACTGAATTCCGTTGACTGGTGGAATGTTACTGATATCTGACAACTAACTAAGATCATGAGTTTTTTCTGAGTCACATGACTGACTGAAGTATATGGAATCATAGCTTGAGTTTGGATATTGTGAAACATGACATGGATCTAGGCACACAACTATAGTTTTTGGGTACAAGTACCCCCAGGACTCGATGGAAGGAAACTGACACACATGACTGACTTGATCATAAGAGTAGAGTTCATAATTTATAATATCATATGTAGGGATCTCATAATAAGCATGGTTATCAACAATGTATTGCATGGAAAGGATTTCATATCACATGGAAGTACTTGCACAATCTTTATATCATGTTCATTGCATAATCATATTGGCAACACATACCAATAGCATGGATGTTTATGTGGATTGCATGCTTATCATACATCTTGGTCATAAGTAGTATTTGCAAGTAAGCATAGCATAATCTTATAAGAATAGTTCATGAGTATTCCAACAACATTTACAAGGCACATTATCAACATAGAAGTCATTGGAACGTAAGGGCATATCATGAATCCTTCACTTAGTCACAATTTAGCTATATTGCATGATTTCTAGTTTCTTAGGCATTTTATCAAACACCTTATATTCACATCTTAAGAATATGTGAAATCATCAAATTATACATCATGAATAACCAAATTTACATGTTTCCAACTCATATGATATCATGAAATTCAAAAAAAACATATACAGATTCCATCTTGGGATCACCTAATATCAACAACATGATCATCAACACCCAACAATATAGAAATCATACTTTATAATGAAAAAGAGGGTTTTTGAGCTTTATGGATAAAAGGGATCCATAAATCAACTCACACATACCTTAGAAGGAAGATTCTTGATGATTGATGGAGGAATTTCCTTGAAATAAGATTTTCAAGCTTAGTTACGCACCCCTAGTTGTTTTTATCTTTTAGTGCTCTTGGGTGATGAGCTTTGAGATGATAATAGGGTTGTAATATGTTTAGAAGATATATATTTCGTAGGGTTAAGTTTAGAGATGTGTAAGGAGTGTTAAAAGACTTAATTACCCTTAAAATAACTCAAAATGGAGTGTTTTTGGCACCTAGAACTGACTTAGGCAGTGCCCAAGTGATTGCCTAAGCTAGGTTGGGCGGCTCCTAACCAATCGCCTATGTTTGGGTTGGGCGGCGCCTAACCAATCATCTATCTTTACTGTCTCTCACGAAAATGGGCATAACGTTTCGCTCGGGTATTGAATTAAGGCAAAATTGGTATCGTTGGAAAGCTAATTCAATTATCTACAATTTGGTTGGTCTAAATCAGTCAAAATACCACATTAAAATCAAGTTATACTCGTTCAAATATGACCCTTAAAAAGCAAACACTAAAACTTGATGGATTCAAAAACTCTTAGCTTGTATTACCTTAAGTGACTCATATGAACATGCTTAATGCATCATAAGCTATACTATCACTAGGATATTCATTGTAAGTCATGTACTAAAGTATGAATCATAGGATAGGAGATTTCATACGTAGGAATACTTATTCACTTCCTAGCTTAGAAACATGCGGGGTATTACATGAGCATAAGCTCTACTTAAAATGTCTTTATGACTCATTATTCCTTTTGCTTATAGACAATGCCTCCTAAAAGAAATAATTAAAGGAGATATAGAAATCAACCTGCACCTCCTCCTATTCAGGAAGATCCCCTGAATGAGCACATCTTTCATACCAAGTTCAGAGCTACATTCACTACCCTAGCTCAGTCAGTAGCTGGTCAAAAAAATCATTAGGTTATTTCCCCAACTAATCCAGTGGCAAATACAACTGCACCTAGGATTCAGGATTTTATCTAAATGAACCCCCTTTATTTTTGGAATCTAAGGATGAGGAGGATCTGCATAAGTTTTTTTATATAGTTCAGATGGTGACTGATGTAATTGGTATCACTTTGAGTGATAGCACAGAGTTGGATGTATATCAGTTGTAGGATGTAGCGCATACATGGTATAAGTAGTTGAAAGAGGATAGGGCTTCTGAGGCAGGGCTTGTAGAGTGGGAGAAGTTTGCCATAACCCTTTTAGATATTTTTTCCCAATAGAATTTAGGGAAGCTAAGGTGTTGGAGTTTAATAATTTAAAGTAGGGTTATATGAGTGTGAAGGAATACTCATTTAAGTTTACTTAGTTGGTGAGGTATGCTCCTCTAATGAAAGATGTTAATAGGTTTAGAATGAGTAAGTTTGTTTGTTTTTGGGGTAGCTGATAGTGTTGTCAAGGAGTATAAGACTTCTATGTTGATTAAGGAGATGGGCCTATCTAAGCTTATGGTTCATGCTTAGCATATTAAGGAATAGAATATTAAGGAGAAAGAAAGAAAGAATAAAAGGTCTAGAATAGGTAGCTTTAACTTTACTCAGCCGCGGATAGAGTGTGGTAACCGCTCTTAGTTTCATCAGATATTCTTAGCCCCAAATCCATCTTCATCTAGTGCGCTAGTTCCAAAATTTAGAAATGGTAGTCGGGATAGGGCGCCAGTCTCCAAGTCCTAGCGTAGTGTGAAAAGTGGTCGTACTAATCCACTTTGGCAGAAATATGGGAGAAATCATCAAGGTGTGTGCAAGGCTGGTAGTGATGTGTGTTTTGGGTGTGGCAATCTGTAATACCCCGTATGTTTCTAAGCTAGGAGACGAACCATTTTTCCTATGTATGAAACCTCCTATCCTGTGAGTAGAATTTTAGTGCATGACTTACAATGAGTATCCTAGTGATAAGATAGCTTATGATACATTAAGCATGGTCATATGAGTCACTTAAGGTAATACAAGATAAGAGTTTTTGAATCCATCAAGTTTTAGTGTTCATTTTTTCAAGGGTCATCTTTGAACGAGTATAACTCGATGTTAATGTGGTATTTTGTCTGATTTAGACCCACCAAATTGTATAGAATCGAATTGTCTTTCCACCAATACCAATTTTGCCTTAATCCAATACCCGAGCGAAAAATTATGCCCTTTTTCGTGAGAGACAGTAAGGATAGGCGATTGGTTAGGCGCCGCCCAACCCAAGCATAAGCGATTGGTTAGGCGACTCTTAAATCAGTTCCAATGTCAAAAACACTCCGTTTTGATTTTTTTGAGGGTAATTAAGTCTTTTAACAATCCCTACACGTCCCTAAAATTAATCCTACGAAATATATAGCTTCTAAACACATTACAACCCTATTAACATCTCAAAGCTCATCATCCAATAGCACTAAAATAGAAAAACAACTAGGGTTGCACAATCAAGCTTGAAGATCCAATTTCAAAGAAATTCCTCTGTCAATCATCAAGAACCTCCGTTCCAAGGTATGCGTAGTGTTCATCCATGGATTTCTTTCATCCGTGGAGTTCAAGAATCAATCTTTAAAATACAAAAGCTTGGTTGATTGTGGTGATATGATCATACCCATATTGATGCTTGTTTATTTTTCTATATAATAGTATGCGTGAGTTGATTTATGGATCCCTTTCATCCATAAAGCTCAAAAACCCCCCTTTTCATTATAAAGTATGATTTCTATATTGTTCGGTGTTGATGATCATGTTGTTGATATTGGGTGATTCCCAAGATGGAATCTTTATATGTTTTTTTGAATTTCATGATATCATATGAGTTGGAAACATGTAAATTTGGTTGTTCATGATGTATAATTTGATGAAATCAACCTATGCCTTAAAGAATGCATGGAAGGTGTTCGATAAAATGCCTAGTATGTTAGAACTTCATATTTACATGATTTCATGATATCTAATTAACAAGTTCATGTTAGTCATACACTCCAATATGAATTTCTATGCAAATTATGTGTTGTTATTGTTGTGGTATAAAACATGTATGATAATGGAGATATAAATTATGTACACAAAATATATCCATGCTTTCCCTACCATGTTTGAGATGTTGAATAAATACATGAAGTATAATATCCCCAAATCATTACAATATGAACTAAACGTTACATGTTGCCGTTTCCTTACGCTTGAATGGTTTCCATGCGATTGCTATGAATAGTATATGTTGTCGGAATGCCCATGAATTAGAATATGAGATTTATGACTTAATTATAAGCATTCTTATTCATGATAGATATTATGATGACCATGCACTTCATGAAATCTCCCATCATGTATTATGGATTTTTATTAATGGTCGTGTACTCAAGAAATTCAAGTTGTGTCAGTTTCCTTCCATCGATTCCTGGGGGTACTTGTACCCAAAAAATATAGATGTGTGCCTAAAGCCATGTCATGTTTTCATGATACTCTCAGTTAAGCCATGATCTATAGAATTCAGTCAGTCATGTGACTCAGGAAAACTCAGAAATCTTAGTAATCTCAGTAGTCCAGTAATCTCAGAAATCTCAGTACTTAGTAACCTCAGCAACCTCAGTATTCACAGTCAATCTCAGTAACGTCCGTACTCTCAACCAGTCCTCAGAACACAGTACATTCCGTCAGTTATTGGAATCCAGTAAAATTAGTTTAGCTCTGCTAAACAATACCACTATTATCAGTCCAGTTAATCAGTATCAGTTTAGCTAATTAGTTCAATTTAGTTATTCAGTTCTGCTTAGTAATTCAGTTCAGTGTCCTTCAGATGGGAGTATAAGTTAGCACCGAGTGAACCCAAGGATGGGAACTCACCTGCCAGTTCAGGGTGTGATTTTTAGTAGTCATTATTGTGTTCCAGAACTATGTAGCCAGGGTAGGTTGAGACATCTTAACCCGTCAGATTAGGGTTGATGAGGTGTCTTAACCCGTCAATTTAGGTTTCCCACCGTTCTCATTGAGTACCTGCCAGTATAGGGTTTCACAATTGTCCTTACCAATGGCGCGGTATTGACACCCCTCCAGTCGGGGCAGAGATTGGATCCCAACTTAGCTATTATGACATATTTAGGGTATTTCGGTTACATAACTACTTCCCACAGTTTCAGTTATAGATTTCAGGACTGTTAGCTATAGCTACCCAGTCTCAGTAAAGAACTTAGATAGCTCTTTGGATTTCAGTATATCAGGGCTGTCAGATACAGTCAACTCAGAAATAGAATGGAACTCAGATAGTTTCCTTTAGATTTATAGACTGTAAAATATAGTCACTTATGCTATCAATCACAATAGTTATCAAAACTCATGCTATCGGTACTCAACTTCAGGACTGTCAGATACAGTCAATCAGACCAGTTCTTCATAATTTAAACTGTCAGAAACAATCATTCCTTTATCAGTAATACAATATCACTCTCTCAATATTCAATAATACTATCAGATCCATCACTTATTAGTGATTTACATATTAATATCAATAAACCCAGTCTTTCAGAATCTCATTATCAGTACACTCATGTTGTCAGTATTCAGACTCAGTAGTCCGTATCTCCACGAGTTCATTTATAGTTACGTATGCATGCATGTACTCTCACGTTCATATCAGTCAGTATTGTCCATTCATATAACTCTTTGCATTTAGCCTACCTCACTCATATAATCAGTACATTCAGACGTACTGATGCATTTGTGCTATGGTGCTTTCTCTTATGTTACACCATAGGTTCAGAGGCATTATCTCCAAATCAGCAATAGAATCCAGGATCAGCAGTCAGAGTTAGACGTGAGTCCTCATCCTTCGAGGACATAATGATTTCATTTCTATTTCAGTTTTCACTTTATTTTAGTAGTTGGAGTTAGTTGGGGACATATCCCATCAATACCTTATTCAATTCAGTTAGAGGCTTTCAGACTAGATGTCAGATTAGATGTTCAGACTTCAGTATTTAGTTCCTTTTTGGTATTGTTATACTATATTTTTCAAATATGTATTAGTATTGAACCTTATGGCCATACAGTTCATGTTTCCGTATATTTTATGAGATATTATGTAGTTTAAAGGTACAGATATCAGTCATGGGTTAGCTTGTGGTCCTTCGAGGTTATGAGCACTATGTAGCATTTCGATTCATAAAATTGGGGCGTTACAAACTTTGTATCAGCACCTAAGTTTCAACAGTGTCCTAGGATGTCTGAAAGCTGCATCAAGTAGAGTCTAGTACATGGGCGTGTTGTGCACCACACTTATGTGCAAGAGGCTATGAGGTGTTTTAGGAACAGTTTCCCTTCTTTCATGTCTCAAGATCGTGCTATAGCAACTTTCTTTAAGGAAACTATGTAGATTCATATAATGAACCCCTCATGAACCATGCTCATGTATCTTTTTTTTCATGATCATATATGAATTCAATTTCCACCATAAGGAGTCCTTTTTACTCTGCAGCACGAGTCATGTTCCATGAGCACAATCTACTTTCACGCACTTTTCATGGGATCATGTGCGCCTTTAGTTCCTAGTATAAGGGTTTCAGTTCCAGCTCCCTCAGTATTCGAATCATGTCCCACGAGTATAGAAAACTTTAGACTCAGGTCATGAAGCTCATGACTTATGTACGCATATCATGCTTTCCAGTATACTTAGCTTCCATGACTTATGCTATGCCCCTACAGATCAGATACATTTAGACTACGTTATGTATATCCTTAGTTCAGACCTTATTGGTAAATCCAAACTATTCATATTTTATTCCTCAAGTTTCAGTCATGTGTTAAGTTTAGTTTGTATCTATTCATGTTTCAGGTCCTCCCGATTTACTCCTCCAGTTAGCTCTCCTTATGGAATAGTGTAGTGATGAGCAGTTGTTTGGATAAGAGAAAATTGTTGCATGCTTACTTTGCACGAGGGTGTAGTTGTAAAGATAGGAATGAATGTCATGATAAATGTGCAAGTAAACGTCTAGCAGGGGGTCGTATTTAGAATTTAGGAAAGTACAAAGTGTAAGTGTACATTTAGATCCTTGACTTATGTCAGTCCCCAGCATGTAGCCATCAAAAACTCAGTTCCCAACTTAATTATAGTTTCAGTATCCAGTACTCAGTGATCAGTTTTCAATCCTTGAATTCAGTACTTCTGTACTAGCTATAGGCTTATTTATAATGTCATTTTTAGTTCAGTAACCAGATTTGAAACTCAGTTCAGTTCCAGACATGCTTTACCATAGCATTCAGGTTGTCAGTACTCAGTGATCAGTGTTTCAGTACCCCAGTTTATAGAATACCTTAGAGCCATGTCGTATGCTTGGTGTTACAGTTAAAAATAATACGGACTTCATGAATCCATGCTCAGATACCTCATTCTACTTAGTTAGTCCTTATCTCCTATGCATAAAACTCAAAAATCTCAGCCCAGCTATTCAGACTAAGTACAGTTTAGCTTTATAGATCCAGTATTCAGCTATCAGTTATTCAGTTAATCAGATAAGTTAGTATATTTATGCACTCGTGTTCAGCTCAGTTCATGTATCATGTCTCAGTTTTAGATCCTAGTTATTCAGTCATGACTCAGTTCCTAGGTGTTTTGAACATCTCCTTAATTTCCCTCAGTAGCTCATCCAAGTTAGCATTCTTTGAGGGACATAGTGTCCCAAGAGGGAGATACATCATACCCCCAAACTTTTATGACATAAACATGCTGCTCTCTTTTCTTTTGATGAATCCAGTTTGGAGAAGGGTACTCATAGATAACCCTCAAACTACAACTTTAGTCGTATGCCATGTTTTCAAGATTCAGTTCAGATCATGATATTTAGTATATCTACCATGTCCCGGACTTAGTTATGCTCTCATGTTTCTGATCATGCATATGGAGTAATTAATCTCATGAGTAAGTTTATTCATTAATTCACGCATCAGATATGTGTGATCAGCTCATCAGTACTTTCAGTCATGCATTCACGTATCATGTCAGTCATATAATCATGCATCAGATATGCATGGATTCAGCCTTTCAGTTGTGCATCAGATATGCATTCTCATTTTGAGAAAACTTACTTAATTAGAATCATCATTTTTATATTAATGAATCCGCTTACATGCATCGTATATGCATGTTCAATATGTTGTGCTCAGCTTTCAGTCATATCAGTCATGAACCCATGTTTTAGTAGTGTATGTGTTGTACTTACTTCATCTTATCATCGCTCCCACCTCAGTTAATTTCTTTTCTAGGATGAATGTTTCCAAGGGGGAGATATTGTAATACCTCGTATGTTTCTAAGCTAGGAGACGAACCATTTTTCCTACGTATGAAACCTCCTATCCTGGGAGTAGCATTTTAGTGCATGACTTACAATGAGTATCCCAGTGATAAGATAGCTTATGATACATTAAGCATGTTCATATGATTTACTTAAGGTAATACAAGCTAAGAGCTTATGAATCCATCAAGTTTTAGTGTTCGATTTTGCAAGGGTCATCTTTGAATGAGTATAACTCGATGTTAATATGGTACTTTGGCTGATTTAGATCCACCAAATTGTAAAGAATCAAATTATCTTTCCAACGATACTAATTTTGCCTTAATCCAATACCCGAGCGAAAAGTTATGCCCTTTTTCATGAGAGACAGTAAGGATAGGCGATTGGTTAGGCGCCGCCTAAGTCAGTTCCAATGCCAAAAACACTCCGTTTTGAGTTATTTTGAGGGTAATTAAGTCTTTTAACACTCCTTACACGTCCCTAAACTTAACCCTATGAAATATATAGCTTCTAAACACATTACAACTCTATTAACATCTCAAAGCTAATCATCCAAGAGAACTAAAAGAGAAAAACAACTAGGGTTGCACAATCAAGGTTGAAGATCCAATTTCAAGGAAATTCCTCCATCAATCATCAAGAACCTCCCTTCCAAGGCATGGGTAGTGTTCATCCACAGATTCCTTTCGTCCGTGGAGTTCAAGAATCAATCTTTAAAATACAAAAGCTTGGTTGATTGTGGTGATATGATCATACCCATGTTGATGCTTGTTAGTTTTGCTATATAATAGTATGCGTGAGTTGATTTATGGATTTCTTTCATCCATAAAGCTCAAAAGCCCTCCTTTTCATTGTAAAGTATGATTTCTATATTGTTCGGTGTTGATGATCATGTTGTTGCTATTGGGTGATTCCCAAGATAGAATCTTTATATGTTTTTTTGAATTTCATGATATCATATGAGTTGGAAACATGTAAATTTGATTGTTCATGATGTATAATTTGATGAAATCCACCTATGCCTTAAAGAATGCATGCAAGGTGTTCGATAAAATGCCTAGTCTGTTAGAACTTCATATTTACATGATTTCATGATATCTAATTAACAAGTTCATGTTAGTCATACACTCCAATATGAATTTCCATGCAAATTATGTGTTGTTATTGTTGTGGTATAAAGCATGTATGATAATGGAGATATAAATTATGTACACAAAATGTATCCATGCTTTTCCTACCATGTTTGAGATGTTGAATAAATACATGAAGTATAATATCCCCAAATCATTACAATATGAACTAAACGTTACATGTTGCCGTTCCCTTACGCTTGAATGGTTTCCATGCGATTGCTATGAATAGTATATGTTGTCGAAATGCCCATGATATTAGAATATGAGATTTATGACTTGATTATAAGCATTCCTATTCATGATAGATATTTTGATGACCATGTACTTTATGAAATCCCCCACTCATGTATTATGGATTTTTATTGATGGTCGTTTACTCAATAAATTCAATTTGTATCAGTTTTCTTCCATCGAGTCCTGGGGGTACTTGTACCCAAAAAATATAGCTGTGTGCCTAGAGCCATGTCATATTTTCACGATACTCTCAGTCAAGCCATGATCTATAGAATTCAGTCAGTCATGTGACTCAGGAAAACTCAGAATTCTCAGTAATCTCAGTAGTCTAGTAATCTCAGAAATCTCAGTACTTAGTAACTTCAGCAACCTCAGTATTCACAGTCAATCTCAGTAACGTTAGTACTCTCAACCAGTCCTCAGAACTCAATACATTCCGTCAGTCATTGGAATCCAGTAAACTTAGTTTAGCTCTCCTAAACAATACCACTAGTATCAGTCCAGTTAATCAATATCAGTTCAACTAATCAGTTCAGTTTAGTTATTTAGTTCAACTTAGTTATTCAGTTCAGTGTCCTTCAGATGGGAGTATAATTTAGCACCGAGTGAACCCAAGGATAGGAACTCACTTGCCAATTCAAGGTGTGATTTTTAGTAGTCATTATTGTGTTCCAGAACCACGTAGCCAGCGTAGGTTGAGATATCTTAACCCATCAGATTAGGGTTGATGTGGTGGCTTAACCCATCAGTTTAGGTTTTCCACCGTTCTCATTGAGTACCTGCCAGTATAGGGCTTCACAGTTGTCCTTACTAGTGGTGCGGTATTGGCACCCCTCCAGTTGGGGCAGAGATTGGACCCCAACTTAGCTATTATAGCGTATTTGGGGTATTTCGGTGAGATAACTACTTCCCACAATTTCATTTACATATTTCAGGACTGTCAGCTATAGTTACCCAGTCTCAGTAAAGAACTCAGATAGATCCTTAGATTTCAGTATATCAGGGCTGTCAGATACAGTCAACTCAAAAATAAAATGGAACTTAGATAGTTTCCTTAAGATTTATGGACTGTGAGATATAGTAGCTTATGATATCAATCACAATAGTTATCAAAACTCATGCTATCAGTACTCAGCTTCAGGACTGTCAGATATAGTCAATCAGACCAGTTCTTCATAATTCAAACTGTCAGAAACAATTATTCCTCTATCAGTAATACAGTATCAGATCAATCACTTATTAGTTATTTACATATTTATATCAATAAACTCAATCTTTCAGAATCTCATTATCAGTAAATTCATGTTGTCAGTATTCAGACTCAGTAGTCCGTATCTCCACGAGTTCATTTATAGTTATGTATGCATGTATGTACTCTCACATTCATATTAGTCAGTATTGTCCATGCATATAACCCTTTGCATTTAGCCTACCTCACTCATATACTTAGTACATTCAGACGTACTGACGCATTTGCGCTATGGTGCTTTCTCTTATGTTACACCATAGGTTCAGAGGATGATCTCCAAATCAGTAATAGATTCCAGGATCAGCAGTCAGATTTAGACGTGAGTCCTCATCCTTCGAGGACATGATGATTTCATTTCTATAGCAGTTTTCACTTTATTTCAGTAATTGGAGTTAGTTGGGGACATGTCCCATCAACACCTTATTCAATCCAGTTAGAGGATTTCAGACTAGATGTTAGATTAGATGTTCAGACTTCAGTATTTATGTTCCTTTTTGGTATTATTATACCATATTTTTCAAATATATATTAGTACTGAACCTTATGGCCATACAGTTCATGTTTCCGCATATTTATGAGATATTATGTAGTTTACAGGTACAGATATCAGTCATGGGTTAGCTTGTGGTCCTTCGAGGTTATGAGCACTGTGTAGCATTTCGGTTCAGAAAATTGGGGCGTTACAAACTTGGTATCAGCACCTAAGGTTCAATAGTGTCCTAGGAAGTCTGAAAGCTGCATTAAGTAGAGTCTAGTACATGGGCGTGTTGTGCACCACACTTATGGGCAAGAGGCTATGAGGTGTTTTAGGAACAGTTTCCCTTCTTTCATGTCTCAAGATCATGCTATAGCAAGTTTCTTTAAGGAAACCATGTAGATTCATATCATGCACCCCTCATGTTCACTTTACCTTACTTTTAAGACAATAGAAATAGTGAAGTTCAAATTCCTAAAGACAGGGCTTTCTTAGACAGTCCCTACAGTCAGTTATGGGATTAGCCACAGACTCAAACAGTATCCCATCAGTTCATTATTATTCCAAGGTCGTACAGATTTTATTCATGATCATAAGAACTCATTCTTGAACCCAGAAGTTTAGCAGTAGTAGAGTTGGGATAGTATTATTCTATTTGATCAGATTATGTATTAATTACGATTAGATAGTAGGCTTGAACAATACGAGTTAGAAACTTAAGTTTATTAACTCAAAATTAAGCATAAAGGTGTGAATGTGATATTAGCAGTATATGAGGAAACAAAATCAGATGATGTGTTTTGTAAGACAGGCAGGTGTTGAACAGAATGTAGGTATGTGAAGGTAGATCAAGTGACCAAGTCAGACTCTCATGACTCCAGTAGTAGTGCCGTTATGTATAGAAAAGCTGTAAGGGAAGGCGATTCCAAACCTATCCTCTTCTCAGTACAAAGATTTGTACTTTAGCTATCATGAAATCCACTCAGGTCTTACATATAAAATCCATGGTCATGAACCATGCTCATATATCTCTTTTTCCAAGATCATGTATGAATTCAATTTCCACCATAAGGAGTCCCTTTTACTCCGCAGTACGAGTCATGTTCCATGAGCACAATCTACTTTCACGCACTTTCCATGGGATCATGTGCGCCTTTAGTTCCCAGTATAAGGGTTTCAGTTCCAGCTCCCTCAGTATTCGAATCATGTCCCACGAGTAAAGAAAAATCTAGACTCAGGTCATGAAGCTCATGACTCATGTACGCATATCATGCTTTCCAGTATACTTAGCTTCCATGACTCATGCTATGCCCCTACAGATCAGATACATTTAGACTATGTTATGTATATCCTCAGTTCAGACCTTATTGGTAAATCCAAACTATTCATATTTTATTCCTCAAGTTTCAGTCATGTGTTAAGTTTAGTTTGTATCAATTCATGTTTCAGGTCCTCCCGATTTACTCCTCCAGTTAGCTCTCCTTATGGAATAGTGTAGTGATGAGCCGTTGTTTAGATAAGAGAAAATTGTTGCATGCTTACTTTGCACGAGGGAGTACTTGTAAGGATAGGCTTGAATGTCATGATAAATGTGCAAGTAAACGTCTAGCAGGGGGTCGTATTTAGAATTTAGAAAAGTACAAAGTGTAAGTGTACATTTAGATCCTTGACTTATGTCAGTCCCCAGCATGTAGCCATCAAAAACTCAGTTGCCAACTCAATTATAGTTTCAGTATCCAGCACTCACTGATCAGTTTTCAATCCTTGAATTCAGTACTTCTGTACTAGCTATAGGCTTATTTATAATGTCATTTTTAGTTCAGTACCCAGATTTGAAACTCAGTTCAGTTCCAGACATGCTTTACCATAGCATTCAGGTTGTCAGTACTCAATTATTAGTGTTTTAGTACCCCAGTTTATAGAATACCTCAGAGCCATGTCGTATGCTTGGTCTCGCATTCAAAAATAATACAGACTTCATGAATCCATGCTCAGATACCTCATTCTACTTAGTTAGTCCTTATCTCCTATGCATAAAACTCAAAAATCTCAGCCCAACTATTCAGACTAAGTACAGTTTAGCTTTATAGATCCAGTATTCAGCTATCAGTTATTCAGTTAATCAGATAAGTTGGTATATTTATGCACTCATGTTCAGCTCAATTCATGTATCATATCTCAGTTTTAGATCCTAGTTATTCAGTCATGACTTTGTTCCTAGGAGTTTTAAACATCGCCTCAATTTCCCTCAGTATCTCATCTAAGTCAGCATTCTTTGAGGGACATAGTGTCCCAAGGGGGAGATACATCATACCCCCAAACTTTTATGACATAAACATGCTGCTCTCTTTTCTTTTGATGAATCCAGTTTGGAGAAGGGTACTCATAGATAACCCTCAAACTCCAACTTTAGTCGTATGCCATATTTTAAAGATTCAGTTCAGATCATGATATTCAGTATATCTACCATGTCCCAGACTTAGTTATGCTCTCATGTTACCGATCATGCATATGGAGTAATTAATCTTATGAGTAAGTTTAGTCATTAATTCAAGCATCAGATATGTGTGATCAGCTCATCAGTACTTTCAGTCATGCATTCATGTTTCATTTCAGTCATATAATCATGCATCAGATATCCATGGATTCAGCCTTTCAGTTGTGCATCAGATATCCATTCTTATTTTGAGAAAACTTACTTTATTAGAATCCTCATTCTTGTATTCATGAATCAGCTTTCCATGCATCGTATATGCATGTTCAGTATGTTGTGATCAACTTTCAGTCATATCAGTCATGAACCCATGTTTCAGTAGTGTATGTCTTGTACTTACTTTATCTTATCATCTCTCCCACCTCAGTTAATTTCCATTCTAGGACGAATGTTCCCAAGGGGAAGATATTGTAATACCCTGTATGTTTCTAATCTAGGAGGAGAACCATTTTTCCTATGTATGAAACCTCCTATCCTATGAGTAGAATTTTAGTGTATGACTTACAATGAGTATCCTTGTGATAAGATAGCTTATGATACATTAAGCATGTTCATATGAGTTACTTAAGGTAATACAATCTAAGAGCTTTTGAATCCATCAAGTTTTAGTATTCGATTTTACTAGGGTCATCTTTGAATGAGTATAACTCGATGTTAATATGGTACTTTGGATGATTTAGACCCACCAAATTGTAGAGAATAAAATTATATTTCCAACGATACTAATTTCGCCTTAATCTAATACCCGAGCGAAAATTTATGCCCTTTCTTATGAGAGACAGTAAGGATAGGCGATTGGTTAGGCGCCGCCCAACCCAAGCATAGGTGATTGGTTAGGCGCCTCTTAAGTCAGTTCCAATGTCAAAAACACTCCGTTTTGAGTAATTTTGAGGGTAATTAAGTCTTTTAACACTCCTTAGACGTCCCTAAACTTAACCCTACGAAATATATAGCTTCTAAATATCTTACAACCCTATTAACATCTCAAAGTTCATCATCCAAGAGAACTAAAAGAGAAAAACAACTAGGGTTGCACAATCAATCTTGAAGATCCAATTTCAAGGAAATTCCTCCATCAATCATCAAGAACCTCCTTCCAAGGCATGCGTAGTTTTTATCCACGGATTCCTTTCGTTCGTGGAGTTCAAGAATCAATCTTTAAAATACAAAAGCTTGGTTGATTGTGGTGATATGATCATACCCATGTTGATGCTTGTTTGTTTTGCTATATAATAGTATGTGTGAGTTGATTTATGGATTTCTTTCATCCATAAAGCTCAAAATCCCTCTTTTTCATTATAAAGTATGATTTTTATATTGTTCGGTGTTGATGATCATGTTGTTGATATTGGGTGATTCCCAAGATGGAATCTTTATATGTTTTTTTCAATTTCATGATATCATATAAGTTGGAAACATGTAAATTTGGTTGTTCATGATGTATAATTTGATGAAATCCACCTATGCCTTAAAGAATGCATGCAAGGTGTTCGATAAAATGCCTAGTATGTTAGAACTTCATATTTACATGATTTCATGATATCTAATTAACAAGTTCATGTTAGTCATACACTCCAATATGAATTTCCATGCAAATTATGTGTTGTTATTGTTGTGGTATAAGGAATGTATGATAATGGAGATATAAATTATGTACACAAAATATATCCATGCTTTCCCTACCATGTTTGAGATGTTGAATAAATACATAAAGTATAATATCCCCAAATCATTACAATATGAACTAAACGTTACATGTTGCCGTTCCCTTACGCTTGAATGGTTTCCATGCGATTGCTATGAATAGTATATGTTGTCGGAATGCCCATGATATTAGAATATGAGATTTATGACTTGATTATAAGCATTCCTATTCATTATAGATATTTTGATGACCATGTACTTCATGAAATCCCCCACTCATGTATTATGGATTTTTATTGATGGTCGTATACTCAATAAATTCAAGTTGTGTCAGTTTTCTTCCCTCGAGTTCTAGGGGTACTTGTACCCGAAAATATAGCTGTATTCCTAGAGCCATGTCATGTTTTCATGATACTCTCAGTCAAGCCATGATCTATAGAATTCAGTCAGTCATGTGACTCAGGAAAACTCAGAAATCTCAGTAAACTCAGTAGTCCAGTAATCTCAAAAATCTCAGTACTTAGTAACCTCAGCAACCTCAGTATTCACAGTCAATCTCAGTAACGTTAGTACTCTCAACCAATCCTTAGAAGTCAATACATTCCATCATTCATTGGAATCCAGTAAACTTTGTTTAGCTCTGCTAACCAATACCACTAGTATCAGTCCAGTTAATCAATATCAGTTCAACTAATCAGTTCAGTTTAGTTATTTAGTTCAACTTAGTTATTCAGTTCAGTGTCCTTCCGATGGGAGTATAAGTTAGCACCGCGTGAACCAAAGGATGGGAACTCACCTGCCAGTTTAGGGTGTGATTCTTAGTAGTAATTATTGTGTTCCAGAACTACATATCTAGCATAGGTTGAGACATCTTAATCCGTCATATTAGGGTTGATGAGGTGGCTTAACCCGTCAATTTAGGTTTCCCACCATTCTCATTGAGTACCTGCCAGTATAGGGTTTCACAGTTGTCCTTACTCGTGGCTCGGTATTGACACCCCTCCAGTCGGGGCAGAGATTGGACCCCAACTTAGCTATTATAGCGTATTTGGGGTATTTTGGTTAGATAACTACTTCCCATAGTTTCAGTTATAGATTTCAGAACTGTCTGCTATAGCTACCCAGTCTCAGTAAAGAACTCAGATAGCTCTTTAGATTGCAGTATATCAGGGCTGTCAGATACAGTCAACTCAGAAATAGAATGGAACTCAGATAGTTTTCTTCAGATTTATGGACTGTGAGATATAGTCACTTATGCTATCAATCACAATAGTTATTAGAACTCATGCTATCAGTACTCAGCTTCAGAACTGTCAGATACAATTAATTAGACCAGTTGTTCATAATTCAAACTGTCAGAAACAATCATTCCTTTATCAGTATTACAGTATCAGTCTCTCAGTATTCAATAATACAGTATCAGATCCATCACTTATTAGTGATTTACATATCAATATCAATAAACTCAGTCTTTTAGAATCTCATTATCTGTACACTCATGTTGTTAGTTTTCAAACTCAGTAGTCTGTATCTCCACGAGTTCATTTACAGTTACGTATACATGTATGCGCTCTCACGTTCATATCAGTAAGTCTTGTCTTTGCATATAACCCTTTGCATTTAGCCTACCTTACTCGTATACTCAGTACATTCAGACGTACTGACGCATTTGCGCTATGGTGCTTTCTCTTATGTTACACCATAGGTTCAGAAGCATGAGCTCCAAATCAGCAGTAGATTCTAAGATCAGCAGTCAGAGTTATACGTGAGTCCTCATCCTTCGAGGACATGATGATTTTATTTCTATTTTAGTTTTCACTTTATTTCAGTAATTGGAGTTAGTTGGGGACATGTCCCATCAACTCCTTATTCAGTTCAGTCTGAGGCTTTCAGACTAGATGTCAGATTAGATGTTTAGACTTTAGTATTTATGTTCCTTTTTGGTATTGTTATACCATATTTTTCAAATATGTATTAGTATTGAACCTTATGGCCTTACAGTTCATGTTTCCGCATATTTTATGAGATATTATGTAGTTTACAGATACAAATATCAGTCATGGGTTAGCTTGTGGTCCTTCGTTGTTATGAGCACCGTGTAGCATTTTGGTTCAGAAAATTGGGGCGTTACAAACTTGGTATCAGAGCCTAAGGTTCAACAGTATCCTAGGAAGTCTGAAAGCTGCATCAAGTAGAGTCTAGTACATGGGCGTGTTGTGCACCACACTTATGTGCAAGAGGCTATGAGGTGTTTTAGGAATAGTTTCCCTTCTTTCATGTATCAAGATCGTGCTATAGCAAGTTTCTTTAAGGAAACTATGTAGATTCATATCATGCACCCCTCATGTTCACTTTACCTTACTTTCAAGGGAATAGAAACAGTGAAGTTCAAAGTCTTAAAGACAGGGCTTTCTCAGACAGTCCCTACAGTCAGTTATGGTATTAGCCACAGACTCAAACATTATCCCATCAGTTCATTATTGTTCTAAGGTCGTACAGATTTTATTCATGATTATGAGAACTCATTCTTGAACCCAAAAGTTTAGCAGTAGTAGAGTTGGGATAGTATTATTCTATTTGATCAGATTATGTATTCATGGGGATTAGATCCGTAGGCTTGAATAGTATGAGCTAAAAATTTAAGTTTACCAACTCAAAATTAACCATGAAGGTGTAAATGTGATATTAGCAGTACGTGAGGAAATAGAATCAGATGATGTGTTTAGTAAGACAGGCAGGTGTTGAACAGAATATAGGTATGTGATGGTAGATCAAGTGACCAAGTCAGACTCTCATGACTCCAGTAGTAGTGCCAGTATGTATAGAAAAGCTGTAAGGGAAGATGATTCCCAACCTATCTTCTTCTCAGTACAAAGATTTGTACTTTAGCTTTCACGAAATCCACTCAGGTCTTACATATCAACTCTATGGTCACGAACCGTGCTCATGTATCTCTTTTTCCATGATCATGTATGAATTCAATTTCCACCATAAGGAGTCCCTTTTACTCCGCAGTACGAGTCATGTTCCATGAGCACAATCTACTTTCATGCACTTTCCATGGGATCATGTGCGCCTTTAGTTTCCAGTATAAGGGTTTCAGTTCCATCTCCCTCAGTATTCGAATCATGTCCCATGAGTATAGAAAACTCTAGACTCAGGTCATGAAGCTCATGAATCATGTACGCATATTATACTTTCCAGTATACTTAGCTTCCATGACTCATGCTATGCCCCTACAGATCAGATACATTTAGACTACGTTATGTATATCCTCAGTTCAGACCTTATTGGTAAATCCAAACTATTCATATTTTATTCCTCCAGTTTCAGTCATGTGTTAAGTTTAGTTTGTATCTATTCATGTTTCAGGTCCTCCCGATTTACTCCTCCAGTTAGCTCTCCTTATGGAACAGTGTAGTGATGAGCAGTTTTTTAGATAAGAGAAAATTGTTGCATGCTTACTTTGCACGAGGGTGTAGTTGTGAAGATAGTCTTGAATGTCATGATAAATATGCAAGTAAACGTCTAGAAGGGGGTCGTATTTAGCATTTAGGAAAGTACAAAGTGTAAGTGTACATTTAGATCCTTGACTTATGTTAGTCCCCAGCATGTAGCCATCAAAAACTCAGTTTCCAACTCAATTATAGTTTCAGTATCCAGCACTCAGTGATCAGTTTTCAATCCTTGAATTTAGTACTTCTGTACTACCTATAGGCTTATTTATAATGTCATTTTTCGTTCAGTAACCAGATTTGAAGCTCAATTAAGTTCTAGACATGCTTTACCATTGCATTCAGGTTGTCAGTACTTAGTTATCAGTGTTTTAGTACCCCAATTTATAGAATACCTCAGAGCCATGTCGTATGCTTGGTCTCGCATTCGAAAATAATACAGTCTTCATGAATCCATGCTTAGGTACCTCATTCTACTCAGTTAGTCCTTATCTCCTATGCATAAAACTAAAAAATATCAGCCTAGCTATTCAGACTAAATACATTTTAGCTTTGTAGATCCAGTATTCAGCTATCAGTTATTCAGTTAATCAGATAAGTTAGTATATTTATGCACTCGTGTTCAACTCAGTTCATGTATCATGTTTCAGTTTTAAGTCCTAGTTATTCAGTCATGACTCAGTTCCTAGGTATTTTGAACATCGCCTTAATTTCCCTTAGTAGCTCATCCAAGTCAGCATTCTTTGAGGGACATAGTGTCCCAAGGGGGATATATGTCATACCCCCAAACTTTCGTGACATAAACATGCTGCTCTCTTTTCTTTTGATGAATCCAGTTTGGAGAAGGGGTACTCATAAAATAACCCTCAAACTCCAACTTCAGTCATATGCCATGTTTTCAAGATTCAGCTCAGATCATGATATTCAGTATATCAACCACATCCCAGACTTTGTTAGTTCTCATGTTTTCGATCATGCATATGGAGTAATTAATCTCAAACTTATCGGTATTATCAGTTCAAGGTAACAGTTTTCCTTAAACTTGTTCTCATGTTCATATTTCAGTGCCGAACTTGGTATTCAGTTCCATGCTCAGTTTTTAGTTCAAACTTGATACCTTTACCATTGCATGTTCATGAGTAAGTTTAGTCATGAATTCACACATCAGATATGTGTGATCAGCTCATCAGTACTTTCAGTCATGCATTCACGTATCATGTTAATCATATAATCATGCATCAGATATGCATGGATTCAGCCTTTCAGTTGTGCATCAGATATGCATTCTCATTTTGAGAAAACTTACTTTATTAGAATCCTCAGTCATATATTCATGAATCCACTTCCCATGCATCGTATATGCATGTTCAGTATGTTTTGCTCAGCTTTCAGTCATGTTAGTCATGAACCCATGTTTCAGTAGTGTATGTCTTGTACTTACTTCATCTTATCATCTCTCCCACCTCAGTTAATTTTCATTCTAGGACGAATGTTCCCAAGGGGGAGATATTGTATTACCCCGTATGTTTCTAAGCAAGGAGACGAGCCATTTTTCCTAAGTATGAAACCTCCTATCCTGGGAGTAGCATTTTAGTGCATGACTTATAATGAGTATCCTAGTGATAAGATAGCTTATGATACATTAAGCATGTTCATATCAGTTACTTAAGGTAATACAAGCTAAGAGCTTTTGAATCCATCAAGTTTTAGTGTTCGATTTTGCAAGGGTCATCTTTGAATGAGTATAAATAGATGTTAATATGGTACTTTGGCTGATTTATACCCACCAAAATGTAGAGAATCAAATTATATTTCCAACGATACTAATTTCACCTTAATAAAATACCCGTGCGAAAAGTTATGCCCTTTTTCATGAGAGACAGTTAGGATAGGCGATTGGTTAGGCGCCGCCCAACCCAAGCATAGGCGATTGGTTAGGCGCCGCCTAAGTCAGTTCCAATGCCAAAAACACACCGTTTTGAGTAATTTTGAGGGTAATTAAGTCTTTTAACACTCCTTAGACGTCCCTAAACTTAACCCTACGAAATATATAGCTTCTAAATATCTTACAACCCTATTAACATCTCAAAGTTCATCATCCAAGAGAACTAAAAGAGAAAAACAACTAGGGTTGCACAATCAATCTTGAAGATCCAATTTCAAGGAAATTCCTCCATCAATCATCAAGAACCTCCTTCCAAGGCATGCGTAGTTTTTATCCACGGATTCCTTTCGTTCGTGGAGTTCAAGAATCAATCTTTAAAATACAAAAGCTTGGTTGATTGTGGTGATATGATCATACCCATGTTGATGCTTGTTTGTTTTGCTATATAATAGTATGTGTGAGTTGATTTATGGATTTCTTTCATCCATAATGCTCAAAATCCCTCTTTTTCATTATAAAGTATGATTTTTATATTGTTCGGTGTTGATGATCATGTTGTTGATATTGGGTGATTCCCAAGATGGAATCTTTATATATTTTTTTCAATTTCATGATATCATATGAGTTGGAAACATGTAAATTTGGATGTTCATGATGTATAATTTGATGAAATCCACCTATGCCTTAAAGAATGCATGCAAGGTGTTCGATAAAATGCCTAGTATGTTAGAACTTCATATTTACATGATTTCATGATATCTAATTAACAAGTTCATGTTAGTCATACACTCCAATATGAATTTCCATGCAAATTATGTGTTGTTATTGTTGTGGTATAAGGAATGTATGATAATGGAGATATAAATTATGTACACAAAATATATCCATGCTTTCCCTACCATGTTTGAGATGTTGAATAAATACATAAAGTATAATATCCCCAAATCATTACAATATGAACTAAACGTTACATGTTGCCGTTCCCTTACGCTTGAATGGTTTCCATGCGATTACTATGAATAGTATATGTTGTCGGAATGCCCATGATATTAGAATATGAGATTTATGACTTGATTATAAGCATTCCTATTCATGATAGATATTTTGATGACCATGTACTTTATGAAATCCCCCACTCATGTATTATGGATTTTTATTGATGGTCGTGTACTCAGTAAATTCAAGTTGTGTCAGTTTTCTTCCATCGAGTTCTAGGGGTACTTGTACCCAAAAATATAGCTGTGTGCCTAGAGCCATGTCATGTTTTCACGATACTCTCAGTCAAGCCATGATCTATAGAATTCAGTCAGTCATGTGACTCAGGAAAACTCAGAAATCTCAGTAAACTCAGTAGTCCAGTAATCTCAGAAATCTCAGTACTTAGTAACCTCAGCAACCTTAGTATTCACAATCAATCTCAGTAACGTTAGTACTCTCAACCAGTCCTCAGAACTCAATACATTCCATCAGTCATTGGAATCCAGTAAACTTAGTTTAGCTCTGCTAAACAATACCACTAGTATCAGTCCAGTTAATCAATATCAGTTCAACTAATCAATTCAGTTTAGTTATTTAGTTCAACTTAGTTATTCAGTTCAGTGTCCTTCAGATGGGAGTAGAAGTTAGCACCAAGTAAACCCAAGGATGGGAACTCACCTGCCAGTTCAGGGTGTGATTCTTAGTAGTCATTATTGTGTTCCAGAACTACATATCCAGCATAGGTTGAGACTTCTTAACCCGTCAGATTAGGGTTGATGAGGTGGATTAACTCGTCAGTTTAGGTTTCCCACCGTTCTCATTGAGTACCTGCCAATATAGGGTTTCACAACTGTCCTTACCAGTGGCGCGGTATTGACACCCCTCCAGTCGGGGACGAGATTGGACCCCAACTTAGCTATTATAGCGTATTTGGGGTATTTTGGTTAGATAACTACTTCCCATAGTTTCGGTTATAGATTTTAGGACTGCAACTATAGCTGCCCAGTCTCAGTAAAGAACTCAGATAGCTCTTTAGATTTCAGTATATCAGGGCTTTCAGATACAATTAACTCAGAAATAGAATAGAACTCAGATAGTTTTCTTCAGATTTATGGACTGTGAGATATAGTCACTTATGCTATCAATCACAACAGTTATTAGAACTTATGCTATCAGTACTCAGCTTCAGGACTGTCAGATACAGGTAATCAGACCAGTTCTTCATAATTCAAACTGTCAGAAATAATCATTCCTTTATCAGTAATACAGTATCAGTCTCTCAATATTCAATAATAAAATTTCAGATTCATCACTTATTAGTGATTTACATATCAATATCAATAAACTCAGTCTTTCAGAATCTCATTATCTGTACACTCATGTTGTCAGTTTTCAAACTCAGTAGTCCATATCTCCACAAATTTATTTACAGTTATGTATACATGTATGTACTCTCATGTTCATATCAATAAGTCTTGTCCATGCATATAACCCTTTGCATTTAGCCTACCTCACTCGTATACTCAGTATATTCAGACGTACTGACGCATTTGCGCTATGGTACTTTCTCTTATGTTACACCATAGGTTCAAAGGCATGAGCTCCAAATCAGCAGTAGATTCTATGATTAGCAGTCAAAGTTAGACGTGAGTCCTCATCCTTCGAGGACATGATGATTTCATTTCTATTTTAGTTTTCACTTTATTTCAGTAATTGGAGTTAGTTGGGGACATGTCCCATCAACTCCTTATTAAGTTCAGTTAGAGGCTTTCAGACTAAATGTCAGATTAGATGTTTAGACTTCAGTATTTATGTTCCTTTTTGGTATTGTTATACCATATTTTTCAAATATGTATTAGTATTGAACCTTATGGCCTTACAGTTCAGGTTTGTTCATATTTTATAAGATATTCTGCAGTTTACAGGTACAAATATCAGTCATGGGTTAGCTTTTGGTCCTTTACGGTTATGAGCCCCGTGTAGCATTTTGGTTCAGAAAATTGGGGCATTACACAATCTAAGCCACAAGGTCAGAGAGTGTCCAGTAGTTTCTTAGAGGGGAAAAGATTTGTGCCAACATGGCCAGTCCAATCTATTATCAGCTCTAGCAAGTCACCTGAATTAGCAAGATGCTACTTTCAGTGCCACCAGTAGACAACACTAAAATAGGCTGTATGAACTTTAGTCCCGTCATGATCAGGAAAGCTCTTCTGATATGGTTATGGGTATATTACAGGCCCTTTTTCTTCATGTTTATGATTTATTGGATCTCGGAGCTTCACTTTTTTTTGTAACTCCCTCTATAGCTATAAATTTTGGTGTCAGTCCCGAATCTTTAGAAGAACCCTTCTTAGTGTTTACCCCATTAGGTATCTCTGTAATAGCTAAATGAGTATACATAAACTGCCTAGTTATAGTATCTTAAAAATCACTTCAATATATCTTGTAGAACTAGAGATGACTGATTTCGATGCATTCTCGACATGGATTACCTCTATTCGTACTATGCTTCAGTTGACTGTAGAAATAGAGTCATCCAGTTTCAGTTTCCTAATGAACCAGTCATTGAATAGAGGGGAAGCACTTTAGAGCTTAAGGGCCAAATTATGTCATATCTTAAGGCAAAAACAATGATATCTAAGGGGTGCGTATACCATCTTGTTCAAGTAAAAGAATCTAGTTCTTAGACCCCAAGTCTCGAGTCAGTTTCAGTAGTAAGGTAATTTCCAGATATGTTCCCTAAAAATCTTCCCAGAGTTCCTCCCAAAAAAGAAATTAACTTCGGAATAGATCTCCTTCCAGATACTCAAACTATCTCTATTTTGTCCTATAGAATAGCTCCAACTGATCTAAAAAAGTTAAAAGAACAATTGAAATATCTCTTAGATAAGGGATTCATCAAGGCCAGTGTTTCCTCATGGGGTGCTCCAGTCCTTTTTATGCATAAGAAAGACGGTTCTCTCAGAATGTGCATCAATTACCATCAGTTGAACAAAGTCACAATCAAGAAGAAGTACCTATTCCCCAGGATTGATTACTTGTTTGACCAACTTTAGAGTGCCAGTTATTTCTCTAAGATCTCCGATCCGGCTATCATCTGCATAGAGTGAGAGAATGTGACAATCCGAAGACAACCTTTAGAACTCGGTATGGTCACTTTGAATTTCTAGTTATGTTTAACGAATGCCCCATCAACTTTCATAGACTTAATGAATAGAGTGTTCAAGCAGTACTTGGAAATGTTAGTTATAGTCTTCGTTGATGATATTTCTGTCTATTCCTGTAGTGAAAATGATCTGCAGACCATCTCAGAATTGTATTGGAGACTCTTAGAGCCCATTAGTTATTCACCAAATTAAGTAATTGCAAATTTTGGCTAAGTTAGAAGATTTCCTTGCCATATTATTTACGGTGATGGCATTAGAGTTGACCCTTAAAGGACTGAAGCAGTGAGAAACTGGCCTAGACCCATCTCTTCGTTAGATATCAGAAGTTTCTTAGGTTTGGCTATCTATGACCGATGGTTTGTTAAAGGGTTTTTGTCTATTGCATCCTCATGTCTCGATTGACTCTGAAAAAATCAAGTTTTTGTGGTCCGATTCTTACGATAAGAGTTTCTAGGAGTTGAAGACTTGAGTCACCTCATCCCTAATTTGTCTTTACCAGATAATTTTGATGGGTTTGTTGTTTATTATGATTCTTCCAGTCTTTAAGGTCATATCCTCTTCCTCTAGACAACTTAAACTCTATGAAAGGAATTTCCCTACCCATGATCTTGAGTTGGGAGCTATTGTTTTTGCATTTGAAATTTAGAGGCATTATCTTTATGGAGTTCATGTTGATGTGTTCACTGATCACAAAAGTTTGCAGTATATATTTTTGTAGAAAGATTTGAATCTTCATCAGAGGAGGTGGCTTGAGTTGTTGAAGATTATAATATGTGTGTGTTGTATCACTCGGGCAAGGACAATGTAGTGGCATATGTCCTTAGTAGATTTTCTATGGACAGTGTTGCTCATGTTGAGGATAATAAGAGAAAATTAGTTAGAGAGGTTCATCATCTTGCTAAATTAGGGGTTCGGTTAGTTGATTCAGCTGAGGTTAGTATATGGATTCATAATGATTTGGAATATTCTTTGGTTGCTGAAGTGAAAGAAAAGAAAGATAGAGATTCTAGTCTTATTTAGTTGAAGGAATCTGTTAGAGATCAAAAAGTAAAAGTTTTATCGCAAAGGGTAGATGGTGTGTTGTGATGTTAGGGTAGGCTGTATGTGCCGTGTGTTGATGGTTTGAGATAACAGATTTTGGCAGAAGCTTATGGTGCGTGTTTCTCTTTACACCCAAGAGCCACTAAGATATACCATGATTAGTGGGAAATCTATTGGTGGAGTGGTATGAAGAGGGATATTGTAGAGTTTATAGCTAAGTGTTCCAATTGTCAGTAGGTTAAGGTTGAGAACAAGAGGCCTAGTGGCACATTGCAAGAGTTCAGCATTCCTACTTGGAAGTGGGAAGAGGTGAACATGGATTTTGTAATGGGTTTGACTCGTATGCATCGTTAGCTTCATTCATTGTGGGTGATTATAGACAGAATGACCGAGCTTGTTTCTTGCCAGTTCATACTTATTATTTAGCTAAGAACTATGCCAAGCTCTATATCAAAGATTTGGTTAGGTTACATGGAGTCCCATTGTCTATCATTTTAGATAGAGGTACTTAGTTTGCCTTTAACTTTTGGAGATCTTTTCAAAAGGGTCTTGGTACCCAAGTTTATCCCAGTACAATGTTTTATCCTCAGACAGACGGTTAGGAAGAAAGGGCCATTCAAACCCTATAAGATATGTTGAAGGCATGTGTTCTTCATTTCAAAGGTAGTTGGGATGATCCCTTACGATTGATCTAGTTTGCCTATAATAATAGTTATCACTCCAATATTCAGATGGCTCCGTTTGACGCTATTTATAGGAGGAGATGTAGATCTCCTATTAGTTGGTTTGAGTCTGGTAAGGTTGCTTTGATAGGACCAGATTCGGTGTATAATGCAATAGAGAAAGTTTAGTTGATTAGGGAGAGGCTTAAGACAACACAAAGCCATAAAAAATCCTATATAGATGTGAGGAGATAGGATGTTGAGTTTGAAGTGGGGGATTTGATGTATTTGAAAATCTCGCCCATGAAAGGAACAAAGAGATTTGGAAAAAAGAAGAAGCTTAGTCCCCGGTATGTTGGCCCTTATAGTTTTTTCAGTCATTTTAGAAAGGTAGCTTATGAGCTTGAGTTGCCTTCAAATTTGGCATCAGTGCATCCAGTGTTCCACATTTCCTTGTTAAAAAAGTGTATTGGTGATCCAGCTGTTGTAGTTCCTTTAGAAAGCACATATGTTCAGAATGACCTTTCTTATAAAGAAATCCAATTCGAGATCCTCGATCCTCAGATTCGTAGACTAAGGAACAAAGAAGTTCAGTTGGTTAAAGTTCTTCGACGGAATCAGTCCGTTGAAGGAGCCACTTGGGAAGCATAAGTAGATATGCATACCAAGTACCCTCATCTTTTCTTCGCAAACTCAGACTCAACTTAAGGTAACAGTTTACCTTAGATTGTTCTTTTCCATTCTCACTTCTAGCTATGTAATCATTCTCATATCATTGCATGCATTCACAAATTCATTTAAGTTATGTATAATGTTTCAGACTCAGTCATGTAATCATGTTCTCTGTTACGCATGTTTAGTATAAGAACTCAGTTTCTCCAGTTTTCTCAGCTTAATCAGTCTCATTTGAGGATGAATGTTCCCAAGGGGGAGATATTATAATACCCCATATTATTCTTAGCTTAGTTCAGCTCCCAGTGGCATGCATAAGAGGCTTAAAACCTTGAAATTTCACTAAGGGTTGGGGACTTAGTCATTTTTAAGGCCTCTTAACTTTGAGGATCTTTAAATTGGTATTCCCGACCCCAAGGTATTGGCTTTTAAGTTAATTCATGTTTAGGGGTGTAAAAAGCATATCTCAGGGAAGTTTTAAATTTTTGTCAAGGATTGGATCATGTTTGGATAACAGTTCTTGTAGCTCATCGCTGTAGGGCCGTGTCACAGTCGTAATAGCAATGGATCCCTCATCGCATCGTGGTGCCCCTTTAAAATGCATTTCAATTATGAATTTAAATGACTGAGTGGCAATTGTTTCATTTATCCTCAATCCATGTCATCAAATTATGAATTATAACGTCAGTTAGGGAATGATTTGGCCATATTCTTCAACTCTCTTCTCAAATAAACCCTTTACACCTCCCAAGAACATCAAATTCCATTACTTTCTTTTCAAGAAAACAAAGAAATTCAAGTTCCCCAATTCAAGAGCATTCAAGAAAGCATCAAGATTGGTGTTTTTCTTTCAAGCTTAAGGGTTTAAGCTATGTATGATGTTCATCTATGGGCCCCTTTCACCCATGGAGTCAAAGAATCCTTTTTGATTTTTAAGTATGAGTTTCTACATGATTATGTTGAACTATCTTCATGAACCCTTTATTTTTTCAACTTCAAGTTAGGATTATAAATATTTTCAAGTGGAATGGATTATAGTATGTTTTGAATATTTTAGTTCCCATAATATTATCATGAGAGTCAGAATAAATCCTCAAATTATGATTTTGTCATGTACTCATGCTATCTCCTCATGTTTTTAAAGGCCCCCTTGTTAATGTCTTGATCTCCGTGTGTTTGATGAAATGCCTAAGTGATGGGTTTTGAATGATCATTTCCGATTATATTTTTCAAAGCTTTTATATGTCCTTATTGTTATTTCTATTCAGTATTATTGGGTTATGAACACCTGATACCTAGTTGTTTACATAAATTCATTATCTTAAGAATGATTTCAGATAAACTACGAGCATTGCCATTCAGTCAAGATATTTATGATCGGTTGGTTGCTCAGTTAACCTTAGTTCAGTCCAATAATCAGTGTCAATTCAGTTGGAGTAGGATTTAGCACAGAGCGAACCTAGGGATGGGGGCTCATACGCCATCTAGGACTGGGTCCTTAGAAGTAGTCCCTATGTTCGAGAACTATGTAGCAAACGTAGGATTATGAGATGCCACCCGCCAATTTAAGACTGACATTCTCTAAGATGTCACCCGCTAGTTTAGGACTGATATTCCTTAGGGGTCACCTACCAGTTTAGTACTGACTCCCTTATCCTTCGAAAAACTAGTTGAGTTGATCCACCTAGCCATGTGTTAGTACTTGTGACACGGTACTAACACCCTTCCAACTAGGGTTATAGGTTGGACCTCGATTAGCTTTAATTGGGGCATGTCGGTTACATGATACCTCCCACAGTCTCTGTTTAGTATTCAGTATTTTTTTCAGTTCAACTTTGGTTGACCATATCATACAGACTTCTAGTTATTCAGTTATCAGATTTCAGTAATTTCGTTTACAGAATATTTAAGAAATATTATATGCTTGGTCTTGCATTCTCAGTATTTCAGTTTTCATGCATGCATTTTCAGCTATCCATGGTATTCAGTCAGTCATTACTTTATGCACAGAACACCCATGTATTTCAGCCTAGTCTTATCTTATATACCTGTACATTCAAAGTACTGACCACATACTTTCTTCATGCTATGATGTCTTATATCATAGGTTCAGATGCACAATTACCTGACCACACTTAGATAGTTTAGTATTATAGCAGCAATAACACTGGTCAATCCTCAAACTTTTAAGGACAATTTTATCTTGTATTCAGTTATTCAGTATTCCACTATTTCTATTAGTTGGATTTAGTTGGAGGTTTTTCCCATTAACTCCACCGTTAGTCAGTTAAAGGCTTATCAGACATTCAGACAGTCAGTTAGTTTATCAGACTTATCAGTTGGATTTCAGTAATTTTCACACATGTTCCAGACTTGTGAATTGAGTTGTATTTTCAGTATTTAAACCTTATGGCAATTTCAATTATTTTTCGCATATGTATTTTATTATTAGTTTACTAAATCCTACAGCAGGTACGAGTTCATGGGTTAGTTTGTGGTCACTTGTGACCGTAAGCACCATTGTCGCAACTAAAGGGTAGCCTCGAATCGTGACACTACACCTTCTACCATAATGAGCAATAAATGCATTCATTTAAATGATAAAATAATATCTATTACTATACACAAATTCAATAAGCAGCAAATGAACAACCTAACTTCATTTAATGTTGACTGTATAGGCCCTTAACATATCCTATAGAGTTGGAATAGTACACTCAGCTTTTCCATCAGTTTGAGGGTGGAAAGCAGTGCTAAGGTTCACCTGAGTACCCAACACTTTTTGAAAAGAATTACAAAAATGAGAGGAAAACTACATGCCTCATTTAGAAATAATAGATACTAGGGCCCCATGCAATTTCACTATCTCCTTAATAAACAACTTGGTATAATCCTCTCTAGAGTAGTTAGCCATCTGATACCCAGATTGTCCTGACCTAAACCGAGGCTTTGGCTGTGACAGACATCCATATTAATGATTTTCCATTTCCATATGGGTAGATTTATCTCTTGAGAAGTGCCACCAGGCCTCAAATGCTCAACCTTCTTATTGACAAACCATACAATTGGCAACAAAATTTTCCACATCTCCTTTCATATTATTCCACTAATAAATTTTATTTAAGGCATGATTCAACTTTGTCAAACCCGAATGAACTATATATATAGACACATGAGCTTCGGATCCTTTCATGTAGCCCATCTACATCGGAAACACATAACCTCCCTTGTTATCTCAGAATGCCATCTCCCCCAATCTCTAAAGCCATCACTACCTGCTGCCAAACATCACCCTTGATTTGCATAAGTATGTGATCTAGAACTTGATTTTCCTTAACTTTATCCCTAGGGGGTGACTTATCACTCCCCTATCCTCGGAATCTAAAAGATGGACTCCCAAGTTGGCTAGCCTGTGAATATCCTTCACCATTACTCTCTTCTCCTTCTCAATATGAGACAAACTCCCCATGGACAACCTACTAAGAGCATCAACAACAACATTAGCTTTACCTGGGTGCTAGTGTAGGCTCATATCATAATCCTTGAGCAATTCGAGCTACCGTCCCCATCTGAATTAAATTCTTTCAATGTAAACACATACTGAAAGCTCTTATGATCTAAGTAATATATACATGCACCCTACACAAATATTAACTCCAAATCTTTAAAGACAAGACCATAATCGTCAAATCTAGATTGTGAGTCGGGTAATTTCCCTCATGAACCTTAAGCCGCCTAGAAGCGTAAGCTACTACCTTACCATTCTTCATTAAGAGACAATCCATTCCCACTCGGGATACATCACAATACACCACAAACCCCTCAGTACCCTCAGATAGAATAAAGACAAGAGTAGAAGTCAATTTATCCTTCAATATCTCAAAGTTATCCTCATAAGAATCAAACCATTGAAACCTTACCTTTTTTGAGTCAACCTTGTAAGTGGAGTAACAATAGATGAAAAAATCTCCATAAATCTCCTATAATAACATGCAAAGCCATAGAACTTCATAATATTGGCTGGAGTCGTTGGTCTAGGACATTTCTTAACCATTTCAATATTTTGTGGATCTACTTTGATACATTCACTAGATACAACATGCAAAGAAAAGTCACAACACTTATCCAAACTTCATACTTAGTAATTTTTGCATACAATTCCTGATCCTTAAGGGTCTACAACACAATTCAGAGGTGATTTTTATGATCCTCCTCATGTTTGAAGTACACCAAGATGTCATCAATGAATACTATAATGAAAAATCCAAAAACTGCCTGAATACTCAGTATATCAGATCCATGAAAGCAGCCGTGGAATTAGTCAACCCAAATTACATGACCAAGAACTCATAGTTGCCGTAATAGGTTTGAAAAACAATCTTGGGAATATCAACCTCTTTAGTCTCAATTGATGATAGCCCGAACAGAGATCTATTTTGAGAAATACTTGTCACCCTGAAGAAGATCAAAGAGGTCATCAATCCTAGGAAGAGGTTACTTATTTTTCATGATGACCTTATTCAAATGACGATAGTCTATACACATTCAAAGAGACCCATCCTTTTTTAGCACAAAAAGCATAGGAGCACCCCAGGAAGAAACACTAGGATGGATGAAACCCTTATCAAAGAGATCCTTTAATTGCTCTTTAGTTCATTTAGTTCTACTGGAGTCATTCTTTAAGAAGGAACAAAAATAAAATAAGTATCTGGTAAAATATCAATCCCAAAGTCTATTTCCTTATCTAGAGGGATCCCAAGAATATCATTAATTTTTTTTTTTTAGGAAATTCATTAACTATAGAAACAAACTACAGTGAGGGATTTTAAGACTTAGAATCCTTGAACTAAACTAAATGAGACAGATACCCTTTGGATATTAGCTTTTGGTCACTAAGATAAGACATAAAATTTCCTTTTGGAACTATAGAACTCCCCACCCATTCAACTATGGGTTCAATAGAAAAGTGTAAAGTGACCTTTTACGTCCTACAATCCACAGAAGCATAGAACGAATGGAGCCAATCCATTGCCAAGAATATATCATAATCTACCATATAAATCTCTATCAAATCTACCAATGTCTCCCTATGAAAGATGGACACCATACAACCCCTATAGATCTTTCTATCAACAATAGACTCTCCCACTGGGGTAGAAATTGAAAAGGGTTAGAAATACTTTCAGGACCAATACCAAAGTATACAACCACATAAGAGTCATATAAGATAGGGTGGAGCCAAGATCAAGTAAGCAATAAACATCAACATTCCTGTAACAACATCTTGGGATGCTTCAAATTCTTTGCGAGTAGAAAGTGCATAGAGGTAATTCCGACCAGTTCCTATCCCTAAAATAGTACCTTTAGCAGTAGAAGTTGATAAAGTAGCAGCCTGAGACTTATTAGCCGTAGGTGTAACCCTAGCTGAAGGGAAATTCCGCTGCAAATGACTAGGCTAACCATAATAAATGAACAAATTCTTCCCCTTCACAAAATATTTATGATGTAGCTACCCATAAAATGGAAAAGAGGGCAAGGTGGGGTTGACTGAACTCCATTGATTGAGACTGGGCACCTATACCCTAGTACCATTGCTAAACTAAAAACACAGATCACCTAAAGGCTTAGGAGTAGGATTACTTCTTGATGAATAAGAATTTCCCTAGTTCTTCTTATTAGGCCATTCCTACCCTCTTTTTCGTTGTTCAACTGGTTTGCACCATATCTGCATACTTAATATTCTTACTATGCCTTTCCCCTATTTCAACCTACTTTCTTTTCTCATTTTCCACTGCTGCATATAAACCACTAGCCTAGATATATCTATGTCATTACTCAGCATAACAACTTTGCACTCCAATACTAAGTCACGAGACAGACCTGAAGCAAACTTCTTCATCATAGGTCTTATACTAGATACAAGTTCAAAAGTATAACAAGATAGTTGGGTGAACGTCAATGCATACTCCTTAACACTTATTTAACCCTGCTTTAAATTCACAAACTTTTTAGATTTGGCTTCTTACAACTTCTAAGGAAATAAATGATCAAGAAAACCACTCGACTCTCCCCATACAATTGACTTAACATTTTCACCCCTTAGCTCTTCCCACTCTTCATACTACTGGTAAGCAGCCTCTTTCAATTGATAGGCTGCAAACTTAACCCCCTTTGAATCACTAGTATGTATAACTCTAATGATCTTCTCTATTTTATCAATAAATTCTTAGGATCCTACCTAGACTTAGAATCTGTAAAGGTTGGGGGATTCAACCTCATAAATTGGCCAACTCGAGTAACCGTAGATGAACTAGTGGCAGGTTTAACATGATTAGATTGATGAGACTATGATACCACAATTTGAGCAATAATATGGATACACTGACGGTACTCAACATTTGATACATCTCTATAAGGGGACTTAGTACGAGGAGCACCAGCTCAAATATCCCGAGAAGGACTAGAAGGGACTGGTGGAACCCCAGGTGGAGTAGTAAAGTTAGAAGTATGTGTCCTGTACTGAGTCTGCATTCCTTGTGTAGGGATAACTTCCTATACACTTGCACTAGTTGGGATAGAGGTTCTGACTATATGCTTACGTCCATCAAATCTTCGTAGAGGCATGATCTGAAATGCGAGTAAGCCAGGAGTTAGAGAAAATTTAAGGTAATTAGACTCTCTAGCACGAAATAGAACACAAAGAAGGTGACATTATTCTTAAATACCCCGTACCCTCCCCTTTACAAATGTGGCATGCTATATACTAATAAAAAGAACTCTACTTGACATAACTTTATAGACACCTAATAACCTTGATCCGTGATCTGATACAAAGCTTGTCACGAGCCGAACTGGGCCCTGGTTATGAAAGATATCCCAAACTAACTATGGCCTGAGATGATCCTTAGCCTTGCCGTAAGAGAATGATAATAATAATAATAAACTATGGAAGCTAACCAATAGAATAAAAAAAGGAATGTAATAATCAAAAGAGTAAGTTTATGAATCAAAAACCAAATCTGTAAGGTAATACCCCAACACTGTCCACAAAGCCTCTAACGAATAATACCAATCAAGTCAGGATATAACCTCAACTATGCTAGGAGAGAAACCCAAAAGAAAGTACTAAAATAATAAATAATGAAAGAAAACCAGACCTTTTGAATAATGGAGGGGTCATCATTTCAATAGCTATCCAACAAGAATACCGAACTACCTAATACTACATAAGATCACAATAAAATACCTCCGAACCTACATTATAAAATGATGTAGCATCCGAGGATGGTAAGTATGGCGAATACTAGTATGCAACCTAATAAAATAGATAAAATATACATATACCAAAAAAAGTAATAAAAAATATATCCAATATTAATAATGTATTAGAATGTCGGGGTAGGGTACGAGGAACATAAACATGAACATTTAAACTTTAATCTAGAACTATGTAGCTCATACCGACCTTTAGGTTCCCACGAGCTATATGGGTCCGACTCAACTTGTTGGAAATGGTCCCAATACATGTTAGCCACATGAATTAAGAAAATTTGGCTAAAGGAACAAAGGCAATAGCTTCTAAAAATATACTATGTAAAGTAGACATAGTGGTCATAGACACCCAACGTCAGCAAATGTGGTTTTCAATATTGGTCCACCGAAGGCTACACCTTCTCGATGGGCTACACAATTCTCTTTAAGCCTAATTAAATCATTTTCACATACCATTAACCAAGGAGTCTTTCATTTAGGCATTCCCATATTGGTATCATCATACTAAAAGACTCATAAGCTATTCTAGTTATGCCATACCATATCCATTTAACTATTTAAACTCCAATTTCCATTTAAAAATCTATAACCATAGTCCCAAGGGCATTTCCAAACTATTTCATGTTTTTACTCATTATTGTTATGTAATTTTTCAATGAACAGTTTAGACACTATGAAATCCTTGTTTAAAAACAAAATTACTATATGGGTTGAGGTTCATGTCATTATCATGCAAGACCCCAAAATCTTGAGAATCCACATTACCAATTCCACCATGTCTATGCACATATTTCAACTGCAAGATCATAATTCACATATAGAAAGCCTATTAAAATAAAAGGAAATTAACTTCAAGCTTTAACCACAAAATTACCACAACCCTAGTTTTGAAACCATAATTAATGAATACATAAAAAATCAAGTATTTGATGTAATATAACCAGAATTAAAATAGAGAGTGTCCAACAAGCCCTAATGATAGAAGAATTTTGAGAAAAATTTGAGTTTCGAGCGTGCAGCGTTGAATTCTTGAGAAAACTGTTAGTTTACTTTACTTGAGAATTGAAAGGGGAAAGAACGATGATAAAAGTTGTCAATTGATAGCTTAATAGGGGTTGAGGAATGCTTAATGTTATTTAATGGGATTAAGGACCAAAAATCCTTCACCCCCAATCTAAATAAAGCAAGATTTCCTATTTTGTTCCTTTAGACGTGCCACACTGCTATCACGGTAGCCCAAGGGTATGCCATGGGCTTATTGGGCATTCCTAGAGGATGAAACACCATTATCACAGACCCTCACTGGTTTGGGGTACTAAAATGACCCCACAGTGCTTTAATAAAATTCCAAAATTCTCCCCAATCATCCCATTAACATCCCTTATTCTAATTCAAGTTTAAACTTATCAATAAGCACGAGGGAGGATCCAAAATAAAAGCATCAAAATTTTAGGGGCCTTATAATAACCAACCTTACACATCCATGGCATTTGGACTCCATTGAACTATCTTTCAAAATAAGCCAATAGAAGTCCTCACACTAATGACACCCGATCGTTTCACATTGTGCCATCACCCTATTCTCACCCCATAACTTCAAGCTTTTTCTAGCCACAAAGGTAGCAACTTCTCCAAAGTCAAAACCTGAACAAAGAACCTTGATGCCCAAAGATCTATTAATTTGATATCTGTTTCCAATACTGTTTGACTCATTTGATCAAGCCCTTAACATAGTTTGTTTGAACACGCCTAATTCCCTATATATGCTAGAAAGAACAATAGAAAAAATGCTAATTTATTACCTCTCGCAAGATTAACAGAAATAGGAAAAGCTTACCTGAAAAACCACTCTTGATAACCAAAGTGAAAGAAAAGCTTCATGTTCAAAACCTCTTCCACTATTTATGAAAAAATTTAACCACCTATTATGATTATTATCCTTCAATCCAATAAGACACCTTCATGTTCTTTTTAAGATTTTCCTTAATTCTTTACTACTCAAGGGACCGGAAAGGAACCAAAACAGGGCAACCTCTAAAAATTATTATATATTCAAGTGTAATAGTTGATTTACCCTATGGAAACAGAAAAATTTTAGTACCAAATCATCACCTTTTTGCCAACCTAAAAATCAAATCCTTCTCTATATAGACGTTGTATACTGAAGCTAGAAAAACTTCATATATACCATCAACTATCCATATAGAGGGATGGACAGGATCCATGGTCTCCACCCACATCTTTTATTCGTTCGAATGAGACCTACAACATTTGAAGGAGACTTTCAATGGTCATCCATATTTAGATGGAAAATAAAGAGAATGAAGCTTCAAATTTGGACATTCAATGGTAGAGACAATTGGATTTAAGAAATGAGATTTTCTTAGTTGTGGGATCCTACCATAAGGTGAAACTATCAACTCTTCTCTTCAAACAAACATTGAATTTTCCACCGATTCTTAAAAATAAAAATTTAGATAGAGAGTGAGTTTTGTCTTATAAAGGATAGAAAAAAAGAAATTATCACCACCAGATCTTTTATAAGAAAACTCACTCTTTTTTCTTCAGAATATCTATGGTTTTTTGTCCCAAAACTAATAGAGCTTACTCTTTGGCTAAATTTTCATTTTCGAAAATTGAAGGAAAATATTTGTTGAAGGAGATGAGTTGATGGTTTCACATTTTGTTGAAAATTCAATGTTTTTTGAAATCCCACAACTAGGAAAATCTCATTTCTTGAATCCCATTATTTCTTTCATTGAAGGTACCAATTCAAAGCTTCCTTTACTTCATTTTTCATCTGAATATGAATAGCTATTGAAAGTATCCTTAAAAGTTGTTAGGACTCATCAGAATAAATAAAAGATATGGGTTGAGATCATAGAGCCAGTCCATCATTCTATACGGAAAACTACTAGTATATATGAAGCTTCTTGAAAAAGAACAAAAAGTTCTTATATGATTAAAGAATAATAATCATAATAGGTGGTTAAATTTTTTCATGAATAGTGGAAGAAATTTTGAACATGAAGCTTTTCTTTCTCTTTGGCTATCAAGATTTTTCTTTCCAGCTAAAACAAGGTACACTCGTTATCCCCATATCTATTAATCTTCTGAGAGGTAATCAACTAGCACTTGTTCCTGTTTTTATTTGTAAGTATATATAGGGAGTTGTGTGTCTAAACTATGTTAAGGGCCTTATAAAATGACACAAACAGTAGTAGAAAGATATAAGATCCTAGAACTTTGTGCGCTACTATTTTTTGTTCAAGTTTGGGATTTGGAGAGGTTGCTACACCCAAGCCGAGGCCTTGGTTGATACATGCATCCTAGGCCCTTGTAGCCTGGAAAAGACCCTTTAAATATTGTCTCATAACATGGTTAAAAAATCAAATATGTTGTGGAAAGATAACTCAGTCAAAAGGATTTAATTACATAAAGCAATGATCCCAAAATCTTAAATAATGACATAAAAAACTCTTAACCAATCCTATCCATGAAGCCTCTCACATAATGAAATCTATCTAAGTTGGGACAAGGCATCGACAATATCATAGAAAGAAAGAAAATATCAAACATCTAAAATATTCTGCCTTCTGAAAGATGGAGAGCTCATCAATATTAATGATGTCTAAAATATCCTAACGTCATGTTAGACCATGATAATGGGCCTCCAAACCTATGTCATAAAATAATACAGCCACCCCAGGATGGCTAATATGTGGAATGTATTGGCATGTAGAATGGACAAAGAAAATAACAGTTAAATAATATCAATAGTAAATTTTTTTAATAAATACATTATGGGCTTAGAATCCAACATATCAGGATATAAACATAAACTCTATTTTAAGAATCTGATTTCTAAGAATCTATTCCGATTTCTATGGTTTTGAGCTCGATGGTATTTTTGAAATTTTTGAAAAACCCCACGGGCTATATTGAGTCCGATTTTAAGTCGTCAGCCAAGCCCCCAATCCATGTTTTCAGCAGGGATTGGAGACTCTAAAATTTGGTATACCAAAGCAAAAAAAAGTATACAATGATTATCCGTATTGTAAGACATAATCATCCTGCGTCAAAAAAACACACTTTCAGCAATGAGCCTTTTGAACCCATTCCTTCTTGGCGAGCCATATAACTCTCTTTAAGAATATATTTTAGCCTTTTTAAAACATGAATCTTTATCAAAAATCATTTTGTATACTGAATAGTCATTTTCTTGTTTGGTATCATCATACCAAGACTTGCAAGTCACATAAACCATTTCATACTTTTGTTTAATCTCCCACATGCCATTACTATTAACCACTATAAAGTAATTCATGTGTAAAACAATCATATTTTATTCAAAACCAATATATGGTTTAAGCCAAAATATTTCTCATTCAAGATTTTTCTATAACTCTAAGGCAACAACATTTCTTTCAATTGTTTCAAATAATTACCTTGAAAACAAGATAAAACAATACAAGGAATACTCTTCGAAATCATTTACGCAAATAACAAGTAATTTAATAAAGGATCACATTCATAACTCACCCCTTTCTTTAGACATAAAACAACCCACATACATAGCTAAAACATCATAATTCTTTGCTTGATAAGGAATTTAAAAACATGTCCTTGAAGTTAGAAAGAATACCATAATTTATATACTATTATGAGTTTGGAAGAATATAAGTTCAAACCCTATAGATTTTATGACTTGCTACATACATTTTGCCATAAGAATTTGGTGAAAGGTTACCCTTACACCCTTAGTGCCTTAAATCCTAGCTAGTTATCCCGTTCTATGAATTGGGGGAGGTTGGAATGTGATTAAAATGATTAGATGTCATTTTCAGTGACTTAGGAATATTTTGGGCTATGGGAATGTTTTAAAAGTTTAAGAAGACTGAAGAACTCATAAAATAAGTTGAAATAGTGTCCCACATGCAAAAGAAGGGGTGCGATGCATGCTTGGAAGCCTGGCCTCTCTCTCTTGCGGTGCGATCCCAAATACGGGCTTCCTACCTCATGGCATGGGGACACCACATGGGTGAGTCAGTATCCCCCTACAGTGGTCCACATAATGTGGGGCTAGCACACGGAGTCCCTCTTTTGATGCATGGCCTTTTTTTATGCAATCCCAACACCTCCGAAAACATTCTAACGTGATTTATACTCGATATAAGGGTTACATAGGCTCTTTCTTAGATATATTTAAGTGTCTAAGCACACAGGGGATTACACTATCCCCTCATGGGGTCAGTTATCCTTGAATGATGACTTGGGATACATTTAGCTGAAACTAAGGGAACATATTATACAATATTAATACGATTAAGATTAATACATTTCAAGGCATCGTCCGTAGATTTGAATAATGAGTGATATCTAGAACGTATATAATCTTAAAATTCTTAAGTAGCTTTCTATACCTTCTGATTTCTCCAGAGTACTTTCACTGAGGCTAGCTTATTGTTTCTCAACTTCAAAACTCTTCTATCCAAAATCACTATAGGAAATTATTTATATGATGAAGAATCCTTCCATCCAATATCCTCCATAGGAACAACAAGAGAATGATCCCCAACACACTTTTTAAGCATAAACACATGTAAGATAGGATATACTGATCCAAGATAGCATATAAATATAACTTATACGTAACACTATCAATCCTACTCATAATCTAATAAGGAGTAATGTAGCAAGGACTGAGCTTTTTCTTCTTCACAAACTGCATAACTTCTTTTACATGAGAGACTTCTAGAACACCCAATCATCAACCTTATATTCTAACTCTCTCTATCTCACATCAGCAAAAGCACTTTTGGCAACTTTGAGTGGTTTTATGTTTCTCTCTAATAACCTTCACTTTATTCATCACTTGATATACAAGATTTGATCCAAACAATCTTGTTTCACCCACCCGAAATCAACCAATCAATAACCTACACCTTCCATTATAAAGAGCATCAAAAGGATCCATCTAGATGCTAGTGTGATAACTGTTATTGTTAGGCAAACTCCATAATGGGTAAGTGGTCCACTAACTACCCTTGAAGTCAATTACATAGGGTCTCAGCATATCCTCCAAGGTCTGAATTATGTGCTCTGCCTACCCATCCATTTGAGGATGGAAAGCAATGCTAAGTTTCACCTGCATATCTAAACCTTACTGAAAAGATCACCAAAACTAAAATGAAAATTGCATACCTTTATCGGCTATGATAGAGATGGGATCCCCATACAATCAAACAATCTCTTGAATATATAACTTTACATATTCTCTACTAAAAATTGGTTCTTACTGATAGGAAATGAGAATACTTGATTATCCTGTCAACAATGACACAAATAGAGTTGTATTGACTTTGGCAATGAGGTAGACCACTAACAAAATGCATGTTAATCATCTCACTTCTAGATGGGAATAGCTATATCTTGGGAGGTACTAACCAATCTCAATGATCAACGTCTAATTTCTGGGAATTTAAACACTTAGAAATAAAGGTTTCCATCTCTTTGTTCATGTTATTCCACTAGTACACCTCTTTTATGTCAAGATACATTTTAGTAGCATCGTGATAAACAGCATACCTGGAAACATGGGCCTCTATCAAAATTTTCTCTCATAGACCATCAATATCTTACATATAAAGTCTCCCTTCATACTATAATATACCATCTCCCTAAATTTCAAATGGTAAAACATTTTGTTGGACAACATCATTCTTGATTTGCAGTAATATGGGGTTATTAGTCCTTTTCTTCTTAACTTCGACACACAAAGACGACTTAGCCATTTCGTGAATAATCACTCCCCCATCATTATTATAAAAGTTAGACTCCCAAAATTGTAAGTCAATGAATATACTTTACTTGATCTCTCTTTTCCTTCTTAACATGAGTAAGGCTGCTAGTGGATAACCTACTAAGAACATCAATGACAACAATATCCTTACCTAGATGATAGTGCAATATCATTCCATAATCCTTCGATATCTTAAGACACCGCCATTGTTTGAGATTTAAGTTTTTACGCATGAACACATACATTAAAATCTTGTGACCAGTAAAGATATCAATATGAACCCCATATAACTAGTGACGCCAAATCATAAGAGAAAATATCAAAACTGCCATTCTAAATCATGGGAGGGGTAGTTCTTTTTGTAAACCTTAAGTTACCGTGATGTATAAGCTACCACTTTACAGTGTTTCATAAGGACATAACTAAGTCCTGCCTGAGACATATCAAAATAGGCGTCAAACCCTTTAGTACTTTCGGGAAGCATCAAAATAGTAGCAGTTGTCAAACTGTCCTTTAACCTTTCAAAATTACTCTCAAAAGCCTCGAATCATTAAAAACTTTACTTTTTTCCGAGTCAACTTGTAATTGGAGAAGCTATGGACGAAAAACTTTTCGTAAATCTTCTATAGCATCCCGTTAGACCCAAGAAGCTCTGAATATCGGTTGGAGTTGTCGGTCTAGGCCATTTCTTGACCTCTTCAATCTTTTGTGGATAAACCTTAATCCCTTCATTGGAAACAATATGTCCAAGAAAAGTCATATCACTAAGCCAAAATTTACACTTGAAAAATTTGGCATAAAATTCATAGTCCTTAAGGGTCTAAAGTATGATTTGTAGGTGATTGGAATGGTCATCCTTACTTTTGGAGTATACCATAATATCATAAATGAAGACCTATAATAGATGAATCCAAAAATTATCTGAATACCGTGTTCCAGATCCATAAAAGCTATAGGTGCATTAGTCAATTCAAAGGACATAATAAAAAATTCATAATGACTGTATTGGGTGTGGAGTGTGGTTTTAGGAATGTCAAATTCCCTAACCTTCAACTAATTGTAACCCAAAAAAAGTTCTTTTCTTGAGAAACATATAGAACTATGAAGCAACTTGAAGAGATCATCAATTATCGGAAGAGGGTACTTATTATTTACGGTGACATTATTTAACTAACATAAATCTATACACATACAAAGGGAACCATCTTGCTTTCACACAAATAGCACGGGAGCACCCAAGGGAGAGATACTAGGATAGATGAAACCCTTACTAAGGTGGCCTTTAAAATGCCCTTACAAGTTTTTTAGCTCTGTGGGAGCCATCCTATACGACAAAATAGAAATAGGTTGAGTGTCGGGTAACAGATCAATTCCAAAGTCCATCTTTTTGTTTAGGGGAATCCTAGTAAGATCATTAGGAAATAATTTGACAAACTCATTAACTAAAGGTACCGATTAAAATAAGGAACTATCAATACTAAAATATTTGACCTAGATTAAATTGTAGAAGCAACCTTGAGATGTTAGTTTACTAGCCTTAAGATGGAAATGAACCTTCCCTTTGGGGCGTATGACTGGTTTATTTGAAAAATAGAAGGTGGCCCTTCTTGTTCTACAGTCTAGGGTAGCATGAGTGGAGTAATTCCATCCTTCAAACTATATCAAAGTCTACTATTTAAAGCCCTATTAGGTCTACCACAATATCCCAAATAAAAATAGACACTACACAATTTCTCTAGATTCTTCTAGCAACAATGGATCACTAACAAGGGTAAAAACCAAGAAGGTTCTGAAGACATTTTAGGACAAAAACTATGACTAACGGCTACATAAGGGTTAATATATAATTGAGTGGATACTACGACAAGTAGCACATAAATATTATGGAAGAAATTTTTTAGCATACCCATAACCACATCTGGTGAGGCCCCTATGTCTTGGAGAGAATATTAGGCATACAGATGGTTATGAACCTCACCTATATAAAAAGGTAGAACCCTTACTTATAGGGGATGGAGAGGTAGCTAGAGCGTTAAGACCCCCAAAAATTTATTTTTCTGAGGGACAACCTTTCTCGAAATGTCAAGGCTGACCACACCCATATCATACATGATTCCCATACTAACATTTCCCTATGTGAAATTTCACACAAGTGCTTTTATTAGGATATGACGTAAAGGGTTGAGTTACACTGCTCTATGACTAGGTGCCCTGAATACTTGGCCCATTGCTATGCTATATCACTGACCGCCTATTAGTTTATGGGCAGGTGCACTAGCCTATGACTGAACATTACCCTAAGATCCCTTATTGAACTATTTATTGCCCTATTTTCCACCCTATAACTGATTGACATACTAGTCTGCTGGCTTAACCCTCCTAGTCAGTCTTGCCACTACCTTTGCCTTTTTCTTCTTCTAATCATATACTTATTGCATATACAATACTAACCTTGATATATCCATGTCATTGTTGAACATCGTCCCTTACATTCCAACACTAAATCATTAGAAAGGTTGGATGGAAACTTTTTCATACGAGACCTTATATTGAACACCAACTCTAGATCATAACAAGATAGTTTAGTAATATTTAATGCTAATTCTTTGACACTCATCTTACCCTCTTTTAGATTCACAAATTCCTCAACCTTACCTTTTCTTAACTTCCAAGGAAAAAATGGTCAAGAAAAGCATCAGACAAATCCTTCCATAAAGCATGTTTAATATTCTCACCTCTTAACTCTTCCTACTCATCATACCACTGGTAAGTCTCCCCTTTCAACTGATAAGCTATAAATTTTACCCCCTTCGTGTCACTAGCATGATAACTCTAAATATCTTTTCCAACTCATCAACAAACTTTTGAGGATCTTCCCCAACCTAAGAACCCATAAAGGTCGGTTGGTTTAGCTTCATGAATTGGTCAACCTAAGTGTGTTTAGATGAACCAGCAACTAAACCAACATTACTAGTCTGATAGTACATTGATGATACAATCTAAGCAAGCATGTGAATGAACTGTTGGTACTCAACATAGGAAATCTTATCTTTAGGGTTCTAGGTACGAGTGAAACTAGGCCTAGGAGCCTAGAAGGGATTAGTTGGGGTTGATAGAATCTCATAAGGACTAGATCAGTAGTGCAGGCACCATTATGAGTGCTCATTTAGTAAGTTGGGTGAACCTTGTGAGCACTAGTCCCATTTCGGACTGAGGTTCCAGCTAAATCACTTTGACCCTATGACTTTCTTCGAGGCATGAAACTAGAACATGAAAAAAAAAAGAAATATTCCTAAATTCCTTACATCCTCCCCCTTATAAATGTGGCCTGCTACATGCCCATATAATGGACTCTGATCAACACGACTTTATAGATATATAGGGCCCTAAACTGTACTTTGATGCCAAGCTTGTCACGAACCAAGATGAGATCCTTTCACGATGGCATCCCAAGACCATGTACGCTGAGGAATACCTTTTATACATTGTCCCATAACATGGTTAAAAAATCAAAGTGAGTTACAGAATGATAACTCAGTCAAAAGGATTCAATTACATAATGTAATAATCCTAAATTTTGAAATAATTATATCAGAAACTCTAGCAAATCCCTTCCACAAAACCTCTAACATAATGGCATCTATCTAAGAAGGGAAAAGGCCCCAACAACACCTTAGAATGAATGAAAATATCAAACATCTAAAATATTCTACCTTCCGAAAGATGTATGGCTCACGAATGCTAATGATTTATGAACAAATCCTAATGTTGTGCTGGACCATGAGAATAAGCCTCCAAACCTACATCATGAAACGATTCAGCTGCTTGAGGAAGGTCAATACATAGAATGTATTGGCATGTAGAATGACCAAAGAAAATAACACTTAAATAGTACTGATAGTAAAATCTTGAATATATATATATATATATATTATGGGGTTAGAAGCCAACACAACAAGATGTCAACATAAAATCTTATTTCAAAATTTGATTTCTAAGACTTTATTCAGATTTGTTTGGTTTTGGGATAGATGGCATCCCCAATATTTCTTAAGAACTCCATGAACTATAAGGGTTTTGGCTTTAACTCGTTGTCCAAGTCCCCAATTCAAATTTTCCACAAGGATTGAAGTCTCTGAAATATGGTATACCAAAGCGCAAAATAAGTATACAATAATTATCCGTATTTAAGGACATAATCAACCCCACGCTGGAAAAACATTGTTTTGGGCAATGGTCCTTTCGAACCCATGCCTTCTCAAACAGCCATCTAACTCTCTTTAAGTCAATATTTCAGCCTTTTTAAAACATGAATATTTCTAAAAAAATCTTTCTATATTCTTAATGGCAATTTTCTAGTTTGGTATCGTCTAAACTTGCAAGTCACATAAGCCATCTCTTACTTTCTATTTAATCTCTTACATGCCATTAATCATTAACCACCATAAAACAATTCAAGGGTAAAATGATGATGCTCTTCAAAAGCCAATGAAAAAGTTTAAGACAAAATATTTCTCTATAACTCTAAGGCGATGACATTCCTTTCAAATATTTCAAATAATTACCATGAAATAGCAAACAATACGAGGAATACACTTAAAAATAATTTATACAAATAACTAGTGATTTTGTAAAGGAACACATTCAAAGCTCGCCACTTTTCTTTAGTCATAAAACAACCCACATACTTAGCAAAACTTGAAGTTCGAAAGAATACCTTAATTTATACACTAGTAAGTGTTTAGAAGAATATAAGTTCAAACCCCACAGATTTCAGGTCGTTCCTATACCTTTTGCGGCTAGATTTTGGCGAAAGATTATCCTTCGAGCCTTGAACCCTAGCTAGTTCTTCACTTTTGTGAATTGGGGTAAGTTGGGAGTGTGATTAAAATGATTAGAAGTTTCTTTAGTTACTTAGGAACATTTTGGGGTGAATAGGAATGTTTTAATTGTTCAAAAATACTTAAACACCCCTCCCTAAAATAGGTTAAAATGACGTCCCATTGATGAAAGGAGGGGGAAGGTACGGTCCACGCTTCGAAGTGTGGCATCCCCCTCACAACGTAAGGCCAAATGGGGGTTGTCCCACTCGCTATGCGTGGCCACCGCATGGGTGAGGTAGTAGCCCCCTGCAGTGGTCCACGATATGCGGGGCTAGCGCACAAGGTCCCCCTTTCGATGCATGTACCATTATATGCCAAATATCATCCCCAACACCTTGAACTCATACCAAAGTGATTTATAATTGATCTAGGGTTCATGAAAGCTAGTTCTTATCTCTATTTTGATCATTACAGAAATGGCAGAGTACCATGGCCTATCACAAATATTCACTACCATAGAGACATCAGTTTACAATAATTTATTCAAATCATCAAATCCTTTTTTTCACTATCCCGATGCCCTCATCTTAAAAGTTTCTAGACTAAATGTTTGTGGGGAAGTGTTATAGGGGGATGAGGCTTGAAAAGTTGTTCACTTCTACTGTTGCAACGGGAATGGGGATAGTTGATTGGCTTGTGGTTGATTGGAATGAAAAATGTATTAATTTCTACTAGAAAATGGGAGCTCATTGTATTCCTGAATATAGGCTTTGTAAATTGCTTGGTGATAAGCTTCAAGCATTTGGCAAGAAATCCGATACATGATCACCTTCAGTTTCTTAAATGCTAGTAGTACTAGTTCTTTTGCTTTCTCTAAGATGTCTTATACTCAGTATTATGTTATTTTGAGGAATTTTAACATTAAATATTTATATGTTGATTGCCTCTTTTCAATGACAGTAAGTATCCATAACAAGTCTGGAAAGTGGGAGTTACTATTGCTTCATATTTGTCATATGGAGCATTTCATTTTTCTTTTAACGGTGGCGGAAATGTTACAGTTTGTTTCCATTATGATGCATTTACAAACCCACGTTTTATTGCACTTTATTTACCATGTTACTTCCTTCAGTTTCGTGTAGATTTGATCAACAGCTTTACTATTTCATTTATGTTTTTATGTGCCATTAATCTTATTAGTTGGTAGTGGTCGAATGTGATCGTCAGTTCTTTTGTAACTCATGTAATTCTTATAACTTTTAGGTCATATATCTTACATGTTTACTCCCCCTCATTTATTCATATTCAATAAAAGAAAGACTTCCTCTCCTGTAAATAGCGGTGGTCTTTTATATTTTTTTTTAAGTCAAGAAAACATAGAGTGCATTAAAGTTAATCAAATGAGAGTTTATTAGGTGAAGGATGGTATTCTTTTTGGTGGAGCTTTGAACTCAACTCTTGTCCAGAGTTTATTGAGTTGTACTTTGTGAGAAGGTTATTGTATTTTTGAGGAAATAAGTGAAGAAGATTACTATTGGACTGATGAAAACATTTGTTATAGTGGCTTGAATCTCTTTAAAAAGAGTGAGATATCCATGTCTCAGTCAAGAAGAAGATATTTTATTTTCTTCATTTGTATTTTTTCAATTGATTTTTTTTAAACTTTCACTAACAATTTTAAAGAGATTAAATGTCAATAATTGGAAAATCTGTGGACGCCAAGATGGGGATCTTAACAAGTAATTCTGATTCAATGATACTCATTTCAAGAGGTATATGAGTAAAATAGTTTTCTACTTATGTCTTCTCAATATTTCCTATGTGTTAACGGAGAATAATCCTAATAAAATAAACAATTCCACCATGAATGCTGATGAGCTTATTCTCTCCATGAGAAAGTTGAAAAGTAGGATGGTGACTCCTATAAGTGTCAGTATTTTTTAATTTATTGTCTATCTGATAATTTTTATGATAGAAATTACTCTTGTGCAAAAAATATTAAAAAGCATTACAGAGTAAGTATGATAAAAGGGAGGTTGAAATGAAAAATATATGCTGCAAGAAGATTTTTTCATTATGAAATGGTGGACAACAAATCTGTGGTAGACTAAGCTCAAGATTTTATAATGATTGTTGGAGCGCTCAGGTTAGAGGAAGTCAAAATTAGAAATAACCTTATTGTTTGTGGCATAATAGATAAAATTCAACCTTCTTGAAAGAAATTTCAAAAACTATGCAACACAAACAAAAGAAAACTTCTCTTGAGAAATGATAATGTGAATCCGCAAGGAAGAAGAGGCAAGAGGCCATGATGGACTTTTGCAAACAGAAGATAGAAACATCACATCAAAGGTGAATTTAGCTAGTTCAAATAATGTTTCCACTAATAGTCACAAACATAATTTTTTGAAGCCTAAAAAAAAAAATTATAAGAAATTTATAGAACTCCCAAGAACAATAATGGTGGAAATAACAAAGCATAAAATCTCACGTTAAAGAAAAGGGACCATTCTTTGTTTGTGACAAGAGTGGAAATATCATTTGACTTTGTAAATTTTAAAAATATAGTCCTACACCTCAGGCAAATGTTACTGGAGAACCTTTTGTGGTGATAATAATAGACATATATATGGAGAGAATGTTGATGGATGATTGACTGATTCTGCTGCAAACCATCATGTCTGCAATGATAAAAATTGATTTAAAGATCTACTCCTTTGGAGGAGACTAATACTATCATGCTTGGTGGTTCTCACACCACGAAAGTTCTTGGAATGGGATATGACGAGTTCAGCTTTACTTCTGAAAGAGTATTAGTTTTAAAAGATATACTTTATACTGCCTATGAGAAAAAAAATTGATGTCTAATTTTCTTCTTAATAAAACAGACCTTAGACATATTATTGAATTTATCAATATGTAATTATGAAAAATAATATATATGAGGAAAAGGGATATGCTTATGATGGGTTGTTCAGGCTGAATGTTGAAATGAATAAAACTTTTACTTCTATTTATATGCTTTCTTCCACAATTTTGGCAATCTTGTTTGTTTGATATTCATGATCATTAGTGGGAATCATGGGTTGTTTAGGATTAATCACAGTGATTAAAAATATTTTTGAAAAATTACAGGCTCGCAGTAAAGCCAAAATCAATTAAATGTCTCATTTTTAAGTTGAAAGAAACTGATTTACTAGAACTAGTTCGTACTGATATTTGTGAACTTAGAAAAATTTAACTCGAGAAGGAAATATATATTTTTAAAATGAATTGATAATTTTTCTAAGTTTACATATGTTTACTTAATGAAAAAAGTACTGCTTTTGAGAATTTTAAATTTTTTCTTCATGAAGTTGAAAATCAGTTTGGTAGAAATATAAAAAGAATTAGAAGTGATAGAGGTCGTGAATATGAATCTATTGCGTTCAATTTTTTTATTAGATCATTGAGTATAATTCATGAAACTCCTCCTCCTTATTCTCCTGCATCTAATGGTATAGCGAAAAGGAAGAATAGAACTTAGGTTGAGTTAATTAATGTTATACTAATTGAGTGGAGTGCAGCTCCAAAATTTTGGCGTGCAACTCTTTTGATTTTTTGTTATTTGTTAAGTTGTGTTCCTCATAAAAACACTAAATAAACTTCTTTTGAATTGTGGAGAGGTCATAAGCCAAATGTGGGATATCTAAGAGTTTGGAATTGCTTAGCCTATGTAACATTAAGGGATCCTAATATCTCTAAATTAGGTATAAAAAAAGTTATTACTTGTGCTTTCCTTTGTCATGCTTCAAAGAGTAAAGCCTATAGAGTTTTCCTTATTGAATACAATCTTATTATAGAACTAGGAGATTCTATTTTTCATTAAAATATATTTTTTTGATTCTAAATATAGTGGGGGTCAAAGGATTGAAGAAAATATTGTCACTACCCAGTTCTTTTACTTCTATTTTTAAAAATAAAGAAAATAACAATTTAAAATTAAGAAGCATTAAAGAGCTAGAATAGAAAAAAAAATTGATCCTGATTATTATGTTTTTAATATTTGAGATGACCCTCACACTTGAAAAGAAGTTTTGTTTTTAGCTAATGCTATTTTGTGGAAAGAGGTTGTAAAAGACGAAATGAAATCACTAATTTTCAATAAAACTTGTAAGTTGATTTATTACTACCGAATTATAAAATAAATGAGTGCAACTGAGTCTTATTAAATAAGTAAAAATCGAATCAGTTGATAAATATAAGGCTAGAATAGTGACTAAAAATTTAAACTACTGGAAGGCATAAACTTTTTGATACTTTTTCTCTAGTTAGAAGAATTACATCAATTAAATTTTTAATTGCCATTGCTGTAAATTTTGATTTATAAATTCACCAGATGGATGTAAAAAACTATTTTTTCAAATGGAGACCTAAATGAAAAAATTTATATGGAACAACTCAAGTGTTTTATTGAAGCAAGCCAAAAAGTAAAGCGTGTAAATTGACTAAATTCCAATAAGGCTTGAAATAGGCACCTAAGAAGCGACATGAAAGCATTAATTCCTGGAAGATTGATAATATTTTTAAAACATGAGTGTGATAAATGCATATATTTAAGTCTTGAAATAATTTGCATGTTATTATTTACCTATATGTTGGTGATTTGTTGATCTTTGGCTCTAATATAAATATTGTTGGAAAAACTAAAAATATTCTTTAAAGCCTTTATGGAAGATCTTGGTGAAACAAATATTATTTAAAAAATAAAAATTACTAGTACGCGTTATGGAATTTTCATTGAACAGTCACATTATGTTGAGAAAATTATGAAAAAAGTATAATTTCCTTGATTACAAGCATGTTATAACTTTCTTTGATTCTAGTGCTCGCTTGTTTCCTACTGAAAGTGAAAAAATAATGTTATAAATTAAAAGTAATATGATAAAAAAAATTAAAATTTTTAGATATGTGATTGATTGCACTAGGCCAAATATTACATATGCAGTAGGAACACTTACCAAGTTTACCAGAAAGCCAGGTAATGAACATTGACATGTTATAGCGAGAGTAATGAGATACTTAATTGGAACAAAACCTTGTGGCTTGTTCTATAAAAATTATCTTGTTGTACTTGCAGGTTTTTCTGATGTGGATTGAAACACTTTATTAGGTGTTTCTTTATCTACAACTGGTTACATATTTACTTTGGGCGGTCGTACTATATTTTGGAAATCAAATAAGGAAACAATTATTGCTAACTCTATCACAGAGGTTGAACTAATTGCTAATAATACCGTGACTCTGCCCGATAAGTAAGTCAATTACCTAGAAAGGAAGAAATACCAAAATAATAAATAAATAAAGATAAAAATAAGACTTCAAGTCAGGTCAACACTATACAAATTATAACGAATGTCTAAAAGAAAATACCGTATATCCCAAGAAGTAGTGTCACAAGTGTAAGACCATCTAATACAACTTAGAATCATGAATAGTACATAGTCTATCTCTAAAAATATAGATAAAGACATCGAGAAAGAGGAGATCTAGAATTTACCCAAATCATGGATTGAACCAGTACCTCAAGAATATGATAATCACTACCCGAACTATACTGCCACGACTAGTACTAGAGCCAGGATCTGCACAGTAAGGGCATATTAGGGATGAGTACGGTCCATCTGTACTTAGTAGGTATCATATATTGACTGAGCAAAGTAGGAAAAGATTTAAGTCAAAAATAACAACTAAGTGGTAAAAAATGGGAAGAAAATTGAACAGTTTTAAAGGGTTGAGAAATTGTTGTGTATATTATTGAGAGAAAGGGAGAGAAAGAAGATCAAGAAATTGAGATTTGAAATAAGGAAAATTTATTTCCTCAAATGGATGATTAGTATGGGTTGATTTGTAATTTTAGAAAAGAATGACAAGTTTTGAAATTGTTAATTTGGTTCGAATGGATCTTAATTAATTTTTAAAACTTCAAAAGACATAGTTTTCAAAATATTCAGTTAATGAGAGCTTATTTCAACTCAGAGTGATCAATTGACAACTCAAATCAGGATGAACGCAATACCAACACTATGCAAATGCAATGACTCAATTGAAGTTATTGTTGACCCTATGAGTTCATTCATTTATAGTTCCACCTAAATTAATTTAGGTACTATTAATCTTAACATTAAGTTAATGCGAGCTCATATCAACTCAACGTGCTCGATCGACGACTCGGGTCAGCATGAATGCAATACAAACACCATGCAATTGCAACGACTCAATTAAAGTTGTTGTTGACCCTATGAGCTCATCCATCTCTAGCTTCCCATAAATCAATTAAGGTACTATTAATCTTAACATTAAGTTAATGAGAGCTCTATTAAACTCAGAGTGATCGATCAACGACTCGGATCAGGATGAACGCAATACCAATATCATGCAATTGCAATGACTCAATTGAAGTAGTTGTTGACCCTATGCTCTCTTTTATCCCTAGTTCCACCTAAATATATCTACGTACTATTAATCTTAGCATTAAGTTTATGAGAGATGATTTAAACTTAGAATGATCGATCGACGACTTGGGTCGGGATGAACGCAATACCAACACCATGCAATTGTAATGACTCAATTGAAGTTGTTGTTGACCTTATGAGCTCATTCATCCCTAGTTCCACCTAAATCAATTTAGGGACTATTAATCTTAACATTAAGTTAATGAGAGATAATTTCAACTCAGAGTGATCGATCGACGACTCGGGTAAGGATGCACGCAATACTATTACCATACTATTGCAACGACTCAATTAAAGTTGTTGTTGACCCTATGAGCTTATTTCTCCCTAGTTCTACCTAAATTAATTTAGGTACTATTAATCTTAAAATTAAGTTAATGAGAGCTTATTACAACTCAAAGTGATCCATCGATGATGGGTTGGCATGAACTCAATACCAACACCATGCAATTGTAACGACTCAATTGAAGTTTTGTTAACCCTATGAGCCCATTCATCCCTAGTTCCACCAAAATCAATTTAGGTACTATTAATCTTAACATTAAGTTAATGAGAGATCATTTCAACTCAGAGTGATCGATCGACGACTCAGATCAGGATGAACGCAATACCAACACTATGCAATTGCAACGACTCAATTAAAGTTGTTGTTCACCCTATGAGATCATTCATGACTATTACCACATAAATCAATTTTGGTACTATTAATCTTAACATTAAGTTAATGAGATCTCATTTCAATTTAGAGTGATCAATCGACGACTTAGGTTGGGATGAATGCAATACCAACACCATGCAATTACAATGACTCAATTAAAGTTTTTGTTGACCCTATGAGCTCATTCATGCCTATTTCCACCTAAATCAATTGAGGTACTATTAATATTAACATCAAGTTAATGAGAGCTCATTTCAACTCAGAGTGATAGATCAATGACTCGGGTCGGGATGAACGCAATTCCAAAACTATGCAATTGTAACGACTCAATTAAAGTTGTTGTTGACCCTATGAGCTTATTCATACCTATTTCCACCTAAATCAATTTAAGTACTATTAATTTTAACATTAAGTTAATGAGAATTTATTTCAACTCTGAGTGATCGATTAATGACTTGGGTCAGAATAAACACATTACCAACACTATGCCATTACAATGACTCAATTGAAGTTGTTGTTGACCCATTAAACTCATTCATTCATCACTAGTTCCACCTAAATCAATTGAAATGAAATCTGTTGGAATAAATGACTGAGCTATTGGAAATTTCTAATAGATATTCATATCTATTGCAACAGATGACATATCTGATTTAATTATCAAATAGACATTTGCATCTATTGTGACAGATAACTGAGCTATTAGAAATTTTCAAACATATATTAATATCTATTATAACAGATGATATATCTGATTTAATTATCAAATAAACATTTGTATTTGTCATCACAGATGACTGAGCTGTTGGGATATTTAAACAGATATTGATATCTGTTGTAATAGATGACATATCTAATTTAATTATCAAATGTATTATCTAATTTAATTATCAAATGGAAATTTACATTTGTGAGCTGTTGGGGCTTTTAAGTAGATATTTGTATCTATTGTAACAAATGGCTATGCTGTTGGGATTTTTAAATAAATATTGCTATTTGTTGCAACAGATGATATATATGTTTGAAAATCATTTTTTTCTTTCAATTTTAAAGCAACCTTCTGTCCAAGTAGATAAAGTAGTAAGTACTACAAAATACGATAAAAATGAAGAGTTTCTTGGATAACTCAAAAACGAGTTCATTAAGTAGTCTTATCTTGTCTTTTCAATGTCACTATTCTTTCTTGTGCCCCTCAAATTATTAATGAATATTAATTATATTAATTAATGAATATTAAACCCACGTCTACGTACAAAATGCATCTGAATTATCTCATCTGTCCTCAACTTCAGTCCTAAATTTATTTTCTTCATCTCTCATCTTTTTATTTCTCTCCTCTTTATGGTTATCACAACCTTTTTTTCTATCTTTTCTCTTCTCTTTCTCATAAAATCCTTTATGATCTAAACCAATCCATATCTTTCCTCGATTGATATTACTATTTCGATTCTCTTTTGACATTAAGGTATGTTTCACTGTTGCTCTTTCATTATCATCTTATTCTTTGCAAGTTATTTACATCCATTTTTTTATTTAATTATCATTTACCCATATCATATTTATTTTAAAAAATTGAAGAAATTTGTAAGTGTTGAATAAACGAACTGAGAATTTTTATTACAATATGCGAAAAAAGTATTCTGCTGGGAGAAGTTTAAAAGCCTTGTTGGCAGTATTATTCTTTTATATGTATTTTATTTGTTTCTTTGTTGTTTATGGTGTTATTGATGTTATTGGTGGGGTTGGAATTGTTGGAATTGTTGGAACTTGTGGTGTGGTGTTGTTGATGGTGTTGGAACAAAAGATGTTGCTTCTTTATTGTTGATAATATTGTTAATGATGTTGAAACAAATGTTGTTTTTTTGTTGTTGATGTTTTTTATTTGTTGTTTCTTTATAATTTATGTTGTTGTTGATGTTGTAATAGAAGGATCAACTGTTGGAACAAATCAAACCACCAACAAGGCTGGTTTGACGTATTCCAACAGACTCCACATCTGTTGCAACAAACTCCACACCTGTTGCAACAAAATTCACATCTGTTGCACCAGTCTCCATATCTGTTGCAACAGACTCCACATCTATTGCATCAGTCTTCACATTTGATGCAATAGACTCAATATCTGATGCAATAGACTCCATATCTGATGCAATAGACTCTACATCTGATACAATAGATGGATAATGTTTTTTCTGTCATATTAATTTTTTGTCTCTTATTTGTAGATATAAGGAACTAAAAGTTGATCAACTTTTTCCCGACCATCACAAGAGGCTGCAGTAAAGATGGGTTCAGAGGAATAAGCTGTATGCAGACGGAACCACTTCATATATGGGAGGTATGTATTACTGATAATGTTATCATGGAAACACACATAGAGTACACTAATTTTGTGAATGCTATTTTTACCGATTAGTCATAGACCATTCAAACAAGATATCTATAATTTTACAATTACGTTTGGTAGGTCCAAACTGATAAGGCTGAGGGATCATGAATATGGTTCTGATACCCTATTAAGATTTAATGTCTGTTGTTGCTCATGTTTATTTGTCAAGCATTGTGAAGGGATCTAGTTTAGGTGTCACTGTAGAGAGATTCAATAGCGATTGGACTAACTTTTAGGGTGAATTGGACTCTGGGAAGGCCTTCGAAGACTATTACTACATCCAACAAGAAAGAAAAACTAATATATTTATTTCCCTATCCCAAATTTATATGGTTGGGTTGCTTGGGGTGATGAGTATACTCCAAAAGATGCAGTAAGAAAATGCCTTCAAGGTAAAATGGGTGGTTGATGAAAGACTATATCATCTGAGAGCTAATTGAAAAAGATACATTGGGTAGAAAGTAACTTCTAGCGAATTTGGCGAATGAAATTATCTTAAAATATAAGAAATTTGTATCAAGTGCAAATATGAAAGTGTATCCGGTAAGGAAAAATCCATCTGTTATTTCTCTAAGAGAAAAATAGTGCAGATGGTCACTTTACTAGGGAGCTGCGACTAGGTAGCATGGTCTGAATTATCACCTAGATAGAAAATAGCAGAAGACTAAGCAAGTATCCTTATGGGTATCGAGGGTTGAAATGATGTACAGTAAGTCTAGAAAACTTCCACCAATAACAATTGTAGCTAAATTAAGGAATCTAAGTGAAGGTGGTAATTTATAAATTTTAAATTGCATCCCATGCCTTCTTGTTTGTGGTTCCATTAGGTCCACTGCTGTTGACCTGATTGGAACCACAAATGAGATTGAAAGGCAGATTGAGTGAAATTACTTCCTTAGCAATATGGTTATAATTAATTGTATTTTCTTGCCTTAGCATGCTTTCTATATTCCTTAGAGAAGATCAGAGGCTTTCTGTAGTATGCAAATCCCAATAATTTTTAAGTTTGCCTCCAGTTTGTCGATTTAGTCTTTAAGGTTGTCGTTGCCGTCTTTGAATTTGGTATAGAGTTCCTGATCTTTTGTGAGCTTAATCAGGAACACCATCTTCGAAGTTGTGGCATTATAGAAGCCCTTCAAAATACTTTCTTCAGAAGCCTTAAAGGATATATATAAGGTAGTTTTGTATGTTTTTAGGTCAAAATATGTTGATGCACACTCAAGATGTGGTCCCAACTGTTGAACAACTCACTTTTATCGAGCGTTGCTCAATACATCTTGCTCAACCAACCTTCAAGGAATTTGATAAATTAATAAGCAAGGAGTTACGTAACATTTGATCTAAACCGACTCTACCAAGCCTATCAAACATTACGTAACTCCAGGCTCATTACCCTATCAAAAACTTTGCCCCGATTTAGTAGACAAATCAAACGAGCTCAATCTCTGAGCCTTTCTTCTAATAGTTCTTCTCTAATATAGATGACAAGATATCTACCATGCAAAAGTCTACACCGTCGCCCGAAATGCTTGCTAGGGCGCAAATATTCAGAAGGCATCAATAGTAATCTCTCAATATCATGTGACATTGAGAGATTTCTAGTCATGCCTTCCCAAGACTTTCTCTACGTCAAGAATTTTTGCTGATGACAAGATATTTTCCATGCAAAAGTATACACCATCAACACAAATTCTTGCTTAAGAAAGTGTCTTTAGAAGGAATTATTAATAATCTCTCAACATCAAGGAAGTCTTGTACAAAAGTCTTCCAAAGACATTCAAAAATAAGGAAGTTTTCATCAATGACTACACATAATTACCATCAACAACCTCACCAAATTATCTCCTCGTTCAAAAAAAAGGAAAAAATATTTTCAATTGTATTCGCATGTTATTTATTTAACAAGGAAATCCAAATGAAAATATTTCTATCTTTTCTTTTGTACGAGGAGTGAATCTGGTGAGGTTGTTGATGTCGTAATTATGTGTAGTCACTGCTGAAAACTTTCTTATTTTTGATTGTCTTCTGAAGACTTTCATACAAGAGTTTCTTGATGTTGAGAGATTACTAATAATTCCTTTTGAAGACTTTTGCTCTGGCAAGATTTTTGCTGACGGTGTAGACTTTTGCATGGAAGATATTTTGTCATCAACAAAAATTCTTGTCGTAGAAAAAGTCTTGAGAAGGCATGACTAGGAATCTCTCAATATCACTTGATATTGGGAGATTACTGTTGATGTATTTTGAAGACTTGCGCCCTGACAAGCATTTTTGGCGACGGTGTATACTTTTGCATGGTGGATATCTTGTCATCTATATGGGGGATGAGCGATCAGCAAAAAGGCTAAGAGATTGAGCTCATTTAATTTTTCCACTAACTCGAGAAAAAGTTTTTTGATAGGGTAATGAGCCTGTAGTTACATAATGTTTGATAGTCTTGGTAGAGTCAGTGTAGATCAAATGTTATGTAACTCATTACTTATTAATTTATCAAATCCTTTAAAGGTTGGTTGAATAATATGCATTGAGAAACGCTCGATAAAAGTGAGTTGTTCAATGGTTGGGATAACATCTTAAGTGTGCATCAACACATTTTGACCTAAAACAAACACAACGACCCTCTATGTATCTTTTAAGGATTTTGAAGAAAGTGTTCTGAAGGCCTTTTTCAATGCCACAACTTTGAATATAGTGTTCCTGATTGATCTCACAAGAGACCAGGAACTCTATACCGAATTCAAAGATGACAACGACAAACTTAAAGACCAAACCGGCAAGCTGGTGGCAAGCTTGAAAATTATCGAGATTTGTATACTACAGTAAGCCTCTGATCTTCTCCAAGGAATTTTGAAAGCATGCTAAGGCAAGAAAATACAATCAATTAATCCATATTGCTAAGGAAGTAATGATACTCAATTTGCCTTTTAATCTCGTTTGTTGTTCTGATCAAGTCAACAACAGTGGACCTAATCGGAACCACAAACAAGAAGGCATGGGGTGAAATTTAAAATTTAAAAATTGCCGCCTTCACTTAGATTCCTTAATTTAACTGTAGTTGCTATTGGCGGAAGTTTTCTAGACATACTATACATCATTTCAACCCTTGAAGCCCGTAAGGCTGCTTTTTTGGTCTTCTGCTATTTTCTATCTAGGTGATAATTCCAACCATGATACCTAGTCGCAGCTCCCTAGAAAAGTGTCTATTTGCATTATTTTTCTTTTAGATAGACAACAAATGAATTTACATTATCGGATACACATTCATATTTGCACTTGATTCAGATTTCTCATGTTTCAAGATAATTTCATCGGCCAGATTCGCTAGAAATTACTTTTTACCCTATGTTTATTCTTCAATTAGCTCTCAAATAATATAGTCTTTCATCAACTCTCCTTTCCCTCGTAGGGATTATTCTTTGGCTCCTTTTGGCATATAATTATCTTCTCGATCAACCCTTCCATATAAATTTGGGCCTGGGGAATTTCTATTGGTTTTTCATTCTTGTTTGATGTAGTGCGATTCTTCCAAGGACTTCTCAGAAACCAATGCACACTTAAAGTTAAGTCCAATCGCTATTGGATCTCTTCAATCACACCAAATATTGATCCCTTCTCAAAACTTGACACATATAAACATGAGCAACAACTGTCAGTAATTCATAATGGGGTATCTGCACCATCTTCATAGGTCCCTCATCCTTATAAATTTGAACCCATCAAACATAGCTATATAATGTAGGATCTTGTTTGAATGATCAGTACCTAATCGGTTAAAAATTGCATTCACAAAATCATTGTACTTTGTGTGTGTTATTCCAGTGACCTTAGCAGTAATACTTACTTAATTACAACACATATAATAGTGGATCCATCTACATGCACCTTATTCTTCCAAGCCCATATGTGGCTTAAATTGAATAAATAGATGACTAGCAAGTTACAACAGATGCCACATCTATTTAAATTGTGAAACAATTGCAGACATCTGTTACGACAAATGATCAATCTGTTGTAACATATGTCATATCTGTTAGACAAGAAAATTGATATATCCATCTGTTGTAATGGATTGTCAATATGTTGAAAGTTATCTGACAGGTGAAATATAGTTTTCAATAAATTACCCATCTATTAGATTTATTTGAAATCAATTTTCTTTTCTTTCGAAAATACAATAAAAGATAAAATATTGTATTGAGATCCATTTTTTTTAATTTACATATTTGAAAAGTCACCAGTTTTATTTAATTAAGGGATATGAACAGTCGTGTCTTTTTGTTTGACTAACTCCTTCCAATTCAATCATTTATATCTTACTCAATCTCACTTGTTCATTCTACTACTCTTACAATACAAATATGGATGATCCAAATTCATACAAGAAGATTCATATCGAGTCCTTGCGGAAACTTTAAAGGCAGTTTGATAAACTCCAGAAGAATTTGGCCGACTTCGGAGAAAGGTTGAGGAGGGCCCTGCTGTTGTCGGATGAAAATTATCCGTTTGACAATAATAATAATAATAATAATAATAACAAAAGTAATGATAATAATAGTAGTAGAAATAATAATTAGGTGATATTTTTTCTTTTAGCATATGTATGTAATGTATAAATGTATGTATTTTCTTTTTTTGTATATCGGATCTACCCAAGAAATTCAAAAATCTATGCTTGGACATAGTGGTCGACTTTGAATTTTTAATTCTTATTTAGTATTTAATTATCATTCTGTTTATTCCTTATTCTCAACATGTCGATGGAGGTTAATCTAAAGTGACAAATCGATCATATGTTGCAACAGGTGGTTATTGATAAAAAAGGGTTATTGTTATTGTTATTGAGAGGGTGAAAAGACATGACTTTCCGATTATTTAATATGAAAAATGATTCGTAAATAAATAATAAGGAAATAAATGATAAAAACAATTTATAACCATAAGATAACAGTTATTTAATTTTAATAATTGAACGTGATTGTTCGACATATTTGTTTTTAAATCTATTTTTTTAATTTATATAATAAAAAATTCACCAAATTTGGATTAAAAAGATATGTTGATTATTAAAAAAGATATATGTTGCAACATATAGATTATCTATCACGACCCGAACTAGGGCCTGGCCGTGACGGACATCCCAAACAATGAAGGTCCGGATGTCCTACTCTACCCGGTAATCATGCACAACATTCATATAAATTAAAAAGATGAGCAAATATAACTTGATACGGAAACATGGTCAAACTCTGGATTTAGTTTGACAATAAGGAATGAAATCTGAAATCAACTAAACAACATCTGGAATAGTCTGCGAAATCTCTACTACATGATCCAAAGGAAACTGTCAGAAAAGATGGGACAAGGCCCCAGTAGACCAAAACAAGAAAATAACATAATCTGAAATAACAGGCCTTCTAGAACAAAGAAGGCTCACCACTACATGGATCACTTCTCTCTGGATACTCTACTGATTAGTCGAACCCCTAGACTGAGCCTCTGAACCTGAGAGGTAGGGGATCAATACAATTGTACTGGTACATTGAGAAAATCTAAAATAATAATTTATATTCAACATATATGATAGCAATTTAGAACAGTTCATAAACATATCATATGGTAAGAAATCACATGGGCATTTTCGAAAGACTCTTCTAAATCATCTGAACTCTGTGACACTCTTTGTTTTACTTCTGCGCTAGGTGGTATACCCTACAACTCGGAAATTCCATGGGCTATATAGAATCTGCCATTGAATTCATGAGGAAACCCCCAACCCAAGTGTGCTGCAAGGGTTGGAGTCTCTGAATCTGCTATGCTACACAGTCGTTGCCAGCGTAAAAATAATATACTCGGATTGCCAAATCACGATTTTAGGCTAAGAGTCACTTGAAATCATGCCTTCTTTGGGTAACCACCTAGCCCTATTTAGGCCCAGCTTTAATTCTTTAATACATGTATTCTTTTAAAACACACTCTGAAAACATACTGTGTTATGGCATATATCCTTATGGTATCTTTATACCATTGACTTGCAAGTCACATTCTCTATGCCATTTATAGCAAATTAAGTCTCTGTTCTCAAATAAAGGAATTCAGAATCACCATATCAACAAATCATTTCAAAGAACTCTTTCTTGAAAACCCATGTAAAACCATGCAAACAATTCTCTTTATCAATGATTCAATAACAGAGGCGGTCATCTCAAAAGTCTCAATATCATAAAACTCTTTCTCTTTAACACAAAGAACATTTATATCAAGAAATATCCTCTCATCATCTATAAATCATGTTCAAAAACTATAACATTTATAAAACTATTTCCACTCATGAAACATGCATGTCAACTCTTGTTCCAACAAAACCATAGCTTTAATTCAATACAAGAGAGGGAGTTCATAGTTTATTCTCTCAAACAATCTTCAATCTCAAATTCCATACATGTACATATACATGCAAAATAATTTAGGGGATAGGACCACAAGGTCAAAGAAATAATAACATTGAAGCATTTGAAATACGTAATTTAAAACGTAGATTCCAAAAACCCATTTGAAATTCATGCATAAAACTCTTAAAATCATACTCTAATGTTTTCAAGCCCATGTAGTTTTTAGGGTGAACCCCACATACCTTGAATTATGAACTTAGTGACTAATTCTTGAAGCCTACGGTTTGGAAATTCTAAATCTTCAGTCAATTTTAAAAATCCACGGTTGAATCTTGAGATTCTTGGAAAAGGTTTTTGAGATGCTTAGGATTTTTTCTTTATAGAGAAGGAAAATTTGGGCATAAAGTGCTTTGTTAGGCCATTGATTGTATGTTTATGGGCGGATTAGGGGTAGGGTAATTTCCCAAAATACCCCCCCTTTAACCCTTAATATAACTAGAAAAAAATATAACTGGGAGCCCGATTTTATGGGCCAACACGACGTGCCATTATCACGGTGGCTTACTAGAAATTGACGAATAGGATTCTTGGGGTCACCGTGATGCGGAGCCATTGTGTTTTCCCACTGGTTGGGACCTAGAATTTTAGCGCGACATGCCACAATCGCGCTAGGCTACTAGAATTTGATAATTATTAAATAGCTCCCATCCGTGATGCGCTAAGAACCAAAATGACGGTGTTTTATAACTAGGACTTAAATTTAGCTATAACATCTTGCCTGGGTATCAGATTTGGGCAAATCTTATATTGCAGGGAAGCTCATTCAATTTCCCACTTGATAAAGAGTCAAAATTAAGGAAATTCTGTATGGTTTAAACTTTACTAACTGAGGAAGTCAAAATAAATGAGACTAACACATGGATGATTTGGTGGGGTGTTACATTATCCCCCCTTGGGATCATTCATCCCTGAATGATGGCGCGGGGTGCAGACAAATACGATTACCAACATATTAAGGACATATTAGAATCGTGCCTTCTGTCTCATTATTCACTGGATCAAATAGATTTGGGTACGTTGCTCTTATGTCCTCTTCTGATTTCCAAGTTGCTTCTTCAACTTTCTGATTTCTCCACAACACCTTAATCGAAACTATATCTTTGCTCATCAACTTTCTAACTTGACGATCTAAGATTGCAATAGGCTCTTTTTCATAAGATAGGGTGTCTAACACTCTGATCTCTTCTATGGGTAACACTAGAGAGTGGTCCCCAATACATTTCTTCAACATGGATACATGAAACACCGGGTGAACAGAACCCAAATTTGCAGTCAACTCTAACTCATATGCAACTTCACCTATTCTTCTCAGAATTTTGTATGCTCCTATTTATAGCGAGGAATCAACTTCCCTTTCTTTCTGAAATGCATGACTCCCTTCATAGGAGAAACTTTGAGAAACACCCAATTACCAACCCCAAATGCTAGCTCCCTTCTTCTAATATCAGCATAGGATTTCTGTCTACTCTGGCTATCTTAAGTCATTCTCTAATGATCTTCATGTCCTTCATTTCCTAGTGAACAAGGTCAGGCCCATACACCTATGTCTCGCCTACTTCATACCACCCTATTGGCGACCTACATCTCGTCCCATATAACACCTCAAAAGGAGCCATCTTAATACTGGCATGGTATCTATTATCATAAGCAAACTCTATCAAGGGAAAGTGATCTACCCAACTACCTTTAAAGTCAATCATATATGCCTGCAACATATCCTCAAGGGTTTGAACAGTACGCTCTGCTTACCCATCTGTCTGGGGGTGGAAAGCTGTACTTAGCTTCACTTGAGTACCTAAACCCCTCTAAAAAAATCTCCAAAATTGCAAAGAGAATTGCGTACCTCAGTCAGATATGATGGACATAGGTTCTCCATGTAGATGGACTATCTCCTCTATGTAAATCTTGGCATAGACATCTCCCGAAGAATTAGTCTTCATAGGCAGGAAGTGAGCTGACTTGGTCATCCTGTCAACAATTACCCAAATAGAGTCATACTAGTTTCTGGACCTCAGAAGTCCCGTGATGAAGTCTATATTGATCATCTCCCATTTCCACAAGGGCAAAGCTATATCTTGGGAGGTACTACCTAGCCTCATATGCTCTACTTTCACTTGTTAGCAATTCAAACACTTGGCAACATAGTTAGCCACATCACGCTTCATATTATTCCACCAATATATAGCTTTTAAGTCATGATACATCTTAGTAGAGCTTGGGTGAAAAACATAACTCGATGTGTGAGCTTCATCAAGGATTCTCTCCCTCAGACCTTCTACATCTGGCATACATAATCTACCCTAATATCTCAAAATACCATCACCACTAATTTTAAAGGACATCACCTTCTGTTGACCCACATATTTCTTGATCTGCATCAAGATGGGATCTTCAACTTGTTTTTCCTTAACCTCTGCACAAAGAGATGATTTAGCTATCTCATGAACAACCACCCCTCTATCTTCGGAATTTAAGAGTCGCACTCTAAGATTTGCAAGCTGGTGAATATCCTTTACCATCACTCTTTTCCCTTCTTTAATATGGTAAAAACTGCCTATAGACAACCTGCTGAGGGTTTCAACTACCATATTCGCCTTGACCAAATGATAGTGCAGGCTCATTTCATAATCCTTTAGCAATTCTAACAACCGTCTCTGCCTGAGATTAAGTTCTTTCTATGAGAAAACATACTGAAAACTTTTGTGGTCAGTAAATATATCAACGTGAACTCCGTAAAGGTAATGCCTCCAAATTTTAAATATGAACATCACAGCCGCTAAATCCAAGTCATGGGTGGGGTAATTTCACTCATGCACCTTTAACTGCCAAGATGCATAAGGTACCACTCTACTATGCTGCATAAGTACACATCCGAGTACCACTCGGGATGCATCACAGTACACAACAAAACCCTCTGTACCTTCTAGAAGAGTTAAAATAGGAGCAGTGGTCAACTTGTCTTTCAGCCTCTCGAAACTATCCTCACAGGAGTCAAACCACACTGACTTTGCCTTCTTCTGAGTCAGCTTGGTAAGTGGAGCATCTACAGAAGAAAAGCTTTCTTCAAATCTCTTGTAATACTCTGCCAAACCCAAAAATCTCCGAATATCAGTTGGAGTCGTGGGTCTGGGATATTTCCTTACTGCCTCAACCTTTTGGGGATCAATCTTAATTCCCTCACTAGACACAACATACCCCAAGAAAGAAATAGCATCAAGCCAGAATTCACACTTGGAAAATTTGGCATACAACTTATGATCTCAGAGAGTCTGAAGAATAATTCGGAGGTAATTGGCATGGTCTTCTTCACTCTTAGAATACACCAAGATGTCATCAATGTAAAGTAAGACAAACAAGTCTAGGAACTGATGGAACACCCTATTTATAAGGTCCATGAAGGTTGGAGGGGTGTTAGTCAACCCAAAGGACATGACTAAGAACTCATAATGACTATACTAGTTCGGAAAGCTATTTTGGGAATGTCAGACTCTCTAACTTTCAGCGATGGTATCCCAAATGAAGGCCTATCTTCGAAAACCATCTAACACCCTGAAGCTGGTCAAAAAATCATCAATTCTAGGAAGAGGATATTTATTTTAATAGTGACCTTATTCAACTGGCGCTAATCTATGCACATACGCAGGGAACCATCTTTCTTTCCCATAAAGAGTACAGGTGCACCCTAAGGAGAAATACTAGGGTGAATAAAACCTTTGTCTAGAAGATCTGCTAGCTGCTCTTTCAACTCTTTTAGCTCTATGAGAGCCATTATATATGGAGGAATAGAGATGGGATGGGTATCTGGCAATAAATCAATACCAAAATCTATCTCCCTGTCAGGTGGTATTCCTGGGAGATCATCTGGAAAATTTTTTGAAAATTCATTCACCATAGAGATGAACTGAAGAGAAGGGTTCTCGGTAATCGAATCTTTAACCCAAATAAGATGATACAAACAACCCTTAGAAATATGTTTACGGCCTCTAAGGTAAGATATAAAGTGCCCTCTAGGTGCTAAAGAATATCCGTCCCACTCTACTATTGGTTCATTCGGGAAAGAAAAAGTGACTCTTCAGGTTCTACAATTTAGTGTGGCATAGTACGATTGGAGCCAATCCATTCCTAAGATAGCATCAAAGTCAATCATTTCAAGTCCTATGAGATCTGCTACAGTATCCCACCCACAAACATTCACCACACAATTTCTATACACCCTCCTAGCCACAACAGAATCTCCCACTGGAGTGGAAATAAAATAAGGCTCAACAATCACATCGGGTTCAAACCCAAAACCAACAACCATATAAGGGGTCACATATGACAGGGTAGACCCAGGATCAAGTAACACATAAACATTACGGGAAAATATTTTCAATGTACTAGTAACTACATCTGGTGAGGCCTCTTTCTCTTCGCGATTGGTCAAGGTATATAACCGATTGTGTCCATTTCTGGTGGCTGAAGTGGCACCCTTCTGAGACAGTGGTGGTGCCAAAGAATTAGCCTGTGACTTGGCTCCACCAACACTACCCTTTGCTACTAGATAGTTTCTCTAGATATGGCCTGGCTAGCAACATAAATAACATACCATAGCGCCAAACTGACATCTCCCTGGATGATTTCTCCCATATCTCTCACAATACAGGTATGTTTGAGAGGTCTGAGCTACACTTCCTTGAGACTACGAAACCTACATCCTCAGCCCCTACCTATACTGAAAATCCTGAGTGCGCTATTCGACTGGGGGTCTAGTCATCGGAGAACTGACTGTAGATTGTGCATTACCCCAATTCATATTCTTCTGCCATTTATTACTCTAATTCCCACTCTGCTGTTGACTGTAGCTCTGGTCTTCTATTTTATATCTCTTTGCTTGTCTGTCTTTTTCCCTAGATTCTGTGAATTTATTTTTCTTCTTCTAAACTTGCTATATGTGGACTGATAATCTGGTGAAATCTATGTCCCGGTTCAACATTGCTCTATGACATTCAAGTACTAAGTCATCTGAAAGGCCAGATGTAAATTTTCTCATTTGGGTTCTCATGTTACTTGTCATCCCTGGAGCATAATGGGCTAGTTGGTTGAACCTCAGAGTGTACTCCTGGACACTCATCTTTCCCTACTTTAGATTCATAAACTCCTCTATTTTGGCCTTCCTCATCTTAAGAGGAAAGAACCGATCATGAAAGGTTTCCACGAATTCGACCCAAACTGTGGGTTCAGCATGCTCACTCTTTGAATCTTACAACTTATTATATCATTGGTTTGCTATATCCTTAATATGGTAAGCTGCGAACTCAACCCCCTCTACCTTATTTATATGCATTATCTTAAAGATCTTCTCCATCTCGTCCATAAGCTCCTGTGGATCCTTTTCTACCTTCGTACCAGTAAACTTGGGCGGGTTCATTCTCATGAACTGACCCATCCTAGTAGCCTCAGATGAAGCAGTTGAAGCATATGTAGACCCAACATCTTTCGATCGCTGAGTCTGTGTGGCCACCAGTTGCGCCAGTATGTGATTGGACTGTCTGAATTCTGCATTAGATATGTCCCTCTTAGAAGACCGGGGATGGTTAACATTTTTTCTTCGAGCTCGAGGAGGACTGGTCGGTTCTGAAGGTACTCCCGGAGTAAGAAAAGGTTCTAGGGTGTGAGCTCTATTATGGGTCCGCATCCCATAGGTAGGATGGATTTCATTATCCTGAGTATTCTGATTGTTAGAGCGACGATGAGGCATGGCTGCTTTTTTGAAATATAAGAGAACACATGATTAGGAGGCAAATTAGACTCGAAGGCATGAACTAAATCACAAAAAGGAGAAACATTCCTAAACGCCTAGTAGCCTCCTTCTTATAAGTGTAGCGCGCTACACACCCATAAACAAGACTCTATCCGATGCGATTTTGCAGACACCCTGGGACCATGAACCGTGCTTTGATACCAAGTTTGTCATCACCTAAATTAGGGCCTGGCCATGACGGACATCCTAAACCATGAAGGCCAGGACATCCTACTCTATCCGGTAATCATGTACAACATTCATATAAATAAAGAAGATGCAGAAATATAACTTGATACAAAAATATGGTCAAACTCTGGATTTAGTTTAAGAATAAGGAATAAAATCCAAAATCAACTAAACAACATCTTGAACAGTGTGTGAAATCTTTACTACATGATCTAAAGGCAACTATTTGAAAAGCTGGGACAAGGCCTCTAGTAGACCAAAACAAAGGAATAACATAATCTGAAATAATAGGCCTTCTAGAACAAAAAAGTCTCACCACTGCACGAATCACTTCTATCTAGATACTCTACTAATTGGCCGGACCCCTAGACTAAGCCTCCGAACCTAGGAGGTAGGGGGTCAATACAATTGTACTAGTACACAAAGCAAATCCAAAATAATAATTTATATTCAATATATATGAGAGCAATTTAGAACAGTTAATAAACATATCATATGGTAAGAAATCACATGGGCATTTTTGAAAGACTTTAATAAATCATCTGAACTCTGTGACACTCTTTGTTTTACTTCTGCGCTAGGTAGTATACCCTATAACTCTGAAATTCCATGAGCTATAAGGAATCCTCCATTCACCCGGAGGGGAAGCCCCCAACCTAAGTGTGCTGCAAGGGTTAGAGTATCTGACTCTGCTACGCCACACAACCGTCGCCAGCGTAAATATTATATACCCGGATCGGCAAATCACAATTTTAGGCTAAGAGTCACTTGAACTCAAGCATTCTTCGTGTAACTACCTAACCCTATTTCACCCTAGTTTTAACTCTTTAAAACATACATTCTCTAAAAACACACTCTGAAAACATACTCTGTTATGGCATACATGTTTATGGTATCGTCATACTATTGACTTACAAGTCACTTTCTCTGAGCCATTTATAGCAAATTAAGTCTTTGTTCTCATATCAAGGAATTTAGAACCACCATATCAATAAATCATTTCAAAGAACTCTTTCTTGAAAACCCATGTAAAACCATGCTAATAATTCTCTTTATCAATGATTTAATAACAGAGGTGGTCATCTCAAAAGTCTTAATATCATTAAACTCTTTCTCTTTAACACAAAACACATTTTTATCAAGAAACACCCTCTCATAATATCTAAATCACGTTCAAACACTATAACATTTAGAAAACTATTTTCAATCATGAAACATGCATGTCAACACTTTTTCCAACAAAACCATAGCTTTAATTCAATACAAGAGAGGGAGTTCATAGTTTATGCTCTCAAATAATCTTCAATCTCAAATTCCATACATATACATATACATGCATAACAATTTAGGGGGCAGGACCACAAGGTCAAAGCAATAATAACAGTGAAGCATTCGAAATATGTAATTTAAAATATAGATTTCGAAAACCCATTTGAAATTCATGCATAAAATTGTTAAAATAATACTTGAATGTTTTCAAGCCCATGTAGTTTTTAGGATAAACCCCAGTACCTTGAATTATGAATTTAATGACTGATTCTTGAAGCCTACAGTTTGGAAATTTCAAATCTTCAGTCAATTTAAAAAACCCACGGTTGAATCTTGGGATTCTTGGAAAAAGCTTTTGAGATGCTTAGGGGTTTTTATTTATAGAGAAGGAAGATTTGGGCATAAAGTGATTTGTTATGCCATTGATTGTATGTTTATAGATGGATTAGAGGTAGGGTAATTACCCAAAATACCCCATTTTAACCCTTAACATAATTGAAAAAAATATAACTGAGATCCCGATTTTATGGGCCACCACAATGCGCCACTATCGCAATGGCTTACTTGAAATTGATGAATGGAATTTTTGGTATCACCGCGATGCGGAGCCATCACATTGTCCCACTGGTTGGGACCTGGAACTTCAGCGCAATCCGTCATAATCGCGCTAGGCTACTAAAATTTGACAATTGTTAAATAAAACCCCTCTGCGATGTGCCAAGCACCAAAATGATGGTGTTTTATGACTAAGACTTAAATTTACCTATAACTTCCTGCCTGGGCATCGGATTTGGGCAAATCTTATATTGACGGAAAGCTCATTCGATTTTTCACTTGATAGAGAGTCAAAATTAAGGAAATTCTATATGGTTTAAGCTTTACTCACTTAGAAAGTAAAAATAAATGAGATAATGCATGGATAATTTGGCGGGGTGTTACATTGTCTGATGCAACAATTATCAATTTGTCATTGAAAATGGTAATATGTTGTCACAAATAGGTTATTTGATGGAACAGATATATAATCATTGCCACAACTCAATAAAAATTGTTACTGAAAAGAACTTATTAGGTCATAACTTTCCACAATAATCAAAAAGTCATCAGTTTGAATGTAATTAATAAACGGAGGTGAATAGTCATTCTTTTTGTTTTTGAATCTGTTTTTTTAATTTATATAATAAAAAAGTCACCAATTTTGGATTAAAAATAAAGATATGATGATTATTATAAAGATATATGTTGCAACAAATATATTATCTGATGCAATAGGTTATAGATTTATTGGAATAAATGGTATATCTACTATCATAGACGTGTTATCTGATGCAACAGATATATAATCTATTGCCACAACTCAATAAAAATGATTGCTGAAAAGAACTAATTAAGTCATAATTTTTCACAGTAGTAAAAAAATTACCAGTATTAATAAATAGAGGTGAACAGTCGCACCTTTTTATTTTTGAATCTGTTTTTTTAATTTATATAATAAAAAATCACCAAATTTGGATTAAAGATAAGATATGTTGATTATTAAAAATATATATGTTGCAATAGATATATCATCTGATGCAACAGATTGTAGATTTGTTGTAATAAATGGTATATATGTTGTCATAGATGTGTTATCTGATGCAACAAATATATAATCTATTGCCATAACACAATAAAAATAGCACCAGTATTAATAAATAGAGGTGAACAGTGACACCTTTTTCCCTAACTCATTCAAATTTAGTCTTCTATAAATAGGTTAGGTCCCTCCTTACTTGTTCATTCTACTACACATATCTATTTATTTCTTGCTCTTGTCCTTCATATTACACCTTTAACTACTTTCTTTTCAAAGACTTGATAGCTTATCTGTCTCTGGTAAGTTTTTTTTTCTTGCTTTTTGTGTAATTATACGTTGTATTACTTTACTTTCGGATTCTTTTCTTTACTTTTTTTTTTTTTTCATTTTATGCGTGTTCTAGATATGCCTGATCCAATGTGGGATGTCGCTATTTTACGAGACGCCATACGGGAACTACAGAGGCAGGTTTATGATATACAATAGGAGTTGGCCACTATTAGAGTAAGGATCCTGTGAGAGATCCGCAGGATGAGAAGGGTGCTGCTTCTGCCAGTCGAAGATTGGTCCGCTGGAGATAATAATAATAATGCTGAAGATGATAATAATAATAATAATTGGATTATTTTATTTCTTTCTTTTTAAGTCTATGTATCTGTATTTTTATTTGTTTTAGTTTTATAAAAAAAATTTGTTTGATCAACCTTGATGTTGTTAGTCATATTTAATTTTCATTCTGTCAATTATATTCTCAATAAACATGTCGACGATTGGACGTAAGGAATAATTTTGATTCCAGTAGCAATAGAAAGATTTAAGATTTATTTATTGAGTTTGTGGCAGGGGCTGATTTGTGTTGTTCCAAACATATTACTCATATGTTTCAATAGATACGTAGTCTGTTTCAACAGATAACTAGTCGATTTCAACAGATAACTAGTTTGTTGCACAACTTTGACGTTGTAATCCATACTCTCTCCGTCTCAAATTAACCCGTCCCAAATTGAGATGGCACATTGATTAAGAAAAATAATTAATAATATGCCCAGTTTACCATAATACCCCTATTAAATGATGTTTACATTTTACTTTGAAGAAAAAGTGATTAATGCAAAGGGTAAAATATGAATTTTTTTAATCTCTTCTTGATTAATGAAAAAAGATAAGTAAAATGAGAAATTAAATTAGGAAATTTGGGATGGGCAGTTTGAGATGGAGGAAGTATGTAATTTTCGTTTTGTCTATTATATTCTCAACAAATATGTCAACGATTAGACGTAAGAAATAATTTTGAATCCTATAGCAATAGCAAGAGTTGAAACATATTGGTTATCTATTGGGCTTGTGGCAGGGGCTGATTTGTGTTGTTCCAAACAGATTAATAATCTGTCGTAATTGATAAGTATGGGTTATTTTAGATGGAGGGAATATTTAATTTTCATTATCTTCTCAATAAACATGTCGACGATTGGACGTAAGGAATAATTTTGAATCCAGTTGCAATAACAAGAGTTGAAACAGATTGGTTATCTATTGGGTTTATGGCAGGGGATGATTTGTGTTGTTCCAAATAGATTAATCATTTGTTGCAACAGATAATCAGTCTGATGCAATAGATAATCAGTCTGATGCAACAGATAATCAGTCTGATACAATAAATGATCAGTTTGATGCAATAGATAATCAATCTAATACAATAGATAATCAGTCTGATGCAATAGATAACTAGTCTATTGTAATAGATTAATCATTTGATGCATCAAATGAGTGATCTATTTAAATTGTGGGCACTTATATTGGGTTCATGATCGGGTTCTATCCATTATTGAAAAAACAACAGTAACTGTGTACCCAGATGACAAATTCGAATAAAAATCATAATTTTACTTACCAAAGTTACTTATGAAGTAATGCCAAAGTGGAAAGTGATGTAGGAAAGCAAATTTGACCTAAGAAATTGGTTAGATAGCAGCAGTAGCAGTAAGAACAACAATAACAATGGTCGACTAGAAGAATATAAAGATGATAATGAAGTAGAAGATGATGATAATGAAGCAAAAGCTGATGAATAAAGCAACAGCAATAATGAACAACAATAATTATGAAGAGAGAGATGATAACAATGAATGAGAAGATAGAGAAATGCGCCTTTCCCCCTTTCCTGTTATATCAACTAACATATTGATCAAAGTGTAAATTAAAAATCTTGTGGGTCATTTCCAAACTTTCCCAACTTTCTTAATCCATAAAAAAATAATTGTCAACTCCACTCAATAATTAAGATTTGTGTCACCTACACCATATTTTAAAACTCTTTTGTCACCTACAACTCAAAAGCCCAAGTAGCAAATATCTAGAAATAAATATTACTAAGGTATTTTCATGTCAATCTTGTTTTCATTTTTTTGTATGTGGACTTATGATGTATGAGTCCACAAAGTGATGCATCATAATTGATCACCTTGATGTTGTCATTCAGACACGCTTCTGTTTCTTCGTAAAACTTTAAACGAACCAACCTTCCATAGCCAAGTCATATGACCTCAATTGAAATGTCTCTCCAGATAAGTCAATTGTAATTCTCACGCTAATCACACCCATTTGTTTCACAGTATGCCATTTCCATATTGTAACCCCAAAATCCATGTGGTAGCATCAATCCTACTCTATCTGCAAAGGTAGCAACCTCTCCAAAGCCCAAACTTGAACAAAGAACAATTGCACCAAAAGTTCTTGAATCTAATATCTGTTTCTACTACTGATTGTCTCATTTGATGAAACCATTAAATAGTTTGTTTAAATACACCTAACTCCCAATATATGCTTGCAAGAGAAATAGGAGCAAGCGCAGGTCACTTACCTCTCATAAGATTAACAACTATTGGGAAAACATGTGCACCTATTTTACCTAGAAAAAAAAATCTTGATAAACAAGGGGAAAGAAAAGATTCATGTTTAAAACTGCATACACTAATCATGAATAAATTTAACCACCTATTATGATTATATCCTTCAATCTAATAAGACCCCATTATGCTTTTTCAATATATTCTTCAATCTCTTCCTACTCAAGGTATTGGGCACGAAACAAAACAGGACCACTCAAAATAGATAACCCTCCAAAAATCATCTTATATATGTTCAAGCATAATAGTAGCTTCACCCCATGTAAACACAAAAGTGTTAGTCTAACAACACCAACTTTTTGTGAACCTAAAAATCAAATACTTCTGTTGTGGACATTGTTTACTAATGCCTTAAAAGCTTCATGTATACCAACAACTTTCCATATAGAGTGCTGGACAGGGTCCGTGGTCTCACCCCATACCTTCAATTTGTTTTGATGAGGGCTACGATATTTCAAGGAAACTTTCGATTTCCATCCAGATATGAATGAAAAATAAAGTGTAAGAAGCTATAAAATTCTTGCCTTTAATGGTTGAAATAATGGGAATTTCTCAATTGTCGGATTCCACCAAAAGGTTAAACCATCAACTGTTCTCTTTCAACAAATATTGAGTTTTCCATTATTACTTGAAAATGAAAATTCAGATAGAGACTGAGTTCTATAAGATAAAGGATATAACAAAAAAAATTGTCACTATTAGATTATTCTCTAATATCTCTACGTTTAATCAATAGCTACATATAATTACTTCCACACAAAATGCTTATCATATCGAAAACAGTTCTTATTATTTTAAAATACATTAATAATGTGAAAAATATTTTACTCGGGAGATGGATTACCATGATTTATGATCAAAGATTCTTCTCAACTAAATTAATCAAACCTGCTATTCTCCATTTCAATATTCCTAGTAGTCTTTGCTCAATGTTTTTTGTATACTTCCGAGCTCTATCTCAAATTGTATTAATGTTTTCTTAGGAACGACATTCAAAAGGAGTAATTGTTGACCTTGATAGTGTTATTCAAAGACTCTTCTTTTTCCATGTAAACTTTGGAAATAACCAACATTCCACAACCAACATAAGGCCTCCATTGAAATGTCTGCCCAGAAGAGTCAATAGTAGTCCTCATGTTAATGATCCACAATAGTTTCACATTGTTCCATCATCATATTTTTTCCCTACTAACCATATTGTTGCTCCAAGCCTACTTTGGCCATACTGGTAGAAACCTCTCCAAAGCCCAAACCTGTAGAAAGAAGAATGGTGCCCAAAGTTCTAGAATCTAATATCTATTTCTACAACTGTTAGTCTTATTTAATGAAGCCCTTAACATAGTTTGTTTTGACTTGCCTAATTCCCTATATATACGCTAGAAGGAATAATGGGAACAACCACTAATTGATTAACCCTTACACGATTAACAATCTAGGTAAAATATGTATACCTATTTTGCTTTGAAAGAAAAATCTTGATAAACTAAGTAAAAGAAAAGCTTTATGTCTAAAACTGCTTCCATTATTCATGTAAAAATGTAACCACCTATTATGATTATTTTCCATCATTCCAATAAGACCCATTATTTCTTTTTATAGTGTTTCTTTAATCTCTCCAAACTCGGGGGATTGGTAGGGGAATAGAACGGGGCCAACCAAAATGGTGAACCCCCCAAGATCATCATATCTTCAAGAGTAATAGTAGATTTACCCGATATAAACACAAAAGTGTTTGTCTCACAACAACATATTTATGGCAACCCTAAAATCAAATCATTCTCTGTATGGACATTGTCTACTGAATCCATAGAAACTTCATATATATAGTCAACTTTCCATATAGACTGATGGATAGGTTCCATGGTCTCAACCATTCTCTGCAATTTATTCTGATGAGGCCTACAATCTTTGAAGGAGACTTTCAATTGCCATCCTAATTTAGATGAAAAATAAAGTGTAGGAAGCTTTAAAATCCGAACCTTTAATGGTAGAAATAATGGGATTAAAGAAATGGGTTTTCATAGTTGTGGGATTCCACCAAAAGGTGAAACCATAAACTCCTGTTTCAACAAACATTAAATTTTTCATTGAATCTTGCAAATGAAAATTCGGATAAAGTGTGTGTTCTGTCAAATAAAGGATAGAGAAAAAAATTATCCCACTCTATTTAAATTTTGATTTAAAAAATAGATGAAAAATTCATTGTTTGTTGAAAGAAAAGAGTTGATGGTTTCACTTTTTAGTGGACTCCCACAACTAAGAAAATCCTATTTCTTGAATCCCATTGTTTCTTCCATTGAAGGTCTAAATTTGAAGCTTCCTTCTCTTCATTTTTCATCTAAATTTTGATAGCCATTGAAAGACTCCTTCAAATTTTATAGGAATCATCAAAATAAATTAAATATAAGGGTTGAGACCATAGAGCCTATCCATATCTCTATATGGAAAGTTGCTAGTATATATGAAGTTGCTATGTCTTCAGTATAAATGTCCATAAAGAGAACAATATTATTTTATTGTTTCCACTAACATAGTTTTGTGAGAATAAAACTTTTGTGTTTCCATGGGGTGAAGTTAATATTATGCTTGAAGATAAGATGATTTTGGGAGGGTTCACCATTTTGGGTGGCACTATTGTATTCCCTGCCCAATTCCTCGAGTTGGGAGAGATTGAAGAAAATCTTGAAAAAGAAAGAAGAGGTCTTATTGGATTGATGGATAATAATCATTATAGGTGGTTACATTTTTATGGGAATAGTGGAAGAAGTTTTGAACATGAAGCTTTTCTTTCACTTAGGTTATAAAGAATTGTCTTTCTAAGTAAAATAAGTATACATGTTTTCCCTAAGGTAGTTTCGACTAGTGCTTGTTCCTGTTGTTCATTCTAGGTTATATAAGGAATTGGGCATGTCAAAACAAACTGTGTTAATGGCTTCATCAAATGAAACTAACAGTAGTAGAAATAGATGTCAGATTCTAGAACTTTGGGCATCATTCTTCTTTGTTCAGGTTTGGGCTGTGGAGAGGTTTCTACCACTAAGGCCAAAGCAATATTTGAGCAAAATATGGTTAGTGGGTCAAAAATAGGATGATGGAACAATGTGAAATGATCAGGTGTCATTAGCATGAGGACTATTATTGACTCATCTGGAGAGACATTTCAATGGAGGCCATATGTCTTTCCTATGGAAGGTTAGTTAGTTTCCAAGTTTTACACAGAAAAAGAAGAGTCATGAAATAACAATATCAAGGTCATCAATTCATCCTTTTGAAATTCGTTCCTAAAAAAACATTGATGCAATTTGAGATAGATCTCAGAAGTATATAAAAACCTTTGAGCAAAGACTACTAGAAATATTGAAATAGAGAATAGCAAGTTTGATTAATTTTGGTGAGAATCAAATTTGATCTTAAATCATGGTAATCCATCTCCCCCAGTAACATATTTTACACATTATTAATGTATTTTAAAATAAAGAAAACTGTTTTCGATATGATAAGTACATTGTGTGGAAGGAAGTATATGTAGCCATTGATTGAACATAGAGATAGTAGAGATTAAGAAAGAAAATGCAAACTTTAAAAATATATGGTCTAAACTAGCTTTAGACAATTTTATAAATATCTATAAATCTTCTCATTAATGGTAAAATGAAAATCTTGGCATTAAATTGTCCCTTAAAATATAACGATGACATTCTTATCCTTGATATACATATTAAAAGTAAAATGTTCCGTATAAATTGTGATAGAAAAAAAGTAATACATTATCATAAGAGCTTAATAAAATTATCTTTTGTCTTACTCTTTCTATAAGTACCATTTCTAACGAACTGCTATTATCATCACAAATCAACTTAGGAATACATAGTATTGCCAACTTTTCTCTCATCATTAAGAATTCAAAACTACAAACTAGATCAAAGTCATTCTTCATAGAATACTCTTCATGTACTCTCATCAACTCCATTCAAACCAATGAACTAAACTTTACTCTCAACCAACAAATTTCTTCCATAGTCCGCCTTGCCACAAAAATAAACGTGCCAAATCTTCACAAACTCCTTGCACAAATGGAAAAGTACCATGGCCTATAATAAATATTCACTCACAGAAACATCATTTTTCAACATTTTATTCATATCATCAAATCCTCCTTTTCCCTCTCCCACAACCCTGATTTTAGAAATTTCTTCCAAACTTTTTCCTTAAATCACAAAATCATTTGACCATAGTACCAATTTCGTCTCTATTATCAAGAATAATTATATAGGTGTAACACCCTGCATTTTCGATCTAGAAATTGAACCTTCATTCCTACGTGTGTAAACTATAATCCTATATTTATTTTTAAATTCATGTTTCATGATCTTTGTCCTCGTGCTTAAAGTGCTTTCGGGGTGATAAATATTCATAGGAATTACTTAAGAGTGAAGTTGAGCTAAGAGCCTTTGAGAGAGGCAGTGAGGTCACGCGATTAGCGTGTGACGCATGCTCCATTTCATCCCTTATTTTCAAGTTTCTGTTTCCGTGTATTTAAGGGCAATAGGGTCATTTACCTCACCCAAAGCCATTCAAAACACAAGATTTAAGCCCCCCAAAGGGCATTTGTTACATCATTATTCTCTTTTCCTTTCCAAGAAAACCTTAAGCCATCACAGATAAAGAATCAAACTCTTAGGTCAAGATTTCCAAGAAATAAATCATGATTCAGGTTCTATCCTTTGAACAAAGTAATCTAAAGTACACGGGGCTGTTAAAAAAACTCTATGGGCATAAATTATATTTTTATCAATCTTTTGAAAGTATGTTATGATGTTTATAATGAGGGTTTGAATAATTGTTTTAAATAGCCAAATCATGAAATCCTTTTCAATGATATATGTATCATTTTGGTCTTAAGGCCTCCCCTTAAAATTGATTTTTACTCGTTTATATGTAAGTATGCATTTTTAGTTTTGTAAATATTAAATCGAGAGCATGATTGATGAAAGCCCTCTGTTGTTATGATACCTCTTGATTTCACATGTTGTGGGTTGTTCAATTACATGTATTAAAGCATGAGATTATTGTTTGACTATCGTTATGCAGTTGATATTGATTATGAATTGAAGAGAGGGTATTTTGTTCTTTATAAATGTTCAATGTGATAATTGAAAGAGTTGCAAGGATTGTTATAAAGTAATTAAGCATCATCTGTTAAAATATTGAATAAGGAGAATCTTTGCATAATTTTGCCCATGTTTTGAAATAAATACTCCCTTGCTTAGCTAAATATTTTTGGTGGTTAAACGATTGAGTTGATTGAAAGATCTAAAGATAAAAATTATAAATGGTTGAGAAGGGCTGTGGAATGATATGATACAAATGACTTGCAAGTATGGGTATGACGATACCCGGTGATGATATGCCCTTAACAGAATAAGTATTAAATGTTTTAAAAGAATAAATCATGTTTTAAAGAATTAAAAATAGGCTTAAACAGATTTAGATGGTTATCCATAGAAAGTACGAGTTGAAAGACTCAATGCTACAAATAGTGATTTGGCAACAGAGGATTATTGGTACCATGCTTTATGATCTTGTGTACCTTGATTCATGTCATCACAAATTAGGACCATGGTTAGGAGTCCTTCTTTGTGATCTTGTGCACTACCATGACATTTTTATTTGATTGGGGATTTTTGCACCCTTCTTTGTGATCTTGCGTATTCTCCTTATAGATACTCCAATCCTTGCGGAAAACATGGCTATGGGGCTTGGCTGTTGAGTCAAGGGAGGATTTCATATATCCCATGAAATTACTGATTGCAGGGTGTACCATCTAACTTAGAAGAGAAATACAGAGTAGAGTCATGATCTGAAGAAAGTGTTTTGAAATTTATCAAATTATGCCCATGTGTTTTGATATATTGTTTGTGAACTATTTTATAAATTTCTCTCACTTATGTTGTATAATATACATTATTTTGGTTTGATCTGCATACCAGTACATTTATATTGACACCCTATATTTAAGGATCTGAGGCACAGTCCTGGAGTCCTGTTAAGTAGTGGATTGGAGTGTCAGAGATTTACAGTTTGTGAGCCTCCCTATTTTGGAAGGCCTAGTTGTTAAGCATTTTTAGTCAGAGTTTGACATATGGTCCAACCGCGGGACTTATCTGAGGTTTTAGATAGATGTTGATTTTCAGTTAGTAGAGATTTCACATACTGGTTTCGTGTATTTTGAATGTTAAGAACTTTCTTTCATTTTGATCAGTTCAGTTATGAGATTGACCATGTTTTATTATGTTAATATTATATATTTCTTTACATTAGTAGAACGTTGTGTATGATTGCCAGATAGAAAAGGGTGTTCGGGCCTTCATGGTTTGGGATACTCGTTGCAGCTAGGTGTAATACCCTATATTTTTGTGCTAGAATTCTAACCGTCGTTCCTGCGCATCTAAGCTCTAATCCAAGTGATTATCACGTGAATACAAGTTTGATGATCATTATCCTAGCCTATGTAGTAGTTTAGAGATGGAAAATATTCATAGCAATAACATAGAACAAGGTTGAGCTAAGACCAATTGATTCATCCAAAGTTTGACATTCGATTCTACAAGGGTCAACTTCAAACGTGAATATCTCTAAATATACATGGAATTTTTCATTCCAATACCTATCAAATAGTAGATAATTGAATTAGCTTTCCAACGATACCAATTTCATCAAAATCCAACACCCGAGCAAGGCGTTATGTCTTTACGAAGTAAAGTGTGTTGCCTAACCAATCGCACATGGCTATTGGAATAGGTGTGTGATAAGCAATGCTGCGTATACTTAAATGTTAGCGATAAGAAATGCGGCGCATACTTAAATGTGTGCGATAAGCAATGCGCCGCATACCTTACTTCCAAGTGCCAAAAACACCTCTATATATGTTTATAACACGGGATTAAACTCTCATAACACCAAAATAAGTTTACTTTCTAAAAAAATCACCAAGAACATTCATTAGTGTTTCAACCTAAAAATTCAAATATCTCAAGATTCAACCATGAGTTTTCAATAATTCTCCGAGATTTAGAATCCCCATTCTGAGGATTCAAGAAACACTCATTATTTTCAAGAATAGAGTCCCAAGGTCAAGAGTTCATTCAAAACTTCAAGTTCAAGGTATGTGGGGTTTTTCAACAAGAACAACCTTTTGTTGTTGTGCCCAAAAATACTTTCTTTTACGAAGTTATCGATTTTATATGCTTTACTATGATTTTGAAGCATGAATTTATATCCTATATTGATTATCATTAGATTATGATGTTTTTGATATTTTAGAAGTAAAATATTATGAGAATCATGATATTTTGTGTCTTATGGCTAAATTTCCAGATTTTGAAGGAAGTTATATATGTTTATGATGTAAAGCTTGAACTTTGATAAATTTTCATATGATGTTGAGACATGAGTTTTGAACTCTAATTGAGATTTTCATTTTTTTAGAAATCATGTGTTATAAACACTTTGTATTTTAATGAATAGAGATGATAATGAAACTTTGATCTTTTGGTCGTAAAAAGGGGTTGATTTGAACCCGAGATGAGTAAAGAAATCCACTTTTATTGATTATTATAAAAAGGGCAGCATGATGGCTCCTGTTGTGAATTATTGAATTATTTATTTGTGGATTTTCTTTTGAAAAGATCTAAGCTAAGTTCGAGAGTAGTCTTTAGCACCAAGCGGGAGGTATAGTATGATTGGTACTTCCCTAGAACTACATGCCCCCATAGTTTGTGATCCTAAGGCTGATTTATATAGTGATCACTAGTGTTAGGATTGATGATTTAAGATCCTACTTCAATGGCAAGGATAGGACAGCTCTCCCCAATGTGGGTTTAGACATTGGACTCCATGTAGCTCACATGGTTTATGTCGGTTATAAGAAACTCCCAATGTGTGTGTGTGTATTCTCCTATCTAATATGAAAAGTCTTATTCTTCTATCTGAGATGAAAATATATTTGTTTGAAAGATTGAGTTTGAGAAAGTCATTGTTTTTGAAAGATTTAATGAACTTATACTCTAAAGAGAATTGTTATGAGATTTGATTGCTTTGATGAGTTGGAATCAAGATGGAAGTGAATTGAGATTTATTATGATGACTCACATGTTTCACCCGATATATTTTACCTTCTTATGATTATGATGATTTTAATTCGAGCTAAGTGAGTCATTTATATCAGCATGCATAATTTTATAAATTGTGATGATATTATGATATTTTTTTATATATGCATTGCAACCCATATGCTTGGTACATTTCCATGGTACTGACCCACATATTCATATGTGGGCTACATTTTCTCGGAATATAGGTACAAGGTATAGTGTACATCTTTAGATCCAGCCAGTTTGCGGCATCCAGTCAACAGGTAATGAGTCTCTTTGATTCAAGGGCTTGAGTTAGTTATACAGTTTGAGAAATGTTGTATTTTCTTTATTTAGTCGTATTGAGTTGGGTTAGTCGAGATGCATGACCCGGCTACCTACAGTCAGTACTAGTAGAGGCTTCATAGACTGTCAGTAGAAGTTGATGTATTCCATTTCAGGTTTGGTTGTAAAAGAAGAGTTGTAATTTTGTAAATTTAGTTTTGTATCTATAATATTCAGAAAAGAGTTATTTTCCATATATTTGTATAGATTTATACTTTTTGTTTAGTTGCTTATGAGTTATGCCAGTAGAAGGGTTATCTTGGGTCACTTGTGATCCTAAGCACCATGTGACATTTCGAGACCCAATTTTGGGGCATTACAAACTTGGTATCAGAGCACGAAGTTTAAGTATACAAGGGTGTCTATGAAGCCGTGTCTAGTAGAGTCTTGTGGAATGGTAGGGAGATGTCTTTACTTTCCATCGAGAGGCTACAGGGCTGTTAGGAAATGTCTCTATTCTTTTAAGTCTTAAATCATGCTATAGAAAAGCTCTCCAAGAAACTCATACAAATTCTCATCTTACTATAGTCAGGCCATATCTGCCTTATTTCCAAGGTATCAGAAACAGTTGAGCTTAATTCTTCGTAGATAGTTATGGAATTATAAGAGAGCTACAAAAGTATCCTATCAGTACTTTTGAGTTCCAAAAACTGAAGTGCTTTATCAGGCCTATATAAATCGTGTTTTAAGCCCGAGTCAGATATGCTTTCAAATTTCTCCGTAGAATCCATAATGATAATCTATACTTCTCTATCTATGTACTGTTCTTGAGGTAACATGTTCGGCAAGTTCCAATTTCCTCCCCAGATAATGCTCTTATATTTGCTGGCAGAAGTTTTATAAAGTGGCTTGAGAGAAGCCTAGTGTATTATAAGTCCTTCAAATTTAAGTTATGCCCTTGTTCTTATGAGTTATTTAATTAAGACAGAGTAAGGTGTATTCTTATATCATTGAATGTTGTGTGTCAAGTTTCTATCTCTTGTATTATGTAATATTATTATCATTATGTTCGTGAAAAATCAAAGTCTAGTGAAGCCGTGTGAGGCCTATTTCGATTCACTAGCATAGTTGCTTTGTTATTCATATAATTTTCTTAATCAAAACACAAAACCAAAGTCTAGTGAAGCCGTGTGAGGCCTATTTCGATTCACTAGCAACTTGTTGTTTATCTTGTTGTTCTTGTGTTAGTTGAAAGTGTGGGTTTCTATGTAGTTACAGAAGTAGTAACGTTTAGTTGAAGTCTTTTGTTACTTGAACTTGTGGGTTTAGAAGTGTAGTGGCAATAATGGTGGTAGGGTGATTTATTGAATATGTATAGCTGAATTTTTGCTTATGGTTGAATTAGTAAAGAAGTGATATACCCTTGTTTGTTAGTTTAGTGAAGTTAGAGATGGAGATTATTAGTTAAGGTGGATTGTTGTTTGCTTGAAGTATGAAAAGAGTTATTGATGGTATTTTTTATGCTAGAAAAGTATAGGTTTTGATGGAAGTACTTGGTGGTTGAGTATTATTAATTTAGGCTTTCCTGAGATTGCAAGGGGAAGTTTAGTTAAAATTTATAGAGCTATGAAAGTAATTTAGGTGTGAAGATGGGTAAATAGTAATGATGTGAAGAAGGAGGATGCGTTAACAGATTATGAATAAGATAGGCCATATGATTTTGATCGAATGTCATTGTCTACTAGTTTTTCTTAATGCTATGTTCTATAGTTTTGAAGTGAAAATTATGTATGAGATTGGGTTGTAAATCTTGTTTAGCTCTAGACATTAAGTTTGAATAGTTGATGGTTCGGTTGTTGATGCTAGTTATATGGAGGTGATCTAGAAGGACTGAATAGTGTATGTAAGAGTATAAGATCATGTGTTCGTAATTAAGTATGGTGTAGAGGTGTTCCCAAGGTGCTATGGGGCTGTATTATTTTTTAAGGATTATTGTATATTGTGTGGTTAGTAGTAACATTGAGTTGCTAGGTGGAGAAAGGCTAGTTAGATAATTTATGTTGCTCTTGATAGCTAAGTGAAGGAGTTATGATTGAAGATGTTGAGTCTTTTTAGTATGATTTTATTCTCATGGTTTGGGAAAAATATAAGTATAGAAGTGTGATCTTAGTAGTCTATGATTATGTGATTAGAGATGCAGATATGGTTGCAAATGAGAATGTAAGACTTTGATGATGATTATTGAAGCTAGTAATTAAGGATGGTATATGGATGGGTTGTTCAATAATGAAGTCGGTAAGTTCAAAATTAGTTTATTCTTGCGAGTTTAGCATTTATGTGTAGATAATAGAATGATGAAATTATGGCTTAATCTCGAGGATATGGAGTAGACCATCACTTAGAATACTAGCTTTAACTTAAGGGGGAGATGGTTAGTGAAGAACCAAACCAAGTTTTGAGAATTAGATTGTGATACATGTCAATAATGAGTTATGATGAGATATTGATCCCTTCTTACTCTATAGTATTCCTTGGATTTCAGTCATTATAACACCAAATCCATCACTTGCTTGACCAATCCATGCCACAAGCCTATGCTTATACATATCATGTGTGCTCAAGCCCATTCTCAGCTTCTAGCAAGCATGCAACAGCTTTACTCTGTGATTCGAGTTATCTCTTATGAATCTATGAACTCCAGTCTTATGTTGAATAACTCATGATAAGTATAAAATCATGTTTCAGAGTATGACCAACTTTTAAACCCATGATATTAGTGAAGTTGGCATTATATCATGCATGTCCTCAGTTTAGATTTCTTTAATGAATCTATGCCTTTGATATTTTATTCCTAAGGCCTAAGATAAGTGTTAATGTTATGTAGTGTAGTTTCTGTGCTTCAGGTTCTTATGTGTTAGACCTTCGGTGACCTCTTCCTATGTTAAGATAGTGGTGATGATAGTGGATAAGCAATGGTTTATATGTGAGAGAGTTGATGACCATCATTAAGAAAGATTATTTATGCTTTTCTATGTAAGGCTAAAGTGTGAAGTAAGATTGAGGCCAAGTCTTTGATACATGTCATGGTTAGTTAGAAATTGTGTGTATGTTTTTAAGAATAGTGCAAGAAAATTGTTGTTGATAAGGGTTTAGAGAATATGCGAAGTATGCCTTTAGGGGTACTTGCCTTAAAGTTATATGTGATTTTTAACGATAGGCTTGAATGTCATGTTGGGTGTAAGATGATGAATGCAATATGAACTACTGAATCCATATCAAAAGTTTTAAATTAGTCATTGAAGTGGTAAGGTATGTTAGGCTTAGGGTGTGAGCTCTAAGAAGATATACAATATTGAACCTTGTGGTTTAGACTAGTATTGTGTTTTGGCATGTTGTATCTTGTGATTTAACGTTAGGCTTGATCATGGTGAGAGAAATTAGTTTAGTTTAGACCTTAGTAGAAAGATTTTGCAGTGCCAATATGAGAATTATATGTTGAATCAAATGAGTATGGTATTTAAGGGGAATAGTATAGTTGAGAGAGCATTTGAGAAGTGATGCTAAGCTTGAAAGTAAGAAGTTGCGTTGCCTACGGCCTAGAAATCCTATCCTAGTTTATGAGTTATATAATTATATTCCATGCTATAGAGTTATATCAATGTTGTAATTCTTTAGTCAAATGTCTTGTTCAGAGCATACCCAAAATTCTTCGCTCCGTAATGTCAATAGAATTTCGTAGGATAGTGCTAAAGAAATACTCCATTTAAGTATGGGTAGTCAGTATGATCCAGTCCATATAGCCTGTAATCTATCTTAGCAAGCAAGGAGATAAGCTCCTATAGATTCTTAATTTTTCAGCTAGTCTTACTATCCGCAGTCTTATATGTATGTACATTCCAAGAGGCAATGTGTTTGTGTCCTATTAAATTATGCATTCAGCTCAATTCATGCATCAGTTTCAGATATTAAGTCATGATTTAGTTCGTAAATATCCTGTGTAGTATCACAGTCTCTTACTTATCACAGTCTCTTACTAGTATTTTCATCAAATTATTATTATTCGGGGATGAACGATCCAAAGAGGGGGATGTTGTAATACCCCAAGTTTTCATGTCATAAATCTCTCATCCTTTCTCATGAGATCAGATCCAGTGCAAAGTAATGGTTACTCATAAGTTGACACTCTCATTTCTATCTTAGCCATATAGTTATTTTTCTTGAGGATTCATGCACTTGCAGACCAGTTCAGCTGCTCATTATTCTTGAGATCTAGTGATTTAGTTCTATCAGTTACACATGATAGCTTGAAGACTAATATTCCTCTATGTTTCAGGTTAAGTATCCACATTCGAGGATGAATGTTCCTAAGGGGGAGATAATGTATTACCCCGTATTTTCGTGCTAGAATTCTAACTGTCGTTCCTGTGCATCTAAGCTCTTATCCAAGTGATTCTCACATGAATACAAGTTGCATGATCATTATCCTAGTCTATGGATTAGTTTAGAGGTGAAAAATGTTTATAGCAATGACATAGAACAAGGTTGATCTAAGACCAATTGATTTATCCAAAGTGTCACATTCGATTCTATAAGGGTCAACTTAAAACGTGAATATCTCTTAATATACATGTAATTTTTCAGATAAATACCTATCAAATAGTAGATAATTGAATTACCTTTCCAACGATGCTAATTTCATCAAAATTCGACACCCAAGCAAGGAGTTATGGCTTTGCGAAGTAGAAATCATCGCCTAACCAATTGCACATGGTTACTGGAATAGGTGTGTGATAAGAAATGCGGTGCATACTTAAATGTGTGCGATAAGTAATGCGGTGAATACTTAAATGTATGCGATAAGTAATGCGCCACATACCTTACTTCCAAGTGCCAAAAACACCCCTATATGTGTCTATAACACGGGATTAAACTCCCACAACACCAAAATAAGTTTACTTTCTCTCAAAATAACCAAGAACATTCATTAGGGTTTCAACCTAAAAATTCAAATATCTCAAGATTCAACCATGAGTTTTCAATAATTCTTCGAGATTCAGAATCCCCATTACGAGGGCTACAAGAAACTCTCATTATTTTCAGGAATATAGTCCCAAGGTCAAGAGTTCATTCAAAGCTTCAAGTTTAAGGTATGTGGGGTTTTTCAACAAGAACACCTTTTCGTTCTTGGGCCCAAAAATACATTCTTTTACGAAGTTATGGATTTTATATGTTTTACTATGATTTTTAAGCATGAATTTATATTCTATATTGATTATCATTAGATTATGATGTTTTTGATATTTTAGAACTGAAATTATATGAGAATGATGATATTTTATGCCTTATGGTTAAATTTCCCAAATTTGAAGGAAGTTATATATGTTTATGATATAAAGCTTGAACCTTGATAAATTTTCATATGATGTTGAGACATGAGTTTTGAACTCTAATTGAGATTGTCGTTTTTTGAGAAATCATGTGTTATAAACACTTTGTGTTTTAATGAATTGAGATGATAATGAAGCTTTGACCTTTTGGTCATAAAAAGGGATTGATTTGAACCCGAGATGAGAAAAGAAATCTACTTTTATTGATTATTATAAAAAAAGGTAGCATGATGGCTCCCGTTGTGAGTTGTTGAATTATTTATTTGTGGATTTTCTTTTGAAAGATTTGAGCTATGTTCAGGAGTAGTCTTGAGCACCGAGTGGGAGGTATAACAGGATTGGTACTTCCCTAGAACTACGTGCCCCCAGGTTGTAAGCCTGAGGCTGATTTATATAGTGATCACTAGTGTTTGGATTGATGATTTAAGGTCCAACTCCGATGGCAAGGATAGGACAGCTCTCCCCAACGTGGGTTAGACGTTGTACTCCATGTATCTCACATGGTTTATGTCGGTTGTAAGAGACTTCCAATATGTTTGTGTGTATTCTCCTATCTAATATGAAAAGTCTTATTCTTCTATATAAGATGAAAACATATTTGTTTGAAAGACTGAGTTTGAGAAAGTCATTGTTTTCGAAAGAGTTAATAAACATATACTCCAAATAAAATTGTTATGAGATTTGATTGCTTTGATGATTTGGAATCGAGATGGAAGTGAATTGAGATTTATTATGATGACTCACATGTTTCACCCGATATATTTTACCTTCTTTTGATTATGATGATTTTAATTGAAGCTAAGTTAGTCATTTATATCAGCATGCATAATTTTATAAACTGTGATGATATTAAGATATTATTTTATATATGCATTGCACCCCCATATGCTCGGTACATTTCCATGGTACTAACCCCACATATTCGTATATGGGCTACATTTTCTCGGAATGTAGGTACAAGGTATAGTGTACATCTTCAGATCCAGTCAGTTCGCGACATCCAGTCAGCAGGTGATGAGCCCTTTTGAGTCAAGGGCTTGAGTTAGTTATACAGTTCGAGAAGTGTTGTATTTTCTTTATTCAGTCGTATTTAGTTGGGTTAGTCGGGAGTCATGACCCGGCTACCTGCAGTCAGTACTAGTAGAGGCTTCATAGACAGTTAGTAGAAGTTGATATATTTCGTTTCAGTTTTTGTTGTAAAAGTAGACTTGTAATTTTATAAATTTAGTTTTGTATCTATCATATTCAGAAAAGAGTCATTTTCCACAGATTTGTATAGATTTATACTTTTTGTTCAGTTGTTTATGAGTTATGCCAGTAGAAGGGTTAGCTTGGGGTCATTTGTGATCCTAAGCACCGTGTGATGTCTCGAGACCCGATTTTGGGGCGTTATAATGGGGCCCTGGCTTGGGTTATGAATAACTTAGTATCAGAGCATAGTTCATGGTCCTAGTGTGTCTGCAAAATTGCGTTGGGTAAAGTCCTGTTTATAGGTGTGTAGCGTGACATAATTATAAGCACAAGGCTACAAGGTATTTAGGAATGTCTTTATTTTTTTCATTATTTAGTTCATACAATAGATTTTGAATGTCCTCTAATCAATGATTTCCTATATTTCATAAAGTTATCATGCCTCCTCGTAGATCCAATGATAGAATGTCCAAGTTGAGGATGTCTGTCCTACTCATGGGTTGCAAGCCTATAAAATATTTCATACCCCAGAGTTTGTTGCTACTTTGAGAGTTTCTCCGGTTCCGACTAGTCCACTTTCAAATGCTAAGTTCCAATAGTCCATCTATATGATTGCTCAGCTGGTGGCACTCAGATGCACCGATCTGAAGATGTGGGTTTTGTGTTTGGTTTATTTGAGGTTACACGGGTTGGTCAATTCATTAGAATGAACCCACCTATATTTACTGGCATGAAGGTTGAGGAGGATCCCCAAGGGTTTATTGATGAACTGAAGAAATTTTTTAGAGTTATGCATGCGAATGAGGTTGAAAGGGTTGAGTTGGCATCCTATCAGTTGAACGATATGGCCAATCAATGGTATAATGAATGGGAGGATTCGAAGGGTAGTGATGTTGAGCCTTCTGTGTGGTGTGTGTTTATAGAGGCCTTCCTAGATTGCTTCTTTCCCTAAGAATTAAGGGAAGCAAAGGCTGATGAATTTATGATTCTAAAGCAAGGAAAGATGGGTGTAAAAGAGTATACATTAAAGTTCACCCAGCTGTCCAGGTATGCTCCAAAATTAGCGGGTAACATAAGAGCTCACATGAAAAAGTTTGCATCTGGCCTCTCTTATGAATTGGTGCGGGAATGAAATGGAGCAATGCTAAATAAAGTTATAAATTTCTCTAGGTTGTCAGTGCATATGTAGCAGGTATAAAGCAAAAGAAGAGGTTGGATAAGGTAAGGGGGAAAGAAAGAGAATCTAAACGAGCTAGGTATATAGATTAAAATAATAGTCAGCATTAAGGTGGTAATTAGGGAAATAAGTCGTCTAAAAAGAAGTTTTTGATCAATGCTCAGTTGTCAGCAAGTGCACCTCAGCTTAGGCCATCAGGTGAATAATGATTCCATTCAGGAGATAGGCTTGGAGTCCATGGAACCTAGTCCCAGAGGAGTATGACTCAGCCCAATAGATTATGTCCTCATTGTAGTATTTGTGGGAGAAACTATTCAGGGAAGTGTTAGTTCGATAAATGGACCTGCTACTCTTACGATCAATTGGGCCATATTTAGGGAGACTGTCCTTCAGCTGGAGGGAATATAGGGGTAGCTAAGTCCCAAGCCGCGTCTGTAGCCCGTCCTCCTAGGAGTACTACTTCAGCTATCGGTGTTGGTTGCAATTGGTTATATGCCTTATCTAATTTCTAGGATGTGGAGACCTTGCCAAATGTTTTTATAGGTATGTTAAAGATTTTATCTCATGATGTGTATCTATTAGCATGTTTTATTTGATTGGTGGTGATAGATAGTAAGATGTGGAGTATTGTGGTGGAAATAGTAGCTTAAGATTGTTAATGTGTGTTTTGTGGGAATGAATTAGTGGGATTGTTGCAATATTTGAAATAGCTTATGTTGGAAACTTACAGAATTCGGGGTGATAATAGATATGCTCATGAGACTGTGAGTATTATCTTTTAGGTTGTAGAGGATAGCATTAAGAGTAGAATTCGTTGGAAGCAATTCCTTTAGAGCATAGTTAAAAAAGGGGAGTTTAGCATTTATGTGTATGGTGATACCCCATTGTGTTGAGAGTTATTGTTATTGATTTGATGAAGGGGTATGTTTGGAAGTCTAGGATTGTGACTTTGACCTAAGGGGGAGATGGTGAATTAAGGTAGTTCCTGAATTTTCTCCCATTCATGATACTTATGCTCGGGCCCTCAATGACCCTCCATGTGCTGGTAGAATGGTTGTTGTGGAAGCATAGTAATGTTTTAGGTAGGGAAGTAGATGTTCTTGAAGGTGAAAATCTTGATGTAATTTATTGAGCTAATGTTATAAGAGAAGGGGGAAAAGGGAGATGAACTTTCATTATGTGAAATAGTTAATAGGGAAATATATGGCAAGAATTTTTATGAGAATGATTGAATTTTATGGTCTTATTGGAGAGATCCATGAAGTGGGGTGTAGTAATGATAGGCATGAATGTTGTGATTGATGTAAACACAAACCAGTGTGCTATGTCGTTAGTATCCCTTGAATTAAGACTTGAGGTTATTGGATTATAGTGATAAGGTAAGGTGATTTCTTAATGTGATATAGAGTACTGGGTCCCGTAGTTTAAGTTATCACCTATTTCCTCTGAGTTAGGGTTAGCATAGAAGTATTATGTGACGGGACAAAAATACTTGTGGTTAGATATGTTATGGGAGAATTGTAAGTTGGAAATGAAGAAGTGTGTTATCTATTGTTTGGGGCATAGTTGAGTAGTGTCTCTAAGTTTTAGGCCTATTCATGGTATCTTGTATGGTAGGGAATGTTTCTATTTCTTATCTTTCGTGAAATAGTATTTCATGATTAGTACCAATGTAAATCAGGCCTATGATCACCAAATAAACTCAAACCATATGTTGTTATGATCATGATCCCTAGAACTTATGTGCAAGGTCATCTCTATTATAAATTCTTATTATCTCATGTTTCAGGCTTACATATTTCACTAGGGGTTGTCATAAAGCTCATATGATGCCATGGGATATTTTGTTGAAAAAAATGTTCAATGTAAGGTTACGTTCTTTAATCTACACTTTTAGAGCATCAAAAAAATCCCTACCCATCATTCGGGAACGAATGATCCAAAGGGGGAGATAATGTAACACTTTGCATTTTTGAGCTAGAAATTGAACCATTGTTCCTACGTGTGTAAAATCTAATCCCATGATTTATATTTAAAATCATGTTTCATGATCTTTGTCCGTGTGTTTGAAGTGCTTTCGAGGTGATAAATGTTCATAGGATCACGTAGAGCAAAGTTGAGCTAAGATGCTTTGATTCAGCTAAATCTTTGTATTCAATTCTACAAGGGTCTACTTTTAACGTGTATAACTTTCGATACAAGTATAGTTTTATCAGCTCAAGACCACCAAATTGTATCAATTGCGTCATCTTTCCAACGATACTAATTTCTTCTTAATCCAATACCTAAGCGAAAAGTTATAGGTATTTTTGTGAGAGAAACAGTGAGGTCTCGCGATCCAGTTCACCCCTTATTTTCCAGTTTTTATTTTCACGTATTTGAGGGAAATAGGGTCATTAACCTCACCCACAACCATCCAAAACACAACATTTAATCCCCCAAAGAGCATTAGTTACATCATTATTCTCTCTCCCTCTTTAAGAAAATCCTAAGCCTCCAAAGATGAAGAATCAAGCTCTTGGGTGAAGATTTAAAGAAACGAATCAAGATTCAGGTTCTATCCTTCGCAATAACTAATCTAAAGTACATTTGAATTTTCTGAAAACTCTACGGGCATAAGTTATATCAATCTTTTGAAAGCATGTTATGATGTTTATAACAATGGTTTGAACAATTGTTTTGAATAGACAAATCATGAAATCCTTTAAAATGATATATGTATTATTTTGGTCTTAAGGCCTCCACTTAAAAATTAATTTTTACTCGTATATATGTAAGTATGCATTTTTAGTTTTGCAAACATTAAATCGAGATTGATATATCATTTTAAAAGATCTGAGGCACAATCCCAGGGTCCCACTAAGCAGTTGATTGGTATGTCAGAGATTTGCAGTTGGTGATCCTCCCTTATTGGCCTAGTTGTTAAAAATTGTTAGTTAGATTTTGAGTTATGGTCCTACCGGGGGCCTTGTCCCAGTTTTTGATTTTCAGTTAGTAGAGATTTCGTAAACTAGTGTCGTTGTTTTGAAGGTTAAGAACTTTCTTTCATTTTGATCAGTTGAGCTATGAGATTGACCATATTTCCGTATGTTAATATTCTGCATTTCTTTACATTGTATGAACGTTGTGTATGATTTCCAGATAGAAAAGGGTGCTCGGGCCTTCATGGTTTGGGATGCTCATCGTGGCTAGGGCCCCAGCTCGGGTCGTAACAATAGGTCCTTATTTAATTGTTTTGAGTATAATAATTGTAATGTTTATTTAACGGGACATGTACTTATTTTTAATTGCTACAATGGTTTTTTAAGAAGCCTGGTTTATTTGTACACTAAGTGTTTGTGAGGAAGTCTTATAAGAGGATGAGGCTTGGAATGTTGTTTATTTCTATTGTTGCAATGGGAATGGGGTTTGTTGATTGGCTTGTGGTTGATTGAAATTATGAAGGTATTAATTTATAATAGTAATGAGATTCTTTCCACGAAGACTCGAATCTAAATACGACAAAGTATAGAAAGAGGGATAGAATATCAAAGATAGAAAGATAGATACATATATGATAACAAAAGGGCAGTCAAATGGTGTATCAAACACAAAAACTACCCTTAAGGATTACCAAATAGCACCTAACTTTAAGTGACCGCAAAGGGGATTGACTCTCCTTTATAACAGTTGTTTATAATCAAAGATCAACATTCTCTTTTTCAAGCTCTCAAAACACTCCCAATGGGGGTTCATTAATTCATCATTATCAATCAACAAAAATTAACTAAATAAGCCTACCTACCAAGTATTTATAGTTTGGGTAAATATTACATAATTAGGGCCCAAAAGTAACCCAAATGCAAGAAAAAGTCCACTAGAGGCTGTTTTGACCCGCTCTTGAAATGCTAGAGCAGATCAAAGCGGATCCATAGTGCCTTCGGTGCATGACACTTCCAAGAAATTTTGAGCCCCATCTTACACTTCTTATAAGGCTACCTTCACCTTAGGAGACATAAGACACAATTGCTTCATCACCTCTTTAAGAGACCACATCTAGAGTGGTGCCTCAATTTGTTTTAAAGTAAAAAAGATCCATATATCATTGTAATTAAAAAAAGTGGACCAACCAAAATGTTCCCTACCTCTACATAAAGAAAATACAAGACTAGCATGGATATCATCATTCGCAAAGAAGTAGTATCGAAAGGAATCAAGGGTTAAAGAATCATTCAAGGTGCTATTATCTACAAGAAGGCCATTTTGCTCAAAAGATATAACACTTAATGCACACAAAGATGGAATCAAAACATTTTAAGCACATATGACATTCTCCTTTTAAACAACATCATTTACGATAAGGGTCTCCAATTGTAAACAACTCACAAAAAAAAGGATCACAAGCATGGAATCAACTCAAAGTATTTTCAAGAGGAGGCTCTCTCCTTGACTTACAAGTAGTGAAACCTTGTCAAAGATAGGAACAACACAATATTGAATTCTCTTGGATCTTTTCTTTATTTTTCTTCTTTAATGAATGGTTATCTTTGTTGGAAATTACTCCCATGCATAACTTGGGTAAATCAAGTAGGTATTAAATTCCCAAGAAAGACTTTATAGGGAAGGATTCCAACATCTTCTTTTAAACTTTTATTGTATACTAGACCAAGCATCAAGTTGTGTGTGGGAAAATAATCATGTTCAAATTTATCACTGGGAAAAATGGATAGAGTAGCCATAAACATGGTTTTAGACAATACTTCTTTCCCCCAAATACATTACCCTAATCAAAAGATATACTCTCCACGCTAGCATAAGCATCATCAAAAGAAAATGGAAAGTGGAGATAGGTATCACTCAAGTTAACTTCAACCAATGTGTCCTCATGTATATACTTACTATTAGAATCAAGATCATCACCATGAGTATTCTCAACAATAGGAGCACACAAAGTAGAAGAAACAATTTCAAGAAAATTGATACTTTCTCTTTCAAAGGAATATTCCTCAAGTAGACACATACCACCACTATAATCAAAGGAATCATTACTCAAGCCATCACAAGAATCAAGCAATTCATCCTCCTAGTTATCAAACAAGGGCAGGGTGTCATACAAAGGATCACAACAACAAGCATTTTTATACAAACAATAACTAATTGGGTTTCTTAAATATTCCAGCAAATCAAAGTTATGATAACTCAAATGATCATTTCTTTTCAAAACCTCACATTCCTTTTCCTTAAGAGTACTCTCATTTTCAAGGAAGACATTTCCATCTTTAGGAGGAATGTAGTCATACCATAGTGGGTTGTCATATAGGATATGTCCCTCAAGATGAGATACACCATCAAAATTATTCACAACACTAATGTAATGCCCCAAGTTTCCACCCCAGACACTACACGATGCTTACGACCCCAAAGAACCACAAGCTAATCTATGAATGGTACCTTCTATGAGCAGTGAATAATAATATTGAAATAATATGGAAGTTAGGCTCAAATTCCTTAAGGTTCACAATTTGAATACTGATAAATATAGCAACTGATAATAATATTTGAAAACATAATACTGTCTGAACTCGTCTAGTCTGAAAATCCTCTAACTGAACTATTTGAATGTGGAGTTAATGGGACAAGCCCCCAACTAACTCTGACTAATCGAATAATCAATCTACTGTAATACTAAAATAAATAATATCCTCAAATAATAAGGACTCACTACTGAATCTACTGCTACTAACTAAATCAAACTACGCACAGTCAGGAACCTGAGCATCCGAACCTATGATATGATGCATCATAACACAATAAAAGAGTATGAGATTAGTTCGTGGAATGTAACGGTATGCTAGATGCGATATGAATGAAATGCATTAGTTCATATGAATGAACAATAACTGGCTGAGTGATATGAATATAACTGCATAAGAGTACATAGATAACTGAAACTACTATAAATACTGAGTATACCATACTGTGCATATACATATATATACTAAAACTGTGTTATGATAAATGAGTAACTGATATTTGAGATATCTGATAATTGAATTACTGATAACTGGTTGATTATTCTTGATAGTCCTAATTCTATAGAACTGGACTGAGTTCTATACTAAAACTGAGATAAAAACTGTGGGAGCTAATTATCTAACCGACATGTCCCTCTCTGAATGGTTTGGGGTCTAACCTGTAACCTTAGTTTGAAGGGTGTCAGTACCCTGCCATAGGTACATGCACTGGTTGTGTGGATCTACTGAAATCTCATCTCGATGATCTAAGGGTCACCCTCTATTGGCAGGTTCCCTGATGAGAATAGTATTATCCTCAACTGGCAGGTAAACATCATATAAACCCTCAATTGGCAGGTTAATATCTCAACTTACGCTGGCTACATAGTTCTGGAATTCAAGGACTTCTACTAAGTTCTGGAATGCAAAGACTTCTACCAAGGATCACACCCTCTGCTGACAGGTGAGCCCCCAACCTTGGATTTGGTCAGTGCTAAATAATACTCCCTACTGAATGACACTGATTATTAGACTAATTGGACTTAGATGAGTTTTACTAAGTTCTATAACTGAATGAGTACTATTTTTGTGGTATTACTGAGACTATTTTGTAGCTACTATGACTCTAGGAATACAGCTAGATTTTGAGTATTAAATACCCCCAGGACTCGATAGCATCAATATTATACATGACACAATCATGAAAACTTAACATTAGTTTCTTGTTCACAATGCATTCATTTAGTCATTTTGTCAAACACTTGAGAGACATGAATGGAACCACATGATAAGATGTCATGATTTCACTACTATCAAATAATTGGGGAGAATGATTATCTCTCATAGAAATAAACATATATAATTATCATGAACACAACGTACAACTTGAAAATTCAAGGATTAATTAAGAGAATCATATTTTATCACACATGCTATCTTAGTTTAATGATACTTGTAATTAATCATGGATTGGAATTGAAACAACATCATAATTATGAATCCAATCTAATTTAAGCATGGAAATCACATATCCGTGAACTTGTATTTTAAATAGGGTTCTTGGACTCCATGGGTTGAAGAAACCCATGAATGAACACCAAACATACCTGAGAAATTCACTTCTTGAAGATTCTTGGAGGAGTTCTTGAGAATTGCTCTTGATTTTTGAAAGCTAGGGTTTTGTTAATGGAGAGAGAATGATTTGATTTTTGAGGGGAATTGAGAAAATAATGACTAATTAGGTTATTTAGGGCATTAATCTCGTGTTTAGGACTGAATAGGGTCGTGAAAAAAGACCAATTTACCCCTTGAAAGAATTAAATTTTTGTCACTTAAAATTCCTAATTTGGCCTTCACCGTGACTCGATAGAATGCGGTGAGTCACTGGAAACCGGCTGGAACTGTTTAATAATGGACCATCGTGAAATTGGCTTTTGGCGCGACACAGAGGTATCGCAGAGCCTCACTGGAAAATGACAATTCAGAAAATGTACTTGCTAGAAAATACCAAATGGAAACTGGAACTTTGGCACAATACGGGCATATCGTTATGAAACGCTGGAAATTGACAAATGCAAATTGGACCCTCACCGCGATGTTGTGATGCCCACTTTGACACACTGTTTCAATAAACATGCTATAACTTCTCACCTAGTTATCAGATTTAGGTGAAATTTATATCATTAGAAAGATGACCAAATTTCTTACTCAATGGCAAGTCTTAAACCAAAAATATTTGAGTATTTTGAAAATTTTTATGTAGAGATACTCGTCTACTAAGAGCTAAACTGAGCTAGGGAAATACACGGTATTACAATATCTCTCCCTTGGGAACATTTTTCCTCGAATGAGGCTGATTAAGCTGAGAAATATCATTAGCCTGTGTTTACATAGTAAATATGCTCAATTGAAGCATGAGTACACGACTGAAGTGATTCATGAATGCATGACTATCATAAAGATGATATTTAATGGTAAATGATACTAAGGTTTGCAACTTTAACTGAACATGGAACTGAGTAAATATATGGAAGACTGTTACCTCAAGCTTAGTCTGTGTTTGCAGAGAACAGGTTAGGATACTTGGTCTTCATATCTGCTTCTGCTTCCCAAGTAGTTCCCTCAACTGACTAGTTCAGCCAAAGAACTTTGAACAAGAGAACTTCTTTGTTCCTTAGCCTACAAATCTGGCGATCGAGGATTTGGATCAGAACCTCTTCGAAAGAGAGATCATTCTAAATATCTACACCCTTTAAGAGGACTACAACTGTTGGGTCAACAATGCATTTCTTTAGATAGGAGACCTGAAATACTGGGTGCACTGAAGCTAAGTTTGAAGGTAGCTCAAGCTTGTAAGCTACCTTATCATAAAGGATGAGAATTCTATAAGACCGACATATCAGGGACTGAGCTTTCCCCTCTTGCCGAACCTCTTCACTCTCTTTATGGGAGATATTTTCAAGTATACAAAATAGCCAATTTGAAACTCGAGATTCTTTCTCCTTATGTCTGCATGCAATTTCTGTCAGCTCTGGGATGCCTAAGACTTCATCTGATCAATTAAACTTTCTCTAAGGCATCAAACACCATTTATTCCCCAATACTACAGCCTCACCTACCTCATACCAACTAATTGGGGATCTACATCTCCTACCATTAAGAGCCACAAATGGAGCCATCTGAATACTAGAATAATAACTATTATTATATGCGAATTCGATCAAAAGCAAGCGGTCTTCCCAATTAACTTTAAAATAAACAATACATGATCTTAACATATCTTTTAGAGTCTAAATAGTCCTTTCTTCTTGACCATCTGTCTGAGGGTGGAAGGTTGTATTGAGGAGAATTTGGGTACCAAGACCCTTTTGAAAAGCTTTCCAAAAGTGTGAGGTAAACTGGGTACCTCTATCTGAAATAATGGATAATGGGACTCCGTACAACCTGAACAACTCTTCGAGATAGATTTTAGCATAGTCCTCCGCTAAATAGTAAATATGGACTAGCAAGAAATAAACGAATTTGGTCAGCCTGTCAATGATAACCCAAATAAAACATGCTAATAATGAGTACAAGGCAAACCCAACACAAAGTCCATGTTCACATCTTCCTATTTTAATGTGGGGATATTAAAATCTTAGATGGACCCACGAGGCTTCTGGTGCTTAATGTTAACCTGCTTAAACATAGATCACTTAGCTAGAAACTTAGTGATATACCTCTTCATCTCATTCCACCAATGGACCTCCCATAAATTGTGGTATATCTGAGTGGCCCCTAGATGAATCAAGTAGCGTGCACCGTGCGCTTTAGCAAGGATTTGTTGTCTCAAGTCATCTACACACGATACACTTAGTCGACCCTGGCAACACAACAACCATCTCCCCCTTAGGAGAAAACCTCTACTTTCAGATCGCTGACTGACTCTTTTAACTTAACTAGACTGGGATCTCTATCCTGTTTTTTCCTTTACTTTAAAAACTAGAGATGATTCTGAACTATTCTGCACCCACACACTACTCTTTACTGAATCGACCAAGCGGATACCTAGTCGGGAAAGATGATAAACTTTCTGAATTAACTTTTTCTTACCATCCTCAGTGTGAGTAACAATGCCCATCGACAACCTACTGAGAGCATCTTTCACTACATTAGCCTTTCCCAGATGATATAGAACACTCATATCATACACTTTCAAATACTCTAACCACCTTCTCTGACACATATTTATATATTTTTGCGAGAACACATACTGTAAGATTTTGTGATCTATGAACACATCTATATGCACCCCATATATGTAATGCCTCTAAATCAATAAGGCAAACACTAAAGCTATAAGTCAACATCATGGGTAGGGTAATTCTTTTCATGGGGCTTAAGCTATCCAAAAGCATAGGCTATAGGCTTACCTCTCTGCATGAGGAAACAACCCAAACTTACCCTAGATGCATCACAGTACATTATAAACCCATTTGAACCATCTGGTAATGCCATAACTGGGGCTGAGGAGAGTCGAGTTTTCAATTCCTAAAAAGTTTTCTCACAAGAATCTGGCCACTCAAACTTAACTTTCTTCTGAGTCAATCTGGACATGGGCTATGTAATAGACGAAAACCCTTCAACAAACCAACGGTAATAGCCAGCTAAATCCAAGAAGCTCCTAATATCTGATAGAGTAATAAATCTATGCCAGTTTCTCACTGCCTTGGCCTATTGAGGATCAACTTTAATGCCATCACCAGAAATGATATGACAAAGGAATACTACTAACCTTAGCAAAAATTTGTACTTTCTAAATTTGGTGAACAACTAATGGGCTCTGAGAGTCTGAAGTATGATTCTGAGGTGATCTGTGTGATCATTCTTGCTATGGAAATAGACAAGAATGTCACCGATGAAGACTATAACAAACATATCCAAGTAATGCTTCAACACATAATTCATTAAGTCCTTGAAAGATGTTGGGGAAGTTATGAGACCAAAGGACATGACTAGAAACTCAAATTGACAATACCGTATTCGGAAAGCTATTTTTGGAATGTCACATTCTCTGACTCTGAGCTGATGATAGCTAGATCTAAGGTCTATCTTAGAAAAATAACTGGCACCCTAAATTTGGTTGAACAAATCATCAATTCTGTGAAATAGGTATTTGTTCTTGACTGTGACTTTTTTCAACTAATGTTAGTTTATACACAGTCTGAGTGAATCGTCTTTCTTATGCACGAATAAGATTGGTGTGCCCCATGGGGAAACACTGGGTCTGATGAACCCCTTGCATAAAAAGTCCTTTAACTATTCTTTTAACTCTTTGAGTTCAGCTAGTGCCAAGCTTTATGGCAGAATAGATATGGGCTAAGTATTTGGGAAAAGGTCTATTTTTAAGTCAATTTCCCTTTCAAGAGGAACTCCGAGAATATTTTTAGGGAACATATCTGGGAATTCATTTACCACTGGAACTGACTCAAGACTAAGAGTCTCTGAACTAGATTCATTGATTTGGACGTGATGATAGACACATCCCTTGGATAATATTTTTCTTGCTATAAGGTATGAAATCAATTGACCCTTAAGCGCTGTAGTGCTACCTCTCCATTCAAGGACTAGTTCATTCAAAAATTGAAAATGAACAATTCTATTTCTACAGTGAACTGAGGCATAGCATGAATGGAGTCAATCCATGCCGAGAATGACGTAAAAATTCATCATGTCTAACTCTACTAAGTCTGTTAAAGTGACTTTATGAAATATCATGATCGGATAGTTTTGTATAACCGTTGGTCTATGATAGACTGACTCACTGAGGTAGAGACTGATAAAGGTTCTGTTAAGACTTCTGGTTTGACCTTAAAGTTGACTACTATGTAAGGAGTTACAAAAAATAGAAAAGATCCTTGATGTAATAAGTTACAACCATGTAAATGCAAGATCTGTAATGTACCAGTGACCATATCAGGAGAACTTTCCTGATCTTGTCTGGACTAAATTGCATAAAGCCTATTTGGGCTTTGCCTACAGGTGGCACTGGAAGAGGTACCCTGCTGATTCGAGCGATCGGACTGAGCTGAAAGACGATTGTACTGACCCTGTGAACTTGACTGAGGACAATCTCTAATTCTATGGCCTAACTTGCCATACCCAAAATAAACATCACTGCCAGCCCTGCAGACACCCTAGTAGTTTCTGTCGCATTTCTTACAAAGGAGATTTGTTCGAGCACTGCTCACCCAACCTTGAGATTTAGAGCCTCTTACCCTATATTTGTTACTATTTCTGAACTTAGATACTAAAGTATTGCATGAGGACGAAGCTTGAATAGAAGATTTCTAGCAAAACTGGGAACGATTATTGCCTTCTAACTTAGGTTGAGAGAAATTGAAGCTACCTATTCTAGCTTTCTTATTTTCCATCTCTCTCTCTCTCGTTATTCATAGCCTCTTCTATGTACTTATCATGGACCATTAGCCTAGATATGTCCATATCCTTAATTAACAACATATTTCTACACTTGTTAACCACACTCTCTGATATTCCATACATGAACTTGCTCATTCTGGATTTATTATCTGCTACTACATGAGGAGCATACCTAGCTAACTGAGTAAACATGAGGGAATACTCTTACATACTTATGTTTCCTTTATTGAGGTTTATGAACTCTAATACCTTGGCTTCCCTCAACTCTAAGGTAAAGAATCTATCTAGAAAAGCAGTAACAAACTATTCCCATTCTATAAGCCATACATCTATGCCCCTATCTACCTTCCACTACTTAAACAACGTATGAGCTACATCTTATAGCTGATAGGCTGGAAACTCAGCACTCTCATTAGAAGTCACTTCAATAATATCTGTGATTTTCTGCACCTGATCGAGGAACTCCTGTGGATCCTCTTCAGACTTAGATCCTAAAAATAAGAGAGGATTCATTTGGGTGAAGTCCTAAATCCTAGATGCAATAGAATTGGCCACTTGTTTAGCCTGAACAACAACTGGCCTTTCATTCTGGGCTACTACAGAATGGGCTAGAGTGGTGAACGCAACCCTGAATTCTGCATGGGAGACATGCTTGTCCAGGGAATCTTCCTAAACGAGTGGAGGTTCAGGCTGGTTTCCAGTTCTTATTCCATTGTTGTTTTTGGGAGGCAAATTCTATATATGGAAGGAAAAAATGAATTAGACTAAGAGTTTGACTTGAGCTCAAGCTCACTCGCATGGTATGATTACTAAAAGAAGGGAAACGTTTCCTAAAAAGGCCTTATATCCTCTTGCCCTAAAGTGTGGCGTGCTACACACCCATGCACAAAAATCTACTTGATGCGTCTTTCAGACTCCCTAGGAATACATTGAATCTTAGGCTCTGATACCAAGTTTGTAACACCCCGAGTCTGCACCCCGAATGCCACATGATGCTTGCGACCCTGAAAGACCACAAGCTAACCTATGAATAATACCTACTGTGAGCATTGAATAATAATACTAAAATAATGTAGAAGTTAGTCTGAAATTCCATAAGGTTTACAATCCGAATAATGATAAATATAGCAACTGATAATAATATTTGAAAATTGAATACTTTTTGAACTAGTCTAGTCTTAAAAGCCTCTAACTGAATTGTCTGAATGTGGAGTTGATGGGACAATCCCTCAACTAACTTCGACTAATAGAATATTGAATCTACTATAATACTAAAATAAATAATATCCTTGATGGATGTGGACTCACTACTAAATCTGCTGCTGCTAACTAAATCTGACTAGGTGCGGTTAGGCACCTGAGCATCCGAATCTATGATATGAAACATCATAGTTCAAGAAAAGAGCATGCGATTAGTATGTGGAATGTAATATTATGCTAGATGAGGTAAGTCTAAAATGCATGGGTTCATGCATGATCAATAACTGACTGACTGATATGAATATAACTAAATGAGAGTACATGGATAACTGAAACTACTGTAAATATTGTATATGCAATACTGTGCATATACATACATATACTGAAACTGATTTTTGAGTTTTGATAACTAAGTAACTAAGTAACTGATATCTAAGATTACTGATAAGTGAATTACTAATAACTGGGTAACTACTCCTGATAGTCCTGATTCTGAAGAACTGGACTGAGTTCTATACTGAGACTAAGATTGAAACTATGGGAGGTAATCATCTAACCAATATGCCCCTCTCTGAATAGATCGGGTTCTAACCTGTAACCCCAGGTGACAGGGTGTTAGTATCATTCCATGAGTATAGACACTGTCTATGTTGATCTACTTAAATACCATCTCGAAGGACTAAGGATCACCCTCTACTATCATGTTCCCTGATTAGAATGGTACTACCCTCAAATGGTAGGTAAAAACCTTATCAACCCTCAACTGGCAGGTAAATATCCTAACCTACGCTGGCTACGTAGTTATGCAATGCAAGGACTGCTACTAAGGATCAGACCCTTTGCTAACAGGTGAGCCCCCATTCTTAGATTCACGTAGTGTTGAATCTTACTCCCAACTGAATGACATTGATTATTAGACTAATTAGACTGAGTTGAGTTTAACTGAGTTCTGTAACTTGCTGATTACTATTGTTGTGGCATTACTGAGACTATTTTGAAGCTACTGTGACTCTATGTATACAGCTAGATTTCAGGTATTAAATACCCCAACGACTTGATAGCATCAATAGTAAACATGGCATAATCATGAAAACTTAACATTAGTTTCTTGTTCATAATGGATTCATTTAGACATTTTGCCAAACACTTGAGAGACATTAATTGTACATGAATGGGACCACATGATAAAATATCATGATTTCACTATTCAACTTTCATAGGCATTCTATCAAACACTTATGGAGCATGATAATCTCATATAGAAATAAAAACATATAATAATCATGGACACAACATTCAACTAGTAAATTCAAGGATTAATGACGAGAATCACATATTTCATCACACATGCCATCTTAATTTCATGATACTTGTAATTAATCATTGATTGGAACCCAAACAACATCATAATCATGAATACAATATAATTCAATCATGAAAATCACAAATCCATAAACTTGTATTTTTAAATATGGTTCTTGGACTCCATGGGTGTAAGGAACCCATGAATGAACACCTAACATAACTGAGAATTTCACTTCTTGAAGATTCTTGAAAGAATTCTTGAGAATTGATCTTGATTCTTGAAGGCTAGGGTTTTGTTAATTAAGAGAGAATGATTTGATTTTTGAGAGAATGAACAAATAATTACTAATAATGTTATTTAGGGCATTAATCTCGTGTTTAGGACTGACTAGGGTCGTGGAAAAAGACCAATTTACCACTGGAAAGAATTAAATTTTTATCACTGAAAATCCCAATTTTAGCCTTCACTGTGATGTGGTTGCATGCAGTGAGCCACTTGAAACCAACTGGAACTATTCAAAAATGGACCATTGTCAAATTGGCTTTTGGCGCGATGCTGAGATATCGCAGAGCCTCATTAGAAAATTACAATTGCGAAAATGGACATTGGAGCGACGCGTCATTATCGCGATCGATCGCTGGAAAATGCCAAGCAGGAACTAGAACTTTGGCGTGATGCTGCCTTATTGCGATGGCACACTAGAAATTGATGAATTCCAATTAGAACCTCACCGTGATGAGGTGATGCCAACTTTGACACACTGTTTCACTAAAAATTCTATAACTTCTCACCCGTGTATTGGATTTGTCTGAAATGTTTATTATTGAAAAGCTGACTGAATTTCCTACACAATTGCAAGTCTTAAACTGAAAACTTCTGAGTATTTTGAAATTTTTATATAGAGATACTCGTGTACTAAAAGCTAAACTGAGCTAGGTAAATAGGGGTATTACAACTAAGTTCACTAGGAGTGATTGTACCATCCTCAAACATGATATTGTTCTTAAACTGAGAAGGATCAAATTATGAAGGAGAATTAGAACTTGTATGTTCACTCTCAATAACACAACTATCAAGTTTCAAAGAATTTTCAAGAACATAATTATCCCTATGAGCAAGACAAACAATAGGATATTCAAGGAAGGAGATGATCAAGGGTTCACTTCTATTTACTTGACCAATATTTTCAATATCACCAGTCACTTGAGGTTAATTGATCACGTCACAACCATACTTAAGTGTTGTACTCATTTCACCTACTAGTTGTTCAACACAATTTTCATAAGACAGTGTACCATCATTCATTATATTTGCTTCAACACTAGGTCTACTCGAATTAATCATACTAGAAGAATCAATGAAGTCATCAATAGGATCAACTAGTGTTTCTACACTCTCAATGGGTACATCATCAACAAGAGGCAAAAAATCATGAGACTCACATATAGATAAGCTAATACTCACACTTAATATAATACTAGCCACACAATCATCATTCACATGTACAAAAGTAGAAGAGTTAGCTATTTTACCTTGAAATTCAGGAGATATTATTCTTTGCCTTGGGGCGAAGGTCCTTCACAAGACTTGGAAACATCTAAGATTGACCTCTTCGAATATTCAAAGGGAGTGTTCTCTTTTTTTTCTTGTTATCCTTTGCCTTTCATGTTGGTACCTACACACATGTCCTTGTTAAAAGAAGGACAAACAACGTTAGCTCGATTTGGTGGAAACCTCCTCACTTCACTCCTCTCAAACTCTCCTTTTCCATCTCTTAGTTTTCCACCTTGCACTCTCTTACTCCCCTCAATCTATTTTCTCTCAATCTCCTTAGTCTTGGAGTAAGTGAGCACATATCTTTGAGATTTAGGAAGAATGGATGGAAAGAGATGATTTCCTCATTGGTCATTTACAATATTAGGCTAATTTTTTACATTTGGAACCTTATGTTGTGCCAAAAAATTGACACTTAAGAATAATTGTCCATGTTCCAAGGGGAATATGTCACACCATACCTCCTCATAGTACCCATATCGGGTGAAGAAAACCATTACTCTCTCAAAAACTCTATATGCCTCTAAGAAGTATGGAAAAAGTAGAGGATCTTGAGGTATCCCTAGATTGTAAACCATGGGTGGAAAAATATAGTTTCTATAGCACCAATCATCTAGCACAAGGAGGCATCTCCGAACCCAACAAATGATTATCTTTCCAGAGTGAACATTTCTTCTTAGATCAATATTATAAAACTTAGCATACCTCACTGGTGCATAGGTATCCTTAATGACTTCTTTCAAGGCACTCTATGTTTGGCAGGAATTCATTATGGTTTCCCACCGCAACGGTGTTGGACATTGAATATGTTTAAGGTCATACATAGCTCTTTCGACTATGCTTATATTATAATCCATGAAGATCCTTTAACATTCCAATTCCCAATCAAGATATTCTTCAGGACCCGACTCTCTTATAAAGACAGGGAGAGTAGGAAGATCTTGACTCCTACAATACTCTCCATATCTACCTTGGTTCCCATTTCCATATGTTTGGACACTAGTATAAGAAGAGTAAGACCCTAACATTTGGAGATGAATGCTCTTTCATTCCCATAGAGCAAACTCTACTGTAGTTAGCATAAGTATTCATATCAATTCAACCTTGATAAGAAGTACTATAAGACTAGGAATACAAAACTTTACAATCCTTACATACATGCTTACCATGATCCTTTTAAGATTTGTAAATAAATGGGTTATACCTTACAAAACCTCTAGGCTCAGAGTAGGAAGTGTAATACTTTTCACATGCCCTATCTTCTACATAAGATCCATCACAAGGCTCTTCATCATCTCCAAACTCACTATAAGAACTAGGATCACAATTCATGTCACATTCTCCTTCGGAATAGTATCACTTATTTTTATCCAATTCTTGATCATGGCTATATTCATAGCCTTCATAATCTCTCTCTTCTTTGTAGCCATAACTATCTTCAACACAATTGTAGACTCCTATGTCGTAGTCACAAGTATCCAAGGCTATTAAAGACATACTTATTTATTAAACTTGTACCTACAAAATAAACAAACAAGATTAGTAGTAAAGCTCCTCACCAACACTTATATGAATCTCACCGTTGTGATACTCACAATTGAAGCAGGGAATGTTGAATGTTTATTATACTCTAGTGAGAAATAAGGTGTCAATATCTACTTGTGGTCGAAGTGGATTCTTATTTGAATGACTAAAAATAAAAATTACTTAAGGTCTTGAATCAAGAAATCACAATGAATTTACAAAGAGAAAAGCTTGAATGAGATTGGACGATGAAAGAAATTGGACTCAAGAACTAATCAATCAACTTGGTAAATAAATTACTTAGTTTTTTAAAAGTTTAAGAATCAAAAGATGAGTTTAGGAATCAACAAAATGAAACTTAGAAAGTAAACTTTGAGCAATAGAGTAATTTAAGTGTTGAATTGATTTTGGAGGCTTGAATAATGCGTTTGGGACTTGATCTTTGTATTTGTGTTTTGGGACCTTCTCTAGCAGGTAGAGCATAGGTCTAAGGAATCCTGGACGCAGGTGCTACCTAAAGAGCAATTGCAAAGCAAGTTGGCTGTCCCATGCCTTTGAATTGGCAGAAATGCCCTCCAATTGGTCTTTTGTGTCCTCTTTTGTTGGTATATCCTTGGAATCTTTGTAGATGCCTTAGAAAAAAACACTTTTCACTCTACTTCCCCTTATTTTAGGATCAAACAAGTACCTTTGGCTGAAATATCAACATGAATATAAGAATATCCTCAACAACAAACCAAGAACATCAGACTTTCTAACTTTTTTCTCCAGAACTTTTTTCTAACGATCACAAAATTAAGACTCAAAACTAAATGCGAAAAAGTAAAGATAGAAGGATAGAATATCAAAGATAGAAAGATAGATACAAATATGATACAAAAGGGCAATCAAATGGTGTATTAAACACAAAAACCTCCCTTCAAAATTATCAAATATCACCTAAATCTTACGTGACCGCAAAGGGGATTGAATCTCCCTTAAAACCGATGTTTCTAATTAAAGATCAACATTCACTTTTCCAAGCTCTCAAAACACTCCTAATGGAGGTTCATGAATTCATCATTATCAATCAACAAAAACTAACTAAATAAGCCTAGCTACCAAATATTTATAGTTTGGCTAAATATTATATAATTAGGGTCCCAAAGTATGCAAGAAAAGGCCCACTAGAGGCTGTTTTGACCCACTCTTAAACTGCTAGAGTGGATAAAAAGTGGATCCAAAGTGGATTAGGTGCATGACCCTTCTAAGGGACTTTTCAGCCCCGTTTTGCACCCGTCCGACCTCATCAAAGTCCTTTGACCCTCCTAAATGTTAATATTCATCCACGTGGCATCTTTTAATAGAACTAAGGAGTCATCAAGCACCTCGAGCATTATACATATCTCATCTAAAGGTTCGGAGACAATTTTGCTTGTATCAAATCGAAACAGGGAGCTCATTATATTCCTGAATATAGGCTTTGTAAATTGAATGATCATAAGCTTCTGGAATTTGGAAAATCTGTTAATGATCACCATTTAAGCTTATTAAATACTAGTAGTACTAGTTCCTTTTAATTATTAATAATTATACTTGACATCAAAATTTTTTTGATGGAAGGATTACAAAGTACATCTATTAAAACTAATATCATTCAAAAAGTAAAAGTCTACTTGACATATTCCATTTCAAGCACATGAGCGGTGCGAGAAACACCAAGAATGATAGTTTTAGGTTCCTCAAAAGGAGTATACATTTTAAAGCAGTTATTTTCATAGAATACATTATTGTTTGCACTAGAATCAGTCCACTATCAATGAACATTCTCTATAATATTTATGTTTTGTTGTTATCACTATAAAAGTGTCTTTGGTAACATTTGTCTGAGGTGTAGGTCTACATTTTTTAAATTTAAAAAACTGAGTAACATGCTCTCTACTGGAACAAACAAAGAACGGTCCCATTTCTTTAACATGTTGATGTTGTTCTTTATTATTTCCACCATTATTGTTCTTGGGAGATCTACCATTATTTTTTTGGAACTCTTTCTTCTTCAGCTACAAAAAAGATTTTTTGTTGTTATTAGTGGCACCCGTATTTGAACTAGCTAAATTTATCTTTGGAGTGATGTTGTTCCATTCTGTGTGTAAAATTGCATCTTGACCCCTTGCCTCTTCTTCTATGAGGATTCACATCATCATCATCTCAAGAGAAGTTTTCTTTTATTTGCGGCACATAGGTTTTTAAAATTCTTCCAAGAAGGTGAAAATTTATCTATTATGCCACAAATAGTAAGGTTATCTCCAATTTTTATATCTTTAGACCTGAGGTCTCTAACAATCAATATAAAATCTTGTGCTTGGTATTCCATTGATTTATTGTCCACTATTTTAGAACAAAAAAAACTGCTAGCAACAAAAAAATTGTCTCTAGCCTCCATGGTATCATACTTACTCTGTAATGGTTTTAAAAGTTTTGTTGCACTAGAGTAAATTCTTCATAATAATCATATAATTATTAGATAAACAATTAAGTAAAATATACCGACACTTATAGAAGTCACTATTGTACATTTTAATCTTTCTCTTGGAAAAATACATTCAACATCATTCATGATGGAGTTGTCTATTTTATTAAGATTATTCTCTGTCAAAACATAAGAAACATGGAGAAGGCTTAAGTAAAAAATATTTTACCCTTCCACCTCTTGAGATGAGTTGGTTTGAACCAAAATGGTTTGTTAAGATCTTTTATTTTGACATCTTGGTATGTTTCAATTTTGCCATTTCATCTCATTAACATTGCTGGTGAAATCCACAAAAATTACAATTGACAAAATATAAATAAAGAAAATAAAATATCTTCTTCATGGTTGAGACACTAATATCTCGCTCTCTTTCAGGATATTCAAGCCCACAAAAACAAATGTTTTCACTTGTCTAATAGTAATCTTATTGACTTATTCCCTCCACAGTTCAACAAACTTCTCACAATGTACAACTTTTCAAACTCTGGAAAAGAGTTGAGTTCAAAGCTCCACCAAAAATCTAAAATGATTACCTCTTTCAGCTAATAAACTCTCTTTTTGCTAACTTTTATGCACAGTTTATTTTTTGTACAAGAATAAAAACAGAACACAACTATTTGTAGGAGAGGAATTTTTCCTGGTGTTGAATAAGGATAAATGAGGGATAGTAAACATGAAAGATCTATGACATAGAATTTATAATAATTACAAGACTTACAAAAGAACTTACAACCACATTCTATGACCACTAACTAAGAATATTAATTGCACATAAAACCATAAATGAAATAGTAAAGTTGTTGATCAAATCAACAAGAAACTGAAGGAAGTAACATGGGAAATAAAGGCCAACAAAACATGGGTTTCTAGATGCATCATAACTGAAACTAATTGTAACATTTTTGGCCACCTTTACCAAAAGAAAAAAAATGCTCCTTAATGAAAAATACATGAAGCAATGTAACTCCCAAGTCCTAGACATGTTATGCTCTATAGTGACAAATATGAAGCAATGATAAATCCCACGCCCCAGATTTGTTATGGTTGATTACTGTCAAATAGGTTTTAAACATATTATTGAGTTTGACCAATATGTAATTATGAAAAATAATATATTTGTGGAAAAGGGATATGAGTGTGATGGGATATTCAAGTTAAATGTTGAATGAATAAAACTTCTACTTCTGCTTACATTCTTTCTTCCACTAATATTTGGCATGCCTGTTTGTGTCATATTAATGATCGCTATGTAGGAATAATAAGTAGTTTAGAATTAATTTCAATGATCAAAATGAACTTTGAAAATATGAGGATTGTATAAAGCCAAAATCACTTAAAGGCCTCATTTTCAAGATGAAAGAAAAATTGATTTATTAGAATTAGTTCATACTGATAATTTTGAACTTGGAGAAATTTTAACTCGTGGAGGAAATAGAAATTTTTATCACTTTCATTGATGATTTTTCTAAATATGTTTACTTAAGGAAAAATAAATGTGGTGCTTTTGAGAATTGTAAAACTTTTCTCCATGTTGTTAAAAATTAGTATTGTAGAAGATTAATAAGAATTAGAAGTAACATAGGCCGTGAATGTAAATCTAATTAGTTTAATTTTCTATTAGACCATTGGACATAATTTCTAAAACTACTCCTTCTTATTCTCTTGTGTATAATGGTGCAGCACAAATGAATAATAAAACTTTGGTTGAGTAAAGTAATGCAATGCTAATTGAGTCAAGTTCACCTCACCAAACTCTTTTAACTGCTTGTTATGTCTTAAATTGTGTGCCTCATAAAATGACAAAAATAACACCTTTTGAATTGTAGAAAGGTCATAAGACAAATTTGGGATATATAAGAGTTTGGTGTTGCTTAGCCTATGTAAGGTTAATGGATTCTAATATCTCTAAATTAGGTAAAAGAAGAGTTCTTACTTCTGCTTTTCTTCGTTATGCTTCAAATAGTACAAATTCTAGATTTTTTAGTCTTGAAGATAGTATATTATTGAATTAGGAGGTGCTATTTTGCATTAAAATAAATTTCCTTTAGATTCAAAAAATAGTGGGATCAAAGGATTGAAGAAAATATTTTTTCATTGCCTAGTTCTTCTACCTCTATTTTGTAAAATAAAGATTATGATAATTTTCAGTTAAAAAGAAGTAAAAAAGCTAGTTTAGAGAAAAATTTTGGTACTGGTTATTTTTTTTAATGTTTAAGATGACCCTCTCATATTAAAAGAAGTTTTGTCTTCACATGATGCTATTTTGTGGAAAGATATTGTAAATGATAAAATAGAATCACAAATTTCTAGTAAAACTTGGAAGTTGGTTGAATATTGTAGGTTTGTAAAAGAACTGGGTGCAAATAAGTCTTATGAAATATGTAAGTCTTATAAACACACACACACACACATATATATATATGTATTTCTGTATGTATGTATGTATCTAGCACATACATATATATAGGTTGTAACACCCCAGATGTTTGGGAGTCTAAATCGAGCAAAAGCGAATCTTCGTGACTCCTAAATTGAGTGAAGAGAACTTCAGTAAGGGTGTGTATGCATGAGGGACCCTGCAAGGAGCTACTTGTAACACCCCGTAACTCTCTTGACTTAGTAACTCACTTTATAGCATGACCAAAGATCTAGTAACCTGAATTTTTTTCTAAGTGTTGAAATGGACTTAGACACATATTTAAGCTCATGAACTTTGATGATTCTACTTTTGACCTTTCTATCCTTAGAACATCGATTTCAAAGTTGATTTATGATCGGGGTAGTAAGTAGTACATCTCGGATGAGTTTTGAAATATTTGAATAAGCCTAAGGGAAAGTGTAAATAACCAAAACAGTAGCTGCTCGGTATATGCTTGTGTAGAACCCTTCAGATGGGTGCTACATAGCGCTCGTCACGCGCTCTATTTTGGCACTATGGAACTTGTGTCACGCCCACTATCATGCACACCTATATTTTTTCTAGTTCTTATTCTGCATAATTAAGGGCAGTACGGTCATTTACCCCACCCAAAACCATCAGAAACAAAAAATTTGAGCCCCAAAGAGCTCAATACTTCATTATTCTCTTTCGTTCACTTCAAGAAAACCCTAGAGCCCCAAATATCAAGAATCCATCTTTATGTTCAAGCTTTTCAAGAAATGGGTCAAGATTAGAGTTATATTCTTCAAACTAAGAAATCAAAGGTACGTGGCATTTTCCTAAACTACATGGATTATGTAAAACATTTTGAAAAAGTTTTAAAGTTATGAAATCATGTATTTCCAAAGGATTTTGAATTTATATTTATAATTATGCATTGTGAACCCTTTTGATAATAATGTGTTAGTCTTGAGGCCCTCTTCCCTTGAAATTGATTAATACTCATATATATATGTATATGTATATGTATATGTATGCATTTGATGTTTTGAAAATTTAATTTGAGAACATGAATAATTTTACTCCCTCCCTTGTTATGGCATCCTCTTGATTCCCATGTCACGATTTGATGAGTTGCATATTTATAATATGATATAATTGTCTTTACTATTGTTATGGTATTGATTTTGGTTATGAAATGAAATAGAGGGAGTTTTCTTGTTTAGATAAATGCGAAGTGATGATTTTAAAGAGTTGCATTGTTTTCCACGAAACACTTGATCACCAATTATTTGCTGAAATGTTTAAAACAGAGAATCCCTGCATAGTTTAAAATATGTTTTAAAAATAAGAACTCTCCTACATTGTTAAATGATTCTGGTGGTCAACTTAATCAATTGGATTAAAGAAAATAATGCATGTTATTTTATGACTTATGCATACGACTTGCAAGTCTTTCTATGACGATACCAAAATAGAAAATTCCATGATAAACTCAAAATAGAACATAGATTTCACTCAGATTTTTAGATGTTCAGAAAAGGTTAATAATAGGTATAAAGATACTTGGGTGATTACCCAAAGAAGGAATGAGTTCAGACACTCATTTCCTAAAATTGTGTTTTATAGATACGAGTTATTATGTCACCAAAAAGGATTATACGCGGGCCTAGTGCCCTATAGCATATCAGAATAAGAAACTCCACCCCTTGTTGCATACTTTATTTGGGGGCTTGGCCTCCAAGTCAAGGGCAGACACCATATATCGTGTGGGGTCGTAGGCTTATAGGGTGTACCACCTAACTCAGAAGTAATACGAAGAGTGAGTCGTGGTTTCAAAGAAATGTTTCAAAGTCTTTTAAGTATGCCTATGCATTTTCTTATATCTAATATAACATATTTTATAAATTTCTCACTTATGTGATACATAAGTATATTATTCTGGATTGCTCTGCTTACCAGTACCATTGTATTGACCCCTTATATTTCAGGATTTGAGGCACAGTCCTAAGGTCCAACTAAGTAGTAGGTTGATTTCTATCAGAGATAGCAGTTAGTGAGACTCTTTTATTGAAGAAGGCCTGTTCTACAATATTGTTCTTTTATTTGAATCATGGTCTAACTGGGGGCCTTGTCTGAGTTTTCTAGATAGATGTCAATCTATATATTATTAAAGATTTCGCAGACTAGTGTCATATGATTTTGAATATTATGGACTCAAATTTTGTATTATTCAATTTAATTAAGTGATTGACCATATTTCTATATTTATTATTTTTTCTATATTTCTTTATAGTATATGAATGGTATGCATGATTGCCAGTTAGAGAAGGGCGCCTTAACCTTTTTGGTTTGAGATGCTCATCATATCTAGGGCCTCATCTTGGGTCGTGATAAACTTGGCATCAAAGCACGGTTCATAGCCTAGGGTGTCTGCAAAATTGCGTTGGGAGCGTGCCATATTTTTAAGCTTGAGGCTGCAAGGCATTTAGGAATGTCTCTCTCTTTCTTTCATGATTCAGTCCATTCTGTAGAGTCTAAATATACTCTAACCAATGATTCTCTGTATTTTAGAAATTGATCATGCCTCCTCGTAGGACCAACGAACTAAACACCCAAGCTAATGATGTCCCTCCGACTCATGGGATGCAGACCAGTAATAGGGCTCGTACCCCAGAGTTTGTTTCTACTCTGGAAGTTCCTACAAAGGGGCAATACTGAATAGGGACATGGATTTCTCTAGGATATCCATTCATATGCAATAGGTTGAAGAGCAGAAGAAAGCCTGATAGAAGTAAGGGAGAAAGACAGATAGACTAAGAGGGCTAGATCTATATACTAGAATAATAGTTAGAACAAAGGTGGTAATAATTGGGGTAATAAGTGGTCTAAGAAAAAGATTTGGAGTAATTATCAGCCATCGGCACGCACCCCAGCACTGAGACCTCCAATTGATCGTCGGTTTAAGAAATTTCAGCCTAATAATGGATTTTAGGAGTGCAAGGTACTCAGCCCCAGGGTAGTGTAGCTCATCCGTATAAGACTTTTTTGTGGTGTGAGACTTTCGGTAAGTATCACCTAGGAAGGTGCCAGTTGGGCAGGTTGGCATGTTATACTTGTGGTCAGTTAGGCCATTTTAGAGAGATTATCCTTCTGGTAGAAGGAATTTTGGTGGTGCCAAGGAACAAGACAACTCCTCAGCATATCTGCCACCTTATGAGGGTACTACTTTAGCTATCGAAAGCAGTCGTAATAGGTTGAATGCTTTATCCAACCCCCAGGATGTAGGGTTTTACTAGATTTTATGATGGATATGTTACAAATTTTCTCCCAAAGTGTCTGTGTGTTGTTTGCTCCAGGGATTACCTTGTCCTATGTGATCTCGTATGTAGCTATCAGTTTTGGTTTTGAACTTCAAATTATTATGAAACTTTTCTCTGTTTCCACTCCTGCTGGTGACTCTATTGTGGCAAAGAGGGTGTATAGAAATTGTGTGGTATCAATTGCTCATCGTGATACTGTGGCAGACCTTATAAAGCTTGATATGGTTAACATTTATGCTATTTTAGGAATGGACTGGCTCCATTCATGTTATGCCACCCTAGACTGTAAAACCCAAAAATTTTCTTTCTCCTTTCTAAATATACCACTGATAGAGTGGGAAAGGTACTCTAGCACCTAATGGGACATTCATGTCTCATCTCAGAGCCCGTAAACTTTATCTAAAGTTTTTTTGTATCATCTTATTTGGGTTAAATCTTTGAATATTAAAATTCCTTCCCTCCAGCCTATCTCGGTAATCAATGAATTCCCAAAAGTCTTCCCGAATAATCTCCCAGGGATACCACCTGATAGAGAAATAGATTTTTGCATTGTTTTGTTGTCGAATGTCCGACCTATTTATAATCTGCCATATAAAATGGCTTTTGTAAAATTGAAAGAGTTGGTAGAATGACTAAAATATCTTCTTGACAAGGGATTTATCCATCCTAGTGTTTTTCCCTGGGGTGCACCTATACTCTTTGTGTGTAAGAAAGATAGTACCCTCCATATGTGTATAGACTACCGTCAGCTGATTAAGGTCACTGCTAAAAAATAAATACCCTCTTCCTAGAATTGTTGATCTCTTTTAACCAAATTTAAGGTGCAAAATATTTCTCTAAGATAGACATTCATTTGGGGTATCATCAGTTGAAGGTGAGGGAGGCTGATATTCTAAAAATAGCTTTCTGAACTCGATATGGCCATTATGAATTCTTAGTCATGTATTTTAGATTGACAAACGCTCCTGCAACTTTTATGGACCTAATGACTAGGGTGTTTTGTCAGTTTCTATAACTGTTCATCATAGTTTTCATTGACAATACCTTAGTTTATTCTAAGAATGAGGAGGATCATGCCAGTCACCTTCGAACCATCATTCATACCCTCAAAGATCACAAGTTAAATGCAAAATTAACCAAGTGTGAATTCTGGCTTAGTGTTATTGCTTTCCTTGGGCACATTCTTTCTAGTGAAGGGATTAAGGTTGACCCCCAAAAGGTTGAGGCAGTGAGAAAATGGCTCAAACCCATGACTTCAACCGATATCCAAAGATTTTTAGGTTTGGCAGGGTATTACAAAAGATTTGTAGAGAATTTTTCCTCCATAGCTGCTCCCCTTACTAAATTGACTCAGAAAAAGGAAAAATTCTTATGGTCGGACTCATGTGAAAATAGTTTTGAGAAACAAAAAGATAAGTTCACTACCGCACCAGCTTTGACTTTTCCTGATGGCATAGAAGGTTTTATTGTGTACTGTGATACATTTCGGGTGGGACTTGGGTGTGTACATAAGCAGAATGGTAAGGTTATATCTTATGCATCTAGGTAGTTAAAGGTGCATGAGAAAAATTACCCCACCCATGACTTGGAGTTAGCGGCTGTGGTGTTTGCAGTTAAAATTAGGCGACATTATCTTTATGGGGTGCATGTAGATATAATCACTGACCATAAAAGTTTGTAATATATTTTGCCATAGAAAGATCTGAATCTTAAGCAGAGGAGTTTGTTAGAATTGTTAAAGAATTATGACATGACCCTGCACTATCATCCAAGCAAGAACAATGTGGTGGCCGACGCTCTTAGAAGGATGATAATGGGTAGTCTTTCTCATGTTGAGAAGGACAATAGGGAGTTGGTGAACTATATTCATCGACTTGTAAATCTAGGAGTTCGGCTTCTAAATTTCAAAGATGGAGGAATAATTATCCATGAGATAGCTAAATCCTCCTTATGTGCTGAAGTTAAGGTAAAGTAGGATGAAGACCCTATCCTATTATAGATTAATAATGACGTGGGTCAACAAAAGGTGATGGCAGTTGAAATTAGGAGTGGTGGGATTTTAAAGTATTAGGGTAGGCTTTATGTGCCAAAGGTGGATGGACTGCAAGAGAGGATTATTGATAAAGCTCATACTTCTAGGTATGTTGTTCACCCTGGATCCACAAAAAACGTATCATGTCCTTAAGAATACTTACTGGTGGAATAATATGAAAAAAGGTGTTGATAATTTGGTTTCTAAGTGTTTAAATTGCCAACAAGTCAAGGTAGAGCATTAGAAACCAGGAGGCATTTCTCAAGAGATAGCTTTACTTGTTTGGAAGTGGGAGATGATTAATATGGACTTTATTATGAGGGTTTTGAAGTCGTGGAACCAATAAGACTCAATTTGGGTGATTGTACATCGGATGACCAAGTCAACTCACTTTCTGCCTGTGAGGACTAACTATTTGGGAGACGATTATGCCAAGCTGTACATTGGGGAAATAGTTTACTTGCATGGGGTACCAGTATCCGTTATATCCAATTGAGGTACACAATTCTTTTTGCAGTTTTGGTTGTCTTTTCAAAGAGGTTTGGGTACCTAAGTGAACTTAAGTATTTTCTTTCACCCTCAGACTGATGGGTAGGCTGAACACACCATTCAAAACATTGAGGATATATTGAGGTCTTGTGTGATTGAATTCAAAGATAGTTAGGTAGACTATTTTTCATTGATAGAATTCACCTACACAATAACTACTATTGTAGTATTTAGATGGCTCATCTTGAAGCCCTTTATGGGAGGAGATGTAGGTCACTAATTGGATGGTACGAATTGGATAAAACTTGGTTATTTACACCAGGCCTTGTGCATTAGGCAATGGAAAAGGTGATGAGTATTATGGAATGGCTTAAGACTGCTCAGAGTTGCCAGAAATCTTATACCGATGTTATAAGAAGAGATTTTGAATTTGTGGTGGATGATTGGGTTTTCTTATAGGTCTCCCCTATGAATGGAGTCTTGCGGTTTGGGAAGAAAGGGAAGCTCAGTCCTCTCTATATAGGACCGTATTGGAATGTAAGAAGAATTGGTAGGGTTACTTATGAGTTAGAATTTCCCACGAGTCTAGCTTCTATGCAACCAATATTCCATATGTCAATGATGAAGAAGTGTATTGGAGATCACTCTCTTGTGTTGCCTGTAGAAGAGATCAATATGGTAGACTCCTTGTCTTATGAAGAAGACCCCATTTCCATCTTGGATTTCCAAGTTTTGAAGCTCAAAAGTAAAGAAATAGCTTCGGTTAAGGTGTTATGAAAGAATCAAAAAGTTGAGAAAACATCTAAAGAGTCAGAACATGACATACGAGTGAGATACCCAAGTTTCTTTGAAACCATAGATAATGAAATAGAAGGTATAAATCATATAATACTCCCTTTAGCTTTTCCATAGTATTGTTGAAATCCTGCTTTTTCATGACTCGAGCCATCATTGGAGATGAATGATCCCAAGGGGGGATAATGTACCACCCTGTGGTCTCTTGACTTACTAACTCACTTAATAGTTTGTTCAAAGAGCTTGTAACCTGAATTTTTTCTAAGTGTTAAGAAGGACTTAGACACATATTTAAGCTCCTAAACTTTGATGATTCTACTTTCGACCTTCACGACCTTAGAACGTCGATTTTAAAGTTGATTTATGATCAGGGTAGTAAGTAGTACATCTCTAGTGACTTTCTGAATTTTCAAACAAGCGCAAGGGAAAGTTTGGATACAAAATAGTAGCTGCCGATGATATACCTGTCCTGCGCCCTCCATATTAGGGATACAGAGCACGCATCATGAGCTCTATTTCGATGCTATAGAGACTACGTCGTGCCCTCTATAGCACGCTCCAATATTTTCCAGTTCTGATTTTGCATAATTAAGGGGAATAAGGTTACTTATCCCCCCTAAAACCGTCCAAAAACACAAGATTTGCGCCTTTAAGATCTCAATACCTCATTATTCTCTTTCTTTCACTTCATGAAAACCCTACAGCCCTAAAGACCAAGAATCCATCTTTAAGTTCATGCTTTTAAAGAAACGGGTCAAGATTCGAGTTATATTCTTTAAACTAAGAAATATAAGGTATGTGAGGTTTTCCTAAACTACACGGGCTTATTGAAAATGTTTTGAGAAAGGTTTAAAGTTATGAAATCATGTATTTCCAAAGGGTTTTGAATTTATATTTACAATAATGCATTGTGAACCCTTTTGATCATAATGTTTTGGTCTTGAGGTGTTTCCCCCTTTAAATAGATGGAGACTCATATTTATATGTATATGTATGCATTTGATGTTTTTAAACTTCAATTTTAGGGCATGAATAATTGTACTCCCTCTTTTGTTATGGCATCCTCTTGATTCCCATGTCATAAATTGATGAGTTGCATATTTAGAAACATGATATAAATGTCTTTACTATTGTTATGGAATCTATTTTGGTTATGTACTGAAAGAGAGGGAGTTTTATTATTTAGATAAATAATAAGTGATGATTTTAAAGAGTTGCATGGTTTTCCACAATACACTTGACCACCAAATGTTTGTTGAAATGTTGAAAAGAGAGAATCCTTGCATAATTTGAAATATATTTTGAAAAGAAGAACTCCCTTGCATTATTAAATGTTTTTGGTGGTCAACTAGATTGATTCAATTGAAGGAACTAATTCATATTATTATATGGCTTAGGTACACGACTTGCAAGACTTGGTATGGCGATACAAAAATTAAAAAATCCTTGATAAATTTAGAACAGAACATAGATTTCAATTAGATTTTTAGATTTTAAATTCAGAAATATGAATGTTCAGAAAAGGTTAAAAATGGGCATAAAGAGAGTTAGGTGGTTACCCAAATAAGGCATGAGTTCAGACATTCATTGTCTGAAACTGTATTTTGCTGATACGTGTTATTATTTCCCCAAAAGGGATTATATGTTATCCTAGTGCCTTGTGGCGTATCAAAATTAGAAACTCCAACCCTTATAAAATATTTGGGTTGGGGGCTTGGACTTCGAGTCATTGGCGGACTCTATATAGCCCGTTGATGTGTGAGAAGATGCTAACACATTTGAGGCTTTTAACTCTAAATAATTGGGAAGACTTAAGAATCTTTTGTTGTTTTTGATTGTTTTTATTGTTTTAATGCAGATAGAAGTGATCGGGGAGGAAACCAAAGAAAAGAAGAATAAATCAGCTAAAATATGGTGCGAATAAGATAAAGTGTAACTGACGCCATTTCTGAAGTGTCGTCAGACATGGGACAGACTATCAAAGATGCCGTCAAGCTTAGATAGAACCTGAGGAGTTGAGATGAAATGTGACAACTTTTTGGAAGAGCTGTCAAATCTGTGACAATCCGTCAAAATTGTCGTCAACCTAAAGCAGATCATGTTGATTTCCAGTGAAAATGTGATGACATTTTTCATGCTCTGTCACATATTTGACATGCCTTCAAATTATCCATCAGAAGAATCAAAAGATAACAATTCACTGGAATATTTGACGATATCTTGCAGATGCCGTCAGACGTTTGACATGCCATCAAGATCGCGTCGTCTATTCCGAAGAGAAAAATGAAACCTTAATTTTTGTTTCCTTATTTAGAATTAAGTATTTATAGAACTTTTAGGGTTTTGAGAATTAATCATCTATTATTGAGGAGAAAAAATGATATTCTTTCCTCCCTCTCTCAAGAACAATATTTCAGTGTTTTGTCGTGTGATTCAAATACAAGTTCACTTTCAATTTCATTTATCATTGTAAGTTAATCCTTTCAGTTATGAATTTAAATTTCATGCTTGTTTCATGCGTCATGAGTAGCTAAACTTTTTTAACATGGATTATGGAATCTAGGGTTAGGTCATGATAAGGTGATAAATTAATTATTCAAGGTTTAATAGGTGTTAGGATTTCTTGACAACCCTGAGACTATAATTTATGTCTGTTGGTTGCAAACAATAGGTGTACCTACTTTGGTTTGCCTGAGAAAGAAATCATAAACAGTAGGAAGTAAGTTATCAGCAGGGACTAGAAAAGGCTTCATTTAATAATCAACGTTGTAACAAGCTTGATTAACCTTAGGTAAAGTCTGTGTAGTGATAAGTGATTCCCTAAGCCTGAGAGGATTAAGAAATTAGACGCTTGAATAGGTCGAGAGACATTTGAGCATACCATCGATAAAGATAGTTTGTCATCCTAACTACTATGAGAACCTTGAGTAGATTTCAGTATCTTTCATGTACCGTAAGCCCTAGTGAACATAATCCTTGTTATTTCATAAAATCTTGGTTACAAAGAATAAATTAAGAAGTGAAAATTGACTCTCTGTGAATCTCAAACCTTCATTTTTGGAAACAACAAACTACCAGTAAATTATTTTGTAAACAACTCAAATTTCACACCCTATACCCTGTAGGATTCCACCCCAACCTAGTTGGGTTTTATATTGACAACGATTGCTTACACCCATTCAAAAGTGTAATTGGAGCATTATCAAAAATGGCGCCGTTGCCGGGAAATACAGTTGTAGACTAAAAGTTTGTGCGCAGAAAGTTACTAATAGTTATGTTTCCTGGATTTCAGATTATATGTTGTTTTTGTCTATTGTAGGTACTATGTTGTTTATTCCAAAAACAAGAAGTTTTGGAGAACCGCTATTACCAATCAATCCGGAACCTCAACTGATAGGGAGAATGGCTGAGCAATCGGAGATAGAAAGACTAGCTTCTTTGGCCAGGGCTCAGGTGAATGTGCAGAATATAGGTCAACAAAAACATCACTAGAACCTTGATGATAAGGATTTGGGTGATGAGGAATTGTTAAATCCTCAAAACCCAAGGCGAGCTGAGAAAATTGCTGCACTAGTGCAACAAAATATCAATAGAAATCGTCTAATCCGAGGAAGGTATGGCCAACATCCTGTTCAATATAACGCTAATAAAGATGATGAAGGAATGGACAAAGCTGGTGTAATAGGTGCTATCATTCCTCCACTGTTTGCACCAGGTGTAAAATTCAGCATAACAAGCACCATGATCTAACTCCAGAATCTAAAGGGGTTGTTCGGAGGCTTACCTAGTGATGAACCGAACATGTATTTGGTGAACTTTATCACTATTTGCAAATATTTCAACAATTGAGGAGTGAGCCAGAATGTAATCAGATTGAGGTTGTTTCCGTTCTCTCTGTCTGGAGAGGCAACAAAGTGGCTGAACGAGTTGGATCCCAATTCTATAACCAACTGGAGACAGTTGAATAATGCATTCTTAGAACTATTTTTTCCACCCTTCAGAAGGGTACAGTTGAAGGAAGCGATCAGTGACTTCAAAAAGCTCCCGACTGAAGCATTGTACGAAACTTAGGAGAGATTTAAGAAGAATCTTACACAATGTCCGAACCACAACATGGCGAACTTGCACTTGATAGAGACTTTGTACAGAGCATTTAACTCTGTGACAAAGAAAATTGTTGTAGGTGGTTCGTTCATTGACCTCTCTTTTCTAGCGGCTTCTGACATGCTGAATAGAATGACCAAGCAGAGTCGGGCTTGGCACACTAGGGATTCTGTAGTGCCTAGCCTGACTGTTGCTGGTGGTATAACTGTGGATTAGTGTAGAAGGGATAAGGAGCGAGATCAGGAGATGGCCCATTTGAATACACAAATGGACTTGCTTGCCAACCACTTGCTATATGGGAAGACTGAAATAGTTAAGGATGTGGAATCTCAGGGTACTTTTTCTACAGGTGCTGATGCGGAGCCAAACTATGTGAGTAATCAGGGGGGTTTCTGAGGCAACAACCAAGGGAACCAAGGTCAGAACTTCTATGACAATCCTGATTATAAAGATAGGGAGCAGGGATACTGGAGAAACAATAATGATAGGAGTGGTTTGTATGTTTCTCCTGAAAGTCAGGATGCTGCAACAACTAGCTCTGGCAAGTTGTCCATGGAGGACATGATGGAAAATTTGTTGAAGGGAGTTTAAGCTACCAACTCGGGGGTAACTACTATGAAGAGTGAATTCTCTTCCCTCAGTTAGTTGGTTAGCTCATACTTTGCTTCTATTAAGCAGTTGGAGCAACAGATGAGCCAAGTTTCTGCTACACTAAACCAGAGAAAAATTGGTACTTTACCTAGTGAAATGGTTCAGAACTCGAGGAATAATGGCTTGTGTATGGCGATTACCACTAGGAGTGGTAGGATGTTATTTGGCCCTTCTGTGGGAAAATCTATGAAGAATAAGGTAAGTGTTGATGAACCCGAAGAACCTAGTCCAGTGGAGTCTAAGAAGTTGAGTAGTTCTGTTGATATATCTTATAAAGGAAAATATAAGGTGAAGAAGTGGTATTGAAAGAAATGCCAAGACCACCACCTCCCTTTTCTCAGAGATTGAAGAAGAAAGCAGATGATGAAAAATTTAGCAAATTCATGGTAATGCTAAACAACTGACAGTGGATATACCATTGATGGAGGAACTTGAGCAAATGACAAACTACGCTAAATTTATGAAGGATTTGTTAAAAAAGAAATGAAAGGAAATCTGTGAGCCGGTAGAAAACATTCACCACTGTAGTGTTGTTTCTTCACAATCCTTAGTGTAGAAAAATCCTGACCAAGGAGCATTTACCATACAGTGCACAGTTGGGTCCATGAAGTTTACCCAAGCTTTATGTGACTTAGGAGCAAGTATTAATCTGATGCCACTTGATATCTACAAGAAGCTTGGATTTGGGGAATCTACCACCTCAACGATGCATCTTGTGATGGCAGACAGATAAGGGAAACAACCAGTTGGTATATTGAATGATGTGCCAATAAAGGTGGATGACTTTATTCTGCCTGCAGATTTTGTGATATTGGATTGTGATGTTGATTTTGATGTACCCATCATTTTGGTAGGAACACTATTATCCACGAGAAGAGTATTGGTTGATACAGAGCTAAATGAGCTAAAGTTCAGGTATGAAAAAAAAAGGCCAAGTTCAAAATACATCCTCCTATGAAGCAGTTAGAGGAGATAAATATCTTTTTGGTTGTGGATGTATAACATGAAAATGGTAATAAGGTATAGAAACGGTATCTTGACGAAGTCTGAGTAGTCGGGATAACCATGTCGTGTTGCGACATTAAATCAGGCGCTATTTAGGAGGCAACCCAAAGTTTTAATTTTATTGCACTAGTGTTTTTTTTGTAGCTAAGAGTTGTACAAAGGAGGTGAAATGGTTGCAGTTAGCTTAAGAAGGTTGACGATAATTTTGACGGGCAGTCATAAGTATGACAAGTCGTGAGAAATATCGTCAAAACAATCAAGTCATAGCCTTATACTATTAAGGTTAAAAATAATTTTGAAGCTCCATACGACCTCTGACGCGCCGTTAAAAATGCCGTCAAATGTGTTGGGCCTAGTTTACAAATTTCAAGCTAACAACAACAACTGTTTACATTCCCGCGTACTATAGATTTTTTTCTTTTAGTTTTGGTTTTCTTTCCTTAGTTATTTCCCTTCCTTTTTCAAATTCGTTTCCATCTAGGCAAAATTTTAAAACTTTCCTTGTAAGTGGAAGCTTTAGAGTTAAGTCAAGAAACTTTCCCTCTTTTTCATCTAAATCTTCTCTCACACACAATTCTAAGTGCTCAAAGTACACCAGTTTAGTGTCGACATCCAGGTATGAGAAAAACTTCAACTTCATCTTTCTTTGGATAAATTGTGAACTACAAGAAACCTTGGTTTCAAAGGAATGGGATGAACCCATTAACATGTTTCAAGCTCCTTTGAAAACTAGGGTTTGTAGTGTTATGCTGTACAAATTCATTCAAATTTCAGTTAAATAACATGATCTAAGTTGAAATTCAGAATAATGGTAGATGAAAAATCAAGTAAAAAGGAATTGAAAGTTGTAATTTTGTCTGACGACAATTTTTATGGCCTTTCACCAGTGTGACGCCTATTCAAAAATGCCGTCAAAAGTTGAGAAAATATTGTGGGTTCTATATTAGGTGATGCCACTTCTGAAGCCCCGTCACACCCGTGACGGCAAATCAGAAAGGTCGTCAAACCTTCAAACTAAAAACAGTAATCATGTTAAACTAAGGTGATTCTTTTTCTTCTCTTGTTTGATTGTGGACACTAATTGAGGATTTCTATGTTGTTGCAGAACGAATCATGGAACCCAAGAAAAAGAATCCAAACACACCAAAGAAATAAGCTAAAGAGAGTGTACCTCAAAAACTTTTCAATGAGGACTCTGATTCTGAAGACGAAGAACCATTACTCAGATAGACAAGAAAGAGGGCTAATCTAAAGTCACCACCTCCACCGAAGCCTATTGAGGTGGAGGATACTGATGATACTGAGTTAAAAACCTCATCTGAGCAAGCATCGGAGAAATAAGGATTAGAACACACTGAGCAGGAGTTTGAGGACACTAACAAAGAATTCGAAAATGAGATTTTTGATAGGCCTGTAGCTGAAGAAACTGTGTATGAATAACCATAATCGAAGCAGCAAGGTGATAAGGATTGTCCAGTACAGGGAACTTTGGTGAAATGCAAAAAACCCAAAATTAGAAATAATACGAGATGGAACATCCCTGGGGATGAAAAGATCTTTTGGGATGGACTTCGCAGAACTGATTGAAGAAGTGCTAGAAGGCCAATTTTAGAGGAGAAAAAGATTATCACTATAGGGTTGATCAGATTCCTTAAGGTGATGCAAAAACTCAAGGATTATAGCTTGGAGTGGACTACTAGAGAAAATGGTTCTTACTGCCCTTCATTAGTCTAGGATTTCTACGCAAACTACCAAGCTACAATTGAAAATATGTGCAAAGATGGGGACAGAACTTTAGATAAGCCTTTACTGACCAAAGTTGTAGTACGTCGGGTGATGGTGGATATATCAGACACCACCATAAATAGGTTCATTTATGGGATAGCCTTCATCTCGCGAGCCACTTTACCTACCTTATATGCTCGGTTAAAGCATCAGGAAAATCAGTGCAAATGGATAGCGACTCTCATAGAAGATAGAGAACCTGAGTGGCTGAATAATGCTACAGAAAAGATAACCAAAGCATACCTAAATTTAGAGGCAAGATTTTGGTGGGGTTTAGTGCGGATTCATCTGATACCCACCGAGGGAGACAACATATTAGGGTATCATCGAGCGATATTGGTTGCAATCTTGATGGATAGAACTCCCTTGGATTTCGAAGAAATTATAGCGGAAGAGAACAAGATTCAGCTTGCAACACCCGATGCTGCATATCCATTCCCACGTCTGATTACTAGGTTGTGTAAAGATGCTAATGTACCTAAGATTTTAGGTATTGATGATGAGTTACATGCCAAGAAGACCCACAACCTTGTCAGAAAAGATAAACTTCATTCGGGCTTGAGACTTGATCGAGATGCAATTGGTGCAGCAGATCCTCCAATCACAGAGACTGTTTCACCACCAAATATAGGGGTGTAAAGCTCTGAAGCTATACCACCATCACTAGTATTTTCAGCTCAAGCAGGCTCAGTGCCTCAAAGTTAGCCGACTATTTAAGCCTTATAACACCAACATGCATTGCTTTCAACATGCTAAATTTTAGAAAGATAGCAAGGAAAGAGCAGTGGTGTGAGGATTAGTTGCAACTTTTTGCCAAACAATTTGCTTCTACTATGGACAAGAGAATAAAGTCTGCTCTTGATCCTTATCCATCTCTTCCTGGAAGGGTTATGGAATTAGAGAACAAGTTTAATGCCTAAAAAATAGATATGTCAGGTACAGAGATGGCACAGTTTAGGACTGCACTGAGCAAAGTCAAAGCAGATGCAAAAATCTTATAGCAACACTAATTCATGGTACTGGAAGATACAAGTATGGATAAGTATGAGGGTGAAATTCCCTTACTTGATCTCACTGCAGACTCACCAAAGGGGAAGAAGAAAAAAGACCATAAGAAAGGAAAAAATAAGAGAGAAGATGCTAATAACGAAGAAGAAGGGAAGGTAAATAAAAAAGCAAAAAATAAAGTTGAGAAAGTTGTCGCATAGAAGATAGTGCAAGCAAGTGATGAAGAAGCAGATACTGACAAAGAAAATCTAAAAAAGGCCATAAAAGTATCCCTAGAGAACAATTGGAAGTGGGAAGAAGCCCTGCGAGCAAGAGTTATAGGAGCCTTCTCTAGTAGGGCAGCTGCACCAGAACAACAAAAAGCTCCTGCTGAAGATAAGACTGCTAAAGGGTGGGGGACCTATGATTTTGATGCTTGACCACTTTAGGTATGTCTTAAATCCCTTTTTCATTATACTTTCAATCTTAAGTTGAGGGTGTAGGGCATATGTTGTTGTAAAAATAAAAATTTTTGTAGATAATTAGGAACAATACAAGTACTTGAGGCAGTAAAATGTATTTGTGATTTTTGAAAATTTCTCCATTGATCTGATTTTATAACTGTGTGAATTGCATCTGGTTATGACCATTATGAATCTTTATTATGGCATTAGTTCTGGTAACATTAGACTTTTTGCTAAACAGCTTGCATAAACTAAAAGAGTAGTAATTGGTGATATGCTCGTGTGCCAAGTGTGTGAAAGGTTTAGTGAGTTCCCATTGTATGCCGAAGCTAGAACTTGCCTGGTTTTTCTTGCCTAGGTTGAAGGATGGGGGTTAGGAAAGGATCATAGGCCATGTTTGCCGTTTAGTCCACTTTTAGCCAAAATGACTTTCCCTAAATGCATGATATCCCTTGACCCTTTTTTCTTTTGAGCTTTAATGACCATTTCTTGTTATGACACCTATCACTTCCCATTTATATCACAATGAACCTGTTTTGGCCCTGGTCCTCCTTGGATACTGTGCACCTTAACTCAGGCAAATAGCCTAAGTTGAGGGTGGCTATCATAGAGGTGCATGATGTCTAATAAGTATGAAGAAGGTTTGATTAAAAAGAAAAAAAATTTAAAAGCCTGATATAGTAGAAAAAGCGTAAGAAAAAGAAAAAGATGGTGAAGAGAAAGCACTAAGTTCTAAAAAGACCGCAATCATTCAGAAAGTGTGATCAAGAATGAATAAAAAATAGAAAAACGCTAAGAGGTTCCCAAAAGAGTGGTGTAGTATCAAGGAGGCTTAGTCACTTTAAATAGACGTGAACACCATTCCATCCCCAATCCTACATTCCAAGCTGAGAAAAACACCTATAGTGATCCTAGCTTACTTGTCTGAACACCTTGGTCATGAAGATAAGGGCAAGAATATGGCATATGACATGCAATTATTGGAAATGTTTTCTGAGGGCGAGTGTCTCTTGATTATCCCTATGTGATTAAGTGATATCTAATATGAGTGAATAGAGGATTTCCTTGTTGTGAGGGCATACTGAGTATGTTTCCAGTTGAAAACTTGTTTGGATAGTGCAATGCTTTTATATGCATGGTTGTTGCTGAATTTATTCCAAATCTTGATTCTTGTGTGTTATAGGGATGTTTTTCAATAGCATACATACTGGAGTTTGAACCAGTTGACCTTGGAGAAGGTAAAGTGTGTTTGAGCTTATGTGAATGAGTGACTTCCTATTGTACTTTGTATCTTCCTAGTTATGTTTTGGTTGCTTGAGGACAAGCAATTATTTTAAGTTGAGGGTGTTGATGTGTGAGCAGATGCTAAAACATTTGAGGCTTTTAACTCTAAATAGTTATCAAGCCTTAAGCTTAGATTGTTTTTATTATTTTAATACAGATATAAGTGATCAGGGAGGAAACCAAGGAAAAGAAGAATAAATCAGCTGAAATTTGGTGCGAATAAGCTAAAGTGTAAATGACGCCATTTCTGAAGCGTTGTTAGACATGGGACAGGATGTCAAAGTTGCCGTCAAGCTTAGACAGAACCTAAGGAGTTGAGATAAAATATGACGACATTTCAGAAGCGCCATCAAATCTGTGATGAGGCATCAAAATTGTCGTCAACCTGAAGCAGATCATGCTGATTTCCAGTGAAGATGTGATGACATTTTTCACGCGCCGTGACATATTTGACACGCCGTTAGATTTGCCATCAGAATAATCAAAAGATAACAATTCACTGGAATCTTTGGCGACATCTTGGAAATAAGGTCAAATGTTTGACACGCCGTCAAGATCACCGTCGTCTATTCCGAAGAGAAAATTGAAACCTTAATTGTTGATTCCTTATTTATAATTAAGTATTTATAGCACTTTTAGGGTTTTGAGCACTAATCATCTATATTGAGGAGAAAAAGTGATATTCTTTCCTCTCTATCTCAAGAATAATATTTCAGTGTTTTGCCGTGTGATTCAAATACAAGTTCACTTTCAATATCATTCATCATTGTAAGCTAATCCTTTCAGTTATGAATTCAAATTGCATTCTCGTTTCATGCGTCATGTGTAGATAAACTCTTTTAACATGGATTATGGAATCTAAGGTTAGGTCATGATAAGGTGATAAATTAAATATTCAAGGTTTAATAGGTGTTAGGATTTCTTGATAACTCTAAGGCTATAATTTATGTCTGTTGGTTGCAAACAATTGGCGTACCTACTTTGGTTTGCTTGAGAAAGAAATCATAAACAGTAGGAAGTGAGTTATCAACAGGGACTCGAAAAGGCTTCGTTTAATAATCAACATTATAATAAGGTTGATTAAACTGAGGTAAAGTCTGTGTAGTGATAAGTGATTTCCTACGTCTGAGAGGATTAGGAAATTAGACGCTTGAATAGGCCGAGAGACATTTGAGCATACCATCAATAAAAATAGCTTGTCATCCCAACTACCGTGAGAAACTTGAGTAGATTTTAGTATCTTTCATGTACAATAAGTCCTAGTGAACATAATCTTGGTTATTTCATAAAATCTTGGTTACAAACAATAAATTCAGAAGTGAAAATTGACTCTCTGTGAAACTCAAACCCCTATTTTCAAAAACAGCAAACTACCAGTAAATTATTTCATAAAAAACTCGAAGTTTGCACCCTATTCCCTGTGGGATTTGACCCCAACCTAGTTGGATTTTATATTGACAACGATCTCTTACACCCAATCAAGAGTGTAGTTTGAGTGTTATCAAAAATGGCGTCGTTGCCGGGGAATATGGTTGTAGACTAAAAGTTTGTGCACAGAAAGTTACTGATAGTTAAGTTTCCTGGATTAATGACTATTTATTGATTTTGTCTATTGTAGGTACTGTGTTGTTTATGCCAAAAACAAGAAGTTCTGGAGAACTACTTTTACCAATCAATCCGGAACCTCACCTGATACGGAGAATGACTGAGGAACAGGAGGCAGAAAGACTAAATGCATTGGTCAGGGCTCCAGTGAATGCACAGAATATGGGTAAACAAGCACGTCAGGAGATCCCTGATGATGAAGACTTGGGTGATGAGGAATTTCTGAATCCTCAAAATCCAAGGCGAGCTGAGCAAATTGCTGCACTAGTGGAGCAAAATATCAATAGAAACCATCTAATCTGAGGAAGTTATGGCCAACACCCTTTTCAATATAAGGCTGATGAAGATGATGAAGGAATGGATGGAGCTAGTGCAACAAGCATTATCATTCCTCCATCGTTGGTATTACGTGCAAAATTCAGCATAACAAGCACCATGATCCAACTCCTGAATCTGAAGTAGTTGTTCAGAGGCTTACCTGGTGACGACGCGAACATGTATTTGGTGAACTTCATCACTATTTGAAAATCTTTTGATAATTCGGGAATAAGCCAGAATACGATCAGGTTGAGGTTGTTTCCGTTGGAGAGTCTGGAGAGGCAATAATGTGGCTAAACCAGTTGGATCCCGATTCTATAACCAACTGGAGACTGTTGAAAGATGCGTTCTTAGAATAGTTCTTTCCACCCTCCAGAAGGATACAGTTGAGGGACGAGATCAGTAACTTCAGACAACTCCCGACTAAAGCATTGCCCAAAACCTGGGAGAGATTTAAGAAGAAGCTTGCACAATGTCAGAAACATAAAATGACGGACTTGCAATTGATAGAGACTTTGTACAGAGCATTCAACTATGTGACAAAGCCAATTGTTGACAACGCTGTAGGTGGTTCATTCATTGACCTCTCTTTTCTAGCGGCTTCTGACATGCAGAATAGAATGCCTAAGTAGAGTTGGGCTTGGCATACTAGGGATTCTATAGTGTCTAGCCCAAATTTTGCTGGTGGTATAACTGCAGAGCATCATAGAAGGGATGATGAGCGAGATCAGGAAATGGTCTATTTGAAGACACAGATGGACTTACTGGCCAAGCACTTGCTATCTGGCAAGACTAAAATGGTTAAGGTTGTGGAATCTCAAGGTACTATTTCTACAGTTGCTGATGCGGAGGCAAACTATGTAAGTAATCAGGGGGTTTCTGAGGCAACAGCCAAGGGAACCAAGGTTGGAACTTCTATGACAATCCTGATTATAAAGATAGGGAGCAGGGACACTGGAAAAATAATAATGACAGGAGTGGTTTGTAAGTTCCTCCTGGAAGTCAGGATACTGCAACAACTAGCTCTGGCAATATTTCCAGGGAAGATATGATGGAAAATTTGTTAAAGGGAGTTGAAGCTACCAACTCGAGGGTAACGACTATGAAGAGTGAATTCTCTACCCTCAGTCAGTTGGTTAGCTCATACTCTACTTCTATTAAGCATTTGGAGCAGAAGATGAGCCAACTTTCTGCAACACTAAACCAGAGAAAAATTAGTACTTTACCTAGTGAAATATTTCAGAACCCGAGGAATAATGGCTCGTGTATGACGATTACCACTAAAACTGGTAGGATGTTATTTTGCCCTTCTGTGGGAGAATCTATGGAGAATAAGGTAAGTGTTGATGAACCCAAAGAACTTAGTTCAGTGGAGTCTGAAAAGTTGAGTAGTTCTATTGATACATCTGATAAAGGAAAAGATAAGGTGAAGAAGTGGTATTGAAAGAAATGCCAAGACTACCACCTTCTTTTCCTCAGAGATTGAAGAAGAAAACAGATGATGAAAAATTTAGAAAATTCATGGTAATGCTGAAACAACTGACAGTGGATGTACCATTGATGAAGGCACTTGAGCAAATGCCAAACTACGCTAAATTTATGAAGGATTTGTTAACAAATAAGAGGAAGGTAAGTTGTGAGCCGATGGACAACATCCACTACTTTAGTGTTGTTTCTTCACAATCCTTAGTGCAGAAAAAGAATGACCATGGAGCATTTACCATACCGTGCACAGTTGGGTCCATGAAGTTTACCCAATCTTTATGTGACTTAGGAGCAAGTATTAATCTGATGCCACTAGATATCTACAAGAAGCTTGTATTTGGGGAATTTACCCCCACAACGATGCATCTTGTGATGGCAGACAGATCAGGGAAATAACAAGTTGGTATATTTAATGATGTGCCGATAAAGGTGGATGACTTTATTCTGCCTGCAGCTTTTGTGATATTGGATTGTGATGTTGATTTTGAGGTACCCATCATTTTGGTTAGACCACTAATAGCCACGGAAGTGTATTGGTTGATACAGAGCTAAATGAGCTAAATTTTAGGTATGAAAAAAAGAAGGCCAGGTTCAAAATACATCCTCCTATAAAGTAGTTAGAGGGGATGAATATCTTTTTGGTTGTGGATGTATTACACGAAAATGGTAATGAGGTATAGACATGGTATCTTGATGAAATTTGAGTAGTCGTGATAACCAAGTCATGCCGCGGCGTTAAATCGGGCGCTATTTGGGAGGCTACCCAAAGTTTTAATTTAATTGCACTAGTGTTTTTAATTTTTTATTTTGTAGCTAAGAGTTGTACAAAGGAGGTAAAATGTTTGCAGTTAGTTTAAAAAGTTTGACGATAATTTTGTCGGACTGTTACAAGTATTACAAGTCATGAGAAATGTTGTCAAAACAATCAAGTCAAAGCCTTGTACTGTTAAGGCTGCCGACAATTTTGAAACACCGTCCAAACTGTGACGCACCATTAAAAATGTTGTTGAACGAGTTGGGCCCAGTTTAAAAATTTTGAGCTAACCCGTCCCAGCAACAACTGTTTACATTCCTACGTACTATAGATATTTTTCTTTTAGTTTTGGTTTTCTTTCCTTAGTTAGTTATTTCCCTTCCTTTTCAAATTTGTTTCTATCTAAGGAAAATCTTAAAACTTTCCTTGTAAATTGAAGGTTGAGAGTTAAGTCAAGAAACCTTCCCTCTCTCTCATCTAAATCTTCTCTCACACACAATTCTAAGTGCTCAAAGTACACCAGTTTAGTGTCGACATCCAGGTATGAGAAAAACTTCAACTTTATCTTTCTTTGGATAAATTGTGAACAAGCAGAAACCTTGGTTTCAAAGGAATGAGCTGAACCCGTTAATATGTTTCAAGCTCTTTCAAAAACTAGGGTTTGTAGTGTTATGCTTTACAACTTTATTGAAATTTTAGTTAAATAACATGACCTAATTTGAATCTGAGAATAATGGTAGATGAAAAATCAAGCAAAAAGGAATTGGAAGTTGTAATTTTATATGATGATAATTTTTACGGCCTTTCACTTGTGTGACGGCTATTCAAAAATGCCGTCAAAAGTTGAGAAAATATTGTGGGTTCTGTATAAGGTGGATGATCCTTGTGAAGCACCGTCACACCCGTGACGGCAAATCAAAAACGTCGTCATACCTTCGAACTAAAAACGGTAATCATGTTAAACTGAGATGATCCTTTTTCTTCTCTTGTTTGAGTGTGTACACTAATTAAATATTTTTATGTTGTTGTAGAACTGAGCATGGAACCGAAGAAAAAGAATCCAACCACACCAAAGAAAGAGGCTAAAGAGAATGTGCCTCAAAAACTTGTCAATGAGGACTCTGATTATGAAGACGACGAACCATTACTCGGATGGACAAGAAAAAGGTCTAGTCCAAAGGCACCACCTCCACCGAAGCCTATTGAGGTGGAGGATACTGATGATACTAAGTTAGCAACCTCATCTGAGCAAACATAGGAGGAAAAATGATCAGAACACATTGAGCAGGAGTTTGACGAAACTGAACAAGAATTTGAAAATAAGAATTCTGAGTGGCCTGCAGCTGAAGAAACTGAGTCTAAATCACCATCATCGGAGGAGCAAGGTAATAAGTTGGATTTGAACCCAATCTAGTTAGATTTTATATTTACAACAATAGCTTACACCCATTCAAGACTTTAGTTTTAGCATTATCACTCATGGGTTTATAGACTTGTAGGGTCTACCACCTAGCTCAAAAGTAAGACAAAGAGTAAGTCATGGTTTCAATGATATATTTCAAAGTCTTTTAAGTATGCCCATGTGTTTTCCTATATATTATGTATCGTGTTTTATAAATTGCTCTCACTTATGTTATATATAAATATATTATTTTGGATTTCTCTGCGTACTGATACCAATGTATTGACCCCTAATATTTCAAGATCTGAGGCACAGTCTCGAGGTTCAACTAAGCAGTAGGATGATTTCTGTCAGAGATTGCAGTTGGTGAGCTTCCCTTATTTTGGAAGGCTTGTTCTAGAATATTGTTATTCTATTTGATTCATGGTCCAACTGGGGGCCTTGTCCCAATTTTCAAGACAAATATTGATCTTCCTATTGTCAGTGATTTTGCAGACTAGTATCATATGATTTTGAATGTCATGAACTCAAATTTTGTACTTTTTAGTTGACTTAAGTGATTTACCATGTTTCTGTCTTTATTATCTTTACGGCATTACTTCATAGGATATGAATGGCATGCATGATTTCTAGATAGAGAAGGGCATCGAGGCTTTTTTAGTTCGTTATGCTCGTTGCGGATAAGGCCTTAGCTCGGGTCATGACACTACTAACTCATACTCAGGGTGGGCCCCATACTATGAGGGGGCTGACTTGAATTAGACATTGCACTGTAAAGCTTTCCCTCTGTATTGGGTCTCAAACCGCGACCACACCTCTATTCGTAGATGGATCAAAGTACTATTTGAGGGAACTTTGTTTATTACTCACCTACTAAATCATTCCTCCTTCACCCAATATGTTCCAAAGCCCCTAAGTATGACCAAACCATTATAATAACACATTCTTTACTTCAAAAATAAAAACTTGCAAGAATAAAGGCTATGGTTAAAACTTAAGGCCCATCTCTCTTGCATTCTTTAAGGAATTTCTCATTAAAAAGGCATGTTGAATACTTCCTTACTTAATAATCATTATATTGTGATATTTACTTGATAATCATATGTTTTAATGGTGGTTTAAATCTACGGTTGAGGGATTTGGTTGTAAAAAAGTTATATTGGATGACCGTTGTATGCTTGCTTTATGCAATAGTATTCTATTTTTTTTGGGGTGGCTATTGGTGACTTTAGCCAAAACCTCAGTCCATGCAGCTAGAATTCACTGGAGCCCCACCAATTAGGGGTATCGTACCTCAATAGCACGTGAGTTAATACAGATCGGTAAAAATATACATTGTTTAGGATAAATTTTTAATGGTCATGGCATTATATTCCCTATCCCCTGTATCATACTTTACTTTTATTATGGATTATGAAGAAGTGTTTTATGACTGATTTTGGTAAAAAAAATATTTTATCCCTTTCCCTGGGTTACATGCCAGTACTCATCATACGGATCATCTCCATACGGTACATCAATTTATGATGTTGGTTCAAAGGCCTTTTCTTCTGATCCTGTGTAGTTTTAGGGTATTCGTTTCCTCTAATGGATAGTTGTTTAGAAATGGTGGTCCCTTTATCATCCAGAAGACAATGTTATTTAGTTATTTTACCATTTTTGTACTTTTTGTTTTTCTATTGTCAAAGTCAAGGTCATATCTTGACTTATTAGAGGTTTTAAGAATAGAGAATTTGTAGATGGTATTGGGTTACTATTTTTAGGATTTCTTTTTGACTTATGAATTTCATTTTATGGTCTATCCAATATTTGATTTAATGGGTTGGCTTTCTCAAAATTCTTATGATACTATGCTTATGATGTAAAGTTATGGGGTCATCTCGATCCTTTGTTGGCTTTAGGTGTCGGTTATGGCCAGGGCCCCGATTTGGGTCTTGAAAAGCTTGGTATAAGAACATGATTTAGGGTCACTAGGTATTACAATGTTCTGTCAAGTAGAGTCCTGTTTATAGGTGAGTAGTGTGTCACACTTATAAGGGGGAGGCTATGAAGCATTTAGGAATTTTACCCTTCTTTGTGTTCTATTTTGTGCTAGAGGGTCTAGTTACTATGAATCTCTCTTAACTCCTGACCTTCTCACATTTAAGATCATACCTTCATAAAGTTTTGATGGCCGTAGAAATTCAGCAGAAGTTTCCATCCCAATAGGGATAAATGCTAATGATATTTAATTACCTATAAGATGCAAACTCGGTATAAGACCCATACACCTAAATTCACTACTCCCACTGGGATCCTACTAACACTAACTAGTACTTTTTGAGCTCCTTGGGAAAGCATTAACCATAATCAGTCTCCTCAGAGAGATGTCTCAAATGCTGAGTTTCAATAGTCTATTCACAAATATTCATAGATTGTGGCATTACAGTACCGTCGATCTGATCACATTGACCCTATCAATGTATCATCTAAAGTAATTTATGTTGGTCAATTTATGAGGCTGAATCCCCCAACTTTTATAGATTCTAAGGTTCAAGAGAATCTTCATGTGTTTGTAGTCGAGATGGAAAAGATCCTAAGAGTTATGTATGCTAGTGATATAGGTGGTAGATTTCGTAGATTACCAGTTGAAAGGATTGGCTTACAAGTGGTATGATGATCCCGATGTGTTGAGAGGTCAAAATATTAAGCCAGCAGCATGAGTAAAGTTCTTTGATACTTTCCTTAACCACTTCTCTCCTCAGGAGTTGGGGGAATGAAAGGCAGAGGAGTTTGTAAATCTGAAGCAAATGAAAATGAGTGTCAAAGAGTATGCACTTAATTTCACCCAATTGTCTCGTTATGCTCCTTATCTTATTTCCAATATGAGGTTTAGGATGAAGAAGATTGCTTCAGATCTGTCTTATGATTTAGTACTAGAGTGTAAGCCTATTATGCTAAACAATGACATGGATATATCAAGGGTAGTGGTTTATATACAATAGGTGAAGTATTAAAAAAAGAAGTAGGCAAAAATAATGGAAAGACAAAGTAAGAAGTCTATGTGTGCACAACAGGATGAGAGATATCAGAACCATGAGAAAAGGGGGAGGCAATGGTTCAAGAAGACGTGGGGTAGTTCTCATACGTAAGATAGTGCGCTAGTCCCCAAGCATTTAAGTGATCAATTCTTAAATCCTAGTAATGGCCCTAGGGCACAGGGTGATCAGTCTCAGGATACTGTAGCTTATTCAACCCCACCTTTCCCTCCTTATTAAATTTATTGAAAGCCTTACCATGGATATTGTTATGAGGGAAAGAACTTATGCTTTAATTGTGGTCAACCAGATCATATGTAGTGAGATTGCCCTTTAGGGAGAGGTGCATCTGGGCGAATAATTCTTTGGCTGCAACTTTTCTAGTTTCTGCTACAATGGTTTCGGCTTATAGGACAGTAAATAAATGTAGTAGCCTATATTAACTTTCCACTCATTCGAAATCGGAGGCATCCCCACATGTTGTCATTGGTATGTCATAAATTTTCTCTTGTGATGTTTATGTCTTGCTTGATTCTAGTTCTACCTTATCCTATATGACTCTGTATGTGGTTTTACACTTTTGTATTGGTTCCAAAAATATTTTTTACCACTTCTTAGTTTATACGTTGGTGGGTGAGTCTATTATTGCAGCAAAAATTTGTAGCAGTTATATTGTGTCCATATTTCATAAAGAGATAGTGGTAGATTTGATAGGGCTTGATATGGTGGATTTTTATGGATCTTAGGAATGGATTGACTTCACTCTTGCTATGCTACTATGGACTGTAGGAACTGATAAGCTATTTTTCAATTTTCAAATAAACTGGTGATAGAATGGGAGGAAATTTTAATACCTAAGGGGAAGCTAATTTCTTATCTTAGAGCTCAATTGATATCTGAGGGGTACTAGTATTGTTTAGTTAGGATGAAATACTCTTACTCTAAAAGTCTATCGTGGGAGTCCATTCCTGTGGTTAAAAAATTTTCTAAAGTTTTTCCCTAATGATCTTCCAGAGATTCATGTCGATAGGGAAATAGAATTTGGAATTTATTTTCTACCCGGCACCTGTACCAACTCCATTCCACCATATAGGATGTCATTGATGTTTCTAAAAGAGCTAAAATGAGAAATTAAAAGACCTCCTTAATAAGGAATTTATCTCCTAGTGTTTCTCTTTGTGGAACTCTTGTGCTTTTCGTGCAAAAAAATGGGTGTCTTTGGATATGTATAGATTACCATTAGCTGAATAAGGTCATCAAAAACATAAGTATCCTCTTCCTAAGATTGATGACCTTTTTGATTAGCTTCAGGGTGCTATGTATTTTTCAAAGAGATACCTCTATTCGGGTTAACATCAGTTAAAGATTACGGAAGTTGACATTCCTAAGACTCCCTTTTAAACCCATTATGTCCATTATAATTTTTTGTTCCTTATGCATTGACTAATGCTCCAACTTCTTTCATGAACATTATGAACATAGTGTTTAGATAGTTTCTTAGTTTTTCTTCGTAGTTTTAGTTGATGATATCTTTGTGTATTCCAAAAGTAATGAGGATCATGGCAATCACCTTTGAATTATATTGCAAACACTTAATAATCAGGAGTTGTATGTGAAATTTTCTAAGTATGAATTTTGGTTAAGTGTTGTGACTTTTTTTGGGCATGTCATCTCTAGTGAAGGGATTAAGGTGGATCCACAGAATATTGAGGTGGTAAAGAAATGGACTAGTCCCACGAATCCAACTAACATTAGAAGCTTCTTTGTCTTGGCCATCTATTATTATAGATTTATGGAGAGTTTTTTTGTCTATTGTAGCATCTCTTTTGAGATAGACTCAAAAGAAGCTGAAACTTTTATGGCCTAATGCTTGTGAGGGATGTTTAGTGAAACTTAAGGATCGTTTAACTACTGCTCCTTTCTTGACTCTTTTTGAAAGTACTAAGGGGTTTGTTGTGTATTGTGATGCATGTATGGTGTGACTTGGTTATGTTCTAATGTAGGAGAGAAAGGTTGCAGTTTATTCTTCAATAAAATTTAAAGTGCACGAGAGGAATCACCTACTCATAATCTAGATTTAGTGGCAGTGGTTTTTGCATTGAAAATTTTGCAGCATTATTTCTATATACGATATCTACTAAGACCATAAGATTTTGCAATATGTATTCACCTAGAAGGAATTAAACCTCAGACATAGGAGGTAGCTTGAATTACTTATGGATTATGACATTAGCCTGCACTACCACCCAAGTAAAGCTACTATTGTTGCTGATGCTCTTAGCAAGTTGTCCATAGAGATCTTTTCTCATATTGAGGAGGAAAAAAGAGTATTGGTAAATAATATTAATGGGCTAAAAAATTTTGGAGTCAGCCTTTTGGAGTCTGAAGAAGGGGGAGTGGTTGTTAAAGGGATGACCAAATCATATCTTGGAGTGCATTTTGGAAGAAAAAGGTCTATGATCATATACTTATACAAATCAAGGATGATCTTTATCAATAGAAAGTTATGCCATTACAATTAAGGGAGATAGTGTTTTGAGATATCAAAGAAGATTATACAAACCCAATATAGATGGATGTGAGAGAGGATTTTGATTAAGGCTCATGTGTCTAGGTCTATAGCTTATCTCGATTTGAAAAAGATGTACCATGACTTGAAAGAGATGTACTGGTCGAATAATAAGAAAAGAGATCTAGAAAATATTGATACCAAATGTATGAGTTGTCATCAAGTCAAAGTTTAGCATTTAAAATCGGGTGACACCTCTTAGGAGATAGCTTTACCCATGTGGAAATGGGAAATGACCAACAATGATTCTTCTATAGGTCTTTTGCGATTTAAAAAGTAATATGATTGTATTTGAGTCATTGTCAAAAAGATGACCAAGTCATCTCATTTTTTTGCATATAAGAACTAATTACTCAACAGAGGATTATGTAATGTTGTTTGTTAAGAATATAGTTTGGTTGCATGGGCCCCAATGTCATTTATATCCGATCAAGGTACGTAATTTTTGTCTCATTTTGGCAATCATTTTAGAAGGGGTTGGGAACTCAGGTGAACCTTAGTACTGCTTTGCACGCTCTAATAGATGGGAAAGTAGAGTGTACTATTCAAACTCAAGAAGATATGATAAGATCCTATGAAATTGACTTTAAAGAGAGTTGGGTGGATCACTTTCTGCTTATTGATTTTACTTATAACAATTGTTACCATTCCAACATCCAAAAGGCTTTTTTTGAGGCCCTTTATGGTAGGAGATCTAGATCACTGATTGGTTAGTGTGAGGTGCATGAGAATAGATTGTTTTGACCCAATTTGGTGCATCAATCCATGGAGAAAGTCACAATTATCAAAAAAAAGTCTTAAGATCTCTCAAAGTCACCAAAAGTCTTATAGCAATGTGAGGCGAGGAGAGCAAGAGCATGAAGTTGGTGATTTGATGCTCTTAAAGGTCTCTCCTATGAAGGAGTCATGCAGTTTGGGAAAATGGTAGCTTAGTCCTCGTTACATTTGTCCATATTAGCTTCTAAGGAGGTTGGGAATGTTTCCTACGAATTGGGCTTATCGATGAGCTTGGAATCGATTACTCCTGTATTTTATATGTCCATGCTCAAGAAATATGTGGGTGATCCTTTCTTATTAGTTTCTATTGAGGATATTACCATGAGATACTCTTTATTGTATGAGCAATTTCCTATCAAAATCCTAGATTTACAAGTTTAAAAATTGAGAACTAAGGAGATAACTTCGACAAAGGTCCTATGGAGAAACACAATAGTGGAGGAAGCTAATTGGGAATCAGAGGAGAAAATTAAGGCCAAATATCCCTTCTTGTTTCCATTATTAGACAGCGGTGAGTGAGGTATAACACTTACGCTTTCCCTCTGTTCATTTTATTTAACTCTCTAAGTCCTGCTATGTTCTTTTTTATACCATGCCAAGAGTGTCTTAAACTTTCAATCGAGGATGAATGTTCATAAGAGAGGGATATTGTAACACCATGAGTGTCTGGGAATCTAAATCGAGATAAAAAAACCTATGTGACACCTAAATTAAATGGGAAACACTTCAGGAAGGGTACATACGTGTTGGGGAGGTTTAGTATGCAAAATTAGGTCATGTATCATGAAAGAGCCAACGTGTGATGGCCTTAGGTAGTAAGAGACTCTGTGAGGGGCTATTTCCATACCCTGGCATTGGGCCCCATGTTGTGAGGAGGTTGATTCATGTTGGGCCTGACACTACGAGGATTTCCCTCCGCATTAGAGCTCGTGTCGTACCCCCTACCTACTTTATCAATGGGTCAACATTTAAAAAATTATTTGAAGGTGTGTCAGTCATTAGTCACGTACTAAACAATTCTTACTTTACCCAATATGTTTCAAAGTCCCTAAAGATGACTAAAACATTCTTCGCTTAAAATACTAGAACATGAAAGCAAAAAGGCTATAGTTCAAGCTTAAGGCTCATCTTTCTTGCATTATTCAAGGAATTTCTCATCAAAAAGGCATGTTGTACACTCCCTTACTTTAGTAACCATGTTATTGTTATATTTACTTGATAATCACATACTATAATGGCTGTTTAAAGCTAGGGTTGACGTATTTGGTTGTAAAATACTTATACTGGTATCCTCTCGTTTTTAATGGATTTTCTAAATGAAAATACATAAAAATAGTGGAATTTATAAATTGGTTTCTCAAATTTAATAGGGTTTTTGCATGATAAAGATATGAGCCTCAACCACTTTAAAGTTTGGTTTTCAAGTAAGAGTTCCAAAATATTTATTTTATTAATAAAAAGTTGTGTGTTATTAAATTGGAAAAGGGATTAATAGTTTTTGAAATGCCCTTGGAGGCCACAATTATGAATTTTTAATTGAAATTTAGAGTCTAAATGTTTTAATGGGCAAGGAATTACCTAACATGAATGGCTTAAAATTTTTAGTATGATGATACCAATGTGGGAATACCTTAATGAAAGATTCTATGGGTGAATATTTATGAAAATGTTTTAAATGGGCATTAAATGGAATTGTGCAGCTATACTAACAAGTTATAGTCCTTGTGACCAACAGTTAAAACCACTTTTATGGACGTCGGCAGGTTTCGTCATGAATGGAGGATGACCATTGTATATTTTCTTCACATAGTAGTTATCAGTTATGTTTAGGGTGGCTATTGGTTAATTTATCCTAAACCTAAGAACATTCGCCTAACATGGATTAGGTCCCTGTCGGTTAAGAGTAAGACCATATAGCCTGTGGAATACTAGAGGTCAGTGAAAAGATGCAAAGTTAGGATTAAATTTTTAATGGTCATGTCTTTATGTTCCTTGTCCCTTTTCCCTTACTTACTATTGTTATGGATGATGAAAATGTGTTTTCTGATTTACTTTGGTAAAAGAATGTTATATCCGTTTCCCTGGGTTGCATGCCAGTACTCATTGTACTAATAGTATGCGAATGCTACATTGTTTCATGATGTAGGTTCGGAGGCCTTTTCTTGTGATTTTATCCAGCGTTAGGTTGTCCATTTTGTTTACTGGAAAGCTTGTTAGAAGTGGTGAACCCTCCTTCATCAGGATGGTGTTGTTACTTTTGGGTTATTTTACCATTCATGTACTTTGTTTTTTCTTTTGGCATAGATTTGGTCCAATGTCGACTAATTATTTGTTTTAGGTATAGATTCTTTAATGAAGGTATTAGGTTAGTATTTTATGGACTTAGGTCTGGTTTATGAATTTCATTCTATGGTTTATTAAAACTTTTTATTTAATGGGTTGGCTTTCATAAATTTCTTAAGATACTATGCCTATGATATAAGGCTAACGGGTTATCTCGGGCCTTAGTTGGTTTGAGGTACTCTTCATAGGCAGGGCCCTATTTGGGTCATGATAATCTTTGTATCACAGCATGGTTCAGATAACTAGGTATCTATGAACCCGTATCAAGTAGAATTTTATTTATGGGTGTGTAGCACACCACTTGAGGCATTTTGGAATGTTTTCCTTCATTGTATTCTATTTTCGTGCTAAAGGGTTTAGTTACTATGAATTCTTTATAACCCTTTACCTTCTTGCATTAAGATCATGCCTCCATGAATATCTGACGGTCATACAAATTCAATTGAAGCCTCTATTAAAACTAGAGCAAATGTTGTGTTGTTTCGTCCTACCTATGTGATGCAAACTCGATATAGGGACCGTACACTTGACTTCTCTGTTCCCCCTAGGTCCCACCGACCCAAGTAGTCCTCCTCGATCTCCTTAAGCTAATATTAATCCTATTTAGTCTCTATAGAGGGATGTCACTAATAACAAGTTTCTATAGTCTATTCACATGCTTTCCTAGATTATGGAATCACTTCCTCTCTGATAGATCATGTTATCCCTGTCATTAGGTCATTTTCTATTACTCAGGTTTGTTAATTTATGAGGATTAATACCCTATCTTTTTTGGGTTCTAAGGTTTAAGAGGATCCTCAAAAGTTGTAGATCAGATAGAAAAAATCTTCAAAGTTATGCATGCTAGTGATAGATAGATGGTAGATTTTACAGCTTACCAGTTGAAAAGAGCGTCTAACCAATGTTTTGATGATTGGGAAACATTAAAGGGAAATAATATTGAGACAACAGTGTGGCTGGAGATCTCTGAAACTTTTCTTTACCACTTCTTTCATCAGGAGTTGAGGAAAGCCAAGGCGTAGGATCTTGTGAATATGAAGTACGATAAAATGAGTGTCACGAAGTATGCACTATAGTTCACCCAATTGTCTCATTATTCTCCTGAGCTTGTATCTAACATGAGGTCTAGTATGAGGAAGTTTGCTTCAAGTGTCTCTCATGATTTAGTACTAGAGTTTAAGGCGGCTATGCTAAAATATGACATGAATATATCACGGCTTGTAGTTTATATATAACAGTTAGAGGATGAGAAAAAAAGTAGGGAAAAATCAAGGAAAGATAATGTATGAAGTCTAAGTATGCACATCAGGATGCAAGCTTTCAGAACAGTGGAAAAGGAGGGAGTCAATGGTTTAAGATAAAGATTTAGGCTAATTCTTATTCATCAGATAACTTTTCAGTCTCCAAGCATTCTGGCGATCGGCACTTCCAGCGCCTAGTAATGGTCTAATAGAATAAGGTTCTCAGTCTCAAGCCAAAGTAGATAAGTCGACCCTACCTTTCCCTCCTTGCATATTTGTGGAAAGACTCACTATGGATATTATTATGAGTAAATGATCTTGTACTCTAACTATTATCAACTTGGTTATATACAACAAGACTGCCCTTCAACTAGAGGTACATCTAGGGCAAATAGGACTTTTGTTCTCACTTCTTCCATTCCTACTAAAAAGAGTGCAATTTCAGGGATGGGAAATAGTTGTAATTACCTATATTCACTTTCCACTTATCAAGAATCTGAGACATCCCCTGATGTTGCCACTTAGTATGTTATAACTTTTTTATCGTGATGTTTAGGTGTTGCTTAATGCCAGTTCCACCCAATCCTATGTTACTCCATAGGTGGTTGTACACTTTGGTTTTTGTCCTAAAAATATTTTTGACTCATTCTTTATTTCTACCTTGGTGGTTTCTTCTATTATTACTAGAAAAATCTATCGGGTTCTGATATGTCCATCTTTTATATGGAGATAGTGGTAGATTTGATAGAGCTTAGTATGGTATATTTTGATGTGATCTTAGTAATACTTTGGCTATACTTGTACTATGCTAATTTGGACTATTAGAGCCAAAAGGTAACTTTTCTTTTTCCGAATAAACCAATGATAAAATGTGAGGGGAGTTCCTTAGTACCAAAGGGGAAGCTTATTTCTTACCTCAGAGTTCAAAAATTAATTTCCAGGGGGTGTTTGTATCATTTAGATCTAGTCATAGATTCTCACTCTAAAAGTCCCTCCTTGTAGTCTGGTCCTATGGTTAATGTATTTTCCAAAGCTTTCCCCGATGATCTTTCTTGGATTTATTTAGATAAGGAAATAGACTTTGGGATTGATAGTCTACCTGATACTATCTCATCTTTATCCCACCATATAGGATAGCTCCATCAAATATGAAAGAGATAAATGAGAAATTAAAAGACCTCATTGATAAGGGTTTTATCCATCGTATTTGTTCTCCTCTAGGTTCTCTTGTGCTTTACATGTGAAAGACCATGGGTCTCTCCTGTTGTGTATAGACTACCATTAACCTAATAAGGTCATTATGAAAAATAAGTATCCTTTTCCTAGGATTGATGACCTTTTTGATCAACTTAGGGTGAAGAATGTTTTCTATGATAAAACTTTATACAGGCTACCATCAGTTAAAGATTAGGGAAGCTGACAAACCCAAGACTGCCTTTCGAAACCCATTAGGCCGTAATAATTTTTGGTCATGTCTTTTGGATTGACTAACAATCTAGCAACTTTAAACAACCATATATGTATGGTGTTTAGATAGTTTATGGATTTTTTTCATAGTAGATTTTGTTGATGACATCTTTGTGTGCTCAAAAAGTGAGGAGGATCATGCCAATCACCTTAAAATTATGTTGCATACCCTTAAGGATCTGGATTTGTATGCAAATTTTCTTAATGTGAATTTTTTATGATTTATGTGACCTTTTCGGGGCATGTCGTCCCAAGTGAAGGGATTAAGGTTGATCCACAGAAGATTAAGGTATTAAAGAAATGGACTAAATCCATGGATCCAATAAACATTCGGAGCTTCTTGGGCTATTATTGTATATTTATGGAGACTTTCTCATCTATTGCAACCTTGCTTACTACCTTGACTCAAAAAAAGGTGAAGTGTTTATGGTTTGATGCTTGTGAGGATAGTTTTGTAAATATGAAGAATCTTTTTACTACTGCTCCTTACCTGACACATCCTGAAGGCGCTAAGGGATTTTGTGTATTGTGATACATATCAGGTGGGACTTGGTTGGATTCTAATGGCACAGGAAAATGTTGTGGCTTATTTTTAAATATAACATAAGTTATACGAGAGGAATTTACTGACTCAATATCTAGAGTTAGTGGCAGTGGTTTTTGCATTGAAAATTTAGTGTCACTATTTGTATGGGGTGCATATAGACATCTATTCGGTCCATACTAGTTTGAAATATGTATTCACCCAGAAGGAATTGAACCTCAGACAGAGAAGATGTCTTCGATTTCATAAGGATTATGACATAAGCATGTACTACCACCTAAGTAAAGCTAATACTATTACTGATGCCAATAGTAGGTTGTCCATGGAAAGCTTGTCTCACATTCAGAAGAAGATGGGAATAACGTTGAAGGATATTCATCGGCTTGCAAATTAGGGTGTCCACCTTTTGTACACTGATGATGGGGGAGTGGTTGTTCATGAGGTGGAAAAATTATATCTTGGAGCCAAAGTTAAGGAAAAATAGGTCTATTATCCTATACTTTCCCAAATCAAGGATGATGTGGTTTAGTAGATAGTTATGGCGTTGAAAATTGGGGGAGATGGTGATCTAAGATATAAAGAGATATTATGCAAGCCTAATGTAGATGGGTTGCAGGAGAGGATCTTGATCGAGTTTCATATGTTTGGGTATACAGTTCATCCTGATTTGACAAAGATGTACCATGAATTGAAAGTGATATACCAGTATTACAATATGAAAAGGGATGTAGATAATTTCATTGCAAAATATATGAACCGTCGGCAAGTGAAACTTGAGCATTTGTGACAGGGCAGCACGTCCTAAGAGTTAGCTTTACCCATATGGAAATGGGAAATTATCAACATAAATTTTGTTATCGGTCTTTTGTAGTTTAGAAACTAGTATGATTCCTTTTGGGTCATTTTCGATAGCATGTCCAAGCCTGATTACTTTCTGCCCGTGAGGATTATTTACTCAATTGGGTATTATGCGAAGTTGTTTATTTAGGAGCTAGTTCGATTGAATAGGGACTTAATGACTCTTAAATCCAATAGAGGAACATTTTTTTTATCTTATTTCTAGAAATCTTACCAAAAGGGGTTGGGTACTCAGGTGAACCTTAGTATTGCATTCCACTTTTTGATGCTAGAACACATGCTAAGGGCTTATGTATTTTACTGTAAAGGGAGTTGGGTTGATCACTTGCCTCTTATTGAGTTTTCTTACAACAATTATTATTATTCCATCATCCAAAAGGCTTATTTAAGAAGCTCAAAGTCACTAAAAGTCTTAAGCAAATGTGATGGGAAGAGAGCTACAGTTTGAATTTTGCAATATGGTGTTCCTAACAGACTCTCCATGAAATAAGTTATGCAGTTTGTGAAAAAGGGAAAGCAAAGTCCCTATTACATTGGTCCATATCAAATTCTATGGAGGTTTGGGAATTTTACTTATGAATTGGACTTACCGATGAGCTTCGCATCGGCTATTACTATATTTCATATGTCTATGCACAAGAAATGTATGGGTGATCATTCCTTGGTAGTTCCTGTTGAGAATATTGGTGTGAAAGATTCTTTATTGTATGAGGAATTTCCTATCGAAATCCTTTATAAGCAAGTTTGGAAATTCAGAACTAAGGTGATAGCTTTGTTAAAGGTGCTATGGAGAAACAAAAGAGTGGAGAAAGCTACTTTGGAATTGGAGGAGTACATGAAAGATAGATATCCCTTCTTGTTTCCATAATTGGATGATGGCTCTTAAGGAACGAAACTTACACTTTCTCTAGATTCATTTGATTATATTCGCTGACCCAAAATGTTCTTCTTTTAATTATCTTAAGAGTGTCCTAAACTCTCATTCGAGGATGTGTAATCCTACGGAGGGGGTAATGTAACACCCTAGGTGTTTGGAAGTCAAAATTGAGATAAGACTGAACCTATATGACTTCTATATTATAGGGGCAACACATTGGGAAGTATAAAAAAAGTGTTGGGGGAGGTTTAGGAAAAGAAAATAGGTCGTGTGTTACGAGGGAGCTAATACACAATGGACCTACAATGCCTGGGACCATGTAAGGGGCTACTTCCTTACCCTTATAGTGGCCCCCAAACTGAGAGGCTGTTGCCTCAAGTTGGACCTTGTGCTTCAAGGCTACACTTTTTGATTGGGGATTGAGATGCAACCCCTTCTCTATTAATCTATGGGTCAATGTTTTAAACACTATTGAAGGGTATTTTGGTTATTTTTCCCTTGCAAAACCATTTCCCCTTCACCGAATACGTTTCAAAGACCCTAAGTATGACTAAACTATTCTATAAAGTCATTTTTCATAGACCCTTACTTTAATTATCATTATACAATCTTGATGATCATATTTTTAATGGTTTTTTAAAGCTAGGGTTGAGAGATTGAGTTGTAAAATAAATATATATTGGAATAATCATATTTTTAATGGCTTTTTAAAGTTAGGGTTAAGGGATTGGGTTGTAAAATACATATATATTGGAATCCTCTGGGTTTTTAATGGATTTTCTAACTGTGAATGATGATTTTTCAACTAAAATGTGTTAGATAAAAATAGTGGAATTGGTAATATGGTTTCTAAAAGTTTATTGTGTTTTTGCAAAATAAATATGTGAGCCTTAACCACTTTATAGGTTTTGTGTTCAATTAAGAGTTAAATGATGTTTATTTCATCGGTAAGAGGTTGTGTGATATTAATTGGAGAAAAGGTTTAACAGTCTTTGAAATGCCCTTGGGGGCCATGGTTACGAATTGTAAATTGAAATTTTGAGTTAAAATATTTTAATTGGCTTGGAATGGCATAATATGAATGGCTTGCTAGTCTTGGTTTGGTGATGCCAATATGGGAATGCCTTAATGAAAGATTCTACGGATTATCGATTAGGAAAATGTTTTAATTAGGAATTAAAGGGAATTATGTAGCTTGACTGAGAAGGTGTAGTCCTTGTGACCTAATACGGTCCGATTTCTTAGGCTATGATGACACCTACTATAACCCACCAGTAGGTAAGTCAACCCGTACTCTAGAACTACTAGTAATGGACTACCAAGATAAATGAAGTAATAATGCGACACAAATGTAATAAGAAGGAGAAAATACACAACATAACCTAAAACGTGGTGGAATTAGTTCAAGAGCTTCTAATGTAATAAGATTACAAAATGAAGTAACAAATGAATATACTGATACAACCTATCCCAAAATACAACATAAAGATTACTCTAATATGTTGGAGAGATAATAGCAATGCTCTGATGCCATAAGCTTACCCTATGACTTCGAACCATAGTTGCTCCACACGATGCACATAACAACAATGAGAAGCCGTACTATGATCCGTAGTAAATAAAAGTGTTGTATGAGCACCAAACATGTGGTATTGACTGCGCAAATAATGACTAATTTCCAAATATAATGCAAAAAAAAAAATGCAAGAAAAAATGTAAAATACACCCAAATATGCAGGATACTACATACTAAATCTAAGGAGGCAATAAGGATGAATTATCCTATTCTAGCCATATTCTGGAATCTATGCATTATATCATCTTTCATTTCACAATTATATATATATATATGTATAAAAGGCCAATGAATGTGTATACATCATGAATAAATGAAAGAAGAAAAGAACATACTATAATACAATAACTACTATAGATAGTTTGTAACGCCCAGAGTCGCACCCCAGACGCCATATGGTGCTTACGACCCTGAAGGACCACAAGCTAACCCATGATTGTTACCTGGTGTGAGCACTGAATAATAATATTAAAATAATATGGAAGTTAGGATGAAATGCCATAAGGTTCAAAATATGAATACTGATAAATATAGCAACTGATAATAATGTCTAAAAACTGAATACTGTCTGAACTAGTCTAGTATGAAAATCCTCTAACTAAACTGTCTGAATGTGGAATTGATGGGACAAGCCCCCAAAAAACTTTGACGAATAGAGTAATGAATCTACTGTAATGCCAAAAGAAATAATATCCTCAATGGATAAGGACTCACTACTGAATCTGTTGTTGCTAATTAAACTCACTAATTGCGGTCAGGAACCTTAGCGTCCGAGCCTATGATGTAATACATCATTGTGCAAGAAAAGAGTATGCTATCAGCACATGGAATGTACTAGTATGCTAGATAAGGTAAGGATGAAATACATGGGTTCATATGCATGAACAATAATTGACTGAGTGATATGAATATAACTGAATAAGAGGACATAAATAACTGAAACTACTGTAAGTACTAAGTATGAAATACTACACATATACATATATATTCTGAAATTGAGTTTTGAGTTTTGAAAACTGAGTAAATGATATCTGAGATTACTAATAACTGAATTACTGATAACTGGGTGACTGTTCCTCACAATCCTAATTCTGTAGAACTGGACTGAGTTTTATATAGAGATTGAGATTGAAACTATGAGAGGTAATCATCAAATTGACATACCCCTCTTTGAAGGGATTGGGGTCCAACCTATAACTCCAGTTGGAAGGGTGTCAGTACCGTACCACGGGTATAGATACTGGCTGTGTGGATCTACTAAAATGTCATCCCAAAGAACTAAGGGTAACCCTCTACTGGAAGGTTCCCTTATGAGAATGGTATTTCACTCAACTGGAAAGTAAACACCTTATCATCACTCAACTGGCAGGTTAATATGTCAACCTACGATGGCTACGTAGTTCTTGACTTTACGGACTACTACTAAGGATCACACCCTCTATTGACAGGTGAGCCCCCATCCTTGTATTCGCTCGCTGCTAAATCCTACTCCCACCTGAATGACACTAATTATTAGACTCATTGGACTAAGTTGGGTTTAACTGAGTTTTGCTACTGATTAAGTACTACTATTGCGACATTACAGAGACTATTCTGTAGATACTGTGATTCTAGGTATATAGCTAGATTTCGAGTATTAAATACCCCCGGGACTGGATAGCATCAATAGTAAACATGGAACAATCCTGAAAACTCAACATTAGTTTCCTGTTCACAATGCATTCATTTAGACATTTTATCAAACACTTGAGATACATGTACTGTACATGAATGGGACCACATGATAATATGTCATGATTTCACTATTGAACTTACATAGGCATTCTATCAAACACTAAGGGATCATGTTTATATCACATATAAATAAACACAACTAATATCATGGCCACAACATTCAACATGTAAATTCAAGGATTAATCATGAGAATCACATATTTCATCACACATGCTATCTTAATTTCATGATACTTGAAATTAATAATGGAATGGAACCCATACAATATCATAATCATGAATATAATCTAATTCAAGAATGGAAATCAAAAATCCATAAACTTGTATTTTATCTGGGTTCTTGGACTCCATGGGGGAAAGAAACCCATGAATGAACACCTAACATACCTGAGAAATTCACTTCTTGAAGATTCTTAGATGAATTCTTGATAATTTCTCTTGATTCTTGAAGGCTACAGTTTTGTTAATTGAGAGAGAATGATTCAATTTTGAGAGAAATTAAGCAAGTAATGACTAATAAGGTTATTTAGGGGATTAATCCCATGTTTAGGATATACTAGGGACATGGAAAAGGATCAATTTACCCCAGGAAAAAATTAAATTTTTGTTAGTGAAAATCCTAATTTTGGCCTTCACCACAATGCGGTGGCGTCACTGTGAGCCCTTGGAAATTGGCTGGAACTGTTCAAATATGGACCATAATGAAATTGGCTTTTGGCGCAGCGCGGAGGTATCGCAAAGACTTACTGAAAATTGACTATTACAAAAATGGACATTGGTGCGACACACCGTTATCGTGATAGCTCACTGGAAAATACCAAATGGGAACTGGAAAACTGGTATGAAGTGGGCTTATTGCGATTGCACACTGGAAAGTGATGAATGCCAATTTGACTCTCACCGTGATGCGGTGATGCCCACTTTGATACACTGTTTCACTAAAAATATCGTTGGAAAGCTGACTGAATTTCCTACATAATGGACAGTATTAAACCAAAAAAATTTGACTATGTTGAAATTTTTTATATATAGATATTTATGTACTAAGAGCTAAACTGAGCTGGAGAAATACGGGGTAATATAATAAATCCCTCTTGGGAACATTCATCCTCGAATAAGACTGATTAAGCTGAGAAATACCGATAGACTAAGTTTACAGACTAAATATGCACAACTGAAGCATGAATACATGGATGAACTGATTCATGAATGCATAACTATCATGAAGATGATATGCAACGGTAACTGATACTAAGGTTTATAACGATAACTGAACATGGAACTCAGTAAATCTAAGAAAGAATGTTACCTCAAGCTGAGTCTGAGTTTGGGGAGAAGAGGTGAGTATATTTGGTCTGGATATCTATTTCTGCTTCCCAAGTAGCTCCGTTAACTGATAGTTCTGTAAAAGAATTTTGACCAAGGGAACTTCTTTGTTCTTAAGTCTACGAATATGGCGATCAAGGATTTGGACTGGTACCTCTTCAAAAATGAGATTATTCTGAATATTCTCACCCTCTAAGAGGACTACAACTGCTGGGTCACCAATGTATTTGTTTAGTAAGGAGACATGGGATACTGGGTGCAGTAAAGCTATGTATAAAGGCAACTCAAGCTCGTAAGCTACCCTTCAAAAATGGCTGAGAATTCTGTAAGGACCGATATATCGGGGACTAAGCTTCCCCTTCTTGCCGAACCTCTTTACTTTTTTCATAGGAGAGATTTTCAAGCACACAAAATCACCAATCTCAAACTCGAGATCCTTTCTCCTTACATCGGCATATTATTTCTGTCGGCTCTAGGCTGACCTAAGCCTTTCTCTAATCAACTGAACTTTCTCTAAGTCATCAAACTCCATATTAGGCCCTATATTATGGACTCACCTACCTTGAACCAACCAATTAGGGATCTACTTCTCCTATAATAAAGAGCCTCAAATGGAGCTATCTGAATAATTGCATGATAACTGTTACTATATGTGAATTCGATCAAAGGAAAGTGGTCATCACAAAGTCCATGTTCACTTTTTCCTATTTCCATGTAGGAATATTGAACTCCTGCATGGACCGACTAGGCTTCTGGTGCTCAATCATAACCCAGTAACACATAGAGCACTTAGCTACAAACTTTGCGATATCCCTCTTCATCCCACTCTTCAAACAGATCTCCCGTAAATCACGGTACATCTTAGTGGCCCCTGGATGAATCGAGTAGCGCACACCATGTTCTTCAGATAGAATTCGTTATCTTAAGTCATCTAAACCTAGCACACATAGCCAACCCTGGCAACACAACACACCATATCCCCCTTGGGAGAAAAGCTCTACTTTTTGATTGTTGACTGACTCTTTTAGCTTAACTATACTGGGATCTCTTTCCTACTTTTCCCTTACTTCAGAAACTAGAGATTATTCTTAATTATTATGCACCCACACAGTATCCCTGCTGAATCAACCAAGCGGACACCTAGTCGTACAAGCTGATGAATTTCCTAAACTAACTTCTTCTGACCATCCTCAACGTGAGCAACACTACCCATAGACAACCTACTAAGAGCATCTACCACTATATTGGCCTTGCCAGGATGATCAGATCACTCATATCATAATCTTTCAACAACTCTAACCATCTTCTTTGATAAAAATTTAGATCTTTCTGTGAGAACACATACTGTAAGCTTTTGTAATCTATGAACACTTCAACATGCACCCCATACAAGTAATTCCTCTAAATCATTAAGGCAAACACAACAGCTGTTAATTCAAGATCATGGGTGGGGTAATTATTCTCATAGGGCTTAAGTTGTATAGAAGCATAGGCTATGACCTTACCTCTCTACATGAGGACACAACCCAAACCTACTTTGGATGCATTATAGTACACAACAAACCCATCTGAACTATTTGGTAATGCCAAAAATGGGGCTGAGGTGAGCCGAGTCTTCAACTCCTAAAAATTCTTCGTACAAGAATCTGACCACTGAAAGTTAGCTTTTTTCTGAGTCAATCTGGATATGGGGGATGAAATAGACAAAAAACCTTTAACAAACCGACTATAATAGCAAGATAAATCCAAGAAATTTCTGATATTTGATGGAGAAATAGGTCAAGGATAGTTTCTCACTATCTCAGTCTTTTGAGGATCAACTCTAATGCCAACACCTAAAATGAAATAACTAAGGAATGCTACAGAGCTTAGCCAAAATTCACACTTACTAAATTTGGCGAACAATTAATGGGCTTCGAGAGTCTAAAGTATGATTTTGAGGTGATCTGCATAATCATTCTTGCTACGGGAATAGACAAGAATGTTTTCGATGAATACTTTAATAAACATGTCCAAGTACTGCTTGAAAACGTGATTCATTATGTCCATGGAAGCTGTTGGGGAATTTGTGAGACCAACGGACATGACTTGAAACTCAAAGTGACCATATCGGGTTCGAAAGCCAATTTTTAGAATGCCACAAACTCTGACTCTGAGCTGATGATAGCCAAATCTAAGGTCTATCTTAGAAAAATAACTGGGACCCTGTAGTTGGTCAAATAAGTTATCAATTTTTGGAAGTGGGTATCTATTCTTGACTGTGACTTTATTAAACTGATGGTGGTCTATATATATTCTGAGTGAATCGTCTTTCTTATGAACGAATAAGACTGGTGCACCCTATATGGAAATGCTGGGTCTAATGAACCCCTTGTCTAAAAGGTAATTTAACTATTATTTTAACTCTCTGAGTTCAGCTGGTGCCATTCTATATAGCTCAATAGATATAGGCTGAGTATCTGGAAGAAAGTCTATTCTGAAGTCAATTTTTCTTTTGGGAGGAACTCCTGGAAGATCTTCAGGGAACATATCTGAGAACTCATTTACTACTGGAATTGACTTAAGACAAGGATTCCATGAACTAGAGTACTTGACTCGCACAAGATGATAGACACATCCCTTGAATCTTATTTTTCTTGCTCTAAGGTATGAAATCAACTGACCCTTAAATGTTGTAGTACAACCCCTCAATTTAAGGATTGGTTAATTCAGAAACTAAAAATAAACAATTATGTTTCTACAGTCAACTGAGGTATATCATGAATTAAGCCAATCTAAGCAGAGAATGACGTCTAAATTTGTCATCTCTAACTCTACTAGGTCTGCTGAAGTGACTTTATGAAATATCATAACCGATTAGTTCTTGTATACAAGTCGGGCTATGATAGACTAACCCACTAGGGTAGAGACTAAGAAAGGTTCTGTTAAAACTTTTGTTTTGACCTTAAAGTTGACTACTATTTGAGGAGTTACAATACACAAAGAAGATCTTGGATCTAATAAGGCATAAACATGTAATGGAAGATTTGAAATGAACCAGTAACCATAACAGGAGAAATTTCCTAATCTTGTTTAAACTGAAATGCATAAAGCCTGTTAGGGTATTACCCACTGGTAGAACTAAAAGCGGTACCTTTATGATTTTGGGTGACCATACAGAGCTGAAGGACGATTGTACTTACCCTATGAACCTGACTGATTACAATCTTTGATTCTATGTCCTGGCTTTCCAAACCCAAAATAAACATCACTGCCAGCCCTACAGACATCCTGATGGTTTCTGCCAAATTTCTGACAAAACAGATTTGTTCGAGCACTACTGACACTACCTTGAGATTTAGAGCCTGGTGCCCTATCTTTGTTACTATTTATGAACTTAGGTACTATATAAATGGCTGAGGATGGAGCTGGAACTGAATATTTTGAGCAAAACTAGGAACGGTTACCACCTTCTAACTTAGGCTGAGTAAAATAGAAGCTACCTGTTCTAGCTCTCTTGTTTTCCCTCTCTCTCCTTATTCTTAGCCTATTCTATCTGCTGAGAATGGACCATTATCATGGATAAGTATATCTCATTAATTAACATCATAGTTCTGCATTACTTAACCACACTCCCTGAGACTCCATACATGAACTTGTTTATTTAAGACCTATTGTCTGCTGATACATGGGGAGAATACCTGGATGACTGAATAAGCTTGAGGGAATACTCTTCCACACTCATGTTTCCTTACCTGAGATTGATGAACTCTAACACCTTGGATTCCGTAATCTCTAAGGAAAAGAATCTATCTAGAAAAGTAGAAGAAAACTCTTCCCATTCTACTGGCCCTGAATTTGTGCCCCTGTCTACCTTCCACTAATTATTTAGGTCATGTCGCGAGACTAAATTAGGTACTTTTTGGGAGGAAACCCAAGCTAAGGTATGTTTTATTTTTAGTTTTTAATTTACGTAGTTTTTTGGGTTTGATTGAGTTACAGGTTAATGGGAAGTTTCAGTACCATAAACTTGAGCTAAGGAGCATGGAAAAGACTGAGTGTGGGGTTCCATGGATCTCCTTTACGTGTGAAGACGCTACTAGCTAGGCCTAGAGGCCTCAGGGAGTATTACTATCTTTTTACTTTTAAATTCACTTGGGGGACAAAGTAGATTTTTAAGTGTGGGGTAGGGAAATTCACAAATTTCGACTTAATTTAAAAAGTTTTAGGATTGGAATAAGTCAGATATTCTTGTTGGTCCTATTTTTTATTACATGATGCAAGAGTTTGTTTGTAAAAGAATGTTGATTGAATGAAGTTCTATTTTAAGACTATTAGTCTCTTTTTTTTTTACTTTTGTACTTTTTGGCTTAATTTTGAATTCATGCTATTATTTGGTTGGGAGTCTATGATGATCCTATTTAGTTTAGCATGTTCCATGTGCGTGTTAGATTTTTGTATATTCCTTATTTCATGTGATGTCTAGAACTTGCCCAATGTGCATTTAAAGCGAAATAAAGAGTATGGGTTTAGGAGATGATTTAGGCATTTCTTTGATCGCCTTATTCCATAACCTTCTATTTGTCCTACTATTGTGCATTATCCTAGTTAACCCCCATTGAGCCTTTAGCCTTTTCTTTCGTAGCTTCATATGTAGCCTAATCCTTTCTTTGATAGATCATAATTTGATCCAATAAGCTCCTATGTGCTTCAATTGATAAACAAATAATTTAATAGGGAGTTTGAGAAATTGAAAAAGATAAAGGTAAAATTAAAGCCCTAATGTAAGAGTTATTGGTGTTTATAATTGATGTGTGGTGGTTCGGATTGGTATATAAGGTTTTAGAAATATTCCCATGATTATAGATAATGAGAAAAATTGAATCTTAAAGGAATAAACAATATGCCCTCCATGTGTTTGTGAAAATGCATAAAAGAGATAGGGAAAAATAAAAGAAATGGCTGGATGAAAAATTGTTCTTTAGTTGTTGGAGATTGGTTTTAAATGTTTAATGTAGTGTATTAAAGAGTTTAATAGGTTAGACATTATTCTTGGCCAAAATAGTTCCTACCCGTCCCTTAGCCTACATTACAACCCAAAAAAGTCCTAATTTATCCTAAATTTCACATTGTAATATTAGTGGACTTTGACACTAAGGGAAATCCTATGGTTCATTATGATTAACTTGTGAATTCTTTGTGAGAGTGAAAATAATTTGATTCTTGTACCCATTATATAATAAATTACATTATTGTGACTGATATGGGTAACTCTCTTGACATGAGGGGCATATGTTTGATCAACTAGGGTGATTTGTATGATGTCCTTGATTAAATAATAAGCATGATTTTGCCAACTAGGTGAGTAAATTCTTGAGGCTAGTATGTTTTGAAGTAGTGTTCATGAGCTTTCAAGTGTGTAAATAACATGCTTTGTGTAGAAACTTGCATTTTGTGTAGTCATTATAGTACTAGATTGAGTGTCATACATATAGTAGAAGTGTAGAATCTTCATCTCATGATACTTAGAGTGAAGATTTGTTCGAAGAAGAACAAGGCTTTAAGTGTAGGGTAGTGATGTTGGGTGTATTTATGCATTCTAGCGCCATTAAACTAGTTTTTTTAGCCTTGTTTTGAGGATGATTCATGTGCTATATGAGTTGATAATGACATAAATGTGTAAAAAAGTGTTAAATCATGTATTTATGATGTTAAGAGTGAGTTACAAACAAGTTTGTATATAAAAGATTCATTTAGAGTTCAACTCGGAAAACTAGCGTTATTAGCTTGAGCTAGGTGGTTGTCAAGTTGATTAAGGTGGATTCTATTGTGTTTAAGTTGTTCCAAATGGTTTTAATGGGTGATTATAAGTTGAATTACTTTTTGGTAGTGAGAAAAGTTCAATTTGAATGAGTGTACAGCTGGAACAATAAGTGAAAGATCAATGCTAACTAGCTATGCTTAGCTCTTGTTTTGATTCATCGTTATAGGTGTTGTGTTGTATTTATCTCTTAATTCGTGTGGTGTGATGATGTAGGAGGCTTTTGGATCTGAATATTATGATATTTTGATGTTAATGAGGCATGTAATTCAATGGAAAAACTCCACCAGACAAAGGATCAAGAGGGGAGACTCAACACATAACAAAATTTTGAAGAGCAAATTCCTCAGAGGTAGGGTGATTTAAGGGCGTTGTCCCACCTAGATCAGGACTTTATCCAGGTATACTCCCCATATGGAGTGGGGGGATATCCAGGTATATGCCTCACCCACTCTCGGGCTCAATAACTGAAGGTTTTCAACTCCAACACGAATTGGGCTTACTCCTATACTATAAATACATGTTATATCACGTTTTTAAATACTTTTGGATGTCTTTGGACAAGAGGAAGCTGATCTACACATTTGTTAGTTTTTATAATTATTTAATTTAGTTTCTTTATGGTTTTTATCATCAATCCAAGAGATTGGATGATGAATATTTCTATTAGTGGCTAAAACTCCTTTTCCCGGGTTAAGGCCAAGATCATGAATACTTTAGTTTTGAATAAAGTTTGTTGATATGCTTATCATTATTGGTTGCTTTTTTAATCTTGTTTTAACTATTTTAATGATTACCTACCCTTATAGTACATTAATTTTCAACCTTGTGATGTCGGGAGAGGAAATAGGGAGATAGAACAAGGGAATAATCAAAGTATGGTTGTTGTTTCTTTATACAATAAAGAATTTGAATTAGCATCTAAGACAGGGATGTACTTAGATGCCTTACTTGATTCACACGTAGGATGACATCTTACATAGGTTAATTGGATCATTACATCCCCTCTCAATGATGTAGGTGTATGGTCCAACTTAGGTAAAGTACTATAGGTTGGGAAACCATAATCACACAATTAACCCTACGAATCAACAACCAAGATAAGCAATTTAATGAATGAAGTTCAATAACATAGTATGATTGGTCGTAAGCCTTAACCCTGGATTTTTAACCATAGATTGTCCTGAGTCATTTACTTTTCTGCATTACTTTAGTTTCTTTCTTTTTTTTCAATTCTAAAACTCTATCTTCTACTCTCCTCAATTAGTTAATCTAGAATTGGATAGGCGGTGAACGCAAGTCATTGGGAGATCGATACTTGGGATTCCTTGAAGCCACTTTACTACATGATAGACCACATACACTTGTGTGTGCGCTTGGGCACTGTCAGAACAACTATCAGGGGTTTCCATCCAAATAACCAAATAGATAAATCAATAAATTCTATAACACCGAGGTATCAATTGAAATCTACAGAACCTACTATCACATAGTTCTCATCATCATAACTACTCTTAGGCTCTAGAAAGGCTTCCCTAGCACATTCTCTTTCCATAGAAGTTCCTTGTGGCCATTTTCTACCTCTAGCTTGGCTATAACCCCTGCCACACCCAGCGGGTGCTGGCTCAACATCCTTGACATCTAAAGATCTAGTCGCCACCACCTATTTAGAAATAGAATACTAGTTTAGAATATTGGTTACGAATAAATCCCAAAATAATGAATAAAAGTAGAAAAGTTTTTCCTAAAGTTATCTCGTAGACTCTTGATGATAGATACACATAACTACGTTCTTATCCATGAGATTCTACTATAAATTATGCTCATATATATGAGATTAATGAACCTAAAACTCTGATGCATTTTTGTCAGGACTATAATGCTAAGGCCATGATGGCACCTACTTTAACCCAATCTTTATAGGTTCTCTAAAGAAAAGAAATATGATAAATAATGTAAATAAGTGAATGCGAGACTTCTAGAATAAAATTAGGTCATAGTAATCATAATCCCATGTATTAAAGAAAATATGATAAAATCCCAAAATACTGGTATCATATGTGGTGACATCCATAATAAGGTCTGAAAACTAAAATACAATAATCAATCTCTAAATCTAACCAAACACATGATAAAATAAGGTGAGAATTGAAAGTTGACCCAAACACTTGAGCTAACCCTTGTCCTAAAAACTATAACCCAGATAGCATGAATTAGCTATGCGAGTCATACTCAAACTAGGATCGGGTACAGTAGGAAGGAGTATGGTCTATTTGTACTCAGCATGTATCATTGGTCTATTAAGCAATGCAGAAAATAAAACAAGTAAAAGATACTCTGAATATGTCACCTAAAAATAGAGAAGTTTCCAAATGGTAGCTCACACCATCTTTACTAACAACTCTATGATATAAAAAAAAGATTGGAAAAACAACACACTTAATATAGCTAATAAAACTAATTACACAACATCAAAATATAAGAAAAATACAAATGTTATGTAATTCGATGCAATGATGATGTGACAATGATGAATGTAATCTATCACATGGTTTTTCATATACATCTTTTGGCCCCAGACCTCAAAATAGGACCCATAGGGGGTTCGCAATCCATATACTTATATCTTAATATTGTACCTCCATTCATCTCTCTAATAGATGTTCAAGGATCAATGGTTTTATAAGGTGTCTCATTCACCTCTTTGTATAATATTCAGGGTAAAAGGGTTATGTAAAGTGTTTCTTTGTGGCACCAATTCTATGATTTTAAAAAAACAAGGTGAGGATGCATGCTCATAACTAAGTCAATATGATGATAATAAATCAACTCAATGATGGTATAAATAATCTAGAGCCCTCCTTAGCAACACAAAAGTGAATAGTCATGTAGACATCTATAATATCATCTCAAAAACCACTTTCTTGGGTACTACTATCATGATAAATGCAAATAAATTTCAGAAAGGCCTAAGTTTACTTGACCCAAACTGGGACCTTATCGTAATGAGCAATCTCAAGTACAACTGGGATCAGAGACCAACCCCAATGACCAACCCAACCAACCAGTATGTACCCTGAGTCGAATGAACTCCCTACATAGGAAAAACTAGTGTAATGCACAATCCAAGACTTTGATATAGGTCTATAACCATGACCACCCAAACAAGTCAACCACCCAATGAGCAACCATATAACAAAGCCCGAACAATAAGCCAAAACCATGGCAATAATCCAATGTATATATATATAACATAATCAATCCATACCCAAGTCCATAGTTGTCCATACATAGCCTATAAAAAAAACCAAAGATTATTAAGTTCGGACATACCTCCGACCATAGCTAAAAACCAATGTCTATCAAAGATAAAAGTATACATAGTAATCCATGACATGCAATGGATGCCTCCGAAACTATGGAATCTCACCACTTCAATCCAACACCGAATATTCCCAAATTCGATTAATAAGCAGGAGTAGTAAGGCTAGTTCCTACATCGCGTAGGGATACAGCTGCCCGAAGATAGCTTTTTGCAGGTGAACGCTAGCATGCACTAAAGATAAGGATAAAATAATACCATCCTTTTAAACCAAGTTAACCCATATACATACAAACCATATATATATATATATATATATATATATATATATGTAACTATGTCGGGAAAGGGAATAGGTTTTTTTATGCCTTTAAAACCACTAACCTAGGAATAAAGCTTACCTATCCTTAAACTACCCATGGGCTATATGGGACCAGTGTAGCCCTCTAAACGGGTCTCGATATGTATAGCCACACGAACTGGAGATACTGATCTTGAGTGTCTTTATATGCCTAATCATCATAGCTTACCTATATTTTAGCTAAGTTTGGAGAAAAAAGTTCCTAGTTTTTTATGTTTTTACTCTACTTCTATGTAATTGAGCTAACCGATGTGATTACCTTGATTTTAGGTAGTAATGAGGTAGATGGAGACATAATAGGACTATGAAATGTGAATGGCATATGACACAAGAGAAAAGTAGCTTGTTGGACCAAATGTGGCGCCTAGAAACTATGTCCAAGACCAATTTATCATTTATAATTAGTTCAATGATTTAGAAGGAAAATATGAGAGAAAAGATTATTAAAAAGACTTGATGCTGAATTTTTATCATTATTCATTATTCTATATTATTTTGAGAGAGGAGAGTGGCGGTTTACTACTAGAGGAGTAACGCAACTTTATCTTCTCCGCCAAGATTGTGTTAACTCTTTGGTATAATGAATATTTCTATTATGATTCCCATTTTCTTCATGAGTAGCTAAGCTTATTACTTAGGGTTATGGAACCCTTGTAACATACAATCTATTACTTTGGGTTTTTTGAATTCATCATGTATTGATCTGCATATATCATACTTTATCCATTTATCCTGAATTCGCGTGGTTGCAAACATAGAGGATGTGCCTTAAAACTCAACTTGTTCAGTAGAAAGGTTGAGATTAAAAAGATAGAGTAGTGACAAGAAAATAGGATTTCCATCCCCTATTTCATATGTTAATGCCTTAACCGGATTAACTACTTGGAGATTTCATATTGTTTTTGTAAACACTTTTGATTCAAGAGAACTACAGTGAATTTGTCCTTGATGGTTGAGAAACACTAGGATTATGTTATTAAATACAATACATTTCTGTGTAAGCATGATACATGTATGAATTCATAAAGCCCATTGTTAGAAAGTATTGAAAACTACAAGGTGGACATAACCCTAGCTTGCTATTTCTCTAAAGTCGAATATCGCTACACATATCTTATTTTGTTAGAATGAAACCATTAATTTGTGAACTGAATCAAATTCCCCCTTTTTGTTTTACAAAAACGAATGATTAAAAGTCAACTAATCTACATACAACTTAATTAGCATCATATTCTCTGCGGGATTTGACCCCAACCTAGTTGGGTTCTATATTTGAAAGTGACTATTTATTCTCTTGTAAGAGAGGTGTAATTTAAGCATATCAAATTTTAGCGTCGTTTCCTCGGAATATGGTTGCCGGTTGAGTTTATGTGTGTTAATTGACTGTTAGTCAAGTTTCCTTATTTTACGTTTTTTTGTTTGTTATAGGATTATTGTTGTTTATGCCACAAACCAAAAGTTCAGGAGAACCATTATTACCCTTCAATCCTGAACCTCATCTCGTTGAAAGAATGGCTAACCAACAAGAAGCTGAAAGATTAGCCGTTTTGGCTAATGCTCAATTAAATCAACAGAATGCAGATAACCCAGGTCAGGTACCTAATCTAGATGAAGAGGATCTTGGATATGATTATTTAATTGACCCGATTAATAGGAGGCGTACATCAGGGTTAGTTGCACCTATAAATCAAAATCGTCTATTCAGAGAAAGACTAGACTGCCAAGTTATGCAGTTTGATGTTGACAATGATGAGGATGATTTAGATGGAACTCGATATACAAGGTCAATCATTCTACCACCACTAGCTCCTAGGGTGAATTCAACATCACCAGTACTATGATCTAGCTACTGAATCTAAAAGAACTCTTTGGTGGATTACCTGGTGATGATTCAAATCTACATTTGGTGAATTTCATCAGTATTTGTAAGTTATTTGATAATCCTTGAGTGGGGCAAAATGCTATTCATTTAAAATTATTCCCACTGTCTCTGTCTGGAGGGGCAACTATGCGGTTGAATGAGCTGACTCCTGATTCTATAACAAACTAGAGGCAATTGAAAGGAGCTTTCCTAGAAAGGTTCTTTTCGCCCTCTAGAATGTTACAGTAGAGGGATAAGATCAGCAACTTTTGGCAATTGGCTAATGAAACTTTTCATGACACTTGGGTAAGGTTTAAAAAGAAGTTGACTCAATTCCCAAACCATAAGATGACTGAGGAACACTTGATGGAAATATTCTACAAAGCTTTGAACTCACTTACAAAGCTAATAGTAGATAATATTGCAGGAGGAGATTTTATGGAGTTCACCTTTACTGAGGCTGCGGATATGTTAGAAATAATCACTAAGACAAGTAGAGCTTGGTATACCAGAGATTCTATGGTAGCAGGTAATACTGGGTCGTGTAACATTAGCAGAGCATCGTAGGAGAGAAGAGAAGCTTGATCAGGATATGGCTAACATAAAAACCCAGATGGATCTGCTCATAAAACATTTGCTACCAGGAAATGTAGAAAAGGTAAAAGTTGTGGGGTCCTACGGTAAGGGAGCTAAATAAAACATCGAGAAAAAGGCCAACTACTTGTATAACTAGGAGGGTTTCCAAATCGGTGGTCAAGGAAACCAAGGTTGGAACCATCAAGGATATTGGAAGAATAAAAGTGAAAGGGGTGGACTATATGTACCTCCTGGAAGCCGTGATAATGCTGCCACTAGTTCAGGAAAAATATCCATGGAGGACATGATGGAGAAACTATTAAAGGGATTTGAGGCGACTAATTTTGGGGTGACAACTATGAAGAGTGACATATCTTCCATGAGTCAACTAGTAAATTCACACTCAATCGCTATTAAACAACTGGAGTAGTAGATGATCCAATTATCCACAACATTCAATAAAATACAGAATGGGACTCTACTAAGTGATACAGTTTAGAATCCGAGGACTGATGGATCGTGTATGGCTATTACCACTAGGAGCGGTAAGATGTTATCTAGTCCAAGATTGGGAGCATTCTCTCATATTTATGTAGTCAAAATAGATTAAGAGATGGTTGATAAATCTTTAGTAGTGCTTGTAGAGTTAGAAATTTTGTAAAAGAAGAGTGCAGAAGTGGAACAACCACCTAACCCGAAGTATGTTAGTGATGTGGAGTAAGTCATAAGAAAGGAGGTAAAAGTTGCTCCAGTTGAAATCCCAAGGCCACCACCCCCATTTACACAATGATTAATGAAGAAAGAAGATGAAGGAAAGTTTAAAAAATTCATGGCTATGTTGAAGCAATTGACAGTGAACATGTCTTTAGTTGAAGCACTTTAGCAGATGCCAGGATATGCTAATTTATAAAAGATCTTATGACAAAGCAAAGAGCGGTCAGCTATGAACCGGTGGATAATTTCCATCATTGTAGTGATATTTATACAACGTCACTAGTGTAGAAGAAGACAGACCCAGGAGCATTCACCATCCCTTGTATGATTGTGTCTTTGGATTTTGCTAAGGCCTTATGTGATCTGGGAGCTAACATCAATATTATGCCGCTAGATGTTTATAAGAAGTTGGGTTTGGGATACCCCACACCTACAAATATATGACTTGTAATGGCAGATAGATCGGTGAAAAAGATGGTTGGGATTCTGCATGATGTACTTGTAAAGGTGGACAATTTTATATTTCCTACCGACTTTATAATTCTTGATTTTGAAGTGGACTTTGAAGTACCCATAATTTTGGGTAGGATGTTCTTAGCAACCGGGAGAGTATTATTTGATGTGGAGTTGAATGAGCTGAAATTTAGGCTCAACAAGAAAGAAGTTAGTTTTGAAGTATGTCAGTCCACAAAATAGCAAAAGGAGATGAGTATATTCTCGATTGTTGATGTATTCTATGAAGATGAGCGAGATACACCAGTTAAAGATAGGTCTATTGTGGAGACCATACCTGGTGTAGTTGAACTTGCAAGCAAGGATGTGAGTGAATTCAAAGTGGCTGGACTTGGAATAAAGCATTTTCTTGATCCAAAAAATGAGGTACAAAGGGTATCATCGATGTATCTTGACGAAGTTTGAGTAGTCAAGATAATCGAGTCGTATCGCGACGTTAAATCAGGCACTGCATGCGAGGCAACCCATGATTTTATTTTCATTTTATCATGTTAAATAAAAATACAAAAATAAGAGTCGATCCATGACTAAACTACGTCGTTTGGTGGGAGGCAATCCATCTTTCTAATCATTTTTGTTGTTTTTGCTTAAGTGTAGGTGCATGAAGTACTAAGGAGGTGATTGGTACCAAATTTTCTTTGTAATTGAGCTATGTCAATGATGGTAAATTTAGGAGTAAGGGGAACATTACAGGTAAGTTAGATTGGTCAAATGTGTAAGGCTCGGGTCATGATTCGTGTTAGAGTTGCAACCCAAATTATGTTAATCCGACCATAAAATTTCTCTGGTACGGACCTTTGTCAATGCCTCATATGGAAAATGGGGTGCATGGAGTCCAATTTTAAATGTCTATAGGGTGTGAGGCGCCTAAGTTACATAGGCCATGGAAGAGCATCCCCTAAAACATAACTAATCCTACTATCTAGGATGTACTTTACCTTGTGTGATGCCTACCTCAAGCTAAGCGATCACCTATGCAGGGCATACATACTTTTAGGCAATCAGGTGTGTGGTGCCTACCCTTTAGACAACACCTACTACCTCACTTATGCGATAACAAATGCGGTGCCTAACTCACCTTGTGTGGAAAGTTGTGCGATGCACACTTGAGGTTGTGCAATTACTGATGCTTTGCCTAGACCAACACACATTCTCACTATTTTGGTTAAGCGATAGGCTGTGCGACGCACACTTAATGATGTACGATGACATATACGCCACACACCCTTCCAATTTTAATATATATCCGTGTTTGACTTGGGTCAGCCCGACCCAGATTTCATTCTTTCAGTAAACTCCTAACCCTAAATTCCCAAATTCATCATTATTTCACCCTTAATCCATACAATATTTCTCCCTCACCATTCTCTTTGTCATTCAAGATTACTCTTTGCTTAACAATCTCAAGAATTCCCCCCTTCTTTTCTCAATCTTCCATCTTCAAGGTAAGTTTTACTTTCTTAACCATTAGTTATTGTGACCTTTTGTTATAGTTAATTAATTTCTTGAGGATTATGAATTAAATTCTTGCCATGTCTATGTCAAAGAAGGATTTTGAATATCTTGGGAAGATAAGAACCATTGTTATAGCACTTGAGCTTGTACGTGTGAGTGAATTGTTCACAATAAACATAGTAGTTGTGTAACCATTAGTTTCCATCTTATTATGTTGAAAATAATGTTGATAAAATTGTTTGAAAGTTATGGTGTTTTGTATATCTTTATATGGTTGAAGTTGTAGGGCATGATTTTGTTCAAAAAGTGCTTCATTGAAATAGAATTAGGGAAATTGAAGTGAGTGAATTGTATTCTTACAATTGTTGGTGCACCATATCAAAGTGTATGTCGGTGAAGTCTTAGTACCCGACAATAACACTTAATTGGGTTATACTAAAAAATTAAGTGTGCGGTAGTGACTTCACCACCTTCATCTTAATTAAAGTTAGTTTTATTATGTGTCACTGACATGAGTGATGTGATGAATACAGGAAAAATGGCTCCGATGATGATCTCCATGCAGGTGGCATGACACCTAAGGAGGATGAAGAGTACACTACTAGCGAGGTTCTTTAAGTTGTTATTTTCACTAGGGATTGTGCCTAGATTAAGTGTGGGGTGGCTGGTTACTTTACTGCTTGTTTTGTAAGAAATTAGTACCTTCTCCTTAGTATACTTCTGTGATAGGAATAGTTATTTTGTTTTTTTATTTCTTGTTAGATGTTTGCTTGATTTAGTCATAGTTAGGTGATTTTCTCGATGATAGATGGATGACGGCCGTCTTAAGAGAAAATTAGTCATTTGTTGCATGTAAATGTTCTTTTGGATCCCATGGAATTATAGTATGAGTATGCGATGGATCATTACGTTTGAAACACATAGGCTCTAGTTGTGACTCTTGTTCTGATTGTTGGTTTTAGTTGAATTCATTTAATTATTGGGTCAAGAATCTATAATGCTCCTAATTGAGTTGACCATGTGCCATGAGTGTGTAAGACTGTTGTATATTCCTTATTACAACTGATGATAAAACTTGCCTAGTGTAAGTGCAAAGCAAAATAAAGATTGTGAGTTTCGGAAATGATTTAGGTATTTCTTTGATAGCCATTGTTCATGCCTTCTTTTGACCTACCTTTGCACATTATCTTAGCTAGCCCCATTGTGCTTTTAGCTTGGTCTTTGTTAGCCTCATTTATAGCCTAACCCATTCTTTAATAGACTGCAATTTGTTCCAAAAGCTCCTAAGCGCTTTAAGGTAAAATCAATTTGAGCTAAGAGTTAGACAATAAGAGGAAAAAGGTGAAATTGATGCCCCAAAGTCTAGTTATTAGCGTGTGCAATTGGTATGGTTGGGAGTAGCAAAAATTGTTGAAACAAAGTTCTAAATTTTATCCCGAAAATGTTACAATGAACCTGTTTTAGCCCTGATCCTTCTTGGATATTGTGCACCTTAACTAAGGAAAATTGCTTAAGTTGAGAGTGGCTATCATAGGGGTGCATAATGTGAAATGGGTGCAAAATATATATATATAGATTTGAAAGGGTTGCATACTCCCACCATAGTGTTATTAATTGAGTTTAATGAGATGAGGGTGAAAACAAAAGATATGGGTAGATGAAAGTGGTGTAAATTGGTTGTTAAAAATTGGTCTTAGTTGCATAATGTAGTGTATTAAAGCGCTTAAGGAAGATAGTCACTATTTCTGGCCAAAATAGTCCCTACCCATCCTTTAGCCTGCTTTACAACCCGTAAAAGACCTATTTGATCCTAATCTTACAATTCTGATACTAGTGGAGCATTACACTAAGGGTAAGTATATGGTCATCAGTTGTAATTTGAGAAGTCTTTGTGAGAGTGAGCGCAACTTGATTCTTATATCCATATTGTTAGAAATTACATGATTGTGAGTGATTATGGGTAACTTTCTTTTTGTGAGGGCACATGGTTGATGAAGGTTGGGTAATTTATATGATTTCTTTGCATAAACGGTATGCATGAATTTGCAAACTAAATGAGTCTATTCTTGAGACTAGGTTGTCTCTAGTAATGATTCATGAATATACTTCTTGTTCATAATTGTTGTGTGACCCTATTTGAGCATCTTGTTTTTCCTTCGTGGGTGTTAAGACATATGTAGTATGCATAAATGGATAAGTTGTTCGAGGATGAACAAAGCTTTAAGTGTAGGGTGGTGATCTTGGGTGTATTTATATGCCTAAGCATCATAGATTACCAATATTTTAGTTATGTTTGGAGAACAAAGTGTCTAGTTTCTTATGTTTTTACTCTACCTCTATGTAATTGAGTCAACCGATGTGATTAGCATGATTTCAGATATTAATGAGGTAAATGGAGACATAACACTAAGGAATGCGGATGGCATATGACACAAGAGAAAAGTAGCTTGTTGGACCAAATGTGGCGCCTAGAAACTATGTCCAAGATTAATTTGTCATTTATAATTAGTTCAAGGATTTAGAAGGCAAATATGAGAGAAAAGATTATTAAAAAGACTTGATGCTGAATTTTTATCATTATTCGTTATTCTGTATTATTTTGAGAGAGGAGAGTGGTGGCTTACTACTAGGGGAGTATCGCAACTTCATTTTCTCCGCCAAGATTGTGTTAACTCTTCGGTATGATAAATATTTCTATTGTGATTCTCGTTTTGTTCATGAGTAGCTAAGTTTATTAGTTAGGGTTATGGAAGCCTTGTAACATACAATCTATTACTTTGGGTTTTTTGAATTCATCATGTATTGATCTGCTTATTTCATACTCTCTTCGTTTATCTTGAATTCTCTTGGTTTCAAACATAGAGGATGTGCCTTAAAACTCAATTTGTTCGATAGAAAGGTTGAGGTTCGGAAATGAGAGTATTGACAAGAAAATAGGATTTCCAACCGCTATTTCATATGTTAATGCCTTAACAGGATTAACTACTTGGAGATTTCGTATTGTTTTTGTAAACACTTTTGATTCGAGAGAACTAAAGTGAATTAATCCATGATGGTTGATAAACACTAGGATTATGTTATTAAATACAATATGTTTCTCTGTAAGAATGATACATGTATGAATTCGTAAAGCCCATTATTAGAAAGTATTAAAAACTACAAGGTGGACATAACCCTATCTTGCTATTTCTCTGAAGTTGAATACCATTACACATGTCTCATCTTGTTAAACTGAAACCATTAATTTATAAACTGAATCAAATTCCCCCTTTTTGTTTTACAGAAACGAATGATTAAAAGTCAACTAATCTGCATACAACTTAATTAGCACCATATTCCATGTGGGATTCGACCCCAACCTAGTTGGGTTAAATATTTGACAGCGACCGCTTACACTTTCGTAAGAGAGGTGTAATTTGGGCGTATTAGATACCATAAGAGTAAGGGCTTCCCAAGTACCCCTTGATCTCCATGACACATATGTATAAATGGACTTAGGGGATTCCTGTGTACCCTAGAAGTATAATATATGAGGTCGCTATGACCTATCCTCATGTCGGTAAACATGAGATTTCAGTTTTCGTCCGTTGGACTCCCACCTTCACGGTTAGCTATCACACCCCGCAATTATTTTCTAGTTAAAACAATTACCATCCAACCAAATCATTATTTCATTTATTTTCATTCAAGGCTATTACAAGTGATATCTTCATACCGACTATAGCTTGCACACAATGTGTTTAGCCAACCTTAGGGGATTCCCATGTAACCCATAGGTTACATTATTTAGTTTACTTGGGGGGGGTTCCAATGTACCTTGGAAGAACATCATTATTAAGCTTACTTGGGAGATTCTCGTGTACCCCACAAGTATTTCATTATTAATCTTTGCTTGGGGGATTCCCTTGTACCCCACAATACATTCAACATTCAAACCAATTTCATTTTTTAATTCACTTAGGGGATTCACGTGTACCCCAAAAGGTTTTCATTCAAATCAATTTCATAGCCATCTAGGCTTTACCATTTAACCACTCAAAAACCATTCAAACCATTCATACAATTTAAAACAATTTCAAAACCTTTAAACCATTTATACCATTTAAACCATGAAAAACCATCAAAATCCATTCAGGGTTCCATTACCAAACCATGCCATGCAATAATTCTAATGAAAGTCCAACAATAGACTAAAAACATTCTGTTTGGAATTTTATCAAATATGTTGAGGGCATAACTTTACCAAGAACAAAACCCAAACATAAATCATCATATTTTGGGTTACCCATGACCCATTTTTTAAGCCATAACCAACAAGTACCCACACATGCAAACCGTCACCAAAAAATATGTGAAAACACAATTTAAACCAACATTCAACAATATGCACTAAAACACTCAATATATGTTTCCAAAACCACCATTCATGATTAATAATCAAGGTTTTAAATACATTAAAACATGCCTTTAGTTGGAACTAACAATAAGGGAAGAGTACATTCTTTATACAAGAATATTCTGGAGAGAAACTTGACTGTTGAGACCGTTGAAGAACACTTGTAGATACCCTAGTCTCCAATCTTCAATCGTGAGTTTGAGAGAGTATTTCGAAGTGTATCTATTCTTCGAAGTGTATTATGAGAGGTCACCAAGGGTCATATAATGTGGGGACATAGGGTTTTTAGGTAGGAAATGTTCGGACTACCCTCAGCTTAAAAGCTGAAAACTAAGTCCTTGGAGGGTACGACCCAACCCCTTTAGACATAACCTAGGGTACGTGAGGTACCCTAACTCGTATCTTAAACCCCACCATGGTCCCCTATAGTGACCTTCATATTCCACACAAGTCTGAGTTGTATCGTTGGGTTTGAAAATTACCCATAAACTGTATCTCAGACAAATTCAGCTAGGCAAGCCAATAAGCATCATATGACTTGGTGCCATACAACTCATATCCTACCATAAGACTAGTATGATGTTGTGTCGTACCTTTTGTGGAATCCAAACAAAAACCCACTGCCTAACATATAGAAGAGGCACCCTAAGTCGTATAGCAGGGTACGATTGGTACCTATGAGTCGTACCATGGACATAATGTCCAAAACACATGAATTTTTGCAAGGGCTAATGTTTAGGGTGTTTCATTCTCCCCCACCTAGGATCATTCCTCCTCGAATGTTGGGTAAGGTCTAGAACAAGCACGAGATAACACATTAACTCCCATTAAACTTTCCTCCAAACAAATTAGAAAATGAAGATATAAACAAAGATAAGACTATCACCATATATCCCATGCATGATTTACACCCCCAACAACGATGCAAGAGTAACCATTTCTTTCCTTTAACCAAGTTAGAAAACCAACATGTGACAAAGATAACATACCTTACGTATGAGATTTCGGAAAGAACCAACGCGGACACTTAGACTCTATGTCCCTTTCCGTATCCCAAATGACTTCCTTGAACTTTTGGTTTCACAATATAACCTTCTCCGAAGTAGACTCTATGTCCCTTTCCGTATCCTAAATGGCTTCCTTGAACTTTTGGTTTCACCATATAACCTTCTCCAAAGCCACCTTTTTGTTCGCAATCGGAAAACTTACCAACCAAGATCCTCACAGGGACCTCCTTTATAGGACATAGAATCTGAGATACCAATACTACATAAAGGAAACAACTAACTAAGGACCTTCCACACATTACCTCATCACCAACACATGGAATACCAAATGAATGGAACTCATGCTAGAGAGCAAGTCCAATTCAACTTAGAATTTCCCAAACACACATCACTACTAGAGCTTGAGTCTAGCTATACACCACCCCCATGTTCAAGCCTATCCAATACTAAGGAGTTAACTTAGTCCACCAGGCTCTACTCCTTATATATCCTGAAACACTGCTCCACTCCATTACTATTATAATATGAAAACCATAAGAAAAAGACATTGGAAAACCATAACCAACCATTATAACTAGAAACCCCAACATATAGTTGAAAACCCAAAACCATGATACAATTTCACCGTGAAAACAATTCATAAATCCTACCTCCCAAGCCTCTTAAGCACCCAACACAACTATTGGTATATCTACCAATTATAACATTAAAGCCTACCCCCTAAATGCCCGCGGTATGATCTGTCCTTCCAAAGATCTTGCACCCCCTATAAATTTCACAAAGGTTTCCACCACCTACTCTTCTCCTAACCATTTCTCATGACAACAACCTTACCTCACAATCCAAAACCTTAACTCTAGAAGTCACCCCAAAATCTCCCCCACTTAGGGAGCTCTACATTCCTCATTTCTGAAAAATCACTATGCTTTCCAAGCCACTACCACATTAATCATAAGAAGGGTCATTAAGGAACCAAATTGTAAGAATTATGCACGCCACCCTGGCAAAACCCCAGAAACAAGATTTGGAATTATAGGTACTATGTACTTCATAGCAACCACCCAGACCATTATGTAGAACCACCCTGACATAACCTACCATAAAAGGAGTCTTTAGGAATGAACACTGAAAGACACACGACCACATATACCTTAGGTAATATAATGCAAAGTCAAGACTCATATCCAGGGATTATCGCGAATACAAACTGCAAACCTTAAGCATAAGCTTTATAAGAACGCACGCAACACTAGCAGAGGACTCTTTTAATCGATATAGAAGAGAATCACTGGAATAGGCAACCCGACCTCCGCTTGAAGTCTACTACTAAAGAAATTTTTTTTTGACTAATCCTTGGCATTCATCCCATGACACCTATAAGAATAACGCTCTGCTTAAATAGGTATCACAAATGATGTATACTAGGGATACATGGTTTTCCTATACCTAATACCTTATTTATCCATATGCTACCTAGAGCCCAGTATAGTCATACAAAGCCCATGCTCTGACCCATCCAATGAATAAAATCCCAATCTATCCGTTCAACCTGAACCCCCAACCTATATGTCATAACTTTTCTACTATTGTATTCCTAAAGACACCAACCTCACCCCTTCTGGACACCTCATCAACCTACCAATTTACCTCCACCATGCCTACATTGCTATCCTTGAGCAAACATACTTCATTTATTAACATCAACACCTAGTTTCAAGCCTAGTATTTATCAACCACCATGTAATATCACAAAAGTACCCCATATAGAATATGCGCATACAAAAAATGCATACAGGATCCACCATACTATGAGAACACCTTAATATTCCTTATTCACCCACCGACAACCTATTCATTCCCAGGGAATCCATTTCCTTAAGCATGCAAAAATAATGAACCCTTCATCTAAGAGATCCCTTAATTACCCTTCGATCCCTATATGCTCTTCTAATTCAACTGGAACCATTCAATAAAGAAAGAACAGAAATTAGACAAGTGACCAAAATAACGCAAATCCCATACTCAACCTCCCCATAGGAAAGACACCATAAGGTTCATCATAAAGGACCCCAATAAATTCATGATCCACCAAAATCGAATGGAAAGAAAGACCTTTTAAGTTAGAACCTTTAACCCAGAACAAAAGATAGAGAAACCTATTGTAGACCAATCTCTGAGTTCTAACATAAAGTGTCACCTTTCCCTTAATAGCTAGGGAATGAATCTATCCTCCCACTTTATAACCGACTCACCGTGGAGTCTAAAGACAACCTGTATGGACCCAATAATTTAATAATACATAGCATGATTAAAACCAATTCATCCTCCGAATAATATCAAATTCGACTATATCCGAGTCAAACCAATCCACCAAGACTAATAGATACCACACACCCTTATAGACTCTTCTAACAATCAGAAAGTCACTTACCAGGGTAAAAAATAAAAAAGAGAAGAATCTGAAAAAACCTTAGGGCCAAAACCAAAATACACAACCACAAGTGGGGTCATAAAAGAAAGGGGATTCCGAACCATATAACTATACACATCACGAAAAGAGTTTGCAAATACCAGTGTAAGCATCAGAAGATGCCTCAGACTCCCGAGGAATAGTATATAAATTAAGACAATCTTGACCAGTATTGGAGCCAAAAGTAGCAATCCTTGGTGCAAGGGCTAGAGAGGTGGTAACCCGTGTCCAATTTTCCTAAGCGACAATCATTATGGGATACTCTCATTACATATGACCCAATTGACAACAATTAAAACAATGGTTACTCCCTTTCTCACAACAACCATGATGCGACCGACCATAAAATCTATATGAAGGGTAGAATGATGTAGATTGGGCCCCACTGGCCCAAGATTAGGCACCTTGCTTCATAGAAGAATTACCATCCTAAAAACATCTACCTCCAAACATATTCAAGTGGGGAAAATAAGCCATAGAACAGGATTTGGACTCACCCAACACTTCCTTTTGAACTATTTACCACTATAATATTAGCCTCCCCTGCATTCAAAAAAATGAGACCCCTTACCTTGCCTATTTCCTGACCTTGCCTTATTCCTTCCTGTAACAATAATATTGGACTAGTGTGATAGAGTTGTCATTATCTGGGTCAATATATTAATAGAATAATGAAACTCGACATTAATAACCTCTCATTGAGGTAATCGAGAATAAGTACCACCTTTTGAATTCGGGTCAATGGAGACCGATGGGACTTTATAGGGAAATTGAAAAACTATGACTTTAGACTGGGTTTGTGCCCCATGAGCTGGACTAGATCCATCTATATAGTCCTTGAGTTGGACCGATGAGTTTCCATGATCTTTAGGTCATTGACAGGACATTATCTAAAAGATGAAACAAAAATAATATAAGGAAGAATTCAAGACCTTAGACTTCATAGCTCAAAATTAGAACAATAAGAAAGTGAAAAATTCCTTACTGCCCCATATCCTCTGAATTATAAGTGTGGTGCATGATACACCCATAAGCAAGACTCTACTTAACATGACTTTGTAGACACCTCATGACACCAAAACCTAGGATCTGATACCAACTTGATACGACCTCAACTAAGGCTATGTAGTAATGGTCAATCTTAAGTCCAACCGGTATCGGATACCACCCTCGATACCTAACCCAACTAACCAACAAGTACCCTGAGTCAGATAAACTCCATACAAATGACAAAAAAGTGTAATGCATGATCTAAGACTTTCGAAAAGGTCTATAACCATGACCATCCTAACAAGTCAACTACCCAATAACCAACTGTATAACCAAGCCCAAACCATAAGCCAAAACCAAGACATTAATCCAATGTATATATATATATATATAACAAAATCCATCCATACCCAAGTTTATAGTTTTCCAGACAAAGCCTCTAAAAAAAACCAAGGAGTATTAACTTGGGACATGCCACCGACCATAGCTAAAAACCAAAGTCTATGAAACACAAAAATATACATAGTAATCTATCAATGGGCAGGATTAATAGTATGGTCAATTCCTTCATCGCGTGGGAATACAGCTACCCGAAGATGGGTTTGTGGGTGAACTCTAGCATGCACTCATGATAAGGATAAAATAATTCCAACCTTCAAAACCAAGTAAACAAACTACATGCAGACAAACAATACATATATATATATAAATAAATATATATATAACTATGTCGGGAAAGGGAACCAGGTTTAGCATGACTTTAAAACCATTAACCCGTATATGTGAAGCTTAACCATCATAGACCCATTCATGGGATATATGGGTCCAGTGTAACCCCCTAAATGGGCCCCGGTGCATGAGCGACATGAACCGAAGATACCATAGGAGTAGGGGATTCCCTAGTACATGTCGCTTTCCATGATACACATGTATAAATGTACTTAACAGATTAACGTGTACCCCAGAAGTATCATAAATAAGATCATCATGACCTATCCTTGTGTCGGCAAACATGAGTTTCTAGTGCTCGTCCCTTGGACTCCCACCTTCACAGTTAGCTATCACACCCTACTATTAGTACACCCCGCTATTATTGCCCAATTAAAATCATTACCATCCAACCAAACCATTATTCCATTTACTTTCATTCAAGGCTATTACAAGTGGTATTGTCATACCGACCATAGCTTGTAAGGAATGTTTTTACCAAACCATAGGGGATTGCCATGTGCCCCATAGGTTACATTAATTAATTTACATAGGGGATTACCATATACCTCGCAATCACATCATTATTAAGATTACTTGGGGGATTCTCGTGTATCCTACAAGTATTTTATTATTAAGCTTTTCTTGGGGGATTACCTTTAACCCCACAAGATATTCAACATTCAAACCAATTTTATTATTTCATTCACTTGGAGAATTCTTGTCTACCCCATAAGGTTTTCATTCAAACCAATTTCATAGCCTTCAAGGCTTTACCATTTAACCACTCAAAACCTTTCAGACCAATCATAACATTTAAAACCATTCCAAACCCTTAAACCATTTATATCATTCAAACCATTTAAACCATAAAAAAAAATGCAAATCCATTTAGGGTTCCATTAATAAACCATACCATTAAATTGTTCCAGCGAAAGTTCAATAATGGAGTAAAAACATTCTCCTAGGTATTTTATCAAACATGCTGAGGGTATACCTTTACCAAGACCAAAACCCAAGCATAAACTATAAAATTTAAGGTTAACCATAACCCATTTGTTAAACCTTAACCAGCAAGTACCCACATATTCAAACCATCACAAAAAACATGTGAAAAAACAATTTAAACCAATATTTAATAATATACACCAAAACCCTCAACAGACGTTTCCAAAACCACCATTCATAATTCATAATCATTGTTTTAAACCCATTAAAACATGCCTTTAGTTGAAAATAACAATGAGGGAATAGTGCATGCCTTATACAAGAAGTTTCCAGAGAGAAACTTGACTCTTAAGCCCTTTTAAGAACACTTGTAGAAACCATAGCCTCCAATCTTCAAGAGTGAGTTTGAGAGAGTATTTTGAAGTGCTTATGTTCTTCAAAGTGTATTATGATAGGACACCAAGGGTTATATAACTTTAGGAAATAAGTGTTTGTGGTGGGAAATGTCCGAACTATCCTCAACTTAAAAGCTGAAAACCAAGTCCCAAAAGGTACGACCCACCCTCCTTAGTCGTACCCTAGGGTATGAGTCGTACCTAACTCATACCCTAGACCCCAAAATGGTCCCCTATACTAACCATCATACGACCACCTAGGTATAAGTAACCTAGTAGGACTAGGACAAGGATGTTATAAAAACCTTATTTGCTGAATTGTTCAGCATTCATTGAATCATTATTCCTTCATTCTTTTTATTTGACACTTTAGTATTATTCAGTTTACAGATTCTGTAAGTTTTACAGAGAAATAACGCTAACCTTGGGGAAAACGTCTAGAGGGCAAAACGTCAACCTTGGTTTGACGCCAAACTCATTCCCATCGTGAGATTATTCTAACTTTGGTATGATGATGATGTCTTCTGTGATTTCCGTTGCACCCATGAGTAGCTAAACTTCTCTGTTAGGGTTATGGAAACCTTGTGAGATACTATCTATTGCTATGAGTTTGTGAATTCTTGATGTGTATGCTACTTATATCATTACTCTCTTCGTTTTAATTCAATTCTTGTGGTTACAAACATATAGAATATGCCATAATAGCATTAACTTGTTCGAGAAAAAAGTTACATGTTTGAAAAAGAGCATGTGACAAGGAAATAGGGCTACCAACCCCTGTTTTTACGTTAATGCCTTAACCGGATTAACCTCTTGGAGAGTTTGTACCGTTAGTATACGCTTTAAGCTCGAGAGAGTTAAAGTGAAATAACACTAGATGGTTGAGAAACACTAGGATTTACCATTAGAATACAAATCTCTATACGTGCATGCATGTCTAAATTCCTCATTACTCATAGTTAATAGATACGTAGAACTCATAAGGTGGACATAGCCCTAACTTATTATTCTCTGTGATTAAATCTTACTAAACAAAGCATTTCATTGTTACTTTGATAGCATTAATTCATGCCATAATCCAATCCCCCCTTTTCCGTAGAATTTTCGACCAACAGTCTACTAATAATTGCAACACTTAGTGACCAAGTATTCCCTGTGGGATTCGACACCCAACCCAGTTGGGTTCTATATTTGACAGCGACCGCTTACACTCTTACGAGAGCGGTAGTTTGGGCGTTATTAAATTTTGGCGCCGTTTCTGGGGAATACGGTTGTCAACTAAGTTTGTGATAGTTAATAGACTCTTTGGTCAAAAAGTCTCACATTTTACTTTTAGTTGTTGTTTTTGTTTTATTCAGGTTCGATTGAGTGCATGCCAAACAATCGAAGTTCAGGTTAACCGTTATTACCCATAAATCCCGAACCTTAACTCATTGGCAGAATAGATGCACAACGTGACATTGAAAAAAGGGCTGCTCAACAGGAGCAAGCTAGATTAGCTGCATTGGCAGCTGCTCAAGTGCATCAACAGAATATTGATAACCCAGGGCGAGTAACTAATCCTAATGATGAGGACCTGGGTGATGATGAGTTACTAAATCTAAGCCATGGAGATAAGGTGGCAGCGCCTGTGAACAGGAGAGATCGTCAAGCTAGAATAAGACCTAAACGCTAAGCTGTGCAGGTTTCATTTGATGATGATGATGATGATTTGGATGGAGCTGGTGCCACAGGGGCTATTATTCCTCCGCCCTTGGCACCTGGAGCCAAGTTCAATATCACTAGAACCATGATTCAGCTAATGCAACTCAAGGGATTATTTGGTGGACTTGCAGGAGATGATCTGAATATGCATCTGATCAATTTTATCTCAACATGCAAGGCGTTTGACAATCCAGTGGTTGGATAGAATGCAATTCAGCTGTGCTTATTTCCATTGTGTCTATTTGGTGAGGCAACTCTATGGTTGAGCGGGCAAACTCCTGATTCTATTACTAATTGGAGGCAATTGAAAGACGCTTTCCTAGAAAGATTATTTCCGCTATCCAAGAGAGCACAACTGCGGGATGAGATAAACAATTTTCAACAACTTCCAACTGAAGCTCTCCCCAAAACATGGGAGAGATTCAAGAAGAATCTTATGCGGTGCCCAAATCATCATATGACCAATGTCCACTTGATGAAGATATTATACAGGCCTTTGAATTCGGTGACTAAGCCAGTGGTTGATAATACTGCAGGAGGGTCATTCATGGACCTTACTTTTATTTAGGTAAGTTATATGTTAGATCGTATAACAAAGCAGAGTAGAGATTGGCATACCAGGGATTCTGAGGTAGCAAGATCTACTGTATCTATTGGCATGACTGCAGAACAAAGGCGAAGAGAAGAAGAACGTGATCAAGATATGGCGCACATAAAAACACAGATGGATCTTCTTACCAAGCATTTATTATCTGGAAAGACCGAAAAAGTCAAAGTTGTTGTGTCACAGGGAAGAGATGAATCCGATTCTGAGGAAGAAACAAATTACTTGAATAATCAGGAGGGTTTCCGAGGCAATGCCTAAGGAAACCAAGGTCAGAACTATTATGATAAATCTGGATACAAGGACCGTGATCAAGGTAGTTAGAAGAACAAGACTGCCAGGAGTGGTTTGTATGTTCCTCCTGGAAATCGTGAGTTTGTGGCGTCTGGCTCTGGGAAGATGTTCATGGAAGATATGATGGCTAAGCTATTAAAAGGAGTAGAGGAAACCAACATGGGCATAACTGAGGTAAAGAATGATTTATCATCAATAAATCAATTGGTTGACTCACATTCCACTGCATTAAAACAACTGGAACAACAAATGAGTCAACTATCAGCGGCATTCAACCAATGAAAGGCCGGCACCTTACCTAGCGACACCTTGCAAAATCCAAGGAATCATGGATCATGTATGGCGATTACTACAAGGAGTGGTAAAGTGTTGGAAAATCCGTCCAAAGGCAAGCAGGTGGTTGATAATACAGAGGAGAATGTTATTGATGCAGATTATGATAATTCTGTAGAAGATGAAAATTAGACTGAGAGCGTTCATGAGAAAACTATTCCCCTTCCACCACCACCTTTTCCTTAGAGACTGAAGAAGAAGGCTGATGACACTCCTGAAAAGGTTGGTAATCGGAAGCAAGATAAAAAGAAAGTGGTGGAGAAAATGATTCCTCTTCCACCACCACCTTTTCCTCAGAGACTGAAGAAGAAACCTGATGACACCAGGTTCAGTAAATTCATGACTATGTTGAAGCAGCTGACTATTAATGTTCCATTGGTGGAGGTGCTGGAACAGATGCTTGGGTACGCTAAATTCATGAAGGACCTTTTGACAAAGAAGCGGGCACCAAGCTATGAGATGGCAGATAATGTTCACCATTGTAGTGCAATCTCTACAAGATCGTTAGTTCAGAAGAAGGCAGATCCTGGTGGTTTCACTATTCCTTGCACGATTGGATCTTTGGATTTTGCTAAGGCATTGTGCGATTTGGGTGCTAGCATCAATTTGATGCCGCTATCCATTTACAGAAAGTTGGGGTTGGGCGATCCTACACTAACCAATATGCGACTTGTAATGGCAGATAGGTCGGTAAAACGACCTGTTGGTATCTTATATGATGTATTGGTGAAGGTTTCTACATTCATTTTTCCTGCAGACTTTTTTATTTTGGATTGCGAGGTGGATTCTAAAGTTCCCATAATCTTGGGTCGTCCTTTCCTTGCAACAGGAAGTGTGCTTATTGATTTACGAGCCAATGAGCTTTTATTTCGGCTGAATGACGAAGTAGTCCATTTTGATGTATGAAAATTAATAAAGCAGCCTAGAGATATGAATGTGTTCTCTGTAGTTGATGTTTATCATGAGGAAGAGAAAGAATTATCTGTAGAGAAGCAGCTTACTGTTGAGCCATTGTTTGCTGTGCTTTTGAATTTTGAGCGTGAGGATGTTGAAGAGTATGAAGAAACTATTTGTGCTCTAACAGGAATAGGGTCCTATTCTCATGTTCCTAAGAATCTGGACCTTGATCTTAAGAATCAACCTTCACCACCAGCGAAACCATCCATTGAAAAGCCATCAGTGCTAGAATTGAAAGATTTACCTAGTCATCTGAAGTATGCGTTCTTAGGAAGTGGAAATACACTTCCAATTATTGTTACTGCTGATTCAGGTGAACAGCAAGTAGCGGCTCTCATCTCTGTTCTGAAGAGGTACAAAAAAGCCATCAGTTGGACTATTGATGATATAATTGGTATCCCTCCTAGCAAAGGTATGCACAAGATTCATCTCGAGGAAGATTGCGTGCCCACAATTAAGCATCAGCGTCGTCTGAATCCATTCAGAAAATGATGGACCATCTATCTCGATGAAGTTTAAGTAATCGAGATAGCTATGTCATGCCGCGACAATAAATCAAGAGCTACATGGGAGGCAACCCATCATTTTTAATTGTTTGGTTTTACTAGGAGGTTGTTTTGTTAAATAAAAATCAAGAAAGAAGAGTCGATCCACGACCAAAACTAAGGGTCTTGGTGGGAGGCAACCCATCATTTTAATCGTTTTTGTTGTTTTTGATTAAGTGTAGGTGCAAGACATACAAAGGAGGGGATTAATCCCAAAATTTTGATTTGAAAGTGAGCCATGTTAAAGGTGGTAAGTTAGGACTGACGGAGTAAAGGCTATCGGTTAGGCATTGCCTATGCGAATCTAGGCAACGAACAAGGCAAGGACTATGTCATTGCCTGTGTTCACTGCATTAACTAGGCAATGGACAAGGCAAGGCCTCTGCAAATCTAGGCAACGAACAAGGGAAGGCCTATGCTATGGCCTATGTTCACTGCCTCACATAGGCAATAGACAAGGCAAGGCCTATGCTAATCTAGGCAATAGCATAGGCGCCGTCTATGCCCAACTAGGAAAAGCTAAAGGCGCCGCCTATGCCATTGCCTAAGCTCTCTGAATCGACAAGGCTATAGCATAGGTGCCGCCTATGCTCAACTAGGCAATAGCATAGGCGCCTCCTATGCCCAACTACTTATTATTTTTGGCCCCTAACCCGATTTTTCATGGATCAAAACCGACCCAAGCCTTGGTCTATAAATAGAACTTCAACCGTAAGACAAAATGCACTTGTTTGCTCAACCTAGGTGCCGCCTAACCTTCCCAAATCTCTCAAAACTTTTCTTTTTGCTCATCTAACCTTGCAAGATCATCTTCCGAATCCATCACCAAGTAAGTTCTTCTTTTATATTACGTAGTTGTTACAATACTACACTTATAATGATTTGTTAGATCTTGAAGTGGTGTTGGTTATTTGAATGTGGTTGGTTTGTTATGATACATCTAGTTGAGTGAAAGAATACGTGTGGGTGTTCTTGACTTTGTTCCAACTTGTATTTGATTTTTATACACTGTCATACTTTTGAAAAATCGACATGGTGAAGTTAATTTCATAATCTTCAAAATTGAAAGCTTGAATGTTTGAATGACTCATTCATCAAGATAAAGATCATGATTGAATACAAGCATGAGATGTTGTGATTATTTCTCTGCAATAACTTGTTACAATCTCTATGTAGTAGTCTTGTTCAAAAAGTGCATCAATCCAAACATGAAAGTATAGTCAAGATTACATGAAATAGAGTTTGAAAGAATAGTTAAGATGACATGAAAGTATGACTGTGCTAAACATGTTGTTGGAACATATCGCCTATATGTATGTCGATGAAGTCTGAGTAATCGACATCATTCACTTAAGTAGTCTGTGCCACCAAATTAAGTGTGGTGTGGTGCCACTACTGTTTGTTTTTCGATTGGATCTTTGGAGGTGAAGCTAACATGACTCTATTTTAATCTCAGGTAGAATAGCCCCAAAAGGACGACAGGGAAAAGAAAAAGTGTCAACCTCACAGAAAGGTCAGAAAAGGGAAAGCAAAGAGCAAGCTGAGTCCTCCTCTCTGCAAATACCTCTACTGACGATGTGGAGGACAACTCTGATGATGACGACTCTGATGATGATTCCGATGCAGGGGGTATGACCCCAGATATAGAAGAGGAGTCCAACTAATCAGGTAGAATGGCCCCAAAAGGACGACAGGGAAAAAAAAAAGTGTCCACCTCACAGAAAGGTCAGAAAAGGGCGAGAAAAGAGCAAGCTGAGTCCTCCTCTCTGCAAATACCTCGACTGACGATGTGGAGGACAACTCTGGTGATGACAACTCTGATGATGATTCCGACGCAGGGGGTATGACCCCAGACATAGAAGAGGAGTCCGACTAATCAAGTTTTCCTTATTTATTTCCACTGAGGGCAGTGTGTCCCATCTAAGTGTGGGGTGAGGGTATTTGTATGCTGTAGTGTACTTCTTTGCCTACATTTATTCTTATTTGTAGTTAAATTTTTAGATTTTTAGATTTGCATGAAATTTTTCTGATAGGCGGTATGGTATTATGACAAGAGTTTGTGCTAAAATCATTACTATTGAGACGTTTAGGCTCCAAGTGTGACTCAATGTGTGATAATTTTGTGGTTTAATTCATTCATCTGTTGGGTCAAGATTCTATACTGCTCCCAATAAAGTTGACCATGTGTCTTGTGTGTGTGAGGTTATAGTATATTCTGTGTTGTGACTGATGCTAGAACTTGCCTGGTGTGTGTGTAAAGCGAAATAAAGAGTGTGAGTTTAGGAGATGATTTAGGCATTTCTTTGGCAGCCTATAAGTGTTTACCTTCTTTTTACCTACCTTTGTACATTATCCTAGTTAACCCTCTTTGAGCCTTTAGCTATTTTCTTTGACAGCCTCACATGTAGCCTAATCCATTTTTTTCAAGACTATAATTTGATCCAAATTCCTAAGCACTTTAAAGTGTAAAGTCATGTGACAAAATAAGAGGAAATTGGGTGAGAGTGATGCCTCATAGTGTATTGGTACTGGAAATTGTTATGAAAAAAGAGTGGCTATCATAGAGGTGTTTTATAAAAAAAAAGAAAAAAAAATATAAAGAAATAAAAAATAATAATAATAAAAAGATAGTTCTGTTTATAATTGAATAACAAAATAGGTGAAAAGGGGTGGTAGATAAAAGGAAAGTAGAGGGGTTGTTTAAAAGAGAGTGTTAATGGCATAATGTGATGTATTAAAGCGCTTAGGGAACATAGTCACTATTTCTGGCCAAAATAGTCCTACCTGTCCCTTAGCCTACATTACAACCTGTAAAGACCTAGTTGATCCTAAGCTTAGCATTCTGATATTAGTGGAGCATTACACTAAGGGAAAGTCTATGGTCATCAATTGCAACATATGAATTCTTTGTGAGAGAGAGAGCAAGGAGAGTCTTATACCCATGTTTCGAAAAATGCAAAACTTGTGAGTGATTATGGGTGATATCTTGTGTGAGACACACATGGTTGATGAGTTTTGGGTAGTTTTTTATGATTCTTTGTGCCTTAACTTGTGGATACGAATTAACCATCATCACGAGTCAATGTTGGAGGTTGAATTGTTTCTAGTAGTGATCAAGAAAACTACTCTTTGTTAATAATTGTCGTGCCTGTCTTGTTGAACATTTTGTGTTGCTGCTGTGATATTTTAGTTAGATGATTGCATGGACGTAATATTTTGTTCAAGGATGAACAAAGCTTTAAGTGTAGGGTGGTGATGTTGGGTGTATTTACACGCCTAAAGCACCATAGTTTACCCATATTTTAGCTAAGTTTTGAGGATAAAATATATAATTCCTGCACTTTTACTCCATTTTCTTGTAAGTGAGCTAACCTATGTGATTAGCATGTTTTTCAGGTATTAACGATGAAGATTTCAGCACTTTGTGGACCTTTGGGCAGCAAAGGAAAACTTCACGTAAGAAGGAAGGTAGCTTTTGGAAGCTTGTGGACTGAATGTGATGCATGAAAAATCTGTTCCGGGCAAAATCAGTATTTCTTAATACTTAGGGGTGCAGCAGTAACCTAGTAGGACTAGGGCAAGGATGTTATAAAAACATTATTTGGTGAATTTTTCAGCATTCATTGAATCATCATTCATTCATTCTTTTCATTCGACACTTTAGTATTATTCAGTTTACAGATTCTGTAAGTTTTACAGAGAAATAACGCTAACCTTGGGGAAAACGTCTAGAGGGCAAAACGTCAACCTTGGTTTGACGCCAAACTCATTCCCATCGTGAGATTATTCTAACTTTGGTATGATGATGATGTCTTCTGTGATTTCCGTTGCACCCATGAGTAGCTAAACTTCTCTGTTAGGGTTATGGAAACCTTGTGAGATACTATCTATTGCTATGAGTTTGTGAATTCTTGATGTGTATGCTACTTATATCATTACTCTCTTCGTTTTAATTGAATTCTTGTGGTTACAAACATATAGAATACGCCATTATAGCATTAACTTGTTCGAGAGAAAAGTTACATGTTTGAAAAAGAGCGTGTAACAAGGAAATAGGGCTACCAACCCCTGTTTACAATTTAATGCCTTAACCGGATTAACCTCTTGGAGAGTTTGTACTGTTAGTATACGCTTTAAGCTCGAGAGAGTTAAAGTGAAATAATCCTGGATGGTTGAGAAACACTAGGATTTACTATTAGAATACGAATCTCTATAAGTGCATGCATGTCTAAATTCCGCATTACTCATAGTTAATAGATAGTAGAACTCATAAGGTGGACATAACCCTAACTTATTATTCTCTGTGATTAAATCTTACTAAACAAAGCATTCCATTGTTACTTTGATAGCATTAATTCACGCCATAATCCAATCCCCCTTTTTCCGTAGAATTTTCAACCAACAGTTTACTAATAATTGCAACAATTAGTGACCAAGTATTCCCTATGGGATTCGACACCCAACCCAGTTGGGTTCTATATTTGACAGCGACCGCTTACACTCTTACGAGAGCTATAGTTTGGGTGTTATCAGTAGTATATTAAGGTATGAAAAGTACCCACAAATAGTATCTTGGACATATTCAACTAGGCAAGCTAATAAGCTTATACGACTTGGCATCATACATCTCGTATCGTACCATACGACTAGTATGATGTCGAGTCATACCTTGGGTAGAAACCCAATAGAAACCTACTTCCTAAAATATGAGAGAAACATCCCAAGTCATATCCTAGGGTACGAATTGTATCCATGATTCATACCATGGACAGAATGTCCATAACCCATGAATTTTTGCAAGGGCCAAGGGATAGGGTGTTTCACACAGGGGAAATACAAAAATGATAATGGCATTTAATGCAAAAGTAAGGCCTACATATGCAAAATAAAACACCCACTTGGGCATCACCCAATTATATTGTCTCAAGTCAACAACAACAACACGCAAATAAGCCCTCACAAGGGCACACGATAAAAATAATAATTCTGAAATAATACTCCCTTGACTAAATTTTCTAACAAATAGTATTCTTTACATAAAAAGTTAACTATGCAGCCTAGTCGAAAGACAGTTAATCCATAACCTATCTCGAAAAGTAAAAAATCCAAGACTAAGCCTTTAATGCAGAACCTTTCTTCACAAACAGGTTCAACATGAGCTAATACTATCAAGAAAATGGTATATGCCTCAAAAGGAAGATAATATACCCATGTCGATTTATTTGAATTGGATTCAAAATTAGTTGAAAAAAAGGGTTCAAAAACAAAAAGGCTAAAATCATAACTTTATCTAAGAAACACATTCCTAAAGTTAAAACAAGACTATATTTGAAAACACAGGTGAAAAAAGAATAGAAATTTATGTTCAAATCGATGAAAAGCCATTTAGGAGTTTACCAAAAAAATCTCCAAACTCTAGTTTGAAAAATATGTTAAAAGATATCTTCGAAGATATAATCACAAGAAATTAATAAAACTAAGAGCTTAAAGTTTACTCGAGCACGAATGATTAAGAAAACCATATAATTTACCCTAATTTGATGCTCCCAGGTTCATAAATGGTAAAATTTCCAAAAATGGGGTATTTTTACTATTTTTTGAACAATAACTAGCGATCATGGTTGCAAGGATCAATGTTAAATTGGGATATAATGCGCATCACGATCACATGAGGTAGGCCTCACGATCGCAATGAATAAGTCGACTTTATATGCCAGAAATACCCATTACAATTTTGGTTAATCCACTATGTGATCGCGATAAAATCTTCGTCGAGCACTATGATTGCATTGCTAAGCCTTTAAATAGCGATAAAGTATTGGGAGATGCAATAATTGAAAGCAAACCAGATGAAGAAAGGTTTAAAAATCATTCAAATGAACCCTCGAGATTTATTTGGGACCCCACATATGTAAAATCATATATTCTAATAGGATATTTTGGCATTTCAAATCCAATGGGCCTATTAGACTTTTGAAACTAATTTCTATATAAAAATTAGCCCACGAGATCGTTAAAAGTTTATTTTAACTAAATTGCAAATGAAGAGTCAAAATGCTAAATAAGATCTTCAAATTCAAACTAACCTTACTACTAATGCAAAATCATCATTTTGGATCGTATGTAACTTTACATATCTCTATTTGGTGACCAAAATTCAATATGTTGATCGAAGTTAAACTATTAGTTTTTAAACCTCTAATAGTCTCAAACTCTTCCAAATCACTCTTGAATGCATCGGGGACTGTGTAAACCATCGCTACAACTCAAAAATAGCAAGTAGCCACTAAGAGGAATGATAAAAAAATCAAAAAATGATAAAGTGATTCGGTAATGACTGGGATTATTGTTATTATGTTGATTTTATCATAATATCATCTTAATAATGATTAAGTGATTCGGTAATGATTTGGTTTAGATGGTTCTCCCATAGGAAAATTAGTATGGGTGTCACTCATGGCCATTTGGGTCATGATAAAGTTCATATCAGAGACCTAGGTTCATCGATCTCGTAGTACAAAAAAGTGTCTAGTAGAGTCTTGGGAAACAATACAGAGACATAGGCACTTTTCTTTGAGTGGCTATAGGACACTATGAAAATTCAAATTCTTCTTTACTACGTGTTATTACTTGATTTCAATTAGTTTCTGACGATTTCAATTGGTATATAACTTTTTTCATTATTATTCTCGAAGATGGGTGTAGTTGAGAGGTATGGTGTAGAACTAGTTACCTTCTAGTTTCTAGGGGATGCCAAGATGTGGTGGAAATTGTGCATTTTGATAAGAAGATGGAGGGTGTTATGCAAAGGGGTTATGCCAAGGCAGTAGAAAAGAATTCCCACAAAGAAAGTAGTTTCAGTGGTTCTTATTCTAGGAGTGTGAGTATGTTTTAGGTGAGGTGGAGTGATTCACATCAGGAGGTTTTGTCCTAATTTGAGGCCTTACAATTAGTTTGGCTAGTAGTAAGATCCTCGAGCTTTAGTTCTAGCAGGTAGGGGTGGTAATCAACCTCATTGAGGTGGTTCTCAATGTGATAAAAATGATGTTTAAATTGGTGTTAGGGACCATATCTATGCTTTTCCAGGTAAGCCTGAGGCAGGGGCATCAAACATTGTCATTATAGGTACTATTCTTATTTGTGATCAGATGGCCACTCTATTATTTGATCTTAGTTCTTCTTTCTTATATATATATTTATATACACATCTCTCCGGTATAGGACGAAAAAAGATGTGGTATGTTGCTTATGACTTTATTTATTAGATATTGGTGATGGCATGCATAGATTTGGTACATTCACGAGTACTATATCAGTAGTTGATGTGATTGTAGCTGAAATATAATCTTACAATTGTTCTTCCTAATTAACGGTTAAGCTAGGTGGTAACTAGTTGTCTATTAGAGGACTATAGCACTTGATGGCTAGGAATCTAATGTATTAGCTAGGGAATCTTACATAGTTGAAACATGCTAGCTAGAAATGGTTAATGTGTGACTTATAGTGTGTTCGAGTCTAGCATAGGTGATAATTAGTTGGTATTGATGACTAAGTTCGTGAGGTTGATTAGTCAATAAATGGAGAGTTATAGAGATATTGGTAATAAAAGGTGGCTAGTTAATAACTTTGAATAATTTCTAAATGGTTAACTAATGAATAGTAAGTAAGGATTAGTTGGTAAACGATGGTTAGTTGATGAATGGAGTCAGTTAATAAAAGATGGTTAGGTGACAAGTAGTAATGTGTTGTCTAGTAATAACTAACAGATATAGGATGATTAGTTGATAATAATGAATAGTGGATAAAGGACGGTTTGGGTCTAGTGATGAACATTGACTAGATGTTAGATGTTTGCTATTAAATAAATAGTGGTTAGTTCCAATCCCGAGAATAAGGATTATGTGAAGGATAGTGTTTAGGCTAATAACTAAAGGTTATGTGATGACTAGCGAACTAGTATTTCTATTATAATAAGTTTTGGTTAGATAATAACGAGTGGTTGGGAAGTATTGATTAGATAGACATTCTATGGTGATATGACTATTTTTTATGAGCATTTTAGTGTGTGTTATTTGGTAATGATTATTATGATGATATATTTATACCCGAAAAGGCCGGAGGACACTATTATGATGATATGTTGATATCTAACACTGTTGTGATGATGTTGATACCTGACAAGGCCGGAGAATATATTTATGACATGTTGATACCCGACAATGCTGAAGGATACTGTTCTGATGATATTGATACCCAACATGGCCGGAGGATATATTTATAATATGTTGATACCCCGCAAGGTCGGAGGATACTATTGAAGATGTGTCGATATCCAACAAGGATGGAGGTTGATTACAATGATGACTATCCTGATAGGGACAGTTATGATGAGTTGTGATATTGATTGTGTAGTTTGCATTCATTCCTGCGTGCTCATCGCCTATCACCAGTATGCATCTATATTTATTAGTCGGTATAGGACGGTTGCATATATGTGGGTAAAGAATATGCCTTATGTTGTTGTATACAGATTGAACCTTCTAAGTGTGGGGCGGTGGAGGTACGCATAGGCTCGGCTAGGTATTTGGTTGTTCGTAAGTTGGGGACTAAAGAGATTGTGTCTGTAAAGGTCCAGCGGAAGAATCGTCCTATTGAAGAGTCCAGTTGGGAGACCGAAGCAGACATGCGTAGCAAGTATCCACATCTTTTTGCTCATTCAAGTAATTTCCTGTTTCCCCTCCTTGTCACTTGTTGCTATTAGGGGATGAACAGTTGTTTAATTAGTATCTGATATAACAACCCTCCCAGTCGTTTGGAAAATTTTCTCCTCTTTCCTATTTTTAGCGCTCTCTATAGTTTATATACGTTATTTATGACTTACAGAGATGGATAATACCAATTCTTGAGGTGTTCAGAAGCAATTTAAGTCATTAGTTGTATTATCGAGTTTTTATAAATTTGCGCTTGATCATGGTCATAATTTGGTCAATACGACCCCGATTTGGTATGTTAATGTTTCCAATAGGCCTGAAACGTACTTTTTAGTCAATTTACCTAATTAATTTATTTCTATGGTGTTCCGAACAAAGGATTTATTAGATGTTTGGGGTATTTAAAATAATTAAATTAATTAATGGTTAATGAAGATATTGTTTTATTAAATTATTATTGGTCATGCCGTCATATATAAAATTGGGGTAATGGATTATTAGAACAAAAATTATACGGTAAATTCATTAGAACAAAAAAGGGGAAGAGAAAGGAGGCACAGAATAAAAGAACAAAAATGACGTGCACAGTGGGAATCAATTTACTGCTGAGGTTAGTAGTTGTTGCATATGAATTATTTAAGAGGGAAATTGCTAATAGTTATGCCAATATTAGCAAGTTTGACCTAGTATAATTTGGCAATGGTGGTATTGATAAATGGAGAATGGATAATAGGTAATAGTTTACATGTACGCCTCATTATAGTTTTACTTTGGTTCTGATTTATGGATTTGTGCGTTAGTGGGTATATTACTTAGATTATAATAATTAATTAGTCATTCTTAATAATGACAAAAATGTTGGATTATGGAAAATTCTTGGCAGTAACCATGAGAAAATTGTGGTGTACTTATTTCTTATAGTTCTTTCACGTACAGAAGGTTGGCGCCATTAGTTATAAATTTTGAACGTTCCGAATTTGTGAGGAAGGGCAGGACACTAGTGGACTAGTGAGATTCGGATTCTTCGGCTAATGTAGATTACGATTTTATTGGAGTTTAGACTCAATTTAATTGTGTGTATGTTCGTAAATTGGATAGTTGTTGATTGATATTCAGACATGCTTGAAATTGATGATGTTTGGATTGTTGAGGCGTACATAAATGATTATTGAAAATTACTTGATGGAATTGTCTTATAACTTAAGTGTACTTATAAATTTGGTACATCCTATTTTATGCTGTGAGGCAGTGCAAATTTTATAATAATACTTGTGTTTGTTAGATCGGGTACCACGCTGGTATGGATATGTATATTTTGTATCAGGTACCATGCTGGTACAAATATGTATATGTTGGATCAGGTACCACGCCGATACAGATATGTATATGTTCGATCACCTGTACAGATATGTATATATTGGATCGGATAACACACCAGTACGAATATGTGTATGTTGAATCGAGTACCACGCCGGTACGAATTTGTATATATTGGATCGGGTTCCAGGCCAGTGCATATATGTATATGTTGCATCAGGTACCACGTCGATAAGTGTATATATATTTTGGATCAAGTACCACACCAGTATAGATATGTAAATGATGGATCGTGTACCACGCCGATACGGTATATGAATATAGATTGTTCTCTGCATGTCGAGAATATTTGGCAAAAATAAGTTCCACAGCATAGGTATACATATTTGTGTTGATTCAGTGGATCTGTACAGTATGGTTGATACTCTTCATGGTTATGTGGCTTGTTTGTGAGCACTATTCGACCTGTTGTTGCCGTATTGGTTATTCATTGAATATTTGTTATGTGATGATGCTTTTATACTTGTTATTTGATTTATGTTGTGTACACGCTATTAAATTGAGTTATCTTATGACACCTACCTACACATGGTGGTTTGTACTGATACAGCCATGTACTCTTCTTTTGTTGAGTGCAGAATGTGTTCTCAGGCTCAGACATGATCTCACCTCTTAAGTTTGATAGCAGATCTTGATCCAAAGGTGAACACTCCGTCTTCAAGCTGCCATGGGTCATCTTATTTGTTCTTGTCCATCTTTCGGGCAATGAAACATTCTTTATTTACTTTATTTTTGGCTATCTCTTTAGATATGAGCTTTATTTGTAGTTCTTGTACGATGAGTTTCGGATATTGGGGTTTAAGTAAGTAGTTTGTTTGACTTCTGCATTAATAATGATTAGTCCGAAATTATTGTTGTTATGTTAATTTTATAATAATATCATCATAATATTGATTAAGTGATTGGGTAATGGTTCAATTTAGATGTTTCTCCCATAGAAAAATTAGTGTGGGTGCCACACATGGCGATTTGGGTCGTGAAATTATTGGTTTAGCCATTAACTAAAACGTTAAAACTGAAATTCAATTTGATATCCCAGTCAATGAGTTTTTAGAACCGTTTAAAAATAATTAACCTAATTACTTGATACCGATAAATCAATAACGATATTTTGGTTTGATCTATCAGTTAATTCGATTTTTGCACAGTCCTTATATGGGAAAGGGACCCCTTAGGTTGAGAGTACAGTCTTTGAATAAAGGATCCTTATCAAAGAATTCGATAGAGCTGGCGAAAATTCTTAGAAAGAGGCGGAATAATATAGCTTGTCTCCAAAAAACCAAATAGGTAGTTACTAAAGCGCAAGTAGTAGATGGGTATAAGTTGTGGTGTTCGGGTAGCATGAAAAGGAAAATGCAGTAAGTATCTATGTAGATGAAGAGCTTAGGTAACAACTGGGAGTGGTTAGCAGGGTCAATGATGTAAACACCTAATTTTGTCCCTCTTAAAAATTCAATTTACCCATTTTTACCCTCATCTTACCACGTACCCTACCCCGTGTAATTATCTCTCCATAAAATGACAAAATAACAAACTCCCTAACAAAATAACAACCCCTCTAACTAATTTTATCTTATTCTAACCACTACCCCACCCCTACCCTACCTCACCCCTAGACAACCCCCTCATATTTTATTCTTTTTAACCAAATACACAATGAAAAAAGAAGGGGGCCCACTGAAAGAAAGAAAAAAAAGGAATTTCAATTTTTTGGTTCCTTCTGGAGAATACAAAAACATAGGGCCCACAAAAATACACATGACTCACCTCCCATAATTATTTACACAGATGTTACGCACAAAAGGGGGATCCATATATACACACACATATTCAGCTATAGGGGAGGGGATTCCATCTCCATGTACACATCCTTTCTTCCATTTTCATAGAGCATACGCACATAGAGCCATAAAATTCTCCATCTTTTCCCTTCTTTCATATACACCTACACTACACACAAAGAACATGCACACAACAACATACTCTCATCCCCATAAAGAGACAAAACGAGAGAGAGAGAGAATTGAGGGAGAATCTCCCTGGGAGATCAAAAGAGAGTGATGGGAAACATACAGAAAGGAGAGGAGAGAGATTTTTCTGGATAATCCTCATCAGAGAACGTTATAGCCGCCTGATTTTCTCTATTTTGGTCACTGTTGGGGCTCGCCAGAGCTCCGAAGAGTCTAGAATCGTAAGTCCAGCTCGGACAAATCGTACTCGACCCATTTTGCCTGATTCCAAAAAGATTAGCTAGAAAACAAGAGAAACGGGAAAATAGGCGTATGAATTTGGGTGCAGGTTTCTCGTTACTTTCTCGATTTTGATTCGGGTTGGCGGAAAAATAGAACAAAAAGGTCTATCAAAGTTGGTTTAATCGTTGTTGAGGTTCGACTCAAGGTTTTTGCACGCGGATTCTACCAGATTAATAGAATAATACATCAATTTTGAAAGTGGCATTGAGGTCTAATTCTATCTTTATCTCCCTTTAATTTTTACATAAATGTGAATGATTTGTTGTTTGGTATGTTTGAATCTTTGTTGTGTGTTGTTTGATGTTGGTTTTGAACTTTGTAAAGTGAATTGATAACCTAATCATGTATTAATAATTGGTTCTTTGGGCAGAGCTGAAATTGATAAAATTGAATGTGTGTGTGATTCGGTTCATGGTTAGCGGTTTAATTCGAAATAAATACTAATTCTAAATGTGGTAGTATCATAATAGGATGAAATTGGTAGGCAAATGGTAGGATGGCTAGAAAAATTTAGAACTTTTGGATTGTTGAATGTTGAAAATATTTGTTGAATGATTTTATTTTATGAATTTGGATCAATTGTATTCATTTGTCGGGGAATGTCCTGAGGTCACAGTTGTATGTATTCACCGGAGAATGCCCCGACGTATCATGTACTTAAAGGATGCCCGTGATGAAGGCCTGAAGCATCGAGTAAGGCATTGGAGCGTAGTTTAGGATAAGTGTAGGTTAGCGTAGGTTTACTTTTTAGTACCTTTTTCATTTCGGGTTGTAATAATTAGACTGTACACTATATTTTTTGATTGGTTTTATTTTATTTGTTTGATTGATTGTTTTCGTGTGTTTTTGAGTGGTTTATACATTTTGTAGTGTCAAATTAGTCGATATGTTCCACCAAGTGACCGTGGTCGAATCACGGGATCGAGGGGTGCCTAACACCTTCTCCCGGTCAAAAAAATTCCTTAACCGAAATCTCTGTTTGCGGATCGGTTTAAAAGAGTCAAAATCGTTTTGAAAAGGGTTTTCCAAAGGTGACTTGGCACACCCGATTTATTCCAAGTGGCAACTCTGAGTTTTGAATATAAAGAGTTTTTCGAAACAAATCTTCATTTTGTCACTTAATAATAAAAACCCTTTCGAACTTTAAAATTATTTTTTTTGTGTTAGAGTGAAAAAAAGTGTGTGACAAATGATAGGATGGTGTTGATTAAATTATCATTGAAGGGTCTACCTTGAATATTATTAGGTCTTATGCCCCACATATAGTCTTGGATAAGGAAGAGAAGAACTTTTGGAGGATTTGGTTGAGGTTGTGAGGGGTATTTAGGACACCTAGAATCTTTTTTATAGTAGCGTATTTTTGTGGGGACTTTGATTCATCATCGAGGGGTTATAATGATGATCATTGAAGTTTTGGTTTCAGTGAAAGGAAAGAAAGAGGAATTTCATTTTTGAATTTTTGCTCGGTCTTTTGGGTTGGTGGTGGGAAATTTTAGATTTTCAAAGAAAGCGGTTCACTTAGTTACCTTCCTATAGTTTCATTGGCCAGGACATGGATTGAATTTTCTCTTCTTAGGAACAATGATAGGGGTCCTTGTAAAGATTGTAAGCTTATGCCAAGTGATAACCTTTCAATCGAGCATAGGACTTTGGTGATGGACTTAGAGATAAAGAAGGTAAAGAAAAACAGGAGTGAGGAGGACCGAATAAGGATTAAATATGGTAGCCTGGTAGTTCAATTGAGACAGGGTAGACGTTAAAGGCTAGAAGGGCTTGGGAAAGTTAACAAAATGTAGATAGACATGGGATATAACTACCTGTTGCATTAGAGTGTCAGCTAGAGAGGTATTGGCTATCTTGGAAGGATTCTCTGGCAAGCACCGAGGGGACTGGAGGATGAAGAATAGGTAAATAGAAAGATGGAATCTAAGAAGTGGCTTTTTGAGAAGTTGGCTGAGAGTAAGGATAAGGAAAAGCAAAAGAATATGGAGGAGTATAATATTGATAGGATAAAAGCTAAGTTGCGGATTATGGAAGCTAACAATGTAGCTATTGAAAACCTATACAATGTATTAGAGGGTAATTATGGTGATAAAAAGTTATTTAGGCTAACTAAGTTTTGGGAGAGAAGAGGTACAAACCATGACAAAGTGAAATACCTAAAGAATACCGATTACAAAGTCTTGGTAGATGAGATTCTTATGAGAAGGAGATGGCAGTCTTATTTCCATAAACTGTTGAACGAAGAGAAGGACACTAGCATTATGCAGGGGGAATCAAACAAATCATAGAGGATTTAAGAGTATTATTATTATAGGTACATTATGGTTGAGGAGGTTAAGGTTGCTATTCGTAGGATATTCAAGGGTAGACGATAAGTCTAGCGAGATTCGGAGGGATTTTTGGAAGTGCTCATGAGGGGCAGGTGGAGTATCTAGTTAGGTTGTTTAACACCATTTTAAGTTGACAAAGATGCCCAATGCTTGAAGATAGATTATGATGGTTGCATTGTATAAGAATAAGGAGGAAATTAAGGATAGCAAGAAGTATAAGGGTATTATATTGTTAAGTCACACTATATAAAGGTTTGAGGGAAGGTCGTAGAGTTTAGGTTAAGATCAACTATGTTTATTTTTGAGAATCAGATATAAGTTATTCTAGGATATTCAAAAATTGAAGTCATTCATCTAGTTGGGAGGCTAGTTAAGAAGTAGTCAGATGGGAAGAAAGACTTGCACATGAGTTATCGACCTGAAAGCCTATATTGAAGTCCCTTGGGAGGTTATATGGGGGTGTTGGGAAGCTAGAGGTACACCAGTGGCATACATTACGAGATTAAGGATATGTATGACAGAGCTAAGACTCGTGTTAGAACTAAGGTATGAGATTTTGAGCACTTCCATTAATAGATGGGATTGCACTACGGGTCGACTCTTACCCCCTTTCAATTTTCCGTAGAAATAGACATTGTGACATGGAAAATTCAAGGTGGGGGGCCTTGGTTATGATATTTCTAGATAATGTTATCCTTATTACCCAGACTTGTGGAAGAGTTAATGCTAAGTTATAGGTATGGAGGAAAACTCTGACATGTAAATATTTTAGGTTGAGTATGTCCAAGACTTAATTATTAGAGTTCAAGCTTAGTGTGGTAAGTCACAAGACCGATGTAGTTGTAAAGCTCAATACTAAGGCCATTCCAAATAGAGATAGTTTCAAGTGTCTTGGGTATATGATCCAAGGGAGCAAAGAGATTGGCGAGGATATCACTCATCATATCAGAGTAAGGTGGATGGAATAAAGGCTTGCTTTGGAGTCTTATGGTATAAAGAGGTGCCTCCTAAATTCTATGGAAATTTCTACAAAATGATAGTTTGACCAACTGTATTTTATAAGGAAGAGTGTTGTCCAATCAAGAGCTCTCACATTCCAAAGATGAATTTGGTGGAGATGAAAATGCTACAATGGATGTGTGGGATTATGAGAAAAGATAAAAAGAGAAATGAGATTATTAGTAATATGGTGGGAGTGGATTCTGTGGGTATCAAGATGTATAAAGCGAGGTTGATATAATTTGAGCATGTTATTAAGAGGGGCACAGATCCCCAAATGCAGAGGTTTGAGAGGTTAGCTAGGGATGGATTCAAACAAGGTAGAGATAGACCGAAGAAATATAAGAGGGAGGCAATTTGACATAACACGAAGAAACTTCAGCTTACTGAGGAAATGACCCGTGATAGGAAGTTTTGAATTATGTGTATTAGGGTAGAAGGATAGTAGGGAGGAGTTCGTTCATTCTAGTATTGACAATGCTAGTCTTTTTTCGAAGTGTGTTATTAATTGTCATATTAGTTGGTGATAGTCGTGCTTATGTGATTATCTTGTTTGTTAATACATGTTGTTTTGTATTCCTCTACTATTTCTTTTTTTAATAGTTTTTGTCTTGAGTCGAGGCTCTATAAAAAATAGACTCTCTATCTCACCCTAAGGTATTGGTATGGACTGTTTACACTTACCGTACTCAGATCCCACTTTGTGGGAATATACTGAGTTTACCATTGTTTACGTGGGGTATTATTAACATTAATAGGTGTTTTCTTAGATACGATTTGTAGGTTGAGGACTTACAAATTCTTATTGCAAAACCAAAAAATTGTTAATTGAGTGTAATGTAACAATTAATTTAGCACACAATTCAAATGTCTCAATTTTACTAGTATTGTCTAGAAGTATGGTAAATTGCAAACATGAATTTTCTATATAAGTTTTATTGGGGACTTTTTAGTTATGTGTTTGACTAGAAAGATTAGAGAACCGCTTTCAGATCAAAAGAGTAGGATCTAAAAAAATCATTATCAGTTATACAAGATCTTTATTTTGTAACTGCCAATTATGAATTCGAAAAAGAAAAATGATTTTTCATAAATTTTCTGACACATTAACAAGCTAAAACTATAATTTTCAGTGAAAGAAAGTTCTTCGAGAAAACAATCAGATAGAAAAATGTGAGATAACATATCCTTATTTGAAATATTTCCATATTTTACATTTATAAATACAAGCTCTGAGAAATGCATATACAGAGGTTACATAGACAAGAGTCACAGCAACATATAGTAGTAGATCGGTATTGCACTTTTGTCAATGAAGATTATATAGACTAAATTAGCAGTATCTTTGACTGATAGTTCAATTGAATACCCAACACACAACTAAAATAGAGAATTACAATAGAAAAGTAACTAATAATTAATACATAACAAATATTAAAGTAGAAAATATTTCAAATTACATATTACAGAGGTATTTTCATATCAATCTTGCTTTCATTTTTTTCTTTTTGATGATGTGAACTTGTTATGTATAATTACACATAATGATGCATCAAAATTGATGACCTGATGTTGTATTGTTGTCATTCAGACACTCTTCTTTTTCTTTGTAAAACTGTTGAATCAAACAACCTTCCACAACCAAGGCATATGGCCTCCATTGAAATGTCTCTCCAGACGAGTCAATAGTAGTCCTCACACTAATCACACCCGATCATTTCACATTGTTTCATTGTCCTATTCATTCCCCACTAGACATATTGTTGCTCCGAGAATTCACTCGCCACAAAGGAAACAACCTAACAAAAGCCCAAACCTGAACACAAAACCCAAAGTTCTAGAATGTAATACATGTTTCTCCTACTGCTTGTCTCATTTGATAAAGCCCTTAACAATGTTTTAACACGGCCAATTATATATGTTAGCAAGAACATTTAGAGCAAGCACTAGTCGCTTAAATCTCGCAAGATTAACAACTATTGGGAAAATATGTACACCTATTTTACCTGGAAAGACAAATCTTGATAACAAACATGGAAGAAAAGCCTCATGTTCAAAACTGCTTCTACTTATAATGGAAAAATTTAACCTCGTATTATGATTATTATCCTCATTCCAATAACACCCCATCGTTCCTTTTCAAGATTTTCTTCAATCTCTCCTTACTCAGGGATTGGGCAGAGAATAATAAAGGGCCACACAAAACAACAAACTCTCCCAAAATCATCATATCTTCAAGAATAATAGCAAGTTCACCCCATGGTAACACAAAAGTGTTGGTCTCACAACACCACCTTTTTGCCAACTCAATCAAATCCTTATCTATATGAACGTTCATACAGAGTGATGGACAGGCTACATGGTCTCAACCCATGTCTTCCATTGTACTGATAAGGCCTTCAACCTTTGAAGGAGACTTTCAATGGTCATCCAAATTCAGATAAAAAACTAAGTAGATAAAGCATAGAATTCAGACATTTAAGGGTAGAATGGAATTTTCTTAGTTGAGGATTCCACAAAAAGGTGAAACCATCAACTCTTCTCTTACAACAAACGTTGAATTTTCCATTGATTCTTGAAAGTGAAACTCACATAGTGAGTGATTTCTATCTGATAAAGGACAGGAAAAAGAAAGTATCACTAATGGATCATTATCAGATAGAACTCACTCTCTATTCTTCGGATGTTCATTTATTTTTTTGACCCAAAAGTAACAGAACTCACACTTTATTTAAAATTTTATTTTCAAAAATCGATGGAAAATCCAATGTTTGTTGAAAGAGAAGAGTTGATGATTTAACCTTTTGGTGGATTCCCACTACAAAAAAGCCCCATTTCTTGAATTCCATTGTTTCTTCCATTGAAGATTCAAATTTGAAGATTCCTTCTCTTATTTTTTCTTCATCTGAATCTGGATGTCCATTGAAAGTCTCAGTAAAATGTTTTATGCCTCATCAGAGCAAATGAAAGATAAGGTTTGAAACCATGGAGCCTGTTCATCGCTCTATATGGAATGTTGTTGGTATAAATGAAACTACTATGGCTTTAGTATAGATTGTCCATATAGAGAAGAATTTATTTTTTGGTTGGCAGAAAAGTGGTGTTGAGAGAGAAAAACTATGTTTCCATTGGGTGAAGCTACTATTATGCTTGAAGATATGATGATTTTGGGAGGGTTCGCTATTTTGAGTGGTTCTGTTTTATTCCCTGCCCATTCCCCTTAGTTTGGAGATACTATAGAAAATCATAAAGCACGAAGGGGTCTTATGGATTGAAAGATAATAATCATAATAGGTAGTTAATTTTTTTCATGAATAGTGGAAGCAGTTTTGAGCATGAAGCTTTTCTCTCACTTGTGTTTCTAGGTAAAATAGGTACACATGTTTTCCCTAGAGTTGTTAATCTTGTGAAGGGTAATGGACTAGTGCCTGTTCTTGTTGTTCTTGCTAGCATATATAGGGAATTGGGCATGTTAAAACAAACTATGTTAAGCGCTTTATCAAATGAGACAAACAATAGTAGAAACATATATCAAATTCTATAACCTTGGGTGTCATTGTTCTTTGCTCAAGTTTGGGCTTTGGAGAGGGTGATACCTTTGCGAAAAGAACAGGCTTGGAGCTACAAGATGGTTTGTGGGATGATAATAGGACGATGGCACAATGTGAAACGATCAGGTGTGATAGCATGATCACTACTGTTGGCTCATCTCGAAGAACATTTCAATGGAGGCCATATGCCTTGGATGTGGAAGGCTGGTTAGTTCCAATGTTTTACAAAAACAAAGAAGTCATTGAATAATAACATCAAGGTCATCAATTCCTCCTTTTGAATGTCTGTAACGCCCCCAAACTTTTCCTAGCTAAATTTTGTTCCTAAAGTGTCAAGATTTGTCTTCTAGAATGATTTAAGATTTCAAATTTTCATTATGTAGATAACTGAATAAGCTTTTCATCAATATAAGATTCGTCCAAAATGAACACTCGGTGAAGAAGTTATGACTATTTTATGTGCTAGTCGTAAAACATCGTCATTTTGGTGTTTAGTGCGTCGTGAAGATGGTTTAATTAGCAATTTCCAAATTCCAGTGGGACCACATGATAGTGGCGCATCACGAAGGATCCCACTTTCGCATTCGTCAATTTCTAGTGAGCCACCGTGATAGTGGCGCGTCGCGGTGGCCAATAAAATTGGCACCAGTTATATTTTTACTCCATCTCATTAAGGATAAAATGGTACTTCTCCAGCCCCTTATAATAGCTAGCACGGGATTTAATCCCAAGAACACCAAAGTAAGATTATTTTCATCAAAATCTCTCAAGAAACTCAATTAGGGTTTCAAACTAAAAATCCTCGTAACTCAAGATTCAACCATGAGTTTTTGAAGATAATTAGAGATTTGGAATTCCCAATCCATAAGCTTCAAGAATCATTCATTATTCTTCGAAATAGAGGTACGTGGGGTTTATCCTAAAAAACTACATGGGCTTCAAATTGTTAAAGCATGATTTAAAGGTTTTGATGCATGTATTTTATGGGGTTTTTGAAAACTATATTATTGATTATGCTTTTTTCAAAAGTTTCAATGCTACTATTTCTTTGGCCTTGTGGCCTTTTCCCCTAAATTGATTTACATATATATGTATATGTATGAATTTGAGATTTAAGATTGTTGAGAGAATAAATTATGAACTCCCTCTCTTGTATTGATTTAAAGAATTATGGTTTTGTGATTTAAAAGATGTTTCTTCTATATCCTAGCATTTAAGCATGATTTAGAATTGTTGAGAGGGTGTTTATTGATATCAATATGTTCTTGTGCGTATGAGAAAGAATTGCATGTGTTTACATGAGGATTGAGAAGGAAAAGATTCATTGGATTGAATTATAGAAATAGTGGTCTCAAAACTTGTGTTTTGAATGCAGAGATTTATGATAGACTAATAATGGCTCAGAGATGTGACTTGCAAGTCAATGGTATGATGATACCATATGTATTTATGCCATAACAGACTATGTTTCTAAAGTATATTTTCAGAGACTGCATGTTTTGATAGAGTTTTAAGAAGGGGCTTAAAGAGGGTTAGGTGATTACCTAAAGATGGCATGAGTTCAAGCAACTCCAAGGTTGAAATCGTATTTGCTGATATGGGTAAATTATTGTTGTATGCTAGCGACAGTCGTATGGCGTAGTAGATTCAGAGACTCCGACCCTTGTGGCACACTTGGGTTGGGGGCTTCGCTACCGAGTTAATGGCATTTTCTATATAGCGCATGGAATTTTTCAGAGTTGTAGGGCATACCACCTAACGCAGAAATAACACAAATTTCTCAGAGTTGTGATGATTTTTTTACAGAGTCTTTAAAATGCCCATGTGAATTCTTACTATATGATATACTCATGAACTATTTTAAGTCGCTCTCATACATGTTGGATAATAAATGATTATTTTGGATATGCTTTGCATACCAGTACATCAGTATTCACCCCCCTCCCCCTCCAATCTCTCAGGTTCTGAGGCATAGTCTTGGGGTCCAGATTAGCAGTAGATAATTCAGACAGCTGATCAGATTGTGCAGTGGTGAGCCTTCCCTATTCAAGAAGGCCTGTCTTTATAGATTATGTCACTTATTTTTTATTTGGTCTACTGGGGGACTTGTCCCAGTTTCAGACAGTTGTCAGATTTTCATGTAGTAGAGATTTCGCAGATTGAGTCAGATGTTATTGAATTGAAGTTTCCATAATTATGTTGAATTTAGAATTGACCATGTTTTCGTAGAAGATTATGTTTCTACATCTTCTTTTATAATATGAATGTTGCGCATGATTACTAAATAGAGAAGGGCATTTCGGGCCTTCGTAGTACGGGATGTCCATCACAGCTAGGCCCTAGTTTGGGTCGTGATAAACTTGGTATCAGAGCACGGTTCATGGTCCCAAGGTGTCTGGGAAATTACGACGGGTAGAGTCCTGTTTATGGGTGTGTAGCGCACCACATTATAAGTAGAGGGCTACTAGGCATTTAGGAATGTTTCTCTTCCTTGTGATTTAGTTTGTTCTTCAGAATATAATATGTCCCCTAATCAATGATCTTTTGCTTTTCAGAAAGCCAATTATGCCTCCCCATCGTACCAACATTAATACTCAGGATGATGAAGTTCGTTCTATCCATGGGATGCGGACCCATAACAGAGCCCATACCCCAGAACCTATTCCTACTTCGGAAGTATCTCCTATACCGACCAGTCCTACCAGAGCTCTCCAGACAGGGGCTAATCGCACTAAGCCTCGTGAAGGAGAGGTGTCTAATGTTGAATTCATACAGTTTATTCACATGCTTGCATAGCTGGTAACCGCCCAGACTCATAGGTCGGAGAATATAGGGTGGACGTCTGTTACTTCTGAAGTTACTAGAGTGGGCCAGTGAATTCTGGTGCTAAGGTAGAAGAAGACTCGCAAGAGTTTGTAGATAAAATAGAGGAGATTTTCAAAGTAATGCATGTTGATCAGGTTGAAGGTGTTGAGCTAGCAGCAAACCAACTAAAGGATATAGCGAACCAATGCTACAACGAGTGGGAAGATGTGAAGAGTGACAAAGATAAGCCTACAGTTTGGGATGGGTTCATGTAAGCATTTCTTGACCAATTCTTTCCTCTAGAGATGAGGGAAGCTAAAGAAGAGGAGTTCATGAACCTTAAGCAGGGTAAGATGAGTGTTCAGTAGTATACTTTAAAGTTTAATCAGCTGGCCCGTTATGCCCTTGAGATGATGAGTAATAAGAGGGACCAAATGAGGAAGTTTTATTTTGGCCTTTCAGACGATCTGGTGCTTGAGTGTCAGGGAGCTATGCTGAACAGGTATATGGAATTTGTTAGATTGTCAGTCCACATGCAGCAAGTTGAGAAGAAGAAAAAGAAGATAGCCGAATCTTGGGAAAAAGACAGCCAGGGAAAGAGAGCTAGATTGACAGACCAGATACATAGTCAGCAGCAGAGCAACAATTGGGGCGGCAAATGGCAAAAGAAAAAGAATTGGGGTAATGCTCAGTAGGCAGCTAGTGCTCCAGTGTCCAGAACCGCAGTTGAGCAGCGCACTCAGAATTTCCCGTCTAGTTAGGGGCTTAGAATGCAGGTTACATAGTCGCAGGGAAGTGTAGCCCAGACCTCTCGGTCCTATTCGTACTTTAGGAGATACAGGAGGAATCATCCAGGGAGTTGTCAATTTGGCGCTTTGGTATGTTATTCGTGCGACCAGCTAGGCCATATCCAGAGAGATTGTCTGACAGCAAGGAATAATATTAGTGGAGCCAAGTCTCAGGCGAATTCTTCTGCACCACACCACCTAATAAGGGTGACACTTCATCCACCAAAAAATGTTGGAATCAGTTGTATGAATATATCAACTTCCAGGAGGCAGAGGTCTCACCAGATGTAGTCACCAGTATGTTGCAAATCTTTTATCATGATGCGTATGTATTACTTAATCCTGGGTATACCTTGTCTTATGTGACCCCATACATGGCTGTTGATTTTGGGTTTGAGACCGATATGATTGCTGAACCTTTTTTGGTTTCCACCCTGATGGGAGATTCTTTTGTGGTTAGAAGGGTGTATTGAAATTGTGTTATATCTATTTTTAGTCGGTATACTGAGGCAGATCTCATAGAACTTGATATGGTTAATTTTGATGCCATCTTAGGGATGGATTAGCTCCATTCATGCTATGCCACCTTGAATTGTAGGACCCGAAGGGTCACCTTTTCTTTTCCAAATGAGTCTGTGCTGGAATGGGAGGGGCATTCTCTAGCACCTAGAGGGAAATTTATATCCTACCTCAGAGCCTGTAAACTTATTTCTAAGGGTTATTTGTACAATCTTATCCGGGTTAAAGATTCTAGTGCCGAAATTCTTCCTCTTTAGTCTGTCCCCGTAGTGAATGAATTTCTAGAAGTCTTTCTAAATAATCTCCCAGGAATACTACCTGATAGGGGGATAGATTTTGGTATTGATTTATTTCCAAATACCCATTGCCAAATACCCATCCTATTTCTATTCTGCTATATAGGATAGCTCCTGCAAAACTGAAAGAGTTGAACGAACAACTAGCAGATCTTCTAGATAAAGGTTTTATCCGCCCTAGTGTGTCCCCCTGGGGTGTACCTGTACTTTTCATGCAAAATAAAGATGGTTTCCTTCGTATGTGCATAGATTACCACCACTTAAATAAGGTCATGATTAAAAATAAATATCCCCTTCCTAGGATTGATGATTTTTTTAACCAACTTTAGGGTGCTAAATATTTTTCAATGATAGACCTTCATTAGGGATATCACCAGTTGAAAGTTAGAGAGTTAGATATTCCTAAAACATCTTTTCGAACTAGATATGACCATTATGAATTCTTAGTCATGTCCTTCGGGTTGACTAATGCCCCTGCAGCTTTCATGGATCTAATGAATAGGGTTTTTCGTTAGTTTCTAGATCTGTTTGTCATTGTATTCATTAATGACATTTTGGTATATTCTAAGAGTAAGGAGGACTATGCCAATCACCTCCGAATCATCCTTCAGACCCTTAAAGATCATAAGTTGTATGCAAAATTTTCCAAGTGTGAATTTTGGCTGACTTCTATTGCATTCTTGGGTCATATTATGTCCAGTGAGGGGATTAAGATTGATCCCCAGAAGATTGAAGCTGTAAGATAATGCCCCAGACCCACGACTCCAACCGATATTGGGAGGTTCTTGGGTTTGGTGGGTTATTACAGAAGATTTGTAGAGAGTTTTTCTTCCATAGCTGTACCACTTACTATGTTGACTCAGAAAAAGGTAAAGTTTTTGTGGTCAGACTCTTGTGAGGATAGTTTTGAGAAGTTAAAAGATAAGTTGACTACTGCTCCTATTTTGTCTCTTTCGGAGGGTACCGAAGGTTTTGTTGTATACTGTGATGCATTCCGAGTAGGATTTGGGTCTGTTCTTATGCAGCACGGTAAGGTGGTGGCTTATACATGTAGGTAGTTGAAGGTGAATAAGCGAAACTACCCTACTCATGACTTGGAATTAGCGGCTGTAGTCTTTGAACTCAAGATTTGGCGGCACTATCTTTATGGGGTTCATGTAGATATTTTCACTGACCACAAGTGTTTAAGTATGTTTTCTCATAGAAATAATTAAATCTCAGGCAGAGGTGGTGGTTGGAACTTTTAAAAGACTATTACATGAGCCTGCACTATCACCTGGGTAAGGCAAATGTTGTAGGTGACGCCCTCAGCAAATTTTCCATGGGCAGTCTTTCTCATGTGGTGAAAGGGAAGAGAGAGATGGTGAAGGATATTCACCGACTTGAAAATCTAGGAATGCGACTTTTGGATTCCAAGGATGGAGGAGTAGTTGCTCATGAGATAGCTAAATCTTTCCTTTGTGTAGAAGTTAAAGAGAAACAAGTTGAAGATCCCATCTTGATGCAGATCAAGAAAGATGTTGGTCAACAAAAGGTATTGTCTTTTAAAATTGGCGGTGATGGAGTTTTGAGATACCAGGGTAGGTTGTGTGTGCCAGATGTAGATGGTCTAAGGAAGAGAATCCTTCATAAAACCCACACATCGAGGTATGTTGTTCACCCTGGATCTACTAAGATGTATCAGGATTTGAAAACTATTTATTGGTGGAATAATATGAAGCGTGACGTGGCTAATTATGTTTCCAAGTGTTTGAATCGTCAACAAGTTAAAGTGGAACATTTGAGGCTAGGTGGTTCTTCTCAATAGATAGTTTTTCCCTTGTGGAAGTGGGAGATGATTAATATGGACTTCATTACTAGACATCCAAGGTCCCGAAACTAGTATGATTCCATTTGGGTGATTGTAGATAGGTTGACCAAGTCATCTCACTTTCTACCTGTCAGGACTAATTATTCGGGAGAGGATTATGCCAAGCTGTTTATTGCAAAAATAGTTCGTTTGCATAGGGCACCTGTGTCCATCATATCTGACTGAGGTACACAGTTTTCTTCATAGTTTTGGAGATTGTTTCAAAAGGGTTTAGGTACCCAAGTGAATTTGAGCACGACTTTCCACCCTTAGACAGATGGGAAAGCTAAGCGCACCATCCAGACCCTTGAGGATATGTTGAGGGCCTGCGTGATTGATTTTAAAGGTAGTTGGGTAGAGCACTTGACATTGATAGAGTTTGCATATAATAATAGTTTCCATTCCAACATTAACATGGCTCCTTTTGAAGCACTATATGGGAGAAGATGTAGATCTCTGATAGGATCGTATAAGTAGGCGAGATGCAGATGTTTGGGCCTGATCTTGTTCATCAGGCAATAGAGGATGTTAAAGTCATTAGAGAATGACTTAAGACAACTTAGAGTCACCAGAAGTCCTATGCCAATGTTAGAATAAGAGATCTAGAGTTTGAGGTTGGAGATAGGGTGTTTCTCAAGGTTTCTCCCATGAGGGGAGTCATGCGATTTAGAAAGAAAGGTAAGATGAGTCCTCATTATATAAGACCATATCAGATTGTGAAAAGGATAGGTGGAGTTGCATATGAGTTGGAATTTCCATCTAGTTTGGGTTATGTACATCCGGTGTTTCATATATCTATGTTGAAGAAGTGTATTGGAGACCATTCTTTAGTGTTTTCTGTCGAAGAAATCAAACTGACAGACTCCTTATCCTATGAAGAAGATCCTGTAGAAATTTTGGATCACCAAGTTAGAATATTGAGCAACAAAGAGATAGCATCAGTTAAAGTATGGTGGAAAACCCAAAAAATTGAAGAAGCAACTTGGGAATTAGAAGTTGACATGAGAGATAGATACCCAAACCTTTTTGATCGAATGGATGATGAAATCAAAGGTACAACCCTTGATTTATTCTTTCTATGCCTTAGTATACTTAAAATTATGCTTGTCTATGTCCCGAGTCAGCATTCGGGGACGAATGTTCCTAGAGGGGGATATTGTAATGCCCCTAAACTTTTTCTAGCTAAATTTGGTCCCTAAAGTGTCAGGGTTTGGCTTCTAGAATGATTTACACTTATTTACCTATGGAATTCTGCAGATTTCAACATTTCATTATGTAGATGACTGAATAAGTTTTCCATCGATATAAGATTCATCCAAAACGGACACTCGGTGAAGAATTTATGACTATTTTATGTGCTAGTCGTAAAACATCATCATTTTGGTGTTTAGCGCATCGCGGAGATATTTTAATTAGAAATTGTCAAATTCCAGTGGGACCTCGCGATAGTTGCGCATCGCGGATCATCCTAATTTCGTATTCGTTAATTTCTAGTGAGCCACCGCGATAGTGGCACGTCGTAGTTGCCCATAAAATCGGGCACCAGTTATATTTTTACTCCGTCTCATTAAGGGTAAAATGGTACTTCTCCAACCCCTTATCATCTCTAGCACAGGATTTAATCCCAAGAACACCAAAGACATTATTTTCATCAAAATTTCTCAAGAAACTCCATTAGGGTTTCAAACTAAAAATCCTCGTAACTCAAGATTCAACCATGAGTTTTTTAATATAATTAGAGATTTGGAATCCCCAATCCGTAAGCTTCAAGAATCATTCATTATTCTTCGAAATAGAGGTACGTGGGGTTTATCCTAAAAAATCTACATGGGCTTGAAATTGTTAAAGCATGATTTAAAGGTTTTGATGCATGTATTTTATGGGGGTTTTGAAAACTATATTATTGATTATGCTTTTTCGAAAGTATCAATGCTACTATTGCTTTGACATTGTGGTCTTTTCCCCTAAATTGTTTTACATATATACGTATATGTATGAATTTGAGATTTAAGATTGTTGAGAGCATAAATTATGAACTCCCACTCTTGTAATGATTTAAAGAATTATGGTTTTGTGATTTAAAAGTTGTTTTTGCTATATCCTAACATTTAAACATGATTTTGAATTATTGAGAGGATGTTTCTTGATATCAATATGTTCTTGTGCGTATGAGAAAGAATTGCATGTGTTTACATGAGGATTGAGAAGGAAAAGATTCATTGAATTGAATTATTGAAATGCTGGTCTCAAAACTTGTGTTTTGCATACAGATATTTATGATAGACTAATAATGGCTTAGAGATGTGACTTCCAAGTCAATGGTATGACGATACCATATGTATTTATGTCATAACAGATTATGTTTTCAGAGTATGTTTTTCGAGACTGCATGTTCTGATAGAGTTAGAAGAAGGGTCTTAAAGAGGGTTAGGTGGTTACCCGAAGATGGCGCAAGTTCTAGCAACTCTTAGCCTTAAACCATATTTGCCGATACGGGTAGATTATTATTGTACGCTGGCGACGGTCATGTGGCGTAGTTAATTCAGAGACTCCAACCCTTGCGGCACACTTGGGTTGGGGGATTCGCTGCCGAGTTAATGGTAGTTTCCATATAGCCCATGGAATTTTTTAGAGTTGTAGGGTATACCACCTAGCACAGAAGTAACACAGATTTCTCTGAGTTGTGAGGATTTTTTTACAGATTCTTTAAAATGCCCATGTGAATTCTTACTATATGATATACCCATGAACTTATTTAAATCTCTCTTATATATGTTGGATAATCAATGATTATTTTGGATATGCTCTGCATACCAATACATCTGTATTGACCCCCTCCCCCTCCAACCTCTCAGGTTCTGAGGCACAGTCTAGGGATCAAGATATCTAGTATATAATTTAGACAACTGATCAGATTGTGCAGTGCTGAGCCTTCTCTATTCCAGAAGGACTGTCTTTTCAGAGTATGTCACTTATTTTTGATTTAGTCTATTGGGGGCCTCTTCACAGTTTCAAACAGTTGTCAGATTTTCATGTAGTTGAGATTTCGCAGACTAAGTCAGATGTTATTTAGATGTTGTTGAATTACAGTTTCCATAATTATGTTGAATTTAGAATTGACCATGTTTTCATACCAGATTATGTTTCTGCATCTTATTTTATTATATGAATGTTGTGCATGATTACCAGATAGAGAAAGGCATTTCGGGCCTTCATAGTTCGGGATGTCCATCACGGCCAGGCCCTAGTTCAAGTCGTGACAATGTCGTTCCTAGAAAAATATTGATGAAATTTGTGGTAGAGCTGGGAAGTATATAGTAAATCTTTGAGCGAAGACTACTAGGATTATTGAAATGGAGAATAGCAACTTTTATCTTAAATCATGGTAATCCATCTCCCTGGTAAAATATTTTCACTTTATTAATATATTTTAAAGTGATGAAAACTATTTTCAATATGAGAAGTATTTTGCGAGAATGTATATGTAGCAGTTGCTTGAACTTAGAGATAGCACATATAAGAAAGAAATGAAAACTTTTTAAATATATGGTTTAAACTAGCTTTGGACGTTTTTAAACGTAGTTATAAATCTTCTCATTAAAGGTAAATTTAAAATTTTCGAGTTAAATTGTCTCTGAAATAGAAAGATGACTTTCTTTTCTGGAATATACATATTAAAAGCAAAGTTTGCCACATAAAATGAGATAGAAAAAAAGTAATACATTATTATAAGAGATTAAAAAAATTATCATTTGTCTTGCTCTTGCTGTGAATACCATTTCTATCTATCTACTATTCTTATCACAAATCAACTTAGTCATATATAATAGTGGCAACATTTCTCTCATCATTAATAATTAAACATCACAACAAGATCATATTTAATCTTTATGGAATACTCTAAAAGTACTCTCATAAACTTCATTCAAACCAAAGAACAAAACAATACTTTCAAGAAAACAAGTACTCTAATCAACTCAATTCAAGAACCCAAAGAATTGCTAGGCCATAGACCTTTCATGTTTACTACACCTCATTAACTATTATTCAACAAACAGAAGTCTTCCTTTCCTATAAATATGGTTGTCTTGCATATTTTTTTCTAAGTACAAGAACATATAGAGTACATAAGAGCTAGTAAAAATAGATTTTATTAGGTGGAGGCATTTTTTTTGGTGAAGCTTAGAACACGATGCTTGTCAAGATTTTTTTTAGTTTCACTTTGTGAGAAGGTCTTTGTATTCTGGAGGGAACAAGTCAAGAAGATTGCTACTGGACCAGTGTGAAAACATTTATTGTAGTGGATTGAATATCCTTAAAGAGATCAAGAAATATATGTTGAAACAAAAGAATTCTAATAAAATAGTTAAGTCCATCATAAATGATGATGATGAACTTATTTATCTTCAAGAGAAAGTTGAAAAGTATGAGGGTGACTCCTACAAGTGTCAAAGGAACTTTTCTACTTGCAGGTGACCACAAACTAGAATGAAAATAGTAATGACACTAACAGTTCTAGTGGTATATATATATATATATATATATATATATATATATATATATATATATATATATATATATATATATATATATATATATATATAATAGAAACAAACATTCAAGAAACTACATAGAATCTGATTACACGTCAAGTAGCACATAAAGGAAGCATATGAAATGCATATGCAAATGCAATGCAATGAATGATGAAATAAATAGTTTGAAAGTGATTGCATGACTTTCTGTATAAGCATATCGAGCCTCAGTTCTCCAAAAATAGGACACATGGGGGGTTCACAACATATACGGTATCTCTAAATATCAATCCACCTCTTTGACGTGTGTTCACGGATTAAAACTTTTCCAAAAGTAACATTTTTCAAACAATGTTTCTCAATGATACTGATATATCATGTATCTATAGGTATGAAATTAGTATACAATGCTAACGATCAAATTTGTATAAAGATAACAAATCTATTCATTATGTACATACGTGAGACTAGAAATCAACTTGATATGTCAACATTTCATGATTTAAGTTCTAGTCTGGGACCATTAGAATAAATATACATTTAAGACATCATTAATATCATATGAATCCATAACTCAGACATTTCTCTCATTATCAAGAAAAACAATGCTCAATAAGGCCTATAATATCTATTCAAGCCTCCACATGGGCATTAGATTAAGAATAAAGACTTTTAAATGCACAGATAAGGCCAATGATGTCAAATAAAATCCCCACATAGGAAACACACAATATATAATATCACAAGTCAACTACAACAAAAATATAAGCCTCACACATCCATCACACAATATATGATAGCTCAAAAAATAATTTCCATAGTTATTTATCGCCAACCCATCGCATGCTTTACTTATCTTTTAACTATCCAATCCGAAAGAAAGTTAGGTTATAAACTACCTCAAAGCACTAAAATTCAAGCCTAAAGTCCTTCAACAAAATGTCTTTCCCTTTTGAATATTCTCAGAATCAACTAAAACATACAAATATAACATCTAAGAAATAAAAAAGCTAATGATATCCATATTGACTATTTTTTAGTCAGGTCTAAAATGGATTCGAAAATGAAAGGGGTAAAATCAAATTTTAATTTAAAATAAGTTTCCCAAGGTTATGGAGTCTATTTATTAAAACCCATGATAAAAAGATTTTAAAATGAGGTCCAAATCGAAGAAAACTCATTCATAAGCTTTACTGATAAATCTTCAAAATCCTATTTGGAAATCATGATTAATGAGTGTATTCGATAAAATAATTAAAGTAAAACAATGAAAATAAAGTTTTGGAGCTTACCCAAGCTCAAATAGTGATGAAAACCCTAAAACACAACCAAACATGAAGCTGAAAAGTCCAAAAATTGTAAAAAATCTCATAAAAGGGGTATATATAGTGATGGATACTTTAGCAGCTAAATGACAACTAAAACGTTCTTCGAGTTCTTAAGCGACTGTACAAGATATCAATTGTATCAACAACTTTGTTAAGTTACAAAATAGTCGATTGATCCTTAGAATACAAATAAAATATACTACTATGATATTCTTGAAGTTTCGGGCTCAATGACAATGTCAAATTTTCAAAAAGAGATTACTTTCATCAAATTAAACCCCGAGACCCTATTTAGGCGATTTTACTAGTTTTCACAAGAAGGGGAAAAATACAAACTAAATGTTACGAACCCAAATAAACACTGCTTTAAAGCCAAATTCAACATTGTAAATCTAATAGAACTGTTTAAATCCCCATCCGGCACTCGGAGAGTCAAATGTTGACTGAAGTCAACTATAGGACTTTTTAAGCCTTTAAAAACATAAAACTCTTCCAAAGCCCTGCCAAAGTTATTGGTAACCATGGTAACAATCCCCACACAACAAAATCAATAGGTAGCAAATATGGGACTGTCAAAAGGGTCTAATTGCATTAAAACTAAAATTTCACAAATTAAGCAATTAGAGTATCTACCACTTAAACTTTTGTTATTACTCAAACTAAAAGGTGTAAGAAGTATTTGGATTGAAAAAAAGACGGGCGTAACTACTACATATGTCATATTCAACCTCTGAAGTAGCCTCAGCAATGGGATGGTATCTCCACTGCACCTTAATCACCAAAATCTCTTTAAAGCACAATCGTCTAACATCTATAGCTAATATGGAAACTGGCTTCTCGACAAAATTTAACAACTCATCTAATTGAACCAAATCCCACTAAGCGTGCAAAACTCATGAAAATATAGCATCGAAGCATAGATACATAGAAGACTGGATGAACGGCTAAAAACTATGGATGTAAAGACAACTAATAAGCAACCTCTTGACTTGTCAAAAGTATCTCAACAAGTTTAGTGTACCTTGGTCTAATCTTATCCCTGTTTTCAAAACTCAACGCCCTTCATGGGTGACACAAAAAGGAAAACGCAATCACTAATTATCATGAACCAAGGTGTGGCCCTGTCCACGATAGACATCCCAAACCACAATGGCCTGAGAGACCCCTTAGCATACTATCATAATCCTAATTTATATGAAGTAAAGTGCATAAGATTGTCACGGCCCAAAATCCCATCGGGCAGGACTGGCACCCGAAGCCGAGAAGGCCCAGGAGAACCCGTTCAAATACCTGTACTTTCACTTACATGTCACCAAAAATTTGGGCAGCACTTCGCTGCATATAAAAGGGTCTAATTACCTGTATCAACACAACACGCACAAATATATATACATATATATAATACTTGGCCGTCGGGGCCACCCCATATACGAATATAACATCACTATATAAACTTCCATGACTTTACCCTTCTTTATGTCTACAAAGCCTCTAGGATATACATGACATAACTAGGGTCGGGACCAACCCCTGCCCACATATGAATCCTGTACAATAACAAAATATAAGAAACCGACTCGGAAAGCTCCGAAGCAAACTGGAGCTCACCAACAACAGCTGTATGACCTGGATCCTATCTATGCTGTGAATGAGCTGAAGTACCTGATCCTGCAGCATGAAATGCAGGTCCCCCGTGAGGGACGTCAGTACGAAATATGTACTGAGTATGTAAAGCTGTAAATAATCATATGTGATATGGGGGATCAAGAAAATCATACACATGTGAATAAATCATAATAGAAGTGAACCACACTTCATAAACACTTTTAGGATCATGTACATTATTATTAATCTGAATTGGGTTCTTGAATACAAACACATTTGTGGAACGGTATACATTCGTTCATTTCATTCTTTACAATTATTATTCGCCATTACCTTCTCCTCCCGAACCTCCAACCACCTAACAATAAACAATACTATACCGTAATGTGACCATTAGGCTGCCCCCAGTACATATCAATTGGGATCGACCCATGCTAGGCTTATGCCCCTGGGATACCACCCACTCGTATATCAAGTAACACATAAGAGATTTTTTCCAATAACTTAGTTCAAAAGCTTTTGAGATTATTACATTAGTGTTCATGCCAACATAGTACCTTTGGAACAATGATACATCAATAGGAATTAAGTAATAGACCTTCTATACAATAACGATGTAATAAGGACTCATTGGTACATCAACAATATGTTTCAGAATCATCAATATCACAACAATGAAATAGGAGCCTTTTGGTATATCAATGAAACATTTTGACACTTTATAGAATGGAAACAAATTCATTGGTAATGTAGAACAATACATGTGTTTGGATAACCATCGGAATCTTACTTTATGGAATATTGGTGTTTTCATGCCAAAGAACATCGTTAGAGTATGCTTTACATACCTCGTTGTAGATTCGGATACCAATTCAACACAACTTCCCGCCTTTACAAATAACTTATCTACAATGAAATATTTGGCATCTAGTATTAGCAACCCAACACCACAATTCTCTTCCATAATTCCATACAACCAATTTTTGCAAAGCATTCCAAAAACCAACTTGAACAATAGGTTTATGTGTGTATATATATATATATATATATATATAATCATCATTTCAATACCATATCATCAATACCACATCATCCCTTCACAATTCAACATAATCCAACCATGCACAAGAATGATCCAACATCATTTCCAATCATCTTTCAACAACAATCAAATAACATACTTCTTATGCTCACATGCATATATATATATATATACACATATCCATATAAATAACACCAACATAATTTACATCCTTACCATAGAATGGCCCTTTAGGTTTTGAAGTCCTGTTGGCACAAATAAGGGGTGCTTCTCGAAGCCCTTGAGACAATGAACACAACTACAGAATTAATTTGGACTTTCCACGGTTGAATCACAAGATAATTAGAGTTGAAAATTAGGCTAGGGTTTGTTCTTTCCTATAATTGATGATGAATATGAGTTTCTGAACTCATATACATGTATATATACACATATTCCCGTCCATAATACCATAGAAAATGACCAAAGTGCCCTTAAAATTTAAATAATGTCAAATATGTCCTCCGGTGGACTGTTTTGACAAGCTGAAGTAGATAGACCATAACTCTTTGCTCCGATATCGGATTTGGGTGAAATTGGTATCATTGTAAATATAATTCAAAGTTATTTCATTTCATATAAATTAGGCCACCCAGTTCGTCCTGTATAAGGAGTTATGATCGTTTGAAGTTGACCCTAAAAATCTGTTTTGAGAGGCTGAAGTAAAACACATATAACTCCTTACGCAGATGTTGAATTTGGATGAAACCAATTGCATTGGAAATAATACTCAAATATATTTCTTTTGATATGTGGTATCTCTCCCAGTTCATTATATTGAGGGAGTTATGATCGTTCAAAGTTGACCCAAAAACTGGAAATTTTCCTGCAATTTTACTGTTCACATTCCGGCCACCGTTTTATAGTTTCGAACGTGCTCGCTTATATCCGACACTTATCCGTTTTTGAAAATCTTTATATCGTCAGAAAGCTTATTCAATAACCTTCGTATGGAAACATCGACGGGCAAATTCCGGTATAAATAAGGTCGATTCCTATACACATATAATAAAACTATACACTTGAAACCATCTCAAAATAATCAATACTCATATATACCTAACTTAGGATCAATACATATACTCCAACACATATAACAATGGCTAATGCTCGTAATTAAGTACGGGGTGTTACAAATATAAACCGAAACATGAAAATCCCATAGTCAAAATTAATATTTCCTGACAACAATCCATAAAAGAAAGAACCTAGTCTAGTCTAAAACTAAACTTAGAAGCCTCTACTAAACCACAAATATTAGTCTGACTAAGTCGGGATGAGGCCTCCGACCGGACCATAAAACAACTGAAAGAACAATATGTATAGATTGCCTTCCAAAGAAAAAGAGGGTCACCAACTCTTAAAGTCTGGGTATAATCTATTATTGAGCTGGGCCACAGGACTGTGTCTCAGAACCTGTAGGGTACGGGAGTCAATACTTGGAAAGTACTGATAAACAATCCCAAAATAATGAATATTTCATGTAAAGTTATTGAGAGCATTGGGTAAACAATTTATCATCGCCTATTGAAACACATGGGCATAAAATGAAAATCTTCTATTCATACTTGTGGAATGTTGACTCAACTCTTTCCATTAATCCTAAGCTAGATGGTACACCCTATATTTTTTAAATGTATCCTACAGGCTATATGGAATCCGCCCTTAACTCGGCGTTCAAGAACCTAACCCAAGTTTACCTCAAGGGTTGGAGTGTCCCATATGGTATACAACTGCTCATGGAAAGTATACAATGATCATCCGTATTTCAGGACAAGATTAATCCCGTGTCGGCAAAACACAGTTTTAGGCAATGTGTTGTCTGAACCCGTGGCTTCTTCAGGTAACCATCTAACTCTATTAGTGCCTATCTTTAGCCTTTCTAACACATTCATCTCTTTTAAAACATGGTCTGAAGTTTTAAAAGTCTATAGTCTAGTCTGTTCTGAGTCTGTCATGACATTTATCTAAATTTGTATCGTCTTACCAAGACTAGCAAGTCATATTATCCATTTCATATCATGTTAGATCATGCCATAGACTTTTTCATTTAAAACATGTCATTTTACCACCAAAAAATTTAAACATAATAAGAGAGTCCGTATTTCAAAATATATGAGACTTACGCAAAACACTCTCTTTTTAATACTTTAACAGTGCGTGGCTATCTCTAATCACATGCAAATTATTCATTAGGACATAAGATCATGTATAAAATAATAAAACACCCCCTAATTGGATCATAAAGCAAAGCAAATCCACAATTGATAGTAAAACATTTATACTCATAGTTTTAACTATCTGTATAAACAACCCACAACATCTTTAGACAATGGATTTCATAACAAGAGAGAGGATTTTGTAAATCATGTTCTCATATAGATTCTCACAACTCTTAATATATATATAAATATATATATTTATATTATATATATATATATATATATAAATACAAAAAATTATATATACCTACGAATACAATTCAAGTTTAGAGAACAACCCTATAGTTTATACCGAATTTCATCATAAAACGGGGTTTACAATGCATGCTCTTAAACAATTTCAAAACTAATTCCACATACATAATTAAATATATTTAAAGCTTGTTTAAGCAATAAATTTATGCCCATGATATTTAGGATAGACCCACATACCTTGATAACAATGAAAACGTTGGAAAAATTGACTCTTGAAGCTTAAATCTTCAAACCCTAGGTAGTTTCTATCTTTTTTCTATGGAACAATGTTTTGTGGATTTACTAAGGTGATATAATGTTAAGCAATGTTTTTAAGTCATTGGGGATGGATTTAAAAAGGGTATAAAGACCAAAAATCCCCTTTGAGACTTCAATAAATGTTGCAGGGAAACAAAGCCTCCGTAGTGCGGAGGCTATCATGGAGGGTATCCTTCACACTGTGGAACCTATCGTGGACACCCAGACTCCTTGATGCGGGGTTATCACGGAGTATTACTTCCTCTGTGTCCCTAAATTGCCCCATCAAAAATTTTTGAAATTCTTCCAGGTTACCCTTTTAACATCCTCAAATGTAATTTTAGTAAAAAATTGATATTTAAAGAACAAAAACGTCAAAAATAAAATACCCAAAATTTCAAGGGTCTTACACCAATCCTAAACTTCAAAGTACAAAGTTAGCGGTAAACATAAAACTTTTGCCTACTCTGGACTGCCTGAGTCCTATCCTTAATCACACAAACGATTGATGATAGGCGAATTTACGTGCCTATATCAATATATTTTGCCCATATTTTAGCCTAGTTTTGAGAACTAATTATCTATTTCATGCACTTTAAGTCCTTTTTCCTATAAATGAGCTAACAAACATGATTAGGAAAGTTTCAGGTATAAATGATGCAAAATACAGCATTTTATGGCTTACTTGACGCAAAAGAAAGCTCACAAACGAGATGGAAAGGAGCTGGACGCCTAAAGGACCAAATCTGTTGCATGGAAACTCTGTCCCGGGCTAAAACAGCAATTCTGAAGACTTTGGGGACTTACAGACACAAAGCTGGATTGTTACCAAGATACATTAACCTAGTGCAATTAGGTTATGTGTTTCACTAATCTATTTGGATTATGATATTGTAACCTTACCCTAGTACATTTGGGTCAAGGATTTCATTAGTATATTAGGATTTGGTTATTTATTTCATTAGCTTAGTAGGAGTAGGATAGGAGTATTATGAATACCCTATCATGTTAGAGATTTTTATTCATTCTTCACTTAATTCAACAATTAATTTTCTTCCATCCCTCTCATCTTCCACCACAAACACTTCTAATCTACTCTTCTATTCATCTATTCCACAACAAGAGAATCGTTACTTGCTAGGGAATCACCAAAACCACACGCCTAAACACCCACTTCTCACGCCATCCACCATGCAAAACGTGATATCCTCCGCATTCATGGGTAACTAAACCTCTTAGTTGGGGTTATGGAAGCCGAATGAGTTACTATCTACTGCTGTGAGTTGTGAGTTCAAGACACGTATATTGCTTATATCATTACGCTCTTCATATTAATCTACATTCTTTGCGGTTGCAAACGCATAGAATAACGCCAGTCTAACATTTAACTTGTTCGAGAGAAAGGTTATTTGTCTGGAAAAGAGATAATGTCAAGGTAGTAGGACACCCTTTCCTATAAAAAAGCTAGTGCCGTAACTGGACTAACCTCTTTGAGAATTCGTACCGTTAGACACGCTTTAAGCTCGAGAGAGTTAAAGTGAAATAGTCCTTGTTCAGGTCGAGAGACGCTTGGATTTACCATCGACTACAATTCTCAATAAGCAATTGCATGTCAAGACTCTACACACTCATAGCCGATAGAGACGTATACCTCAGAAGGTGGACATAACCCCAACGCCTCAATTCTCACTGTTCACAACCCACGTAACAATCTTTCTCTTTTACTTTGTTATTTTCAGCTTTTATTGTTTTGGTTACTTATTACAATCCCCCCATTCTTACGAGACTTGCATCAAAAGTCTAATAATTTCGCTTACTTGTTGGCCAAGCTATTCCCTGTGGGATCGACACCTAACCCAGGTTGGGTTCTATATTTGCTAACGACCGCTTTACACTCCCACGAGAGCTGTAGATTGAGCGTTATCAAAAATTGGCGCCGTTGCCGGGGAATACGAGTGTCAATCAAGTTCGTGATAATTACTAGACCCTTTGGTTAAAGATTCTCGTACTTTTACGTTTAGTTTTTGTTTTTGTTTATTGTAGGTTTTTACTTTAGTGCATGCCCCATACTAGAAGTACAGGTCAACCGTTATTACCAATCAATCCGGAACCACAACGAATTAGAAGAATGGAAGCACAAGCTGAAATCGACAGGATGGCTGCTCAACACGAGCAAGCAAGACTAGCTGCTCTTGCCGCTGCTCAAGTCCAACAACAAAACATTGATAATCCTGGACGAGCAACAAATCCTGACGATGAAGATTTAGGTGATGACGAGTTACTGAACCCTAGGCGTGATGCTGAAATTATAACACCTGCCAATCGAAGAGGTCGACAAGCGCGGTATAGTTATGATTGCCAACCTTTGCAACCAGCTGTCGACGATGATGATGATGATCTTGATGGTGCCGGAGCCACTGGAGCTATAATTCCACCACCATTAGCGCCCGGAGCCAAGTTCAACATCACTAGCACCATGATTCAGTTATTGCAACTCAAGGGATTATTTGGTGGACTAGCAGGCGATGATCCGAATATGCATCTCATCAACTTTATTTCTACATGCAAGTCTTTTGACAATCCTGGTGTTGGTCAGAATGCTATTCGACTACGTCTATTTCTATTGTCTCTGTCTGGGGAGGCAACACTATGGTTGAATGGGCTGACTCCTGATTCAATTACAAATTGGAGGCAATTGAGAGACGCTTTCCTAGAAAGATTCTTTCCGCCATCCAAGAGGGCTCAATTGAGAGATGAAATCAGCAACTTTCGTCAGCTTCCCTCTGAAGCTCTTCACGAAACATGAGAGAGGTTCAAGACAAAGCTAGCGAGATGCCCAAACCATCACATGACTAATGTTCACCTCATGGAGATCTTGTATAGAGCCTTGAATTCAATAACTAAACCAGTGGTGGACAACGCAACTGGAGGTTCTTTCATGGACCTCACCTTTGGTCAAGCAAGCAATATGCTAGATCGCATGACAAAAAAAAGTAGAGCTTGGCACACCAGGGATTCTGAGGTAGCAAGCCCCACTTTATCTATTGGCATGTCTGCAGACCAAAGAAGAAGAGAAGAAGAACGTGAGCAAGACATGGCGCACATGAAAACACAATTGGATCTTCTGACAAAGCACATATTATCAGGGAAGACCGAAAAAGTGAAAGCTGTGGCGCTAAAAGGAAGAGACGAATCTGATTCGGAAGAGGAGGCCAACTACTTGAACAATCAGGGGGGTTTCCGTGGGAATGCCCAAGGAAACCAAGGTCGGAACTATTATGATAAATCTGGAAGCAAAGACCAAGGTAGTTGGAAGAAAAATAATGAAAATAGAGGGTTGTACATTCCCCCTATTAACGTGATACCACCACATCTAATTCTATGGAAGACATGATGGCTAAGTTATTGAAAGGAGTGGAAGCAACGAGCGCGGGAGTTAAGGAGGTGATTGATGATTTGTCCTCCATGAAGCAATTAGTTGATTCTCATTCCACTTCTATCAAGCAAATAGAGCAGAAATTGAGCCAACTTTCAGCAGCATTCAATCAAAGAAAGGCTGGCACCTTACCGAGCGATACTGTGCAAAACCCAAGGAATGATGGGTCATGCATGGCCATCACTACCAGAAGTGGTAAGGTGCTGGAAACTTCAGCAAAAGGCAAGCAAGTGGTTGACGTAGCAGCAGACATTGACGCCACACCTAGTGACGTTACAAGAGAAGAAGCCGCAACAACTACTTCAGGCGTCAAGGATGTTTTACCTAGAGACGTGCAGCCTAAAAAAAATGATAAACGGAAGCAAGAGGGGAAGAAAGCCATAGAGAGAACACTTCCATACCCACCACCACCTTTTCCACAAAGATTGAAGAAGGTGGCCGATGACACGAAGTTCAGCAAAATTTATGACTATGTTGAAGCAGCTGACCATTAATGTCCCATTGGTAGAGGCACTTGAACAAATGCCTGGGTATGCGAAGTTTATGAAAGATCTTTTGACTAAGAAGAGGGCAGCAAGTTATGAGCTGAAAGATGATGTGCATCATTGTAGTGCAATTGCTACCCGATCGATAGTTCAGAAGAAGGCCGACCCCGGAGCTTTCACTATTCCTTGCACCGTCGGATCTTTGAACTTTGCCAAAGCATTGTGCGATTTGGGAGCTAGCATCAATTTGATGCCACTATCTATCTACAGAAAGTTGGGGCTAGGCGATCCGACACCAACCAATATGAGGATCGTGATGGCTGATAGGTCGGTAAAACGACCTGTGGGTATCTTGAATGATGTGTTGGTGAAAGTTTCTTCATTCATCTTTCCTGCAGACTTTGTTATTCTGGATTGTAAGGAGGATTCTGAAGTTCCCATAATCTTGGGACATCCTTTCCTTGCAACTGGAAGTGTGCTTATTGACATGAAAGATAATGAGCTTTTGTTTCGAATTAATGACGAAGTGGTACGGTTTGATATATGCAAAACAATGAAGCAGCCCAGCGATATGAATGAGTTATTTGTAGCTGATGTTCATCATGAGGATACGAAAGCATTATCTATAGAGAAACAGCCTACTGTTGAGCCATTGTCTGTTGTGCCACTGAAAGTTGAGCATGAAGATAATGAAGGTTATGAAGAACTTATGAGTGCTCTAACAAAAATAGAGCCTTATACTCCTAAGCAACCAGATTGTGATCTCAAGAATCAACCAAAAGCGAAGACTCCCGTTGACGAGCCACCAATGCTAGAATCGCAAGAGCTTCCCGATTATCTAAGGTATGTGTTCTTGGAAAGTAAAAATATACTTCCGGAGAGTATAGATGATTTAAGTGAACAGCACATAGAAGCTCTCATCTCTGCTCTGAAGAGATACAAGAGATCTATGGATTGGACTATTGATGATATAATTGGAGATTCTCTGGGAAAATGTAAGAGCCATCTTGAAGAAGATCGCATGCCTACAGGTAAGCCTCATTGTCGTCTAAATCCTTTCAGAAAACGATCCATCACTTACCTCGACGAAGTCTAAGTACTCGAGGTAACTATGTCGAGCCACGACAATAAATAAGGCGCTATATGGGAGGCAACCCATCGTTTTATTGTTTTATCATTTCATCATTTCATCATTTCATCATTTTGTCGTTTTATCGTTTCGTCGTTTTAGTATTTTTTTTCTTTTTGATAAATGATAATCCAAAAATAAGAGTCGTGCCACGACCAAAACTAAGGCGCTTGGTGGGAGGCAACCCATCGTACTAATCGTGTTCATTTGTTTTGAGCTAATATAGGTGCAAGAAGTGTGCAACGAGGAGATTGATTTCAATTGACGATTTGGTCGCATTGTATGGTAAAGTCGGTAAGTTAGGAATGGTGATGCATAAGGCTATGAATTGAGCCTTTCTCACGTCATAATAGGCTTCGAGGAAGGCTAGTCCTTGGTAAAAATACGCCACAAACGATGCACAACCTATTCTATAGCCTATGGACTCGGAATCTAGTGTGCTATACACTATGCGCCGCCTATTCCTAGGTATGCTTTTGACTATGCGCCGCCTATGCTATGGCATTTGAGATACTGAGACCAAATGCCATAGACTATGCGGCGCATATGTCTAGAAATGCCATAGACTATGCGGCGCATATGTCCCATTATGCCATGGACAATGCGCCGCATATGGCATTGATATGCCGAGAGATATGCGCCGCATATGTGGTGATCTTGTCCCCAAATCCAATTGTAAATAGGTCATAACCCGACCCATACTCTTCCTATATAAAGGGGACTTGGTTTTATAACACAACCACATTAGAAACAACCCTAAAGGCACCGCATAACACTCCAAATCCTCTCAAAATTTTCTTCCTTTGTTCTTCCAATTCACAACAACTTCTCCACAATCTTCAAGCAAGTAAGTACTCTCTTATTCTTCATCTATTTATCGTAAGTACTACGTTGATATGCTTATTATATTTTGCTAAATCATGTGAGATTGGTGGTGATGTTCATGTGTTTGGACAATTGTTACAAGATCGTGTGATTGAATATATACGTAGGGAATTCTTGACTTGTTTCCGACTTGAATTTTGTTTCGATAGCATTTTTATGATAATTGCTGAATTGATATGGCTATGAATATTGCTTAAGACTGATGGTTGGATGATTACATGATAGACTATCCCGGCCATCGGGATAAGGTTATAGTGCCTATCGACTTAGGAGGCTGTGCTTGTTGAAAGAATAATAATTCCATGTGATAACCCCTAGGTTGTAGTGTTGCTATATCCACCATGAAAGTAGTCCAATGGCTGCAAATAAGTGATGTAATGCTGATTTTCTTGTCGGAATACAATCCTAAAACGTATGTCGACGAAATCTGAGTACTCGACCACTTTTACTTCACTGATTTGTGCTAACAAGATTAAGTGTGGGGTGGTACCCCTAGTGCTTGCATATAGATTGTATAAAGTGAGATTGTGCTGCAACTTACATTATTTCTAGTCTCAGGTACAATGTCCCCAAGGAGAATCATCCTCAGCGCACCTACCACGCAGAATGTTCGGAATAAAATGGGTTCTTGAGGAAGAAGCCAAAGCATGGTACAGCAGCAACAAAGAAAAGAAATATGTGCACGTCGACTTGATCAACAAGGAGACCTTAGCAAAGAAGGAGCCGCAAATGTTGGCTAAAATAATGGCTTTGAAGCTAGATTTCATCTTCCGCGACATGGGAGAGTGTAATCTTGACTTAACAAGAGAGTTTTATGCCAACTGGTCGCCGAACACAACAGGCAATGAAGTAAAAATTCGGGGCCAAGTGTTACAGCTTACAGCGGATTGGATCAACTCTTTTCTTGGCCTACCTTCGGTCGACCCTGCACCATACAAAGAGCTGTACAGCAGGCCTCCTTACAGAGCGATAAGACACACGCTTTGTGGAAGCAGATCGATGGCAAGATGGGGCAGACATAAGGAAACAGGCCGTCACAACACCTTCCCCTATGCTCCACTAAATAGGGAAGCAAGAATCTGGATGCGCATTGTCAACTCATGCCTTATTCCTGGGACGCAATACACCAAGATATCGAGAGATAGAGTGTGTTTGGTTTATGCGTTGATGACGAATGTCCCTATCAACTTTGGGGCAATCATTCGATCTACCATGAGGAAGGCCAGACTCCACCGAAGGTCCCATTTCACATTCGGCAATTTGTTGATAGCAATGTTGCGGAAGGAGGATATAGAAGAGGAACCAGCTGACCACAAACTCCCACATAACCCAAAGAAGGTTGACCTTACAAAGGTCAAAGATGCTGAAACAACTCATGGAGTCAACCTTACTACTGCGGAGAGACATGCTCGTGATAAGAGTTTCTTCCGTCATCTCTATGGCATGACACGATTCACTATGATGAGTGGTGGACGTATTCCAACTGCTGAAGAGCTCCAACAGCTGGACCACGACTACCCAATGAACAGGCATGCCCGGGAGATGTGTGGAGTGGGCGTATATTTTGAGGAACCTCTGGACGATGACGTGCCAACTGATGATGATAGACGCCTGCCTGATTCTGATGATGAGGAGAACTCTGACGACGACTCTTATGATGATTCAGATGAAGGGGGTATGACCCCTGACATTGATGAAGAGTCCGACTAACCAGGTTCTTCGTATTTATTTTCCACTGAGGGCAGTGTCCCGTCTAAGTGTGTGGTGGCAGAATCTGCATGCTATACTTCCTTGTTTGCACCTATGTTTGCTTGTTTACTTTGTTTTTTTTTTTTTTGAGTCCATCCATTTTTTTTGTTTTTTTTCGTTCAAACATTTTTTTTAATTTTTTAGGAGTCAAATTTTTCTAGCTACGCATGAAATTATTTTGATAGGAAGCATGAGATTAGAACAAGAGTATGTGCTACAATTGTGACTATTGAGACGTTTAGGCTCTAGTTGTGACTTATTATGTGATATTGTGTGATTCAATTCCTTCAATTGTTGTGACGAGAGTCTATATTACTTCCAAACAAGTCGACCATGTGCCTTGTGTGTGTGAGATAATAGTATATTCTATGTTTGTGGCTGATGCTAGAACTTGCCTGGTATGTATGCAAAGCGAAAATAAGGAGTGTAAGTTAGGATATGATTTAGGCATTTCTTTGGCAACCTATATTTGTTTACCTTCAGTTTTACCTACCCATGAACATCATCCTAGTTAAACCCTTTTGAGCCTTTAGCCTATTTCTTTGACAACCTTGTATGTAAGCCTAATCCATTTTTTTTAAGACCGTAATTTGATCCAAATTCCTAAGTGCTTTAAAGTGAAGAAGTCATGTGACAACATAAAAGGAAATTGGGTGAGTATGATACTTTAAATTTTAATGGTGCTTGAATGTGTTATGAAAAAGACAGTGCTAGCATAAGAGGTATGTTGTGAAAAAAAAAAGGAAAAGAAAGCTGAAAAGTGAGTTATGCTTAAAATTGAAAAACAAAAGAGGAGAACAAGGGTGGTAGAATAAAAGAAAGAAGAAAGGTTGAAAGAAAAAGTGTCAATGATACAATGTGATGTATTAAAGCGCTTAGGAGCTTAGTCACTATTCCTGGCCAAAATAGTCCTACCTGTCCCTTAGCCTACATTACAACCATCAAAAGACCTACTTGATCCTAATCTTAACATTCTGACATTTAGTGGAGTACTACATTAAGGGCAAGCCTATGGTCATTAGTTGCTACATATGAATTCTTTGTGAGAGTGAGAGCAAGGACATTTTGATACCCATGTTTGAAAAATATGCTATACTTGTGAGTGATTATGGGTACTATATTGTGAGACACACATGGTTGATGAGTTTTTGGATAGTTGTATATGATTCTATGTACCTTAACGTTTGCATGCGAGTTGATCACCATCATGAGTCTATGCTTGAGGTTAAATTGTTTCTACTTATGATCGGAAAGCTACTATTTGTTGATAATTGTTGTGCTTGTCTTGAAGAATGTTTTGTGTTGTTGCTGTAAAAACCCTAAGTCGATGTTTAGAAGGACATGATATGTTGTTCGAGGACGAACAAAGCTTCAAGTGTGGGGTGTTGATGATAGGCGAATTTACGTGCCTATATCAATATATTTTGCCCATATTTTAGCCTAGTTTTGAGAAATAATTATCTATTTCATGCACTTTTAGTCCTTTTTCCTATAAATGAGCTAACAAACATGATTAGGAAAGTTTCAGGTATAAATGATGCAAAATACAGCATTTTATGGCTTACTTGACGCAAAAGAAAGCTCACAAACGAGATGGAAAGGAGCTGGACGCCTAAAGGACCAAATCTGCTGCATGGAAACTCTGTCCCGGGCTAAAACAGCAATTCTGAAGACTTTGGGGACTTACAGACACAAAGCTGGATTGTTACCAAGATACATTAACCTAGTGCAATTAGGTTATGTGTTTCACTAATCTATTTGGATTATGATATTGTAACCTTACCCTAGTACATTTGGGTCAAGGATTTCATTAGTATATTAGGATTTGGTTATTTATTTCATTAGCTTAGTAGGAGTAGGATAGGAGTATTATAAATACCCTATCATGTTAGAGATTTTTATTCATTCTTCACTTAATTCAACAATTAATTTTCTTCCATCCCTCTCATCTTCCACCACAAACACTTCTAATCTACTCTTCTATTCATCTATTCCACAACAAGAGAATCGTTACTTGCTAGGGAATCACCAAAACCACACGCCTAAACACCCACTTCTCACGCCATCCACCATGCAAAACGTGATATCCTCCGCATTCATGGGTAACTAAACCTCTTAGTTGGGGTTATGGAAGCCGAATGAGTTACTATCTATTGCTGTGAGTTGTGAGTTCAAGACACGTATATTGCTTATATCATTACGCTCTTCATATTAATCTACATTCTTTGCGGTTGCAAACGCATAGAATAACGCCAGTCTAACATTTAACTTGTTCGAGAGAAAGGTTATTTGTCTGGAAAAGAGATAATGTCAAGGTAGTAGGACACCCTTTCCTATTAAAAAGCTAGTGCCGTAACTGGACTAACCTCTTGGAGAATTCGTACCGTTAGACACACTTTAAGCTCGAGAGAGTTAAAGTGAAATAGTCCTTGTTCAGGTCGAGAGACGCTTGGATTTACCATCGACTACAATTCTCTATAAGCAATTGCATGTCAAGACTCTACACACTCATAGCCGATAGAGACGTATACCTCAGAAGGTGGACATAACCCCAACGCCTCAATTCTCATTGTTCACAACCCACGTAACAATCTTTCTCTTTTACTTTGTTATTTTTAGCTTTTATTGTTTTGGTTACTTATTACAATCCCCCCATTCTTACGAGACTTGCATCAAAAGTCTAATAATTTCGCTTACTTGTTGGCCAAGCTATTCCCTGTGTGATCGACACCCAACCCAGGTTGAGTTCTATATTTGCTAACGACCGCTTTACACTCCCACGAGAGCTGTAGATTGAGCGTTATCAACGATCTATTGAGAAGCTTGAGAAGCAAGTCAGTACCATAATGTCTAACCTATAAAGTCTCAAACCAACCAATCTAAGATAAAAAAAATGCCACCAAACAATCCATTAAAAGGTGCCATGTCAATATTTGAATGGTATTTTTTATGATAAGCAAACACTACTAAGGATAAATTTTGCCCCCACTTAACTCCAAAGATAATAATACACACTTGGAACATATTGTATAGAATTTAAATAGTCCGTTCCAACTAACCATCATTCTAAGGGTGAAATGTTGTGTTAAGGTTAACCTGAATACATAACTTCTCCCGAAACATCCTCCAAAAGCTAGAAGTGAACACTAAACCCTTGCCTGAAATAATAAACACGGGTATTCCAAGAAGATGAACTACCTCATCAACATAGATATGAGCCAACCTCTCGGTAGTGAATAATTTGAATAGTGATGAAATGAGCCAATTTGGTCAATCCGTCCATGATGCCTTGAATTCTATTAGAATCACGAGAAGTATGAGGTAACACACTCATGAAGTCCATAGTTATCCACTGTCACTTCTACTTATGAATGGGTAATCTATAAAGCAAACCTCCAGATCTCAGATGCTTAACCTTAACCTGTTGATAATACAAGCAACGAGCTACAAGGTCCACTACTTCTATCTACATACCATCCCACCTATAGTTCTACTTTAAATTATGATACATTATAGTCAACCTATATGAATAGAATATATGTAAAAATGCACCTCCTCCAAAATTAATCTCAGCCATCTACTAACTTTTGCCACATAAAATCAGCAACTAATCCTTAATATACAATTAGAATCAAGAGATACAAAATTAGCGTCACCATTAAACACCTAATCTTGGATCATCCTCAGACTGTCATAATCAAATAGTGAGATTGAATCTACTTCATCAAATAAGATCTAGCATCAAAAAAGGATAACATACTTTTGAGTGTTGAAATATCAAGCCTAACCATTTATTTTGCTAATAACTTAACCTCCAAGGATAAAGGTCGATCTTAATCTAAGAGATAAGATAAAATTCCTATACTAGTTGTGTCATGACCTGAACCAGGGCCTAATCATAATGGGTATCTCAAGTCCTTTAGGGATCGAAGACTACCCCCATTAGACTAGCCAACTAGAACACAATATAACTAGCAATGGATGGGTTTTGAATATATGAAAAGATATAAATGAGTTTCAAACATATAATAAGATAGATAAATCAATAACAAAAGGGATCTAAGAATCTACAACACAATACACCCACACTTTGTTCCCAAAAGCCTCTATTAATTAAAAAATCAACCGAAGTTGGGACATAGCCCCAACCATATCTAAAAAGATTCCTTTGAAATAGTCTAAGACATAAGTAAAGGCATGACTATGAAATCAGGTCCTTTCATAGAATGAAAGTTCACCACTTCAAAGATGACTCATAGATAATCCAAAAATAATCTACCACTGTGCAAGGAAACAAAAGTGTCTTCGAACCCTGCATCTCATAGGGATACAACATCCAAGTGCAATAAGCATAATGAACACTAGCATGTAACTTAGGGAAGGGATAAAATAATGTCATGATCAAATCATTCCATAATTGTTCAAAACCATAAAAACACAATCATATATATATATATATATATATATATGCCTTAGTAGGTAATAAGGTTTAGCATGAAATTTAAAACCTTAGCCTGGGTTGTAGTGCTTCACCTATCATAAAGGTACACACAATCAATATAGGTCTGTCTTTCCCATCGAAAGGCCCAGGTACGTATTAGCCGTATGAACTGGAGGTATTATGGAAGGCTAGGGAATCCACACCGTTTGCCAATCCATGATATATATATATATATATATATATGGTATGTCACCATCATATTGTCATTAAGAGCAACCCTCACACAAATAAATATGTTTACCATATCGGTCCCTTGGGTCCTCTACCTTCACAGCTAGTTACATAACCCACTTTAAGTCCAATTAAACATTTGCATATTTCTATTAATTAAGCCAAAAATCATCCATTAAGTAACATGTCGTTGGTATCATCATACCAATTATGTTTGTAAGCTATTATCATTATGCCAATGCAATTGACCATCAACTCCGGGTAATGCTTATTATTCACAAACTTGGGGAATGCACGACCCTCGAGGTTTACTTTAAAATCAATTCATGGCTATAAAGGCCTTTTAAAGCCATTTTAATCCAATTAGCCTTTTATGCAATACAATGGTTTCAATATGCATATACCCATGTTTCAAAACCAATTTCATTATGTGGGTTGAGGTTATTACTAATTCCATTATCAAAATCCATAAAGTTGGGGGAATCCATAACCCCCATTCCATTCAACATGCCCATGCACCCAATAAGTTCCAAAATCCATCAATAAAGCATAAAAAATGCATGTAAAATTATGGGAAGACAATTTAAATAACAAATCATCCAAAACCCTCTACCTAAGTTAAAAAATCAAACATTAAAATAACATGGGTAATAGTTAGCACATGTTTTTAATAAAATAAGTTTTAGGGAAGAGATATATGCTTGTAGTGTCAAGAGTTATGGAGAGAACCCACCAATTGAAACTCTAGATGACCAATCCTCAAAAACCCTAGCTTGTTCTTGACTTGGATATTTTGAGAGAAGAATAATTTTTATGTTATGATAATTTGATGGTAATATGGATACAAAAGTGGTTTAGTCATTGAATAGAAGTTTGATGGGAGAAAAAACTAATTTTTCCTTAATGAAAATATGTAGGAATACTGTCCCCAGTCTCTACGGGTCATGTAATGACTCATGACGTCTATGTACGAGTCATTGCCTAGATTCATAGTATGGGAAGCGACACAGGGAAACCGTACATCTAAGTTCAGGAGTCACAACCTACTACTTATGACCTCACCTTATGACTCATAAGGTTGAAGTCATGACATTAATAGAAACTTGGACATTCCTCATTGGTTTGCCTACGTCTTGAGGCCTACGACTCGTAATGAGTCTACATGGCTCATTAAGTGAGTTGTTTCCTTAGTAGTAAGCACATAGTCAAAAAAAATTTAGAGGCCAAAAATTTAGGGTATTGGATCCCCCCCCCCCCGGTCCCTCCAGGATCATTCATCACTGAATGATGAATCAATGTATCAATTTGTATGATTATAAGACAAAATGCAACCCAAATAAAAAAATGAGAACTAAGAAAACACATTCCTTAAGAACAATTGTACAACTTAGGTAACAAGAAGGGATACTTGGACTTCATGTCCTCTTTAACCTCCTAAGCATCTTCTTCAAGCTTTTGGTTCCTCCAAATAACTTTCACTGAAGCCATATCCTTAGTCCTTAAACGACGGACTTACCTATCCAAAATCTTAACTTGAACTTCCTCATAAGAAAAAGAATCTGAAATACTAACACTCTCAATTGATACTACCAAAGAAGCATTGCCCACACACTTCTTTAACATCGATATATGAAAAATCGGATGAATAGAACCCAAAATTGAAATCAACTCCAATTCATAAGAAATATTTCCAAATCTCTATAAGATCAAGTACATACCCACATAGCGGGGACAGAGCTTACCCTTCTTCCCAAACCTCGTCATTCACGTCATGGTAAATACCTTCAACAATACATAATTTTCAACCTCAAACTCCAACTCACTTTGCCTCACACCCGCGTAGGACTTTTGGCAACTCTGAGCAGTGTTAAGCCTATCCCTAATCACCATCGCCATCTCCATGGATTGGTGAACCAAGTTCGGACCAAATATTCCAGTCTCACAAACCTGAAACCACCCAATAAGAGATTTACACCTCCTACCATAAAGAGATTCAAAAGGAGCAATCCCAATACTAGAGTGATAACTATTATTGTAAGTGTGCTCGATTAGAGGTAAATGATCTATCCAAATACCTCAAAAATCTATCTTAGCATAATATCTAAAGTCTAAATGGTAATCTTCGTTTGTCCATCCATTTGAGGGTGGAATGCGGTTCTAAGATGCATTTGTGTGCCCAAGAATTTCTAAAACAAACACCAAAAGTTAGAAGAGAACTATGTAACGCAATCCAAAATAATGGAAACTGGAGCACAGTATAATTTTGCAATCTCTTGAATAAACAACTTAGCATAATCTTTTCTAAAGCAAGTAGTCATCATAGGAAAAAAGTGACCAGACTTAGTCATCCTATACACGATGACCCAAATCGAATGATACATATTTTGAGACAATGGAAGACTTGTAATAAAATCCATGTTGATCATGTCCCACTTCCACTTGGGCAATTCAATCTCTTGAGACATGCCGCCAAGCCTCATGTGCTCAACCTTCATTTGCTGACACACCATACACTTAGGCACGGAGTTCGCCCCATCCCTTTGGGTATTGTTCTAGTAATATATCTCACTAAATTCATGGTACATATTCATCGAACAAGGATGAATAGTATACCTCAACTCATGAGCTTCTGCCAAAATCTTCCCCCAACCCATCAGCATCAGGAACACATAATCTTTCCTGTTACCTCAAGATACCATCACCACCAATTTCAAAATCCATAACATTTTGCTTACCCACATCAGCCTTAATCTATATAAGAATAATTCACCTTAGCACCAAAGTGAGGATTTAACTACCTCTTAAATAATCACTCCTCAATCTTTAGAGTCCCAAAAATAAACTCCCATATTAGCCAATCGGTGAATATCATTCACCAACTCTCTTTTCTCCTCGTCCACAAGTGATAATCTCCTCATGGACAACCTACTAAGAATATTAACAAACATAGTAGCTTTACCTTGGTGATATATATCATAGTCTTTAAGTAATTTAAGCCACCACCTCTACCTGATATTCAATTCCTTCTGAGTGAATATATACTGCAAGCTTTTATGGTCTAGATAAATGTTGATATGCACCTCATACAAATAATAGCTCTAAATCTTCAATGTAAACACCATAACTGCCAAATCTAGATCATGACTTAGATAATTCCTTCTATGAACCTTAAGCTTCCAAGAAGAATAAGCCACAACCTTACTATACTCTATTAATGTACTAACAAGTCTGACATGAGATGCATCACAATAAACAACAAAACCATCAATTACCTTGGGATGGGTAAAAAATGGTTCAGAAGTAAACATATCCTTTAACTTCTCAAAACTAACCTCACAAGAATCAAATAATTGAAAATTCACCTTCTTCTAAGTCAACTTAGTCAATGGAGTAGCAATAGAAGAGAAACTCTCCACAAACCATCTATACTACCCATCCAAACCCAAGAAGCTCTGAATATCAGTAGGAGTCATGGGTCTAGGGCATTTCTTTACCGATTCAACTTTTTATGGATCAACCATGATCCCCCCACTCAAAATAACATGACCAAGAAAGGTCACCATATTCAACAAAGATCCACACTTAGAAAATTTATTATATAATCATTTATCCTTAAGAGTCTGCAAAACTATTCAGAGGTGATTCACATGATCCTCCTTACTCCTAGAATATACCAAGATATCATCAATAACCATAATAATAAAAAAGTCCAAAAATTGTCTAAATACCCACTTTATAAGATCCATAAAGGCAACCAGAGTATTAGTCAGCTCGAATAAAATAACCAGAAACTCATAATGACCATATTATGTTTGGAAGGAAGTATTAGGGATATCCACCTCCCTTATATTCAACCGATGATAACCCAATCGAACATAAATCTTAGTGTAACACCCCGTATTTTTTGCTAACGACCGCTTTACACTCCCACAAAAACAAACTAATCTCACAAGTCTTGGTAAGATAATAATAGAAAATCTGAATGCTAAATCAAAAGTCTAAAACTAAATCTAGTAGTTTGACAAGTCTCTACTGAATGAATCTTAATAGTCACTGGGACAGGCCCCAACTGACTCAAACTGTCTGAAATAAATATGGAAACATCTATTAATAAACTGAAAAGATGAATAACTAAGTCCCTGAACTATGAGGACTCACCAATTGCAAAGATTTAGATGAGATGCTCTGAAATCACTAATGCTGCTAAGGCTGAGTACCTGAATCAGCATTATGAGACAATGTAGCATATAAATGTATATGTAGATCAGTACTTTGAGGATGTATTGATCACATGGGGTGAATGCAATAAGTAAACAATGTCATCGCAAATTTATAAAAAAAATCATCCATGCTAAATGTAAATGACTCACATAGGCTTGAGTAATTTGAAAATTGAAGATCATAAATCATGACCCATAAAGTATATAATATGAATCTTGTGATCCATTACATTCAGTTCTAAAGTCTATTCTTTCTGAAGGCTACTACATCATCTTGTCAACTTGTAATAGAAATACTTCATCTCAAGACTTGAAGAATCATAAAACCATAACTTTCAAAACATATTCTTTTATCTTAAGGCTTTAAACCTATAGACTATTTTAAGAGTAGGGGATATCTTTTTTGGAGGTTATTCTAACCAACATAAATCATGTGACTATTTATGGAGTCCCACGTCTTGCCCATGTTTGGTTTAGTTGTTCTACCCTTGCCACCGAAATAGAACTTCTTATCTTTTATGATCCCAATCTTATTCATCTAAGTAGAAGTGGGAATAATATTAATGCTATGGTGGTTCGTAGTTCTAGGCATGAAACCTTGGTCACATACCCATCTCAGTGCTTAATACTACTCCCGTTCTTATGCTCAGGATCTTAAGAAATCCACTTCAAAAATATAGCATAAGGGTTTACAAGAAAACCAATTATTCTCTTTCTTTCTTTAAATCTCAAGTCATATGAACAAAGTGAATTCTTTATCTTAGCTCTGGACCAAAAAGGTCAAATCTTTATAGAAAATCTAAGAATAATCTCATCTTCGGGTGGTCATAGCACAAACAATCTTGAAATAGCAATCTTAATTAGGGCTTAGTGACCCATGCATCAAACTCATGTTAAAAAATCATAATATTCATGATTGGTGATGTAAACATTTATAACTCAACTTAAACTCTTGAAATTTCTGCAATATACATGAAAATATTAACATAAACAAACAATTCAACTTCTAAATCATTGGAAATCTCATAAACTCATAAGTAGCAATATTGGGTATAAATCCTAACTTCAACTTCATGAGAAATCACATAAAATTTCATTAAATTTATAATTAAAATAAGTTTTGGGCACAAGGATGAAAGGATTATCCTTGTCCATACTCCACATACCTCAATTGATGATCTTTAGATGCTAAAACTTGAATCTTGGATTCCTATTGATGCTTTGGTGATGACTCTTTAGATTTATTGTATTGGAATTCCTAAATCTCGAATTTCCTTTGAAAATTAATGGAGGAATTTGAATTTCATAGAGAGAAAGTTTGATGATCTAGGGTTTTTCTTAAGAGTATTTTGGTGAAAAGTTAATTTAATATGCTTAGGATGGGTTAAATCATCTGTTATTCATGACTTAGGGCTTGGGAAAAGACCAAAGACACCATTTTAAATCCTTACTCAGAACTGGAAAAATTCCCCAATTCGGCCTACGGTGCGACGCGCATGATCGCGGTGGCCTACTAGAAACTGCCATTTTAGACCTGGAAAGACACCGTGATGTGGAGCTATCATGGTGCTGTGCTAAATTCATATTTTTAACATCACCGTAAAATTTCACCATCACGATGAGCCACTTGAAATGGACAAATAAGAAGCCGCCACTTGAAATGGACAAATGGGAAGTAAGGTTTCTCCACGACGCGGGATAATCGCGGGGGTCCGCTGGATTTTGACTAATGGGAAATTGGACCAATCTATGATGCGCCAATATCATGGAGTCTTATTGGAATTTGACAATTGTCATTTTAACCTTCTCCATGATGCGCTAAGGACCCAAATCACTATGTTTTACAACGGAAGCTTAAAATAGCCCTAACTTCTCACTCGGTCTTCAAATTTAGGTGAATCTTATATCGTTGGAAGGCTTATTAAATTTCCCACATAATGAGAGGTCTAAACCTGGACAATTCCACATGAAATAATTATTGTTCATCTTGGAAGCTTCCCTTAACATTCTAGGGACGAATTTTAGCTAGAAAAGGTATAGGGTATTACAAAGACATTGTTTGATTTGATAGAGTTGGATATGGTGAATTTTTATGTGATCTTCAGGATGGATTAGCTCTACTAGTGCTATACCTTTGTAGATTTTAGGATCGAATGATTAGTTTCCAATTCCTGAATAAACATAGTATAGAATGGTAGGGAAGCTCTGTAGTACCTAAAGGTAGGTTCATCTCATATGTGAGATCCCAAAAGTTAATTTCCAAAGGTTTCCTCTACCATCTAGTTTGGGTTAAGTATTTTGATTTTAAAAGTCCTTTCCTGCAATCTGTCCCGGTGGTTAATGAATTTCCTGAACTATTTCCAAATTATCTTCCTGGTATTCCTCCTGATATGAAAATAGACTTTAGGATTAATATTTTTTTAGATACCCATCCTATTTCTATCCCTCCATATAAAATAGCTTGAAAGAACTTAAAGAGCAGTTAAAGGATCTTCTTGATAAGGGTTTTATCTGTCTTAGTGTTTCTGCATGGGGTGATCCTATGTTTTTGTGTGTTAGAAGGATGGGTCTCTTTGGATGTGCATAGACTATCAACAATTGAATAATGAGATAGTGAATAATAAGTATCCTCTTCCTAGGATTAATGATCTCTTTTGACCAGCTTTGGGATGCTAGATGCTTTTTTAAGTAGCATGACCCGAGATAAGGCCCTGGCCGTGATGAGCATCCTAAACCATGAAGGCTCGAGTTTCCTTTCATATCTGGCAATCATGTACACCATTCATTTACTATAAAGAAATGAGGAAAAGATAATTAAAATGGAAACATGGTCAATCTCTTAATTCAACTGAACAATACGAAATTAAGTCCATAACATTCAAAACAAATGATACCAATCTGCAAAATATCTAACAATGTGAAAACTAACATCTATCTAAAAAGTAGGACAAGGCCCCCTGTAGGACCATGAGCTAAAATAAAACATCACTATCTCATAAATCAGGCCTTCAGAAATAAGGGAGGCTCACCAATTGCAAATTTCTAACAACACAACTCTACTGCTCAACGAAACCCTTGGACTATGCCTCAGATCCTGAAATATAGGAGGTAATTACAAATATATTGGTATGTAGAATAATCCAAAATCAAAATACATTTTTATAAAACATAGGTGAGAGCATTTCATAAAAACATGTCATCTTATAACATTTGAAAACACATGGGCATAATTTGATAAATTTCAGCATACTTTCTCAAATCATGACTCTACTCTTTGTTTCTCTTCTGAGCTAGATGGTACACCCTATAATTTGTAATTTCATTGGCTATATGAAATCCTCCCTTGACTCGATGGCCAATCACCCAATCCTAGTTTGCCACGAGGATTGGGATATCAAAAGAGGAGACACACAAGACCACAGAACATGGTTTCATGATCCCCAATCAATTCTACATATCATGGTAGTGCACAGGACTATAAAATATTTATCCTAACCATAGTCCCAAATTGGTACGACATGAATCAAGGTACACAAGACCACAAAGCATGGTATCATCACCCCGTATTGGCAAATCACGATTCTAGGATAGAGTTTTAAACTCGTACTTTATTCGAGTAACCATATAACTCCCTTTAAGTTCATTATTTTAATTCTTTAAAATATGCTTCATGCTTTTAAAACATTCAATACTTATTTTGTTGAGGGAACATCATCACGGGGTATCGTTATACCCAGACTTATAAGTCATTCATATCATATTAATTTCATGGATCATTTCAGTTAAAACATAATATTTAGATCACCAAATCATGCAAATAGTACAAGAGAATTTGTATCTCGAAAAATATGAAACTTATGAAAAGATTCTCTCTTTTAATTCATAAAACATGTGGTGGTTAATTACCTTGTAGCAAACCATGCAATTCTTTCAATAATCATCTGTAACATTTACAACCCATATGCAATTGAACATTTATGCAATTGAACAACCCATAACATGTGAAATCAATAGGTATAAAAACGATAGGGGTTTCATCATTTATTCTCTTGATTGAACTTTGCAAAAATGAAACTACATATGTATACGTGGTTATAGTTCAATTCTATAATAGGGGTTCAATACAAATGTTTACTTTCATCAAAACAAGTTCATAACACATGCTATTCAAAACCATATCAAAACCCTTTTTCGTAAATATTATTGTATATCTTTAAACTTGATAAAAACCATAAAACTCAGACACAATGATTTTAGGATAGCCCCACATACCTTAAGTTGTTTAACTTAAAGATTGGAACACTAATCTTAACCCTTTTCTTAAAATCTTGAACTTAGAGAAAACCCTAATTTTCTCTTGATCTTCAGAGTGGAGAGAATTTAAGATGTTTTAAAGTTTATAAAATATGGATTATAACGTGTTTTGGATGATTTAAATTATGTGGGAGAAGTTTGAGGTGAGGAAAATACAAAAATACCCCTGGGAAAAGTACGTACAAATTGCAAAAAAATTTAGTTGATAAATTATGAACTAGTTGATGGCTTATCAGCTCAAGTCATCACTTCTATTGTCGGGATGGCTATGGGTGACGACTTAGTTGATAAGTCATCATTTATTTGATGACTTATCAGCTCAAGTCAACACTTTGTAGCTGAAGTTGAAGAAATTCTGGTTAATTCTGATGACTTAGCTGATAAATCATCACTTAGTTGATGTCTTATCATCTCAAGTCATCATTTTATTGATAGACAGACATGCTGAGGTAAAATAAGCATAATTTCCTACTCTGATATCGGATTAAGCTAAAACTAGTTGAGTTGGAAAGAGCACTCAAAGATATTTCTTTTAGTATATAGTAGGCCATGTAACTAATTTTATACAAGGAGTAATGGTTGCTGAAATTTGACTTAAGATGAAACATTTAGTAAAACTTAATTGATAGAAACGTTCTCAACTCGTCTTTCAGTTAGGAGATATTTGTGATCTCAATTCATATCCAAAAGTATTCCTATACTATATAATTTATCATAACACATATATTAATAAAGAATAATTGGGTTCAAATGTATACACGCAGGAACAATAGTTTAAAATATAGCCCAAAAAATACGGGGTGTTACACTAAGATTTATGTTCGATTGGGTTATCATCGGTTGAATATAAGGGAGGTGGATATCCCTAATACTTCCTTCCAAACATAATATGGTCATTATGAGTTTCTGGTTATTTTATTCGAGCTGACTAATACTCTGGTTGCCTTTATGGATCTTATAAAGTAGGTATTTAGACAATTTTTGGACTTTTTTATTATTATGGTTATTGATGATATCTTGGTATATTCTAGGAGTAAGGAGGATCATGTGAATCACCTCTGAATAGTTTTGCAGACTCTTAAGGATAAATGATTATATAATAAATTTTCTAAGTGTGGATCTTTGTTGAATATGGTGACCTTTCTTGGTCATGTTATTTTGAGTGGGGGGATCATGGTTGATCTATAAAAAGTTGAATCGGTAAAGAAATGCCCTAGACCCATGACTCCAACTGATATTCAGAGCTTCTTGGGTTTGGATGGGTAGTATAGGAGGTTTGTGGAGAGTTTCTCTTCTATTGCTACTCCATTGACTAAGTTGACTTAGAAGAAGGTGAATTTTCAATTATTTGATTCTTGTGAGGTTAGTTTTGAGAAATTAAAGGATATGTTTACTTCTGAACCATTTTTTACCCATCCCAAGGTAATTGATGGTTTTGTTGTTTATTGTGATGCATCTCATGTCAGACTTCTTAGTACATTAATAGAGTATAGTAAGGTTGTGGCTTATTCTTCTTGGAAGCTTAAGGTTCATAGAAGGAATTATCTAAGTCATGATCTAGATTTGGCAGTTATGGTGTTTACATTGAAGATTTAGAGCTATTATTTGTATGAGGTGCATATCAACATTTATCTAGACCATAAAAGCTTGCAGTATATATTCACTCAGAAGGAATTGAATATCAGGTAGAGGTGGTGGCTTAAATTACTTAAAGACTATGATATATATCACCAAGGTAAAGCTACTATGTTTGTTAATATTCTTAGTAGGTTGTCCATGAGGAGATTATCACTTGTGGAAGAGGAGAAAAGAGAGTTGGTGAATGATATTCACCGATTGGCTAATATGGGAGTTTATTTTTGGGACTCTAAAGATTGAGGAGTGATTATTTAAGAGGTAGTTAAATCCTCACTTTGGTGCTAAGGTGAATTATTCTTATATAGATTAAGGCTGATGTGGGTAAGCAAAATGTTATGGATTTTGAAATTGGTGGTGATGGTATCTTGAGGTAACAGGAAAGATTATGTGTTCCTGATGCTGATGGGTTGGGGGAAGATTTTGGCAGAAGCTCATGAGTTGAGGTATACTATTCATCCTTGTTCGATGAATATGTACCATGAATTTAGTGAGATATATTACTAGAACAATACCCAAAGGGATGGGGCGAACTCCGTGCCTAAGTGTATGGTGTGTCAGCAAATGAAGGTTGAGCACATGAGGCTTGGCGGCATGTCTCAAGAGATTGAATTGCCCAAGTGGAAGTGGGACATGATCAACATGGATTTTATTACAAGTCTTCCATAGTCTCAAAATATGTATCATTCGATTTGGGTCATCGTGTATAGGATGACTAAGTCTGGTCACTTTTTTCCTATGATGACTACTTGCTTTAGAAAAGATTATGCTAAGTTGTTTATTCAGGAGATTGCAAAATTATACTGTGCTCTAGTTTCCATTATTTTGGATTGCGTTACATAGTTCTCTTCTAACTTTTGGTGTTTGTTTTAGAAATTCTTGGGCACACAAATGCATCTTAGAACCGCATTCCACCCTCAAATGGATGGACAAACGAAGATTACCATTTAGACTTTAGATATTATGCTAAGATAGATTTTTGAGGTATTTGGATAGATCATTTACCTCTAATCGAGCACACTTACAATAATAGTTATCACTCTAGTATTGGGATTGCTCCTTTTGAATCTCTTTATGGTAGGAGGTGTAAATCTCTTATTGGGTGGTTTCAGGTTTGTGAGACTGGAATATTTGGTCCGAAATTGGTTCACCAATCCATGGAGATGGCGATGGTGATTAGGGATAGGCTTAACACTGCTCAGAGTTGCCAAAAGTCCTACGCGGGTGTGAGGCAAAGTGAGTTGGAGTTTGAGGTTGAAAATTATGTATTGTTGAAGGTATTTACCATGACGTGAATGACGAGGTTTGGGAAGAAGGGTAAGCTCTGTCCCCGCTATGTGGGTATGTACTTGATCTTATAGAGATTTGGAAATATTTCTTATGAATTGGAGTTGATTTCGATTTTGGGTTCTATTCATCCGATTTTTCATATATCGATGTTAAAGAAGTGTGTGGGCAATGCTTCTTTGGTAGTATCAATTGAGAGTGTTAGTATTTCAGATTCTTTTTCTTATGAGGAAGTTCAAGTTAAGATTTTGGATAGGTAAGTCCGTCGTTTAAGGACTAAGGATATGGCTTCAGTGAAAGTTATTTGGAGGAACCAAAAGCTTGAAGAAGATGCTTAGGAGGTTAAAGAGGACATGAAGTCCAAGTATCCCTTCTTGTTACCTAAGTTGTACAATTGTTCTTAAGGAATGTGTTTTCTTAGTTCTCATTTTTTTATTTGGGTTGCATTTTGTCTTATAATCATACAAATTGATACATTGATTCATCATTCAGTGATGAATGATCCTGGAGGGACCGGGGGGGGGATCCAATACCCTAAATTTTTGGCCTCTAAATTTTTTTTGACTATGTGCTTACTACTAAGGAAACAACTCACTTAATGAGCCATGTAGACTCATTACGAGTCGTAGGCCTCAAGACGTAGGCAAACCAATGAGGAATGTCCAAGTTTCTATTAATGTCATGACTTCAACCTTATGAGTCATAAGGTGAGGTCATAAGTAGTAGGTTGTGACTCTTGAACTTAGATGTACGGTTTCCCTGTGTCGCTTCCCATACTATGAATCTAGGCAATGACTCGTACATAGACGTCATGAGTCATTACATGACCCGTAGAGACTGGGGACAGTATTCCTACATATTTTCATTAAGGAAAAATTAGTTTTTTCTCCCATCAAACTTCTATTCAATGACTAAACCACTTTTGTATCCATATTACCATCAAATTATCATAACATAAAAATTATTCTTCTCTCAAAATATCCAAGTCAAGAACAAGCTAGGGTTTTTGAGGATTGGTCATCTAGAGTTTCAATTGGTGGGTTCTCTCCATAACTCTTGACACTACAAGCATATATCTCTTCCCTAAAACTTATTTTATTAAAAACATGTGCTAACTATTACCCATGTTATTTTAATGTTTGATTTTTTAACTTAGGTAGAGGGTTTTGGATGATTTGTTATTTAAATTGTCTTCCCATAATTTTACATGCATTTTTTATGCTTTATTGATGGATTTTGGAACTTATTGGGTGCATGGGCATGTTGAATGGAATGGGGGTTATGGATTCCCCCAACTTTATGGATTTTGATAATGGAATTAGTAATAACCTCAACCCACATAATGAAATTGGTTTTGAAACATGGGTATATGCATATTGAAACCATTGTATTGCATAAAAGGCTAATTGGATTAAAATGGCTTTAAAAGGCCTTTATAGCCATGAATTGATTTTAAAGTAAACCTCGGGGGTCGTGCATTCCCCAAGTTTGTGAATAATAGACATTACCCGGAGTTGATGGTCAATTGCATTGGCATAATGATAATAGCTTACAAACATAATAGGTATGATGATACCAACGACATGTTACTTAATGGATGATTTTTGGCTTAATTAATAGAAATATGCAAATGTTTAATAGGACTTAAAGTGGGTTATGTAACTAGCTGTGAAGGTAGAGGACCCAAGGGACCGATATGGTAAACATATTTATTTGTGTGAGGGTTGCTCTTAATGACAATATGATGGTGACATACCATATATATATATATATATATATATATCATGGATTGGCAAACGGTGTGGATTCCCTAGCCTTCCATAATACCTCCAGTTCATACGGCTAATACGTACCGGGGCCTTTCGATAGGAAAGCCGGACCTATATTGATTGTGTGTACCTTTATGATAGGTGAAGCACTACAACCCAGGCTAAGGTTTTAAATTTCATGCTAAACCTTATTACCTACTAAGGCATATATATATATATATATATATATATATATATATATATATATGATTGTGTTTTTATGGTTTTGAACAATTATGGAATGATTTGATCATGACATTATTTTATCCCTTCCCTAAGTTACATGCTAGTGTTCATTATGCTTATTGCACTTGGATGTTGTATCCCTATGAGATGCAGGGTTCGAAGACACTTTTGTTTCCTTGCACAGTGGTAGGTTATTTTTGGATTATCTATGAGTCATCTTTGAAGTGGTGAACTTTCATTCTATGAAAGGACCTGATTTCATAGTCATGCCTTTACTTATGTCTTAGACTATTTCAAAGGAATCTTTTTAGATATGGTTGGGGCTATGTCCCAACTTCGGTTGATTTTTTAATTAATAGAGGCTTTTGGGAACAAAGTGTGGGTGTATTGTGTTGTAGATTCTTAGATCCCTTTTGTTATTGATTTATCTATCTTATTATATGTTTGAAACTCATTTATATCTTTTCATATATTCAAAACCCATCCATTGCTAGTTATATTGTGTTCTAGTTGGCTAGTCTAATGGGGGTAGTCTTCGATCCCTAAAGGACTTGAGATACCCATTATGATTAGGCCCTGGTTCAGGTCATGACACAACTAGTATAGGAATTTTATCTTATCTCTTAGATTAAGATCGACCTTTATCCTTGGAGGTTAAGTTATTAGCAAAATAAATGGTTAGGCTTGATATTTCAACACTCAAAAGTATGTTATCCTTTTTTGATGCTAGATCTTATTTGATGAAGTAGATTCAATCTCACTATTTGATTATGACAGTCTGAGGATGATCCAAGATTAGGTGTTTAATGGTGACGCTAATTTTGTATCTCTTGATTCTAATTGTATATTAAGGATTAGTTGCTGATTTTATGTGGCAAAAGTTAGTAGATGGCTGAGATTAATTTTGGAGGAGGCGTATTGTTACATATATTCTATTCATATAGGTTGACTATAATGTATCATAATTTAAAGTAGAACTATAGGTGGGATGGTATGTAGATGGAAGTAGTGGACCTTGTAGCTCGTTGCTTGTATTATCAACAGGTTAAGGTTAAGCATCTGAGATCTGGAGGTTTGCTTTATAGATTACCCATTCATAAGTAGAAGTGACAGTGGATAACTATGGACTTCATGAGTGTGTTACCTCATACTTCTCGTGATTCTAATAGAATTCAAGGCATCATGGACGGATTGACCAAATTGGCTCATTTCATCACTATTCAAATTATTCACTATCGAGAGGTTGGCTCATATCTATGTTGATGAGGTAGTTCATCTTCTTGGAATACCCGTGTTTATTATTTCAGGCAAGGGTTTAGTGTTCACTTCTAGCTTTTGGAGGATGTTTCGGGAGAAGTTATGTATTCAGGTTAACCTTAACACAACATTTCACCCTTAGAATAATGGTTAGTTGGAACGGACTATTTAAATTCTATACAATATGTTCCAAGTGTGTATTATTATCTTTGGAGTTAAGTGGGGGCAAAATTTATCCTTAGTAGTGTTTGCTTATAATAAAAAATACCATTCAAATATTGACATGGCACCTTTTAATGGATTGTTTGGTGGCATTTTTTTTATCTTAGATTGGTTGGTTTGAGACTTTATAGGGTAGACATTATGGTACTGACTTGCTTCTCAAGCTTCTCAATAGATCGTTGATAACGCTCAATCTACAACTCTCGTGGGAGTGTAAAGCGGTCGTTAGCAAATATAGAACCCAACCTGGGTTGGGTGTCGATCCCACAGGGAATAGCTTGGCCAACAAGTAAGAGAAATTATTAGACTTTTGATGCAAGTCTCGTAAGAATGGGGGGATTGTAATAAGTAACCAAAACAATAAAAGCTGAAAATAACAAAGTAAAAGAGAAAGATTGTTACGTGGGTTGTGAACAATGAGAATTGAGGCGTTGGGGTTATGTCCACCTTCTGAGGTATACGTCTCTATTGGCTATGAGTGTGTAGAATTGTGACATGCAATTGCTTATAGATAATTGTATTCTATGTTAAATCCAAGCGTCTCTCGACCTGAACAAGGACTATTTCACTTTAACTCTCTCGAGCTTAAAGCGTGTCTAACGGTACGAATTCTCCAAGAGGTTAGTCCAGTTACGGCACTAGCTTTTTAATAGGAAAGGGTGTCCTACTACCTTGACATTATCTCTTTTCCAGACAAATAACCTTTCTCTCGAACAAGTTAAATGTTAGACTGGCGTTATTCTATGCGTTGGCAACCGCAAAGAATGTAGATTAATATGAAGAGCGTAATGATATAAGCAATATACGTGTCTTGAACTCACAACTCACAGCAGTAGATAGTAACTCATTCGGCTTCCATAACCCCAACTAAGAGGTTTAGTTACCCATGAATGCGGAGGATATCACGTTTTGAATGGTGGATGGCGTGAGAAGTGGGTGTTTAGGCGTGTGGTTTTGGTGATTCCCTAGCAAGTAACGATTCTCTTGTTGTGGAATAGATGAATAGAAGAGTAGATTAGAAGTGTTTGTGGTGGAAGATGAGAGGGATGGAAGAAAATTAATTGTTGAATTAAGTGAAGAATGAATAAAAATCTCTAACATGATAGGGTATTTATAATACTCCTATCCTACTCCTACTAAGCTAATGAAATAAATAACCAAATCCTAATATACTAATGAAATCCTTGACCCAAATGTACTAGGGTAAGGTTACAATATCATAATCCAAATAGACTAGTAAAACACATAACCTAATTATACTAGGTTAATGTATCTTTGTAACAATCCAGCTTTGTGTCTATAAGTCCCCAAAGTCTTCAGAAATGCTGTTTTAGCCCGGGACAGATTTTCCATGCAGCAGATTTGGTCCTTAGGCGTCCAGCTCCTTTCTACTTCGTTTGTGAGCTTTCTTTTGCGTCAAGTAAGCCGTAAAATGCTGTATTTTGCATCATTTATACCTGAAACTTTCCTAATCATGTTTGTCAGCTCATTTACAGGAAAAAGGACTAAAAGTGCATGAAATATATAATTAGTTCTCAAAACTAGGCTAAAATATGGGCAAAATATATTGATATAGGCACGTAAATTCGCCTATCATCAACACCCCACACTTGAAGCTTTGTTCGTCCTCGAACAACATATCATGTCCTTCTAAACATCGACTTAGGGTTTTTACAGCAACAACACAAAACATTCTTCAAGACAGGCACAACAATTATCAACAAAGAGTAGCTTTCCGATTATAAGTAGAAACAATTTAACCTCAAGCATAGACTCATGATGGTGATCAACTCGCATGCAAACGTTAAGGTACATAGAATCATATACAACTATCCAAAGCTCATCAACCATGTGTGTCTCACAATATAGTACCCATAATTACTCACAAGTATAGCATATTTTTCAAACATGGGTATCAAAATGTCCTTGCTCTCACTCTCACAAAGAATTCATATAGCAACTAATGACCATAGGCTTGCCCTTAATGTAGTACTCCACTAAATGTCAGAATGTTAAGATTAGGATCAAGTAGGTCTTTTGATGGTTGTAATGTAGGCTAAGGGACGGGTAGGACTATTTTGGCCAAGAATAGTGACTAGGTTCCTAAGCGCTTTTAATACATCACTTTGTATCATTGACACTTTTTTCTTTCAACCTTTCTTTATTTTATTCTTCCACCCTTGTTCTCATCTTTTGTTTTTCTATTTTAAGCACAACTCACTTTTCAGCTTTCTTTTCCTTTTTCTTTTCACAACATACCTCTTATGATAGCACTTTCTTTTTCATAACACATTCAAGCACCATACTCACCCAATTTCCTCTTATGTTGTCACATGACTTTTTCACTTTAAAGCATTTAGGAATTTGGATCAAATTACGGTCTTAAAAAAATGGATTAGGCTTACATACAAGGTTGTCAAAGAAATAGGCTAAAGGCTCAAAAGGGTTTAACTAGGATGATGTTCATGGGTAGGTAAAACTGAAGGTAAACAAATATAGGTTGCCAAAGAAATGCCTAAATCATATCCTAACTTACACTCCTTATTTTCTCTTTGCATACATACCAGGCAAGTTCTAGCATCAGCCACAAACATAGAAGATACTATTAATCTCACACACACAAGGCACATGGTCGACTTGTTTGGAAGTAATATAGACTCTCATCCCAACAATTGAGGGAATTGAATCACACAATATCTCATAATAAGTCACAACTAGAGCCTAAACGTCTCAATAGTCACAATTGTAGCACGTACTCTTGTTCTAATCTCATGCTGCCTATCAAAATAATTTCATGCGTAGCTAGAAAAATTTGACTCCTAAAAAATAAAAAAATGTTTGAACGAAAAAAAACAAAAAAAATGGATGGACTCAAAAAAAAACAAAGTAAACAAGCAAACATAGGTGCAAACAAGAAAGTATAGCATGCAGATTCTGCCACCCCACACTTAGACTGGACACTGCCCTCAGTGGAAAATAAATGCGAAGAACCTGGTTTAGTCGGAATCCTCATCAATGTCGGGGGTCATACCCCCTTCGTCTGAATCATCATAAGAGTCATCGCCAGAGTTCTCCTCATCATCAGAATCAGGAAAGCGTCTATCATCATCAGTTGGCACGTCATCGTCCAGAGGTTCCTCAAAATATGCGCCCACTCCAGACATCTCCCGGGCATGCCTGTTCATTGGGTAGTCGTGGTCCAGCTGTTGGAGCTCTTCAGCAGTTGGAATACGTCCACCACTCATCATAGTGAATCGTGTCATGCCATAGAGATGACGGAAAAAACTCTCATCACGAGCATGTCTCTCCGCAGTAGTAAGGTTGACTCCATGAGTTGTTTCAGCATCTTTGACCTTTGTGAGGTCAACCTTCTTTGGGTTATGTGGGAGTTTGTGGTCAGCTGGTTCCTCTTCTATATCCTCCTTCCGCAATATTGCTGTCAACAAATTGCCGAATGTGAAATGGGACCTTCGGTGGAGTCTGGCCTTCCTTATGGTAGATCGAATGATTGCCCCAAAGTTGATAGGGACATTCGTCATCAACGCATAAACCAAACACACTCTATCTCTTGATATCTTGGTGTATTGCGTCCCAGGAATAAGGCATGAGTTGACAATGCGCATCCAGATTCTTGCTTCCCTATTTAGTGGAGCATAGGGGAAGGTGTTGTGACGGCCTGTTTCCTTATGTCTGCCCCATCTTGCCATTGATCTGCTTCCACAAAGCGTGTGTCTTATCGCTCTGTAAGGAGGCCTGCTGTACAGCTCTTCGTATGGTGCAGGGTCGACCGAAGGTAGGCCAAGAAAAAAGTTGATCCAATCCGCTGTAAGCTGTAACACTTGGCCCCGAATTTTTACTTCATTGCCTGTTGTGTTCGGCGACCAGTTGGCATAAAACTCTCTTGTTAAGTCAAGATTACACTCTCCCATGTCGCGGAAGATGAAATCTAGCTTCAAAGCCATTATTTTAGCCAACATTTGCGGCTCCTTTGCTAAGGTCTCCTTGTTGATCAAGTCGACGTGCACATATTTCTTTTCTTTGTTTCTGCTGTACCATGCCTTGGCTTCTTCCTCAAGAACCCACTTTATTCCGAACATTCTGCGTGGTAGGTGTGCTGAAGATGATTCTCCTTGGTCTTTTCGACTTCTCTTCTTGTCCTTTCGGGACGTGGTAGCCTTCTCCTTGCCTTGCTTTGCTTTAGGTGCCATCGTACCTGAGACTAGAAATAATGTTAGTTGCAGCACAATCTCACTTTATACAATCTATATGCAAGCATTAGGGGTACCACCCCACACTTAATCTTGTTAGCACAAATCAGTGAAGTAAAAGTGGTCGAGTACTCAAATTTCGTCGACATATGTTTTAGGATTATATTCCGACAAGAAAATCAGCATTACATCACTTATTTGCAGCCATTGGACTACTTTGATGGTGGATATAGCAACACTACAACCTAGGGGTTACCACATGGAATTATTATTCTTACAACAAGCACAACCTCCTAAGTCGATAGGCACTATAACCTTATCCCGATGGCCGGGATAGTCTATCATGTAATCATCCAACCAACAATCTTAAGCAATATTCATAGCCATATCAATTCAGCAATTATCATAACAATGCTATCGAAACAAAATTCAAGTCGGAAACAAGTCAAGAATTTCCTACGTATATATTCAATCACACGATCTTGTAACAATTATCCAAACACATGAACATCACCACCAATCTCACATGATTTAGCAAAATATAATAAGCATATCAACGTAGTACTTACGATAAATAGATGAAGAATAAGAGAGTACTTACTTGATTGAAGATTGTGGAGAAGTTGTTGTGAATTGGAAGAACAAAGGAAGAAAATTTTGAGAGGATTTGGAGTGTTATGCGGCGCCTTTAGGGTTGTTTCTAATGTGGTTGTGTTATAAAACCAAGTCCCCTTTATATAGGAAGAGTATGGATCGGGTTATGACCCATTTACAATCGGATTTGGGGACAAGATCACCACATATGCGGCGCATATATCTCGGCATATCAATGACATATGCGGCGCATTGTCCATGGCATAATGGGACATATGCGCCGCATAGTCTATGGCATTTCTAGACATATGCGCCGCATAGTCTATGGCATTTGGTCTCAGTATCTCAAATGCCATAGCATAGGCGGCGCATAGTCAAAAGCATACCTAGGAATAGGCGGCGCATAGTGTATAGCACACTAGATTCCGAGTCCATAGGCTATAGAATAGGTTGTGCATCGTTCGTGGCCTATTTTTACCAAGGCCTAGCCTTCCTCGAAGCCTATTATGACGTGAGAAAGGCTCAATTCATAGCCTTATGCATCACCATTCCTAACTTACCGATTTTACCATACAATGCGACCAAATCATCAATTGAAATCAATCTCTTCGTTGCATACTTCTTGCACCTATATTAGCTCAAAACAAATGAAAACTATTAGTACGATGGGTTGTCTCCCACCAAGCGCCTTAGTTTTGGTCATGGCACGACTCTTATTTTTGGATTTTCATTTATCAAAAAGAAAAAATACTAAGACGACGAAATGATAAAACGATAAAACGACAAAACAATAAAACAATAAAACGATGGGTTGCCTCCCATCTAGCGCCTTATTTATTGTCGTGGCTCGACGTAGTAATCTCGAGTACTTAGACTTCGTCGAGATAAGTGATGGCCATGTCATTCATCGAGTCAAGAGGACCGATATATGGCTTGACACGTTGGCCATTCACTTTGAAGATAACACCCTCATTGTTTTCCAATTTGACTACTCCAGACGAGTAGACTTGGATGACTTTAAATGGACCAGACCATTTCGCTTTTAACTTACCTGGGAAGAGCTTGAATCTGGAATTAAAGAGTAGTACCATGTCACCTTTTTGGAAGTTTCGTCGAACAATCCGCTGATCATGATACTTCTTCATCCGCTCCTTGTATAAATCTGATCTTTCATATGCATAGAGACGAAATTCATCTAGTTCGTTCAGCTGCTCCAACCTCAGGTTCTTCACATCATCCCAATTCAGATTCAAGTGCTTCAATGCCCACAATGCCTTGTATTCAAGCTCGATGGGTAGATGACAAGCCTTCCCATAAACTAGCTGATAAGGTGACATGCCAATGGGTGTCTTGAATGCAGTCCTATACACCCATAGTGCATCATCTAGCTTTCGAGACCAGTCCTTCCTATTCGCATTAACCGTCTTGGCAAGGATTTGCTTGATCTCGCGGTTGGAAACCTCAACTTGTCCACTGGTTTGGGGATGATAAGGCGTAGCTACCTTGTGTTGCTTGACTCCATACTTGGCCAATACAGATTTGAATAGCTTGTTGCAAAAGTGAGATTCTCCATCACTTATGATAGTACGAGGTACTCCAAAGCGAGAGAAGATATTCTTCTTTAAAAATGCTACAACACGCTTTCCTTCGTTGTCGGCCAATGCTACAGCTTCAACCCATTTTGACACATAATCCACAGCAACCAAGATTTACTTTATTCCAAACGAATTCACGAATGGTCCCATGAAATCAATACCCCACACATCAAAGAGTTCTACCTCCAGAATTTTGGACATGGGCATTTCATGGTGTTTTGAAATAGCACCTTGACGTTGGCATTGGTCACACCTTCGCACGTAGTCATATGCATCTCTGAATATTGTAGGCCAATAATAACCGCTTTGCAAGACTTTCCTTGCCGTTCGATTCCCTGCATGATGTCCTCCAACTTGCGAAGTGTGGCATGCTTCCAATATAGTAGGCACTTCTTCATGGGATATACATCGTCGAATGATACCATCCGCGCATCTTCGAAACAAATAAGGCTCATCCCAATAGTAGTGCTGAACGTCATGCATAAACTTCCTCCTCTGGTGGTAAGCTAAATTGGAAGGTAACACATTACTCACCACGAAATTTGCAAAATCGGCATACCATGGTAATTTCTCCATTGTTGTTGCTAGTATCTCCTCGTCAGGGAATGCATCATCAATCTGATTTTCTGGTTGCGCCACATACTCATTCTCAAGTCTGGATAGGTGATCCGCCACTTGGTTCTCGCAACCTCTTCTATCTTTGACTTCGAAATCAAACTCTTGCAGCAGCAATACCCATCGAATCAGCCTTGGTTTTGCATCCTTCTTTGTCATTAGATACCTAAGAGCTGCATGGTCTGTATGAACGATCACCTTAGTACCTAGTAGATAGGCACAGAACTTCTCAAACGCATACACAACCGCTAAGAGCTCTTGTTCAGTAACAGTGTAGTTCCTTTGTGCTTCATTTAGGACCTTACTCGCATAGTAGATAGGATGAAATAATTTCTCCTTTCTCTGTCCAAGAACAGCACCAACGGCTACACCACTAGCATCACACATGACTTCGAACGGGAGCGTCCAATCTGGTGCTAGCATGATAGGGGCTTCAATGAGTTTTTCTTTAAGGCATTCGAATGCCTTTAAGCAATCATCATTAAAGTCAAACTTCGCATCTTTCTCCAATAGTTTGCACAATGGACTAGACATTTTGGAGAAGTCATTGATGAATCTACGATAAAACCCAGCATGGCCAAGAAAACTACGAACTCCCTTCACCGAAATTGGAGGTGGTAGCTTCTCAATTACCTCTATTTTGGCGCGATCAACCTCTATTCCTCTTTTGGAAATCTTGTTCCCAAGAACGATTCCTTCTTTTACCATAAAGTGGCACTTCTCCCAATTCAGCACAAGGTTGAATTCTACACATCTTTGCAATGCCATGCTCAAGTTTGCCAAACATGCTTCAAAAGACTCACCAACAACTGAAAAGTCATCCATAAATACCTCCAAAGTGTCTTCTACCATATCAGAGAAAATAGACATCATACAACGTTGAAAGGTGGCTGGTGCGTTACACAACCCGAATGGCATGCGTTTGAATGCAAAAGTACCATATGGGCATGTAAACGTTGTCTTCTCTTGGTCTTCGGGGGCAATACAAATCTGATTGTAACCTGAATAACCATCCAAGAAGCAAAACCATCCTTTCCCCGCTAATCGATCTAGCATTTGGTCCATAAATGGCATGGGGAAGTGATCCTTGAGCGTCCAAGAATTCAGCTTGTGGTAGTCCATGCATACTCTCCATCCAGTAACGGGCCTGAGTGGAATAAGCTCATTCTTTGCATTCGCAACCACCGTCATACCTCCTTTCTTGGGAACACATTGTACTGGGCTTACCCATGTACTATCAGAAATAGGATACACGACTGCTGCGTCTAACCCCTTGATAATATCCTTCTTCACCACTTCTTGCATTGGTGGGTTTAGACGTCTTTGATGTTCAATGGTGGGTGTGCACTTTTCTTGAAGCTGAATTTTATGAGTTCAAATCCCAGGTGGAATACCAATGATATCCGCAATGGTCCATCCAATAGCTCTAATATACTTTCGTAAAATTGCAATAAGAGCTGCAACTTGTTGCTCACCCAAATCGGCTGCCACTATGACTGGAAGAGTATTTCCGCTTCCTAAGAATGCGTACTTCAAATGGCTTGGCAGCTCCTTCAATTCTAACGTGGGTGATTCTTCAATAGATGGCTTAGCTGGTGGTGTGGGTCGATTCTTGAGATCAAGATCCAGCTTCTTGGGGGTATAGCGATATGTCCCTAATCCCGATAGAGCACAAATATCTTCATCAGAAATTTCAGCATCATCATTCTCTTCTTTCATGAGCGAAACCTCCAAAGGATCATCAAGAATTTGCTCTTCCTCATGTCGTTCTTCCTCGTCATCAACAACAACATCAGCCACAGAAAATACACTCAGATCTTTGGGTTGCTTCATTGATTTGCAAACATCAAAGCGAACCACTTCGTCATTTATTCGGAATGAAAGCTCATTAGCTCTCAAATCTATGAGCACACTTCCTGTAGCAAGGAAAGGGCGTCCCAAGATTATGGGAACCTCTGAATCTGCTTCACAATCCAAGATGACAAAGTCTTCTTGAAATATGAATGAAGATACCTTCACCAAGACATCGCATAGAATACCAACCGGTCGTTTTACTGACCTATCCGCCATAACAAGCCTCATATTAGTTGGTGTAGGATCTCCTAACCCCAACTTCTTATAGATTGATAATGGCATCAAATTGATGCTGGCTCCTAAGTCACACAATGCTTTAGCAAAGTCCAAAGATCCGACGGTGCAAGGAATCGTGAAAGCTCCGGGGTCGGCCTTCTTCTGAACTATCGATCGAGTAGCTATTGCACTACAACGATGCACATCATCCTTTATCTCATAACTTGCTGCCCTCTTTTTAGTCAAAAGATCTTTCATAAACTTTGCATACCCAGGCATTTGTTCAAGTGCCTCTACCAATGGGACATTAATGGTCAGCTGCTTCAACATAGTCATAAATTTGTTGAACTTAGTGTCATTGGCCACCTTCTTCAATCTTTGTAGAAAAGGTGGTGGTGGGTATGGAAGTGTTCTCTCCACGGCTTTCTTCTCCTCTTTCTTCCGTTTATCATTTTTTTCAGGCTGCACGTCACTAGGTAGCACATCCTTGACGTTTGAGGTAGTTGTTGCGGCTTCTTCTCTTGTAACGTCACTAGGTGTGGCGTCAATGTCTGCTGCTACGTCAACCACTTGTTTGCCTTTTGCTGAAGTTTCCAGCACCTTACCACTTCTGGTAGTGATGTCCATGCATGACCCATCATTCCGTGGGTTTTGCACAGTATCGCTTGGTAAGGTGCCAGCCTTTCTTTGATTGAATGCTGCTGAAAGTTGGCTCAATTGCTGCTCTATTTGCTTGATAGAAGTGGAATGAGAATCAACTAATTGCTTCATGGAGGCCAAATCATCAATCACCTCCTTAACTCCCGCGCTCGTTGCTTCCACTCCTTTCAATAACTTAGCCATCATGTCTTCTATAGAATTAGATGTGGTGGTATCACGTTTACCAGGGGGAACGTACAAACCACTATTTTCATTATTTTTCTTCCAACTACCTTGGTCTTTGCTTCCAGATTTATCATAATAGTTCCGACCTTGGTTTCCTTGGGCATTCCCACGGAAACCCCCCTGATTGTTCAAGTAGTTGGCCTCCTCTTCAGAATCAGATTCGTCTCTTCCTTTTAGCGCTACAGCTTTCACTTTTTCAGTCTTCCCTGATAATAAGTGCTTTGTCAGAAGATCCAATTGTGTTTTCATGAGCGCCATGTCTTGCTCACGTTCTTCTTCTCTTCTTCTTTGGTCTGCAGACATTCCAATAGATAAAGTGGGGCTTGCTACCTCAGAATCCCTGGTGTGCCAAGCTCTACTTTTCTTTGTCATGCGATCTAGCATATTGCTTGCTTGACCAAAGGTGAGGTCCATGAAAGAACCTCCAGCTGCGTTGTCCACCACTGGTTTAGTTATTGAATTCAAGGCTCTATACAAGATCTCCATGAGGTGAACATTAGTAATGTGATGGTTTGGGCATCTCGCTAGCTTTGTCTTGAACCTCTCCCATGTTTTGTGAAGAGCTTCAGAGGGAAGCTGACGAAAGTTGCTGATTTCATCTCTCAATTGAGCCCTCTTGGATGGTGGAAAGAATCTTTCTAGGAAAGCGTCTCTCAATTGCCTCCAATTTGTAATTGAATCAGGAGTCAGCCCATTCAACCATAGTGTTGCCTCCCCAGACAGAGACAATGGAAATAGACGTAATTAAATAGCATTCTGACCAACACCAGGATTGTCAAAAGACTTGCATGTAGAAATAAAGTTGATGAGATGCATATTCGGATCATCGCCTGCTAGTCCACCAAATAATCCCTTGAGTTGCAATAACTGAATCATGGTGCTAGTGATGTTGAACTTGGCTCCGGGCGCTAATGGTGGTGGAATTATAGCTCCAGTGGCTCCGGCACCATCAAGATCATCATCATCATCGTCGAAAGCTGGTTGCAAAGGTTGGCGATCATACCTATACCGCGCTTGTCGACCTCTTCGATTGGCAGGTGTTATAATTTCAGCATCACGCCTAGGGTTCAGTAACTCGTCATCACCTAAATCTTCATCATCAGGATTTGTTGCTCGTCCAGGATTATCAATGTTTTGTTGTTGGACTTGAGCAGCGGCAAGAGCAGCTAATCTTGCTTGCTCGTGTTGAGCAGCCATCCTGTCGATTTCAGCTTGTGCTTCCATTCTTCTAATTCGTTGTGGTTCCGGATTGATTGGTAATAACGGTTAACCTGTACTTCTAGTATGGGGCATGCACTAAAGTAAAAACCTGCAATAAACAAAAACAAAAACTAAACGTAAAAGTACGAGAATCTTTAACCAAAGGGTCTAGTAATTATCACGAACTTGATTGACACTGGTATTCCCCGGCAATGGCGCCAATTTTTGATAACGCTCAATCTACAGCTCTCATGGGAGTGTAAAGCGGTCGTTAGCAAATATAGAACCCAACCTGGGTTGGGTGTCGATCCCATAGGGAATAGCTTGGCCAACAAGTAAGCAAAATTACTAAACTTTTGGTGCAAGTCTCGTAAAAGGGGGGATTGTAATGTGTAACGAAAACAATAAAGTAAAAGCTGAAAATAGCAAAGTAAAAAGAGAGATATTGTTACGTTGGTTGTAAACAATGAGAATTGAAGCGTTGGGGTTATGTCCACCTTCTGAGGTATACGTCTCTATTGGCTATGAGTGTGTAGAATTGTGACATGCATGTGCTTATAGAGAATTGTATTCTATGGTAAATCCAAGCGTCTCTCGACCTAAACAAGGACTATTTCACTTTAACTCTCTCGAGCTTAAAGCGTGTCTAACGGTACGAATTCTCCAAGAGGTTAGTCCAGTTACGGCACTAGCTTTTTAATAGGAAAGGGTGTCCTACTACCTTGACATTATCTCTTTTCCAGACAAATAACCTTTCTCTCGAACAAGTTAAATGTTAGATTGGCATTATTCTTGCATTTGCAACCGCAAAGAATGTAGATTAATATGAAGAGCGTAATGATATAAGCAATATACGTGTCTTGAACTCACAACTCACAGCAGTAGATAGTAACTCATTCGGCTTCCATAACCCCAACTAAGAGGTTTAGTTACCCATAAATGCGAAGGATATCACGTATTGCATGGTGGATGGCTTGAGAAGTGGGTGTTTAGGCGTGTGGTTTTGGTGATTCCCTAGCAAGTAACGATTCTCTTGTTGTGGAATAGATGAATAGAAGAGTAGATTAGAAGTGTTTGTGGTGGAAGATGAGAGGGATGGAAGAAAATTAATTGTTGAATTAAGTGAAGAATGAATAAAAATCTCTAACATGATAGGGTATTTATAATACTCCTATCCTACTCCTACTAAGCTAATGAAATAAATAACCAAATCCTAATATACTAATGAAATCCTTGACCCAAATGTACTAGGGTAAGGTTACAATATCATAATCCAAATAGACTAGTAAAACACATAACCTAATTATAATAGGTTAATGTATCTTTGTAACAATCCAGCTTTGTGTCTGTAAGTCCCCAAAGTCTTCAAAAATGCTGTTTTAGCCCGGGACAGATTTTCCATGTAGCAGTTTTGGTCCTTAGGCGTCCAGCTCCTTTCTACTTCGTTTGTGAGCTTTCTTTTGCGTCAAGTAAGCCGTAAAATGCTGTATTTTTCATCATTTATACCTGAAACTTTCATAATCATGTTTGTCAGCTCATTTACAGGAAAAAGGACTAAAAGTGCATGAAATATATAATTAGTTCTCAAAACTAGGCTAAAATATGGGCAAAATATATTGATATAGGCACGTAAATTCGCCTATCATCAGTGGCATCCTGGGAACACAGATTTTGGGGCGTTAAAGTCTACCTATGAAAGATGTACACAACGCATCCCTTTACAGAATTTTCTAGCTATGACAAAATCACCCACTAAGGTAGATATAAAGAAAGGCCCTAAAATACTCTCGGGACCAAAACCAAAATAAAAAGCCAATAAGGGGTCAAACGATAATGAGTAGCAGTTAGATCAAGCATACAATATACATCATGAGAGAAAAGTTTCAACATACCTATAATGACATTAGAAGATTCCTCGGATGAGAGAAGCTAAGTTAAAAGAGATCATGAACCTAAGGCAGGGCTCAATCAAAGTGAAGAAGTATTGCCTAAGTTCAACCTATTGTCTAAGTATGATCCTATTTAGATGGTTGACCCTAGGCCAAGCATGAGTAAGTTCATGACCGGTGTTTCTAGGGCAGTAGTGAAGTAGTGTAGGACTGCTATGCTCATTGAATATATGGATCTTACTTGATTGATGATGCATGCTCAGCTGTTTGAAGCAGGAAAATTAAAGAAAAAAGAGAGAGTAACCAAGAAGGCTAGAACAAGGAAGTTTTATTATGGTCAAAATAGGTTTGGAGGAGGAAACCATTCATAGTTTAGAATTGTTGATATATGTCTGCACCTTCTTCAGCCAGTGCTTATTCACCTAGAAACAGGCAGAAATAGTAGGGTAAATCTTCCATGTCCAGATCTTAGAATAGTATAAGTGGTAAGCCCAGTTATCTGCCATGTTCCAAGGGTGGTAAGGCCTATCTAGGTGAGTGTTGGTGGGATCAGAAAGGTTGTTATGGTTATGGCCAGCCGGGTTACAGAAAAAAAGAGTGTATGCATGCTAGATAGGGAAATAGAGATGTTTGTCCTCAAACTCAGGCTAATAGTGCACCAGCTCCTCTAGGTCGGCCAGCCCCTCCTTAGGGCACATCATCTAGTATCGGTGGCAGTCAATGCCAGAATCGGTTCTATGCTTTACCATCCAACCAAAAGTGGGAAGATTCGTCAGATGTTATTACTGGTATGCTTTATGTATTTCATATTCATGTTTATGTATTGTTCGAACCTAGGTCGAGTTTCTCTTATGTGACCCTGTTAGTTGCTGTGAATTTTGAGATAAGTTTTGAAAAGATCCCTGAGCTTTTTTTGGTTTCTAACTCAGTAGGTGAGTCAGTTGTTGCTAAACAAAGCTATAAAAAGTTTCCTATCATTATCCTTTATAAAGTCATGTTAGCAGACTTGATAGAGTTAAATATGGTTTATTTTGATCTTATCCTTGGTATGGATTGGCTCCATTTCTGTTATGCTTTGCTAGATTGTTGCACCCGTGTGGTGAAGTTTCAGTTCCCAGATGATCTAGTCTTTGAGTGGTCACGTAATTCAGTGTCTCCCAAAAGTCATTTCATATCTTACCTTAAAGCCAAAAAGTTGATATCCAAAGGTTGCATTTACCACCTAGTTTGAGTCAAAGACAAAAAGTCTTAGACTCCAATAATTCAGTCAGTCAGTGTAGTTAATGAGTTTCCTGATATTTTTCTAAAAATATCTCCTAGGGGTACCTCTTAATAAAGATATAGAATTTGGTGTTGCCCTTCTCCCAAATACTCAACCTATTTCTATCTTTCCATATCATATAGCTCCCACAAAGCTTAAGTAGTTCAAAGAGCAACTCATCGATCTTTTAGATAAAGGTTTCATAAGGCCTAGTATTTCTCCATGGGGCTCTCCCGTCCTATTCATACAAAATAAATATGGTTCTTTGTGAATATGCATTGACTATCGTCAGCTAAATAAGGTCACAGTCAAGAACAAATATCCTCTTACTCGAATTGATGACTTATTTGATCAACACCAAGGTTCAAGTTATTTCTCAAAGATAGACCTTAGATCCGTCTATCATCAGCTTAAAGTAAGTGAGTGTGATATTCTAAAGACATCCTTTAGAACCCGTTATGTTCATTTTGAGTTTATAGTCATGTCCTTCAGGCTTACCAATTCCCCAACAGCTTTTATAGACCTCATGAACAGACTGTTCAAACAGTATCTACACATGTTTGTCATAGTATTCACAGATGATATCCTTGTACACTTCTGTAGTGAGGATGTTCAATTGTTCACCAAATTCAGCAAGTGTGAATTTTGCCTAAGATCATTAGCCTTTCTCGGTCATATTGTTACCGCTGATGGCATTAGAGTCGATCCCCAAAATAAAAAAGCCATAAGAAATTGGACTAGACCTATCTCTCCATCAAACACTAGGAGTTTCTTGGGTTTAGCTGGCTATTACAACCGTTTTATTGAAGGTTTCTCATCTATTGCCTCTTCTTTATCTAGCTTAAACCATAAGAAAGTTAAATTCTTACGGTCAGATTCCTGCGAGAAGAGTTTTCAGGAGTTGAAGACGCGACTCACTTCAGCCCCAGTCTTAGCATTACCAGAGGTTACAGATGGTTTTGTGGTGTATTGTGATGCCTCTAGAGTTGGTTTGGGTTATGTGTTGATACATAGAGGTAAATTCATAGCCTATGCCTCTAGATATCTTAAGCCTCGTGAGAAGAACTACCCAACCATGATCTTGAATTAGCTGCTATCGTGTTTGCTTTGAAAATCTGGAGACACTATTTGTATGGTGTATATGTTGATGTGTTCACATACCATAAGAGCTTGCAGTATGTGTATACCCAGAGAGAATTGAATCTTCGTCAGAAGAGATGGTTAGAATTTCTGAACGATTATGATATGAGTGTGTTGTACCATCTTGGAAAGTCCAATATAGTGGAAGACGCCCTTAGTAGATTGTCTATGGGTAGCGTTGCTCATGTGGAGAATGATAAGAAAGAGTTAGCTTGAAAAATTTAGAGATTAGCGAGATTGGGTGTTGGTTGATTGACTCAGTTAAAGGGAATTTTTGGGTTCAGAGTAGTTCCAAATCGTCGATAGTTTTAGAAGTTAAGGAGAAGCAAGATATGGATTCTAGTTTGGTCAAACTGAAAGAGTAAGTTAAAGACCAAAAGGTAGAGGTTTTCTCCTAAGAGAGAGATGGCATGTTGGGATATCAGGGTAGAGTGGGTGTGCCTTGTGTTGATGATTGGAGATAGTGAATCATAGCAGAAGCGCATGGTGCACATTATTCCATTAATCCAGGTTCTACCATGATGTACCACGATTTGTGAAAAATCTATTGGTGGAGTGGTATGAATAAAGATATAGCAAAGTTCGTAGGTAAGTGTGCAATTTTTCAATAGGTTAAGGTAGAATACCAAATACCTGGTGGTATGTTGCAAGAGTTTGGTATCCCCACTTGGAAGTGGGAAGAGGTAAATATGGATTTTGTGACTAGTTTACCCTATTCGTGTCATCATCATGATTCAGTTTGGGTTATTATAGACAAATTGACTAAGTCAGCGCATTTCTCGCCAGTTTATATGTCCTATACAGATAAGGATAATGCTAAGTTGTATATTCAAAAATTAGTCAGATTGAATGAAGTTCCATTATCTATCATCTCAGATAGGGGTACTTAGTTTACTTTCCAGTTTTAGAGAGCTTTTCAGAAGGGTTTTCGTACCCAAGTTCATTTTAGTTCGGCTTTCCACCCTTAGACAGATTGTCAAGCAGAGAGGACCGTACAAATGTTAGAAGATATATTAAGGGCATGTGCTCTTGATTTCAAATGTAGTTGGGATGAGCATTTGTCGTTGATTGAGTTTGCTTATAATAACACTTACCATTCTAGCATTCAGATGGCCCCATTTGAAGCTCTTTATAGGTGGAGATGTAGATCAACCATAGCTTTGTTTGAAGTAGGTAAGGCCACTTTGCTTTGGCCTGATGTAGTGTTTGAAGCCATGGAGAAAGATAAGCTGATTAGAGAGAGATTGAAAACATTCCAAAGTCATCAAAAATCATATACAAATGTTAGAAGTGCATTTGTATGTTGGCCCTTGTAGAATTCTGAGTCGTGTTTGGAGAGTAGATTATGAGCTTGATTTGCCCGTAGAATTGTTAGCCGTTCATCTTGTATTCCACATCTCTATTCTTAAGAAGTGCATCTGCGACTCCACTGTTGTAGTTTCTTTAGAAAGCTTCGATATTCAAAACAAACTTTCATACGAAGAGGTTCCAGTTGAGATTTTAGATCATTAGATCCGTAGACTAAGGAACAAAGAATTTCCCTTGGTCAAAGTTCTTTAGCGGAATCAGTCCATTGAGGGTTCCACTTGGGAATCAGAAGCAGATATGCGAGCCAAGTACCCTCACCTTTTCTCTGAAAACTCAAATTTAGCCGAACGTAATACCCTTCTTTTATTTAGTTCTTTACTAATCATATATTCAGCCATATAGTTGTCCTCATGTATGTTCATGCACTCACAGAATTACTCAGAAGCTCAGAATGATTTAGATTCATTTGTTCAGTTTATTTCAGTTATGCATGATAGCTTATAACCTAGGATTCCTTAGGATTCTCAGCTTATATAGCCATATTCAAGGATGAATGATCCCAAGGGGGAAATATTGTAATCCCCCATACCTTTTCTAGCTAAAATCCGCCCCTAGAATGTTAAGGGATAGCTTATGAAATTAAGAATAATTATTTCATGTTGAATTTTGTATATTTATACCTCCCATTATGTGGGAAATTTAATAATCATTCCAATGATATAATATTTGCCTAAATCCGATGACTGAGTGAGAAGTTAGGGCAATTTAAAGTTTCAGTCGTAAAACACCGCTATTTGGGTCCTTAGCGCAATTTAAAGTTAGGGCAATTTAAAGTTTCAGTCGAAGAAGGTTTAAATGACAATTTTCAAATTCTAGTATGACTCTGTAATATTGGTACTTCATGGGGTGGTCCGATTTTCCTGTCGTCAAAATCCTATGAACCTCTTTTATTTCCCCGCGTCAGGGAGAAACCTTACTTCCAATTTTTCCATTTCCAGTGGCTCATCGTGATGGTGGTGCATCGCGGTGATGTCCCAAATGGTAATTTATCATAGCACCGTGATATCTCTCTATCACGATGTCTTTCAAGGTCCCAAATGGCAGTTTCCAATAGGCCACCGCAATCAAGGTGCGTCGCGCCGTAGGCCAAATTCAGGAATTCTCCCAGTACCGATAAAGAATTTAAAAGGGTCTCTTTGGTCTTTTCCCAAGCCCTAAGTCATGAATAACAGATGATTTAACCTATCCTAAGCATATTACATTCACTTTTCACCAAACTACTCTCAAGAAAAACTCTAGATCATCAAACTTTCTCACCAAGAAATCCAAATTCCTCCATTAATTCTCCAAGGAAATTCAAGATTTAGGAATCCCAATACAAAAACTCTCAGGAGTCTTCTCTAAAGCAACAATAGGAATCCAAGACTTAAGTTTTAGCATCTAAAGATCATCAACTGAGGTATGTGGGGTATGAACAAGGATAATCCTTTCATCCTTGTGCTCAAAACTTATTTTAATTATAAATTTACTGAAATTTTAAATGATTTCTCGTGAAATTGAAGTTAGGGATTATACCCAATATTGCTACATATGAGTTTATGATCTTTCCAATGATTGAAAAGTTGAATTGCATGTTTATTTTCACATTTTCATGTATATTTCATAAATTTCCTGATTTTAAGTTGATTTATAAATGTTTACATCACCACGCATGAATATTATGATGTTTTAACATGATTTTGATGCATGGATCTTTAAGCCCTAATTAAGATTTCTATTTCAAGATTATTTGCGCTATGAGCAACCTAAGATGAGATTATTCTCAAATTTTCTATAAAGATTTGACCTTTTTGGTCCTGAGCTAAGACAATGAATCCACTTTGTTCATATGACTTGAGATTTAAAGAAAGAAAGAGCATAATTGGTTTTCTTGTAAACCCTTGTGCTATATTTTTGAAGTGGATTTCATAAGATCTTGAGCATAAGAATGGGAGTAGTATTTAGAATCGAGATGGGTATGTTACCAAGGTTTCATGCCCTAGAACTTTGAGCCACCGTAGGATTAAGATTATTCCCACTTCTACATGGATGACTAAGATTGTGATCACATAAGATAAGAAGTTCTATTCTTATGGCAAGGTTAGAACAACTCAACCCAACGTGGGAAAGATGTGGGACTCCATGAATGATCACATGGTTTATGTTGGTTAGAAGTACCTCCCAAAAATATGTCCCGTACTCTTAAAACAATCTATTGGTTTAAATCCTTAAGATAAAAGCATATATTTTGAAAGCTATGGTTTTAAGATTCCTAAAGTCTTGAGATGATGTATTTCCATTGCAAGTTGACAAGATGATGTAGTAGCCTCCAAAAAGAATAGATTTTAGAATTGAATGTAATAGGCTCACAAGATTCATATTATATACTTTATTGTTCCTGATTTATGATCTTTAGTTTTTAGATTACTCAAGCCTATCTGAGTCATTTACATTTAGCTATCATGATCTTTTTTGTAAAATAGTGATGACATTGTTACTTATTGCATTCAACCCTATATGCTTAATACATCCTCAAAGTACTCTTCCACATATACGTCTATGTGCTACATTGTCTCATATGGAGGTTTAGGAGCTCAGTCTCAGCAGCGTGAGTGATTTCCTAGCATATCATCTACATCTCTGATGTTGGTGGATCCTCATAGTTCGGGACTTAGCTATTCATATTTTTAGTTTATTAATAGATGCTTCCGTATTTATTTCAGATACTTTAAGTCAGCTAGGGATTACCCCAGTGACTTTCTAGATTCAATCAGTAAAGACTTGTCGGACTACTAGATTCAATTTTAGACTTTTGATTTAGAATTAAGATTTTCCCAGTATTGTTTTGCCAAGACTTGTGAGATTAGTATGTTTTTAGATAAGATTTCTACATCTATTATGATTTCATATTTATTTCCCCTATTTTGAGATCTAGACTTAGTAGAAAGCAGTCAGGGTTAGCTCAGGACTACTTGTAGTTTGGAGCATTATGTGTCATTTTGGGAACTCAGATTTCAGGGCGTTACAGTCTCCCTATGAAAGATGTACACCATGCATCCCTTTAGAGAATTTTCTAGCTGTGACTGAATCACCCACTAGGGTAGACATAGAGAAAGGCCCAATATTACTCTCAGGACCGAAACCATAATAAACAACCATATAAGGGGTCACACGATAATGGGTATAATTCAGATCAAGTAGACAATATACATCACGAGAGAAAAGTTTCAACATACCTATAATGATATTAGAAGATGCCTCAAATTATTGATCAGTTGAAAGAGCATAGAGTTAATTCCACCTTGTACTGACACCGTAAGTTGCACCCTTTGGCATAGTATCTTATGAAGTAGTAATCGGACTATTAGCTCCAGAAACAACCTTATTTGCACAACATCACCGCAAAAGTCCTAGATGACCATAATTCCAACACCTATTCCTCCCCTTATCACATTGACCATGGTGTAACTGTACATAGAATCTATAAGGAGGGTGAGGTGGAGCAGACTAAATTCTATTTGCATGAGACTGGGAACGTTGGGCCTTCAACCCACTGTTAGCCTGAAAGTGACAATCACCATGAAGCTTAGGATATGGAGCACTAGCTGTAGAATATGAACCATAATTTCCCCAAGTCTTCCTCTTTCTCCAATGTTTACCATTTCTACCACCATTTTTTTGACTTCCTGTTTGCTCTGAATATTTGAAATTCTTATTCTACGTTTCTCCCATTTTTGCCTTCCTCTTGTTTTCATCTTCAACCTGTCGCGTATATACCATAAGCCTAGATATGTCTATGTTATTATTCAACATTGCCGCCTTGCACTCCAATACTAAATCATGAGACAAAACTGAAAGAAAATTCCACATCTTAGACCTCTATCCAGATACTAACTATGTAGAATAACAAGACAAGAAACTTCAAATAATACTCCTATACATTCATTGTCCCCTGCATCAAATTAAAGGAGGCTCAGCATCATCACCCATTAAATACTCCTACTCCTCACACCACTACTAAGCTACATCTTTCAGCTATAATGTTGTAACTTCCACACCCTTATAATCAAAAGCGTGCATCATCCTGAATATATTCTCTATTTCTTCAACAAAACCTTGAGGATGTTCCTCAATATTAAATCCTACAAATGTTAGGACATTACCTCATAAATTGCCAAACTGTAGTAACCTTAAAAGATGGAGCAACAGAACTAACACGGCCAGGCTAAGGAGACTAATAAGTCACCAACTAAGTCAGTGGATGAAAAATTTGATGAAACTCGACATTAAAAGTATATCCTTAGGGAGGTGCATCATGAACATGATCAACCCATAAGCATGAAGAGGAATGGTAAGAACCAGTGAATATCCACATTGACAATCAAGAGTAGGAACCCAAGACAGAGTCTATACCCCATAAGTAGGACGAGCTCTATACACATTATCCTCATATGGAAAGACGAGTCTCCACGAGCATCAGATCATTGAGGAGGCATGATCTAAAATGCGAGCAACCAAAGATTAGAGGAGTTTTCAAGACCTTAGACTATATAGCTCGAAAAATATATCATAAGAAAGGGAAATATTCCTAAATGCTCATAGCCTCTGCCTTATAAGTGTGGCGTATTACGTACCTATAAAAGAGACTCTACTTGAAATAAATTTGTGGACACCCAATGAACATGAACCTATGATCTGATACAAATCCTGTCATGAGCCAAACCCGGGCCTAGTCATTATGGGTATCTCAAGTCCACCAAGGATCAAAGACCACTTCCATTAGCCTAGCCAACCAAAACATTATATAACTAGTAGTGAATGGGTTTCTAACATATAAAAATATAGAAATGAGTTATGAAGATATAACAGGATAGATAAATCAATAACAATAGGGATTTGAGAATCCATAATATAATCCACCCATACTATGTCCACAAAAGACTCTAATAAAGAAAATATCAACCAATGTTGGTGCATACCCCCCGACCAAAGCTTAAAAGATCCCATAGAAATAGTCTAAGACATATATAAAGATAAGACTATGAAATAAGTGCCTTTTGGAGAATGGTAGCTCACTATGTCAAAGCCGACTCACAAATAATCAGTAAATCACCTACCACTGTATAAGGAAAATAAAGTATTTTTAGACCCTACATCATGTGGGGATACACTGAATGGGGATGGTTAGTAGTATGATCACTAGTATGAAACTTAGGTAAGGGATAAAATAATGCCATGATCAAATTAGTCCAAAATTATTTAAAACTATATGCACATAATCATATACATATATATATATATATATGTATATGCTAGGGCAGGGAAGAATGTTTAGCATGAGATTTAAAATCATAGCCTGGACTATGTATCTTTAACCATTATAAAGGCACCCACGGGCTATATGGGTTTAGATTCCCCCACTGAAAGGACCTTAGTGCATGCCAACCATATAAATCAGAGGTATCAAGGAAGGCCATGGAATGTATGACCATTGACCAATCTATGATTAATATATATATATATATATATATGGTGTGACAAAAGCACACAGTCATAAAAACCAATCTCTACGCTGATAAATATGGGTTTCCAGTATCGGTTCCGTGGGACCTCTACTATCACAGCTATATACACAACCTTTTTTAAGACTAATTAAAACATTTGAACATTCTTATTCATTAAACCACAAATTGTCTATTAAGGCACATGTTGTTGTTATCGTCATACCAATTATACTTGTATGTTATTATCACTACGCCATTGCAATTAACTATCAACTTGGGAGAATCCATGACACCCATGATCCAATTATTCATTAACTTTCTTGAATCCATGACCCCGAGGTTCAATTTAAAATAAAGTCTTGGCAATAAAGGACTGTTTAAGCCATCAGTGTACCATTAACCTGTTATGCAATGCAATAGTTTCAATTTGGTTTCAGTATGCATGTACCCATATTTACAAAGCTAATTTCATAACGTAGGTTTAGGTTATTACCAATTCCATTATCAAAATCCATAAAGTTGTGAGAATCGATGTCTCCTATTCCTTTCACCATGCACATGCACATTATAAGTTCCAAAATCCATCAATAAAGCACAAATAATACATGAAAAATCATGGGAAGACCAATAAACAACAATTATTAAAAACCCTCAATCCAAGTTCCAAAAACAAATATTAAAACAATACAAATAACAATTAACACATTATTTTAAAAAAATAAGTTTTAAGGAAGAGATACTTGCCTGTGATGTCAAGAGTTATTGAGAGAATCCACCAATTGAAGATCTAGATGACCAATCCTTAGAAACCCTAACTTATTCTTTACATGGGTATTTTGATAGAAGAATAATGTTAATTTTATGATAATTTTATCATGATTGGGCCACTAGAGTGTTCTATGTTATGGAATAGAAATTGGATGAGATAAAAGACCAATTTTCCCCTAATGATAACGTGTAGAAAAACTGCCCCTAGTCTCTACGAGTCACATCACAACTCATGACATTGGGGTAAAATTCATTTCTTGGACTCGTATTCAAGGTTATGACTCAGGGAAACCTTAGTTCTAAGGTCACGCATCACACCCAACAACTCGTAACCTAACCTTATGACTCATAAGGTTGAAGTTGTGATATCAATAGAAATTTGGTCATTCCTCACTGGTTTGCCTATAACTTTAGCCCTAATACTCATAATGAGTATTCATGACTCATTAGGTGAGTCACTACCTGCACAGTGAGCACAAAATTCAAGAAATATTTTAGAGATAAAAAATTTGAGATGTTATAAGTAGTCTTCTGATGCAAGGCACCTACAACCACATTAGCCTTACCCACATGATATAGAACAGAGTGATCATAATACTTTAGTAACATAAGGAAACATCACAGTCTCTTTGTAAGAACTCACTTGTGCAAGAAGAACTAAAATATATGATTATTAGAGAAAACCTCACAATGAACTCTATATAAGTAATGTCGCCATAAATGCAACACAAAAACTATGACTCCTATCACTAAATTATGTGTAGGGTAATTCTTATCTTATTTCATCTATAGTGGTATATCTATCTGTTTAATACTTATCTTTAATTATTCTTCTTATTGTTTCTATTTCTCTGTGTCATTGTAGTAGTTAGTGGAGACACGTATATCTTTTTGTGTTCACTGTTTCAAGTGTCATTACTATTGTCATTATAGTTTTGGGTGATTCTTTGTTCTTTCATGTAGATTTATGTTTGCTTTCCTTAGCACATTATTTAAATAGCTTTACACTTATTACTAATTTCATTGATTATAAAAGATTATTTTTTCTTAAGCCTCGCCTATTCAATCTTCAGCCTCACCTATTTCTATGACTTTATCCTTCACTTATTGAGGAGTAGATTCGGAGGTTAATGGTAAACTAACGTTATGTCATAAGTCAGGTTTGGGGTTAGGATTAATTTCTATGGTAATGTTGACATCTGGGTCAAAGTTTTGGTTAGGTTTGAGCTTAGGGTTATGAGTGAAGAGGTAGCGGGGTTAAGTGTCATAATAGTGCCTCTATATTTATAATTAGGTCTTGGAACATATGAACATCTCTAAGTTAGTACATAGAGCTCATAAAGATTCATAGGAAGAGGAGGATTACTATGGCTTGTGTTAGAAACCCAAATGGATAGAGTCTAAGGTGAAAGATATTGATGGTTATAAGAAGTGGTACTATTGTACAATAAGTTATAGGAATGGGGTAGTTATCTATAATGCCTCAAGTTTTTGGTCCTTGGAAATTTGTTGCGGGCAGTGACTCAACTGACGAGTTGTAATGCATCTTTATAGGTCATATAATCCCAGAAGGATTTCCTAAGTCACATCCTTGATAATGACTAGACTTAACGAGTCGTATAGACTCTTAATGAGTTATAAGGACGGTATTTCATATATTTTCCAGTGTAGTCCCTTTATTGAAATTGTTGAGATAATGACTTGACCTGATGAGTTCTCATTAAGTGATATACGGTGCTAGTCATAGGGTTTATAGTGAAGATCCCAAGGGGGATTCTAATTAGGCTACAACTAGATGGTCCAAGTCATACGGTGACCCTACATGTCATAAGGTCACTCGTAGCGACTTGGCGATATTTTTCAGTCCTATCACTGAGGTAATTTTTGACATTTCCCTCATTTCTTAAACATAAACCACGACCTATAAACCCGATTGAGACTTTATTTTTATTTATAATGCATAAAATCAAACACTCTCCTCTCTCAGAAACTCTCTCAATATATGATATTTAGGGTTTCCAAGAAGCGGGTCAACTAGAGCTTCGAAGGGAAAATTCTCTATATAATCTTAGGTATTTTAGGCATGTTACTCTTCCATCATTGTTATTTTGTAAAAACATGTGATTTAAAGTATTATTTTATGAGATATTGATGTTAGTTTGAACAAACGTTGGGGGTTTTGAATGCTTGTTGTTGAACAATATTTTCCCATGGTTTATTATTGAATATCATTCTTCAGAAAGTTTTTTGAACTTGTGAGTGTGTAGGTATGGTGAAGGAACTAAGGAATTATGATTTTCCAAAACTTGTGACTTTTGAAGTGCTTATGACGCCAACCCCATGATGTCAAATTAGTTTTTAGTTATGAGAAATATGGGAATTGAACTATTATTGAACAATTGCATTATAATGTTTAATTGAACCTTATTGATATGAGTTTTCACAAATTATTACATAATCGAATTGAGGTGCTTGTGAGTTCCCACAAGTAATGTAATTGTTTTGGTATGTTGTTGCTACCTTGCAAGTGTAGCTGGTATGAAAACACCAACAATGTATCCCTTAATGTAAAATATGGTTCAATGAATGGGATTCTATGATAAATATTCTTAATTTGGATTTAAAAAAGTACTGTTTAGCTGAGTCGTGAAAGTGGAGTTCCGAGTGACTGATTTTGGGAATCGTGCTAGCTGGTGCAGAGGTTATTATGGCTTAAGGGTTTGAGTCCCCTTGCTCATGACTAGGTGGTTTGAGTCCCTTATTGTTATTATTATGATTTGAGGGTTCGAGTCCCCTACATCATATTTCATGATTGGGTTCTTAAGTCACCTTAGTAAATGAGTGAAGGGTTTGAGTCCCATGTCTATATATATATGATCTTTATCTGATGCATGCAGATAAATGCATTAGGACCCCCCAGGAGGTAAGAGTTGGGGCCCACATAGCCCATGGGTACTATTGTATAATGGTTGAGCTACACAATCCAGACTAAATTTTTAAAGTTCACTTTAAGCCTTGTTCCATATCTCAGCACTTGATATATATGTGTGTGTCTATGTAATTATGTGCATTGAATTTTGAATGAGTTTGAAAGTACTGATCATGGAATTATGTTATCCTTATCCCTGAGTTACAATATAGCATTCACTCTACTAAATGTCTTCGGATGTTGTATCCCTATGAAACTTTGGAATTTTCATACTTCTACTTCTTTTGCATAGTGATTCAGATTTAGTGTCAGTTCACGTATTGACATTGACGTGGTGAGATTCATACATCGAAAGTCTACATTTTATGTTTTAGTCTCTTATGTCTTCAATTGTTTAGACATTTTTTGGCAATAGTTGGGCTAATGACCCAATACTTTATTATTATTCAGCTTTAGTCCTTTGTTTAAAAGTCTTTGTTTGATTACTATGGGCTTGGATATTGTAGGTAGGTTATTTGTCTGGTTTTTTATTGATGAATTATGTACATGTCTTAAATATATTTAAGCTTATCCTTTTGTTATCTAGTTATATGTTTGGGATTCATCCAATATTAGGAATGTTGTGTGAATTGGCTAGGTGTAAGGGGTGATCTCTAATTCACGATGATCATGAGAAACCCACCATTACTAGGCCTGAGTTAGAGAGCCATGTTTGGTGTCATTGGGTATCTAACAAATCCATGTGAAGTAGAGTCTCTTTTATGAGTATATAGCATGCCACACTTATAAGGGAGCGACTATGAGGCATTTAGGAATTTTTCCCTTTCTTGTAGTTTATTCTTCGGGATATAGAGTCTAAGGTTATGAAATCTCCTCTAATTCCCATATGTTCGCTTTTCAGATCATGCATCCTAGAAAATATGATGCTTATGGAAACTCTTTTATCTCATATAAAGACAATTTGGAATGAACTCATCATACCCCCTTGGGTACAGACCCGGTCTAGGGTCATTGCTTTTGATTATCCTAGTATAGTTCCACCGGTTCCCCCTAGTCCTCCTTGCATACCTCAGGGAAAAGTGTGATTTTCATCATTCTATTCATCTATTAACCTAGATAACGGTCTCTCTGCCATGCCAGTCTTGTCTTATTGGTAGGATAGGATATCAGGCTAATATTGGGGATATACATAATAAAAAATTTAGATATTTAGAGTAGGGTGGGAGTCATCACAATAGCAGTAGACATGGGAGACATGAACTTAAGGAAGTTAGTAGGGGAAATTTTAGTTCATAGCTATTGTCTAGAGCCCTATTCCAAAATCTATCTAGTAATCATCATTTTTAAAATAGTGTTAGTCCTAGGGTATAGGATACCTAATATAAGTCTCATGGATCCCAATTTATCCCTCCCTATCCTCTTTGATAATTTTATGGCTAGTGGCATTATGGATTTTGTCATGAGGGAAAGAATCAATGCTTCAAGTATGGTTAACCTGGTCATATATAGCGGCATTGTCCTTTGATTAGAGTTTCTAATATATTCAATCAGATTTTGATTACTATCTCTTCAGTTTGTGCACCAAGAGTGTCTACTTTTGAAATCGACCCTAGCTAGAATTATCTTTATACTTTTGCAACTCGCTAGGAGTCTGAGGCATCACCTGATGTTATTGTTGGTATGTTATAACTCTTTTTCGGTGATGTGTATTGATTTCTTAATCTGGGGTCTAATATCTCTTACATGACCCCTTATATGCATTTTGGTTTTAATCTTGAGTGTACTCTGAATTTTTTTTTGTGTCCTCCCAATGGATGACTATTCTGGTTAGAAGGGTCTATAGGGGTAATGTGATGTCAGTCCAGGGTAGGGAGATAATGGTGGATCTAAAAGAGTTTGACATGATAGACTTTGATGTTATTTTAGGTTAAGATTGGTTACATTCATTGTCGGACCTTTAGGGTGAGTTTTCAATTCCTAAATAAACCGGTGATTGAATGGGAAGGTAGTTCTCAAGTGCTTAAGCAAAGGTTTCTTTTGCATCTTAGAGCCCAAAAATTGATCTCTAGAATGGTGTCAATACCATTTAGTGCATGTTAAGGATTATTGATCTGAAGTTCTTTCTTTGTAGTCTATCCCTATGGTCTATGAAATTTTTGAGGTGTTCCCTGATGATCTTCTCGATAGGAGAATGGATTTTTGGGATTGATCTCCTCCCGAACACTCATCCTATCTTTATCCCTTTGTATGGAGTGGCTCAGGGTTTGTTAAAATAACCTACAAGGCAGTTGAAAGATCTTCTTGATGCGGGTTTATCCTCCCTAGCATTTCCCCATGAGGTTCTTCCATTCTTTTATGTATAGTGAGGATGGTTTCCTCCAAATATTTATAGGGTATGACTAGGTGAATAAGGAATATAGGGTGACCTCCTCATAGGGTGGACTCTTTCTCTTTCTCTTTCTCTTACTATATATATATATTATGCAGGGTACTCTATTAGTAGTGTATGATGGTTTTTAGATAACAAGTTTTAACCTTAGATATTGATGTTGTTAAAAGAAGTATGTTAGCTCGAGGATACCGATGTGAGAATTTTGGGAGCAAATCGGTAGGATTGATGGGGAGTGGGATGGGATGAGGTTGATGACTTACAGAGCACTAGAGTGGGAAAATTATGACATTTAGGCTGGAGGTACAGGTTTTAACTGATAGATTAGGGGGATAATTCATTGGATGTATTAGGGCATGGAGTTTATAATAATATGATTAACCCCAGTAGGTTATAGATAGATAGGGTTTTAAGTAAAAGAGAGCGAAGTGTCCATAGTACACATCCATAGTGATACCCCTTAGAGCGGATTATTTTACTTATTGGTGTAGTAAGATAGAGATCGAGGGCTAATCTTAAATTTTCTCCTAGTGGTTCTCTTCTTGAGAGAGTCGTGGTGAATTTTCTCTTATTCTAGCAACTCCCTACTATTTTTGTTAATAGGGTACTCTACTAGTGTCGTATACATTCTAATAGTGCTTATGCCTAAGTCCTACATTCTACATGCCGTGTATGTCATACTCCAGCCCCTTAACCAAAGACAATAATGGTTATTCGAAATTTGCGCTTTTATTTATTCAATATCTATGTCACGATGCTCATGAACCATACATTCATGTCTCATGTTATGCCTAGTTCCACGAAATAGTGGTTTCAAGCGAAAATTTTTGCCTAGTTCCCCGAATATAAATCTCGGCTTTATGTTATATTACCTACAATATAAGCAGTCGTGTTTCTTCTAGTGCCTAGTCCTATGGACTCGTGGTATGGGATGTATATGTCAAACCGACTTTCCATTTATAACCTAGGTTGTTTCTATGAAGTACTCTGTGCCTATTGTATCGTGTCTCATTTCGCTGGTCTCACTTTGAGTAGTACGACAAGTAGGAGTCATAATTGAGAAGTAACCCCCTCATTCTTGATGCTGGTACTCTAGTTCCTCAGTGACCCTTCTTATGATAGGATGGTAGTGGATATAGAAGCATAGTATTGTTTTTGATGAGGGAGTAGATGTTTTTTTTTTTAATTTACGGTGACTACTTAGTCTAAAAGTATAGATAAAGATGGAAGAGTAAGATAAACTTTTGTTATGTGAAATAGTTTAGAGAAAGAGATGTAGTGAAATCCATTGCAATAGTAATTGATGTTTTTAGTTTTTGAGTGTGAGATCCGTAAAGAAGGGATAGAATACCAAGCTTGAATGATGTGATTTATAGATCCACAAACCATTATGCTATGGGTTTAGTAATCCTTGATTATGACCTGAGGTTACTTGATTGTTATGATAAGAGCAACTACTACTATTGGAGTGGTGAAAAGTATAAGGACCCATGACTTACCCTAGCAACTTTAACTCTGAGTTAGGCTTTAACATGGGAGGGAGATGCAGAAAATTCTCAGTTCACGTAGTTATGTATTTTGTAGGGGAGTTAGGAGGTTGAAATGGTTTGTATCCATAGTTTAAAGCTTAGTGGAGAGTATGGTCATATTTAATGGTTATTAGATGTATTGTTTGGGAGTAAGAAGCTATGTGGGAAGCTAGAGAGAACATAAAATCCAACTATCTCTTCTTTTTCCCAACTCCTGTTAATCGTTCTTGAGGTATGTGCATTTCTTCACATTTTGTTTTTGGTCTTTGTTAAAGGTAAGTTTGATTGCATTTGGAGTCTAATCATGCTAATAAGTGTGTTGTCCTATCATTCAAGGACGAATGATTCGAAAGGGATAGTATGTAATGCCCCAGGATTTTGGTCCTTTGATATTTCCTTAGTTCTAAGCTTTCTGCCTTAGCAACGACTAACCTATCATAATGTGTCTTTATAGGTCATAGGACCCAATCTTAATGAGTCCAAAAGGATTTGACTAAGTCACTTAATGACTATACTTAATGAATCGTATAGATTCGTAAGGAGTCGAAAGGGGGTATTTCGTAAGTTCTCCAGTGTAGTGCCTCTATTAAAACTGTTGAGACTACGACATAAACTTGCGAGTCATAATGTTTCATTATGAGATGTAGGGTGAAATTCGTAGGGTTTACAATGAAAAACTCCAGGGAGGTTCTTGTTTGGCTACGACTGGATGGTTTAAGTCGTAGGGTGACCCCAAAAGTCATAAAGTCACTCATAGCGATTGGGCGGCATTTTTTAGTATTTTTACTAAGGGTATTTTTGTCATTTATCAATTACCATAAATATAACCCTACACATATAAACCCTATTATGACTTTATTTTTATCTATAACATATAAAAAAAACACTCCCCTCCCTCTAAAACTCTCTCAAGCAACTATACTCAGGGTTTCCAAGAAGCGGGTCAACTAGAGCTTCCAAGGGCAATCTCCCTCCATAATCTTTTGTATTTCAGGCATGTTACTCTTCCCTCAATGTTATTTTGTAAAAGCATATGATTTAAAGTATTGTTCATCAGATATTGATGTTTGTTTTGAAATGAAGGTCGGGGGTTTTGAATGCTTGTTATTCAATAATGTTTTCCCGTGGTTTATTGTTAAATAGTAATGCTTTAAAAAGTTTTGAACTTATGGGTGAATGGTTAAGGTGAATGAACTAGGGAATTGTGATTTTCTCAAACTTGTGACTTTTGAAGTGGTTATGATCCCAACCACTTGATGTGGAATTCGTTTTTAGTTATGAAAAAATATGGGAATTGAACTATTCTTGAACTATTGCATTGTGTTGTTGAATTGAACCTTATGGATTCATGTTTTAAAAAATTATTGTATAATTGAACAAGGGTGTTGTGAATTCCCCCAAGTAATGTAATTATTTTATCATGTTGTTGTTACCTTGTTTAGCTGGTATGACGATACTGACAATGTATGCCTTAATGTGAAATATGATTCAATGGATGGGAATGTGTGACAAATATTTTATATTGGGCTTTAAAAAAGGGTTGTGTAGCATAACCATGAAGGTGGAGGTCCGAGTGACCAATACTATGAACCACAGTTGTTATGGCTTGAGGGTTTGAGTCCCCTTTCTTTTGACCAAGTGGTTCGAATCTACCTTATTGTTATTATTATAATTGGAGGGTTTGAGTCCCCCATATAACATTTCATGATCAGGTGCTTAAGTCACCTTAGTAAATGATTGGAGGGTTCGCATCCCCCATTCATATATATGTGATCTTTCTCCAGTTCATGCAGTTACATAAATTTGATCCCGACCAGGGGGTGAGAGTTAACACCCATATAGCTCTCGGGTACTATTGTGTTACGGTTGATATGCAAAATCCAGGCTAAAGTTTTAAAGTGCACTCTAAGCCTTGTTTCCTATTCCAAAATGTGATATATATATATATTTGTATACACATTTAATTATGTGCATTGGATTTTGAATGAGTTTGAAACTGTAGATCATGGAATTATGTTATCCTCATCCACGAGTTACATGCTAGTATTCAACCCGCTAACCTTCTTCGAATGCAGTATTCCCACGCGATGCAGAAATTGGCCATACTTCTACTTTCACTGCATAGTGATTCAGATTCTGGGTAAGTTCATTATTTTACATTGAAAATGTGAGAAAATACATTGTAAGTCTACATTTCATATTTTGGTCTCTTATATCTTAGTTTGTTTAGACTCGTTTTGGCTATAATCAGCGGCATGTCCCAACTCTTTAATGGTGTTCAGTTTTGGTCTTTTGTTAAAAGGTTTTGTTGGTTTACTGTGGGCTTGGGTGTTGTTCGTAGGTTACTTGGACGGTTTCTGGTTGACGGATTATAGACATGGTCTAAATATATTTATACTTATCCTTATGTTATCTTGTTATATTCTTATAATTCATCTGACACTGGAGATGTTGTTTTTGTTGGTTAGGTGTAAGGGGGTGATTTCCAGGCCCCCGACGAACTTTTGATGCCCATCAATACCAGGCCTTGATTTGGGCCATGACATTATCTTAGTAGATAAAGAGCTTAGGGGACAGGTAGTGGAGGTTAGGTTGGTAAACAATGGGTTGTTGTCAATTAATTTGGTCATTGTAGAGTCTACGTGAAATGTTATTAGTATCTAGGCTCTGTGAGTGGTCTTGAATGAGGAGAACAGAAGAGATTTTAAGAGACTCTGGATTAGGTGGTTAAAGTTTTATATGAACTAAGAAGATTTTCATGGGTGGTGTTTTGATAGGCATATTGAATCGGTATTAACAGGCTATGTTGATGTGCATGGAGGTTTTGATTAAGGGGAAATGAATGAAAGAGGAGCCTCACTTTTGGATTTTTTGAGGAGAATGTAGACCCTGAATCAAATAACATTGAAGTAGAATGATATGAAACTAGGATGATACCTATGATAATTGCATCATAGGGCTCTATCTCAAATCTCCCAGGTATAGAATAGTATTGACCACGCTCGATACTATTGTGAAATACCCCACATCCACTACTATGAGTTCCTCGATCTCCACCTTGAGCACCTTTAGTACCACCCGTGCCACTTTATAAACAAACTCTAACCGCAAAAATAGGAAAAAGGTAAAGCTGGAGCTTAGAACTCTGTTGGTTAAGACCAAAAACACAATGAGGCCAATCCTTCATTATACGACTAATCTTCTTACATAAGTAATTCAGTTACCACCTGACTCTACTTGTAGGGACCTAGAAGAACCATATCGACTTCGTTATACCAAAGAACAAAAATTGGAGCTCTTGCCCACATGTCCTAACCACTGGCTGCCTTAACCACGGGAACCACTGACTTACTATTCAAACCCTATAAAGCATCATAAACTTCCCAATCATGGTAATTATGAGTGCCTCATCCAAATTGCCCTCTACCTCATCATGCTTGTCTTTTAAACTCGCTATGTTAAGGAATGTCCTTAATGCCGCTACCACACTAAGTACTCTAATTAATTGATTCAATAAACTAAGAATGAACTATAATACTTTGAAAAGAAGCTACTGAAATAGCTCTCCAGGTTGTAGAAAACTATTAATAACCTGTCAACCCCTTGACTAACTTCTTGATCCTATCAGACTTTGTGTAGATATTGGTAGTGGCATATCTAGATATTGCATGAAAATATACCTTATACTCTACAATAGTAATAAAAGCTTGTCCAAGAGATTAAACTAATATCTCATCTGATCTCTTAAATTGTAAGGTACGAGCCTCTCTAGAAAAGCCTCAAAAAATGGGTTCCATTTCATAGTTGGCAAACCCAGTCATCTATAACCAGTAAGAGAAGTCTACCACAAACTAGTCATGTCAGTTAACTAAAAAGTAGTATATGCAACTCAATGGAACTTAATAGATCTAAGGTTATGCAACCTCTCCTGGTTGTCATGAAAAAAATCATAGGCTTCATCTCCAACAATACTACCAAACTTGAGAAAATCCAAGCAAATAAATGTGAAAATCTATTCTAATTATTAGAAGTCATAACAGGACCAGAAGCAATAAGAAGAATAGTGAGTCTAGGAGTAAGTGAGTTAAGACGAAGGGGTATTGCATAAGATGTCTATACCCCTAAAGTTGGAAAACCATAATTAAAAGCCTACCAAGTTAGTGGGATACCTCTTTGAGATGAGAAGTACCCGACACTCCCCGTTGGAATACCATTCAAGGAGATACCATACAAATGACCAAATAGATGAATTAATAAATCCTATAACACTGGTGTGTCCACTGAACTTTCGATAACTTGATTTCTACTTATATTCTTTGTTAGATTGACCTCATTTTTATAAAACTCTTACGCTGGAGAAAGGCTACCCTAGTGAGAGAAACTCACATGCCCATTGCCTTCCTCTACAACGGACATAACCAATGCATCACCCTCTAACTAGGAATCCAACAGCAGGTGTTTCTCAACATCTTCTACATATCAAGATCTAGTCCTCACCACATATTCAAAAAATAATCTAATACTAATTTAGAATATTTATTACGAATAACCCACAAGATAAGAAATCAAATTTGAGAAGTTATCCTGAAGATATCTTATAGACTCTTGATGATAGATACACATGACTATGTACTGATCCATGAGACTCTACTACACATTATGCTCTTTATTTATGAGATTGATTAATCCATAACTCTGATATCAATTTGTCATGACTCTAAATTTGAGGTCATGATGGAACCTACCTCGACCAAATATTGATAGGTAAGTCAAAGAACCCATAAAGAAAAGAAATATGATAAATGAAGAAAAATAAGTGCATATGAGGATTTTAGGATGAGGAAGGTCATAGTAATCATATTATAATGTATAAATGAAAATACAACAATATCCTAAAATATTAGTGTCACAAGTAGTGAGCATCAACAACAAAGTCCAAAAAAAAATGCAGTAATCTGTCAGTGAAGACATGATAAAACTAAGAGGAGGTTTGAAAGTTGCCCCAAACACTTAAGATTACCCATACCTCAAATACAGTCCTAGATAATATGAAGTCCCCTATTATGAGTCTTACTCAAACAAACATCAGCACCAAAAGGGTGTAGTAGGAATGTGTATGGTTCACTTGTTCTTTATAGGCATCATAAAGTGACTGAGCCAATTAGAAAATAAAACATGTAAAGGATATTACTAAAATATCACCTACAAATAAAAACTTTCCAAATGGTATCTGACACAATCTCCACTAACAATTTTATAATATAAACAAAACAACATAAAAACTACATGCAAAATATAGCTAAGAATCAAAGTATATAACAACAATACATAAGCAAGATACAATGATGTAACAAAATGCAATGAAATGATGATATGTAAATTATGAATGTAAGACATCGCATGGATTTTCATATACATATCTTAAGCCTCGGGCTTCAAGATAAGACCAATAGGAGGTTCAAAACCTGTATACTTTCTCATATCTCAATCTCCTATCGTAATTCACTTCTCTAGCTAATATTCAAAGATAAAGTGTCTTTTCAAGTTTCTCATTCACCTCTTCGGATAATATTCCTGGATTAAGGGTTTTATAGAGTGTTTCTCAGTGGTAATAATTTACATGAATTTAAATAAAGAAGACGAGGATAAATGTTCAAAACTAAGTCAATATGATGATAATAAATCAACTCAATAATGTTATAAATAATGTCTAACTCTTCTCCATATAATAATTGTCCATGATATAAGCCTTCCTCGGCAACACTAAAGTGAATAGTCATGTATGTAGATATTTGTAATATCATCTCAGAAACCCCTTTCTTAGGATTACTATAATTATAAAGGAAAATAAAATTTAGAAAGGTCTATAATATCTATTCAATTTCTCACATGGGAAACATAATAATGATAATGACATTTAATGCACAAACAAGGCCGACATATGTAAAATAAAATCCCCATTCAGGAATCTCCCCATTTATATTCACTCAAATCAACAACAATATGAAAATAAACGGACACATGGGCATAGGAACGATATTATAATTCTAAAACCCCTCGACTAAATTTCCTAAGCCATAGTATGCTTTTTTATAACACCAAAAATACCTCCTGGACATCACATGGTGCTAAGAACTACAAGTAGTCTAAAAGCTATCCAATGGCATCTTCTTTGTATTAACTGTTAATAAACATACAATATAAGCTGAAGCTTTAACTTAAAAGTCTGAATTTATTTGGATAAACAATCTCAACAAAACAATGGGAAATAAACATAAACTAAATCATTATAATTTCTAAAATAACTACCAATTCTAGACAAGCCTGTAAACATATTGAAGAGCTACTGGAACAAACACCAGTTGGCCCAAAATTAAAATATAAAGTTTGAATATAACTAGAACTAATGTACTACAAACAAACATAACCCAGGTCCTAGAAACTTGAGGATTTATCAACTGACGAGACATAGAAAGTGTTGATCATGGATAACTATAATGTACAGGGAACACACGACAACCTACATCGTAATAGGATGCAGAGTATAAAGACTATGCGGTCAACACATCTGAAATATACTATGTATATAGGAGTGCATGGAATATGTAAATTTGACTTATATCATAATCTTAAAACCTACACGCTAAGTATATATAGGCTCACCTTGTACAAGGATATACTTAAAGATGAAATATTGTAAACCATAAGTAGTAAATCAAAATCTAGCAAAGTTAGTGAGTCATTACACTTAGTTTATAAAATCAATATCCCAATGGAAGATTCAATCAACTGGCATGCCCCATTTGAGTAACATAGAGCCCAACTTGTAACCGTTGTTGGGAGGATATTCACTACCTTTCTAGGCTTAAGAACCATGCTTGGTGTGAATTCTTTTATGAGAAGAAAGACATTCTCAACTAACAAAAAATCCTCTAATAAGAGAATGCTAAACAAATAAGGTCTACCTCTTTAACCTATGTCGGCACATAATTTTGGAAATTGGAAGAGCTAAACCTGCATTACCTCGATGCTAAATACTACTCCTAAAACTATACTAGTTCTCATAATATATGAAATACACCATAAAGTAAGCATATAGGTTCATAAGAAGTCTGACAACTAACTATGCTTCTATTTCTATTTCATATTTAAAAGTACATATGTGAATTTCATATTGAATCTAAAATAGTAAATTTTAGTTTCTTGTAAACTGAGTGACTATTGCAAAAATCATTTACAGTTACCAATTATAGTATTTCATGTCAAGAATACTAAATTTCAATTCATAAGATCAGACATATAAGTCAAAAATGTGTAAACAATGAATTCTTGTAATAAATGAAGTTCAATTCATAATAAAGCATCATAATTTCAAAATCATGTAAAGCGGGTACGAGACCTATTCAATAAATGCATAAAATCATTTATGATAAAGTTATTGGGCCCAAGGGCTAATGGAAAACCATGTTAACACCCCACATACCAGAACTTCTCAATTTCTATAAATATACTTTGAGTTTGGAGCCCTTAAGATGGAAATTTCGTTGAAACCCTTTATTTTGGTGTTCTTAAGAGTTTGGGAGGACAAGTAGTTATGAAATCCTACCATATAATGTGGGAAAAAATTTTAGTCGGTGTTATAGGATCAATTATGATGTAAAGGATTATTTTTTCTAGAAAAGGCCTAAGGAAAATAGAATTTTAGCATTTCCATAACCACTGGAATAGCACACCCTTATTGCGCTAAGCCAGTGGTGTGGCATGCCTTAATATCGGTAGCTAAATAGTATGGCACACTGGTATCATGCCAAGCTAATAGTTTTTGTATTTAGTTCATTCCTTGAATCCTAGCATATGTATGCAATTTCTGATGGCTTTGAGCAATTTTAAACATCTCATGAATCAACTGAATGTTCTCCATAGCTTAGAGAATAAGAACTATACCAATCAAAGAAGATTTACCAACCTGAATCCACCCTATAAGGGATCTATATCAATGTCGTGAAATCTTTGAATATAGCCATTTGAATACTATCATGGTAACTGTTATTATAAGAAAACTTAATTAAAGGCATCTGGTCCTCCCAATGTCCTTTGAAGTCAATCACACAAATCTCAACATATATTCTAGAGTTTGGATAGTACGGTTTACCTCACCATCTTTCTAAGGGTTCAAAGCGGTACTAAGCTTTACGTTTGTACCAAAGCCTTTCTGAAATAATTGCAAAACTGAGAAGTAAACTGGGTATGTTGATCTAAGATGATGGATAAAGGAATCCCCAAAAGTTTTCCCAACTCACGAACATATAACTCAGCATAATATTCAATTGTATCGGAGGTTTTAACTGGCATAAAATGCACTGACTTAATCATTCAATCCATGATGGCCTAAAATAACTCATACTAACATGTAGTGTGAGAAAGTCCCATATTAAAATCTATACTAAAATCCTCTCACTTCCAAGTGGAGATGACATATCCTGAAGTGTACATCTTGGTCTTTGAAGCTCAATTTTCACTAACTGATAATTTGTAAAGTTAGCCACAGTCTTTGTTATGTCTCCCTTCATACCATTCAACTAGTAGACTTCCCACAGATTGTTGTTCATCTTGGTGGAACTAGGGTGAATCTAATACTTAGGCTGTGAGCATTTCTAACATTCCACCTCTCAACCTATCAATATTGGGAAAACACAAATGATCCAGCTAGCTAAGAGAACTATCTCCCTCTTTGGAGAAAACCTCTATTTTTTATCGATTGACTAGATCTATTAAATGACTAAGTATAGGGTCATTACATTGTTTTTCTGTCAACTTTTATACAAGAGGTGACTTTGACCCATTTCACACCTCAACCCACCGTCATCTATATCAATAAAATCAACTCCTAATCAAGCTAATCTATGCACCTCTTTAGCCAACTCTTTTTTCTCCTTTGTAACATGGGCTACACTACCATGGACAATCTACCCAAAGCATAAGCTACCATATTTTATTTACCTAGATGGTATAGCATACTAATGTAATAGTATTTTAGCAACTCTAACAACCTTCTTTGACAAAGAATCAACTTTTTTCAGAAAACACACACAAGATACTTTTATGGCCTATGAAAACATCAATATTCATACTCCATATAAATAATGTCTTAGGGTTTTCAAGGAAAACATAACTACTATTTATTCCAAATCATGATTTGGATAATTATTCTCATGCACCTTAAGTTTTTTTTGAGGAATAAGCTATCAAAATTCCAGTTTGCATTAAAAAACACCCTAGCCTTACAATAGAGGCATCACTAACACCACAAATCCATATAACCCATCCAACAAATCTAATAACAATGTTGAAGTCAATCTATCGTAAACTCTTGAAAAATATTCTCACACCAATCTGACCATTAGAACTTCAACATCTTTTGTTTCAACTTAATCAATGGTGAAACTATTGAGGAAAAGCCCTTAGCACTCCTATAATATCAAGCTAAGACTATGTCATGACCTAAGGCTACCCCTTAGTTACAAAAATGGTGTTTTCAATCACAAGTGACCACAAGCTAACCCATGAGTTTGTACCTACTGTGAGTATTGAGTATAATAGCAACAAAACAGCTATATGGAAGATATACTGAGAATCATAGTCATGCAAATATGAATACTAAAAGTTTAATATCTAACTGACTATCTTATTATCTGAAAAACCTCTAACTGACTGACTGTAGAGCTGATAGGACAAACCCCCAACTAATTCCAACTAACTATAATAAAGAGATACTGAAATAACAGAGTAAAAGATAAACTTGTCCTCAAAGGATACTGACATACCACTATTGGTGCTACTGTAACACTGAACTTATCGAAGCACGGTCAGGTAACTGAGAATCCGAAACTATGATATAACACATCATATCACAAAGAAAACTATGCAGTAAAACTATGCAGTCAGTACTTTGAATGTACTGGTATATGAGATGAGGTTAAGCTGAAATGCAAGGGTTACTGTGCATGAAAAAGTAACCGACTGAATAGCATGAAACTACTGCATATGTATGTATAAATAGCTGAGCAAAATGCATAAGAACTATAAAATTCATGAATTAAAATATAAAATGGATTCTTGAACTCCATGGGTGAAAAGGGAGCATGGATGAACATCACACATACCTTAAATCCCTAAGCTTGAAAGAGAATCATAATCTTGATTCTTTTATTAAAAGTTCTTGGATTAGGGAGCTTGATTTGTTGATTTTCTTGAAGAGAAAGAAATGAAATTGATGAACTTGGAGAATGATTAGGGTTTATTTTTTGAGTAAAATTAGGCATATAATGCCCTAACTGAAGCTTTAATTTGCGTTTTTACGGATTGGATTGAGAGGAAAAGACAAAATGGCCCCGCAGGAATTTAAATTCATAGTTGGAATGCAAATTAAAGGCTCAACACAATATTGTGAAGGATCCATCACTATAGCCACCACGACGCGCCACTATCGTGGTGAGGTTATAGAATCAAAATCCAAACACGAATTTATCCTCATCCAAAAAATCTAAAACTTACCCAAGAAATGCTTCTTATACCTTTGAAAATAAATTAACTCAAAAACTAACATCTTGAGGTCGGGAAGACCAATTTAAAAATCTATAAAGTTAAGAGGCCAAAAAATAAGACTAAGTCCCCAACACTTGGTGAAATTTTCAGGGTTTAAGCCTCTTATGCATGCAACTAGAAGCTGAACTAAGCCAAGAAAAGTATAGGATATTACAGACTAGAAAGCTCTTAATGTTGGATGGAGTAATGGTCCTAGGACAGTGGTTCACTATATCTATTTTTTGAGGGTCTACATGAATACATTCACCTGAAATTAGATACCCCAAAAAGGTAACGGTGTCCAACAAAATCTCACACTTACTAAATTTTGCAAATAATTGGTTGAAAACCATGTTCAATATGTGTATAAGAGATGCAGAGAATTTCTTTTTCAAAAAAACATTAACACAAACTCAAATTGACCTTAACAGGTTCTGAAAGCAGTTTTCAAAATGTAACATTCTCTGACCTTCAACTAATGATATCCTGACTTGATATTAAATTTTGAAAAACATCGAATACTTGAAGCTGGTAAAAGAGGCACTCTTTAGCGGATAGGATACTTGTTCTTAATGGTGACCTTGTTTAACTGTACGTAATCTATACACATTCTGATGGTACCATACTTGTTGCACGTGAATAAAACTTGAGCACCCTATGGATAAATGCTCGATCTAATGAACCCCTTGTCTAAGAGGCCATTAAGATTTCCCTATCGGGAGTTAGTTTAGGAAAATCATATAGAAAGACTTTAGGAAAATCATTGGATCCATGAACTGACTCGAGGGTTAGAGTCAAATACTTAGTGTCTTTAACCTAAACTAAGTGATAGATATACCTTTTAGAGAATAAATTTTGGTCCTTAAAATATGTAATACCCTAAAAAATCCATACCACTATTAGAGTAATGTACCAAGATCATTCATATTACATCATGGTTATTTTATAGTTTTTTGAGTAGGTTAGATGTATATTAAGGCTTCAAATACCTCCAAGCTATCAGACGAATCAAAACATTCCTTACCGATTAAATTCTTGAGAAGGATATTAGTATAATCAACTTAAAACGAGCATATCTCTCATTATACTTGGAATTTTTTAGCTCATGACCTATAAACAGATATATAATTGAATTAGATTTCCAGCGATACCAATTTCGCCTAAATACAATATCGGAGCAAAGAGTTATTCCTATTTTACTCCAGCATGTCAAGATGGAAACAGTGTGATAACATTCGTGGTAGCTTACCACATTTGTGATGCCCTATCATGAAGGTCGTTAGCCTTAGGCAGAAACTAGCTCCTAAGTGACAGCATTCGTGGTAGCTTACCACATTGGTGACGCCCTATCACGAAGATCATCAGCCTTAGGCAGAAACCAGCTCCTAAGTGATGACATTCGTGATAGCTTATCACATTTATCATGCCCTATCATGAAGGTCGTCAACTATGATTTTTTAGCAACTGGGAATTTATTTCATAAGGTTATTTTGGTCATCTACTTCACCTTCCATGACTTATAACCCCAAAGAGGCATAATTATTCCCATTTTTTTTAGTTAAGCATCTCAAAAACCCGCTCTTACGCTCTCAACCACAAGATTAAGGTTTTCATCAAACTCATCTCTCAAAAGCATGATTGAATCCTTTTTCTAAGATAATTGAGAATTAAGTTTTCCAAATCACAGAACTCCCAAGCAAATCATCAAGGTTTCCTTTCTAAGGTATGTGTAGTGTTCATCTATGGATCCAATCCGTTCATAGAGCTCAAGAACCATGTTTTAAATATTATTTTGTACACTTTTTGTTGTGATATGAGTATGTACATGTTGACGATTGTTGTTTAAGTTTCAATGTGATGTCTAAAGGTGTTTTCATGGAATATATATGTTTGTTAATTGAAACCCATGAACTTTAGGTGGGTTAATATGGTTCAAGTATGAAACCCACCTATGCCTTAAAGAATGCATGCAAGGTGTTTGATAAAATGCTTAGGATGCTAGAAATTCATGTTTGTATGGTTCTATGATGTCTAAATGACAAGTTCATGTTAGCTATATACTTCAATATGAATCCCATGTTTTTATTGTGTTTCTATTGTGGTGGTATGAAACATGTAAGATAATGGAGATATACAATATGTACAGGAAATATATCTATGCATTCCCTACAATGTTTAATATGTTGAATAAATATATGAAATATGATATCCCCTACTTATGATATTATGAATTGTGGACTCAAATCTTGTGATCAAGTCATGTCATGTGTGTCAGTTTCCTTCTATCGAGTCTTGGGGGTATTCGTACCCAAAAAAATAGTTGTGTTCCTAGATCCATGTCATGTTGTCATGATAATCTTAGTCAAGCTATAATCTATAGAACTCAGTCAGTCATGTGACTCAGGAAAACCTTAGAAATCTCATGATCTCAGTTAACTCTCAGATAATAGTACTACTCCGTCAGTCAACGAAAGTTAGTTAATCTGTCCATGTATAGTTAGTTGAATCATGTTTATTCTCTTCAGATAGGAGTAGAAGTTAGCACCGAGTGAACCCAAGGATGGGGACTCACCTATCAGTTTAGAGTGTGATTCTTAGCAGTCATGTTTTTGTTCCATAGCTACGTAGCCAGCATAGGTTGAGACATCTTATCCTGTCAGATTAGGGTTGATGAGGTGGCTTAACCTGTCAATTTAGGGTTCCCATCGTTCTCTTTTCAAATTCCTGCCAGCAAAGGGTTACCCACAACTGGCCTTACTAGTGACGCAGTATTGACACCCCTCTAGTTAGGGCAGATGTTGGACCCCAACTTAGCTATGTGTGTTATTGGGGCATGTCAGTTAAACAACTAAATCCCATAGTTTCATAATCAGTCTCAGTAAAAGAACTCAGATAGGTCTTCAGATTTCAGTGTATCAGGACTATTAGATACAGTCAGACTTAGTTATAGTACAAAACTCAGATAGTTCCATCAGATTTAGGATCGTCAGATATAGTTGACCATGTTATTAGAATTTTAGTATTAGTTATGTTAGACATCAGTAAACCATGTATTAGCATACAGGACTAGCTATAATGCACCCACGATTTCAGTTACTATGTGTACATATTTGTACTCTTACGTTCATGTCAGTCAGACAGTTAGCATTGTTCATACATGTAAACCCTGTTTATATTTATCCTAACTCACTGGTATACTTAGTAAATTCCCTCGTACTGATGAATTTGCACTATGGTGATTTCTTTTCATGTTACACCATAGGTTCAGAGACACGAGCTCCAGATCAGCAGTAGCAATAGCATTTCTATTCACAGAGATTCAGTGAGTCCTCTTCATTCGAGTACAATATGATTTGAATTATTCATTATTATTTTAGCCAGTTATCAGTTTTCAAAGATAGTGGAGATATGTTCCTTCAACTCCTTATTCAGACAGCACTTAGAGGCTTTCAGATTCAGTATTCATACTTATGTTTAGAGTTGATTTAGTTTTCAGTTGTTTTGGGTATCTTTCACCCATATGGATATTATGTTTGATAGATTCTTTATTCAGTTGATCCTTATGGCCTATATTTTAATATTTTCCACATTAATACATTATATATGCAGTGTACAAGTACAAATATCATTCATGGGTTAGCTTGTGGTCCTTCGGGGTCATGAGTACCGTGTAGCATTCCGATTCAGAAAATCGAGGCATTACAAACTTGGCATCAGAGCCTAAGGTTCAATAGAGTCCTAGGAAGTTTGAAAGCCGCATCTAGTAGATTCTTGTAAATGGGTGTGTTGCGCGCCACATTTATGTATAGAAGGCTATGAGATATTTTAGGAACAGTTCCCTTTCTTCAGTATTCATGTCGTTCTAGTAAGCATAATTTCAAGTCCGTCTCTTAGTGTAATCAACGTCAGCAGATTTAGTCGAGTTAGAGATGACTGATTTTGATGCCATTCTCATCGTGGATTGGCTTCATTCCTTCTATGCCACAGTCGACTTCAAAAATAGGATAGTTCAGTTTCATTTCCCGAATGAGCCCGTCCTAGAGTGGAAGGGTAGAACTTCGTCTTTCAGGTGTCAACTTATTTCCTACCTTCGGGCAAGGAAAATAATTTCTAAGAGGTGTGTGTATCATCTTATGCATGTTAAGGATTCCAGTTCTGAATCTCCCAGTCTCGAATCACTCCTAGTGGTTAATGAATATTCAGACAGTTTTCCTAAAATCTTCCAGGCATTCCTCCCGAAAGGGAAATAGACTTAGGCATAGACCTTCTCGTAGATACTCATCCTATTTCTATTCCGCCATATAGAATGGTACCGGAAGAACTCAAGGAACTGAAAGATTAGTTAAAAGATCTTTTAGATAAGGGATTCATCAGGACCAATGTATGCCCATGAGGTGCACCAGTCTTATTCATGCGCAAGAAAGATGGTTCTCTAAGAATGTCTATTGATTATCGTCAGCTCAACAAAGTCACGGTCAAGAACAGGTATCTGCTTTCTAGGATAGACAACTTTTTTGAACAACTTTTGGGTGCCAGTTATTTCTCCAAGATAGACCTCAGATCAAGCGATCATCATCTCAGAGTTAGAGAATGTGACATTCCAAAGAAAGTTTTTCATACTTGGTATGGTCACTTTGAATTTCTAGTCATGTCCTTTGGTCTTACCAATACCCCTACATCTTTTATGGACTTGATGAACTGGGTATTTAAGCAGTACTTGGACATATTCATCACAGTCTTCATATGGTCTATCCTCGCACAGTGCGTGATCATTCAGACCATCTCATAATTGTCGTTCAGATTCTCAAGGATCACCAGTTGTTCACCAAGTTTAGTAAGTGAAAATTTTGGATAAGATTAGTTGCATTCCTTGGCCACATTTTTTCGGTGATGGCATTAGAGTAGATCGTCAGAAAATTAAACCAGTAAGAAACTGGCCTCGCCTTGTCTCTCCATTAGATATCAAGAGTTTCTTGGGTTTGGCTGTCTATTACCAACGATTTGTCAAGGGATTTTCTTCTATTGCATCTCCTATGCCCAGATTGACTCCGAAAAAGGTCAAGTTTCAATGGTCAGAACCTTGCGAGAAGAGTTTTCAGGAGTTGAAGACTCTACTCACCTCAGCTCCAGTTTTAGCACTTCCCGACGATTCTGATGGATTCGTATTATATTGTGATGCATCCAGAGTAGGTTTAGGTTGTGTCCTCATGCAACATGGTAGAATTATAGCCTACACCTCCAGAAAGTTAAAGCCCCATAAGAAAAATTATCCTACTCATGACCTTGAGTTAGCATCAGTTGTCTTTGCCTTAAAGATTTAGAGGAATTATCTATACGATGTTCATGTAGACATATTCACAGATCATAAGAGCCTTCAGTATGTATTTTCCCAGAAAAATCTCAATCTTCGTTAGAGAAGGGGGTTAGAGCTTTTGAAGGATTATGGCATGAGTGTCCTTTATCATCCTGGAAAGGCCAATGTAGTGGCCGACACACTCAGTAGACTATCCATGGGTAGTGTTTCCTATGTTGAGGATAGTAAGAAGAAATTATCTCAAGAGATTCATCAACTTTCCAGACAAGGCATTCGTTTATTCGACTCTTCAGAGGGTAGTGTATGTGTTCAGAGTAGTTTAGAGTCATCTCTAGTTTCCGAGGTGATAGAGAAGCAAGACAGGGATACTAGCCTTGCCAATATATAAGAGTTAGTTCAGAGTCAGGAATTAGAGGTTTTCTCCCAAGGGGGAGATGGTGTTTTTCATTGTCAGGGTCGTCTATGTGTTCCCGGTGTAGATGACTTGAGGTAGCAAATTCTTGCAGAAGTGCATGGTGTGCAATAATCTATTCATCCAGGGGCCACTAAGATGTACCACGACTTGTGGGAGATCTATAGGTGGAGTGGGATAAAGAGGGACATTGCAAAGTTTGTGGCTAAGTTCTCTACATGTCAGCAGGATAAGATAGAGCATCAGAAACCTAGTGGTTCTATGCAGGAGTTCACTATTCCTACTTGGAAGTGGTAAGAAGTGAACATGGACTTCATGATGGGTTTGCCTAGAACACGTCATCAGTATGATTCAGTTTGGGTCATTGTAGACAGAATGACCAAGTCAACTCATTTCCTTCCATTTCGTACCTCTTACTCAGCTGAGGATTATGCCAAAATCTATATCAGGGAGTTGGTTAGATTACACGGTGTTTCACTATCTATTATCTCAGATAGAGGTACCCAGTTCACCTCTCATTTCTGGAAAGCGTTCCAAAAGGGTCTTGGTACCCAAGTTCATCTCAGTACAACGTTTCATCCTCAAACAGATGGTCTAGCAGAAAGGACCATTTAGACTCTAGAAGATATGCTAAGTGCATATGCAATTGATTTCAAGGGAAGCTAGGATGACCACTTTTCTTTGATTGAGTTTGCATACAACAACAGCTATCACTCCAGTATTCAGATGGCTCCATTCAAAGCTCTTGATGGTAGGAGATGTATATCTCCGATCAGTTGGTTTGAAGTTAGTGAGACCGCAGTCATAGGTCCTGACTTAGTATTCGATTCCTTAGATAAAGTTTAGTTGATCATAGAAAGACTCTAGGCTGCTCAGAGCCAACAGAAGTCTTATGTGGATGTTCGTAGAAAGGATCTCGAATTAGAGGTTGATGACTATGTCTATCTCAAGATCTCTCCCATAAAGAGAGTGAAGAGATTTAGCAAGAAGGGAAAGCTCAGTCCCCGATATATCTGTCCCTTTAGGATTCTCAGTCTCTTCGGCAAGGTAGCCTATGAGCTCGAATTGCCTTCAGATCTTGCCTCAATTTATCTAGTCTTCCATGTCTATTTGATGAAGAAGTGCATAGGTGACCCAACCGTTGTAGTTCCTATTTAGAGCATTGACATTCAAAATATCCTTTCTTATGAAAAGATTCCTGTCGAAATCCTCGACTATCAGACTCGTAGGCTGAGAATCAAAGAAGTCCCTCTAGTCAAGGTTCTTTGGCGGGATCATCCATGGAGGGAGCTACATGGGAAGTAGAAGTAGACATGCAAATCAAGTACCCTTATATTTTCTCTGCTAATTCAGACTTAGCTAGAGATTACCATTTTCCTTAAGCTTATTCAGTTATATTTTCAATATTCCAGTATAAAATTGGTATCAAGTATCAGTGCATAGCATATCATGCATTCATGAGTTCAGCTTATCAGTCATGCATCAGATATCTATGTTCAGTTGGGCTATATTTAGTTTAGAATTCAATTCAGTCCTAAAACCATGTGCCAGTTGAGCATGATCAGTGTATGCGTTATTTTATCTTTTCTCCCCTCTCAAGCAGTCATCATTCGAGGACGAATGTTTCCAAGGGGGAGATATTCTAATACACCAAAAATTCCAAAACAATATTAGAGCCATGTACCAAGATCATTCATGGTTCATCATGGTTCTTTTATAGTTTTATGAGTAGGTTAGATGTATATTAAGGCTTCAAATAACTCCTAGCTATCAGATGAATCAAAACATTCCTTACCGATTGAATTCTTGAGAAGGATATTGGTATGATCAACTTCAAATGAGAATATCTCTCATTATACTTGGAATTTTTGAGATCATGACCTATTAAAAGATAAATAATTGAATTATCTTTCTAGCGATACCAATTTTTCCTAGATCCAATATCGGAGCAAAGAGTTATTCCTATTTTACTCCAGCATGTTAGGCTGGAAATAGTGTGACGACATTCGTAGTAGCTTACCACATTTGTGACGCCCTATCACGAAGGTCGTTAGCCTTAGGAAGAAACCAGCTCATAAGTGATGACATTTTTGATAGCTTATCACATTTGTGATGCCCTATCACGAAGGTCATAAGCTATGATTTTTCAACAACTGGAAATTTATTTCATAAGGGTATTTTGGTCCTTTCCTTCACCTTCCATGACTTATAACCCTAAAGAGGCATAATTTTTCCCATTGTTTTCTTCAGTTAAGCATCTCAAAAAGCCTCTTTTATTCTCTCAACCAAAAGATTAGGGTTTCCATCAAACTCATCTCTCAAAACCAAGATTCAAGCCTTTTTCCAATATAATTGAGAATTAAGTTTCCCAAATCCAAGAACTCTCCAGCAAATCATCAAGGGTTCCTGTCTAAGGTATGCATAGTGTTCATCTATGGATCCAATCCATTCATAGAGCTTAAGAACCATGTTTTAAATATTATTTTGTAAACTTTTTATGGTCATATAAGTATGTACATGTTGATGATTGTTGTTTAAGTTTCAATGTGATGTCTAAAGGTGTTTTCATGGAATATATATGTTTGGTAATTGAAAACCATGAACTTTAGGTGGGTTAATATGGTGCAAGTATGAAACCCACCTATGCCTTAAAGAATGCATGCAAGGTGTTTGATAAAATGCTTAGGGTGCTAGAAATTCATGTTTGTACAGTTCTATGATGTCTAAATGACAAGTTCATGTTAGCTATATACTTCAATATGAATCCCATGCTTTTCATGTGTTGCTATTGTGATGGTATGAAGCATGTAAGCTAATAAAGATATACAATATGTACACAAAATATATCTATGCATTCCCTACAATGTTTAAGATGTTGAATAACTATATGAAATATGATATCCCCTACTTATGATATTATGAATTATGGACTCAAATCTTGTGATCAAGTCATGCCATATGTGTCAGTTTCCTTCTATCGAGTCCCGGGAGTATTCGTACCTGAAAATAATAGATGTGTGCCTATAACCATGTCATGTTGTCACAATAATCTCAGTTAAGCTATAATTTATAGAACTCAGTCCGTCATGTGACTCAGGAAAACCTCAGAAATCTCATTATCTCAGTTAACTCTCAGATAATAGTACTACTCCGTCAGTCAATGGAAGTCAGTTAATTTTTCCATGTACAGTCAGTTGAATCATATTTAGTCTCTTCAGATGGGAGTAGAAGTTAGCATCGAATGAACCCAAGGATGGGGACTCACCTATCAGTTTAGGGTGTGATTCTTAGCAGTCATCCTTGTGTTCCAGAACTACGTAGCCAGCGTAGGTTAAGACATCTTAGCCTGTCAGATTAGGGTTGATGAGGTGGCTTAACCTGTCAGTTTAGAGTTCCCACCATTCTTCTTTTGAATACCTGCCAGCTAAGGGTCACCGACAACTGTTCTTACCAGTGGCGCAGTATTGACACCCCTTCAGTTGGGGCAAAAATCGGACCCCAACTTAGCTACATGTGTTATTGGGGCATGTCGGTTAAGCAACTACCTTCCAAAGTTTCAGAATTAGTCTCAGTAAAAGAACTTAGATAGGTCTTCAGATTTCAGTATATCAAGACAGTCAGACTCAGTGATAGTACGATACTTAGATAGTTCAATCAGATTCAGGATTGTCAGATACAGTCGCCCATGTTATCAGAATTTTAGTATCAGTTATGTTAGCCATCAGTAAATCATGTATTAGCATACATGACTAGCTATAATGCACCCACAATTTCAGTTACTATGTGTACATGTTTGTACTCTTACGTTTATGTCAGTTAGACAGTTACCATTGTTAATGCATATAAATATTGTTTATATTTAGCCTACCTCACTCATATAATCAGTACATTCCCTCGTACTGATGCATTTTCACTATGGGGATTTTTTTTCATGTTACACCACAGGTTCAGAGACACTAGCTTCAGATCAGAAGTAGCAGTAGAATTTCTATTCATAGAGATTCAGTGAGTCCTCTTTATTCGAGGACAATATGATTTGATTTAATTCATTATTATTTTATCTAGTTATCAGTTTACGGAGTTAGTTGGAGACATGTTCCTTCAACTCCTTATTCAGACAACACTTAGAGGCTTTCAGATTCAGTATTCAGACTTATGTTCAGATTTGATTTAGTTTTCAGTTATTTTGGATATGTTTCACCCATATGGATGTTATGTTTGATAGATTCTTTATTCAGTTGAACCTTATGTCCTATATGTTCATGTTTTCCACATTAATACGTTATATATGCAATGTACAGGTAAAGATATTAGTCATGGGTTAGCTTGTGATCCCTCGAAGTCATGAGCACCATGTAGCATTCCGATTACAAAAATTAGGGTGTTACAAAATAGAAGATGAAATAACCTTTAAGGGACACCGAGCTGCCTTCTCACTCGAGGACTAAGTTATTAGGAAAGTAAAATTTAACAATTTTAGTCTAACAACAAACTGAAGCATAGCATCAATTAAGCCAATCAATTCTAAGAATGACATCAAAATTATCCATTTCTAAGTCTAATAAATCTATTGAGATGACATTATGAATGGTAGTAATAGCGCACTTTCCATCGACTCATCTTGCAGTAACTAACTCACTAATTGGGGGTGGAAATTGAGAAAGAGGTAGAAAAGTTTTTAGGACTAACACCAAAATTCACTGCAACAAATGGAGTTACAAATGAAAGATTTGACCCTAGTTCTAATATTACACAAACATCATTATGAAAGATGCAAAGCATACCAGTAACCACGTTTGGGGAGCTCTCTTATTCCTTATTGGAGAGTTAAGCATAAAATCAATTCATCTTCTGAATACCACCAGTTTCAAATGAAGCACCCTGTTAGTGGGTTGGGAGACTTAATGGGCTTCTGAGGACTAAGTATGAGGGCAAATATTCTAGCCACTTTTCTTAGTGAATGGGCAATCCCAGTATCTATGTACTAGCTTACCCCACTAATGAAAGTTGTCCTTACCCATTATTCACTCATTTGGATGATTCTTACTATAATTTTTGCAGGTTGGAAATATATATCCCCTAAAAGTGCTTCTCTGAGATCTAGTGGTCGGTTCTCTGACCTACTGTTCCTACATAGTCTCGTGTATCAGGATACTAGCTGAAGATCGTGTAGGAGTTAATGAAAGACTCTAAAACTAATAATGATTTCCCCCTCATCACTTCTACTCACTATATTCAAATTATTTGATCCTAGCCTCTTTAGTCTCCCTTTCCCATTCCATCATTTTCTCAGTCTCAATCTGCTAAGCATGAGACATTAATTGGGCAATATCAAAATATCCAATTACCATGGATGTCCTACATACCTTGACCACTAAGTCAAACACCCTATTGACAAACAAACTTATCACTACTAAAAATGAGGGGCATGACAATAATTATTTCATGATTGTTATACAATCGTCACTATATACATCCTATGAAAATAGTTATAATCGTCGCATAATATGGTTGTATCTAATGGGATAATTAATTAAAACAATAGTTGCATATTATACTTAACTGTCCTATTAAAGTATTGTAATGTTTATTTTAACCGTCACTATAGATTATCTATGGCTATGATTAAATTATACCAAAAATACAAATATCCATGTATTTCTCCCCCCAACTCTTTATTTACCTGTTAATATTGATAAATTAATTAAAAATAAATTAAAAAGACATAAAATTGGAAGCTTGGGTTTAGGAAAACCCGATTTAACATCTCCTTATTCTCTTTGTCTAAGCTAAGTTTAGGGTTTCTTTTTCAATGAAAACATCTTGTAATGAAAATCATGGAAAAACTCTCTTTTCCACCATTTTCTTGATGAAAAAATTGTATTCATTTGAGTTTTGAGTGTTTTTTGAGCTAATTTCATCCCCAGCTTTACAGACCCGGCTGATTTTTCAGTGAAAGGTGTTCTCCGGCTTCTACTTTTCCGGATACTTAATTATCGCTAATTTCATCTGTTTTTCCTCTCCAGCTTCTACTTTTCAGATAAAAGGTCTTCTCAGGTAGATCTTCATACTATGAATGTGGTTATTTTTGTGGGTTTATTCTCTATTGAAATAATTTTCATGTAAGAATGAATATATCTATTGTCTGGTATTTTTGATAATATATACACTAAAATCCCTATAAAGAGAAATTGCATTTTTGATTGTTTTTTGGAGGAACTTTGCTTACATTCTAGGTGGATTTTGTGGTTTATTTATGTTGATTTTGTTTTTATCTGGGTTTATTATTTGAGGTTATTTGAGTCATCTTTCAATTGTTAAATGCATGTGTTTGTCCAAATGATGTTTAAGTACTAGATTTTAGTCTTGTGCTTTTAGTAGTGTTTTTCTTTTGTTATATAATTTTGATTTTGGGTATTCTAGCATCTTATTTTAACTTGCCATTGAATTATTATAAGTTGAGATTTTTGGGGTTATAGCTAGTTCCTTTATGAAGTTTATATGATTTCATGTTTGGTTATTCTAGAATCTTTCACTTCATACTAATTTGTGTGATAAATTTGAGCTTGGGGGGGTTATAATGTAGTTTGTTTATTTTTTAGTTTTAGGTATCTGGTTAATTTTGTTTGAGGTTGTATTGAGTGAAAAAGTTGAGCTTTTTGTATTTATTTGCTTGTTTCTCCATGCACTTTATGTGATTCTTGTTCTTGGTACTTCATGTTGTTCTTTTTAAAGCTCTAAGTCGTGAGAGCTTTGGATTGGAATTCTTAGTGGTTGTTATTCTATTGAAATTGTTGTGTTTTATGGGGTCATAGCTAGGGTCCTTATTCAGTTTATATGTTTCCAGTTTTGCATATTCTAGAATTTGAATTCTCTTGCGGTCGAATTGCTGATTTGAAAATACGAATACATGAGTTTTCCTGGCAATGTATTATTTATATTTTGATTGTTGTAGTTTCCTTTTACGAATATCATTAATTCACGAGCATTTTCTGATTGCAGATTCATTCTCAATTGGCATTATTTTATCGATATTTTTACTCTTAATTAACATGAATGAAAGGACTAATAACATCTTTTTGTCATGAATAGGTAGGTACAGGTATTCTTTCTATTCCTATAGTATTCTTGCTATTGCTGCAGTCACACTAGAATCTGTATTTCTAGTAACTACAGTAGTTTGCATTATATGTTGGATTTATATGGTATTTAGTTCAATATTCTTTCTACTTTGTCTATTTTTCATTTAATTTTCCTTTTTTGATTTCTTAAAAATTTGTCAAAAATGAGCGCAGGCATAAAAGTTTATTACTTAATTCACTCGATGCCACCAAGGATTATTCTTTATAATAAACTCCACATTAATAGAATGTTATTGATATATTTCTGAATGCTACGTTAGATTCCTCTTATACTTACTCTACCCCTCTCCACTTCTGATTACATTAACTAATGTCATGAGAAACATTTTTCTTTTGTTATCTCTGCATAAATATGAACGTGTATGGTTAAGTTTAAATACTCAACTAATACTGTAAGTCTGTGAAAATTTGATATTTTGGAAGCCAAGTTTCAGTTTTTATGAGTCAAATTCTGATTTGTAATTGTTTTAATTCATTGTAAGTTGAAAATTGTCGCTTTAATAATTTGATATCTCGATACTACATCTTTACTTCTTATACCTTGGTCTCCAAGTAATGTACTTATTTTATCTTTTTAATGTTCATCATTCTTTAACGTATGACTTCACATGATCTGATATTTTTTGTCTTGATATTCTATACTCATCTACTTTGATACTTTTCAACCTAACAACATCATTTACAATCCAAAACTGAATTGACACATTCAGTTCACAGCCAACAAAAATTTTACTTTCAACTAGTTTTTTTGGTGTCCTTTTCAGTTCTTAAGGTTTGATTATAATTTGTGAAGTAGAAGCATTGAACTGAAAATTATTTAATTAAAAGATACTTGTACAGTAAATATCTTACATGTACAGTAGCATTTCTCAAACATTTGAACTGAAAATTATTTAATTAAAACTTGTTTGTTTGTCTATTTAGGTATCTATTAGTAAATTATTTTTGTCTTTGTAGTTGTTTTTTCTACCGTTGCTAAAATACGTAAAAAAAAGCATGATTATCATTTCTTTGCTATATTCTTTATTAAATATAAGTTATACAAATTATTTCACATACCTAATGATTCTCTTTGTATCTTGATACTGACTATACTCATGATTTTTTGGCTTCAATATTTAAAATATGTAACAAAGGGTATTTAATAGATGTTGGAGATAAAAGTTGGATGTATCTCTTAAAATCCACCACTCAGTACGAAAAGGGAGTCAAAGATTTTCTCAATAAGGCATTTGAATGAGCTTTCCTAGGAAATGAAATATTGTGCCCTTAGAGATTCTGCTTTAATCGCTATTGGTATTATCGAGATGTGGGGTAGGATCACTTTTATGGTCATGTATCTGCTCCAAATTACACTCATTGAATTTTCCATGGAGGAGAGGTTTAACAAATATTCAACATCTAAGTAGTGTTGATGAAACTTTCGGCACACATGATGATATTGATAAACTACTTCATGATACTTTTAGAAATGTAGAAGATGATCAGGGAAATTAAGGGTAGGAAGAAGTGAGACATAGACCATTTGAAGATGTTTAGAAAAATTTTAAATTAGTGGAGAAAGGAAAACAATATTTATATCCGAGGTTAAAGAATTTTTCTAAGCTAAGTTTCACCATCTAGTTGTACTTGTTCAAATGCATTCACAGGCTGAGTATTGTACCTTTCTAAGGATTGATAGACTTTATAAGAGGCTATTCGATACACTCATATTCCCGAGTCTTTGTAAAAAGTAACAAAGGTGATAAGAGATTAAGGTCTCAATTATGAAAAAACTCCACGCATGCCCTAATGACTTTATGTTGTTCTGGAATGACAATGCAAAGCTCGATAATTGCATTGTGTGTGGGTCTTTTAGATGGAAGAATATTTATGATAAGTTGAATAATAAGACCACTAAATTTCCTGCGAAGGTCTTAAGGTACTTTTCTTTAAAGCCTAGTCTTGAGAGGGTATTCATGTGTACCGAAACATTTGTAGCTATGAGATGGCTTGCTACCGAATGACCCAAATATAGTAATTTAAGACATCCTGCTGATGGGAAATTTCTGTAACATGTTTATTTCATTCACCCCAGCTTCACCCAATATATTTCTAATGTTAGATTGGGTCCTTCAAGCGATGGTTTCAATACATTCAGAACAATGAAAATTTCTCATAGAACATAGCTGGTTATATTAATGAACTATAATTTATCACTATGGTTATGTATGAAGCCAGAGTATATAATGTTATAAATGATTATTCCAAGTCCCTCATCTTGTGGAAATGATATTGATGTATAATTTCAGACGCTAATTGCGGAGTTGAGTGAACTATGGAACGTTGGAGTGGAAACATTTAATGTTGAAACTAACAAAATATATAATATGTGTGTAGCTTTATTGTGGATAGTTAGTGATTTTCCAGCACTAGCAATTCTTTTTTGAATGTACACAAAGGTTAGATGGCCATGTCCTACTTCTAATCAAAATGCTTGCTCTCAATATCTCAAACATAGTCGTAAGATGTGTTACTTGAGTCATCGAATAGTTTTTCCCCTAATCATCCATATCAAAGAGATAAAAAATCATTTATTGTTAAAGAGGAGCATAAAGCTGCACCTACTCACTTATCAAGTGAAAAAGTCCTTGAAGAACTACATGAATTCAATAATGTTTTTGGAAAAATTAGAAAAATAAAAAGAAAATGAAACAATGATGATCCTAGAAAAAAGATACATTTTTTAAATTGTCGTATTGGCCACAAAATAGATTATGGCACAACCTTGATCCAATGCACATAGAGAAGAATTTCTGTGGTAGTTTGTTTGGTACTTTGTTGGATATAGGTGAAAGTCCATAGATCATGTCAATTCTCGCTATGACTTGCATCAAATAGGGTTACACAAAGAGCTTTAACCAATAGAAGATGATAATAGTGGAAAAGTTCATCTGGCTAAAGCTTGTTTCTTTATGAAACTGGAGGAAAAAAGGTTGTTTTGCACTATTTTAAAAAATCCCAAATTGCTCAAAGGATGTGCATCTAATATATCAAGTGTGAATATATTAGAGGCACACTCTTTTGGCATTTTGTCATCTTTTAAAACAATACAAAACAACCTTTTCTCCTCCGATTTCATAGAGAAACAAGATTTAATCAGATTAAGTTTTCCACTACTATCATTTACTATTGGTTGAAGCTCTTTGCGTATCCCCATTAGATACAAGTCATAGCAAAAATTTACATGATCTTTGGACATTTCAGATATATCCAAAAAAGTACCAAGCAAACTATCACAGAAATTCTTCTCTATGTGCATCGAGTCAAGGATGTGTTGCACTCTACTTTACGGCCAATATGACAATTCAAAAAATATTGATCTTTTTTCCTAGTGACATCACTATTTTTTTTCTATTTTTGTCACTGTAACACCCCGGATCATGAACTATTGGGGTCCAACCTATAACCCCAGTTGGAAGGGTGCCAGTACCGTGCCACGAGTAAAGACAACTGCTATGGAGTCAGCTCTATTCTAGCGGGTGACTCCTGAGATTAGTCCAGCATAAATGGGTAATCCCTGAGTATGTTAGTCCTATCTAATGGGTGATATCTCATACCTACACTGGCTACGTAGTTCTGGAACTTAGGGATTGCTCCTAGGGATCTTAATCCTATCTAGCGGGTGATCCCCTATCCCTAGACTCTCTCGGTGCTGAATCTTACTCCCAATTGAAAGACACTGAACTGATTCTTAGACTGAACTGTTACTAATCGTACTGGTTGGCTGAACTGGACTATGGTTACTGAGTCTTTCTAAGTTCTGTAACTGACTGACTCATACTGATCATGGCACGACTGGAATTATCTTTAAAACTAACTCGGCTCTAGGCAAACAGCTAAATTATCGGGTACAAGTACCCCCAGGACACGATAGTATGTAAATAATAAGACATGAAAATTCGTGAATAGCATACAATAGTCTATCATTCACCAAACAATCAATAAGGCATCTTCAAAAGCACTTGAAAATCATAAACTTGTACATGCATAGGAATGCACACTAATATCTCATAATTCATCCAATAAGGAATGCACATGAATAGGAATACATGCAATATAGCATAATTCATTCACTAAGTCCTTTCAACAAACACTAGGAATGCATTAACTTATACATAATTGGGGATTTCATACTAACATTCTATAATGACTCTATTTTCTTCACATAAGCATTTTATCGAACATATAGGGAGCATGCTTTGGTTATACAACAAATTCTACACCTAATTATCATGGATACATCAATCAACATGCAACTTGAGGGGGTTTTATCATGAGTATCACATAAATATCACATACAAGGGTTAAAACTTGGGACTTTGCAATCACAACATGAATTAAAACTCAACAACAACAAGAACTTCAATTTCAATTCACATAAATCTTGAAAAACTCATAAGGCTTATGAAATGAAAAAGTTCAAACACCTAGTCAATTTTTCTAGGTGTGAAGCTTCTCTTAGTATGCTTTAAAGAGCTCTAACGACTAAGAAAATTTGCGAGGTATTAGAATATTTCCCACTTGGGAACATTCATCCTCGAATGAGACTGACTAAGATGAGATTACTGATAGACTGAACATATTTGGGGGACGTGAACATCTGAAACATGACTACATAACGGGAACTACTGATATACTGAAATTTCATACTGGATATGCATATCTAATGCATGAATATTTGACGGAATTTTTATACTGAGCATCCATATTTGATGCATGGAATACATGATTGAGTCGATTCTCATGAAAGCATGACTGAAAAATGCAATGATAACTGATACTAACTTTGTAAGGAATATCTGAACATACAACTAAATGGGTTCAAGGACATGAAAGCATCGGGGAAGTATAGGGTATCTCCCTTTTGGGACACTATGTCCCTATAAGAGTTCTTACTTTACTTAGATACTGGGAAAACCAAGGCGATGCACAAGGCACCTACGAATTAGATCATAACTAACATCTGGGACCTGAAACTAATGCATGAATCATAAACTGAGTTGATCTTGCAAATACTAGGAATTTCTATCTATGAATAGTTATATTCCTGAGATTTATGATAGCATGACTAGATGAAAAGATAAGAATACAAACTATATGAATCTGAGTGTCTGACTGCTAAACTGACTTGCTGGCTTTACTAACTAACTCATGCTGAAAACTTAAGCTAAAATGGGAGAAAAGGATCCAATAATGCATATCATGAAAATGAAGGGCTTAAAACGTACCCAAATCTATGTTAGGTAAACTTTCTTGATCATGGCGAGTCTGGAGTTCAAAAAATCTATTCTAACACTAACCACTAGTGTTACTGGAAGTGGTGCCCTACTGATGTAAATCTCTACCCCCCTGAGCCATTAATTTACACACCTGCAACCTGTGGCCTGTCTTACCACATCCAAAGTATACCTCACTACCTGCTCTGCATGCACCTAGGTTATTCTTACCACACTCTCCACAAAGCAGATTGGTATAATTTTTTCTCACACTACCCTAGGTTTTAGAGCTTGGCACCCCATCATGCCTGCCATTCCTGAACTTTGGTACTGGTGCACTAGCTGAGGATGGAGCTAGGACTGAAAACTTTTGACTATGCTGAGAATGGTTACCACCTTATGACCTTGGCTGAGAAAAGCTAAAACAACCTATTCTAGCTTTCTTATCCAATCTCTCTCTTTCCTTAGATTTTTCTACCTCAATTTGCTGAGTGTGCATCATCAACCTAGAAAGATCTATGTCCTTGCTGAGCATAGCAGTCCTACACTTCTTAACCATCAACCCTAACACACTGGTCACAAACTTACACATGATTGACCCAGGGTAATCCATCTGCTGAGGGACATACTTCAATAACTGATTGAACTTAAGGCAATACTCTTTCACTGTCATAGAGCCTTGCCTCAGTTTATGAAATATTCTACCTTAGATTCCCTCATCTCAAGTGGGAAAAACTTATCTAACAATGCATCCTGAAATATCTGCCAAGTCATTGAAGTTTCATCCTCCTATCTACTCTTCTTCCACATCACTACCCAATCATGAACAACATCCTTCAACCTATAGGATTCCAATTCTACACTCCCCTCTTCTAAAACATGCATAACTTTGGTGATCTTCTTCAACTCATCAAGATAAAGTTGTGAGTCCTCACCTACTATTGACCCAAAGAATTGACTCTGGCTGCGACTAAATTCCTATTTTGCTGAGGTAGGGATTTAGCCTGATGGTTACCCTGAGTATTAGTTGTCACAGCATGGTATAGCACCTGAAAATCCCAAACTCTGCATGTGACACATTCTCATTCAAGAGATCTACTGGCTAAGGTAGCTTGTTATCTTCCATATGGGCATTATCTCTGTGAGGAGGCATATTCTGTAAATGAAAGAAAGAAATGGATTAGACTGAGAGTTTAACTTGAGCTCATGCTCACTCACACGACATTAATACTGAAATAAGAGAAACTATTCCTAAAACAACTCATAGCCTCCTATACATAAATGTGGAGCACAACACACCCATGCACAAAACTCTACTAGATGCGGCTTTCAGACTTCCTAAGACACTATTGAACCTTAGGCTCTAATACCAAGTTTGTAATGCCCCAGATTCTAAAATAGTGGGGTCCAACCTATAACCCTAGCTGGAAGGGTTTCAGTACCGTGCCACGGGTAAAGACAACTGCTATAGAGTCAGCCCTAATCTAGTGGGTGACTTCTGAGATCAATCCTTCACTAATGGGTGATCCCTAAGTATGTCAGTCCTATCTAACGAGTGACATGTCATACCTACGCTGGCTATGTAGTTATTGAACTTAGGGATAGCTATTAGGGATCTCAGTCCTATCTAGCGGGAGAGACCCTATCCCTAAGCTCGCTCGGTGCCGAATCCTACTCCCAACTGAAAGACACTAAACTAATTCTTAGACTAAACTGTTACTGATCATACTGGTTGACTGAACTAGAATGAGGTTACCAAGTCTTTCTAAGTTCTGTAACTGACTGAGTCCTACTGATCATGGTATGATTGAGATTATCTTGAAAATTGACTCGGCTCTAGGTATAAAGCTAAATTGTCGAGTACAAGTACCCCCAGGACTCAATAGCATGTAAATAATAAGACATGATAATTCTTGAATAACATACAATAGTCTATCATTCACCATACAATCAATAAGGCATCTCTTCAAGCACTTGAAAATCATAAACTTGTACATGCTTAGGAATGCACACTAATATCTCATAATTCAACCAATAAGGAATACACATGAATCGGAATACATGCAACATAGCATAATTCATTTACTAAGTCCTTTCAATAAACATTAGGCATGCATTAACTTATACATAATTGGGGATTTCATACTAACATACTATAATTACTCTATTTTCTTCACATAAGCTTTTTATTGAACATATAGGGAGCATGCTTTGGTTATACAATAAATTATACACCTAATTATCATGGATACATAGATCAACATGCAACTTGAAGGGATTTAATCATCAGTATTACATAAATATCACATACTATGATCAAAGCTTGGGACTTTGTAATCACAACATGAATTAAAACTCAACAACAACAAGAACTTCAATTTCGATTCACATGAATCATGAAAAACTCAAATATATATAATCTTTGTATTTAGAAACGTATTCTTGAACTTCTTGGGTGGAAGGGAACCAAGAATCAACACATAACATGCCTTAGTTCTTGATTTTACGAAGATTGACGGAGGAATTTTCTTGAATTTGGATCCTCAATTGAAAATCCAAACTTATTCTTGAGAGAAATTATGATATACCACTATTTTTTGGGTGTAATAAGACTGAATTTCGTGTTTATAGATTTATATAGGGGTATAAAATTGACCGTTTGTCATTAAAAGCACGGAGGTGGAATACTAAAAATTTTGGGCCAGGAAGTACCCAGGGCGATGCCCTGCTTAGCTCGGGGGATTATCCTGGGCAGTGCCCTGCTTATCCCAGAGAACTAGCAAGGGCGGAATGGGATAATCGCCCCGAGATACTTATTTGGGCAACCAAATATGCCCTTACACTATCCGAAAAATTCTGAAATTCACCTGAGATTTACTATTGACTTTCCCCACATTGAATTAACTTTAAAATCGGCAAACGGAGGTCGGAAAGATCATGAAATAAGTCATCAAAGTTAGAAGGCTTATGAAATGAAAAATTTCCAACACTTAGTCAAATTTTCTAACTGTGAAGCTTCTCTTACCATGCTTTAAAGAGCTCTAACGATTATGAAAATTTGCGGGGTATTACAGTCTATTTCCAAAAATATTATTGAATTCTCATAGTTCTTCAAGGACTTGCTCACCTGATAAGGGAGTAGGTGTAGTTTTTTTTTCCTCTTTACCATTAAATGATTTTTTATCTCTTCTATATGAATGATTAAGGGGGGAAATGTTCGATGACACAAGTAACTCATGTTACGACTATGTTTGAAATATTAGGAGCAAGTATTATGATTACAAGTGGGACATGGCCAACTCCCCTAGGTTCTCCATCCAGAAAGGATTGCTAGTACTAAAAAAACACTAATTGTCCACAATAAACTTGTAGGCATATTAAATATTTGGTTAGATTTAGCAATAAATGTTTCCCCTCCCACCTACCATAGTTCATTCAACTCTTCAATTAGTGAATGCAAGTATATATCAATATCATTTGACCTAGAATAATCATTGATAACATTATATACTACGCATTCATGCATATCCATGGTGATAAATTATAGTTGATTAACATAAATGGGCTTGTGCTATGAGAAATTCCCATTATTCTTAATAGATTGAAACCATCGCTTGAAAGACCTAATCTAACATTACAAATATGTTTAAAGAAGTCAGGGTGCATGGAATCAAAATGTTTCCAAGCTTCCCAATCAGCACGAGGCCTTAAATTTTCATATTTGGTTCGTTCAATAGCTTGACATCTCAGAGCTACAGATGTTTCATAACACATGAATAACCTTTGAAGCCTAGGCTTTAAAGAAAAGTACCTTAACACCTTCTCAGAAACTTTAGTGGTCTTATTAGTCAACTTATCACGAATATTCTTCAATCTAGAAGACCCATACATAATGCAATTATCGAGCTCTGCATTGTCATTCCAGAAGATCATACAATTATTAAGGCATGTATAGATTTTTTAATAATTAAGATACAAATATTTTATCATATTTCTTACATTGTGGAAAGACTTGGGAACTTGAGTGAATGGAAAAGCCTCTTTTATAAAGTCTAGCAAGAATGAGAAAGCTACATTACTAAGCTCATGAATGCATTTGAACAAGTACAACTGGATGGTGAATCTCAACTTATAAAAACTCTTACAACATGGATATAAATCTTATTTCCCTTCCTCCACTAATTTTAAAAATTTCTTAATATCTAAAGATTGTCACTGTCTTACTCCTTCATGCCCTTCATTTCTCTTATCATATTCTACATTTCTAAGTGTCATGAAATAGTTTATCAAAATCATCATGTTGTTCGAAAGTTTTACCAATACTACTTGAATGTTGAATATTTGTTGATGAAACCCCTACTCCATAGAAAGCCCATTGAGTGTAATTAGGAGGAAATCCATATGCATAAAACTGATCCTTCATCACATCTCGATAATGCTATTATCAATTAAAGCACAATTAACAAGGGCATAATATTTCATTTCCTACAGAAGCTTATTTAGAAGCCTTATTGAGAAAATCCTTGACTCCATTTTCATAATGATTGGTTGATTTTGGGAGGTACATCCAACTTTTATCTCTAACACCCATTAAATACCCTATGTTACATATTTAAAATATAGAATCAATAAAATCATGAGTACAATCAGTATCAACATACAAATAGTATCATTAGGTCTGTGAAATAATTTGTATAACATATAATTCATAAAGAATAAAACAAAGAAATGATATTCACACTTTTTTTTACATATTTTAGCAATGGTAAAAAAGCAACAAACACAAAAACTATTCACTATAGTCTCCTAAACAGATAAACAAATAAGTTTTAATTAAATAATTTTCAGTTAAAATGTAAGAGACATGCTACTGTACATGTAAGATATTTACTATATGTGTAAGTTTTAATCTAATAATTTTCAGTTCAAAGCTTATTCTTCACAAATTAGAATCAAACCTTAAGAACTCAAAAGGGTAACAAAAGAAACTTGTTGAAAGTAAAATATCTGTTGACTGTGAGCTGAAAGTGTCACTTTAGTATTGGTTTGTAAATGATGTTGTTAGGTTTGAAAAGTATCAAAGTAGATGACAGAACCTCAAGACAAAAAAATATCAAATCATGTAAAGTAATACGTTAAAGAAAAACACTAAACAGATGAAATAGATACATTACCTGGTGATTAAGGCAAAGGAGGAAGAGTTCTAGTACCAAGATATCAAATCATTGAAGAAATAGTGTTCAACCTACAATGAATTAAAACAATTACAAATCAGAATTAGAATCATAAAACTAAATCATGGCTTCTCAAATATCAAATTTTCAAAAACGTAAACTATTAGTTGTGTATATAAACATTATCATACACATTCATATTCATACGGATATAACAAAAGAAAAAAGTTTCTCATTACATCAATTGATAGTGATCAGAAGTAGAGAGAGGTGAAGAAAGTATAAGAGTAATTTGGCATAGCTGCTACAAATGTAATCAGTAACATTCTATTAATGTGGATGTTATTAACTAGAAAAAACCATAGTGGAATCGAGTGAATTAAGTAATCAACTTTTACACGTGTACTAAATTTCTACATATTCATAAGAAACTACAAAAGGAAAATGAAACAAAAAATTGACAAAGTAGAAAGAGTGATAAACCATATACCATATAAAACCACCATATAATGCAAACTACTATAGATGCTAGAAATCTAAATTCTTTTGTAACTGCAGCAATAGCAAGAATACCTGCACTATCACGACCCGAACTAGGGCCTGGCCGTGATGGACATCCCGAACCATAAGTGCTCGGGCATTCTACTCTATCTGGTAATCATGCTCAATATTCATTTAATAAAAGGAGATGCAGAAATATAATCTGATATGGAAATATGATCATACTCAGGATTTAGTTTAACAATAATGAATGAAATCTGAACTCAACTAAACAACATCTGAAACAGTCTGCAAAATCTCTACTACATGAAAATCTGACAACTATCTGAAAGTTGAGACAAGGCCCCTAGTAGACCAAAACAACAAAATAACATAATCTAAAATAACAGGCCTTCTGGAACAAAGAAGGCTCACCACTGCATAGATCACTTCTCTCTGGGATACTCTACTGATTAGTCAGACCCTTAGACTGAGCCTTTGATCCTGAGAAGTAGGGGGTCAATACAGATATACTGGTACGTAGAGAAAATCCAAAATAATAATTTATATTCAACATATATGAGAGCAATTTAAAAACAGTTCATAAACATATCATATAGTAATAAACCTCATTGGCATTTCTGAAAGACTCTGAAAGAAAATTATCTAAACTCTGAGGCATTTTTTGTTTTACTTCTGCGCTAGGTGGTAGACCCTACAACTCTAAAATTCCATAGGCCATATAGAATCTGTCATTGACTCGACGGGAAAGCCTCCAACCCAAGTGTGCCTCAAGGGTTGGATTCTCTAACTCTGCTATGCCACACGGCCATCGCAAGCATAAAAATAATATACCCGGATCGGCAAATCATGGTTTTAGGCTAAGAGTTACTTGAACTATTGCCCTCTTCAGGAAACCACCTAACTCTATTTATGCCCATTTTTAACTCTTTAAGACATACATTATCTGAAAACATACTCTAAAAACTCTAACTCCGTTATGACATACATTTATATGGTATCGTCATACCATTGACTTGCAAGTCACATCTCTAAGTCATTGTTAGCATATAATATCTCTATTTCAAAACGTGAATATGGGACCAACATATCAATAAATCATTTCAAGAAACTATTTCTTAAATCTCATATAAACATATGCAGGAAATTCTCTTTTTCACTATTTCAAATACATAAGGTGGTCATGTCAAAGATATCAATCATACGTTATTCTTTCTTTTTAAGACAAGGATGAAATCATAACAAGAAACTCTCTCTCATCATCATAAAAATCATGTTAAATACTTGAATATTGAAAAGATCTCCTTCAAAACATTAAACAACATCTTAAATCATTCCCAACAAGTTCATCAATTCTAAATCATCAAAGAGAGAAGTTTTAATAATAATGTTCTAAATCAAATCTTCAACATCATACATATTCATATATGGTTAAATCAATTTAAGGGGGAAAGTCCTGAAGACTAAAACAATAATATCATCAACACACCCAAGATAAAAAATTTAAATCATAAGTTCCAAAAACCCTTTAAAATTCATACTTGGTAATCTTTAAATCATGTTCTAGTGTTGATAAGCATATGTAATTTTTAGGATAAACCCCACGTACCTCTATTTAGAAAATTAAAGGATGATTCTTGATGCCCACGGCTTGGGAATTCCAAATCTTCACTCAATTTCTAAAATCCATGGTTGAATCTTGAGTTGTTTGGGTTTTATTGTTTGAAACCCTAAGGAGTGTTCTTGATAGTTTTTGATGAAAATATTAATAATGAGGTATTTCGGATTAAAATCCCATGTTTAAGCTGATAAAGGGAGTGAAAATACCCAATATATCCTTAATGAGCCAGAATAAAAATATAACTAGGAGTCCAATTTTATGGACCACCGCGACGCGCTACGATCGCGGTGGCTCACTGGAAATTCATGAATAGGAATTTTAAGGTCACCACGACATGGAGCCATTGTGTTATCCCACTGGTTGGGACCTGGAACTTCAGTGCGACATGCCACAATAGCGCCATGCTACTAGAATTCGACAATTACTAAATAGGCCCACTCTGCAACGCGCCAAGCACCAAAATGATAGTGTTTTACGATTAGGACTTAGATTAACCATAAATTCTTGTCCGGGTATCAGATTTGGGCGAATCTTATGTCGACGTAAAGCTCATTGAATCTCCCACATGATAAAGATTCGAAATTAGGGAAATTATATATGGTTTAAAATTTACTCATTTTGAAAGCCAAAACTGAGACTAAGTCTCTTTGACACTATTATAGTCATTTAACTCTAAGAGCATATGACCACGAGCTAATGCATGGAAGATTTTGCGGGGTGTTACATGCACCAACCTATTTATGAAACATAGATGTTATTAGTTCTAAAAACATAGACACCATGATTACAACCAAGAAAGAATATGCAATCGGAAAATGCTCAAGAATTGTTGATATTCAATAAAGGAAACTACAATAATAAAAAAATAAATAATACATTGTCAGAAAAAACTCATGTATTCATATTTTCAAATTAGCAATTCGATCCCTAGAGAATACAAATTCTAGAATACCCTAAACTAGAAACATATAAATTGTATAGGACCACGAGCTATGACCCCAAAAAACTCAACTAGTTATATGGAATAACAACCATTGAGAATTCCAATCCAAATCTCTCATGTATTAGAGCTTTAAAAGGAATAATATGACATACCAAGAATAGGAATCACATAAACTGCATGGAGAAACAAACAAATAAATCATAAAAGCTCAACTTTTTCACACAGTTCGACCATAGTAGAATAAAAATTCCAAAATACCAAAACTGAAAAATATACAAACTGCATAAGCCACTTGCTATAACCTCCCAAAAGATTAACTTTCTCATACAATTAAGTATTAAGTGAAAGATTCTAGAATACCCAAACCTGAAATCATATAAACTGCATCAATAAACTAGCTATAACCCCAAAAAGCTTAACTTATAACAATTTATTGGTAAGTGAAAGTCAGGATTCAAGAATACCTAGAATAGAAATTATATAACAAAAGAAAAAGACTACTAAAAACACAAGGCTAAAAATTAGTACTTAAGAAACATGTGGACAAATGCATGGAATTAACAATTGAATGATGACTCAAATAATTAAACCCAGATAAAACAATTCCAAAAGAAATAGACCACAAAATCCAAACAAAATTCCCCAAAAAATAATTAGAAAGGTAACATGTTCTCAAGGATTTTAGTTTGTATATTATCGAAAAACGAGAAAATAGATCCATTCATTCATCCTTGCAAATAGTTTTGATAGAGAAGAAACCCATCAAATTTATTTAGATAATAAAACAAATAAAAATAATTATTTTAACAATAAGATGACCTACCTGAGAAAACCTTTTATCGAAAAAGTAGAAATCAAAAATGAAAAGGAGTTGAAATTAGCGGTAACTGAGTTTTCAAAAAAGTAGAAGCTGGAGAACACCTTTCATTGAAAAGTCAGGCGGCGACTGTAAAGCTGGAGATGAAATTATCTTTGAAAACAGTCTAGAATCGAATGAAATCAAGAAAATACACTCCAAAATGGAATTAACTCAGAGCATACTATATTTTCATTTAGAAAATGGTGGAAAATAGGGTTTTTCCACCATTTTTGTTACAAGATGTTTTCAATGAAAATGGAATCCTAAACTTAGGTTAGACAAAGAAAATGGAGAGAAGTGAAATGGGTTGTCCTAACCCTAAAATTCCAATTTAATGTCTTTTTAATTTTTTTAATTTATATAACAATATTAGCGGGTAAATAAAGAGTTGGACGGAAATATACCCGAGTATTTTTATTTTTTGATATAATTTAACCGTAGCTATAGGTAATCTATAGTGACAATTAAAATAACTATTACAATAGTTTAGTTTATAAGGATGGTTAAGTATAATGTGTGATGGTTGTTATAATAATCCCATTAGATACGATCATATTATGCGACGGTTATAACCGTTGCCATAGCCCTAATTTTCAGTAGTATCATATGAGCTTTGAATGTTGTGAGAATTTGAGAGACTATTTTTTCACTAATGTAGAACCCTTTATGGGGTTAATAAAATCCTTCACCTTATCCAATATCATCTCACAAGGAAATAACATGTCCAAAAAAGTTGTCTGAAACATACTCCAACTACATTCTCACCCCCTTCCTTTCTTCAATATGGTAACCCAGTCATAACAACATCCTTCGACTGATAGAATGGCAATTTGAAACTCTTTAATTTAGTGACATGCATAATATGAATTAGTTTCTTCACCTCATCAATAAAAATCTTTAGATCCTCATTCACCTTGGAACTAAAGAACTCTGGTGGGATTCATCCTTATGAAATCTCAAACTATAGTTGTAGAAAAGTTAGAATTCAAATAAATTGGGATTGTCACTAGTTTATTACCATGGTCATTCACAACCTGAGCTAACACTTGAAAGGTATCCCTAAACTCACCTTGGGAGACATTTTTTTCAATCGATATGAAGGTGGTCATGAGGCTGTTTGGTTCTCATTTCTATGGACATAAGCTCTGCAGGGAGGCATTCTTTTCAACTAAAAGCATGAGTTAAAAGAGATATAGATAACTATAGAGCATGATTGAGATAATGAAAGAATGTATAGTTCCTAATAACTTCTCATAGCCTCTCTCTAATAAGTATGGCTCACTTCAAACCCATGATTAAGAATCTACGTAAAACAGCTTGTCAGACTCCCTAAGACTCTTAAAATATTAGGATTTGATAGAAAGTTTGTAATGCCTCAAGCTACCCCCGGATGTGATACAGTTCATAGAACTACAAGTAGTCCCAAAGACAACACATGGTATCTTCTAAGCATTAAATCATAATAAACTTACTTTAAACATAAGCGGAAGCTTTAACTTAAAGTAAATATTTATTTGGATAAACAATCTTAACAATGAAATATGAAATAAATGTCAACTAAAATTTATGAATGTCTGAAGAAAATACCAAGTCTAGAAAGCCTCAAAACATGCAGATGATTCATTGGGACAGACCCTAACTGACCCAAAAGAAAAAAAAATGAATTATAGATCTAACTAGAAATAAGCTACTAAAAGAAAACATAATTCAAGTCCTCGGAACATAAAGACTCACCAACTAACAATAGGTAGAAAGTCGTGATCATGGCTAATCGTGATGCTGAGAGAAAACACTGGAACCTAAATCATAATAGGATACAGAGAACAAAAATTTTATGGTCAGTACTGTTGGAATATACTAAGTATATGGGGTGCATGTAATAAGTAAAATTAGTTTTTATAACAATCTCAAAACATGCATGGTAAGTGTATACACACATACGTATATGTGAATATACTGAAACATAAAATATAATAAAGCATAAGTAGAAAAGCAAAATCTAGCAAAGTTAGTGGATCATTGCACTTAGTTTCTAATATTAATATTTTTGAGGAAGATTCTTACAACCAATAATCCCCATTTAATCAACTTGGATCCCAACTTGTAACTCTTGTTGGGAGGGTGTTCAATATTTTCCCAGGATAAAAAACCATGATTGGTCTGAATTCACACATTAGAAGGACTCCACTCTCAACTAACGAATACTTCCTATGAAGAGAGACATTCTAAACTAATGAGAACTCCCTTCTTAACCTATGGGGGCATGTAGTTTAGGAAATTGGGTTCATTATTGTAACACCCTGCACTTTTGGGCTAAAGTTTGAACCGTCCTTCATATGAGTATAGACCTGAACCTAATGATTCTCTATTAATAAATTTATAATGATAAATTATATAATGTGTGAATACCTTTTACTATGAATTGAGGTCACAAAAGTCCCCTAACTTAAACTCGAGTTGAAAACTCTTCTACTGATTAAGTTTTGGTTAACATCTAAACTTAGGTCAAATTCTTTTGATCATAAATTAATTTATATAATCATATATAGGGCCTAGAATATATCAAATTAAAGGTCTTTGAGTGTTCTTTCCAACGCGACTGATTTCACCTTATTTTGATCGCGGAGTAGAAAGTCATGCTCATTTTACTTCGAAGTGTCTCTCTGTTAAAATGTGATGAGGTTGGCAACCTATCAACCCTAGTCGTCAACCTAGGGAAAAAAACAGATGACCTAGGTAACGACCTATCATCTGGGTGACAGACCATCAACCTTGATCGTCAACTGGTGTAATTCTGTAATTTTTTTGGTTTCCTTAGGGGTATTTTTGTCTTTTTCTTACTTCAAAAAACATTCCCACCAATTAAATTACATCCTAAATGTTATTTACTCAATCATTATTTGTTTTAAACACATCTCAATCCTCTCAACTCTAAATAATAAGGTAGAAACTTGGGTTTCCTTCAAGATCAAGAATCAAACTATTAAGTCCAAGATTTCCAACGAATGAATTAAGATTCGAGTTCTACTCTTTAAACCTTATAATCTAAGGTATGTGGGGGTTTTTTAACTATATGATCTTTTTTTAAAACATATTGAAAAAGGTTTAAAGTTATAAAGATCATGAATTTATAAAGGGGTTTGGGAATTTGCATTTGTAATTATGCATTATGCACTCTTTAAATGATATTATTGTTTTATTCTTAAGGCCTTTCCTCTAAATTGATTTGTACTCATATATACGTATGTAAAAAATTGAGATTGAATGTTTAATTGAGAGCATGAACAAGTATAACCCCTCTCTTATTACTAAGCCTTTTATTTTCGTACATTATGAGCCATTTAAATTGCATTTAGAGAAGCAAGATACAAATGTCTTGATTATTATTTATGACTTAATTATAGTTTTGAATTGAGAAGAGGGTGCTTTTACATTTGGATAAATATTGAATATATATAGAGAAAGAGTTGCATATTCACAAACTTCATGACCCCACATGTTTGTTGAAATGTTGAAAAGAGTTATCTTTGCATAATTTGATAAATGTTTTGAAGTTTAAATTTTCATAAATCGTTGGAAGTATGGTGGTCCAAACCTTATTCTTTAAAAAATAGACTTTACTCTGATATTTTATGGCTTAGAATTATGACTTGCAAGTTTTTGTATGACGACACCAACACAGATAATGCCATAACAGATTCAGAATATAATAGAAGTCAGATTTTACTTATATTTTCAGAATGTGAGTTTTAAATGATGATTGTTTAGAAAGGGTTAAAAATGGGCTCAGGAGATATTAGGTGGTCACTCGAAAAAGGCACTAGTTTAGAAAACGCATTGTCTGAAATCGTGTTTTATCGATGTGGGTTATTGTATCCCCAAGAGGGATTATACACTGACTTAGTGCCTTGTGGCATATCAGAATCAGAATTAGAAACTCCAACTCTTGCGGAAACTTGAGTTAGAGGCTTTTGTCTGAGTCAAGGGAGGATTCCGTATATCCCATGGGGTCATAGAATTATAGGGCATACCACCTAACTTAAAAGTAATACAAAGATTAGAACTGCATTGTCAAAATTATTTTAAGATCATTGAAATTACCCATGTGTTTTTAACTATTTCATGCATAATATTTCATACTTGCTCTCATCTATGTTATAGATGTGTAAGCACATTATTTTGGATTGCTCTGCATACCAGTATATTTGTATTGATCCCCTATATTTCAGAGTCTGAGGCTTAGACCAGAGGTCAGTATATGACCATGATTTTATTTGCTTATTTTTGCATTTCTCTTATATTATTTTGAATATGATGCATGATTACTAGATATAGAAGAGCACCTGGCCCTTCATGATTCAAGATGATCGTCACGTCCAGGACCCTGGTTTGGGTCGTGATAAACTTGATATCAGAGCATGGTTCATGGTCCCAGGATATCTACAAAATCATATCTAGTTGAGTTTTGCTTATGAGTGTGTTGTGCACCACTCTTATAATCAGAAGGCTACCAGGCATTTAGGAGTTGTTTCTTATTTTTTCATACTCTAGTTTGTGCTATAGCGTTGTCCATAAGAAATGTATCCAATATCCTTCCTTGTTCTAAGTTCATGGGCCATGCCTCATTGTCAAGGTGATACACATCTAAGAGTTTAGTTCCCCAATGATGTGGTTCTCTCTGATTGAGTTATCCATAAAATTTATGAGATAGCGCAAGGACTTAAAAGTAGTCTATTAGTGTTTCAGGCTGTATTAATTCAAGTATATACCTTTATCCTAGAAAAATTATGCTTTCCAGCCTGGGGTATGAAGTATATTAAGTCTCCTTCCAAAATTCTTATTACAGATGTCATGCATAAGGGAAATAATATGTAGTAGAATATTAGAACTGTATTTCCACCAGATTAGTAGTATATGTTAAAGTGTCATGACTCATTGGTAGTGAAATGGTCAAGAAGATGTTGACATAAAGTGACAAGGTTAGAAGTTTGAGTGAGGGAGACTTTTGTGTAAATAAATAGTTTTAGTTGTATAACCATTGATTGAGGGATGGTTTGCCATTTTATAGTGATAGACTAATATGGTAGCAATAATTATAGATTGTAAGGTAGGCTTTGAAGGAAGTATCGAGATATGATTATTATTTATTCAGAATAGGGAAACATCTCAAAATAGATAGTTATTGTGGTGGTAGAAATTATTCATAGGCTGTGAATGGAAAGGGGTAGACTAGTTAATAGGTTATGGGTAGAGACTCATTGATGTTTATGGAATTCAGTGATAGTGAGAATACATTCACGGGTAAGTAAGTATGATGTAAGAAATTAGAATATGTTGGTAATACTGAAATGGGTTATATTACAAGGTTAATACTGCCTATCCATATTATGTGACTTTACCCCATTTGGTTGTCTTTTCTTTAGTAGTTGTAAACTAGTACTATGTGAGAATGAAGGTAGTGGAATTTCAGGTGTAATAGTAATGTCATATAGGGGATGTTATTGTAGGAGGTAGCTAGATGAAATGAAGTATTTTGGGTTGATTTGCAAATTTGATGTATTAGTATAGAATGTGGAATGTTTCATTGGTGGTATAGGATTGACGTTAGACTATAGGCTTGAATATTAGATGTGAAGTGTGGTGGTAAGAGTTGTCGTTAAAGATTAATGGTGCATGTTTTGTTGGAATTAATTAGTAGTCTTGATGTGATGTGTGAAATGGCCTAAGTTGATAATTTATGAAAGGTTTATATGTTAATCGTGAGATATATGTGTACATGAGGACTAGTGATAAAGCGATGAATTATGGTTGTATCATTGAGTGGTTAAGAACGTGAGTATAAAGGAATAAATTGAACCCCAAGTAGAAGGTTTTTAAATAAAGTTTAATGTGTATTAGTTTTTTGTGTATCTAGATTTGATTCTTGAATATTATAGTATGGAGAAGTCTGGGAAATTATTGTATGGTGTTCTATAGAATTGAATTGAGGAAATATAGATAGGAAATATGTGCCTTTAGTATAGTTTTACAAATTTTGTTAAGTTGTAAGTTGTGTGGTTAGAGTTGTAAAGATAGTATTCCAAGGAATTGAAGATGGAGTGTTTAGTGTTTAGAAGCGGGGGTGTCTATGCCTATGATGATGGTAGTCGTAAGTTAATGACCTTGGGGGTTGGACGAAATTATGATTTAGTCACCCTTGAAGGGGGAGGTTCTAGAAAGAATTTAGTATCTTTATATATTTATTAAGGGGAGTTTGTGTTCATGGGAATATTGATATCCCTTTGTGATAAGGAGCGTGGATACGTACGCTCATGAGAGTGGGAGTTGTAGAGTGATGGCTATAGAGGTCAGTAAAAGTTAAGAGTAGCATTTTTCGGAAAGTGATGCCTTCAGAGTATAGTTCATAAGGGAGAGTTTAGAGTTTAGGTATACGTTGATGTCTTTTTTGTATTAAGAGTTGTGGCTATAGATTTTTATGTGAGTTTATGTCTGAAATTTTAGGAGTGTGACATTGATCTAAGGGGGAGATGATAGATTGCAGGAGTTCCCAAATTTGTTTGTGGTGTCAAGGTTTAAGTAAGAATCATGAAAAATTAATTCATATTCGAGCAAGTTCCTCGTACATTGATTTGACTGGACATCAACCAATGTCTTATGTATTTAAGTCCTTCTTATGTCTAAGGTTTGAGCTCTCTAGGTAACTCATTTCATGTCCCGACATCAAAACTAGAAGAAACAATGTCCCTCCATGATCTAATATTCCAAGTATCCATGCTCTATGTTATGTTGCTCATGAACCATAAATCTACGTCCCAAATCATTCTTGGTTCTAAGAAACTATATTTTTGTATGTTACTAATTCCTTTTATGTCGGGATTATCCAAAGTGATAAAGTTTATGCTAACTCGTGGAAAAATTTTAGTTCTTTAAATAAGGAGCAATTCCTTCAAGTGGAAATCTTTCTCTTAGTTGTAAACTATATAAATTCCAGATATATACAATATATCTTAGAATATGGGTACCCATGTTTCTCATTGTGGTTTGTCCAAGGAAATCATATAGTGTTGTGTTTATGCCAAACGACTCTTTACTTATGATCCAAACACTTGATATAATGGCGTACTTCATGTCTATTCTATCATATCTTCACCTCATGTTCCTCTTGGAGTAGTGCAATTAGTATGAGTGATGGTCAGATAATGTTATTTCTATTCTTGATGCTTATGCTTGGGTCCCTTAATGATCCTCCATATGTTAGTATGATGGTGGTTGTGGAAGCGTAGTCGTGTGTTAGGTGAGGGTGTAGATGTTCTTGAAGATGAAAATTTTGATGTTACTTCTTGAGCTAAGGCTATAGGAGAAGAGGGAAGAGGGAGATGAACTTTCATTACGTGAGATAGTTAAAAATGAGTTATATGGCAAAAATGTTAGTGAGAATGATTAAATTGGTTGGTCTTAGTAGGTAAATGCATATAGTGGGTGTATTAATGATTAGGATTGAATGTTGTGATTGTTGAAAATACAAAACAATGTGTTGTAGGGATTAGTACTCCTTGATTTAAAACTTGAGTGTGTTTGACAGTAGTGATAAGGTGAAGTAAATCTTCTTAAGTGGATGTAGAATATGGACTCCCATAGCTTAAACTAGCACCTCTATTCTTTGAGTTAGGCTTCAACATAGAAGTATTATACATGGGACTCAAGCTTTGGTGGTTATATGTGTGATAGAAGAATTGTAAGTTGGAAATGATAAGGTATGTAATTTATTGTTTGGGGAATATATGAGTAGCGGGTCTACGTGTAAGTCTATTCATGGTATCATGTAAAGTAGAGAATGCTTCTATTCCTATCTCTAGCGAAATCTCATTTCATGATTGTACCGATGTGAATTAGGCTTTTTATCACCAAATAAACTCATACCATATGTTGTGATGATCATGATCCCTAGAATTCATGTGCAAGGTCATCTTTATGTCAGTTTATATCCTCTCACTCTTCGTGCTTACACGTTCCCTAGGGGTTATCATGAAGCTTGTTCACTGCCTTCGCATATTTTGTTGAGGAAAAATATTTAATGTGATGTTACATTCTTTATTCTACACTTTTAGAGCTTCAAGAAGTCCCTACCCATCATTCGGGGACGAATGATCCCAAGGGGGAGATAATGTAACACCCCGCACTTTTGGGCTAAAGCTTGACCCATCCTTCCTATGTGTATAGTCCCAAACCCAATGATTCCTTGTTAATATATGTATTATGATCAATCCTATAGTGTGTGAATACGTTTTACTATGAATTGAGGTCACAAAAGTCCCTTAACTCAAACTCGAGTTGAAAACTCTTTTATCGATTAAGTTTTGGGGAATGTCTAAACTTGGGTAAACTTCCTTCGATCGTAACTTCTTCAATATAATTAGTTAGAGGGCCTCCTATATATCAAACTAATAATCTTTGGGTCTTCTTTCCAACGCAACTGGTTTTACCTTAATATGATATCGGAGTAGAAAGTTATGATCATTTAACTTTGAAGTGCCTGTCTGCCAAAATATGATGACGAGGCTGACGACCTATCAACCCTGGTAGTCAGCCTAGGGTAGAAAATGATAAAATTCATCCCAAAACTAAAGACCTAGGTGACATCTTAACACCTGAGTGATGGACCATCAACCTTGGTCGTCAACTGATGTAATTCTGCGATTTTTTTGGTTTCCTTAGGGGTATTTTTGTCTTTTTCTCACTCCAAAAACCTTTCCAAAAAATTAAATTACACCCTAAACGTTATTTACTCAACCATTATCAGTTTTAAACACATCTCCATCCTCTTAACTCTCAAGAACAAGGTAGAAAATTCAAGATCAAGAATCAAACTCTTAATGTCAAGATTTCCATGGAACGAATCAAGATTCGAGTTCTACTCTTTAAACCTTGTAATCAAGATTCGGTACGTGGGATTTTCCTAAACTTAATGGGCTTGTTGAAACCACATTGAATAAGGTTTAAAGTTATAAACATCATGAATTTATAAAGGTGTTTTGGAATTTGCATTTGTAATTATGCATTATGCACTCTTTAAATGATATTATTGTTTTGGTCTTGAGGCCTTTTCCCTGAATTGATTTGTACTCTTATATACGTATTTATGAAATTGAGATTGAATGTATAATTTAGATCATGAAAAATTATTACCCCACTCTTTTTACTAAGCCTTTTGTTTTCATACATTATTAGTTTAAATTGTGTTTAGAGAAGTAAGATACAATTGTCTTGATTATTGTTTATGACTTGATTATAATTTTGAATTCAGGAGAGGGTGCTTTTACAATTTGATAAATGTTGAACATATAAAGAAAAATATTTACATAGTTTTTCACAAACTTCATGACAACCACATGTTTATTGAAATGTTAAAAAAAGTGATCTTTGCATAATTTAATAAATATTTTGAAGTATAAATCCTCATAAATTGTTGGAAGTATGATGGTCCAAACCTTATGATTGAAAGAAGACACTTTACTATGATATTTTATAGCTCAGAAATCTGACTTGCAAGTCTTGGTGTGACGACACCAACACAGATAATGCCATAACAGATTCAGAATATAATAGAAGTTAAATTTCACTTATATTTTCAAAATGTGATTTCTGAATGATGATTATTCAGAAAAGGTTAAAAATAGTCTCAATAGATGTTTTGTGGTTACCTAAAGAAGGTACAAGTTCAGAAAACTCATTGCTCAAAACCGTGTTTTGCCGATATGGGTTATTTTATCCCCAAGAGGGATTATATGCTGGCCTAGTTCCCTGTGGAGTATCAGAATCAGAATCAGAAACTCCAACTCTTGCGGCAAACTTGGGTTGGAAGCTTGCCTGCCGAGTCAAGGGTGGACTCCATATAGCCCGTGTGGTCATTAAATTGTAGGGAGTACTGCCTAACTCAATAGTAATACAAAGATTAGAACTACATTGTCAAAATCATTTTAAGATCATTGAAATTGCCCATGTGTTTTTAACTATTTCATGCATGATATTTCAGACTTGCTCTCATCTACGTTATATATATGTAAACACATTATTTTGGATTGCTCTGGATACCAGTATGTTTGTATTGACCCCCCTATATTTCAGGGTCTGAGGCTCAGTCCAGAGGTCCCGCTAAGTCGTAGATTTATGCAGTCGGTGAGACTTCATTATTTCGTAAGTCCTGTTTTAAGAATATTATTATTTCGTTTTGGTTTTGGGTCCTACTGAGGGCCTTGTGTCAGTTTTAGACAAGTTATTATATTCTACTGTATTAGATATTTTGCATACTGAGATGGATGTTATCTAGATATTTAATGATTTCATTCCGTATTGTTAAGTTGAACTCAGTGCATGACCATGATTCCATTTATTTGTTTTTACATTTCTCTTTTATTATTGTGAATATTGTGCATAATACAAGATATAAAAGAGCGCCTGGTCCTTCATGGTTCGGGATGATCATCACGGCCAGGACCCCGATTCGTGTCATGATAATTATACCCATAATCCTTTGATGCTAAATTCTGCTCCCAAAATCATACTAGTTCTCATACTAATGAAATCGACCACAAATTATGTATATAGGTTTATAAGTCTAATAACCAGTCATGCTTCTATTTCTATTTTATATTTGAAAGAACATATATGAATTTCATATTAGATCTGATATAGTAAGTTTGAATTTCTTGTAAACTGAGTGAATCATTCTTAAAATATATATAATTACCAACTATGGTATTTCATGTCAAGAACTCTAAAATCAAATTAATAAGATCAACCAGATAGTGAAAACATGAGTGAAACATGAATTCTTATAATTAATGAAGATTAATTCACAACAAAAGCATCATAATTTCAAAATCATGTAAAGTGAGTATGAACCCTATTAATTAACTTTGTAAAATCATTTATGAAAATAAAGTTCTCAAGGGTGAAAGGAAATCCTTTTTCAAACCCCACATACTTGAACTTCTCAGTTTCTTAAAAGAAACTTTGAGTTTGGAGCCCTTGAGGTGGAAATTTTTGAGATTCCCCTTTTTTGGTGTTCATGAGATTTTTGGAGGACAGAGAATAATGAAATTTTAGTATGGAATAACAGAAACCAAAATAGTTGGAGTTATAGGATCATTTTGACCTAAATAACCAGTTAGCCCTAAAAAAACTTATGATAAAATGGGATTTTACATCCACGTGACCCCTGTCGTGGCTTACCCTTCAAGATTGGAGCATGAATGCTGAATAAAAATATAATACTAACCCATTTAATTCTTCCAAGCTCAAAAAAATCTTAAATACTTAAAAGGAGGCATTTATACTGTTCTTTGAACAATAACTCGCGTTCATGGTCCTCCATCTTATGGGTGCAAGGCTATTTGTTTAACTGGGGTTGATTGCTTATCACAATCACACGAGGTGGGCCTTTTGATCGCAATGAAGAACCCTAATTGATATACAAGAAATACCCTTCGTAATCATGGTTAAGCAAGAACATGATCGTGATTAACTACTTGGTCAAGCCCCACAATTAAATCACCAGCCCTTGCAACTTCAATGAAGGATCAAGAGCTACATCAATTGACAACAAATTAGTGAAGCAAGATTAAAAATTCTTTTGAACGAACCCTCGTAATTCTATTGAGGCTCCAAATAACTAAATCATATATGATACTAGGCTATTTTAACATTTAAAACCCAATCGCACCGTTGGACTTTTGAAAAGTGGTTCAATACAACAAATCAACTCCTGATATCCTTAAAAACTTATTTAAAGTAGTTTCCAAACAAGAGATCAAATTGCTAAATAAAGTCTTTCGAATACACACTAACCCTGCTACTTATGCAAAATCGACATTTCGGATCAAATGAAACTTTTCAAATCTCCATCTATTGCCCAGAACCCAATATGATGAATAAAGTTAAACAATTTGATTCAAACCTCTAATAGTCTCAAACACTCCCACATCACATCTGAAGGCATTGGGGAACATGTAAACCATCCCGATAACTCACAAATAGCATGTAGCAACTATGAGGATGGAAAAATAATCAAAACGAATAAAAAATATTTCAACCATTGTTTCATCGAAAGGGGTATTATTCAACCCAGATCCCACTCATACCTACTTAATGTGATATTAGAATTCTTTGTTATAAGTAGTCTAAAACTCATCCATTAATAACACTCCTCCAATTAAGCTTAACAAGTTAAGCAATTGAATATAATAATTTATGATATAAAGTGCACTTTAATAATTCTATTAAAGTACATATATTGAATTTTTTTTACTGCCCTCTAAAGTGATCTTGAAAGTAGTAATCTCTTCAATTTTACCCGTAAATTATTTTATTTCTACTCATCACGAGTGGGTAGGTTTATGAAACTAAAAGCTGAAGTGCACAACATGTCCCTTTTGAGGTCGCTTTATATGTTTTGTACCTGCTAAGAAAATGTAAATATAACTCATTCATTACACAATTGAAAATCATGAAAATTTATACTTGTACATCTCGATAATATAAGATCAAAAGGTCTAAAATTCATTTATTATATTTTTTGAAGTTTTCTAGGGTTTAAAATATTTCTACAGAATTTATGTAAAATATTTTGAAAAACATTAGTCAAGTGGTACAGAGTTTAATCATAAAACTTTATAGATATTCGACTAACATCATTGCATTTAAATGAAACCTTCCGAACAGCTTAGACAAACTGTTCTAAAGCTTCATAATACACTACTAGAGATTTTACATTTTCTTACTATAACCCCCTAATACAAATAATTAGTTGGAAGTCTCATTACTATAGTTGGAATACTTAAATTTGAATTTCTATATATTGTTAAATTTTATCTCACTATAATTTTTATTATAGTAATAGTAAAAGAATGTCAACAAATATTTTGACACATTACTTGACTACTATAGACATAAATGAACATAAATAATATAGAAAAGTATTTATAAAATTTTGTTTAATTTTGTAATTCTTTAGCTAATGCTAAGGGTTCTGTTAGTGAAATATAGTTTTTTGATTTTGATTGTTGGACAAATGAATATTTCACAAATTTATTATTTTCTGTTTCAATGAATCCTTGATTTTCTACCTATTGAAAGAATTGAGGAATAAAAATCAGATACTTTTTGTAGCACCCACATTTTCAGACTAGAACTTGAATCGTCTTTTCTACGTATATAGATCCGAACCCAATGATTTATAACTATATATAAGTCTAAATAACAATTCTTTAGTGAGAAAACATCTTTGGAGTTGAATATTGGTCATAATAATTTCCTAGCTTAAAGTTAACTTGAACACTTTCCAATCGGTTGACTTTTGGTTGACAATTTTGCTAGGGTCAACATCCAATGAGAATTAATCCTGGAATATAATGAGTTATTTTTCCCATTATATATCAAATTAAATCACTTTGAGTTCTCTTTCTAATGCAACTGACCAATTTTCAATCAGAGTTCTTAGTCAAAAGCTATTGGTATTTTGGTGAGGTACTATCTAGGGCGCATGACGGGGTTTGCGAGGAAAATCTCTTGCGGAGTGAGTTGGGTTGCGGGGCATAGCTGGGGCTATTATTTTATCTACACAGTATGAACCTCCCTTCCTAGATGTGAATGTATGTTTTTCCCTCCTTAAATAAAGGGGGAAATGGTCCTTTAACCTCTCATAACTCCCCAATACGTTTTATAACCCTAAGGTCGTACAAGACTAGAAGAAAAACCCACAAATCCCTCATTATCTCCATGCAAAGAACATCAAGGGTAAATTCTCTATTTCTAAGGCTTGTGGTTTCTAGTATCAAGGTTATTATTAAATTTTCCTCCATATATAGGTATGTAGAACTATGGTACTATTCATAAGCTTGAAACATATGTTTTATAGTAATCTAAATGGAGTTTATATGTACATTGTATGCATTTTTAAACGGTGTAAAGAGAATGCATCATGAACCCCATTTTATAATAAAATTATGTGTTTACCTTGGGGTTTTCTCATAAACTTGAGTTATCTTCATATGTATATAGGATATGAGTTCCGAGAATTGATTTAATAGCATGATTTATGAAATTCCGTCTCTCATGATGAAATCTATTTGTCTTAGCATGTTATGGGTTGTTCAAATGAATATTAAAAGTTTGAGTCTAAATGTTTTACTATTAATTATGGATTGACATTGTTTTATGAACCAATGAGATGATGTTTTCTTATATTGTAAATGCTCTGTGTTTTTAATAGATGATTTTATTTGACTTATTCAAGAGAGGTCCAATGTTTTGAAAAGAGGATGCTTCTGCATAAGTTTCATATGCTATTTGTGATAAGAACACTCATATGGTGATCATATTTTTTGGTGGTCATTAACATGATTATGATTAAAAGGGCTATGGACATAAGTTTAGTATACTATGGCTTAAGACTAGGTTTAACATTACCTATTGAATGCCCTTAAAAATGGACGAAGTAAAGTTTTTTTATCATGAAACATGGCTTTGAAAAGGATAAAATTGGGCATAAAGAGAATTAGATGATTACCCGAAGAAAGCATTGATCTAAAAGGGCTCATTGCTGGAAAATGTGTTTTGTCGATGTGGGAATCATGATATATTTTAATAATTTAGGTGTCCTGAAGGAAGATGCCTAGGGTATGCCTGAAAGGAGGTATACCACCACACAAAAGCTTCAATCCATGCTGCAAACATGGATTGGGGGTTGGTTTTTCGAGTCAATGGTAGACCCATATAGCCTATGGGGTATCATAATTATAGGGTGCACCATCTAGATCAGAGCTAAAGTGAAGAGTGAAGTCCATGTTTTACAAGAATGATTTGAGGCTCTTTATTTGTGCCCATTTATTTTTATCTATATTAAGATAAATTTTTTTCACAATGCTCTTGATTATTTTTGTCATGACTCAAGCCGAGGCCCTGGCCGCAATGGGCATCCCAAACCACGATGACCTAAGAGACCCCTTAGCATACTATCATAAGAATAATCCATACATAAATCAAAGTGCAGAAGACATAATGAAATTAAAGTTGATCATATAATCCAAACTATATCAACAAAGTAGTGATGATAAAATAATCAAATCTCATCTACGAAACCTCTACTAAATACTAACTGTCTAGGCCGGTACAAGGCCCCGACTGAACCTTAAACTCAAAGAGTCAACATATGAATAAATTGGTTTCTAAATGATGGATGACTCACCAACTCTGCCATATAAAAATGTTCTTCTAATGCGATGGACCACGGGACTGTACCACAGAGTCTGTATTCTGAGGGGTCAATACTTGGGAAGTGTTGGTATGCATAATTAAATAAAAATAACATATATTTCATGAAAAATAATTGATAGAATTGTGAAAATAATTTAGCATAATATATATATATAATCACATATGCATAATTCAAAGGGTTCAAGACATTCTTGCAAATCATGGAATCAATATTTTGCTTTAGTTCTGAGCTAGATGGTACACCATACACTTTAAAATCTCACAGGATATATGGAATCCACCCTTAACTCGGCGGCCAAGCCTGCAATCCAAGTTTTCCGCAAGGATTGAAGTTTTCATAAACTGGTATACCCCAATGTGAGTATACCACAGGCATACCTCCCCCTACCCACCATGTGAAATTTCCTAATTATCCTACCATATGGGAGAACATATCATAAATCTTGTATCGGCAAAATACGGTTACCGTCCATAAGTCCTTAAACTCAAATGCCTTCTTCGAGTAACCATCCAACTCTCTTTAGTCCCAATTTTAATATTTTAAAACCATGCTAAATTCTCAAAATATTCATTTATTTCATGTTAAGAGTACTCCATAACAGTTATTGTCATACCTAGACTTGCAAGCCGTATCATATAAAATCATATCCATAGACATTTTCGTTCAAAATCAAGATAATGACCACCAAAAGATTTAAACATCACATGAGAATATTTATTTCAAATAGCATATGAAACTTATACAACACTCTCCTTTAACGACTTTAATATATGGTGGCCAATTCAATCATTTATCATATGCATTTTCTTTATTAAGACACAAGAGCATTTTGAATAAGAATCACCTCTTTGAAACCATTTAAAATAACAAAGCATAATTATTAAAGAGGAATTTAAACTCAAGAATTATCATCGTTCATAAAATATCCCAAACACTAGTCATACCTAAATCTCATGATCGAAAAAGGGGACTTATAATCCATGCTCTCAAACCCATTTAACAATTCATAACCTGTTAAAGACCATAAATTTCATCATGGGAAAGGAGTTTCATAATTTATGCTTATAAAACACTTTTCGAAACTCATATCATATATTCACATGATTATAACTCAAGTTTTTGGAAATAACCCATAGTAAATGCAATACTTTCATAAAAAATGGGTTAGTAATACATGCTCTTCAAACAATTTCAAAATTCTTCTTATATAGATACATATACATATTTAAAGCTCGATAAAATATTAAATTTACACCCATGAGAGTTAGGATAGTCCCACATATCTTTTGATGAATAAAATTCAAAGATTAACCTTAGAGTTTGGAATCTACAAGCTTAGTTTGGAATCTACAAGCTTTAAAATTGATAAATACCTTCTTGATGTTCTTGAGTGGAAGAGAATGAGGGTTTGGGGAATTTAATTAATTTTGGAATGAACATAGGGTTATATGATGAATTGGAGGAGTTATGAGGAGTTAAAGGACCTTTTTTCCCTTGATTAGAGGTGGAAAAATATGTTATATTGTTTGGGAAAAAATTTTATGCTACAAACCCAAATGCGGAGAAAAATCTTTGCATCATCACCGCAAACGCGATGCACCAACATTACCATATGACCCAATCGTGCACCCTGGACAGTGTCTCACTAAAACACTCATAACTTTTGATTCATAACTCTGATTGGTTAGATTTATTGGAAAGAGGACTTGAAGGGAGTTAATTTGATATTTAATGGGGAACATAACTTGTTATATTCTAGGATAATGGTCGTTAAAATTTGACTTAAGAAAAATCACATACTAAAATCAAACCAATAGGAAAATGCTCAACTTAACATTGAGCTAGCAGATTTTTTATTAATTCAATCCATCTCCAAAGATGTTCCCACACAAAAGAATTGTTATTCATGCTTATATAAAAATAAAAAATAGCGGGTTCAAATCTATATACATAGGAAAGGTAGTTCAAACACTAGCCCAAAATGTGGGGTATTAGATTATCTCCCCTTTGGGAATATCTATTTTCAAATGATGGGTAGGAAATTATTGAAGCTATAGAAGTATATAATAAAGGACGTAACCTCATATTAGGAATTTTCCCTCAACGAAACATACAAAGGCATCAATAAGAGCCTCATGACATCCCCAAGTGAATCGTGTAAGCAAGAAGCGTAAGATAATGAGAATTGACACAGAGATAACCTTGCTCATGAGTCTTATGGACTATAATCATCACAACATAAGGAATGAGTTTATTTGGTGATAATACATCTTGATTTACATTGATACTTGACATTAAATAAGGTTTTGCGGGACATAGGAATAAAGGTATCCTCCACATCACATGACACGATGAATAGACCTTAAATCTAGTGACATCACTCGAATATGCTCTATACAATGAATTACTCACTTCAACATTTAAAATTTACTATTTACCCTATAAAACACCTAACTATAAGAGTTTGAGTGTCACGGCATAGTACTTCTATGTTGAAGCCTAACCTGGAGTTATAAAGTATTAGCTTAATCCATGGGACCCTATACTGTACATCCCTTTAAGAATATTACTTTACCTTATCAATATAATCAAACAACTTCAAGTCTTAAATCAAGGAGTACTAACCACATAACATATTGGTCTGTGTTTGCATCAATCACAACATTCAAGCCTATCTTTACTACACCCACTTTATGGATCTCCCTACTAAAAACCAGCAAATGTAATAACTCTCACAAGATTTTTGCCTCATATCCCCTTTCTAAACATTTCACATAATGAAAGTTCATAGCTCTCTTCCCTCTTCCTCTATAACCTTAGCTTGAGTAGTCATACCTAAATTTAACATAATAAGTAACATATACTCTATAATATCAAAATTCCTATGCTTACATAATCACTATCATACTAATATAATGAGGGTCGTTGAGGGACTAGAGCACAAACATTGTGAATGGGAGTAACACTATTCAAGTATAACTTATATATGTCGCTTTACTTAAGGTGGGGCTTGAAATGTAAGATATGATTCAATAGGAATAAAGTTATTCATATATCAAATGTATATATCATAATTTTAGGATCGTCCGGAGATAAACATAACACAACATTTCATAGGACTAGGCACAGTGAGAATCATGAACGCATATATCTTGAGTTTAATAGCATAAAGCCAAAATTCATTAAGCCAATGACTAAGACATTGATTTCTACTTGAAGCTATTGCTCCTCATTTTAATAACTAAAAATGGTCATGAGTTTGCATAACTCTTATCTCTTTGGGATAGACCCAACATAAAATAAATTGAGAACATATAGAAAGCATAGATTCATAGAAATATGCATAAAATAAGACATGGATCTATGAATCATGAGCATCATAACATAGAGATTGAATACATAGATTATTAGTGTAAATCCTAAGCTTAACTTAGTCCATTAATGCTTGTTAAAGGGTTCCAGACTTATAAGATTTTAGCTAAGTATTCAGACTTCGTGTTATTTAAGCCTTCGTAGGTTGGCGACTCTATTTCATGAACCTCATTACCTTAAAGTAATGATTTTTAGGTTGAATCATGATCAAGAATGTCAGTGGGTGTTCTCGGACAAGTTTCAAATTTTTCAGACTTTGTTTTGCTCAGACTAGTGGATCGATATGATCTCAACGCGTTGCAGCCCATTGCATCGATGAATATTTTCATCCAACTCCCAATGCAAGTTCTAGTGAACCTATGCCAACTCGACCCAGTGTGTTGACCATCGTGTCAATGCCAATGATGCGGCGCATGTATCTGTGCATCGTTAGGTCAGTTTTTTGTATTAAAAAGCCGCATCCTCGGGGGTATTTGGGTTATTTTCCGATGTCTATCATCCATAAAATACAAAATTTAACCCTTCTAAGAGAAAAAACTATTCATTCCTCAAAAGTTGCTCTCAATAACAAACCCTAAGAGATGTTAAATTCAATTCAAGGCTCAAGAACTTACCATCAATCTTTCAAAATTTAATTGTTAAGCTATGTCAAGTGTTCATCCAAGTGTCCCTTCCGATCATGTAGTTCAAAAATCTATTTTTAAAATTTCAAGTGTATTTATTTCAGGAATTTCATGTTGGGTTTGATTATATTCATGATTAATTAGGTTTCTAATCCCTGTTTTGTTACAAGTTCAGGTGGAGTTATTTGATATATGTCTAGAAATATGTGAATCCATTCTAAACACTTGAATTTGTAAATATGGATTTGAATTATGGTTCCTATATGTGCTTAGTGTCATGTGCATGGATTATGTGCTCCAAGTGTTTATAAATATGCTAATATAACTTTACTAGTGTAAGAATATCATGCTATTATGTGATCTCACTCATGTACAGGCTCATGTATATCAATTGTTTGGTAAAATGTCTATATGAATGTATCGTAAGTTAGCAAGTATTGTATGCTACTAAATTCAAGCAGTATTTTACCTACATGCTATCGAGAACTAGGGTATTTAATACTCAAAAAACTTAACTGTTTACTAAAGCTATAGTATTTGTAGAATAGTTTTAGTAGTAATCAATAATAAGTTTCAGTTCAATGTTCAGTTTAGAACTTAGTATTATTCAGTTCAAAACTCAGTAGACTCAGTCAGTTCACAGAATTCAGTTAGTAATTAGTTCAGTAATTAGTGACCTCATTCCAATTTAGTAAGAATAAACGATCAGTAACAGTTTAGTCAGGCCTAAAACAGTTTAGAAATCAGTTTAGTGTCTTTCAGTTGGGAGTAAGATTCAGCACTGAGCGAGCCTAGGGATTAGGGCTCATCTATTAGCTATGACTGGGTACCAAGAAGCAATCTCTAAGTTCCAGAACTACGTAACCAGTGTAGGTTATGACATGTCACTCGTTAGATAGGACTGACGTACTCAGGGATTACCCACTAGTTAGGACTGATCTCAGGGGTCATCCACTAGACTAGGACTTACCCTATGACTAGTTCTCTTTACCTATGGAACAGTACTAACACTCTTCCAATTAGGGTTACAATTTGGACCCTAACTCAGTTATCTTATTTGGGGCATGCAAGTTAGATGATTACCCCCCAATCTCAGTTTGAAATTTAATCTCAATATAGAATTTAGTTCAGTTCTACAGATTTGGGGTTGTCAGATACTATCACTCTACTCAGTATAGAACCCAGACTAGTTCTTCAGAATTAGAACTGTCGGATATAGTTACTCAGTTTTTAGTAATACAGTATTAGTAAATTTAGATATCAGTAAATAGCAATTCAGAACTCAGTATCCAGTGTTATCATGATCATAGTTACAATTTACGTATTCATAAATGTACTCTCATTCAGTTATACTCATGTTATTAAGTCAATATTGTTCATGCATATAAAGCCATGCATCTCATCCTACCTTACTTAGCATACTAGTACATTCAAAGTACTGATGAAAACCTTTCCTTTTGTGTTATGATGTCTTAAATCATAGGTTAAGATGCACGAGCTCCCAATCCTACGTAGCAGCCCGATCTATCAGCGGCTGACTTAGTGGTGAGTCCTCATTGTTTGAGAACAAACATATTATTTCAGTATTTCATTACTCAATTTATTATAGGTAGTCGGAGTTAGTTGGGGACTTGTCCCATCAACTCCTTATTCAGATAGTAGAGGCTTTTCAGACTAGATTATTTTTAATAGATGTATTAGGATTCAGTATTTACTTTTAGTTTGAACCTTATGGGAAGTTTCCTCCTAATTTCTACAGAATTATAGAATTATTATTTAGTTATTGCAATAGGAACCAGTCATGGTTTAGCGTGTGATCCCTCGGGATTATGCGCACTGTGTAGCTTTTGAGGTATAAAATTGAGGCATTACAAACTTTTTATCAGATCCTAAGGTTCAATAGAGTCCTAGGAAGTTTGAAATCCACATCTAGTAGAGTCTTGTGCGTGGGTGTGCAGTGCGCCACACTTTGGAAAGGAGGCTATAAGATGGTTTAGGAAAAGTTTCCCTTCTTTCAATATTTATGTTGTGTGAGAGAGCATGAGATCAAGCTAAATTCTTAGTCCAATCTTTTTATTCCTTCTGGTTATAGAACATGCCTCCCAAAAATACTAATAAAAGGAGAACTAAAAATCAGTCATCTCCTCAGCTCGTTCAGGCAGATCTCCTAGACGAGTATGTCTCCCACATAAAATTAAGAGATGCGTTCACTACTTTAACCAATTCTATAGTTGCTTAGAACAACCTATAGACTATTGTCCTATTTAGGATTTTTATTTACACTTAAAAGAGTGAGGAATAGGAGCGTAGGAAAAATAAAAGGGCTAGAACAAATAATTCTAAGCCAAAATCAGGGGGTAGTAACTGCTCCCAATTCCATCAAAGATTCTCAGCCCCTATTCCACTTTTAGTCAAGGCACCAATACCAATGTTTAGGAATAGCAGTCGAGATGGAGCACCAGGCTCTAAGTCATAAGGTAGTGAGAAGGGTGTTCGTACTAATCCACTCAACAGATAATGTGGTAAGAATGATAAGCGAGTGTGTAGAGAAGGCAGTGATATTTGTTTTAGGTGTGGCAAGCCAGGCCATAGAGTTAGAGATTTTCCTCAGTCAGGTTCACAGGGTTATTCTAACCATCCTTAAGCTCAGTCTGGTTGTCCATATTGGCAGGGTTCCACTTCCGGTGCCGCCAGTGGGCAATGCCCAAACATGTTTTAGGCACATCAGTCCAGACAAGATATGGAAGGTTCTCTTGATGTGGTCACTAGTATGTTACAGTTCTCCTATTTATATGTTTATGCCTCTTCAGATCCAGGAGCTTTTTTTTCTTTTGTAAATCTTTCCATAGCAGTAAATTTTAAGGTTATACCAGATATTAATAAGACCTTTCTCAGTCTCCACCCCAGCGGGTCAATCTATTATAGCCGACGGGTATATAGGAACTGTCCAGTTATGATATCTTAGAATGTTAGGCCTTCATATTTTTGTAGTAATGTCAGTATGTGTAGAAAGGCAGTGGGAGAGGTTGATGACCAACCCGTCCTTATCTCAGTGGAAAGCTTTGTACTTCAGCTATCACGATAACTACTCATGCCTTACATGTCAACTTTATGATCATAGCTCATATTCGTGAACATAAAAAAAAATCATCTACGCCTACAGTTCCTAGTGTAAGGAGTTCCAGTTCACCTAGTGTTACGAATCATGTTCCATGAATACAGAAACTCCAAAATTAGTTCATGTAGGTCATGACTCATTTATTTATGGCATGCTTTACAGTATGCTCAATTCCCATGACTTATGCTATACTCCTAAGGATCAGATAAATTTATATTTCATTATGTAAATCCTCAATTTAGATCTCTTGATAAAATACAGGATGTTAATGTCCTATTCCTCAAGCCTCAGTTAAGTGTAAAGTTTTTTATAGTGCCATTCATGCTTTAGGTCCTTCTGTTTTAACCTTCAGTGAACTCCTTTTATGAAATAATATAGCAATGAGCAGTTTCTTAGAAGGGAGAGAGTAAACATTTCATGTTAAGAAAAGATTAATGCATGCTAGTTTTACTCGAGGCTGTAGTTATGAAGATAGGCTTGAAAGTCATGTTGATGTGTAAGTGTATAAATGCATTTTGGAGATTTGAGTAGGCTTGAACATAAGTGGATAATTCAATCCAGATCAGACCTCAGTAGGTAGAGTTATCAGAACCCAGTATTCAGTTCCTATACAGTCTCAGTTACAGTCTTAGTTATGATCTCAGTCACAGTCCCAGCCCAGTAATCATATCAGTAACTTAGTTCAATTTCAAATTTTCTTGACCATAGCATACAATTATCAGTTATTCAGTTACAGTGTTTCAATACCTCGATTTACAGAAAATTTTAGAATCATGTTATATGCTTTGTCTTGCATTCTCAAATAATACAGTTTTCATAAATTTAAGCTTAGTTATCTCCTGTTACACAGTCCTTCCTTTCCTCATATGTATAATACTCATAGTTTTAGTCTAGTTATTCAGAATATGTACAGTTCAATATTACATGACCAATTATTCAACTATCAGCCATTTAGATAATCAGATAAGTTAGTAAGTGTATGCACTCATGATTAGCACCTATGTGAATATTTTTGGTAGTCTCAGGTAATGTGTTGTACTAAGGTTGACAGTATAGTTAAGAGAGTATTCAAGGGATATATCTAAGCTAGAAAATTTATAGTTGCAGTGCTTAAAGCTTAGTTACTTCATCTTAGATAATGTTTCGTAAGACCTGACTCATATTACAGAATTTTAGCTAAGACATAATTATCTTATTCAGATATTTTATTCAGCCATGCCAAGACTCCTTCCTCCCTAAAGCCACTAGAAATTTATTGAAAGAATGTCAAATAATGGCTCCTATCGAATATAAGTTGTTAGCATTAGTAAGTCCGTAAAACCAGCAATTCAGTTTATCAGTTAGGCAGATAATGTTTGAATGGTTGGTTTTCCCATCCTTCCATCTAGTCACACTATCTGAAGTCTCATGAATATAACAATTCCAAGATTGAGAAACCATGTGGTTGGGAGTTTAGCTCAGTTTAGGTTCCATGCCTCAATTTCAAATCCCTAATATGCAGTGACGATTCAGTTTGTAGGTTCCCTGTGCATCATCTCAAGTTTTCCTCATTATCTCAGCTAAGTCATCATTCTTCAGGGGACATAATGTCCAAAGGAGAGATGCACTATAATAACGAGAGTTTTCATGACCTAATGTAATGACCCGATTTGCTAAACCAGAATGTTAAACGGTGGTCATGACGCCAAGGGACCACAAGCTAACCCATGACTAATATATGTACCTATATACTGCATAAGATAACTAAATAATGCGGAAACATACACTGAAAAGACAAAAGGTTTGATCATGAACATAATTGAATAACGTAACATCTGTGTGGGGTAATAGAATACCCAAAACAAAATTAAAGTCTAAAAAATTATAGACTATATCTAGTCTGCATCTATTTTTAAAGCCTCTACTATCTGAAAAATCTGAATAAGGAGTTGATGGGACATGTCCCCAACTAAATCTAACTAATAAGCAAATCAATGAGATACTAGAAAATCATTATGTCCTCGAAGGATGAGGACTCACTTCTACTCTAACTGTTGAATCTAGAATCTACTGCTGAGCTGGAACTCGTGTCTCTGAACCTATGGTGTAACATAAAAAGAAAGCACCATTGCACGAATGCATCAGTACATATGTACCGAGTATACATGTGAGGTAGGCTATATGCAAGGGTTCACAAGCATGAATAATGCTAACTTAATGCCTAACATAAACGTGAGAATACATGCATAAATACGTAACTGTAACTGGCAACGTGATTTCGTGATTTATGAGTCTGTATACTAATAACGTGACATGCTAGTAACTGATATAACTGATAACATGAAGGACTATATATGAATAATGATGATAACATGGGTGAATGTATCTGAGTATAACTGATAACGTGGGTGACTGTAGCTGACAGTCCTGAATCTGATGGAACTATCTGAGTTTCCTACTGTATTAGAGTTGACTATGTCTAACAGTCCTAACATCTGAAGAACAATATGAGTTCTATTATTGAGACTGATTAACTGTATCTAACAGTCTTGATTCTGTAACATGAAACTGTGGGAAGTAGTATCTAACCGATATGCCCCAAATGTGTTATAATAGCTAAGCTGGGGTCCAATCTATGCCCTGATTGGAAGGGTGTCAATACCACACCACTGGTAAGGACAATATGTAAGTAACTCTCGTATAACAGGTAGCTCTAGCGAGAACGGTGGGAACCCTCACATAACAGGTTAAGCCACCTTATCTACCCTCATATAGCAGGCTACGATGTCTTAATCTATGCTGGCTACATAGTTCTGGAACGCAAGGATTGCTTCTAGGAATCACACCCTCATATAACAGGTGATTTACCCTCCTTGGGTTCACTCGGTGCTAATTTCTACTCCCATCTAAATGGACACTGAACATGATTTACTTAACTGAATTGAGCATGGACTGAGTTACTGAATTTCCATGGCTGATGGAATACTACTGATATCTGACAACTGACTGAGTTATGAGATCATGAAGATTTTTCCTGAGTCATAAGATTATATAAAGTCTAAAAGTTCATAGCTTTACTAAGAGTATCATGAAAAAGAATGACTTGGATCTAGGCACACAACTAATATTTTAGGTTCAAGTACCTCCAGGACTCGATAGAAAGGAACTGACATAGCATAATTTACTTGAAGACTTGACTAACGTCATAATACATATTACATTCATAGGAGTATTTCATCAAACATGTAATAGGCATGATCTTGTACATACATGGGAATTTTATGATATCATGCTAGTTAGAAAATTTTCCTTCATCTAGGCATTTAATCAAACATATCGTAGGCATAGTACATGTAATGCACATCATACAACAATTAAACATCATTCTTCAATTCCAATTCCATCATACAAGGTTTTAGTCATGAGATATCGTAAATCGTTTTCTATATTAATAAACCCACATGGAATTTTCATCAAATTATGGAATAGAAATCAATTCCTCATTTATCAACATGAAAGAGAACATATAAAGCATGAAAACATGAAGAAAATCCATAACTTGTAGTTAAAAAGGATTCTTGGACTTCATGGATGAAAGGAGTCCATGAATGAACACTATGCATACATTAGATTGTGATTTTGTGAGGATTGGTGGAGAAACCTTCTTGAAATTTGACCTTCTATGAAAACCCTAGCTTTAGTTCTTGAGAGTATTTGAGAAAAACATCAATACTTTAGATGAATAAGGGCTAAATCTCGTGTTTGGAAGGTTATATGGGGGGGGGGGGTAACTGACCCTTTTAACCCTGGACACATAATTTAATTTTTCAGTAAAATTTCTCAATTTAGGCCCTTTGCGCTACAGGCGTTATCGCACCATGGCACTGGAAACTGACAATTGAGAAATTGCATGGTGGCGCAATGTAGAGCTATCGCGTTGCCACCTTGTCTATGACCTGGAAGTTTGGCGTGATGCACCAGTATCGCAGAACAACACTGGAATTTGACAATTGCTATTTGATCTATCTCTGCGACGCACTGAAAGCTCAGGTCAAACGCTATATCGCTAAAAAAGCTTTAACTCTTTTTTCGGCTGTCGGATTCGGGCAAATTATATATCGATGGAAAGATTATTCAATTTCCCATGTGATAGAAAATGAAAATTTTGGAAAAAACACAGGTATAAGAATGAATTATTTTTTTAAAGCAAAGTTCTAACATCCTTGAGATGATTTTCAAGCTAAGAAAAAGTACAGGTATTATACCTAAACCTTCCATCTTCTCTCCATGTAGAGAATCTAGTTTAGAGTAGGGGGTACTCATAGGTGGACCCTAAGTTCCAATCTTAGCTGTAAGTCATGTATTTAGGGGCTCGGTTCAGTTCATGATATTTAGTTCATGTATCACATTTCAGTCTAATTATGTTCTCATGTTCCCGTTCATGCATGTTTAGTAAATGATCTCAGGTTCATCAGTATTCTCAGCTTAAAGTAACAGTCTTCCTTAGATTTTCTTAGTCCATGTTCAGTTATAGTTATAAACTTTGTGCCCATTACCATTGCATATTCATTCATGCATTCATGAATCAGTTCAGTCATGTACTCATGCATCAGATATGCATGTTCAGTTTGAAATATCAGATTATTAGATGCTTCAGTCAGGTGTTCCATGTATCAGATATGCAGGTATTATGTGTAAGCTCAGTTTATCAGTATTCTCAGCTCAGTATTAAGACTTAGTGTTATTTTAGCCTTTGTAGGTTGACGACTCTATTTCACGACCCTCAAAACCTTAAAGTAATGACTTTTAGGTTGAATCATGATCATGAATATCGGTGGGTGTTCTTGAATTAGTTTCAGATTTTTTGGACTTTGTTTAGATCATATTTGATAGCTCAAACTAGTGAATAGATGAGATCTCAATGCATCGTGTCGTCCATCACATCAATGAATATTTTCCCTATCTACCAATGAAAGTTTCAGTGAATTGACGCGTTGTGTCGGCCATCGCATCGATGCCAACGATGCGGTGCGTCAGTCTGCAGGTTGCTAGGTCAGTTTTTAGTCATTAAGAAACTACTTCCTCAAGGGTATTTAGTTTTTTTTCCCACATCTATCAGTCCTAAAACACAAAATTTAAGCCTTCTAAGAGAAAAAACTATTCATTATTTACAAGTTGCTCTCAAGAACAAACCCTAAGAGATTTTAAATTTAATTCAAGGCTCAAGCAATTACCATGAATCTTTCAGAATTTAATTATTAAGCTATATCAAGTGTTCATCCAAGGGTACCTTCCACCCTTGGAATTCAAGAATCTATTTTTAAAACTTAAAGTGTATTGTTTTCATGAATTTCATGTTGGGTTTGGTGATATTCATGATTATAATGATTAATTGGGTTTCTAATCTATGTTTTGTTACAAGTTTAGGTGGAATTATTTGATATATGTCTAGAATCATGTGAATCCATGCTAAACCCTTAAAGTAGTGGATAGGGATTTGAATTATGGTGTCGATATGTGGTTAGTGTCATGTGCATGGATTATGTGCTCCAAGTGTTTGTAAATAAGCTAATATGACTTGACTAGTGTAAGGATATCATGCTATTAAGTGATCTCAATCATGCAATGCTAATGTATATCAATTATTTGGTAACATGACTAGATGAATGCATCGTTAGTGAGCAAGTATTGAATATTACTAAATTCACTCACTGTTTTACCTTCATGCAATCGATTCCTGGGGGTATTTAATACACGAAAAACCTAGCATTTTACAAAAGCTATAGATGTTACAGAATAGTTTCAGTAGTACTCAATAATCAATCTCAGTTCAGTATTTAGTTTAAAACTCAGTAGTATTCAGTTCAGAACTCAGTAGACTTAGTCAGTTAATAGAATTCAGTTAGAAATTAGTTCAGTACTCAGTGACCTTAGTCCATTTCAGTCAGATAGCACGATCAGTAACAGTTTAGTCAGGCCTAGAACAGTTTAGAAATCAGTTCAGTGTCTTTAAGGTGGAAGTAGGATTCAGCACCGAGCGAGCCTAGGGATGAGGCTCTCCCATTAGCTAATACTGGGTCCCTATAAGTAGTCTCTCAGTTCCAAAACAATGTACCTAATGTAGGTTATGATATGTCACTCATTAGATAGGATTGACGTAATCAGGGATCACCCGCTAGTTAGGACTTATCTCAGGGATCACCCACCAGACTAGGAATGACCCCAAAGCCAGTTGTCTTTACCCGTGGCACGGTACTGACACCCTTCTAATTGGGGTTATAGATTAGTCCCCAACCTAGTTATCTTATTAGGGCATGTGGGTTAGATGATTACCTCTTACAGTCTCAGTTTCAGATTCATTCTCAGTATAGAACTCAGTTCAGTTCTATAGATTCAGGATTGTCACATACTATCACTCACCTCAGTATAAAACCCAAACCAGTTCTTCAGAATCAGGACAATTAGATACAGTAACTCAATTATCAGTAATCCAATATCAGTAAACTCAGATATCAGTAAATCAGTGATTCAAAACTCAGTATCAAGTGTTATCATGATCTTAGTTACAGTTTATGTATTCATGTTTGTACTCTCATTCAGTTATACTCATGTCATTCAGTCAGTATTGTTCATGCATATGAACCCATGCATCTTACCCTACCTCATTTAGAATACTAGTACATTCAAAGTACTGACATATACCTTTCTTTTGTGCTATGATGTCTTATATCATAGGTTCAGACGCACGGGCTCCCGATCCTACTTAGCAGCCTGATCTATAAGCGGCTGACTTAGTGATGAGTCCTCATAGTTTGAGGACAAATTTATTATTTCAGTATTTCAGTACTTAGTTTTTTCTGTAGTCAGAGTTAGTTGGGGACTTGTTTCATCAACTCCTTGTTCTGATAGTATAGGCTTTTGAGACTAGAGTATTTAAGAGAGATGTATTTGTATTAACTTTTCAGTATTTAGTATTTACTTTCAGTTTGAACCTTATGGCAAGTTTCTGCCTAATTTTTGTATAATTACAGAATTATTTTTTAGTTAGTACAGTAGGTAAAAGTCATGGGCTATATTGTGATCCATCGGTATTATAAGCACCATGTAGCGCTTGAGGAATAGACTTGAGACGTTATAATTGGATTACTGTGACATTATTGCTCCTAGTTTGGAGGGTTGAAACATGGACAGAAATTGCCTAGAGAACTAGATAATTAGGCATAGGTATGACTTGAATACATATAACATTGGTAGAAGATCCTCTTTAAATTGAAGTACGAGGAGTTTGCTAGAATAGGAATAGATTTACCATGGCTCTTCCCTGAAACTTGCCACAATGAGAAAATTCAAAAACTACCTTAATCCACCATCTCCCCCTCAAATCAAAGTCACAATCCTAGACTTGCGGACATATCCTCTCATTAAAATCTATAACCACAACCCTCTGCCCAAACTAGAAATCACTATATACATGAATTTTGGGCTTTCCCTAATACACTATTATGGAAAAGTACTAACTTCTTACTATGACATTCTTCCTAGGGGAACTACTCTGAACTTCATCTAGCCTTAAAGCTTGTACTCTAACTTCTCTACCTTTCAACCTTAGTTTGGGAATGAATAGTGAATCCTTTTGAAAGAATACAAAATTTTTAAGGGTTAAAAAATGAGTTATGAAAAGATTGGATGATATATAGGACATAAAAATACTAAAATTAGCTCTAAAACACTTTTACAATGATGTACCATCGACAAATGAAGGCAGTTTCGCGGTGCCAAGGTGAACCTCCAGCTCCACAGTGTAATACGCAATACGAAGCAATAACTTTGCAACATAAAGCCCAGTGCGAAGCTAAGGCAGCGAGCCCTCGCGGGCTCCTTCATGGGAGGAAACCTGTGCTAACCCACCCCTTCGTGATCTACGACCTATTTTCCATTCCCAAACTTACCACAATGCATTGGAATTATATTGAGGCACTCTTCACTCAATCTAGAGATCACGTAGGCTCATTGTATGCATAATTTAGAGTCTAGAATTACTCAGGATATTTAAATCTCATTGCTCCAAGACTAATTCTCATATACATATATATATCAAAATTTTCCACTCAACTTCTCATAAGTTATCAACCTAGGCTATTTCACACATTGTATTAAGCCTACTTATTTATTCCAAGAAATCATGCATCACAGTTCTTGAGCATACATCTTATCACTATGATCAACATCTAAATCTCAAGTTTAGTGTATCATAAATCATGTACAATTGATGAAACATGCCACATACTATCCTAGTCTATCGAATAGAGAAATCAACCTAAATCTCTTATTTCACTTAACTTCGGCCTGCATGTTCATCTTCTCCGCAACATTACTACTACACCTTATAATTTACTATACACCTTCCCACATGTTATACTAGTTTACCACTACTAGAGAAAAAGGAATCAATGTGGTAAAGTCACATAATGAGGATAATTGATCTTAATCTTCTAATATAACCCATTACGATCTTATTAGCATACTCTACTTTCTCACACCATATCTACTTGCCCATGTATACATCCCAACTAACTTCAAGATTCTATAAAAACCAATGAGTCTCTACTTATAACATATTAGATAATCTACCCATTTTCATTCACAACCTATAAATGATTTACACAACCACCTTAACTATCCATTCTGATCTCTTTCCCGATTTAAATAAATATTTATCATAGCTAACCACTCCACTAATTACCATACAACTTAGAATTCTTCTTACAATATTGGACAATCACCATAAAAGGGGATACCAACCTCTAACTCAATTGTTACACAACTAAAATACCTTTATCACTCCAAATTTACCTAGACTCTAACTTCTAAACCTACGGCTTTATATCACTAATGCTGGGAACATTTTACTAATCATAGGTTGTAACACTTTAAATTACTACCTCTAAACATTATTCCAATATTCTACTATAAATCTCTATCCATAATTGTTACTTCTCCAGCAAAGCTTTTGAAAGGGACTGAATACACCTTTTACCCCAGGTTCAAATGCATAATTGATATAAATAGGGGTATACACTCAAATAAACATACTTTGAAGCACTAATATACTTCTCTCAAGTCCTTGTGCTATTTGATATCCCTTTCGAGGACTCAATCAAAAAGGACCACCTAATTTTGACTCTATGCTTTTGCACTTGATACCCTTGACAGTGAGGCATGTCCAATAAAGTTAGAGTAAGAAAAGAATTTGGATAATATTTGTATAGATGACCCTATAGCATAAATTAGAGTATAAAAGAATGTGAATCAAATCCTAAATGCTTGATATCCTCCTTAATATAAGTGTGGTGCACAACACACCCATAAGCAAGAATCCATTTGACACGACTTCATAGACACCCTAAGACCATGAACCATACTCTGATACCAAGTTTGTCTCTTCCCGAGGTGAGTCCCTGGTCACAACAGGAATCTCAATCCACGAAGGCCTGATAGTCCTCTTAGCATACTATCATAAGCATAATCCATAGATGAATAAAACTGCGGAATATATACGTAAATTCAAGTTGATCTTATAATCCAAATTGTATCAATAGAGTAGTGAAAATACCATAATCAAATCTAGTTAATGAAGCCTCTACCATATACTAACATTCTAGGATAAGGCTCCTGCCTAGACCTTAAACTGAAAGAATAAACATATGAATAAATTGTCTTCCAAAAGATGGATGGCACACCAACTCTATCATATCCAAATGATAAAATAATGTGATAGACCATGGGACTGTGCTTTAGAACTTGTATTATCGGGTTTCAATACTTGGAAGTATTGGTATGCAGAACTAACAATTCTAACATATATTTCCTATAAAATAATTGAAGGTATTGTAAAGACAATTTAGTTCAAAGGCTTCAAGACATTCTTATAAATAATGGACTCAACTCTTTGCTTTAGTTCTAAGCTAGATGGTTCACCATACACTCTAAAATCCCACGAGCTTTATGGAATCTGACCATAACTCGGCGCCAAGCCCCCAATCCAAGTTTGCTGCAAGATTGGATTTTTCAAAAACTTGTATACGCCCTATGTGAGTATTTCATAGCGATCCCCCATATGAGATGTCCAGATTATCCTTCCATGTAGGATAACATATCATCAATCTTGCATCGTCAAAACACGATTTCTATTCATGAGCCCTTACACTCAAATACCTTCTTCAGGTAACCATAACTCTATTTAAGCCAAATTTTAATCCTTTAAAGCCATGCTTCATTCTCAAGATATTCATTTCTTTCATGTTAAGTGCACTCCATAATAGGTATAGTCATACCTATACTTGAAAGTCATATCATATCAAATCATGTCCATAACCCCTTTCATTCAAAATCATGATAATAATCACAAAATAATTTAGACATCACATGAAAGTATTTAATTTCAAATAGCATATAAAACTTAAGAAAAACACTCTCCTTTAAAGAATTTAAAATATGGTGGCCAATTCAATCATTTATTACATGCATTTTCTCCATTAAGACATAAAACCATTTTCGAATCATAATCAACTCTGTGAAACCATTTAAAAGAATAAATTATAATAATTAAAGAGGCATTTAAACTAAATAATTATCATCATTCATAAAATATCCCCAATACTAGTCATACATAAATCTCATGATTAATAATTTAATAACATGTTAAGACGATAAATTTCTTCATGGTAGAGGGGTTTCATATTTCGTGCTTATAAATCTTTTTTGAAACTCATACAATATACACGTATGATTATAATTTAAGTTTATGAAAAGACCTTATAGAAAATGCAATACTTTTATCAAAAATGAGTTCATAATACATGCTCTTCAAACAAATTCTAAATCCATTATATAAACATACATATAATCTTTATAGATTTATAAAATTTAAAATTTATGCCCATGCGATTAAGGATATTCCCACATACCTTTTGACTGATAAAAATCGAAGAATAAACTTTAGTTTGAAATCTACAAGTTTTAGAATTTATAGTCCCTTCTTGGTGTTATTGGGAGGAAAAGAGTGATGATTTTAGGATTTTAGTCAACTTTGGAATGAGCTTAGGGTTATATGACGGATTGGGGGAGTTATGCGGGGTCAAAGGACCTTTTTCCCTTGATTAGAGGTGTGAAAAATATGTTTTAACACCAGGGATAGAAGTTTCACACTGTGGAGCCAAAAGTAGAGAAAAAGCTTTGCCTTGTGACCCCAAATATGATGCAGCAACATTGCCTCGTGACCAATCATGCACCACCCTGAAGAGTATCTCAATAAGAGAATCATAACTTTTGATTTAGAACTCGGATTGATGAATAGGCAATTGCGTTAGAATGAGGATTTAAAGGTATTTAATTTGATATATAATGGGCCTCATAACTCATTGTATTCTAAGTGTAATGGTCATTAAAAATTGACCTAAGAAAAATCATTTACTAAAATCCAACTGGTAAAAAAGTACTCAACATAACTTTGAGCTAGGAGAATATGACTTCAATCCATCTTCGAAGATATTCCCACACTAAAGATTTTTCATTCCCGCATAAATAATATTGAAATCATAGGGTTTGGGTCTATATACATAGGAAAGATGGTTCAAACTTTAGCCCAAAAATGTGAGGTGTTACAATTGTATATGATTTATATATTATTTTTGGATTGTTCTGCTTACCAATATATTTCAAATATTGATCGTCCTTGGGAAGCTACATTTTCTCATAATGTATGTTTATTTTTTTTAGTTTATGGTCAAGCCAAGGCTTGTCACGGCCTAGAGAGTTAGTCATTAGTAGAGGCTTCATAGATGTAATTTGGTAATTGTATTATCATAAATTTTTTGAGATAATATGGTTGTAAGTTTTCCTTGAGTTTTATTTTATCTTCTGCACTTTTGTTTGATATGAAGTATGCTTATGATAGTATGCTAACACATCTCTCTATCCATCATAGTTCAGGATATCCATTGTGGCAATGACCCCGACTTGGGTAGTGACAAGCTTGGTATCAGAGCACGGTTTAGGGTGCTAGGGTTTCTACAATACTGTCACGACCCGAGTTGGGTACCTAGCCATGATGAGCTTCCCGAACCATGAAGGCCCGAGAGCCCTTCTAACCTGCAATCACATACACCATTCAATAAAAAGATGAAATATGGAAATACATAACAAAATGGAATTATGGTCAACTTTTATTTCAAACTGTTCAATACTAAAATGAGTTCATAAAGATCAACAATATCTAACGAAAGTCTGCAACATCTCTACTAACTGAAAATAACCTCTATCTGAAGACTAGGACAAGGCCCCCAGTTAGACCATAAATCAAAATAAAATAACAATGACACATACATTAGGCCTTCTGAAATAAGGGAGGCTCACTAACTACAAATCTCTTAACAATCAATCTACTACTTAGTGGGACCCCGAGATTTATGTCTCAAACCTTGAAATATAAGAGGTCAATACAGATGTACTGGTACGCAGAGCAATCCAAAATAATGTATTTATATATAACATAAGTGAGAGAAATTCATAAAATATTTTACATATCATGTATGAAAACACATGGGCATATTTTAAATTCTTTGAAACATTTCTTTGAATTTATGAATCACTATTTATGTTACTTTTGAGATAGATGGTACACCCTACAATTTGTAATTCGTTGGGCTATATGGAATCTGCCCTTGACTCTGCGGCCAAGCTCCCAATCAAAATTTGCCGCAAGGATTGGAGTATCTATAAAGGGGACACGTAAGATCAGACACCACGATGCCAAAATCCCCAACCAAATCCACAAGTTATGGCAGTGCACAAGATCATAAAGCCGGGCTCCTAACCATAGTCCCAATGTGGGATGACATGAATCAAGGTACATAAGATCACAAAGCCGGGTACCATAATCCCTATGTCAGCAAATCATGGTTTCTAGCATTGAGTCTTCCAACTCATACTTTCTTCAGGTAACCATCTAATTATCTTTAATACCATTTTTAGTCTGTACTAAACATCTATCTTTCTGAAATCAAATTCTGAAAATCTAAGTAAAATTCAGTATTTTAGTCTTTTTAGAATTTGTTATGGCATTCATCTATTTGGTATCGTCATACCAAGACTTGCAAGTCGTATCTCTAAGCAATAAAATATCAAGTTCCAGTTTCTTCATTCAAAATATAAAGTTTAGACCACCATATCATTCAAATAGTTCAACAGAATTCATATTTCAAAATATATGTAAAAGTATACAAAGACTATCTTTTCAACATTTCAACAAATATGGGGTGGTCAAGTATTTTGTAACAAACCATGCAATCTCTTTGAATCACCACTTTTTATTTGTATAAGAAAGAATCACCCTCTACTTAGTTTATATCCAAAATCCATGCTTAAGAATAGTAGAGACATTTGAATCATGCTTCTCAATATGAAATTGAATAATGCACAACATATGGAAACAAGGGGTTTTATAACAAGAGAGGGATTATAATTCTTTATGCTCTCAATTCAAGTTTCAACAATCAAACCACCTGTATACATACATACATATATATATATATATATATATATATTGAGTTTAAGGGGGAAGGCCTCAAGACCAAAATGTTATTATCAAGAATGATTCACAGTGCATAATTGTAGTTAAAATATCAATACCCTTTCGTAAATCTATGATTTCTTAACATTTAAATGTTATTTAAACAATTTCATCATGCCCATTTAGATTAGGAAAATCCCATGTACCTTAGGTTATAAAGTTTAATGAATAATACTCGACTCTTGATTTGTTCCTTGGAAATATTGGACTTTAAGGATTGATTTTCTTGATTTTATGTTCTTGGAGGAAACCCTAGTTTGATCTTATTTTTTAGAGTGAAATAAGGAATTTTTGATGTTGTATAACTGATAATGATTGATTAATAACGTTTAGAGAGTAATTAAATCCATTGGGGAGGTTTTCAGAAGAGGAAAAGTACCAAAACACCCCTTTTAAAACATCTTACCATAGATACTTCAAATTTTGCCCGGCGACTTGGTTGGCGGACCGTCAGGTGGGTGGCGGACCGTCAGGTGGGTGGCGGACCATCACCTCAACCGTCAGTTCAGGTCCAATGATTGAAATCACTATTTTTGGTGTGACGGATGGCGTGACAGTCCTTCAGGCCGGTCATCGCACCTTCGGCAGTTTGATACCTCTCTGTAAAACAAACATAACGTTTTACCCCGGCATCGGGTTAAGGTAAAACCAGTTATGTTGGAAAGAAGACTCAAAGACCTTTCAGTTTAAATATAGTATTACCTATAATTCATTATATAAAAAAAGTTATGGACGTTGTAAGTTGACCCAAGTTTAGACGCTCACCAAAACTCAATTGATACGAAATCGTTCAACTCGTCCTTGAGTTAGGGGACCTCTATGATCTCAATTCATGCTAAAGTAGATTACCATACTAAATTTGAATAGGATTATTGGATTTTGTAACTATTACTCATAGGAATGACGGTTTACATTCTAGCCCAAAATGTGAGGTGTTACATTATCTCCCTCTTTGGATCATTCATCCCCGAATGATGGGTACGGTCTTTTGAAGCTCTAAAATTGTGGAATAAAGAACGTAACATCGCATTGAAAAATTTTCCTCAACAAAATATGCAAAGTCATCAAAAGAGCTTCATGATAACCCATTATGAAAGGAGTAAGCTCGAAGCATGAGGTAATGAAACTTTACATAGGGATGACCTTGTACATGAGTTCTATGTAGCATTATTATCATCACATAAGACATGAGTTTATTTGGTGATCATAGGCCTTATTTACTTTGGTACTAATCGTGAAATGAGACTTCGCGGGAGATAGGATTTAGAAGCATTCTCTACCTTATAAGATAGAATGAATGGACCTTAAATTTAGAGACACTATTCATCTATGCCCCCAATATTAATCATCATGCTTCATCATTTCTAACTTACAATTCTCCCATAACACATCTAACCCCAAGAATTGTGTCCCGCCTTATAATACCTCTATGTTGATGCCCAACTCGGGGGAAAGAGGTTCTAACTTAAACTACGGGACCTTGTACTCTAAATCACATTAAGAAATCACCTCACCTTATCACTATAATCCCACAACCTCAAGTCTTAATTTAAGGAATACTAACCACATGGCACATTGGTTTGTGTTTTCATCAATCACAAAATTTAAGCCTATAATTACTATATCCCACTTCAAGGATCTCTCTACTAAGACCAGAAAATTCAATTATTCTCACAAAGACTTTATCCACATATCTCCTTCCTAACTATTTCGAATAACAAAAGTTCATCTCCTTCTTTCCCCCTTCTCCTATAACTTTAGCTAAAGAAATCACACCAAAATATCCATCTTCAAAAACATCTACTCCCCCACCTAACACACTACCACACTTTCACAGCCACCATCATACTGACATATGGAGGGTCATTGAGGGACCCGAGTCTAAACATCATGAATGGATGTAACACTTGTCAATTCATAGCCCATACTTATTGCACTACTCAAAGAGGACATGAAGTGAAAATACGATAGAATAGACACGGAGCACTTCAGATATCAATCATATATCAAATGTCTAGATCATAAGTAATGGTCGTTCTAGAAACAACAACAAAAAATGATTTCTTAGGACATACTACGGTGAGAAACATGGTTACACATATCTCATGATTTGTATAACATAAGGTCGTAATTCATAAAGTCAACAATTGAGAAAAAAATTAACACTTGAAGATATTGCTTCTCATTATCAAAGCTGAGATAGTCATAAGTTCACATAACTTTATAACTTTGGCTATTCCGACATAAAATTATTCCGTGACATATAGAAACATGTTTTCTTAGGACCAAGCATGTTGTTAGTCATAGGTTTGGATCATGAGTAACATAACATATGGCTTAGATACTTGGAATATTAGATCGCTCAAGGACATTATTGTTGCTTGTCGTGATATCGGAACATGACATGAGTAACATAGAGAACTCAATCCTTAGGCATAGGCAAGACATGAATACATAAGACATTGGTAGAAGTCCATTCAAATCAAAGTAAGAGGATCTTGTTTGAATACGAATTGATTTAACATGATTCTAACTTGAAAACTTGACACCACAATAAAGAATTTGTGAGCTACTTTAATCCATCATCTCCCCCTTAGATCAAAATCACCCTCCTAGACATTGAGAATATAACCTCTCATCAATCTATAACCACATTTCTCAATACAATAGGGGATATCGGTATACACACTAACACAAACTTCCTTCAAGAATTCTACATAAAGAAACTAAATTCTTTCTGGTTCATCCTCCTTCAGGGATACTAATCATAACTTCCTCTAACCCCAAAGTCACCAACTTATGACTAACATTATTATGGGCATGGACATCTACGCTTCTAAACATGTAACACTCTATCTTCAACTCTTTAGAATACTCACAATACACCTCTAATCACATAACTTACAATTTAATTAATTTTATAAAACCATACCCATGGCTCATATTGCCTATCTATATTTCCTCAATTCAACTCTAATGAACACCGTATAACAACTCACCAGACTTCTCCATACTATAATATCAAGAAAACAAACTAGGTACGCAAAACACATACACATAAATGCTAAACTTTCCTTTTTATGCATACTCTAAAGGCATTGCTTTCCAAGAACACTACTTGAAATTTTCACTATCCTCTATTGTCATCAACCTACAACTCACAGTCTTATGAGAATACACATCCTCACTCCTTATCACATAAAAATCCACTCTCCACTACTTTACATTTTAACATTAGACTATTAATCACATAACTTCTATCATAAAATATTACCTTAACACCATACTACCGGGGGGTGCAACTTATTCCTATATATTTATGCCCTTACCCACTTAATTACTCACCCAAAATTCATCAATTAAAATTGGTCCTCATATACACATATACCTCATAATTACCACTTAAACTTTTCAGAAATTATCAACCTAGACTCTTTCACAAATCACATCAATCCTACAAATTCATTCCCACAAAACATACATCATTAATTTTTAGCTACTATTATTACCACCACATTCAACATCTGAAGTTTTCAAGACTATAGTATAGCAACAATCATGTACCACCAATAAAACATGCAACATCTTATACTAGTCCATCAAACTGGGAAATTCAACCCAAATACCTCATTTAACCTAGATACTATCTATAATCAAATCCCTTACATGGCATTACTACTACACCTCAAAATATACTACATGCCTTCTCACCAGCAGTACTAGTTTACAACTACTAGAGAAAAGAAAATCAAGGGGTAAAGTCACATAAGATGGATAGTTGATCTCAATCTTATCAACATATTCTAACTTTTCACATCATATTTACTTACCTATTCGTATATCAAAATGACCTTTAAAATCCCATAAATGATAATGATTCTTTACCTACAACTTATTGACAAATCTATTCCTTCTCCATTTACAACCTATAACTGATTTCTATATCCACCACAACTATCCATTCTGAGATTCTTCCCTATTTTGAATAAATAAAAAAACCAAAGCCAAACACTTTCTCCACACACCACCATACAATCGACAAGTCTTTCCATAATATTATCCAAACACCATAAAAGAGAGAGAAACACCCATAAATCAAAGATTTATACCACTAAAACTACTTATTTATGTAAGAGTCACCCTCACTCTGACTGCTAACCTAGTTACTTTATGTCACCAACTTATGGACCATATCACTACCATTAGGTCATGACACTTCAAGATATACTACTACTCAGGTGAAATATATTTCCAACATTCTACTGTACAACATTCCCTGGAATGAGAATTTCCAAAAGGACTGGATACACTTAATACCTCAGGCTGAAAAGCATGATTTCATCAGGATCAAAGTTTACACTAGAATTAATACACCTTGAAATATTAACGGACTCCTCCCAAGTCCTTGAACAATTTTATAATCTTTTATGACTCAATCAAAAAGTACCATACCATTTAGATACTAGACTTATGCGCTTGAGACACCTCAATAATAAGATAGATATGAGAATATTAGAGTTAGAAAAGAATTGGGATAACTTTACTTTTGTACGGGCAACACCATAGCACGAACTAGAGTATAAAAGAGGAACATTCTGACTCCATAGCATGAACTAAAACATAAAGAAACAAAGACATTCCTAAATGTCTTGTAGCCTCCTATTTATAAGTGTGGTACGCTTCATACCTATAAATAGGACTCTACCCAATGGAATTTTGTAGATACACTAGTAGCATGAACCATGTTCTGATACAAAATTTATCACAACCTAAGCTGGGGCCCTGGCCGTAACGAGCATCCCAACCCATGAAGGACTGAGAGCCCTTCTAACTTGCAATCACATACACCATTCATATATACGATGAAATGCAGAAATACATAGCAAAATAGAATCATGGTGAACTTTTATTTCAAACTGCTCAATACTGAAATAAGTTCATAAAGATCAATAATATCTAACACTAGTCTACGAAATCTCTACTAACTGAAAATAACCTCTATTTGAAGACTAGGACAAGGCCCCCAGTCAGACCAAAAATCAAAATAAATAATAATGACTTATACATTAGGCCTTTCAAAATAAGTGTGGCTCACCAACTGTAAATCTCTGGCTAATCAATCTACGGCTTAGCGGGACCCCAGGATTTATGTCTCAAATCCTGAAATATAAGGGATCAATATAGATGTACTGGTACGCAGAGCAATTTGAAATAATGTATTTATATATAACATAAGTGAGAGCGATTCATAAAATATTTTACATATGATGTATGAAAACACATAGGCACACTGTAAAGACTCCAAAAAATTTCTTTTAATTCATTATCACTCTTTATGTTACTTCTGAGCTAGATGGTACACCCTAAAATCTGTAATTCATTGGGATATATGGAATACACTATTGACTCGGCGGCCAATCCCCCAAAAAGTTTGCCATAAGGATTGGATTATATATAAAGGGTACACGTAAGATCACACACCAGGGTGCCAAAATCCCCAACCAAATCAACACGTTATGGTAGTGCACAAGATCACAAAGTAGGGATCCTAACCATAGTTTCAATTTCGGATAACATGAATCAAGGTACACAAGATCACAAAATAGTGTACCATAATTCCATGTTGGCAAATCACGGTTTCTAGCATTGAGTCTTTCAACTAGTACTTTTTTTTGGGTAACTATCTAACTCTCTTTAAGACCATTTTAGTCTGTTCTAAACATCTATCTTTCTGAAATAACATTCTTAAAATCTTAGTAAAAATTTTTATTTTAGTATTTCCTGAATCTTTTATGGCATTCATCTATTTGGTATCGTCATACCAAGACTTGCAAGTCATATCACTAAGCCATAAAATATCAAGTTCCAGTCTTTTCATTCAAAATATAATTTTTGGAAAATCCTATCATTCAAATAGTTCAAGAGAATTCATATTTCAAAATATATGTAAAATTATGCAAAGACTCTCTCTTTTCAAAATTTCAACAAATATGTGATGGTCAAGTATTTTGTAACAAACCATGCAATCTCTTTGAATCACCCCTTTTCATTTGTATTAGCAAGAATCACCCTCTCTTCAGTTCATCTACAAAATCCATGCTAAAGAATAGTAGAGACATTTGAATCATGCTTCTCAATATGCAATAGAATAATGCACAACATATGAAAACAAGGGGTTTTATAACAAGAGAGGGATTATAATTCTTCCTGCTCTCAATTCGAGTTTCAACCATAAAACCATATGAAAAAAATTGAGTTTACGGGGGAAGGACTCAATACCAAAATTTTATTATCAAGAAAGATTCACAATTCATAATTGTAGTTGAAATTTCAATACCCTTTCATAAATCCATGATTTCTTAACATTTAAATATTATTGAAACAATTTCATAATTCCCATGTAGTTTAGGAAAACCCCACATACCTTATATTACAAGGTTTATAGAATAGAACTCAAATCTTGATTTGTTCCGTGGAAATCTTGAACTTGAGGATTGATTTTCTTGATTTCTTGTTCTAGGAGGAAACCCTAGTTTGATCTTATTTTTGAGAATCAAAGGAGAATTTTTTGATGTTGTATAACTGATAATTTGTTATATACAAAAAGTTATGGCCGTTAGAAGTTGACCCAAGTTTTGACACTCACCAAAACCCAATCGATAGGAAAGCTTTCAACTTGTCCTTGAGTTAGGGGACCCTTATGATCTCAATTTATGCTCAACTAGATTCCCACACTACATAATGTATTAACACACTAAATTTGAATAGGATTTATTGGCTTTGGAACTATTACATGTAGGAATGACAATCTACATTCTAGCCCAAAATACGGGGTGTTACAGATACCATATCTAGTAGAGTCTTTCTTACGAGTGTATTGTGCACCACATTTATAATCAGGAGGCTACCGAGCATTTTTGAAATGTTTCCTATTCTTTTATACTCTAGATTATGCGACAATGTTGTACCTATGAAAGTTATCCAAATTCCTTCTTTGCTTAATTCTGTTAACTAAGTCTTATTATTGAGTCAATACAAATGTAAGATCTTAGATTCCTAATGAGGTAATCCTTTTTGAATGAGTCATCAAAAGTTATGAAATGGTACAAGGACTTGTAATGAGTCTATATGTATGTCAAATTGTATTGACTCAAGTGTATACCTCTCTCTTTATGCATATTTGAGAACAAGGTAAGATGTGTATCTATTCCCTTTCAAAAGTTTTGTTGTAGATGTCATTCTTAAGTGTAAAGAATCAAAATGATAGAAAAATATTTCCACTCGAGAGGTAAATAAGAAAAGGTTTTATAACTTATGAGTAGTAAGATGACACTACAGTTAGTGATATAAAACCATTAGTTTATAAGTTATCGTAAAGATAACCTTTGAGTAAATAGTGTCATTTTAGTCGTACAAAAGTTTAGTGAGGGGTGGTATGCCCTTTTATGATGATTGGCTAGTATTGTAGCGAGATTTGTAGATTGTGTGGAAGTTAGTGGAGGAAGTGATTAGCTATTATTATTATTTTTTAAAATAGGGAAGTAGCTCAAGATGGATATATATTATGGTTCTAAAATCATTTATAGTTTTTGAATAGGAGGATAGAGTAGCCAATAATTTATGATTTAGACTTCTTTGGGAAAATCTTAAAAAATATACTCATTGATGTTTATAGAATTTTGAAGGTAGTTGGGATGCATGCATGAGTACATGCATGCTATGTAGGGGAGGTGAATTTTTTATAGACCATAATGGGCTAGATTATAATGTGAAAATTGGTTTCCAATATTATGTGACTTTATACCCCGTGAGTCTCTTTTTTTGCTTGTAGTTATAAACTAGTACAACATGTGAGAAGGAATGTTATAAATTTTTAAGGTGTAGTAGTAATGTTGTGTAGAATATATGGATGTAGGCTGTAGTTAAGTTAAATAAGGAATTTAGATTGATTTCCTAATTTGATGGACTAGTATAGTATGCGATATGTTTCATCAGTGGTACATGTTTGATACTAGACACTAAGTTTGGACTTTAAATGTTGGTTATTGTGATAAGGATGTTAGCTAGTGGATAGTGATGTAATATATGTAGGGATGACTTAGTAGGCTTGATATAAAGTGTTAAAAAGCCTAGGTTGATAACTTATGAGAATTTTGAGTGGATAATCATGACATATATATGAGGACTAGTGTTTGAGCAATGAGTTTGTTACACCCGAGGTGTTATGAGGTCTAATATTATCTTAAGTGAGCCTTCATAACCCTTATCTTGAGTTTAAACATTTCAAAAAGAGTTTGGGTGCATTGGGCAATGTTTTAGGACCTAAAAGAGGTCGTGCATTGTTCAGGTGTGGGTGTGCATTAGCTTTTTATAGTGAATTAGCTTGGGAGGGCTCACTGCCTCAGCTTTGCTGCAGCTATCATGCCGCAAAGTTGGTGCTTCATTATGGGCTTCACACCGCAAAGTTGGGGTTTTACCTTTACTTTACACCATGAACCTCCCACTTTCATCAACGAGACCTTTTTAAGGTGCATTAAGATTATTTTGGTCCTTTTACGTCCAATAAACTTTCATATCTTCATTTAACCTATTCCTAGTCCTTGTAACATACATAGTTACTTGAAAGGGGTTATTCTTCTCTTCAAAACTCAACTATAGAACTATATGGTTAGGGTTCAAATTTAGAGGCTATAGGAAGTTAAGAGTAGTGCCCCTAAAGGAATGTCATAGCAAGAATCTAGTACTCTTCCTAGGATAGGTTATTAGGGAGAGACTGGCGTTTATATGTACAGTGCTACCCGTATAGTTCTGAGTGTTGTATTTATAGAGTTAATAATTAGATATGTTTTCAATGTTAGGATAGTGACCTTTGAGCCAAGGGGGAGATTATGAACTAAGGTATTTATTGAATTATATTTTGGTGGTGAGGTTCATGGAAGAGTCATGAAAAATCTACTCTAATTCTATAAAATTACTGCTACTTTAATTTAAGATGGCACTCTAATAATGTCATATGTATTCAAGTCATGCCTATTCATAAGGTCTGAATTTTCTATGCAACTTGTGTTTATGTTCTCTCATCAAAACTAGGAGAAATGACATATCTTAGCAATCCAAGCATCTAAGTATTTGAGCTCTATGTTATGATACTCATGATCCATAAATCAATATCTCACTTTACTCTTAGTTCTAAGAAGCTATACTTTATGTATGTTGCTGACTCATGTTACATTTTGTCTAGACCAAACCGAAACTATCTATGCCAATTCATGATCATTCTTAGTTCTAAGATGGAAACCAATCCTTATCATATTCCTCAAGTTTAAGATTATGGGTTTTATGTTATACAACTCATGACATATGCACTCATATTTTCACAGTTCCTAATTCTCATAACTCATGCTATGCTATGTGTATGCCTGAATGACTTTCAATTTATAATCCAAGTGGTTGTTATGTGAAACACTTCATGCTTAATGTATTGTATCTTAGGTTATAATTCAATAGTTTCCACTCCTATTACTGATGCTTGTACTCTAGTCCTTCAATGACCTTCCTTGTGTTAGATGTTAGTGATTATAGAAATATGGTAATGTCTAGATAAGAGTGCAAATGTCCTTTATTGTGAAAATTTAGATGTGACTGCTTGAGCTAAAGTGATATGTGAAGAGGACAGAGAGAGATGAACTTTTGTTATGTGAAATAGTTAGGAAGGGGATATGTTGCGGAAATAGTTGTAAAAGTGATTTAAATTTGTTGTTTTTTGTGAGGAGATTCATAAAGTGGGTGTAGTAAAGTTAGGATTGAATATTGTGATTGATCGATACGCAAACCAATTTTTTATGTGATTATTACCCCTTGATGAAGACCCAAGGTTGTTTGATTATAGTGTTAAGGTGGAGTAGTATTCTTAATGGGACATACAGTATAGGTTCCCATAGCTCAAGCTAGAACCTTTTAACTTTGGGTTAGGCTTTAATATAGAAGTATTATGCAGCAGGACTCAGCCTCTTATAGTTAGGTGTGTTTTGGGTGAATTGTAAGTTGGAATGGATTAAGGGTGTTATTTGTTGTATAGAGCAGAGTTGAGTAGTGTCACTAATTTTAAGATCTATTCATCATATCATGTAATGTGGAGAGTGTATCCATTCCTCTTTCTCGCCAAAACCTTCTTTCATCTTTCTTATCAATGTAAATTAGAAACTATGATAACCAAATAAAATCATGCCATATGTTTTGATTATTATGATCCATAGAAATCATGTAAAAGTTTATATCTATGTTAATTCTCCTTATCTAATGCTTTATGTTTACATGATTTACTTCAGGATGTCATGAAGTCCTTCTTCATGCCATGTATGTTTCATTGAGGAAATATTCCCAATTTGATGTTAGGTCCTTTATTCGGTAATTCTATTGCTTCAGCAAGTTCCTATCCATCATTCGAGGTCCAGTGATCCCAAGAGAGGATAATGTAACACCCCATATTTTTGGGCTAGAACCTGGATAGTATGTATTATTTATAATTATATATAAATGTAAATAACAATTTTTTAGTGAGGAAACATCTTTGGAGTTGAATATAGGTCATTAAAATCTCCTCTCTCAGTGTTAAGTTGATCACTTTCCCACCGGTTGAGATTTAGTTGATAACTTTACTAAGGTTAACTTCCAATTATGACAACCATTGCTCCTAGAGTATAACGATTTAGTTCCTTACTTTATAGCAAATAAAATCCCTTTGAGTCAACGTTCCAATGAAACTTACCATTCGTTAATCCGAGTTTAGAGTCAAAACTTGTAGGCATTTTATAGAGGTACTTTCAAGGGTGCACGATGGGGCGCGCGAGGAAAGGCTCTTGTTACGCGATTAGAATTGCGGGGCACAACTAGAGCTATGATTTTTGGTTCACAGCATGACCCTACCTTCACAAATTTTAAAATATATTTTCCCTTCTTTAAAACAAGGTCAAAATTATCCTTTCACCCCTTATAACTCCCCCAATACGTTTTATAACCCTAATGTCATACAAGACTAGGGAAAAATCCGCTAAAACCATCATTCTCTTCCTTCTAATAAAACCAAGAAGAATTTCTCAATTTCCAAGCCTTGCAGTTTTCAATCTCAAAGATATTATTCAATTTCCTTCGTCAAAAGAAAAGTAGACCTATCCAAATTTTCATGGTTTTGAAACATATCTTTTATAGTACTCTAAGTAGTGTTTATGTGTACTTTGTATAGAATTTAAAATGGTTTGAAGAGAAAGCATCATGAACCCCATTTTATGAATAAATTATGTGTTCACTATGGGGTTTTCCCATAAACTTGAGTCATCTTCATGTGTATATATGATATGAGTTTCGAGAATTAATTTATGAGCATGATTATTAAATTGCCTCTCTCATGATGAAATCTATTTGTCTCAATATGTTATGGGTTGTTCAAACTGATGATTAAAAGCTTGAGTCTAAATTCTTTACTATTACTTATGTATTGACATAGTTTTATGTTCCAATGAGAGGGTGTGTTCTTATTTTCTAAATGATCTTTGCTTTTAAGGGAAGATTTTATGTGATTTATTCAAGAGAAGGCCACCATGTGTTAATGTTTTGAAAAGAGGATGCTTCTGCATAAGTTCCATATGCTATCTAAGATCAAAATAGTCATGTGATGTTTACCTTTGTTGGTGGTTATTAACTTGATTTTCAATAAAAGGGATATGGACATGAATTGATATACTATGGCTTTCAAGTCTAGGTATAACTGTACCTAATATTCAATGCACTAAAAAATGGAAGAAGTAAAGGTGTTTGATCATGAAACATGTCTTTGAAAAGGCTAAAACTGGCCTTAAGGATAGCTAGATGATTACCTGAAGAAAGCATTAATATGAAAGGGATCATTGTTAGAAATCATGTTTTACTGATGCAGGAATTATGATATATTATCCCAAAAGGAGGATAATTTAGGTGTCTTAAATAGGGGATGCCTACGGCGTGCCTAAAAGAGGGTAGACTCTCTACAGAAACTCCAATCATTGCAGCAAATTTGTATTGAGTGCTTGGACACTGAGTTAATGGAGGACCCATATAACCCGTAGATAATAAGAATTGTAGGGTGAACTATTTAGATCAGAACTATAATAAAGCATGGAGTCCATGAAGCTCTTCAATTATGCTCACGTGTTATTTTATCTATATTATGCTAAATTTTTTTCACAATGCTCTTGATTATTTTATATGATTTATATGTTATTTTTGGATTGTTTTGCATACAAATAAATTCCAAGTATTGATCCTTCTCGAGCGGCTACATTGTCTCATAATGTACGTTCTGAGTCTTGGTCCCATGGTCCATCACTTTATTAGAACATTAGAATATGTCAGAGCATGTGTTCCAGAAGGAATTTTATTCATATGTTTGTTCCTTTCAATTTATATTCCAGCCAAGGGCCTTGTCTCGTCCTAGACAATTAGTTATTAGTAGAGGCTTCATGCACGAGATTTGGTAATTGTATTTTCATAACATTATTGACATAATTTGATTGTATATTTACCTTTATTTTCATTATATATTCCATAATTTTGTTTCATATGAATTATGTTTACAATAGTATGCTAAGGGGTCTCTTGGGCCATCATGATTCGGGATGCCCATTGCGACCAGGGTCTCGGCTTGGGTCATGACATATTCATGCATTTGTTATTTTTGATTAATTTTTGTAGGTTTACTTGGTGTTCTATTTGTGATTTTAAATGGATTTTACTTTTATACATTGTTGTAAAATTGGATTTATTGAAGGTGTAATTGAGCGATGAAAATTTTATTCAGGTTGTATAAATATGTAACACCTTGAAAATTTTAGAACCTTCATGAACGCAACGTTGTATAAAATTCATGTATTGGTTAAAATAAAATTCATGTCTTTGTTGTATTGGAAGTGATTTATATATGTTTTAAGGCCTCATGTAAATCCAATCTCCAAGCCGAGTCAAAACCTCCCTTACCGATGGATTTCTCATGAAGTATCTTGCTATAGTCAACTTCAAAAGAGAATAACTCCCATATTATATAGTTTTTTTGCAATTAAACTGAAAAAATTATAGATAATTCATTTTTCTTCCCAACACATCAAGTTTAGCATAAATCCGATGTCGTAGTAAGAAGTTATGGTCATTTTACTAAAGTCCTGTCAAGTTGCCTGACTACCTACGACCCTAACCTACGGGGCCGTAGGTTAAGGCTGTATGTAGGGAATGAGAGATGAAAAATGTCCTGATTACTATGACACTACCTACTATGTATAGGTTAAACCAAGGGGTCATAGGTTGAGGTCGTTAGCTGAGACCCAAAAAGTGAGGTCTGATAGCCACGACTTAATCTACAGTCTGTAGGTTCAACCTATGGTCAGTAAGTTAAGCATGGAAAATTTTTACTAGGAAATATTTATGGGTAAGCATAGGTTCATTTTAGTCACTTCATAGGATGTCCAACCCTTATATGCTTAAAATATCTTTTGAACACTTATTTACGACATTTCTCAAAAAGAATACATTAGAAACTTTTCCTTCTCCCCAAAATATTCTAAGAGGTAAGAAAACCAAGGGTTCAATATTGAAAGCTAAAATTCAAGATCTATTCATCTAATAGGAATGTTCAACACACCTTTCTCTAAGTGTTACAAATTTTTGTCAATTTGTTTTCTAATTACGCGTTCTTGAATGATTGTTTGAAACTAGGTTTGAGGAGATTGTTGTAAAAAACTTTATATTGATCTCTCTTCTTATTTTATGGATTTTCTAAGAATTATTGATAGGTTTTGGGATGGAATATGTTCTATAAAAATGATTAAATTGTTAACATGGATTAACAACCCTTATAGATTTTCCAAGATAAAATATGACCCTGAACCCACTTATAAAATCTTGGTGTTTTTTCCTGAGAATTATTATTTCTTACACCATCTTATGAAAAAGGTATCATATAAAAGAATGAAAGGATAATTACTTTATTAAAACATTATGTAGTTATGTTTATGAATTTTAAGGACTAATATGCGAGTCTAAAATATTTTATCAAAACAATTTGGTATGTTACGAATGGCTTTCTAGTCTTGGTTTGACGATACTAATATTGGAATGACTCCAGGGATTAATGGTTATGAAAACATGTTAACTTGACATTAAAGAGAATTTTATAGCTTCATTAATAAGGTGTAGTCCTTGTGAGTATGTCACGACCCAAACCCAGGCTTGGCCGTGACGGGTAAAATCAAGCCCTCCCTAGGCCGGAGACAACCCCCTTCGCCTTAACCCATGAGCACATAAATATAAGCAGTAGAAACCAAACAAAATAGCAAATATGATGACATATAAGTGAAATGAAGATTCTAAGAATCAAAACAAACAATCAACCCAATACTTGTTTGCAAAAGCCTCTAAAACGAAAAAGACCAACTAAGTCGGTACATGCTCAAGACTATGACCAAAAACAATCCAAAAGTACTAAGACCAATAATAAAGAAACTAGTGAAATGGAAGGTCCTTTAGAATAAAGTTAGAGGCTTCGTAGATAGCTGTTGGGTAATGGTTTTTATCTAACTCTTATGACATGAATATTATTTTATTTTTGCGTTGAACCTCTCTTCATATGGCCTTGTTGCTGCAACTTTGGATATGATTGTGCTTATGATATTATTCTAAGTATTAATCTTAGGACTTCATTGGTTTGGGATTCCCTTCATGACCTGGACCATGGTTCGGGTCATGTCAAAATATTTGGAAAAACTTGGGGAAATATGAATACTACCAATAACTCATTGGAGGTTCCTCTATTTATTTGAGAAAAATATACACTTCAAAGAATCTTTTTCTCTCTCGTCTTCGAATCCCTAATATATTCGGCTAACTTCTTTAAAAAATTTCTCTTTCACTAGTGAAGTTGATTCTCAATTAAACCATCACCGACACACTGCAAAACCCCTCTCCTATGAGACCCTCTCTCAGTTAAGGGTTTTCTATTGTTGCTGCCGACATCTTCTCGGACATTACTTTTCTGGTGGCTTGTTCTCCCTTGTTTTTGGCTTTATATTCTTCTTTCTTGCAGGTAACATTAGATATGTCTAGCATTTTTTGTTTGTCTAATGTACCAGTTGGAAGATAGTAGTGAGAAAGTCTTAGTCAGTTAGATCTCGGTGACCAATCTTTGCACCAACTTGCCAGAATCTAGCAAATCAAACTCCTAAAAGGTCTTGCTAGCATTTGATTTTTTGATTTCTTTGTTGCCTGAGGTGTGTTTTCTTAGAAGTTACTTGGTGAAATTAGTTTTCCACTTATTAGCCTACAATTTCATTGGTGGCTCAGGTTGGTGATGGGTGATTCGGGTCATGCCTAAGGGCGGTGCTGTGTTTAAGGTTGGGGATCGGGTCAGGTTTGAGGGATAGGGGAGGTTGGGGTAAATGAGGGAAAAGGTGTGCATCTTTTAGTTTAGTTCGATGTTGTATATTATTAGTTTAGATAATCGATTTTCGGTTTGTCAACACACTAAATCGATAAACAAACCAATAAGATATTTATTATCAATTTTTTATTTATCGGTCTTTGACCTTCACGGTCAGGTTTATCGATTTAACCGATAAGAAAATGCTACTTTTATTTTTTCACCCTCTCTTCTTATTTTCCTATAGAAAAAAGACATCAATTTACCCCTAAACTTGTCTACTCAGATTACTTTAGCCCTTGAACTGAACATAAAATTATTTACCCCCTTAACAGTTTTATAGTGAATTAATTTCAACCTTCAAGACTGAATACCACCCTCACAACGGAGAGTGTATTAAACGCACCTATACATCAGCGCCATGTCAATGCCATATTGGAGACACATAAAAATATAGTTTTTTAAAAGAAATTAGGGGGTGGGGGATACATATACATATATATATATATATATGAATCTAAAGTGGGACCATGTCTGTTTTTAAATAAAATACGCATTTTTTTCTTTCTATTTAAAAAAATGCCACTTCAATATTAGTGGTAACATTAATTCACTATAAAGTTGTTTAAGGGGATAAATAAATAAAATCTTATTTTAAATGCTAAAGTAAATTGTGGCGACAAGTTCGGGGGTGAAACAATGACATTTATTTTCAATATATGTATGTATATATGTATACATACTAACTGTAATACCTCGAATTTTCTTTAAGTCGAGTTTCATCTTTAAGAAAAGTAAGGTATGACATTCCAAGTGAGAAATATTTTAAACCGTGTAGAATTTCCGTAATATCCACTTTTTGTCTGGTCGAGAATTGAATTAGCTTACCAACGATACCAATTTCGTCCAAATTCGGTATCGAGGTAAGAAGTTATGGCCGTTTTACTGAGAGTTGTTGGAACCGCCCAATTACGATGGACAGGTTGATGGACTATGGAGTTTGCGACGGACCATCACCTGGACCGTTGCAACCAAGGAAGTGACTCCCTCTTCTGGCCCAAGTGTGATAGCCAAGATGACGTACCGTCAAGCTAGCGATGGACTGTCGCTAACGTCGCAACTAAGGCTGTATGGTTTATTTCTGACCAACGTGCGACGGACGATCCGACGGACTGTAACACTAGCGACATACTTTTGCTTCGACCATCACAAATCCCGTTCAGTATTTTTAAGTCCTTTTTAAAAGGATATTTTGGGTCTTTTCCCTTTTAATATCCTGATATATTCAAAATGAAGCAGATAGCCTCATTTCTCCCAAAACATCCAAGAGCTAGGGTTTCTCCCTCAAGAGAAAATCCAAAACCCTTCTTCAAGAAATTCAATAACTAACCATAGATTCTACAAATTGAGTTGAGATTTAAGTTTCCCAAGTAAATGGCTTCAAGAACCCTCTCTTAAGAGAAAGAAGAAGAGTCTCAAGCAAGTTTGTTCATCTAAGTTACAATCTAAGGTATGTGAGGTTTGAACAAGGACAATTCTTTCATCCTTGTGACCAAAACTTGTTTTAAATTACAAAGTTATATGACTTTATGAGTTCTCCTATTAATTAGAAGTGTGGGTTCATACGCAATATTACTATGCATGAGATTTTGAGATTTGCCAATGTTCTAGAAATTGAAGTACATGAGTATGTTGAGATTTTAAGACAAATTACTGAACATTCCAGATGTATATATAGTTTGATTAACCTTATGACATCTAGTTCCTGTATACCCATCGGACTATAATAGATTTTCGCCCTAGGGTGGAAACTAAGAAAGGCTCATTTAGGATTTCTGGACTGACTCCGAAGTTAATGGCTATATAAGGAGTTGTAAAAGATAAAGAAGCTCCTGGATATAGAAAGTCATAAACATGTAAATAGAAGATCTGTAATGTACCAGTGACCACATTAGGAGAATTTTCCTGATCTTGTCTAGATTGAAACGCATAAATCTTGTTTGGGTGTTGCCCACTAGTGGTACTGGAAGTAGCATCCTACTAATTCGAGCAACTTGACTGATCTGAAGAACGAGTATGATGACCCTAAGAACCTGACTGAGGACAATCTCTAACTCTATGTCCTGGCTTGCCACACCTGAAACAAACATCACTACCAGCTCTGCAGACACCCTTGTGGTTTCTGCCACATGTCTGGCAAAGAGGATTTGTTCAAGCACTGTTGATACTACACTGAGATTTAAAGGCTGGTGCCCTATTTTTGTTATCATTTATCAACTAAGGTACTGGAGCATTGACTGATAACGGAGATGGAACTAAAGATTTTGGATAAAATTGGGAACGATTACCGCCCTCTGACTTAGACTCATTGAAATTAAGCTACCTATTCTATCTCTCTTGTTCTGCTTCTTTCTCTCTTTTCTTAGCCTCTTCTATATGATGAGCATGGACCATAATCTTGGTTATGTCCATATCCTTAATAAACATTGTTGTCCTGCACTCCTTAACCACACTATCTGACACCCCAGATATGAACTTGCTCATTCTGGACCTACTGTCTTCTACTACATGGGGATCATACCTGGCTAACTGAGTAAACTTTAGGGAATAATCTTTCACAATCATACTGACCTTCCTGAGATTGATGAACCTTAACACCTTGGCCTCTCTGATACTGAGAATAGGGGAAGATGCATTCGGGTGAAGTCCCAAATCCTGGTTACAGTAGTATTGGCCACTGGGTTGGCCAGAATAGCAGCTGGATATTTATTCTGAGCTGCTACCGAATTTTCTAGAGTAGTGAATGCAACTCTGAATTATGCATGGGAGACATGCTCATCCAGAGGATCTGCCTGAACGAGCTGAGGTGCTGACTGATTTCTGATTCTCTCACTCGCATGACATGACTATTAAAATAAAGGAATTAGTTTCCTAAAAGATCTCATAACCTCCTATCCATAAGTGTAGTGCACTACACACCCATGCACAAGACTCTACTAGATGCGGCTTTTAGATTTCCTAGGACTCTGGTGAACCTTAGGTTCTGATACTAAGTTTGTAACACCCTGAGTCTTTACCTCGGATGCTACACGGTGATTATGACCCCTAAGGACTACAAGCTAACCCATAACTGATATCTTTTGTGAGCACTACAACATGATACTGTAATAAATACAGAATAATAGGCTAAAATTACATAAGCTTCAAAACATCTAAAATACTGATAAATTATATCATCTAAAATAATAATCTGTAAAACTAAACACTATCGGGAAAACCTCTAATTGAAACTGTCTGAAAGTGAAGTTAATGGGACAGTCCTCGAACTAACTCCATCTACTTAAATATTGAGTCTACTAAATTAATGAAATAAAAAAATATCCTTGAATGATGAGGACTCACTATTAATCTACTGTTGTTGGATGAATCTGAGTCTATCTATATGAGATTGAGAACCTGAGCATCCGAACCTATGGTATGAGATATCATAACGCAAAGAAAGAGTATGTGTCAGTACGTAGAATGTACTGGTATGCTATATGAGGTAAATCTGAATGCAAGGTTTCATATGCATGAACAATAACTGACTGCATAATATAGAGTAACTGAATATAAGAGTACATGGAAAACTAATCCTGCTGTAAAAACTGGGTATGCACTAATGTACATATAATAAATACTGTGACTAAGCTTTTCTGAAGCTAAGTCTTGAGTTCTGATGCTGAGTAACTGATATCTAAAGTTAGTGATAACTGAGTTACTCATACTGATTGACTGTATCTGACAGTCCTAATTCTGTAGAACTGAACCTAGTTCTATTTTAAAGAATGAGACTGAGACTATGAGAGGTAATTATCTAACCGACATGCCTCAAATAAGATAACTGAGTTGGGGTCCATCCTGTGACCCTAGTTAGAAGGGTGTCAGTACTGTGTCACAGGTCAAGATACTGAAGATTTACCCTCATCTGACACGTTCTCTAATGAGAATGGTGGAACCCTAATCTAGCAGGATAAAATACCTCAGCAACCCTCAACTGGCAGGTTTGATGTCTAAACTTATGCTGGCTACGTAGTTTTAGAATGAAAGGATTTCTTCTAGAGATCATACCCATTACTAGCAGGTAAGCCCCTATCCTTGGGTTCACTTGGTGCTGAATCGTACATGAACTGAAAGACACTAAACGGAGTATACTGGACTGATATTGAGCATACTGAGTTTCTCTGAGTTTGATAATTGATTGAGTTCTACTGTGTTCTGTAATTGACTGAGAGTACTGCTGATTGTGACATGATGGAGATTTTGTAACTGACACTGTCTCTAGGCATATAACTAAATTGTCTGGTGTTAAATACCCTAAGACTTGATAGCATAAAAAGAATAAAGCACAATATACTCTTGAAAATCATAACAATGTATACTTGTCCATAGGTCACTTATAGAGGCATTTAATCAAACACATGTAATGCATTTACTTATACATGAATGGGGAATACATGCTATCATGTTATAATTGCACTATTTCATTCACATAGTCATTTTATCAAACAGATGGGGAGCACGCTTAGGTTATACAATAATCAGAACATATAGTTATCATTGCTACATCAATCAACTTGCAAATTGAAGGGTTTATCGTGAAGATCATTTAATTCAACACATACAATGATTAATTTCCTAAAAACATGTAATTTAATCATGGACTAAAACCCAATAATAACATTAACATGAATTCAATTCAAGCATGGAATTTCATAATTTAAAAATCTTGTGTTTTGAAAACTGATTCGTGGACTCTATGAATGAAAGAAACCCATAGATGAACACCAAACATACCTTAATTGATGAGTTTCTTGAAGTTCTTGGTGAATCCCTTATTGCTCTTGGATTTTTAAAGCTAGGGTTTGTAGTTTTGAGAGAGAATGTTTTTAATTTGTGGATAAATTGAGTGAGTAATGACTTAAAAGCATTTTTAGGGATTAAATACCATATTTGGGCATGCTAAAATCAAGGGAAAAGCCGGTTTTAACCCTGGACGAAACATTTTTCTGTTAAAAAAAATTCATATAGGCCCCTGGTTAGACATGGCGCTTTCACACCGTGTCTCTGGAAATTGCCAACAGGGAAAATGCATGGTGGCACTACTCGGTGGTATCGCGTGCAACTTTGTTTGGGACCTGAAAGTTCACCGTGACGCGGTGGAATCGCGTTGGTAGATTGGAAATGGACAATTGTGAAAATAAATTGTGGCGAGATGCGCTGGTATCACATTACTTTACTGGAAATTGACAATATCTATTTTGACATACTCCGTGACACGCTACTAGCTTGAATGACAGTGTTTTATGACTGAAACTTAAAATAGACATAACTTCTTACCCGGTTATCTTATTTAAGCGAATTTTATATCGTTGGAAAGATAATTCAATTTCCTACGCAATAGCAGACTCTAAACTAAAAAATACTGAGCGTTTCAAAAATATTATATTGGATAACTCATTAACTGAGAGTTAAAGTTAAGCTTTAGAAATGCAGGTTATTACATAAAGCCTCCACCTGCGCTCCTATCAAATCTTCTACAATGATAACCGATAAGGTATTGTTGGTCCCCAAGAACACATACTACGCTGCAAGTGATGAGGGACGACTTTCAATTCCAATACTAGTGGTTTTCTAATCAATGATATTTAAAGTGGTGTGGCTCTGTTCTTTAAGTCAAGATCGAGCTTCTTATGGGCACACTTGTAAGAGCCTGTCCATGTAGGGCACTAGCCATCTCATCATAACAGCAATTCCATCACTCTCAAAGTTCATACTTACTGTGGAAAATGCTTCCACCCCTAATCTTTCCTCAATTGGCACATCAACTCTGATCATGTTATCATCTACATCATATATCACTGCCACAACTATCATGTCATTAAGTTGCTTAAATGTCATGCATATATTCAATACAATTTTCTCGTCATTCCACATAAAAGTGATGTCTTCCAAGTCTATGTCAATCAAAACACTACCAGTAGATAATAATGGTCTGCCCAATTTGATTGGCAAATAGGTATCCACTTCGCAGTCTAGAATCATTAAATTTACAGGATATGTGAATTATTCTACTCTTATCTCCACATCACGAACAATGCCCACTAGCTTCTTTAAATATGAGTTAGCCATTAACAACCTTAAATATGTAGGCTTGAGTTCTCCTAATCCCAACACCTTGTATATAAACAGTTGCATAACATTTATTCCCGAAACACATAGGGCCTGCTTAATCTCATACGGCCCAATAAAACATAGGATGGTCACTGTGCCTAGATCATTTTTCTCTTAAAATTATATTGTGTGAAAACTTGAGCTAAATTCATTAACTATGTTTTGAATCTCTTTTACAATCTAGGCATTATCATAATCGCTATCGAAATAATCATCAGTACATGTCAACTTCTCAAACTCTGTCTCGGGATATTCTTAAAATTCATCATCCTTCTTATTTGGCTCATCAATCGTAGGCAAAGTGTGTTCGTCAGGTGAAGAGTCATCCAAAGTATTAATGGTGACAACGCCTAAGCACACATGCAAGTGTACATGGACTACCAAGTAATATAGCAGCCTTCAATAAAGCTGAATATCGATCCCACAGGTACTTGTTCTAATGACTATTCAATTCTAGTTCACAATTTAGATTAATTGATGCAACCATAACCAAAAAATAGTTTTAAATATTTGTAAACAAGGTAAAGTAATCAATGTGTAAATTAAAGGTCTTGACCCATCAATAGGAAAAAACCCAGGGTTAAAGCACTTCGAACAGCCAAACCATGTTATTGAATTTCATTCGTTAAATCTCTTATCTTGATTGTTGATTCATAGGGTTGATTGCATGATCATAGTCTCCCGACCTCTAATCGTTTACCTAACTTGGACCTTACAACTACATCGTTGAGCGGGGATGTAATAGTCGAAGATGTAATAGCCCAATTAAGTTCTTAATGTTGTAATCCAACATGTTAATCAAGTATGTCTTCTAGGTACATCCCTATCCTAGAAGCTAATTCGTATTCCTTTTTTTATAAACGAATACGAACCCTACTTTGTTCATCTCCATGTTCTATCTTCCTTTTCACTCTCCCGAGATCGCAAGGTTGAAAATATATGTATTCTAAGGGTGATCATTTCTTAAAATAGTTAAAACAAGGATGAACAAGAAACCAAATATGATATGCAAATTTACCAAAATCAATTCAAAACGATAATATTCATGTTCTCGGCTTTAACCTCGGAAAAGGAGTTTTTAACCACTAATGGACATAATCATGATCCAAAGGGTTGAATACATGTTATAATATAATAGAAATCTAAATTAAGAATAATAAAACCTCAAAGATGAAGTGTATCAACCTCCCAATTCATCCAAGACGTTACAAGATATTTGTCATAGTGTGCAAAGTATATATTTATAGTATAAAGTACTTGGTCGACATATAAATGACCCATGCCCCGCGGTCTGCATAGCACTGTACTACCAGGAATGCCGCAGGATGTATTGCACCACCCCAAGGGTTCTGTGCATTCTCCATAGCGCTAAAATGTAGGAGGCGACGCGTGCAAATCGCGGGCAGCCACTGGAATGTGCCAATCGATCCAATATTTGACTAAGTGTTTTCTCAACTTGTTCCTTTGCTTGTGGTGTCGTTTTGCCTTAGTTTTCCGCTTGTATATCATCAATATAACATAAATATAAACCCTCCAAGCATACTACATGATCAAACACCACACACTAGATTTCAACACATCATAGACAAGAACAATGAACTAAAAGCTCAATCTACGCACTAGTCTCGACCAGTTAACGCTATGATGTATTGTTGACACTTGGCTCATTATAATTGAACTTCGCACACTCTAAACAAGTTTTTCCACATTTTATTACATATTAAAAATATAAGGAACTCATATAATACACTAGAATCCTCCTCGTCTCTCGAGAACGACACCAAGCTCAAGTTTATAACACTAGTTTTCTTGTCTAAACTCTAAGTGACTCAATTAAGTACACACTTGTTTGGAAACACCTTTAAACCTTATAAACAAATACTGAAAAACTTATATGCTTATTTATATAATCACCAACACATAAAGCACACGAATTTTCCTAAAAACAAGGCTAAATAAGATAGGATAACAACAGCAGAGTGCATAAATACCCCCAACATCACCACCCCATACTTAAAGACTTGTTCGTCCTCGAACTACTCATCACTCTAAGAATCATAAGCTGAGGAGACTCTATGTTTTTACTACATGTAAGAAACTCAAGCTATTACTACAATGACTAAACATAATTCAAGTTTCTACACTAAGCATGTTATAAACACAATTGAAAGCTTAAGAACACTACTCCAAAACATCCTAGCCTCAAGAATAGACTCACCTAGTTAGAAAACTAATGCACATTGTTCAATCAAGGACATCATACAAATATCCCACATTCACCAAACATGTGCCCTCACAACAAGAGAGTTACCCATAATCACTCATATAACTGCAATTTATAACACAATGGATATACAAATAAAGTAACGGTCACTCTCACAAGGAATTCACAAGTTAGAAATAATGAACCATAGGCTTGGCCTTAGTGTAGCACTCTACTAATATCAGAATAATGAAGCAAATTATCAAATAGGTCTTCAAGGGTTGTAATGTAGGCTAAGAGATAGGTAGGAACTATTTTGCCTTAATAGTGACTATGTTCCCTAAGCGCTTTAATACATCACTTTTGACAATTAAGATGTAACGCCCCGAAATATCATCCCGAGATGCCACACGGTGCCCAAGGCTACACGTAGCCTCAAGCTAACCCTTTAAGCCAAAACACTACCCTTGGGTTCCAACACAACAATATAGACGCTACGCTAAGGGTATATTTATAAGCACATATCATATCACCTCGCATATGTCACGGATATTGTTAGACTGTACATATATGGAATGTCTATACATAAACCAACCCAACAATACACTAGTCTGACATAGCCTCCATACAGCAAAATCAACGAGCCATTGGGACAAACCCCCAAATGACTCAATAGACCAAAGGAATCACAAAACAACAGCACCAAAACTAGCAACTTGGTTCTCGAACCATGAGGACTCACCACTGAAGGAACGTAGATGCGGCACTCAGATATCACTGTCGCGGCTGCGGCTGAGTACCTGAACCTACATCATGGTAAGAATATAGACCATAGAGAAATATGTGGGTCAGCACAAGATATGCATTGAGTATGTGGGGGCGCATACAAAATATAAATAATACCATAAATTTCATAAAATTATCATACGCACCATAATGACACACCTGGCTTGAGTGACATTGAATCATGCAACTTATAACATCTTAGATAGGAAATGTAGGAGAAAAACCTCATAAATCATTATAGATCATCATAGGCAACTTGACTTACCACATCAAAACTCGGAGTGACTCGGTATTTCAATAAACATAGCCCTTATGGACAGGAGAGTTTCCTATAACCGACAACCCCACGTGAGCTACGTGGAATACCAACGTTTGAAACCCCCGTTGGCGGGAGCGTCATCCTCTTTGCCTGGGAGTACGACCTCAAAACTGCAATAATCACAATCGGGATCTCTGGACAATAATTTTATCATTAAACAACCCTATGGTGGCACATAGGTTTGGAGAAATACCAAATTTCCCTATCGGTGCTAAGTACTACTCCCCGACAAGATCAGAACGCGTTAGGAAATCCACCACAACATCATAAGGGTCTATCATAAAGACCAAATCAAATCTCTTTCTCATTTATCAAATCATATCAATTTGCGGATTCCTAACTCAATACATTTTAGCTCAAAATATTTTAATCTTCCTCAACATCAACAAGGTATCAATGCATTGAACCATAACCGACTCGACATTTGGACAAGGATATGAAGACTCAATACATAATATTTTCAACAATTTAACTCATCAAAACCATCCGGAAAATACCAAGACTCATTGCAACTTCAATATCAACATTTCTCACTTTGCCATCCAACTCTCATTTAAAGGTACTTGAGACATCAACCCATAGTAGGGATATAGAATTTCCAATATCAATTATAAATTCATAATAAGGAAATAGTGGAATGATAGGATAAATCAAGGCTTAACAAATTAAATCATCATACTCTCAGAATCAAATACTTTTTGGGCATAATTCTATCTCAACATCATACACAGATCTGATGACATAATCCCATAGCTCATGGACAATAATATAAGATATAAAACCATATTTCCAATTCATGGTAAAACATGTAAAATCTTATGTCAGTGTAATTCAACAAAAATACCGAGCACAAGATCGAAAGGATAATCTTATTCAAAGCCCCACATACCTAAAAATAGAAGATGAATATGAACTTCCGACTCCGAAACTTTATTCACGAAAATAAATGGTGCTTCTCAAAGCCCTTAACATGATCAACTCTAATCCCAAATCAATTTAAAATTTCTACGGTTCAATCAAGAGACATAGAAGGATGAAATTTGGAGAGTAGGGTTGGGGTTTGAGCCTTAGGAAATTTTGGAGAAAAAGGAGCTATTGAATGCTCTTAATGGACTTAAATCCATGGTTTACCCGGATGGATTGGAGTGGAAATGACCAAAATACCCTTAAAAATCAAATAATGTCAATTCTATCCTTTGGTGGACTGTTTTAATAGGCTGAAGTAGATCGACCATAAATTTTTGCTCCGATGGCCAAATTGGAAAAAACCAACTTCATTGGAAAGAGGACTTTCAGAGATTTCTGTTGATATATAGTAGCTCACCTAGATCATTATGTACAAGGATTTATGATCATTTGAAGTTGACCCTAAAATTCGCCTGGCCTCAGTATTTTTTCCTGCGCATTTACTATTCACCAATATTCACGGTTAGATCGAAATGATCATAACTCAATACTCGAGTGTCCATTTTGGATAATCCACATATCGTTGGAAAGCTTATTCGATGATCTACACGATAATGGGTCGCATATCTAGAAATTCCTCACAGAAAAATTATTAATCACGATAAAGAATAGAATTCAACATATTTTCGACCGAGATCCTAACGAAAAAAAAATTCGGGGCATCACATCATCTTCCCCTTGGAAACATTCGTCCTCGAATGTTGATAGGTAGGTCAAGAATACTATGAAAATGAGTATATAGAGAAAAATCATCTTGCCCAAGCATATACTCCATTCTAGATTTTTTTGGATATCATAGAAAACACACAAGCGAAGATAAACATAGCAATAAGGATTAAATCAAAAGAGAACGATACCTTTGACATGCTCAGGATTCATAGGAAAGAGGTGGGGATATTTGGAACACATATCCGATTCGGCTTCCCAAGTAGCACTCTCCACGGATTGATTTCGCCAAAGCACTTTAACCAAAGGAACTTCCTTGTTTCTTAGCCTACGAACTTGAAAGTCAAAAACCTCGACCGGAATCTCTTCATATGAAAGACTATCTTGAATAACCAAGTTTTCGGAAGGATCAATCACAATAAAATCACCAATAGACTTCTTAAGCATAGAAACATGGAAAACCGGATGGACGTTAGATAACTCCGTGGGCAATTCAACCTTATAGGCTACCTTCCCAATGCAATCCACAATCTTATAGGGACCAATGTAATCGGGACTTAGTTTCCCTTTCTTCCTAAATCTCTTTACCCCTTTATGGGTGAAACTTTCAAGTACACTAAATCACCAACATCAAATTCAAGGTCTTTCCTCCTTATATCTGCGTATGATTTTTGATGACTTTGGGCGGTTTTCAACCTTTCCCGAATTAACTTAACCTTCTCCATGGCCTCGAACACCGCATCCAGTCCAGTCGCAGAAGCCTCACTAACTTCAAACCAACCAATGGGTGATCTACACCTTCTACCATACAAAGTTTCAAATGGGGTCATTCCGATAGTAGCATGAAAACTATTATTGTAAGCAAACTCGATTAATGCTAAGTGCTCATCCCAACTACCTTTAAAATCAAGCACGCAAACCCTCAATATATCTTCTAAAGTCTGAATGGTCCACTCGGCCTGACCATCTGTTTGCGGATGGAAAGCAGAACTTAAACGAATTTAGGTACCTAGACCCTTCTGGAAAGATTTCCAAAACTGAGAGGTAAACTGAGTACCTCTGTCAGAAATAATAGCCAAAGGGATTCCATGAAGTCTGATGAGTTCCTGAATATATATTCTAGCATAATATTCTATTGTATACGATGAATGCACAGGCAAGAAATAAGTTGATTTCGTCAGCCGATCTACGACAACCCAAATCAAATCATGATGGCGACGAGAAGGAGGCAAACCAACTATGAAGTCCATATTCACTTCTTCCCAGTTCCAAGTAGGAATGCTAAACTCTTGCATCACGTAACTGGGCCTTTGATGCTCTATTTTAACCTGTTGACACGTGGAACACTTCGCCATAAATTCTGCTATGTTCCTCTTCATACCGTTCCACCAATAGATTTCCCGCAAATCATGGTACATCTTGGTAGCACCAGGATGGATGGAGTATCACGTACCATCCACTTCTGCCATAATCCTCTACTTCAAGTTATCAACATCAGGAACACATAATCTTTCTCAGAGTCTCAAAATGTCATCTCCCCCTTGGGAGAAAACCTCCACCTTTTGGTCTTTAACTGACTCTTTTAATCTGACCAAGGTAGGATCCCTGTCTTGCTTCTCCTTCACTTCCGAAACTAAAGAGGATTCAGAACCACTTTGCACTCCTATACTACCCTCAACATCACCAAACAAACTAACCCTCAATCTAGCTAAATGATGTACCTCATGGGCGAACTCCTTCTTACCAATCTCCACATGTGCTACGCTACCCATGGATTTTCGACTAAGGGCATCTGCTACTACATTGGCCTTGCCCGGATGATATAGCACGCTTATATCATAATCTTTCAATAGTTCTAACCATCGTCTCTACCTAAGATTCAACTCCTTTTGGGTGAATACATACTGCAAGCTCATATGGTCCGTGAAGACGTCGACATGGACACCATGCAAATAATGTCTCTAGATTTTCAAAGAAAAAACCACGGCAGCTAATTCAAGGTCATGGGTAGGATAATTCTTCTCGTAAGGCTTTACCTGCCTGGAAGCATAAGTTATAACCTTGGCCTTTTGCATCAATACACAATCTAAACCGACTCTGAAAGCATCACAATACACCACAAAACCATCAACACTGTCAGGCAAAGTCAACACAGGGGCTGAAGTGAGTCGAGTCTTCAACTCCTAAAAACTCTTCTCACAAGATTCGGACCACAGGAACTTTACTTTCTTTTGGGTCAAACGGTTTATAGGAGACGCAATAGATGAAAACCCTTTAACAAAACGACGATAATAACCAGGTAGACCCAAGAAACTTCGTATATATGAAGGAGAAATAGGTCTAGGCCAACTCTTTATCGCCTCTATCTTTTGAGGATCAACTCTAATACCTTCAAAAGAAACAACATGACCCAAGAAGGATACAGAGTTCAGCCAGAACTCACACTTACTGAACATAGCATACAACCGATGAGTTCGAAGAGTTTCCAACACAATTCAGAGATGATCCGCATGATCACCCTCACTTCAGGAGTAAATAAGAATATCATCAAGGAACACAATTACAAAAAAATCCAGATATGTCCGAAATACATGGTTCATAAGATCCATGAAAGCCGCTGGAGCATTAGTTAACCCGAAAGACATCACTAGAAATTCAAAATGACCGTAACGGGTTTGGAAGGCTGTCTTAAGGATATCACATTCCCTAACCTTAAGTTGGTGATAACCGGATCTGAGGTCTATCTATGAAAAGTAGCTCGCACCTTGCAATTGATCAAATAAATCATAAATTTGAGGAAGCAGATATTTATTCTTAATAGTAACCCTATTAAGCTGCCAGCAATAAATACACTTCTGCAAAGAACCATCTTTCTTATGCACAAACAGGTCAGTGCACCCCACGGGGACACACTAGGTCTGATAATGCTTTTGTCTAAAAGATCTTTCAATTGCACCTTCAACTCTTTAAGTTCTGTGGGAGCCATGCAATACGGAGGAATGGAAATAGGATGAGTATCAGGAAAAAGGTCAATCCCAAACTCTATCTCTATATCAAGAGGAATTCCAATGAGATCTTCCACAAAGATATCAAGAAACTCATTAACAACATTAATTAACTGAATGGTTGGGGTTTCAGACTTAGTGTCTTTCAACCAAACCAAATGGTGGATGAAACCCTTGGAAATCAACTTCCTAGCTTTGAGATAGGATATGAAACGACCCTTAGGAATCACAGAACTCCCAGACCATTCAAGGATAGGTTTATCAGGAAACTAAAACTTGACTACACGGGCACGACAATCAATAGATGTATAGCATGAGTGAAGCCAATCCATACCCAGAATGATATCAAAGTCAACCATATCTAGCTCAATCAAATAAGCATACATAACCTGATGAAAGACAGTAATGGGACATTTCTTATACACCTGCTTAGCAATGACAGACTCTCCTACTGGAGTAGAAACCAAAATAGGCTCAAAAATTAGTTCAGGATCCGTTTTAAAATTTATAGTAACCAGAGGTGTCACATAAGAAAAACTCGAATCGGGGTATATCAATACATAGACATCAAAATATAAAACACGAAGCATACCAGTGACAACATCGGAAAAGTCCTCCTGCTCCTGATGAGGTGGTATAGCATAGAAATGATTCTGGCGTTGACCGCCAGCAATACTAGATGAAGCACCTTGAGGAGGAACTAGACGAGCTGCGGGAGGCGGGGCACTGGTAGCCTAACTCTGGGGACGGGCATCATGACTCCGTTGTCTAGCATACAGGCAGTATCTAAGTATGTGGCCCAACTTTCCACAACCAAAACAGCCCCACTGACCCATATAACACTCCCTAAAATGATCTTTACCATACTTAGCACACAAAGGAGGATGAGGCTGGTTGCTTACACTATCTTGAGACCTGGAAGGTACTGATCTATTCTCGAGCTCCTGCCTGCCCCGATATACAGGAGCACTAGCTGAGGAAGGCGTAGGTATAAATGAATGTCTCTGAAACTAAGAATCACTCCCTCCGGAGAATCTAGTCTGACCAGACCCCTGTTTCTCCGATCTGACTCTCTTAATCCCTATTACTCTTTCTCTTTCCTTTATCTTGTCTGACTCAATCTGTTGGGCGTGAATCATTAAACTAGGAAGATCAATCTCCCTGTTGATCATAGCAGATCTACATTCTTTCACCACAAAACTCGACACCCCAGTTAGAAACTTGCTCATACTAGTCCTCGAGTCAGCCATCATATTAGGAGCGTACTTCGATAGCTGATTAAACTTAAGAAAATACTCCTTAACCGGCGTGGAGCCTTGTCTCAAATTCATAAAATCCTCTATCTTAGCTTCTCGTAACTCAAGAAGAAAGAATCTATCTGAGAAAGTATCTTGGAACAATGGCCAAGTCACCGAAGCGGTATCTTCCTCTCTACCCTTATTCCACATCTGCACCCAGTCATAGGCAATATCCTTCAACAGATAAGAAGACAGCTCCACACTTTATTCCTCGATCATGTGCATAATCTGTGTAATTTTCTTCATTTCATCAACATACATCTGTGGGTCCTCACCTGCTCTCAACCCATGAAACTCTGGCAGATTCATCCATATAAAATCACGAATTCGTGCTGCTGCCGAATTATTTTCCTACGGAGGTGGAGCATTGGACTGAGTATTGGCGGTAACTACCTGGGCCAGCATCTGAAAAGCTGCCCAAAATTTGGCATGGGATAGCGTCTCAATTAATGGATCAACGGGTTGAGGTTGGTTGTTGTTTTCGCGAGCTCGACGTGGAAGCATTTTCTATCGTAAGAATGCACGAATTAATAGCAGATGGAAACAGTTGTAAGCATGATATACTCTTGTAGAAAGAAAGAAATGACTTTTCCTAAAATGCCCCTAAGCCTCTTGATCATAGGAGTGGCGCACTACATACCGATGCTCAACACTCTACGTAACACGGCTTATCATACTCCCTAGGACTCTTCACAACGTTAGGCTCTGATACCAAGTTTGTAATGCCCTGAAATATCATCCCGAGACACCACATGGGGCCCAAGGCTACACGTAGCCTCAAGCTAACCCTTTAAGCCAAAACACTACCCTTGGGTTCCAACACAACAACATACACGCTACGCTAAGGGTATATATATAAGTACATATCATATCACCTCGCATATGGAATAGAATATCGTTAGACTGTCCATATATAGAATGTCTATACACAAACCAACCCAACAATACACTAGTCTGACATAGCCTCTATACAGCAAAATCAACAAGCCATTGGGACAAACCCCCAACTAACTGACTCAACAGATCAAAGAGATCACAAAACAACAGCACCAAAACTAGCAACTTGGTCCTCAAACCATGAGGACTCACCACTGAAGGAACGTAGATACGGCACTTAAATATCACTGTCGCGGCTGCGGCTGAGTACCTGAACCTACATCATGGTAAGAATGTAGCCCATAGATAATTATATGGGTCAGCACAAGATACGTACTAAGTATGTGGGGGAGCATGCAAAATATAAATAATACCATAAATTTCATAAAAACATAAATACGAACCATAATGACACACCTGGCTTGAGTGACATTGAATCATGCAACTCATAACATCTTAGATAGGAAATATAGGAGAAAAAACTCATAAATCATTATAGATCATCATAGGCAACTTGACTTACCACATCAAAATTCGGAGAGACTCAGTATTTCAATAAACATGACTCTTATGGATAGGGGAGTTTCCTATTACCAACAACCCCATGTGAGCTACTTGGAGTACCAACGTTTGAAACCCCCGTTGGCGGGAACGTCATACTTTTTGCCAAGGAGTACGACCTCAAAACTGCAATAATCACAATCGGGATCTCTGGACAATAATTTTATCATTAAACAACCCTATGGTGGCACATAGGTTTGGAGAAATACCAAATTTCCCTATCGGTGCTAAGTACTACTCCCCGACAAGATCAGAACGCGTTAGGAAATCCACCACAACATCATAAGGGTCTATCATAAAGACCAAATCAAATCTCTTTCTCATTTATCAAATCATATCAATTTACGGATTCCTAACTCAATACATTTTAGCTCCAAATATTTTAATCTTCCTCAACATCAACAAGGTATCAATGCATTGAACCATAACCGAATCGACATTTGGACAAGGATATGAAGAGTCAATACATAATATTTTCAACAATTTAACTCATCAAAACCATCCGGAAAATACCAAGACTCATTGCAACTTCAATATCAACATTTCTCACTTTGCCATCCAACTCTCATTTAAAGGTACTTGAGACATCAACCCATAGTAGGGATATAGAATTTCCAATATCAATTATAAATTCATAATAAGGAAATAGTGGAATGATAGGATAAATCAAGGCTTAACAAATTAAATCATCATACTCTCAGAATCAAATACTTTTTGGACATAATTCTATCTCAACATCATACACATATCGGATGACATAATCTCATAGCTCATGGACAATAATATAAGATATAAAACCATATTTTCAATTCATGGTAAAACATGTAAAATCTCATGTCAATGTAATTCAACAAAAATACCGAGCACAGGATCGAAAGGATAATCTTATTCACAGCCCCACATACCTAAAACTGAAAGATGAATATCAAATTCCAACTCCGGAACTTTATTCACGAAAATAAAGGGTGCTTCTCGAAGCACTTAACATGATCAACTCGAATCCCAAATCAATTTGAAATTTCTACGATTCAATCAAGAGACATAGAAGGATGAAATTTAGAGTAGTAGGGTTGGGGTTTGAGCCTTAGGAAATTTTGGAGAACAATGAACTATTGAATGCTCTTAATGGACTTAAATTCATGGTTTACCCGGATGGATTGGAGTGGAAATGACCAAAATACCCTTAAAAATTAAATGATGTCAAATTTGTCCTTTGGTGGACTGTTTTGATAGGCTGAAGTAGATCGACCATACCTTTTTGCTCCGATGGCCAAATTGGAAAAAACCAATTTCATTAGAAAGAGGACTTTCAGAGATTTCTGTTGATATATAGTACCTCACCTAGATCATTATATACAGGGATTTATGATCGTTTGAAGTTGATCCTAAAATTCGCCTGGCCTCAGTATTTTTTTCCTGCACATTTACTATTCACCACTATTCATGGTTAGATCGGAATGATCATAACTCATCGCTCGAGTGTTAATTTTGGATGATCCACATATAGTTGGTAAGCTTATTTGATGCTCTACGCGATGACGGGTCGCATATCTAGAAATTCCACACAGAAAAATTATTAATCACGATAAAGAATAGAATTCAACATATTTTCATCCGAGATCTTAACGGAAAATATTTTTGGGGCATCACATAAGATCAATCTCTTACACCTTATGTACACTACTTTCATCTACCATATATTTTGTTTTTCCCCATCTTATTAAGCTCATTCTCAACACTATGGTGTGAGAATTCTATGCACAACTTATTCAATTTGAACTAATTTTTATTGCTTTCATTACTCAACTGCCCACCTCAACAAATATCAATTTTTTGAACACCATTAGTTATCACTTAGGGGATTCACTTTCACCTTTTCTCCTCTTATTTTAAAACTCCTCAACTCAATTAATTTTTCACTAAGTGCTTGTGAGCTTTTGGATCAAAATCTAGTCTATCAAAGAAGGGATTAGGCTATACATAATTCTACCAAATAAAAAAGATAAAGGCTCAATGGGTCTTACTATGATTATGCTCAAGGGTGGGTCAAAAAAAGAGGTATAAAAAAAGACTATCAAAGAAATGCCTAAATCATCTCCTAAATCTACTCTCTTTATTTTGCTTTTGGTCCACACTAGTCAAGTTCTAGACATCAAATGCATCAAGGACTATACAAACATATCTCACACACATGGTTCATGCTCAACCCAAGTAGGATCATCATAGAATCTTAACTAAACAATCACATGAATTCAATCATTAAGCCAACAACTACAAGAATCATAATCATGAGCCTAGGAGTCTCAAAAGTAGAAATTCACACAATAAACATGCTTTTGCAAACTAAACACTTGCATCATGCAGTCAAACATAGCACTAACAAGAATATTTCACTTATTCTTTACCTAAAAAATTTAAAATAACCCTAAAAATGGGCATTTCCCCACCCTACACTTAAAAATCTACTTTTTCCCAAAAGTATACTTAAAAGATAGAGATAGAAATACTCCCTATGGCCTCTAGGACTAGCTAGTAACATCTTTACACTTCAAGAGGGTCTAGGGACCCACACTCAGTCTTGGTCCTGCTCCTTAGCTAAGGTTTTTCGGTACTGGGACTTCTCAAGACCCTATGCATCAACTAAAACAAAAACTAGTGAACTAAAAACTAAAAAACTAAAAATAAAACATACCTGCTTAAATTGGGTTGGCTCCCAAGTAGCACTTGATTTATTGTCGCGGCACAACCCAACTATAACTCAACCAAATTCCTGCATCCTTTTCCTTAAACTTCGAGGCCATCTTCTTATTCATTTCAGAACTCTTGAGTGTGCAATCTCAAGGTAAAAATCTTTTTCCATTTTAGCCTATTTAAGCTCATCGATCTCTGTCCTATCAGGCTTAGGTGATTGTGGCTTGGGATGCTCAATGAGCAAGTCTGAAGAGGTCCTTTGTGGAACAGGCTCCACCATCCAACACTTATCCCCTTCAATCATAGTAATCATGCATAAGTATTATAGTGAGATAGTGTGTTCAATGGTTTGTATTCTTTGTAAACTTCCTCTTGATCCTCCAACATCATTGTTAGCATGCTCTCTCTCACATCTATAAAAGTTCTTTTGGTTGCTAAAAATAGACGCACCAAGATGATTGGTACTTGTTTGTCTACCTGAAAATAAAGTAAAATAAAGTCAGCAAGAATAATAAATTTACCAACCATTATGAGCGCATCCTCTATAATGCCTTTAGGATGGGCTATGGTCCCATTTGGCAGTTTCAGTAGCACAGAGCTCAATCTAGGCTTTCCCAAGCCCAATATGTTAAACAAAGATAGGGGTATTAAGTTGATACTTTCCCCTAAATGACTAAGTGCATAAACCACATATTTGTTGCTAATCTAAATTGAGAGAGTGAACTTCCCAAGATCCTTATACTTTTTGGGCATCTTTTGAGTCACTACAATGCTACACTACTTAGTAAGCGCCACCGCGTCAAAATTTTGCAACTTAACTTTGTTAGTAACCATTTGTTTCGTGTGAGGTATAAGTAAATCAAGGGATAAGTTATCCCTGGATAAAATAAAAGATCACTTAAATATCTTGTTTGGTTGGAGGGATTAATCCATGGTGGGAAACTTATCCCACCATTTTTCCTGTAGTGATAGGATAACTTATCCAATATACATGGTAGGATAAGTTATCTCAGGTATTCCCGGGATAACTAATCCTGATATTAGTTATCTTGGGATAACAATTTCCCAACCAAATGACCCCTTAGCGTACTTTGATATTCCCTACCAAAAAATTAAAATAGGTAAATAAATATGTAACTCTCTAAAGGTGTCAAAGAACTTCTTAAAGCATGCATCATACTTTGCCTTTATATGCTTTTGTAAGAAAGGAAGTTGTGGGATATTCTTCACTTCTTCAGCAACTTCTTCTTTTGAGTACTCAAACTTCCTAGACTTTTCAACAACTTTTCCCTTTACCTGTACAGTCACCACATCAGTATCTACCTTCTTTGTTGTCTTTGGAGGTTCTTCATTAAGCTCTTTACCACTCCTAAAAGTGATTGCCAAAACTTGTTTAGGATAATCAATATCACTAGGAAAACCACCTTGAGGTCTGGTATTCTGCGTTGCTGCAATCTGACCTCCCTGCTACGCCAAGCTTCTTGTAACTTCTTGCTGGCTCTTTATCTCTACTACCAACTGTTCTTGACAAGCTATAAGTTGTTTAATCATCTCCCCCATACTACTATTCTGAGTTATTCCCTAATTATTCTTAGCCTGCAGTTGCTGAGTCTGTTGATGATTGTTCCAGTAATTCATTAGATTCTTTGTCTTTCAGTTGTAATTTTAGGTGTTCTTATAATTCGACTTTTGTACATTGCCCATAACAATCACTGACTCCAAGTTTGTAGCGCAACTGGCCACAAAATGAATAGTGGTGCCACAAACCTCACACCAACCACTAGTCTGTTGAACTATATTAGTTATCGCAGGTTGTGTAGCTCCCAATTTTATGCTACGGAAATGAGTTCTTATCAAATTTCTAATGTCGCAACTTGATATGATAAAGGGGTATGTTGGTCAACCTCCAAAACACCAACAATTTTCTTTATGGCACTCCTAGAACCATCATGCCACTCTGAATTTCCTTGTGCGCTGCAGTTCAATAAGGTGCATAGCTCATCATATGTCAACTCTAATGTTTGACCACCTACAACTGAATCTAGTGATATTTTTGTGTTGTGTTCAAGTGATTCTACAAAAGTATGAGCAAGTACCTCATTGGACTATTGATGATGTGGACAGTTTCGAAGAAGAGCTTTAAATCCCTCCCAAGTATAATAGAGGTTCTCGTCTAGCCTATATTTGAAGCTCACAGTCTCACTATGAAATTTAACAGTCTTGCAAGATAGAAAAAATCTGATGAGAAACTTTTGGGCTAAGTCGTCCTATGATATGATTACATTTACTGGCTCAGAGTTCAACTACGTTTTATCTTCCCCAATAAGTGAATAGGGGAAAAATGTCAGTTAGCTCAATAAAATTCTACGAGTGGACCTGTGAATCTTCATTTGCAAGACCTATAAATAACCCACTACTAATCAATAATTGCATCATATTGTTCTTTAGATTGAACCTCTCTCCCGCATCTGGTTTCTACAAAGGGGAGGTTAGACTTATCGGAAGTGGGATTGCCACTTCACAAACTGTGTTGCGGGCTACTTGTTCTTCAGCCATGAGAGCAGGATTATCTTGATCTTCTTCTATTTGTGGAATTCATGGGAGAAGGATTGCTTCTCTCCATTGTTGATGGAGCCATTGCTTAGGTTTGGGGCATGGTTCAACCGATTCCCGATCCCTTGCCAGCTTACTAGTTTGAAAACTTGTTTCCAGCAAATACAAAAACAAGACCAAGCATAAAACACCAAACAAATCTAAAAAGTAAAACAAAAATTAAAGCAGTAACCAACTATTAATTCCCCGACAATGACACCAAAAACTTGATAGATCCCAAGCACATACGCAAGTGCACTGATCTACCAAATAATATAGTGGCCATCAAGAAAGCCTAAATTGATCCCATAGGGTCTTGTTCTAACTACTAATCAATTCTGGTTCACAACTTAGATTAATTGATGCAAGCATAATCAAAAGAGAGTTTTTAATACTTGTAAAGAAAGATAAAGTAAACAATGCATAAAACAAAGGTCTTGATACAATCAATAGGAGAAAACCCAGGGTTAAGGCACTTTGAACAATCATAATACGTTATTGAGCTTAATTCGTTAAATCTCTTATCTTGGTTATCATTGAGCTGGGATATAATAATACAATTAAGTTCTTAAAGTTATCATCCTACATGTGAATCAATTAAGGCTTCTAGGTACATCCCAGTCCTAGACGCTAATTCATAATTCTTATTTTTTAAAAAGAATAAGAACCCTACTTTGTTCATCCCCATGTTCTATCATCCTCTTCCCTCTCCCGATATTGCAAAGTTTACAATATATGTATTCTAAGGGTGATCCATTCTTAAAATAGTTTTAAAAAATAGGATAAAAAACAACCAAATATGATAAGCAAATCAAACGAAATCAATTCAAAACGATAATAGTCATGTTCTTGGCTTTAACCCCGGAAAAGGAGTTTTTTGCCACTATTGACATAATCATGATCCAACGGGTTGAATACATGTTATAATCTAATAGAAATCTAAATTAATAATAAAAAACACCAAAGATGAAGTGCATCATCCTCCCATACAGTTCAAGAAGTTACAATATATTTGCCAAAGTGTCCAATGTTAATATTTATAGTAGAATGCACTTGGCCGGCATGTAAATGACCTATGCGCCGCGGGCTGCATAGCACCGCACTACAAGGAAAACCTTGGGATCTATATCACCTCTAAAAGGTTGATGCTCATGATTCATAGAACTTCATTAGAGGGGGCGACGCGTGCAAATCGTGGGCAGCCACAAGAATGTGCCAATCGATCAAATATTTGTCTTAGTGTTTCCCCAGCTTGTTGTGTTGTTTTGCTTTAGTATTCAGCTTGTATCTCATCAATATATCATCAAAATTTACCCTCCAATCATCCTACATGATCAAACACCACATATTAGAGTTCAACACATCATACGACAAGAACAACAAACTAAAAGCGCAATCTAAGCACTAGTCTCGACCACTTAACGCTATTGTATATTATTGACTCTTGGATCATTATAATTGAACTTTTCACACTATAAACAAATTTTTACACATTATATTAAATATGAAAACCATAAGGAACTCATATAACATACTAGAATCCTCCGCGACTAACAAGAAAGACACCTAGCTCAAGCTAGTAACACTAGTTTTGGCCTAATCTTTAAGTGACTCAATTAAGCACAAACTTTTTTGGAAACACCTTAAACCTTATAAACACATACTAGAACACTTATTATCTTATTTATATCATCATCAAGTCATAAAGAATACGAACTGTCCTTAAAAGAAGGCTAAATAAGCTAGGATAACAACACTAGAGCGCATAAATACACTCAACATCAAATGTCCATACAGTGAACAAGTGTCAAAGGATTCTACACATTATCATCAGATACTACTTCTGGCTGTCGCTCCAACTACTTAGTAGCAGTTTCATGTGACTAAACCTTCTTGGCTAAACTTTAAATTTATGATTTAAGTTCACTTAAGCAAGTCGCTTGGCTTTCTTACCCCTTTATCAACATGGTCAACATCATTTCTATTTTAGACTCCACCTCACTCTGCCAGGTGAAATGTACTTATCTCTCTCATCATGATCCACATACTTTGTCTCCTCATATATCCCAAACTCATGCACTTTAGAAGAATTTACGGTGACCAATTGTTTGCACTAAGTTTTGTTTGTAACAATGAAATATCCTGAGCTATAACTTCCTCAGCTACTCTTTGTGCACTAAAGATCTAATGTTATAAATATCAGAACCTCTATCAACCTCTCAAGTTTTCCACCATCGGTTATTTAATGAGATCTGATCCATAATACCAACAGCTATCTCTCATCGCAATATCATAACGGCTCCTCTAGAAATAGTGTCTACCATTTCTTTAAAACAGGTAGTCAGGGCTCTATAGAATATTTTAGATCAGCTTGTCCCTGATATCCAATAGTTGGGCACCATGATATGACTCTTCTTGAAGAGAACCAATGTCTCATACGTAGACTCTGACTTTAGCTGCCTAAAGTTGTAAATCTCATCCTTGAGCTACAATAGGCTTGATAAAGGAAAGAACCTTTTCAAAAATTATTTGCGTAGCTCCCTCTATATAGTAATAAACCTTCTTGGCAGTTCCCCAAGCTAGAATGATGCTTTACCAATAGAAACAGAACAACCTCAGTCTTAGTGCCTTCTGATCTACCCCTAGTTATGTATATAAAGTACATATTTTTCAATAAAATTTGCTAGGTGCATTCTTGCATCATCTATCGGTAATCATGCAAACACTTCCTTCATATACAAGAGCTGAATCATGGCACTAAATAAATTGAACTTGATATTAAGGGTTAAAATAGGAGGGATAATGGCTCTTTTATTAGCCAGCTCATCATATCCCAAATCTTATTCATCATCAATATATGGTTTAACAAACTGCTATGCCAAGATCACTTGAGGTTAGCCTCTAATTTGATTTTCATCGAGTGTTGCTTGGAGATCTGCTCTCTGTCTATCAACACCATCCTAAACTCCGTCTTCAGGGAGATTGTCCCTCTTTGGCTCTAGCATCCAACTATGTGGTAGTAGTATCTTCTTTGAAATCCATAGGAGTAAGGGATTGCCTCTACTCCATATGCTTGGCATACACCAACGTAGGGCTAACTAAGAACAAAAAAAAAAGAAAAACCTTAAAACTGTAACAACTTTAATCCATAAAACAACACTATGCTCCTCGACAATGCCGCCAATTTCTTGATGACGTCCAAGAAACACTTACTTTTGGATTATGGTACAATCATTGTCAAGATATAGTAACCCAACTAAGATTAGTGTCGAATCCTAAGAGAACACATAGAATTACAGTTATCAATAGTTGTAGTCTACGGGAAGTATTGGAAAGTAAATGGGGGATTTGCTTGTAGTAGTCTAGAACTAGTCACATTATTAACTTTGGTTGAAATCAGTTATCAGTGAACACTAAGATTGTATTCCCCTATAGATTGTCAACTTTGTAGGTTTATAGTGATATGTTTTACCAACCTAATACCTTCCATGCCAAATCAATAAGTTATGTACCTTCTACAATCTGTTGGATGAGTAGAAGGATTTCACCCTTTACCTTTTGAGTCTGAGGATGTCACCTTAGTAACCTGTATGTTGATCCCAGTTAACTATTACCTTTTAAGTCTATAGCTATTACATAAATGACAACGTTCATTCACTATATTTCATTGTGTGGAAATGGATCGACAACTAACTCCCAAATTACTGTTGTCATTATCTTTTCCTAGTCATTACTCCTTTTTTGGAGTAAGTAGCAATATCTAGGCGGCATTCTCATGTTTGCATTCGCTAAGACAAGTATTATAATGAAAATAATGCAATCCATGCCATGGGTATTGGTTTAATTGAACATTCACGCATCCCCTACTTCATTATAGCCAGAGTTTTCACAACCCTAGAAATAGGTTTTTAGCCGCTCATACTTGTGAATAGATCAATAACATTCATTATCGAACGCTTAGATGAAGTCACAATAATTAGATGTATAAAAACCCAAAACCGTAATCAAGAAAATCTCAAGATAAAAGAGGAATCTTGAAATAAAAACATGTTTGTGAGTATAAAAAATGTGTAACTTTTACTAAAAAGTACATAAGGGGCATTTATAGTAAAAGAGAAAACCCTAAAAACCAAGACCAAATAAAATAGTAGAAAACACATGTGTTCTGCACCTGCAGTCTGGGCATGAGCGTAGGTTGTACCTACGGTTTGGCTTCAGGCATAGGTACGAACTGCAGGTACCGGATAGGAAAAATTCATTCAAGTCAACTCTTGAGATTTTGGCTTTCTGGTACCCACTTTTTGTACCTGTGATCCGTAGGTTACTTAGTAGATGTCGAGAATATGTTTTTTTAGCTCTTCTTCGTCTCTCGAACATACATTGATAATGATCAAGCTGGAAAACATCCCAATTTTCTATAATCGCTCCAATAATTGCCAAAAACACCTTTTTTTACCATTTTCACGAACTTATCATCGAAAACATGGTTTTATGCCAAACATACCCAAAACAGATAAAACCAAACAAAAAGCCCTTAGAAACTTGCATATTTTTCTCCTTTTAAGTGTCAAAAGTCAAATATTTCTATATCATATTAGTGTGGAGGGCCAGCTATAGATTAAATAGGTTTGCCTGGCTATGCCCAATGCGATTGAGATAAAGGAGAAGTTAAAGGCTAGAAGGGCTTGGTAGAGTAGAAGAGATACAAATGGAATATAGGATACGAATATGACACTACCCTTCCAGTGGCCTTGTCGTAATGGGCGTCCTAAGTCCAACCAGAACGAGAGACTACCCTCGTTACCCAACCCAATCTCTAGTCGCCTGCACAAATAGGCTGAAATCTAGGAATGTAACTAGATAGTGTAACAACACACAAGATAGTTTAACAGCTCACACAAAGACTCTGGGGGAAGATCACAATAGTGATCAACCCAACCGAGTCCAACAATCCTATACAATAATCCAACCATACCAAACCATAAAAAAATAAGGGCCATAAACCAGGCCATAACCAAGGATGTTCCAAAACATAATATAATTAATCCCAAAAGTCAATATGATAGAATAGTGAGAAATTATGTTCGATGATGCCATCTTTCTGACTTATTCCAATGCCAAGGCCAACAACAATACCAATCCCACCTATACTGAATTGTGGAAGAACCACAACGCCTCTAACCAAAAGAGTAATGAAATCCGGATGGTACATGCCCCCACTATAGCAAAAAATGTCTAAAATAAAATCAAAGTATCTAGAAATATCCATAACACGAAATAGAGCCTTCCATAAGGATGGAAGCTCACCACTTCAGACCAAATGTTGTCCCCGAGTTAATCACTATATAGGAGGAGTAGAGCGATCAGTTCCTGTATAGCGTGGGTATACAACTATTAGTAAACGGGTTTAGAGAGTCACCTCTAGCATGAACTCATCGAAAGGATAAAATAATGCCATTAATAAAACCAAGTAAAACCACCCTTATGCACACAACCATACATACATATAACCATAACGGGAAAATTGATCGGGTTTAGCATCCTTTAATACCTTTACCTGGGTTGTGTTGTTTTGCTGTCCTAAACTACCCACGGGTTACATGGGTTCAACTGCCCCTGCTAAAAGGGCCCCAGTACGTGTAACCGCACGACCAGACAGGTATCCCTTGGGATGACTAGTACATCCCCTAAATATAGTGCTACATCATGCACACAACCACCAAGACCAATCTCATATCAGCAAATATGAGTTTATAGTTTTTGTTCCCTTGGGACCTCCACTTTCCATGGCTTATTTACACCTCCCACCATTATTGCCAAATTAAAACCAATTTTTGAATAACCAAACCATTATACATTTATTAACAAAGGCCATTGATGTTGGTACTGTCATACCAACCCTTACTTTTATGTATCATCCATAGCCAACCATTTATATGTTTAATGGGACTTTCAAGTGCCCTTCCATTTACCACATTAAATCACTTGGGGGATTCCATGTGCCCCTCAAGCATAAACATTATCCATTTACCATTCCAAACCATTTAAACCATGCATAATTCCTTTACAAAGATTTAAAACATGCAAGAGTTCCATTAAAAGTTGTCAATGCAATGAATATATCATTATAAGCATTTTGTCAAACACACTGGGGGCATAATATGACCAAAATCAATTTCAATTACCATTAAATCATTCCCATGCAATAAAATTTTCAAAAACCATCATTAATGCATATAAAGGCATAGTTAAAACCATCGGAAACCATAACAAACTATTTAACATCAAGACCCCCAATTCAAGTTTGAAAGCCAAAATCATACAATCAATGAAATCATGAAAACATTCATTAAAAACCATTCCTTTACTTAGAATTAACAATGAGGGAAGATAACATGCCTTAAACAAAGATGATAACCAAAAAAATTGTGAACAAGGAAGGGTTAACCACACGCCCAGCTAGGAACATTCATCCTCGAATGACGAACAAGGTAGGGATAACCACATGCACAATTCATTTGCATTATCTTATCAAATATATTCCCAATCTTTAACAAAGTTTGAAAACAAAGAGGCAAGGATATTAATCTTTCCTTTAACAATCTCTGAAAGTAAAGATGTGTTGAAGACACATACCCTCTGCACGAATCCCAGGAGCAGAAAACAAATGCAGATATTTGAAATTCATGTACTCTTCCACTTTGCATGTAGCTTCTTTCTCCTTATGGTTCCACAAAAGAACCATAACCAAAGCCACATATTTTGTTCGCAATCAACGAACCTGCGTAACAAAGATCTCAATTGGGACTTCTTCATAAGACAAAGAATCAGTGAAACCCAATCTTTCCGAAGGAACAATCGAAGAAGGATCACTAATGTACTTCCTCAATATGGAAACATAAAAGACCGGATTAACCGAGCTCAAACTAGAAGGCAACTCCAACTCATAAGCAACAATACCAATTTTCCATGAAATCTCATAAGGACACATATACCGGAGACTGAGCTTCCCTTTCTTGCCAAACCGCACTACTAAGGATTTTTTGCGACTTAGTGCAGCCTTAAGCCTATCCCATATCAACTTCACCTTCTGCATCGCCTGGTAAACTAAATCGGGACCAAACATGTCAAACTCACCAAGCTTAAACCAACCAATAGGAGATATACACCTCCTACCATACAATGCCTAAAAAGTGGCCATCCCAATACTAGAATGATAGCTATTGTTGTAAGCAAACTCCACCAAAGGTAGATGCTCAACCCAATTCCCACCATAATAAATCACACAGGCTTGAAACATATTCTCTAATGTCTTAATAGTTCTGTCCTCTTACCCATCCATGTGCGGATGGAAAGTAGTACTCAGACTCACGTTATTCCCCAACCATCTCAGAAATACTGCCAAAAGTGAGACATAAACTGCATACCATGATAAGAAATAATCAAAACAGGCACCCCATGTAGCTTTATAATCTCCTGAAGATACAACTTAGCTTAATCCTCTACTGAAAAGGTTGCCCGCACTAGCAAAAAGTGGGCATACTTAGTCATCCTATCCCCGATGACCCAAATCGAATCATATTAATTTTGAGACCGAGAAATACCGATAATTAAGTCCATATTGATCCCTTCCCACTTCAACTCTGGAAAATATATTTCTTGATAGAACCCTTATGGCCTTATGTGCTCAACCTTAACCTATTGACACACCATGCACTTGGCCACAAAATCAGGAACATCCATTTTTATGCCATTCCACTAATAGATCTCCTTAATGTCCTGATATATCTTAGTGTAGCAAGGATGAACAATATAGCGTGACTCATGCACCTCAGCCAAAATCTTTTTTTGCAACATGTCGACATTAGGAATAGATAACCCCCCTTGGTACCATAAAGTACCATCACCACTGATCTCAAACACCAGTACCTTTTGCCCACCAACATTAGTTTTTCTTTTCTTCAAGATAGGATCTAGCACTTACTTCTCCTTAATCTCTGCACCAAGAGAAGATCGAACCACTTCTTGTACCACCACACCACTATCTTTGGTGTCCAGGAGACGAACTCTAAGATTAGCCAAGCAGTGAATATCCTTCACCAATTCCAATTTCCTTCCTTAACATATAAGCCAAACTCCCCATAGATAACCTACTAAGAGCATCAGCATCCACGTTAGCCTTACTTAGGTGATAGTGAAGACTCATATCACTCCTCTATCTGAGATTAAGATCTTTTGAGTTGAACAAATACTATACACTCTTATGATTAGAAAAGAAATCCATGTGAACACTATACACATAATGCCTCCATATTATCAAAGCAAAAACAATCGCCAACATCTCCAAATTATAAGTAGGATAATTACTCTTATGTACTTTCAATTTCCTATAAGCATAGGAAATAACCTTCCTATGTTGCATCAACACACAACTAAGACCTACCCGAGATACATCGTATTAAAACATGAACCCATTATTGCCTTTCGACAAACTCAAAGTTGGAGCCAAAGTTCAACCTGTCCTTTAACTTCTCGACACTCTCTTCACCAAAATACGCCCAAGAAAACTTTACGTTCTTCTGAGTTAACTTAGTCAAAGGAGCAGCTCTCGACAAAAAGCTTGCAATAAACAACCTATAATACCCAACTAAAACCAAGAAGCTTTGAATGTTAGATAGATTCATAGGTTTAGGCCACCTCTTCACCACAACAACCTTCTATGTATCCACCATGATCCCTTCACTAGAACTAATATAACCCAAGAAAGTTATAACATTCAACCAAAACACATACTTAGATAACTTGGCATACAACTGTTGTTTTTTTAAGGTCTGCAATACCATACAGAGGTGATTAGCATGATCTACCTCACTCTTTGAATAAACCAAAATGTCATCACTAAACACAATATTGAAAAGATCCAAATACTAACAAAAAACTCTATTCATTCGATCCATAAACTCCGTCGAATCATTATTCAACCCAAATGACATCACCAAAAACTTAAAGTGCCCATACCAAGTATGAAAAGTCATCTTAGGGATATCCACCTCCCTAATCTTTAGCTGATAGTACCCAGACCAAAGATCTATCTAAAAACGAACTTGGCACCTTGCAACTAGTCAAGTAAATCACATATCCTTGGAAGAGGATACTTATTCTTGACTGTCACCTTATTGAACTGCCGATGCACCCCAAGGAGATACACTAGGATGAATAAAACTCGTATCCAAAAGATCCTTAAGTTGTTTCTTGATTTTCTTCAACTAAGCTGAAGCCTTTCTATATAGAGGAATAGAAATTGGACTAGTGTCTAAAATTAGATCAATACCAAACTCTATTTTCCTATCCGAAGGAACACCAAGAAGATCATCCAAAAAGTCCTCGGGAAACTCATTAACCACTGAAACTGACTAGAAAGAAGGACTTTCCAAGTTAGAATCTTTAACCTAGACCATGCGACAAAGAAACCCTTTAGAGATTAACCTCTGGTTTCTAAGATAAGAAATAAACCTCCCCCTAGGAGCTAAAAACACACCCTCCCATTGTATAACTAGCTCTCTAGGAAGCCTAAAGATAAACTTATGGGTCCTACAATCCAAGGACATGTACAAGAGTATAACCAGTCCATCCCCAGAATGACATTAAAATCCACCATATCTAACTCAAATAGATCAACCAAGGTCTGCATGCCACCAATCGATACCACACACTCTCTATAGACTCTCTTAGAAATAATTGAGTTATCCACTGGATAGAAATAGAAAAAGGATCTTAAATAAATTATGGATTAAAATAATAAGATACAACTATATAAGGAGTCACATAAGAGACAGTGAACCCCAGATCAAGCAAACAATATACATTACGAGAGTAGAGTTGCAACGTACCATTAACGACATCAGGTGATGCCTCAGATTCCTTTTGAAACACAAAAGTATACAAACTATTCCGACCAACACTAGAACCAGGAGTAGTAACAGAAGTAGATGCAACAGCACGAGGTCTAAGAGCAGAGGATGAAGCCACATGAATCTTATTCACCCCCGTAGCAACCTTATTGATCGAATAAAACTGAGCTGATGGCATGCCTAACCATACTTGAAGCATTTGTCCTTCTTTTCATCGCAATAACCCCCATAAGGATGACCAAAGAACCAATAAAGAGGGAATAATGAAACTAACTAACCTATGTTGGCCTAAGATTAGGCACCCTGTATCCAAAATTTGTCACTACCATGAAAACACATATCGCTCGACTGGTGAGGAGCACTTGCAGAAGAGTAGGAACTAGAACTCCTCCACTTTTATGTCATTTTCTATCATCATGACCATCTTAATACTTAGCACCTCCCTGGTCAAAAAAACTGTTTCTCTTGCCCTGCTTATCCCCAAACACTGCCTGCTTTCTCGTCTCATCATCCATTTATTGCATATGAATAGTCAACCTAGAGATATCCATATCGTTGATTAGTAAGGCAATCTTACTCTACAAATCAAATCTCGATTCAACCTAGAAGAAAACTTCCTCAATCTAGCCCGTATGTCATCCACCAAATCAAGAGCATACCTTGACAATTGATGAAACTTCATGAAATATTATTTGATAGACATTTCCCTTGCTTGAGGCTCACAAAATCCTCCATTTTTGCTTTCTTTAACTCTTGGGAAAGAAATGATCTAAAAAAGCACCAGAGAAGGCATTCTATAAAAATGACTCATCTACATCTCCTCTATCCCTATCCCACTCTTCAAATAGTTGATATGCAACCTCTTTGAGCTGATAAGTTGCAAATTTTACCCCCTCCATATTTGTATCCTACACCACCCAAAATATCTTTTTCATTTCATCCAAGAATCCCTGTGGATCCTCTTTCACATTCACTCCAGAAAAAAGTGGGAGGACTCATCTTCATAAATTTTCCAACCCTTGTGGCCTCAGTAGATAAAGCACTAGACACATCTCACTCAGCCTGAGCAATGACAAAATTTAGTAATATCATGAATAGACTGATAAAAATTCTTTATTAGTCATCTAGCCCTGAGGAGGACTAGTAGAAACTGGTAGAACTCTAGAACTATCTTGGATAGGCCCGTGGGATCGAAAATAAATCCCAAAAGTAGGATGCACCCCATAAGCATTTATCCCTATATGGGATAAAAGAATTTCCATATGTTCTAGATCTAAAAGGCATGATTTGAAAGAAGAGAAAACAAGGATTAAAGAAGATACCAGGATTAAGACTCAATGCTTGAAATTAGAATACCAAGAAAGTGAAACATTACTAAATGTCTTATCGCATCTCACTTATCAGTGTGTCGCGCTACATACCCCTTAAAGAGAATCTACTCGACATGGCTTTGTGGACTCTAAATCGACCATGAACCTAGTACCTGATACTAACTTGACATGACCCATCTTGGGGCCTTGTTGTAACGGGCATATCGAGTCTGACCAGGACCAGAGGCCACCCCTGTTAAATAACCCAACCTCCAGCCACCTTCTAAAATTGACTGAATTCCGAGCATGTAACAAAATAGTGCAATATCTCACACAAATTCTTTAGTAGAAGATCACAATCATGGCCAACCCAACTAACTTCAACCATCTCATACCAATAATCCAGCCATACCAAACCATACTAAAGCAAGGGCCATAAACCATGCCACAACCAAGGATGTTCCAAAAGATAATATAATTAATCCCCAAATGTAATATGATAGAATCGTGAGAAATTATGTCTGATTATGCCAGCCTCCAGGCTTATTCCAATGCTAAGGCTGACACCAGTAATGATTTTGCCTATTCCAACCTATAGAAGTACCACAAAGCCTCTAACCAAAAGCATAATGAAATCCGCTTAAGACATGCCCCCTAACATAGACAAAACCAACGTCCAGAATAAAACCACAGTATTTAGAAATATTCAAAACATGAAATGGAGCCTTCCAAAAGGATGGAAACTCACTATTTCAGTCCAAATGATGTCCTTGAGTCAATTACTATGAATAAGAAGAAATGTAGTTGATTTTTGTATAGCGTGGGTATACAGCCACTAGTAGATAGGGTTATTGAGTGGACACTAGCATGATCTTAGGGTAAGGATAAAATAATGCAATTTATAAAACCAAGTAAAACCAACCATATGCACACAACCATACATACAATATATATATATAACCATGCCAAAAAAGGGACTGGTTTTAGCATACCTTTAAAACCTTTTATCTGAGTTGTGTAGCTTTTCTTTCCTAAACTACCCACGAGCTCTATGGGTTCAGCTCTCCCAACTGAAAGGGCCCTAGTACGTTTAGCCATACGATAAGGGAAGTATCTCTTAAGATGACTAGTAAATGGACCAAATATAGTGTGGCATCATGCACACAGTCACCAAGACCAACCTCATATCAACAAATATGAGTTTCCAGTTTTGGTCTCATCGGGACCTCCACCTTTCACAGCATAGCGACACCTCCCACCATTATTTCCAATTAAATCCAATTTCCAAATAACCAAACCAATATCCATTTATTAACCAAGGCCATTTTTATTTTCATTATCATACCAACCCTTACATTAAAGTATAATCCATAGCCTACCATTTATAGCTGTAAGGGGACTTTTAAGTGTCGTTCAATTTATGAAATTAAACCACTTAGGGGATTTCATGTTCCCCCCAAGCATAACCTTAGCCATTTACCATTCCAATCCATTTAAAACATGCATAATTACTTTACCAAGTTTTAAAACATGCAAGAGTTCTGTTAAAAGTTGTCAATGTACTAAACATCTCTTTATAAGCATTTTGTCAAATACATTGGGGCATAATATGAGAAAAACTAATTCCAATAATAATTAAACCATTCCCATGAAATCCAATTATCCAAAACTACCATTAATGCATATAAAATCACAATTAAAACCATGGGAAACCATAACCAACCATTTAACATCAAACCCCCAATTCATATTTGAAAACCAAAATTATACAATTAATGATACTATGGAAAAATTCATAAAGAACCATTCCTTTAGTTTGAATTAACAATGAGGGAAGATAAAATTCCTTAAAAAAAGATGATGACGGAAAAAAATAACCATGATAGGCCCCAAATTGATACTTTAGTTGAAACCCTAGCTTTCCTTGCCCAAAAGCTCCTGAGAGAATTATGAAGTGTTTTAGAAGAGTTTCTAAGTGTTAATAAATGAAGTAATAAAGTAAATAACCTCCTAAGTAGGTTAGAAGACGTGGAACCCTACTAGGATAGTGGAGAAATGTCTAGAATAGCCTCACTTAAATTGCACCAAAATCCCATCACAGGGATATGACTGACCCACACGAGTCGTACCCTCTAATAAATTTGGTATCCTTCACTCGTAACCTTCCCTTAATACTTGGATCCAATACTATCCAGCATACAACCTATCTAGCCATGTCGTATTGACAGCATACGATTTGTACCCTTTATCCGTACCCCTATGAGATTTACACCCAAGGAAGATTTAGACATTATCCACCATACGAGTCCTGGGTATGACTCGTACCCTAGGTTACGGCTCATGGTAAGACACTCATACTCAGATCCAACCTAAGTAACCAAGTCTAATATTAAGTTATGGAAACAAAGGATTGGTAACCACCAATATGACTCGTACCCCTAAGTTGTACCTATTCCAGTAACCAAAATCAATCCCACCAACCAACACTAGTCACTATATGACTGGACCATACCATTCATAACCCATCATACAACTCATACCCATGAGTTATATTAGGTCCTGAGATTAAAATTCCAAGAAATTTTCTAAGTTCCATAAACAAAGGTATTTCACAATACCAGTTGCATTAAAGATTCGGCTAGAGATATATTGGGTGTCTTATAAGGAAGATCTTAAAAGCACCGAGGTTACTGGTATGATGAAAATATAAATGGTAGAGTCTAAGAAGATTGTTTACGTGAAGGTGGTTGAGAGTAAAGATGAGGAGTAGAAGTAGAAGAATAGGGATGACATAAGATTGAAAAGAAAAAAGTGAAGTTTGTGGTTACGACAACTAATAATGTAGTTTTTAAAAAACTATACATTTTATTAAAGGGTAAAAGTGGTGATAAAAAGTTGTACAAGCTAGGAAAGGTTAGGGAAAGGAGGTCTCAAGACCTTGACAATGTGTAGTTCCTAAAGTATATGAACGACAAAGTCTTGGTGGAAGAGCTTCTTATAAGACGGAGATGGCAGTCTTATTTCCATAAACTTTTAAATGAAAAGAGTTATAGTAATATAGTGGTGGGGGAATTGGAGAACTCAGAGAGGCTTTTAGAATATTGTTATTATAGGTGCATTAGGGTTGAAGAGGTTAAGGGTGATATTCGTAGGCTACATAGGGGTAGAGTAATAGGTCTAGACATGATTCCAGCAGATTTTTGGAAGTGCTCAAGATGGGTAGTAAGGAGTGGTGACTAGGTTATTTAATATAATTTTTAGGATGCAAAAGATGGCCAAAGCTTGTGGATGGAGTACAATGGATCCATTGTATAAAAACAAAGGGGAAATTCAAGATTACAACTATAGGGGTATTATTTTTTAAGCAACACTATGATGGTTTAAGGGGGCAGTAGAGATATGGTTAAGAAGGATTACGTTTATTTCTTAAAATCACTTAAGATTGATGCCAGGATGTTCGACTATCAGAGCCATTAATCTCGTTTGAAAGATGGTTGTGCATTTTAGGGATAGGAAGAAACACTTGCACATGGTGTTCATACACCTAGAGAATCCTATGATAGACTCTCTTAGGAGGTTCTTTAGTGGTGCTGGAGACTAGAGGTATACCAATTGAGTATATTAGGGTGATTATAGAAATGTATGATGGAGCTAAGACTTGTGTTAGAACTGTGAAAGGACATTTTGAGCACTTTCCTAAATTGATGGGGTTACACCAAGGCTCTACTCTTAGCACCTTTTTTATTTACCTTAGTGATGGATGTTTTGACATAGAAAATTCAAGGTAAGGTTACATGGAGTATGATATTTACAAATAATGTTATCTTGCTTGGTGAGGCCTGTGGTGGAGTTAGTTCTAAGCTAGAAGTATGGAGGAAAACCTTTGGGTCTAAAGCATTAGGCTGGGTAGGTCCAAGATAAAATATATATAGTGCAAGTTCGGTGAGGTAAGTCAAGAGCCCAAAGTGGTTGTAAAGCTCAATACCTATGCCATTAAAAAGTGAGATAGTTTCAAGTATCTTAGCCCTATATTCCAAGAGAATAGAGAGATTGACGAGGATACCACTCATCATTTTTGGGTAAAATGGATGAAAGAGTGACACGTTTTCCAAGTGCTATGTTATAAAAAGGTACCTCCTAAACTCAAAGGCATGTCCTATAGAGTGGTAGTTAGACTGACTATGTTGTACGGTGAAGAGTGTTGTCCTGTCAAGAATTCTCACATCCAAAAGATAAAGGTGGTGGAGATTGGAATGTTACAATTGATGTGTGTGTTTATAAGGAAAGATAAGGTTAGAAATGAGGTTATTCATGATAAGGTGAATTGGCTTATGTGGAAGTTAAGATGCAAGAAGTGATGTTGAGATAATTCGATCATGTGATGAGGAGGCGTGCACAGATGCCCGTACAAGGGTATGTGAGGTTAGCTAGGGATGGATTTAGATGAGGTAAAGGTAGACTGAATAAATTTTAGAGGGAGTTGATTAGAGAAAACACATAGCAACTTCACCTAACTGAGGAAATGACCCTAGATTCGAAGGTTTGTAGGATGTGAATTACGGAAGAGAGATAGTAGGGAGGAGTTCTTCCTTTCTAGTAGTAACAGTGCTAGTCTTGGTTCAAGGTATGTTATTGTATGTCATATAACTTCGTGCTAGTTGGATTTATGTTATTATCTGGTGTGTTAACACATGTTGTTTTGTGTTCCTCTTCTGTTTCTTTTTTAGATGTTTTTTGTCCTGAGTGGGGGCTCTATCAAATACAACCTCACTATCTCACCCTGAAGTAGTGGTATGGACTACATGCACTACCTTCCCCAGACCCCACTTTGTGGGAATATTCTAGATGTGTTGTTGTTGTATAAATGTATGACTTCTTAGTTCATTTAGTGTTGGTAGATTCTTCATTTGTATAAATACATTCTATGATAATTTATAATATGAAATTTATAACTTGTTAAAAAAATAATCCTAAAAAGAAAAAATATGTGTTTGTATAAATGTAACATCTGTAAATCTGTTTCAACAAACCTAAGATCAATGGGCCAATAAAAAGAAATTCTAGTTTTGTTAACTAGAATTAACTTATATTCATTAACTTATTGCGCTTTGATACCATTTGTAGGGGGGTGCGGATAACTAGGCTAATAAATAGATTTATTATAACTAATGAATCTATTCTTTTTAGTGCGTGGATATTTTTTAGATTTTGTTTTAATAAATTATTCTTTTTGAAAGATGTATTCATTAATTTATTTGGTATATTATTTTATCCTGTAGTAACTGCTGAGTTACAAATTTCTGTGTAATAATTTATTCTATCTGTACTGTAGTATATATCTAATTCTAGATTTTCTATGTCATTTATTATCTTGTGTTGTTCTTCTCGTAGTGAGTTTTTTATATTATATAAACTATCACATGTGCTTTTTTCTAAATTTTCTAAGGTTTTTTCTATCCATATTAACTTTTCTTTTACATCTTCCATTATTTTTCTAATTCGGTTTCTATAATTAATTTCGTTATTTAGATTATCTTGGTTTTCTCTAGTTTTTTTAATATATTCTAACATCCACAATCTTGATCTGAATAATATCCTTCTGGGTAAATGACTTCGTATATTTGTTCTAAGGCATTTATCATTTCAATTTCGTAGTTTATTACTTCTTCTAATATCATTTTCTTAATATCTATTATTTCTATATCTTTAAGTATATATAAGATTAAAACTCTAAGGTAGTCTAAATGACCTATTTTCTAGAATTGATATTTTGTAGTTGTTTGTCTTAGCCTTAGTAGTTCTTGCATATTTTTATTAAGAGATTTTATATATTTTTTATTTTCCATGTATTTGTCTATATTTATTTTTATTTGTTTTTCTAGTAACTGTATATTTCGCATATCTTTAAAATTTCTACGTAATCTTAACATAATAAATATTTATAAGAGTAGTTAGGTATGTGTGGTATATAATTTATTCTATCCATATAATATTCTCCAAATGCTTTTTCTAATATAATTTTTCTTATATCTGCAACATTTATATCTCTAAGTGCATACAAAATAAGTATCTTAAATTTATCTACCATGACATCAGATAAATTGTTATTCATTATCATAAAATTGTTTTTTTCAAAATATTCCCTTCAACCATGTACATAATAAAATATAGTTATCTCAGATTACTATATACTAGATTATTCTTAAATAACATGTTCTTCGGTCACTATTAGCATGGTAATTCGGATACTTTTTCCCTTAAACAGCACCTCGACTTTGGTTACTCCCTACCACGGCTTCTTGCCTCATTGGTTTCACCTTTAGGATGGCATAGTCCTTAGGGATTTTTCTCCGTTTCCACTTTGCTAATAAACTTCTTAACATATTATTCTTCGAATAATTCTACTATAAAGTAACTAATATGAATTTATTTTATCATATCATGATTGTTGGGAATTATGAATTTAGCTATTCATAATCATAAATAGATATACCTGTTCCGGTAGCTTTGATATTTCTGAGGTTTGTTGCTCCATAGCTTTTTCCATTGCAGTGTATATATTTAATTAACTGGGCAAAAGTATTTTTGACGGAGAGAATTTTTGGCTAATATGAGAAGGCTTGCCCTCTGCAATGCCTTCTGAGCTTTTATTTATAGAAAGAATACCTCTTTACATTGTTTTACATCTGTCCGCTAAAAAACAAACAAAATTATTAAAGAAAGACTTAAAAGTCTTCCCTTTTACCTACCCTAAGCCTATAAGACTCAGAATTCAAATTTTACATTAAATTTACATTAAATGATACTACCAACTATTAACTTTACGTAAACAAATTTACAATAAGTCTTCCGTCTATTTTGTCATATCTGCTGTATCTCCATTATTGCTCTGGTCTTATCTTTCCAGCTGGTGTTGTTATCTTCTTTTATTCTAGCTGAACTGCTGGGACGTCATTATCTCCTCCATTACATTTTGAACATTTGTGGTCTGGATATTTGTTTCCAATAGTCTTGCAATATCTGGTCAATAATTCCTCTGAAATAAATTTCTCTGATAGCTCTGGCGATAGGTTCTGTTTCTGGTTTAAGCAACGTGATAATCCATTGCCTAATAGTTTCCATATCTGTTTCTCGTAACTCTTTTGAATTTGAGTATATTAATACATGATTTCTTGAATAGTAGCTCCATATAGGATTTTGGTTGCAATATGTATTTGCTAGCTCTTGTAAAATTGTAGATAGTCCGATAATTCTTTTGTTCGCATAAAATTTTGGTATCTCAATTCTGGGTATCTCTGGCTGTGAACTTATATCTTGTGGTATAATCATATCTCGTGTCATTCCTATCTTTACAACTTGTATAGGTTTCTTAACTTCATCAAATAATATCTCTGTTGGTGCCGTGTAAATTTTTATAAAAAATAAAGTACCTTTGGTTATTCTTTTAAAAGTGATAAATGCTTCATTTATCTCTGGTATAGTGGATATCTCAGTTCCGTCCGTGGTATATACAGTACTAAGTAATCCATATTCGTAGCAAGTTTTAACTAAGTTGGGTTTGGTTTTGGGTAAAGCAATTAGCTTATTATATCCGGTCAATCTCTGGGTTATAGAGTTTGTATCTGGTTCTTGGATATTTGTAGCTTTGGGGTTGCTATTTAAAAAGGTTTGTACATTGTAGATATTTTCTATATATGTGCGGGCTGTGTAGTTGTATTTCTTTTTGTCTTGGTTTAGACTATCTCGATATGTAGTAACTTGTGGGGGTATAAACATGGGGTCTTTTGATGTATTTGGTGTATATGGTTTGTCAAATAGCTTGTTTAGGTTCATATTTTTTCTAACTCCTCTGCTTGTACCTGCAGAAGCAGATTGATAAACGTTATGGGTTTTATGGAGTATCCCAACGTCTCCTTCTAGCTCTGGAATTTTACTGTCTTCCAATCGACATAGCTCTGCGCATTGCTGAGTTAGCTGATTCATAGCTATAGACTTCAGTTTATCTTCACTAGTCTTTAGCTTTAGCGTTTCTATCTCAGTAACCATCTTTACTATCTCAGTACCCATACTGTCCACTTTCAATGAAAGCGCAGTCAGGGCGTTGAGTATCTTTTCATGTATATTTTCTTCTATCATTTCTGTTTGTGTAGCTTTGTCTTGATATGTAATCTGCAATAACATTTTTGTTAGTACTGATTACTTCTATTATAAATGTAAAATTTAATATGTTTAAAACTAATCTCCGAATCGCTTTTGTTGTAACTGAATTTTGTATTTTCTTTGTTAGCCACCAGCGTACCTGTGTATTATCTGTTCGCACAATAAATTTGTTATATACAATATATGGCTCAAATGCTAACAAACATTTATATAATGAACATAATTCTTTCCTATTTATTTCTCATTTTATTTCTGTCTCGTTGAACGTACCTGAGTAGTATCTACAATGGTGTTCTATTTTTTCTGCTTCATATCTATATTTAAGTACTCCTCCGTAACTATATTCACTAGCATCTGCTTCTACTATGTATATAAATTTTTTGTTTTCATCTGAAAATTATAATTTTGGTAATTCTTTATAAAGTAATTTTATTTTTTGAACTTGTTTTTTATCTTCTTCGTCATAGTTATATTCTATATCCTTTTTTAATTTTTTCTGTAGTGGTTTTAAGTTTTCTGCTAATTTTGGAATATATTCTCTTACTTGGTTTAATAATCCTAAAAATGATTGTAATTTCTTTTTTGTATCTAATTCTTCTTTTGAGTTTATTATTTTTTGTACTATATGTTGTTGCATTTTTACTCCACTTTTATCTATTTGTATTCCTAAAAATTCTATCTGATTTTTCATAATTTCGGCTTTCTTTTCACTTAGACTTATTCCTGATTATTCTATTATATCCGTAAATTGTTCCAATAATTTTATATGTTCTTCTTTAGTTTTTGTATATAATAATATATCATCTATGTATACTATGCAATTAGGTAATTGTTTAAAATAATTATCCATAAAATATTGATATCTACCTGGTGCATTTTTATATCCAAATGGTAATACATTCCACTCATAAAATCCTTGTGGTATCGTAAATGCGGTTAATTCTTTAGATTCTTCTTCTAACTTTAGATGGTAAAATCCTGATTTACAATCAAATTTGGTAAAATAATTATATCCTTGGATTTGTCTTATTTTTAATATCTTATTTGGTATTGGATAATTATATGTTATAGTTTTTGCATTTAGATTTCTATAATCAATAACCATTCTACTTTTTCCTCTTTTTTGTTCACTATGTTTATTTACTATAAATGTTGGACTATTATGTTTACTATTACTTTTTTGTATATATTGTTTTTCTAATAATTCATCTATATGCATTTTAAATTATTTTAAATTGTCAAAATTATATGTTAATGATTTTTGGGTTATTATGTTGTTCTTGTCTATTAATTCAATTTTTATGGTAGTTTTATGTTTTTCCCATCCTTTTAACGGATCTTCACTATATAATTGTTCTAATTTTTTCTTAACTATTTCTATCTTATTTATTGAAAATATAGTTATTTCTGTTTTATTTATCGAAAATACTACTAATTCTATTGTATCTTCAGTGGTTTTTATATTTTCTAACTTTTGTGTAATTTTTTCACTTCCTTTTATCCAATCAGTTTTCTTTCTTATTTTATTGTTAACTCTTTTTGCTCTTACTTTTTGTTTACATGGTGTTGTGAACCACCAATCGTTTTTAGTTATTATATGTGGGTATAATTTATCTAAAAATGGAATTCCTAAAAGTATATCTTTTGATGTTAGTTCATAATTATAAATTTCTTCTATTGTTAGTATCTTATCTCATATTTGTGCTTTTACATTCCTAGCTTTATAAGTAATTAAGCTCCCTTCATTATTAAATCCTTTAACTACTATTGGTATTTTTAATTTATCCATTTACTTTCTGGTAAGCAATTATATCTACATAAATTAGCTTCTGCTCCTGTATCTATCATAGGCGTATAATATCTACTGTAATATCCTTCCACTACTATCTTCATTAATACATATATTTTCATTTTATGTTAAGGCTCTTTTTAAGAATAATCTTTCCCTATTATATGTTATGGCTAATGGTGTATGTTCTATATTATATGGTTTTACTTGTTCTAACCATTTTATTCCTAATATTATATCTGCTTTTTGCATTTCTTCTTTTACTTCAAATTCTATTTTTATTTTTTCTAATTCCTCCTATTATTATTTCTTTTTCTGCTATATCTTTACTATTTATTAAACTTCTCGGTAGATCTAGGCATGTATCATTATCAGTTTTTATTTCTTCATTTTTTACTAGACATTTTGCTATATAATTTTCTTCTTGTCCTGTGTTTAATAATATTAAATATTCTTTTTCATTTATTGTTCCTGTTATGTAATATTGATTTAGGTTTCTTATTGAATTTGTTTCATAACTCGTTCTTTTTGATGAGCTCGATGACTCTGGTTTTTCATTAGCCATTCTTTTTGTTGTACTTATTTTATCATTTACTATTTCTAAATTTTCTTCTATATCTATGTCTCTATAGCTATAATCATTATAATCTATTGTTTTTACAATTTGTTCAAATGGGCTATCTATTTGTATCTTGTTAATCTTATTTTTTCCTGTTATTTTATGTTTTGTTGTTAACACATATAAATTTTTACATCTTGCTGTAAATATTTTACTTCCTGGGGTTAATTCTATTCCTGATATCTTCCAATATAATACTAGTGATTTATCTATATTTCTATCTCTTACCGCTACTGAATAATTTGCACTTATTATAAATTTAAATTTTTGGTATATTAAATTTTCTTTTACTGCAGTTATTATACTTTTTTCTATAGGTTTTATAATTTTATCATCTGCTAAATATAATTCTATTGGTGTATGTATTCCTTCTCTAAAACATGCTTTTATTAATATTTCTGTACCTCCAAGGTGTACATATTTTATTGGATTTCCTTTACTTTTTATATCATTTATTTCTTTATTAATTATTCTTTTTGTTAGTAGTGGTATACTAGCCTTTCCTTTTGCATATCTACAGTCTATTACATGTTCTTTTTGGCATACTACATAATATTCATCTTTTTTCCTAGTAAAAAGATTTTTTATTGTTGGTATTTTAAATATTTTTTCTACACTTAAATCTAACTCTTTTCCTTTTATTTCATCAAATATATTACTGTCAAATATTATCTTTTGTTCTGTTCCTTCGTCATTTAAATATTCTTCCTTTGTTATTATTTTTATATCTTCTTCAGTCATTCAATTCATCTATTTCACTATTTGTTTCAGTATCTGTTTCGTTTTCTGAAATTTCATATATACTATCTTCACTTTCTAATTCATAATCTATATAATCTATCTGCATATATTCTGTATTTTCTATTTTTATTTCGGATATTTGTTTATTTTTTGTATTTTTGGGTAATTTACAATCTCTAGCTAAATGTCCTAACTTTCCACAATTATAACATGTACATTCTTTTATAGATTTTTTCTTTCTATATGGTCTTTTATTTTTATAATTTTTTACATAATATCTTTTTCTTGGTTTTTTGTATTTATATTTTGATTTTTTATATTTCTTATATTTCTTATTTCTTTTTCTTTTCTTATAATATCTTTCTTCACATCCGAATTGGGGTGCTATTTTATTTTTGCAACATGCTAAATTTCTTATTAATGTTTTTTCCATTTTTAATTCTTCTCTATATTTCTCACATAAATTCCTATACCATTGTTGTAAAAATTTTATTCTAGCTCCTAACGTATCTACTATTTTTGCTTCTTCCCAACTTTTTATTATTTTTGAACTAAATGGTTCGGGTAATTTATTAAAATATAATTTTCTTATTTCTTTACTTTCTTCTATACTATATGCTCCTTTATAATAATATTCTTTAAATACGCATGTATATTCGTCTATATAACACATATTACATATTGTTAATTTTAACATTAAATTCCTATTTGTATCTTTTTCTTCATCTTGTTCTTCTTCTATTGTTGTCATACTACCAAATTCATCTTTTATAGCTGTTTCATATTTTTTTAATAGTTCTATAGGTGTTAGTTTAGTTGTTGTTGATGATGTTCCTTCCATAGGTTTATTAGTTCTTAATACTTTCTTACTATTTTCGGTTAAGTTTGAAAACCATAGTTTTACTGATCCTATTAATGTTTTTTCTATATATTCTGGTGCATCTGTTATGTTTATATTATTATCTAATAATTGTTTTGTCATATATCCTATCCATAATTGTATTGTTTTTCTGTATCTATTACACAGTCTAGATCTAAAAAGTTATAATTTTTATTAACTATTTGTTTTGGTGTCCATTTGTCATATTTATTGTTTTTTTTAAATTTATTTTTATAATATATAGGTTTTCTTATTTCTGTTGCTTTAGGTATTATATTTTCATCTTCTTTTTTGTCAAGAGTATTTATTTCTGTGTTATTATCTTCCAAATTTTCTTCATTAATTATTTCTTGTTTTTCATTAAGTTCTAAATTTTTTATATTTGTTAATATTTCTGTATATGTTTCACTATCTTCTGAATCATAATTATCTGTCTCTTCAACCTCTATATTATTTATTTCTATTTTTTCCTTAAATTGGTTTATCTCGTTTATTAATTTTTGTTCTTTATCTTTTTCTTCTTTTTCTTTTTGTCTTTGTTCGTATAAATCTTTTAACATTTGTAGTTCTTTTTCTAATTCAGCAATTCTACTATTTTTAGTTTCTTCTATTTTTCGTATTTCTTCCGTAGTTTGTTGTTTAATTTTTTCTATTTCCTTTTTTCTATCTATTTCTTCATTTTCTTTCTCTATTCTTACCATTGCTGTTAATTTATCTTCTAATTTTAATTCTTCTTTTTCTAACATTAAATATAAATGTTCACCTATTTTCTTGTATCTTCTTCCTAGATTAGAAAATACTATTTTTATTTTTGATCCTTCGTGATTTTCGTATATTTTTTCATCTATTATAAATTCCTCTTTGTTCATTTTATTGTGAATAGTTCATGTTGGTATATATATTCTAAACTATTTATTTGTGATTCTAATTTTGATATTTCATCTTTTTGGGTATTTATTGAGTTTTTACTAACTCCGGCAAATATATTATAATGTAACCTTTCTTTTCTGATTTTTAATTCTTTACGTTTTTCAGAGATAAATTGTTTTAATTCTTTGTATTTTTGCTCTTTATTCATTTAAATTATATTTATAATATTTTGGTGGATATCTAAATCTTATTTTATCATAATTAGGTGGTATGTGTCTCATTCTTCTAGATTTTAAATGGATTATTAATTTTGCTTCAATACTAGATATTAATGTAATTAGATAGGCTAATCTTTGTGGATTTTCTTTTATTTTATTTAGACTTATATATTCTGAATAATTACTAACAAAAGATTCTTTAATTTTTCTAAAAGCTTCTCTATTTTTAAATGGTCTTTTCATAATTAATTTAATAAATAACTAACTCAAATTTAACTAACTCTAACATATATCTTACTTCCATACTTTTTAACTTACTGCGCTCTGATACCATTTGTAGGGGGTGCGGATAACTAGGCTAAAGAATAGATTCATTATAACTAGCTTTTTCCATTGCAGTGTATATATTTAATTAACTGGGCAAAAGTATTTTTGACGGAGAGAATTTTTGGCTAATATGAGAAGGCTTGCCCTCTGCAATGCCTTCTGAGCTTTTATTTATAGAAAGAATACCTCTTTACATTATTTTACATCTGTCCGCTAAAAAACAAACAAAACTAAAAAATACTAGAGGGTGGTGATTAGAAATGACATGGAGCAGCTTTAGCTTACTGAGGATATGACCCTAAATAGGAAGTGTGGAGGTCGCGGATAAGGGTAGAACACTAGTGTGAGTGTGTGGGTTGTAGCAAGATGTTAGAAGAGCTCTTGTGTAGCCGGGTTAGTAAGCATAGAACTGTGTCCATTAGTAGGAGCCCCTAGTCAGTAAGTTTGTGTGTGGTGGGTGTCTTTGTTCTGTTGGTGTATGTTACTACAAAGTGGGTGTCCTATATCTTATTTCTTATTTCGAATTACTCATATTTCTCTTATTTTGTATTTCTATGATATCTATTTTATTATTGCTTATTCTTTATTTATGTTATGTCATTCATCCTGCTTCATGTTTTGCTACGACCTTGTGTACTATTCTCTAGCCTGACCCGAGGGTCTATCGGAAAAAACCTCTCTACTTCTTCGGAAGTAGTGGTATGGACTGCGTAGATTTTACTCTTCCCAGACCTCACTTTGTGGGAATACATTGGATTTGTTGTTGTTGTTGTTGTTATAATCAGTTATACGAGATCGTTATTTCATTGGTGTTTTAATTCAAAAAAAAATATTTTTCATAGAGCTTCTGACACATTAACGAGCAAAAACTATAATTTTCAGTGAAAGAAAGTTTTTAGAGAAAAAAATAAGATAGGAAAATGTGAGATAATATATCCTGATGTGAAACATTTAAATAGTTTACATTTATACATACAAGCTCTGAGAATTGCAAGTATAGAGGTTACATAGAAAATAATTAAAGATACATATAGTAGTAGATCGGTAGTGCACATTTGTCAATGAAGATCATTTAGACAAAAATAATAGTATCTTGGACTGATAGTTTAGTTGGATATACAACTTACAAGTAAAAAAACAGAATTGCAATTGAACAGTAGTTATTAATTTATACATAACAAATATTATAGTAGCAAATAGCTCGAAATAAAAATTACTGAGGTATTTTTATGTAAATCTTGTTTTCATTTTTTTTATGATGTGGACTTATTATGTATAAGTCCACATAATGATGCATCACAATTGATGACCTTGATGTTTTCATTCAGAATGTTGTCGTTTTCACTGTGAATCTTTGGAACTAACCAACCTTGTACAACCAAGGAATATGGCCTCCATTGAAATGTCTCCCCAGACGAGTCAATAGTACTCCTCACGCTAATCACACCCGATCATTTCACATTGTGCCATTGTCCTATTTTCACCCTACTAACCATCTTGTAGCTCCAAGCCTGCTCTAGCTGCAAAGGTAGCAGCCACTCCAAAGCCCAAACCTGAATAAAGAACAATGGCACGCAAAATTCTAGAATCTAATATCCGTTTCTACTACTACTTGTCTCATTTGATGAATCCCTTAGCATATCTTTTTAACACGCCCAATCCCCAATCTATTTCAGCAAGAACAACAACAACAAGCGCTAGTCGCTTACCTCTTGAAAGATTAACAACAATTGGGAAAACATGTGCAACTATTTTACCCGGAAAGAAAAATCTTGATAACCAAGTGAAAGAAAAGCTTCATGTTCAAAACTTCATTCACTAATCATGGAAAAATTTAACCACCTATTAAGATTATTCGCCATCTGTTTAATAAGAATCCTTCGTGTTTTTTCAAGATTTTCATCAATCTCTCCCTTCTCATGGGATTTGGCAGGGAACAAAACAGGGCCACCTAATATAGCAAACCCTCCCAAAATCATCATATCTTCAATCATAGCATTAGCTTCACCCCATGGAAACACAAAAGTGTTACTCTCACCACACCACCTTTCTGCCAACCCAAAAATCAAATCCTTCTCTGTGGACATTGTACACTGATGCAATAACAGCTTCACATATAAGAACAACTTTCCACATAGAGTGATGGATAGTCTCCATGTTCTCAACTCATATCTTCCATTTGCTCTAATGAACGTACAACCTTTGGAGGAGACTTTTAATGGCAATCCCAATTGAGATGAAAAACGAAGTGGAGGAAGCTTCAAATCGGGACCTTTAATGGTAGAAACAATGGGATTCAAGAAATGGAGCAATCTCAGTTGTGGGATTCCACCAAATTGTGAAACCATAAATTCTTTTGTGCTAACAAACATTGAATTTTCTATATATTCTTGAAAATGAAAATTTAGATAGAGAGTCAGTTCTGTTATATATAGGAGAGACAAAAAGAAATTTTCACTATTGGATCGTTATTAGAAAGAATTTACTCTCTTTTCTTCGGACATTCCTTTGTATTTTTGTCCCAAGAGTTATAGAACTTAAACTCTATCTAAATCATTTTCAAAAATCAATGCAAAATTCAATTTTTGTTGAAAGAGAAGAGTTGATGGTTTCACCTTTTGGTGGAATCACACAACTGGGAAATCCCATTTCTTAAGGGAGTGTTTAGTACGATGGAAAATATTTTCCATGGAAAAAATTTTGTTGGAAAATGTTTTCCTAATGTTTAGTTGGCGAGTAGAGCCTATTTTTTTTAAAAATATTTTCTAGTATTTGATGGTGAGTGAAAAAATATTCTTTAGAAAATACTACTAACTGTTAACTAGTATATCAGTGCATCTAACAATTCAACAATTTGTAAGAACTAATTTAAGCATAAAAAATAATATCACTATAGATTACTAAAATATTACAATCACTAAATTTAAGCAACAATGAATTAGCAAATATAGGAGACACTTTTAATATTTTGTCAGGACAATCTCAAGATACTACAATCAATAGAAATATAACAAAACGACAAGCTTATTCAACCTCGTGAAACATGTTACATCGATGACAAAATGAAATATGCAATTAGCAAAAGTAACATAGGTAAGTCTTCCTCTCTATATATGAAAATAACAATACATTCAACGAACATTGGAAATGGAAAAAATCGAGCTTCACTATTTTTATTTCAAGCATTGAAAAATTAAAACAAAATATAGTGAAAAATATTTTCGAGTAATGTAAATATTTGAGAAATGTGAATTTTTTAAGTAATGTGAATATGAGTGTTGTTGGGGTGCTGAAGAGGGCTAGGATGGGGTCATAAGTCACATTTGTCATTTTCTGGAAAATGACTTCCCTTGGCGCATGAGGGAAGTCATTTTCCCTCAAATTGAGGAAAATGAGTTGTTGTGAAAAATGTTTTCCAAACATTTTGTTGCAACCAAACAAGGGAAAATAGAAACACATTTTTCAGAAAACATTTTCCATCATACCAAACACACCCTAAATCCAATTGTTTCTTCCGTTGAAGGTCAAAATTTGAATCCATTGAAGGTAAAAATTTGAAACTTCCTTTATTTCATTTTTCATTTGAATCTTGATCACCATTAAAAGTCTCCTACAAAGGTTATAGGCCTCAACAGAACAAATGGAGGAAAATGGTTGAGACCATGGAGCCTGTCTATCATTCTATATGGAAAACGGTTGGTATATATGAGGCTGCTATGACTTCAGTATACAATCTCCGTACAGAGAAGGATTTGATATTTGGAAAGGCAGAAAGGTGGTGGTGTGAGGCTAACACTTTTGTGTTTCCATGGGGTGAAGCTACTATTACTTGATGATTTTGAAAGGGTTCATTATTTAAGATGGCCCTATTTTGTTCCCTGCCCAATCCCTTGAGAGTGGGAGAGATTGAAAAAATTCTTGAAAAATCACAAAGGGCATTATTGGATTGAAGGATAATAATAATAAAAGGTGGTTATATTTTTTCATGAATACTGGAAGCATCTTCGAACATGAAGCTTTTCTTTAACATTGGTTATCAAGATTTGTTTTTCCAGGTAAAATTGGTACACATGTTTTCCCTAGAGATATTAATCGTGCGAGGGTTAATCGACAAGCGCTTGTTACTATTTTTCTTGCTAGCATATATAAGGAATTGGGCGTGTTAAAACAAACTATGTTAAGGGCTTCATCAAATGAGACAAAAGGTTGTAGAAACATAGATTCTAGAACTTTGAGTGCTATTGTTCTTTGTTCAATTTGGGCTTTGGAGAGGTTGCTACCTTTGTGGCCCGAGCAGGCTGGGAGCTACAAGATAGTTAGTGGGAGAAAATAGGACGATGGGACAGTGTGAAACAATCGGGTGAGATTGGCGTGTGGACTACTGTTGACTCATCTGGAGAGAAATTTCAATGGAGGTCATATGCCTTGGTTGTAGAAGGTTGGTTAGTTCCAAAGTTTTACAAGGAAAATGAAGAGTCTCGGAAAAACAACACCAAGGCCATCAATTCCTGATTTTGAATGTTGTTCCTTAAATAAACACTGACGCAATTTGTGATAGAGCTCGGAAGTATATAAAAAACTTTAAGCAAAGACTACTAGGAATATTGAAATAGAGAATACCAGGTTTCTTTTATTTGGTTGAGAATCAACTTTGAGCATAAATTGTGGTAATCCATCTCCCCAGTAAATTATTTTTCAAATTGTTAATGTATTTTAAAATAATGAAAACTATTTTCGATATGATAAGTATTTTGCGAGGAAGGACATATATGTAGCTGTTGATTGAATGTAGAGATAATAGATTAAGAGAAAAATGAAAACTTTTGAAAATATTTGGTCTAAAGTACTAGCTTTTGACATTTTTATACGTAGTTAAAAATCTTCTCATTAATGGTAAAATGAAAATTTTATAGTTAAATTGTTTCTGAAAATAGAAATATCACATTCTTTTCTCGAATATACATATTAAAAGTAAAGTGTGCTACATAAATTCAGATAGAAAAAAAGTAATACATTATCATAAGAACTTAATGAAATTATCTTTTGTCATACTCCTGCTATAAATACCGTCTCTAACAAGTTTCTATTATCATCACAATCAACTTAGTCATACATAGTTTTGCCAACTTTTCTGTCATCAATAAGAATTTAACACCACCAACAAGATCATATTAATTCTTCATGGAATACTCTACAAGTACTCTGATCAACTCAATTCAAACCAAAGAACCAAACACTACTTTCAACCAACAGATTTCTGCCAGAATCCGCCTAGCCGGAGAAGCAGACGCGCCACATCTTCACAAACTCTTTACACAAATGGATGAGTACCATGTCCTATCATATATATTCACTACCACAGAAACATCACTTTACAACAATTTATTCAAATAATCAAATCCTCCTTTAAACCCTCCCACTTCTCCCAACCCTTTTGCAGACCATAAAATCATCCATCCATAGTACTAATTTCTCCCTATTATCAAGAATAATTACAATTTTGATCATTTGAAAATTTTGGACTCCGAACTCGACACTTATAGTTCAAAATTTAATGGTCGTGAGGATATTAATTGTAATGTTTATGTAGTGGGTCATGTATTTGTTTTCCTGGCTACACAGGTTTTATTTTAGAAGCCTGGTTTATTTCTATAGTAAATGTTTGTGAGGAATTGATATAGGGGGAGGAGGCTTTGAAAGTTGTTATTTTCTGTTGTTGCAATGGGAATGGGGATAGTTGATTGGCTTGTGGTTGATTGAAATGAACAAGGTATTAATTTCTAATAGAAAATGGGACCTCATTATATTCCTGAATATAGGCTTTGAAAATTTTATGGTGATAAGCTTCAAGCATTTGGCAAATAATTCGATTAATGATCACCTTTTCAGCTTCTTAAATAACAGTAGTACTAGTTCTTTTCAATGACAGTAAGTGGCCATAACAAGTTTGGAACGTGGGAGTTACTATTGCTTAATATTTGTCATTATGGAGCATTATTTTTTTAAAGGTAGACAGAAATGTTACAATTTGTTTCCATTATGATGCATTTAAAACCCACGTTTTGTTGGCCTTTATTACCATGTTTCTTCCTTCAGTTTCTTGCTTATTTGATCAGTAGCTTTGCTATTTTATTTGTGGTTTTATGTTCCATTAATCTTATTAGTTAGTGGTGGTAGAATGTGGTCGTAAGTTCTTTCTTGACTCTTCTAATTCTTATAATTTCTAGGCCATAGATCTTTCAGGTTTACTACCCCTCATTTATAAATCATTCCATTCAAGGAAGACTTCCTCTCCTATAAATAATAGTAGTCTTGCATATTTTTTTTACAGTCCAAGGAAATATATAGTGCATAAAAGTTAGTACAAACAGAATTTATTATGTGAAGAAAGGTGTTCTTTAGGGTGGCTCTTAGAACTCGACTCTTGTCTAAAGTTTGTTGAGTTGTACTTTGGGAGAAGGTATTCGTATCTTGAAGGGAACAAGTCAAGAAGATGACTACTGGACCAGTGAAAACATTTGTTGTAGTGGGACTGAATCTACTTAAATAGAGCGAGATTTTGGTGCATTAGTAAAGAAGATGATATTTTATTTTCTTCATTTGTATTTTTTCAATTTTCATTTTTGTAAGTTTCACCGATATATTTAAGGAGATTAAATAGCCACAATTGAAAAATTCACATATATCAAGATGGAAGATCTTAACATGCCATTTTGATTCAATGTTACTCATTTCAAGAGGTGAAAAAGTAAAATACTTCTTAACATATGTCTTCTCCATGTTTCTTATGTGTTGACAGAAAAAAATCTTAATAAAATAGACAATTTCAACATGAATGATGATGAACTTAATTCTCTTCAATAGAAGGTCAAGAAGAACGACGGTGATTCCTAGAAGTGTCGTACTTTTAATTAATTGTCTATCTGATAATTTTTATGATTATTATGATAGAACTTACTGTAGATGCAAAAAAAATTGGACAAAATTACTGATTATATATGATACTCTAGAGGCTGAAGCAAAAAAATATGTTGCTAGCAAATTTTTTCATTTTGAAATGATGGACAATAATTCAGTGGCTGACCAAGCTCAAGATTTTTTAATGATTTTGGAGAGCTCAGGTCCGAGAAAGTCAATATTGGAGAAAACATTGTTGTTGTGGCATAATAGATAAACTTCCACCTCCTTGAAAGGAATTTCAAAAAATTATGTGCCACAAAGAAAAGAAATTCTCTTGAGACGTTGATAATACGAGTCCACATAGAAGAAGAGGCGAGGGGACAAGATGCACTTTTGCAAATAGAAGAGAACAACATTACTCCAAAGGTAAATTTAACTAGTTCAATTAATATTGCCTCTAATACTAACAAAAATAATTTTTTGAAGCCCAAGAAGAAAGAATTCTAGAAAAATAATGGTAGATCTCCCAGGAACAATAATGGTTGAAATATCCAAGAACAAAATCAACATGTTCAAATAAAGGGACTGTGCTTTTTTGTGGCAAGTGAGGGAATATTTCTCCATTTTGTAAACTTAAAAAATGTGGGCCTACACTTCAGGGAAATATTATCGAAGAACCTTTTATGACGATAATAATAGACATAAATATGATTGAGACTATTGGGGTTTTGAGCTAAAAGTGACAAAAGAGTTTGAAAATAGGATGTAGGTGACTCAAGTCTTAATAATTAAGTGGGGGTGACAATTACTTTAATTGATTAAGAAAGTTGGGTAAGTTTGAGAATAGACCACATGTTTTTAAATTTACATTTTGATCCAAATGTTTACCTAATATAACATGAAACCAAGAAAAAAAAGGCGTGTTTCTCTCTCTGCTTATTCAATGTTGTTTCCTCTCTCTTAACAATTTTTGTTGTTCATTATAGCTGATGCTTTATTCATCATCTTCTACTTCATTATCATTATCTTCTACTTTATTATCATCTTTATCTTCTCCTAGTTGACCATTGTTATTGTTGTTGTTACCAGTACTGTTGCTATTTGTCAAATTTCTTAGGTCAAATTTTGTTTCTTACATCACTTTTCACTTAGTCATTACTTCATAGGAGACTTTGGTAAGTCAAATTATGATTTTTAGTTGAATTTATCATCTGGGTAACTGCTATTGTGCTGTTTTTTCAATAATAGATAGCATGCGAACATGAATGCAACAGAAAAGACATATATTTAAATAGATCAATCATCTGTTGCGACAGATGAGCCATCTGTTGCAACGAAAGACTCATATGTTGGATTCATGTTTATGGTTCTATAGTGTCGTAACATGAATCAAACAGATCTGTCATGTATTGCAATATATGACCCATTTATTACAACATATTAGTTATCTGTTGCAACAAGATAAATATTTGTTGCAACATATTAGTAACCTGTTGCAACAAAACCTAAACTCAATTCCAATAGATGTATCATCTGTTGCAACAAAGTAAATATCTATTGCTACAAATTAGTAACTTGTTGCAATAGAACCTGAATTCGATTCCAACCGATGCATTGTATGTTGCAACGGGTAAGTCATCTATCGCAATAAGTTAATTATCTATAACACCCCGTAGAATTCTCGACTTGTCACCACATTTAGTATCTTGCATAGGTAGATTACAACTTGAAATTTTTCTAAATGTTGAAATGACTTAGTCACATTTTAATCTCCTAAACTTCAATGATTTCTAAATTAATCTTTTCGATCTTGAGACGCAGATTTTTTTAAGTTGATTCATATTCAAGAGTGTAAAGAGGTTGTGTCGGGGAAGTTTTGGATTTTTTGGATGACGTTTGAGACGTGTTTGGATGGTAAAAACAGTAGATCAACGTGATATCATCGCGCCAGAAATTACGTCAATGGGGGTCAATGCATCGCATTGCCTATGATGTCGAGGGCACCGACACGGCCCGTCATGTAGCGCATCGAGTGCCTAGTTTGCGTTAATAAGTTCTGGGTTCAAGAGCGAAATTTGTTCTTTTTTCTTCATCTTATTTCAGCCATAACATGAAATTAAGTCATAATTTGGACATATTATGCCAAAAATCACTCAAATCCCCTCAATACTAAACCCTAACTTCCCACTCAAAGATAAAGGATTCATATTCTAAGTCAAGATTTTCAAGAAAAGAGTTAAAGCTAGGGTTCCTTTCTTTAGATTGAGTCATCTAAGGGAAGTGGAGTTTTCCTAAACTACATGGACAAAGTGAAATTGTCTTATTAAAGTTTAAGGTTTAGAAATAATCTATTAATGAAGGGTTTTGAGAACTATTTAAAGAATATGCATTATGAATCCTTTCCAATGATATAATATTTTTTTCTTGAGGCCTTCCCTTGAATCTTGATTTATCACGTGTATATGAATACATGTGTTTTTAGTTTTGAAACATGAATTGAGATCATGAATAATGAATTTTCCCTTTCTCATTATGTTACTTCTTGATCCACAAGTTATGGGCAACTAAATTGCACATCTTAAAGAATAAGTCAAAAGCTTTACTATCTTATATGAACCTAATGCTATTTAATAATTGAAAAGAGAGATATTTCCTAGTTTTTTAAATGTTAAATGTGATAATAGAAGAAATTGCATAATGGTTTTTGAGAAATTGACCACCATTTATTAAAATTTCAAAAATAGAGACAATGCAGACATATGACTTGCAAGTCTTGGTATGACGATAGGAAAACAGACAATGCTATAATAGACTCGGAATAAAATAAAAGTCAGATTTCATTCAGATTTTCATAATTTATTTTAGAAGGATGCATGCTGTAAAATTTTAAAAATGGGCTTATGAGATATTAGGTGGTTACCTGAAGAAGGCACGAGTTCAGAAAACTCATAGCCCAAAACTGTGTTTTCCCGATACGGGTTTATTATATCCCCAAGAGGGATTTGTACACGGGTCCAGTGCCCTATGGCATATCAGACTCAGACACTCCAACCCTTGCGGCAAACTTAGGTTGGGGGTTTGGCCACCAAGTTAAAGGCGGATTCCATATAGCCCATGGAATATTATACTTGTAGAGTGTACCACCTATCTCAAAAGTAAGATAAAGAGTAAGTCGTGGATTCAAATAAATATTCAACGTCTTGTAAGCATGCCCATGTGTTTTTATATATCTTATGTAAATTGTTTTATAACCTTCTCTCACTTATGTTGTATAAAAATACTTTATTTTGGATTGCTCTCTGTATTAGTACATTTGTATTAACCCCTTATATTTTAGGATGTGAGGCTCAATCCCGGGGTGCTATTAAGCCATAGACTTATCCATCTGAAATTTGAAATTGGTGAGCCTTCCTTACTTAGAAAGGCCTATTCTTGGAACATTGTTATTTTATTTTGGTTTATGGTCCGACTTGGGGCCATGACCAAATTTTAGACAGATGTTGGCCACATAATAGTTAGAGATTTCGTAGACTGATGTTAGAAGTTATTAGATATTTATGGATTTTCTTTCATATTTTTTAGTGAGTTAAGATATTAACTATGATTCTATTTTGTTAACTTATTCCGCATTTCTTTATATCACATGAACGTTGTGACAGATTGCAAGATAGAGAAAAAGAACTTGGTCCTACATGGATTGAGATACTCGTCGTGGCTAGGGTTTTGGCTTAGGTCATGACAAACTTGGTATCAGAGTATGGTTCATGGTCCCAAGGTGTCTGTGAAATCACATTGCGTAGAGTCCTATTTATTGGTGTGTTGCACACCACACTTATAACTAGGGGGCTACAAGGCGTTTAGGAATGTCTCTCTTCTTTCATGATTTAGTTCATGCTATAGAGTCTATATGTCTTCTAATCAAGGATTTTCTATATTTCAAAAAGTTATCATACCTCCCCGTCGATCAAACGAGCAAAATGCTCAGGATGAGGATGTTTGCCCTACCCACAAAATGCGGACTCATAACAGAGCTCGTACTCCAAAATTTGTTGATACTCTAGGATTTCCTCCTGTTCAAACTATCTACCTCGCACTCCTCGATCTGGAGTCAACTTTACTAAAAAGACCCATAGAGAGGTATCTAATGCTGAGTTTTAACAACCTATGCATATGATAGCCCAGTTAGTGACTTCTTAGGCCTGTTGGTCTGAAGATGTGGGGTATGTGTCTTGTTCATTGGATATTACCCCGGTTTTTCAATTCATGAGACTAAACCCACCTATGCTTATGGGTATGAAGGTTGAGGAGAACCCACAAGGGTTCATTGATGAACAAGAGAAATTATTTTGGGTTATGCATACGAATGAAGTTAAAGGGGTTGAATTAGTGGCTTATCAATTAAAGGATGTAGCCAATTAGTGGTACAATGAATGAGAGAATTTAAAGGGTAGAGATGTTGAGCCTTCGATTTGGGGCAAGTTTGTGGAGGTTTTTCTAGATCGATTCTTTCCTCAGGAATTAAGGGAATCAAAGGCAGAAGAATTCATCAACTTGAAGCAAGGGAAAATGAGAGTTAAGGAATTCACACTAAATTCAACCAGTTTTCCCGTTGTACTCAATAATTGGCAGGTAATATGAGAGCTCGCATAAGGAAGTTTGCATCCGGTACCTCAGATAATCTAGTATTAGTGTTCAAGGGAGCAATGCTGAATAAAAATATAGATTTCTCCCAGTTGTTTATTCGCATGCAGCAGGTTGAAGAGCAGAAGAAAAAGGTGGTAAAGGCAGAGAAGAAAAATATGCAGGTCAAGAGGGACAGGTTTAAAATTAGAATAACAGTCAGCACCAGGGTGGTAACTGGGGTAACAAGTGGTTTAAGAGAATGTTTTGGAGTAATGTTCAGTCTTCAGCCAGCGCCCCAGTTCCCAGACCTCCAGTTGATAAGTATTTTTAGAGTTTTCACCCTAACTAGGGATTAGGAGTACAGGGTACTCAGTCCCAAGGTAGTGTAGCTCCGCTATATCTGTCTTTTCCACGATGTGAGACTTGTGGTAAAAATTACCCAAGGAAGTGTTAGTTTGGCACCTTGGTATGCTATTCTTGTGGTTACTTTTTTAGAGAAATTGTCCTTCTACCAGAGGGAACTTCGGTGGTGACAGGTCCCAATCCAATTCCTCAGTTCCACCACTACCTCCCAACGGTACTACTTCAGCTAATGGGGGTAGTTGCAACCGTTATATGCTCTATCTAACTTCCAAGATGCGGAGGCTTTTACAGATGTTGTAATGGGTACGTTACAAATTTTATCCCATAATATGTATGTGTTGCTTGATATAGGGTCTACCTAGTCTTATATGACCATATATATGGTCGTTAGTTTTCGTTTTGAGCCTGAATTCATTCTCAAACCTTTCTCTTTACCAGCCCTAGTGGTGACTCTATTGTGGCTAGAAGAGTGTACAGAAATTGTATTGTTTCCATTTGTAATCGTGATACTGTGGCTGACCTTATAGAGCTTCATATAATTGACTTTGATGCTATTTAAGAAATGGATTGGCTCCATTCGTGTTATGCCATATTAGATTGTAGAACCCGAATGGTTACTTTCTTCTTTCCAAATGAGCCAGAGATAGAATAGGAGGGGTATTCCATACCACCTAGGGGAAGTTCATATCTTATCTTAGATCCCATAAACTCACAGACAAAGGTTTCTTGTATCATTTAATTCATGTTAAGGATTCCAATATTTAAAGCCTTTCCCTATAGTTAATGAATTCCCCAAAATGTTTCTCAATGAACTCCCAGGGATACCACCTGATAGGGAGATATACTTTGGCATTGATTTTTTGTTGGACACTCATCCTATCACTATCCCGCCATACAGGATGGCTCCTACAGAATTGTAAGAGCTGAAAAAATAGTTAAAAAACCTTCTTCATAAAGTTTTTATCAGTTCAAGTGTCTCTCCCTGGGTTGCACCTGCACTTTTTATGTATAAGAAAGATAATTCACTATGTATGTGTATAGATTATAGTCAGCTCCATAAGCTCAAAGTAAAGAATAAGTACCCTCTTACTAGAATTGATGATCTTCTTAACAAACTTCAGGGTTCAAAATATTTCTCTAAATTAGACCTTCGTTCATGCAATCATCAGTTGAGGGTTAGGGAGGCTGATATTCCCAAAATAACTTTCCGAACCTGATATGGCCATTATGAATTTTTTAGTTATGTCCGTTTGACTGACAATGCCTTTGCAGTTTTCATTGATTTAATAAATAGGGTGTTCCATCAGTTTCTAGACCTATTTGTCATAGTTTTCATTGATGACATCTTAGTTTAATCTAAGAATGAGGAGGATCATGCTAGTCACCTCCGAATTATCCTTCAGACCCTCAAAGATTATGAATTGTATGCCAAGTTTTTCAAGTGTAAATTCTGGCTTAGTGCGATTGCTTTTCTGGGGCATATTGTTTGTAGTGAAGGAATTGAAGTTGACCGTCGAAAGGTTGAAGAAGTTAGAAAATATCCCAGACTCATGACTCCAACCAATATCCAAAGATTCTTGGGTTTGGCCGGGTATTACAGAAGGTTTGTAGAGAGATTTTCCTCCATAGATGCTCCATTTACCAAACTAATATAGAAAAATGTGAAATTTTTGTAACCTAACTCCTATGAGAATAGATATGAGAAGTTGAAGGATAAGTTCAATACCACGCCAGTTTTGACCCTTCCCAAGGGTAAAGAGGGTTTTGTTGTATACTGTGATACATCTCGGGTAGGACTTAGTTGTGTGCTTATGCAGCACGGTAAAGTGGTGGCTTATGCATCTAGGCAGTTAAAGGTGCACGAGTGAAATAATCCCACCCATGACTTGGAGTTAGCAGTTGTGGTGTTTTACCTTAAGATATGGCGGCATTATATGTATGGAGTACATGTTGAAGTATTCACTAACCACAAATGTTTGTAGTATGTTTTTATGCAGAAAGAACTGAATCTCAGGCAAAATTATTGGTTGTAACTGTTGAAGGACTATGAAATGAGCCTGCACTACCATCCGGGCAAGGTGAATGTGGTGGCCGACACCCTTAGCATGTTGTTAATAGACAATTTTTCTTATGTTGAGGAAAGAAAGTAGGAAATAGTGAAAGATATTCACTGGCTTACAAATATGGGAGTCATACTTTTGGATTCCAAGGATGAGGGAGTGTTCGTTCATGAGATATCTAAATCCTCCTTATGTGTAGAAATTAAGGAAAATCAGGCCGAAGACCCTATGTTGATGCAATTAAAAAGGTATTGGTTAATAGAAGGTGATGGCATTTGAAATTGGAGGCGATGGGATTTTGAGCTATCAAGGTAGGCTATGTGTACCGAAAGTGGATGGGTTGTGAGAAAGGATTCTCAAAGAAGCTCACACTTTGAGGTATGTTGTTCGCCCAAACTCTACGAAAATGTATCATGACCTTAAGGCTATTTATTAGTGGAATAATATGAAAAGAGATGTTGCTAATTTTTTGTCTAAGCTTTTGAATTGTCAACAAGTCAAGGTGGAGCACTTGAGACCAGGTGGCACTTCTGAAAAGATAGCTTTGCCTATATGGAAGTGGGAGATGATTAACAAGGACTTCATTACGGGGCTTCTGAAGTCTCGAAACCAATATTACTCTATTTGGTTGATTGTAGACGGAATGACTAAGTCCACACACTTTCTTCCTTTGTGAACAAATTATTCGGGGGATGACTATGCTAAGATGTACATTCGAGAAATTGTCCATTTGCATGGTTCCCCTGTGTCCATTATATCTGAATGAGGTACACCATTTTCTTCACAGTCGTGGTGATTTTGTCAGAGGGGTTTAGGCACCCAAGTGAACCTGAGTACTGCTTTCCACCCTTAGAGTGATGGGCAAGCTGAACATACTATTAAAACCCTTGAGGATATATTGAGGGCCTGTGTAATTGACTTCAAAGGTAGTTGGGTGAATCATTTGTTGTTGATAGAGTTTGCCTACAATAATAGCTACTTTATAAGAGGAGACGTAGGTCACAAATTGGGTGGTATGAGGTAGGTTAAGCTCGATTGTTTGGGCCTGACCTTGTGCATCAGGAAATGGAGAAGGTGAAGGTCATTAGGGAGCGACTTAAGACTGCTCAAAATAGCAAGAAATCTTATGTCGATGTTAGAAGAAGAGATTTAGAATTTAAGGTTAATGATTGGGTATTCCTAAAGGTCTATCCCATAAAGGGACTCATGCAATTTTGAAAGAAAGGGAAGCTTAGTGCTCATTATATAGGACCATATCAGATTGTGAGAACAATAGGTGGGGTTTCCTATGATTTAGAGTTTTTGGTAAGTCTGGCCTCTATGCATCCATTATTCCATGTGTCCATGTTGAAAAAGTTCATTGGAAACAACTCTCTTATGTTGCCTCTAGAGGAAATCAATGTGAAAGACTCCTTGTCGTACGAGGAAGAACCTATTTCCATTTTAGATCACCAAGTTCGGAAGTTGAGAAGTAAGGAGATAGCTTCGGTTAAGATGTTATGGAAGAATCAAAAAGCTGAGGAAGCTACTTAGGAGTCGGAAGGTGACATACTTGCTAGATACCCAAACTTCATTGATCCCGCGGATGACGACATAAAAGTACAAACTTTACAGTACTTTCTTTATCTTTCCTTAGTGTGTTAGCGTTCATTCTTGTCTGTGTTCTGATCTATCATTCAAGGACGAATGATCCCAAAGGGGGATAATGTAATACCCTGTTGAACTCTCGACTTGTCACCATATTTGGTGGCTTGCATAGGTAGCATACAACCTGAATTTTTTCTAAATGTTGAAATGATTTAGCCACATTTTAAGCTCCTAAACTTCAATGATTTCTAAATCGATCTTTCCGACACCGAGACATAGAGTTTTATGTTGATTCATATTTAGGAGTATAAAGGAGTTGTCTCGAGAGAGTTTAGTATTTTTCAAAAACATTCGAGACGTGTTTAGATGGTTAAAATAGTAGCTCAACGCAAAATAGTTGTGTTGCAAAAAAAATTGCATCGATGGAGCTCGACTCATTGCGTTACCTATTGTATCGATGGCACCAATATAGCACGCCGGGTAGTTCATCTATTTTCCAGTTTGCGTTAATAATTTTCCAATCCATGAGGGCAATTTGGTATTTTTCCTTCATCTTATCTCACCCATAACATTAAATTTAGTCTTCATTAAAGCATATTATGCAAAAAATCACTCAAATTCCCTTAATACTAAACCCTAACTTCCCTCCCAAAGATCAAGGATTCATCTTCTAAGTTATGATTTTCAAGAAAAGATTTAAGGCTAGGGTTCCATTCTTTGGTTTGAGTCATCTAAGGTATGTGGGGTTTTTCTAAACTAGATGGGAAAGGTGAAATTGTTTTATTAAAGTTTAAGGTTTAGAAATCATATATTCATGAAGGGGTTTGAGAATAATTTAAAGAATATGCATTATGAATCCTTTCCAATGATATAATGTTTTGGTCTTGAGACCTTCCCTTGAATCTTGATTTTTCACGTGTATATGTATATATGTGCTTTTAGTTTTGAAACATGAATTGATTGCATGAATAATGAATTTTTACTTTCTCATTGTGTTACTTCTTGATTTACACGTTATGAATTACTAAATTGAATTTCTTAAACATTAAGTCAAAAGCTTTACTATCTTATCTGAACCTTATGTTATTTGAGAATTGAAAAGAGGGATATTTCCATGTTTTTAAATGTTAAATATAATAATAGAAGAAATTGAAAGATGGTTTTTGAGAAATTGATCAGCATTTGTGGAAATGTCGAAATGAGAGAATCCTTGCATGATTTAGCATATGTTTTGAAATACGAATCCTATTACATTATTTGAATGTTTTGGGCGGTATAAACACTTGAATAAAAGAGTTGTACATGATATTTTATGGCTTAGATATACGACTTGTAAGACTTGTTATGACAATGCCAAAACAGACAATGCCACAGAATAGAATAAAAGTCAGATTTCATTCAAATTTTCAGAATTTGATTTCAGAAGGATGCATGTTGTAAAATGTTGAAAATGAGCTTAAGAGATGTGAGGTGGTTACTATACTAAGGTACGAGTTCATAAAAATCATTGCCAAAAAACATATTTTGCCGATACGAGTTTATTATGTCCCCAAGATGGATTTATATGCTGGCTTAGTGCCCTGTGCCAATTTTTTTTATAACCTGCTCTCACTTATGTTGTATAAAAAATACTTAGTTTGTATATATCTGCATACCAGTACATGTGTATTGACCCCCTATATTTTAGGATCGGAGGCTTAGTCCCAGGGTCCTGCTAAGCTGTAGACTTGTCCATCAAAAGTGTGCAATTGGTGAGCCTCCCTTACTTCGAAAGGCCTATTTTTGGAATATTGTTATTTTATTTTGGTTTATGGTCCCACTGGGGACTTGTCACGTGTATATGTATATATGTGCTTTCAGTTTTGAAACATGAATTGATTGCATGAATAATTTATTTTTCCTCTATCATTGTGTTACTTCTTGATTTACACGTTATGGGTTACTAAATTGAACGTCTTAAAGAATAAGTCAAAAGCTTTACTATCTTATATGAACCTTATGTTATTTGAGAATTGAAAAGAGGGATATTTCTATGTTTTTAAATGTTAAATATAATAATAGAAGAAATTGAATGATGGTTTTTTAGAATACTTTATGTTGTATAAAAATACTTTATTTTGGATTGATATACATACCATTACATGTGTATTGACCACCTATATTTTAGGATTAGAGGCTTAGTCCCAGTGTCCTACTAAGCCGTAGACTTGTCCATCAAAAGTGTGAAATTGATGAGCCTCCCTTACTTTGGAAGGCCTGTTTTTGGAACATTGTTATTTTATTTTGGTTTATGGTATGATTGGGGACTTCTCCTAGTCTTAGACAGATGTTGGTTTTTTAATGGTTAGACATTTCGCAGACTGATGTTAGAAGTTGTTAGATGTTTATTAATTTCATTTCGTATTGCTCATTGAGTTGTGACCTTAACCATGCTTCCGTTTTGTTAACTTTTTCCATATTTGTTTATGTCATATGAACGTTATGTATGATTTCCAGGTTGGAAAAGTGTGCTCGGGCCTACATGGTTTGAAATGCTCGTCGTGGCTATGGTCTCAGCTCGGGTCGTGACATTATCTATTGCAATATGTAACTCATTTGTTGGAATCATCTTCGAAGGTTGCTTAGCACTGTAACATCTATCCCAATATGTGCTTCATCTGTTGCAACAGATGTATAGTCTATTGCAACATATGATTCACCTGTTATAACAGATGACTCATCTATTGAAATTAGCTTTAGAAGCATAATATGAATCCTAACAGGTAATTAATCTATTGTGACTAATCACTTACCTGTTGCAACTTATTCTTCATATGTTGTAATAGATTACACATTTGTTGAGATTCCTGTACGGCACTATGAAATCACTATTAACTTTTTTAAATAAAGGACTTTATTAAGGTACCACTAATAGAGGGATCAAAAACAGTAGGGGTGGATTGTCATGGTCAATGGATCGAGAAGACCAATCAATATGTATGGCATTGAAAGGAGGGTAAAATGCTAGAGACGGTATCTATAACAGTCCAACGTGATGTTTCGTATTATGATTTTGTGAATTAATCATCACCTATTGAGGACTGAATTGTCAACTCAAAGAAATCATCATCAGCTATATGCATAACTCTTTTGAAAATCAGAAGGTACAACCTTTCAACATAATCGATTAGGTTCGGTTGCATGCTTATCTTAATGATTTATCCTGGCCAGTTATAACAGTGTACGTGGTTGAAAAGATAAGAAAGAATGAGAACCAGAATGTAGGAGAAAAATAACAACAAGACATCTTTGATAATAGGCTGGATGATCTAGACATGAATATTACAGATGATGATCAAACACCTAAGCTCATTGATGCGACCAATAAGGTGGGCAGTTCTTCTCGATTGACACAATCTGGTAATTATCAAGACTACGGTTTCAGCTTTTTGAATGGAATGTCATTCAAAGACAAGAAAGAACTATCTACTACTTTTATTTATTTCTTGAAAATTTTTTTTAGAATAATTAAGGTGACTAATTCCAACAAAGTCTTTTGCTGCAAATATTCTAATCTCAACTGTAAGTGGTGGTTGAGAGCGGTGAAGTACTTAAGTTCTGACAGATTCGTTATTCCTAAATATGAAAAGTATCACAAATATGGTTCGGAGCACATCTTTAGCCAAAATCCTTACTCCACATCAAAGGTCCTCGTTGAATATTCCAAGAATAGATTTCCCGATGGCAAAGGACCTTCTACAAGGGTTATGTCCAATCAAATCCTTATGAAATTGGATGTCCTGGTAAGTTATTAGAATATATATACAACCATGGGTCTTTCCAAGGACTTTGGTTAGGGGGATATACGAGCATGGGCATGAAGTCCTCGATGCCTACCGTTACATACTTGAGTTCACAAATCCCAGAAGCAAGACGACATTGCATGTTGAAGAAAATAGAAGGTTCAAGTAGTTTTTTATATACTATGGTGCTTGGATTCAAGGTTTTAGACATTTGAGAAAAAGCATAGCCGTTAACGGTACCTTCATGAAGAGAAGGTATAATGGAGTTCTACTAGCGGTGATGGCACAGGATGTGGAGAATCACATCTTTCCAATGACTTTTTAGGTAGCGGACAAGAAATGTGATGGCTTTTATTGATTTATTTTTGAACAACTGCGAATCTACGTCAAAGATACCGAAGAGTTCTCTTCATCTTACTTTGGTTGTTGCATCAAGCATCTTGGAGAGAACATTCGGACCAACTTTCACAAGGAAATGGCCATGACCCTTTTTTGTAGAGTAGCTGAAACATATAGTAGAGATGAGTTTTTAGACCATTTCAATAAAATAGCGGATATGTATCCCAAGGCAGCAGAAAATCTCGTACGTTTTGATTTCAAGAGAAGGAGTTGGGTATTCTATTCGGAAAATAGGTACATTCTTATGAATTGAATGTCTTTATTGAGTTACAAGTTTCGTATGATGTCATACAAAGTGTTTATTTTGTATATATACAATAGTATGACATCAAAAATAGCTGAATTGGTGAATTCATTGTTTGTGATGAAATAGAATTTCCCATCAAGACTCTATTTGAAATAATAAACAAGAAAGATGGCTAATTTTTTCATGAAAGGCGTGTGGAGTACAAGGACCCTGGAACCCCATTTGTTCTAGAATTGGAAAAAATAATATCAATGAACATCAGTCTGGGGAATAGGTTATTATCTCATCAAATTGTAGATTTTAAGTTTAGTATCAACGGTCATGGTGATGTTACCACGGTCGATCTTCAGACAAGATCTTGTACGTGCATAGTTTTTGAGTTGGACAAAATACCTTGTCCACATGCTATGTAATCATCAAAATCAATACGGTGCAGAATATGAAACTAAAATTTATGAGTAATACTCTCCATATTATTCGGTGAAAAAATATGCAATGGAATATTAATCCAGTGCCTCTCGAAGAATCTTGAATTGTTCCTGCAGAGCTTTTAGGGAGATTAATACCTCCTCCATATATTGACCCAAGCACTATCAAACCAGGAAGAAGGCCATATAAGACGAGGCATGGAGTTTGAGAATCATTTCCATCAAGAAGAAACAAGTGCTCTGTATGTAAGAGCGCTTGTCACAAAAGAACTACATACCCGGATTGTAATCCATCATGATCGTTGTATTGCAAAAACTTGTGTTGTTGTTTATTTTAGACTTTTATATATTAAAATCTTTGTTGTGAATGTAAATGTTACCATTTATTAAATAAAATATCATTTTAATAACTTGTGCATCAATAAAAATAGGAAAAACATGAACATAATACAGCAGACCACAAAATTATTTTCAATAGATTACCTATCTATTACAATAGATGGTAATTAGCTGGAAGAACACAATACTGTTCATCCAACTTGAATTTTTTCCTCCAACAAATGAATAATCTATCGCAACAGGTGGATAATCTGTTAACGTAACCCAACCAATTACCAATCTGTTCAAACACATAGTCCATCTTTTGAAAGAAGTCAAAAGCTAAAATTGCTATTGCTACTGGATTAAAAATTATTCCTTACCTCTAAACATAGACATGTTAACATGTTTAGAACAAGAAATAGGAAAAATGAAAATTAAATAAAAGTTAAAAAGCCAAAGTCGACCAAAAATAAATTTTTCATTAAACGAAAAATAAAAAACATTAGGTATAGATCCGATATAAAAAAATTAAAATACATACGCTAAAACATAAAACACATTCTAATTATTATTATAATCATTATTATTGTTAGCCAGCCAATCATCAACCGACAACAGTAGGGCCCTCATTAGCTTCTGCATCTCTTTGAACATCCTTGCTCTCACAGCGACCAACTCTCTCTACAGCACATTAACCTACCTCTGAAGTTCCTGCATAGTGTTATTCAGAATAGCAATGTTCCAAACAAAATTAGCCATATCTAGAACACACAAGAATTTACAGAAAACGTAAAAACAAAACTAAAGAAAAGAGTCTGAATGTATACAATGTATACTATCAACTAGTAGATTTACACAGGAAAAACTTACCTCAACAAGAAAGAAATATGCTCTTTGAATAGAAGTGGTTGAAGATGTAATACGAAAAGACAAAATGTACGAAATAAATAAAAGTGGAGTAGAATAAAGATCAAGGAGGGACCTATTTACAGAGGATTGAATCTGAATATGTTAAGTAAAAATACATGATTGTTCAGCTCCCTTATATTAATTATATTCAAACTGCTGGCTTTTTGTTTTCTGTGAAAATTCATGACTTTTTCTTTTACATTCAAAATTCTCACCATTCCAAAATGGTTTGGGACTTAATAACAACCATTATTATTGAGTTGTTGCAATAGATCATCCTTCTGTCACAACAGATAACCAACTGGCACAATAGATTTACCATCTGTTGTAATATATAGTTCGTATGTGCAACAGATGAGACATCTGTTGCAACAGATGTATTATCTGTTGCGGCAGTTGGACCATCTGTTGGAGGAGATATTTTTATTTCTTCTAATAGTCGATTCATCAGTTATAGTAGATAGGGAATTTAAATCATTAGCTATTATGAATGTGTTAGACAAAATGTCATAGTTGTTACCTCTTTTGTAATAGTCAGCACATACCTTAATTAATCCAAATTGGTGCCTTGTTATGTATTATTAATCAGGCTATCATGGCAGGCTCACATAAAGTGCAATGATTTTGTAAATGTAATTTTTTACCGATTAGACATTGATCCTTCATATAAGATCCTGCATTTTATAGTTTAGTTTGATCGGTGTGAACTGATAAGGCAGAAGGGTTCCAAGATGGTGGTTTTGATACCCTGTTACAATTTACTGATGGTTTTGCTCATTTTTATGTGTCAAGTTTGGAGAACGGTTTAATTTTTTTTTTGCAATGTAAATATCCAATAGTTATTGGACCAATTTTAATGGTGGAATGGACTTTAGAAAGGCCTCTGAAGCCTTGCACTGTAAAAAACAAGAATGGAAAACTAATAGGAATTCCACCGGGCAGATTTTATATGGATGGGTTGCTCGAGAAAACTATTATATGGTACAAGATGCTGAAGAGAATACCTGTGTGGGAAGGGGGGAGGGGGGAGAGAAGACCATATATCATCTCAGATCTTGTTTAAGAGGAAACACAGGGGATAAAGTATGGAACTTTTAGCAAATATGGCAAATGAAATTGACTTGCGAGATGAAAAAAATAAATGAGCTTCAAATGTGGACTTGTATCCAAATATTAAAATTCGTTAGTCGTTCTTGAAAAAGAAAAATTCTCAAGAGGTCTGGCACTGGACACTTTGCTAGGGACTGTGACTAGTGAGCATGGCCTCAATAAAGACCCACAAAGTGTAGGACAAGAACTCTAAGGAAGCATCTTAGCAAGCACAGAGGATTGGTATGATTTTTAGTCAAGAATGAAACCTGAACCAACAACTCCAGAAGTAAATAAGGGAAGCCAAGGCATTAATTTCTGAAGTCTAACTTGCATCCCATGCCTTCTATTTCTGGTTCTAATCAGGAAAATGGCAGTATAAATAAAAAGTTCTGAAGTTGGGAAGAAATCCCATACCTTGTTCTTTCCACTACCTTTGACTAGACCAGAGTCATAAATAGGAGGCATGAGATACACGTTTATCTTGAGAAATCTCCACCTTGGATTTACTTCAGGAGTTGTTGGTTAGGTTTATTTCCTGACCGACAATCTTACAACCATTGGTGCTCGCAAAGATGAAACATTAGAGTTATGGTCCTACATTTTGTGGTTCTTCATTCAGGCCACGCTAGCTAGTCACAGTACCTAGCAAATTGCACAGCTCCTGTCCTCTTGAGAATTTTTCTTTTCAAAATAGACTGATGACTTTTCATTTTTGGGTACACTTTCATATTTGTAGCTCATTCAATTTTTTTTCATTTTTCATGTTAATTTCATCAGCCAGTTTTGCTACACTTTTCTTCCTACCCTGTGATTCTTCATTAATAAGGTCAAAGTTGATATATGGTTTTCTCCACCTCACCCTTCCCATAAATTGATTATTCCAATCACCTTTTGTTATATAATAGTCTCTTCGAGTAGCCCATCCATATACATTTGCACCAGAGCAATAACTATATTCATTTCCATTCTTGTTTGCAGCAGTTCAAGGCTTTGGAGGCTTTTCAAAAGTCCATTGAACCCTTAAAATCAGTAGAATCACTGTTTGAATGTTTACACTGCCACCAAAATCTTAAACCCTTCACCAAACCTGACACTTAAACATTAGCAAAATCTTCATTAAACTGTAATAGGATCACTACCTACTTGGTCCCTCAACCTTACCAGTTTGAACCTAATAGTCTTAACAATCTTAACTATAAAATGCAATATCTTGTTTGAAAGATTAACACCTAATAGGTGAAGAACTAACATTCACAAAATTAGTGTACTACATGTGTGTTTTCACGATTATTTGATCAGTAATACATACCTCCCATATATGAAGTTATTCCATCTGCAAGCACTATATTCCTCCGAACCCATATTTACTATAGCTTTTAATGATGGTCGGGCAAAAGTTTATCCAGTTTCACTTCCTTTTATCTGCAAACATGAGAAAAACATTTCATGTCAAACAAGAGAAGAACAAAACAAAATGGTAACACAAAATTAAATGAATCAACCGATGACCCATCTGATATAAGAGATTCTATATCTATTCAATAGATGAGTCATCCATTGCAATAGGTGACGTATCTATGGCAACAGATGGATGACATATTTCAACAGATAGGTCATCTATTGGAATAAATCAAACCAACCTTGCTACTAGTTTAATGTAACGCCCCAAAAATGGGTCCCGGAGCGTCACACGGTGCTTGAGGCTACGAGTAGCCCCAAGATAACCCTTTGAGCCATTTTCATTCAGTTCAACACAAATCAACGGGGTTTCCATAAATAACCCTCAAATATCAACAGAGTAATTATCATCCAAGAATAAAAGAATTTCAGAAAGATAATAGCGTATGACTTATTAGCCAACTGCCAACATCTATACTAGTCTGACAAGCCTCTAAGAAAATTAATAAAACTAGCGAGCCATTGAGACATGCCCCAACTGACTCATACTCAGTTATCAAATGTAAACAATTTCGTGAAACCAACATCAGACATCACATCCTTGGAACATGAGGACTCACCACAACAGAGGATGTAGAACAGTGTGCCAAAAAATTACTGTTGAACCTGGAACTGAGCACCTGAACCTACATTCTGAGAAAATGCAGCCCACATCCGAAGATGTGGGTCAGTACCATGGAAAGGAACAGAGTATATGGGGGTGTATGCAGTTGTATAAACATCATCATCATAAATATTTATAAGAAATATGCAGGATGTATGAAAGACTCACATAGCCCAAAGAAAATCATCATAATCATGAGAGGATGAAATAAGTATAATAACACATGTGAGTCATCATATAATTTGTCAATCACTTTCAGTTCATCAAGAATATCAATTCTCATAATGTAAATATCATTTAAATCTTTCGGAAGAATAACTTTCACAATTCCACTTTCAAATCACTTTACCGTTCACCATAGACACAAGGAAACACACACACTGGGAGATCCTATAACCAACATAAACTATGTGAGCTATATGGAGTCCAACGTACAACTCACGTTGGAGAGAGCCTTCCTATCCTTGCCATCGGAGTAGGACTATCGATATCAAATCCACACACACTAGTGATCACTATATAAATCAGCCTCAGGCTCACTCCTACGGGGGCACGTAGTTCTAGGAAAGTAAGGTTGCTTTATACCTACCACTCGGTGCTAAAGATTTCTCTCGGACTTAGCTTAGATCATTTCAAAGACAATCCACAACAAAACAATTTCAGTAATATATAAATATACATTGAGAGCCATCATGCTTTCCATCTATCAAAATCAACCACGTTGTGGAATTCTTTCACACTCGAGTTCAAAATAACTCCATTAAGAACAAAAGGTAAAATCATTCAAAATATCTCAAATATTCAACATCAACGTTCTTATAACACACACTTTCTCAAAAAAACACAATTTCCAATGGGATTCATGACCCAAATATCAAAATCATGATAAATATCGTTCAAGATTCATGCTTTGTATCACCTCACATGTAAATTCATCTTTCAAAATCATAAACATCAAGATTTCATAATAATCATCATAAGATATGAGTTCATGCTTCAAATTCATACAAAATCGAATAAAAATCATGCCTTTGTAAAGAAAATTACTTTTGGGCACAAGAACGAAAGAGATTTCTTGTTGAAAAAACCCACATACCTTGAATGATAAAATTTAGATTGATACTTATTTTTGGGATGTTAATCGTTCCTTTGAATGATGGTTCTTGGAGTTCTTGAACTAGGAACTTGAAATCTTGAATAAATTTGCAGAATTAATGGTGAAATTTGGAGGTTCTTGAAGTTGGATGTAGGAGCTTAGAGTTTTCTTTTTGAGGGAATTTGATGAAATATAACATATAATGCTTCTAATAGGCTTTAATATAGGATTTGGACAGATTTTGGGTGAGGAGGAATGACCAAAATGCCCCTAAAAATCAAATAATTCTCGAATCTGTCCTTTGGTGGACTGTTTTGATAGTCTAAAGTAGATCAACCATAATGTTTTACTCCGATATCCAAATTAGATGAAACTAATTTCATTAGATAGAGGATTGTCATATCTTTCCATTGATATATAGTATCTCACCTAGATTATTGTGTACGAGGAGTTATGATCATTTGAAATTGACCCAAAAATTCACTTTTGGTAGGCTGAAGTAGATCGACCATAACTTCTTGCTCCGATAGACAAATTGGATGAAACCAATTTCATTAGAAAGAGGACTCATAGAGATTTCCGTTGATTTATAGTAGATCACCCAGATCATTATGTACAAAGAGTTATGAATATTTAAAGTTGGAGGAAAAATACGCCAGGCCTCAGTACTTTTTTTCCTGCACGTTTTACTGTTCACTACTATTCATGGTTCGATCGGAATGTTCATAACTCATCACTCGAGTTTCTGTTTTGGATGATCAACATATCGTTGGAAAGATTATTTGATACTCTACGCAATGGTGGTATATAATCTAAGACATTACGCATGAAAAATTTATAGTTTATTCTAGAAGATAGAACCCAACACGTTTACGCATAAAAGTTCAGCGAAAAATTTCCCAGGGTATTACATTTAATTTCTTCCAACAGTTGCTCTCTCTATTCCAATAGCTGATTCATCAGTTTCAACAGTTGAGAAAACTATTGAAACACCACCAATAGAATCAACAAAAAAACAACACCATATATTCCAAAACCATCAACAACACAAACAACATATATTCCAACAACACCAACACCCATTTCTCAATAAATAAGAAACTGGTAATGGGTAAATCAACAATAAAAACAGATGTAAATATCTAATTTAAACCATACCTTCAATGTGAAAAAAGCAAAGAGATTAGAACACCCATTTTAGTCGATCAAAGATGCTGGGGGGATCGGTTGAGATCCGAAAGGATCCTCATGTAAAAGTGGAGAGAAAATATAGGAAAAAAAGGGATGGTTATGATTACCCTAAAGAGGAGAGAAAAAGAATTATGAATTTAAATAAAGAAGAGAGATAAGTTGAGTTAATTTATCGCTAAAGGAGTGAGAATTCTAGAGATGGTGACATTGAAAATACAATATAAGACTACTCAAGGAGGAGATTTATGAGTTGTCCAAGTAATATTTTTTACCGATATAGTATTTTATCTTTTTTATCTCAGACAAAAAATTAGGAAATTGCTTTAAAATAAAAAAAAGATCTTAACAATTTTTGTTTGAAAATTTCCAATGACTTAGTCATCTATTGCAACAGATGAAAGTTTTTGTTTTAAAATTTCCAACGACTCAGTCATCTATCGTAACAGAAAGCAATGCCTATTTGATAATTTACAACAGATAGTTAATTTTTTGCAATAGATGACTTAATCTATTTGATAAATTCAACTAGATAAGTCCTCTATCACAATAGATGGCAACACCTATTTGATAATTTAAAATAGATAGTTAATCTTTTGCAATATATCACTTAATGTATCAGATAAATTCAAACAGATAAATCATCAATTACAACAGATTGAACATTTTTTTTATAAAATTTCAATTGAGTTAGTTCAACTACAACTTCAATTAATTTATTTACAACTAACGATGAGTTGATATGGTCAAATACAACTTCAATTGAGTCTTTGCAAATGTATGGTGTTGGTATTACGCTCCTATCGATGTGAGTCATCGATCGATCACTCTGAGTATAAACTGTTTTTATTAATTTAATTAATTATCAATCTAATACCTAAATTGATTTATCTAGAACTAGGTGTGAGTTAATCATGGGGTTAACTACAACTTCAATTGAGTGTTTGCAATTGCATGATGCTGGTATTATGTTTCTCCCAACATGAGTCGTCGATCGATCACTCTGAGCTAAAATGATTCTTATTAACTCATTATCAAGGTAATACCTAAATTAATTTATAACTAACTAGGGGTGAGTTCATGGGGTCAACTAAAACTTCAATTGAGTCTTTGAAAATTACATGATGTTGGTATTGCATTTCTCCCGACCTGAGTCGTTGACCGATCACGCTGAGTTGAAACGATTCTTATTAACATAATTAATTATTAAGTTAATACCTAAATTAATTTATCTATAACTAGGAGTGAGTTCATGGGGTCAACTACATCTTCAAATGAGTCGTTGCAATTTCTTGATGTTTGTATTATGTTCCTCCCCTCCCGACCGGATTCATCGATCGATCACTCTAAGTTGAGATAATTCTTAATAAATCTTTATCAAGATAATACCTAATTTTTTTATCTAAAACTAGGGGTGAGTTCATTTGGTCAACAAGAACTTTGATTGAGTCTTTGGCAATTGTATGATATTGGTATTATACTTTCCTCCTGATCTGAGTTATCGATCGATCACTCTGATTTGAAATGACTCTTATTAATTTAATTAATTAACAATCTAATACCTTTATTTATTTAGCCAGAACTAGGGGAGAGTTCATGGGGTCAACTTCAACTTCAATTGTGTGTTTGCAATTGCATAATGTTGGTATTACGTTTCTCCCGACCTGGGTCATCGATAGATCACTCTGAGTTGAAATGATTCTTATTAACTAATTATCAAGGTTATACCTAAATTGATTTAGCTATAACTAGGAGTGAGTTCATGGGGTCAACTAAAACTTCAATTGAGTTTTGGAAATTGCATCATGTTGATATTACATTCCTTCTAACCTGAGTAATCGATCGTTCACTCCGAGTTGAAACAATTCTTATTAACTAAATTAATTATCAAGATAATACCTAAATTGATTTAGATAGAACTATGGGTGAGTTCATGGGGTCAACTACTACTTCAATTGAGACTTTAAAATTATGTAATATTGTATTGCATTCCTCTCGACTTGAGTCGTTGATCGATCACTCCAAGTTGAAAAAATTCTTATTAACTAATTATCAACGTAGTACATAAATTGATTTAGATAGAACTATGGATGAGTTCATGGGGTCAACTATAATTTTAACTGAGTCTTTGGCAATTACGTAATGTTCGTATTGCATCCCTCCCGACCTGAGTCATTGATCGACACTCCGAGTTGAAATAATTCTCATTAACTTAATTAATTATCAATATAATACCTAAATTGATTTATATAGAACTAGGGGTGAGTTCATGGGTCCACCTACAATTTCAATAGAGTCTTTGAAACTGCATGATGTTGGTATTGCGTTCCTCTCGACCTGAGTCATCGATCAATCACTCCAAGTATAAATCACTCTTATTAACTCATTATTAATTTAATACCTAAATTTATATAGCTAGAACTAGTGGTGAGATCATGGGGTCAACTATAACTTTAATTGAGACTTTGCAATAGCATGATATTTGTATTGCCCTTCTCTTGACCTAATTTGTTGATGGATCACTCTGTGTTGCAATAATTCTTATTACCATAATTAAATATCAAGGTAACACCTAAATTTATTTATCTATAACTAGGGGTGACTTCATAGGGTCAACTACAACTTCAATTGAGTATTTGCAATTGCATGATGCTGGTATTGCATTCCTCCTAACCTGAGTAATTAATCGATCACTTCGAGTTGAAATGATTCACATTAAACCATTATCAAGGTAATACCTCAATATATTTAGCTAGAACTAGGGGTGAGTTCATGAGCCATCTACAACTTTATTTGAGTCTTTGGCAATTTCATAATATTGGTAATGCATTCCTCCCGACCTGAGTCATCGATCGATCATTCAAAGTTGAAATTATTCTTATTAACTTAATTAATTTAGTACCTAATTCATTTAGCGAAAACTAGGGGTGAGTACATGGGGTCAACTACAACTTTAATTGAGTCTTTGTAATTGTATGATGTGGTTATTGCGTTTCTCCTGGCCTGAGTCATCAACTGATCATCATGAGTTGAAAGGATTCTTATTAAATAATTATCAAGCTAATACCTAAATTTATTTAGATATAAATAGGGGTAAGTTCATTGGGTAAACTGCAACTTCAATTGAGTGTTTGACAATTGAATGAATTTGGTATTGCGTTCCTTCCGACCTGAGTCGTCGATCGATCACTTAGAGTTGAAACAATTTTTATTAACTTAATTAATTGTCAAGATAATACCAAATTTTATTTTACTAGAACTAGTTGTGAGTTCATGGAGTCAACTACAATTTCAATTGAGTCTTTGCAATTGCATGATGTTGGTATTGCGTTCCTCCCAACTTGATTCATTGATCGATTAATCTAAGTTGAAACGATTCGTATTAGATTAAGTAATTATAAATATAATACCTAAATTTATTTTTTTGGAACTAAAGGTGAGTACATGGGGTCAACTACAACTACAATTGAGTCTTTGCAATTGCATAATATTGGTATTGCGCTTCTCCCAATATGAGTCGTCGATCGATCACTCCAAGTTGAAATGATTCCTAATAAATTTATTAATTATCAAGTTAATACCTAAATTTATTTAGCTATAACTAGGGGTTAATTCATGGGGTCAACTACAACTATAATTGTGTTTTTTTGCAATTGAATGATGTTGGTATTGCTTTCCTCCCGACCAAAGTCGTTTTAATGCTCCTCACTTTCCTAAGCTAGAAAGCGAACCGTTGTTCGTACATGTGAAACCCCCAATTCTGTAAGTCATATTTAGGCACATGAATTACCAAGAGTACCCTATTTATAAGAGAACTTATGATGTGTTAAGTGTGGTTATATGAGTCACTTAAGGTAGTACAAGCTAAGAGTTTCGAAATCCATCAAGTTTTAGTGTTTGAATTCACAAGGGTAATCTTTGAATGATCATAACTTGATAAATATGTGGTATTTATGCATATTTATACCCACCAACTTATAGAGAATCGAATTAGCTTTCCAATGATACCAATTTCATCAAAATCTAACACCCAAGCAAGGAGTTATGGCTTTGCGAAGTAGAGTGCATCGCCTAACCAATCGCACATGGCTACTGGAATAGGTGTGCGATAAGAAATGTGGCACATACCTAAATATGTGAGATAAGCAATGCAGCGCATACTTAAATGTGTGCGATAATCAATGCAGTGCATAAGTAAATGTATGCTATAAGCAATGAGGCGCACACTTGGTGTTTTAGGTAGTAAAAACACTCTGTTTTGATTTATATTTAGGGAAATTAAGTGTTTTGGCACTCCTTACACACCCCTAAACTTTACCTTACGAATTTAAGTTCATCATCCAAGAGCACTAAAAGAGAAAAACAACTAGGGTTGCACAGTCAACATTAAGGGTCCAATCTTTCAATGAATCCATTACCATAAAGGTATGTGGGCTTTTCCACAAGAACATCCTTTCGTTCTTGTGACCAAAATTTTTTATTATTATACGAAAATACATGATTTTACTAATTTAATTATGAATTTGAGATGGAAACTATTATCCTATAGTCTTATTTAAGAAACTATGATATTTTAGTGATGTCCTAAAGATAAATTCCTTGAGTTTTAATGGTAATATCATGTTGTAAGTTGATTTTCCATATTTTCATATGAGTTATACTTGTTTGCTATACAAAGTATGAATCTTGAAATGTTTTGCTCAAGTGTTGATATATGGGATTTAAACCCTCTTTGAGATTATGATCTTTGGTGAAGTAATGTGTTATACACACCTTGATATTTTAATGATTTGACCTTGTGGTTTTGAAAGAGTTATTTTTGAACTCGAATGAGAAAAGAAATCCACATGTTGATTTATAATGAAAAAGGGGTAGCATGATGGCTCCCTCTATGAATTGTTGAATTGCGTTGTTGTAGATTTTCTTTTAAAATGATCTGAGATCTGTTCGGGAATAGTCTTTAGCACCGAGTGGGAGGTATAGCTATAATTGGTACTTCCTTAGAACTATGTGCCCCCGTTGGATGTGAGCCTAAGGCTGATTGATGTAGTTATCACTAGTGAACAAAAGATTAAGGTCTTACTCCAATGGCAAGGATAGGACAGCTCTCCGCAATGTGGGTTGGATGTTGGACTCCATGTAGCTCACATGGATTATGTCGGTTGTAAGAGACTCCCAATGTGTGTGTGTATTCTTCTGATTGAGATGAAAAATGTAATAGTTTGAAAATGTGAGTTGAGAAAGTTATCATTTTTGAAGAATTTGATGAATATTTCTATATCTTAAAGAGAATTGTTATGAAAGCTACTCGTTTTGATGACTTGAAAATGATTATGAAAGTGATTGGAATTTACTATGATGACTCATATGTTTTCACCGATGTGTTTTACTCTATGGCGATTATGATGATTTTATTTCAAGCTATGTGAGTCTCTTATTACATCATGCATATTTTCCTATGAATATTTGTGGTATAGGACTTTTATGAAAACTTGCATACACCCTCAGATACTCGGTCCATATTCTATGGTACTGACCCATGTATTCGTATGTGGGCTATATTTTCCCAATAATGTAGGTCCAGGTACTTATTCCCATGCTTGACATAATTCTTCGAGAACATTGGTCTACATTTTCTGTAGTGGTGAGTACTCATGGTTCGAGGACTGGTTATTTTAGATTTCAATCTTTTATTTTGAGTTATCATTTTATTCCCTGATGTTAAGGTCAGTTGGGGTCTGTCCCAATGGCTCAGTGTTATACAGTTTAGTAGAGGCTTGTCAGACTAGATGGTTAGATTGATCAGTCTTGTGGAGAGGTCGTATTATGTTACTTTTTGCATCTCTTTCCTCTTGAATTATGATATTATGGAGAATATCTTGATGTTTTATTATAGTAATCCTTTTAATGAGTGTTGAATAGTATGAAAATGGCTCAAAGGGTTAGCTTGGGGCTACTTGTAGCCTTAAGCACCATGTGACGCTTCGAGACCCATTTTTGGGGCATTACAAACTTGGTATAAGAGCCTAAGGTTATTGGAGTCCTACGGAGTCTAGCAAGCCGCGTTAAGTAGAGTCTTGATCAACGGTGTGTAGCGCACCACATCTATGACAAAGTGGCTATGAGATGTTTTATGAAAAATTATTATTTCTTTCTTTGAGATTTCCATCGTGCTTACAGTTGTTTTCTTTCAGCTATTAATTCGTGCTCTCTTATTTCAGAATATTCCTCCTGACCGAGCTAGAAGAAATAATGATTGTCAGCAACCCCATCCTGTTAACCCACTAAATAAAAATGTGTCCCATGCTCAATTTCGGGCAGCCTTTCAGGCGCTGGCCCAAGCTATCACTGTGAATGTTCAGGCCTCGGCTCCACAGTAGCAGGCAGGTGATTCATCTATTGTGAGGATCCGTGACTTTATGCAGATAAATCTGCTAGAATTTTATGGGTTCAAGCCAGATGAGGACCCACAATTGTATTTGGAGGAGGTGCAAAATATTACTCAGGTGATGCATGTCTCTGAGGAGCATAGTATGGAGTTGGCAGCATATCGATTGAAAGACGTTGCTTATGATTGGGTAGTTTCTTGGAGGAAGGGTAGAGGTAAGGGTGTCGCCCCTATGTCTTAGCAGGAGTTCCAGGATGCATTCTTGGATAAGTTTTTCCCATTAGTGATGAGTGAGGCAAACGTAGAGGAGTTCATGAACTTGCGACAGGGCTCTATGATTGTTAAAGAGTACAGTCTAAAGTTCAATCAGGTGTGACAAATATGCTCCTGACTTAGTAGCTGATAATCGGGCTAGTATGAGTAAATTTGTGACAGAAGTGTCTAGCTATGTTGTTAAGGAGTGTAGGTCTACTATGTTAAATAGTGAGATGAATCTTTCTGGGCTGATGACTCATACCTAATAGATTAAAGCAGACACAATCAAGGAGAGGGATAGAATGAGAGGGAATAAGAGAGCTAGGTCTGAACAGCATGGACAGGGTCAGACTAGATCACAGGGAGGGAATCGCCCTCAATTTTAGAATTGTTCATCTATACCAGCACTATCGTCAGCTAGCGCTCCCGTACCAAGGGGTGGGCAGGAGCAAGGTAGCAGGTCATATGCAGCCAGGTCCCAGTACAGTGTTGGCAGTAAGCCAAATTATCCTTTATGTCTATGTTTTGTTGGACCCTGGGTCTAGTTTTTCATATGTTACACCTTTGGTTGCTGTGAATTTTGAAATGAGTCCTGAAAATATTCCTGAGCCTATCTTTGTTTCTACCCCAGTGGGTGATTCGATTGTTGCCCCAAAAGTGTATAGAAAGTATCCTGTTATAGTCCTTCATAGAGTCATGTTGGCTGATCTGATTGAGTTACACATAGTGGATTTCGATGTTATTCTGGGTATTGACTGGCTTCATTCTTGTTATGCCTCTATAGATTATCGTACCCAAGTGGTCAAGTTTCAATTTTCTGATGAACCTGTGTTTGAGTGGTCTGGGAGTTTTGTATCTCCCAAGAGTCATTTTGTCTCATATATTGAAGCTAAAAAACTTATTTCCAAGAGGTGCATTTATAATTTGGTTAGAGTCAAGGACACTAAGTCTGAGACTCCAACTCTCCAGTCAGTTAGCATTGTCAATGAGTTTTCTAATGTCTTTCCAGAAGATCTCCCAGGGATACCTCCAGATAGAGAGATAGAGTTTGGGATCAATTTTCTTCTCGATACTCAGCCCATTTCTATTCCTCCCTACTGTATGGCACCTGCAGAACTTAAGGAGTTGAAAGAGCAACTCAAATATCTGTTAGATAAGGGTTTCATAAGGCCCAATGTTTCTCCTTGGGGTGCTGCTGTGTTATTTGTGAGAAAGAAAGATGGTTCCCTGTGTATGTGTATTGACTATCACCAGTTGAATAAAGTCACTATCAAAAATAAGTATCCTCTTCCTAGAATAGACAATTTTTTTGACCAATTGCAAGGTGCAAGTTACTTCTCAAAGATAGACCTTCGATCCGGCTATCATTAACTCAAAGTTAGAGAGTGCGACACCCCGTAAATAGCATTCCAAACTCGCTATGATCATTTTGAGTTTCTTGTTATGTCCTTCGGGTTAACTAATGCCCGGGCAGTTTTCATGGACCTCATGAATCGAGTGTTCAGACTATATCTTGACATGTTTCTTATCATATTTATAGACGATATTCTGGTGTACTCCCATAGTGAGAATTAACATGCAGATCATCTCTAAATTGTCTTGCAAACTCTTAGAAACTATCAATTGTTTACCAAATTCAGAAAGTGTGAGTTTTGGTTGAGGTCAATTGCTTTTCTGGGTCAAATCATTTCTTTTGAGGGTATTAGAGTTGATCCCCAAAAGATAAAAGCTATTAGAAACTGGCCTAACCTCTCTCTCCGATTGACATCCAAAGTTTCTTGGGTCTTGATGGTTATTACCGCCGTTTTGTTAAAGGTTTCTCCTCTATAGCATCTCTTATGACCCGATTGACCCAAAATAAAGTGAAGTTCTTGTGGTCTAATTCTTATGAGAAGAGTTTTCAGGAGTTGAAGACTCGACTCACTTCAGCCCCTATTTTGACTTTGCCTGATGGTGTTGAGGGTTTTGTAATATATTGTGATGCTTCTAGAGTTAGTTTGGGTTGTGTATTGATGTAGAAGGGTAAGGTGATATCTTATGCTTCTAGACAGTTGAAACCCCATGAGAAGAATTACCCCACCCATGATCTTGAGTTAGCTGCTGTTGTGTTTGCTCTAAAACTCTGGAGACACTACTTTTATGGTGTTCACGTTGATGTTTTCACTGATCATAAGAGGTTTCAATATGTATTTACCTAGAGGGAGTTGAACCTTAGGTAAAGAAGGTGGTTAGAGCTATTAGAATATTATGATATGAGTGTGTTGTACCATTCGGGTAAGGCTAATATAGTGGCAGATGCCCTAAGAAGGGTGTATATGGGTAGTGTTTCGCTTATTGAAGAGGGTAAGAAAGAGTTGGCTCGTAATGTGCACCGTTTGGCTAGACTGGGGGTTAGGTTGTTTGACTCTGCTGAAGGTAGTATATGGGTGCAGAGTAGGTCCGAATCCCTCTTGATTTTGGAAGTAAAGGAGAAGCAAAATTTAGATGCTAGTTTGGTCAGACTGAAAGAATCAGTCAAGGACCAAAAGGTGGAGATTTTCTCCCAAGGGGGAGATGCTTTGTTAAGAGTGTAGGATAGATTATGTGTTCCGAATGTTGATGATCTGAGGTAGAGAATTATGGCTGAAGCGCACGGCGCGCGATATTCTATTCATCCTGGTGCCACCAAGATGTACCACGACTTAAGGGAAATCTATTGGTGGAGTGGAATGAAGAAGGATATAGTAGTATTTATGGCTAAGTGTGCGACGTGCCAATAGGTTAAGGTAGAACACCAAAGACCTAGTAGTATGATGCAAGAGTTCAGTACTCCCACTTAGAAGTGGGAAGAGATAAATATGGATTTTGTGACTGTTTACCTCCTTCCCGATGCCATCATGATTCCATTTGGGTTGTTGTGGATAGATTGACTAAGTCTACGCACTTCTCCCATATGCATACTTCTTATACTGCTGAGGATTACGCTAGATTGTACATCCAGAAATTAGTCAGATTGCATGAAGTTCCCTTGTCCATCATTTCAGATAGGGGTACTCAGTTCACTTTGCAATTTTGGAGAGGTTTTCAGAAGGGTCTTGGTACCCAAGTGCATTTGATTTCTGCTTTCCATCCGCAGACAGATGGTCAGGCTGATAAGACCATCCAGACCTTAGAGAATAAGTTGAGAGCGTGTGCTATTGACTTTTAGGGGAGTTGGGATGAGCATTTACCATTGATAGAGTTTGCTCACAATAACAATTTTCACTCTAGAATTGGCATGGCTCCATTTGAGGCTTTGTATGGGAGGAAATATAGGTCACCCATAGGTTGGTTTGAAGTGGTTGAACCTGCCGTGAGTGGTCCTGATATGGTCTTTGAGGCTATGGAAAAGTCAATGTGATTAGAAAAAGATTGAAAATCGCACAGAGTCGTCAGAAGTCGTATGCTGGTGTGAGGAGAAGAGACCTTGAATTTAAAGTTGGTGAGTTGGTGTATTTGAAGATTTCACCCATTAAGGGAGTGAAAAGATTCTGGAAGAAGGGGAAACTTAGTCCCCGTTATGTTGGCCACTACAGAGTTCTTAACTGTATCGGTAAGGTAGAGTATGAGGTTGAGTTATCTTCAGAGTTATCTTTCGTTCACTCTGTCTTCCATGTGTCCATGCTTACGAAACACGTTGGTGATTGTGTTGTTGTAGATCCTTCAGAAAACCCTAATGTGCAAGATAGTCTTTCTTTTAAGGAAGTTCCATTTGAGATTTTAGATCACCAAGTCCAAAGACTAAGGAACAAAGAAGTTCCCTTGGTCAAGGTGTTGTGGTGAAACCAATCTGTTGAAGGTGCAACTTGGGAAACCAATACAGATATGCGATCCAAGTATCCGCACCTATTTTCTGCAATCCACGATCAAGCCGAAGGTATCATTCTGCTCTAAATCATTCCTTTTTTATGTAGATTTGCAGTAGTTCAGCAGTTATTTTATACTATTCAGCTGTGATTTTATGAGTCATGCACTCCTTGTTGTGTCCAAAATGTAGAATAAAGTGGAGGCAAGAGTAGCAAGTTGCTTCAGTTGTGTACCCTTCATTTTCTCTTTACTCTTAGTATACCCAGCGTCATTCTAGGACGAATGTCCCTAAAGGGGAGATATTGTAATGCCCCGCACTTTTGTAAGCTAGACAGTGAACCATTTTTCGTACATGTGAAAACCCCAATTTTTTAAGCCATATTTGGGAACATGAATTACCAAGAGTTCCCTAGTTTTAAGAGAGCTTATGATGTATTAAGTGTGGTAATATGAGTCACCTAAGGTAGTACAAGCTAAGAGCTTCAAAATCCATCAAGTTTTAGTGTTTGAATTCGCAAGAGTCATCTTTGAATGATCATAACTTGATAAATATGTGGTATTTCTGCATATTTATACCCACCAACTTATAGAGAATCGAATTATCTTTCCAACAATACAATTTTATCAAAATCTGACACCCGAACAAGGAGTTATGGCTTTGCGAACACATGACTAGTGGAATAGGTATGCGATAAGCAATGCGGCGCATACCTAAATATGTGCGATAATCAATGCAGCGCATACTTAAATATATGCGATAATCAATGCGGTGGATAAGTAAATGTATGCGATAAGCAATGCGGCGCACACTTGGTGTTTCAGGTAGTAAAAACACTCTGTTTTGAGTTATTTAGAGGGAAATTAAGTCTTTTGGCACTCCTTACACACCCCTAAACTTAAAATTACGAATTTAATAGAATCTAAACACATCATAACCCTATTATCAATCTAAGTTTATCATCCAAGAGCACTAAAGGAGAAAAACAACTAGGGTTGCACAATCAATATTGAGGGTCCAATCTTTCAATGAATCTGTTACCATAAAGGTATGTGGGGTTTTCCACAAGAACATCCTTTTGTTCTTGTGCCCAAATTTTTTTATTATTTTACGAAAATACATGATTTTACTTGTTTAATTATGAATTTGAGATGAAAACTATTATCCTATATTCTAATTCAAGAAACTATGATATTTTAGTGATGTCTTAAAGATAAATTCCTTGAGTTTTGATGGTAATATTATGTTTCAAGTTGATTTTCCATATTTTCATATGAGTTATACTTGATTGCTATACAAAGTATGAATCTTGAAATGTTTTGCTCAAGTGTTGATATATGAGATTTAAACCCTCTTTGAGATTATGATCTTTGGTGAAGTAATGTGTTATAAACACCTTGATATTTGAATGATTTGACCTTGTGGTTTTGAAAGAGTTATTTTTGAACTCGAATGAGAAAAGAAATCCACATGTTGATTTATTATGAAAAAGGGGTAGCATGATGGCTCCCGCTATGAATTATTGAATTGCGTTGTTATGGATTTTCTTTTAAAATGATCTGAGCTCTGTCCGGGAGTAGTCTTTAGTACCGAGTGGGAGGTATAGCTGTGATTGGTACTTCCCTAGAACTATGTGCCCCCGTTGGATGTGAGCCTAAGGCTGATTGATGTAGTTATCATTAGTGAACAAAAGATTAAGGTTCTACTCCGATGGCAAGGATAGGACAGCTCTCCTAACATGGGTTGGATATTGGACTCATTGTAGCTCACATGGATTATGTCGGTTGTAAGAGACTCCCAATGTGTGTGTGTATTCTTCTGATTGAGATGAAAAATGTAATAGTTTGAAAGTATGAGTTGAGAAAGTTATCGTTTTTGAAGAATTTGATGAATATTTCTATATCTTAAAGAGAATTGTTCTGAAAGCTACTCATTTTGATGACTTGAAAATGATTAAGAAAGTGATTGGGATATACTATGATGACTCATATGTTTTCACCGATGTATTTTACTCTATGGTGATTATGATGATTTTGTTTCGAGCTATGTGAGTCTCTTATTACAGCATGCATATTTTCCTATGAATATTTATGGTATAGGACTTTTATGAAAACTTGCATACACCCTCATATACTGGGTCCATATTCCATGGGACTGACCCATGTATTCATACGTGGGCTACATTTTCCCTATAATGTAGGTCCAGGTGCTCATTCCCAGGCTTGACGTGATTCTCCGAGCATATTGGTTTACATTTTCTGCAGTGGTGAGTCCTCATGGTTCGAGGGCTGGTTATTTCAGATTTCACTCTTTTATTTTGAGTTATCATTTTACTCCCTGATGTTAGGGTCAGTTGGGGTCTGTCCCAATGGATCAGTGTTATACAATTTAGTAGAGGCTTATCTGACCATATGGTTAGATTGATCAGTCTTATGGAGAGGTCATATTTTGTTACTTTCTACATCTCTTTCGTCTTGAATTAGGATATTATGGAGAATATCTTGATGTTTGATTATAGTTATCTTGTCTATGAATGTTGAATGGTATGAAAATGGATCAAAGGGTTAGCTTGGGGCTACTTGCAACCTTAAGCACCGTGTGATGCTTTGGGACCCGTTTTCGGGGCATTATAGAAGTCGATCAATCACTACGAGTTGAATGAATTCTTATTAACTCATTATCAAGATAATACCTAAATTAATTAAACTAGAACTAGGGGTGAGTTCATAAGGTCAACAACAACTTCAATTGAGTCTGTGGCAATTGCAAGAACTTGGTATTACGTTCCTTCTGACCTGAGTCGTCGATCAATAAATCTGAATTGAAATTTTTTTTATTAACTTCATTAAATATCAAGTATATATCTAAATTTATTTATCTTGAACTAGGGGTGAGTTCATGATTTCAACTACAACTTCAATTGCGTCTTTGCAATTGCATAATATTTGTATTGAGTTTCTCCCTACCAAGGTCATCGATCATTTACTCCTAGTTGAAACTATTCTTATTAAATCATTATCAAGTTATTACTTAAATTGATTTATCTAGAACTAGGGGTTATTTCATGGGGTAGACTACAACTTTAATTGAGTCTTTGGCAATTGCACAATATTGGTATTGCGTTCATCCCAACCTGAGTCATCGATAGATCACTCCGAGTAGAAACGATTCTTATTAACTTAATTAATTATGAAGATAATAGCTAAATTGATTTAGCTAGAATAAGGGGTGAGTTTATGGGGTCAACTACAACTTTAATTTAGTCTTTGTAATTGCATAATATTGGTATTACGCTCCTCCCGATTTGAGTCATCAATTGATCACTTCGAGTTGAAATAATTTTTATATACTAATTTAATTATAACTATAATACTTAAATTGATTTATGTAGAACCTGGGGTTAGTTCTGGGGTCAACTAGGACTTTAATTGAGTCTTTCTCCTGACCTGACTCTTTGATCGATCACTCCGAGTTGAAATGATTCTTATTAACTCATCATCAAGGTAATACCTAAATTTATTTAGCTAGAACTAAGGGTGAGTTCATGGGGTCAACTAGAACTTCAATTGAGTCTTTATCAATTGCATGGGGTTTGTATTGTGTTCCTCCCGGCCTATGTCGTCGATCGATCACTCAGAGTTGAAATGATTCTTATTAACTTAATTAATTATCAATCTAATACCTAAATTGATTTATCTTGAACTAAGGGTGAGTTTATGGGTTCAACTAAATCTTCAATTGAGCCATTGCATCTTCATGATGTTGGTATTACTTTTCTCCTGACCTGATTCATTGATCGATCACAATGAGTTGAAATGATTCATATTAACTCATTATCAAGGTAATACCTAAATTTATTTAGCTAGAACTATGGACAAGTTCATGGGGTCAACTAGCACTTCAATTGAGTCTTTGCAAATACATGATGTTGGTATTGTGCTCCTCCCGACCCGAGTCATCGATCGATCACTTCGAGTTAAAATGTTTCTTATTAACTCATCATCAATGTAATACCTAAATTGATTTATCAATAACTAGGGGAGAATTCATGGGGCCAACTACAACTTCCATTGAGTCTTTTGCCATTGCATGATGTTGGTAATGCATTCCTCCCGACCTGAGTCGTCGATCGATCATTCCAAGTTGAAACGATTCTTATTAACTTCATTAATTATAAATCTAATACCTTCTTTATTTATAAATCTAATACCTTCTTTATTTATCAAAAACTAGGTGTGAGTTCATGGGGTCAACTAAAAGTTTAATTAAGACTTTTCAATTGCATGATGTTGGTATTGCGTTCCTCCCAGCCTGAGTCATTGATCGATCATTGCAAGTTGAAAGGATTATTATTAAATAATTATCAAGGTAATACCTAAATTTAATTAGCTATAATTATGGGTGAGTTCATTGGGTAAACTACAACTTTAATTGAATCTTTGGCAATTGAATGAATTTGGCATTGTGTTCGTTCTGACCTGAATTGTCAATCAATCACTCCAAGTTGAAACAATTCTTATTTACTTAATTAATTATCCATATAATACCTAAATTGATTTGGCTAGAATTAGTAGTGAGTTCATTGATTCAACTACAACTTCATTTGAGTCTTTGCAATCGCATGATGTTGGTAATGCGTTTCTCCCAACCTGAGTCATCGATCGATCACTCCGAGTTGAAATGATTCTTATTAGCTTAATTAATTATCAATATAATACCTAAATATTTTTATATGAAACTAGGGGTGAGTTAATTCAGTCAGCAACAACTATAATTATGTCTTTGCAATTGCATGATGTTGGTATTGCACTTCTCTCAACATTAGTCATCGATAGATAACTCCAAGTTGAAAATTTTACTAGTAAATTAATTAATTATCAAGCTAATACCTAAATTTATTTATCCAGAACTAGGGGTCAGTTTATGGGTTCAACTACAAATTCGATTAAGTCTTTGTAATTGCATGATATTGGTATTGCTTTCCTCCTAACCAAAGTTGTTGATCAATCATTCCTAGTTGAATCAGTTCTTATTAACTCATTAACAAAGTAACAACTAAATTGATTTAGCAAGAACTAGGGGTGAGTTCATAGGGTCAACTACAAGTTCAATTGAGCCTTTGGCCATTAAAAGATGTTGGTATTACATTCCTCCCAACTTGAGTAGTCAATCGATCACTCTGAGTTGAAAAGATTTTTATTAACTTCATTAATTATCAAGTTAATAACTAAATTGATTTAGCTTGAATAGGGGTGAGTTCAGGGTTACAACTACAACTTCAATTGCGTCTTTGCAATTGCATGATATTGGTATTGCGTTCCTCCAGACTAAGGTCATTGATCATTCACTCCTAGTTGAAACTATTCTTATTAACACATTATCAATGTAATACCTAAATTTATTTATCTAGAACTAGGGGTGATTTCATGGGGTAGACTACAACTTTAATTGAGTCTTTGGCAATTGCATGATGTTGGTATTGCGTTACTCCTGACCTGAGTCATTGATCAATCATTCCTAGTAGAAACAATTCTTATTAAATTAATTAATTATCAAGATAATAGCTACTTGGATTTAGCTTGAACAAGGGGTGAGTTAATGGGGTCAACCACAACTTTAATTGAGTTTTACAATTGCATAATGTTGGTATTGTGGTCCTCCCGACCTGAGTCTTCTATCGATCACTTCGAATTGAAATGATTCTTACTAACTTAATTAATTATCAAGCTAATACCTAAATTGATTTATCTAGAACTAAGGGTGAGTTTATGGGGTCAACTGCATCTTCAATTGAGTCATTGCATCGGCATGATGTTGGTATTGCTTTCCTAGTGACCTAAGTCACTGATCGATCACTTGGAGTTAAAATGAATCTTATTAACTCATTATCAAGGTAATACCCAAATTGATTTAGCTAGAACTAGGGGAAAGTTTATGGGGTCAACTATAACTTCAATTGAGTCTTTGTATTTGCATGATGTTGGTATTGTATTCCTCCCGACCTAAGTCTTCGATGGATCACTTCGAGTTTAATCAATTCATATAAACTCATTATCAACGTAATACCTAAATTAATTTATCTAGAGCTGGGGGTGAGTTCATGGGGTCAACTACAACTTGAATTGAGTCTTTGGCAATTGCATGATATTGGTATTGCTTTCCTTCTGACCTGAGTCGTTGTTCGATCACTCCGAGTAGAAACGATTCTTACTAACTTCATTAATTATCAAGATAATAGTCAAATTGATTTAGCTAGAAATGGATGGGTTCATGTGGTCAAGTACAACTTTAATTGAGTCTTTGTAATTGCATAATGTTGGTATTGTGCTCCTCCCGATCAGAGTCATCGATCAATAACTTCGAGTTAAAATGATTCTTATTAACTAAATTCATTACAAAGCTAATACCTAAATTGATTTATCTAGAACTAGAGGTAAGTTCATGGGGCCAACAACAACTTCAATTGTCTTTGCAATTGCATGATGTTGGTATTGCGTTCCTCCTGACATAACTTATCAATCAATTATTCCAAGTTGAAAAAATTAATACTAACTCAATATCAAGGCAATACCTAATTTTATTTAGCTAGAACTAGGGGCAAGTTCATGGGGTCAACTACAACTTCAGTTGAGTTTTTACAATTGCATGATATTGGTATTACGCTCCTCCCCACCTGAGTCATCGATCGATCACTCCGAGTTGAAACAATTCTTATAACCTTAATTAATTATCAAGCTAGTTCCTAAATGTAATACCCCGAGAAATTTTATGCGTGAACGTGTTGGGTTCTATCTTCTAGAATAAACTATAAATTTTCTATGTGGAATGTATTAGATTATGACCCACCATTGCATACAGTATCGAATAATCTTTCCAACGATATGTGGATCATCCAAAACAGGCACCCGAGTGATGAGCTATGAACATTCCAATCGAATCGTGAATAGTAAAACGTGAAGGAAAAAAAGTACTGAGGCCTGGAGTATTTTTTCTCTAACTTTAAATGATAATAACTCTTTGTACATAATGATCTGGGTAATCTACTATATATCAATGAAAAGCTCTGGGAGTCCTCTTTCCGATGAAATTGGTTTCATCCAATTTGTCTATTGGAGAAAAAGGTTATGGTCGATCTACTTCAGCATGTCAAAAGTAAATTTTTGGGTCAATTTCAAATGATCATAACTCCTCATACACAATGATCTGGGTGATATACTATATATCAACAGAAATATATGAGAGTCCTCTTTCTAATAAAATTAGTTTCATTCAATTTGGATATCGGAGTAAAACGTTATGGTTGATCTACTTCAGACTATCAAAACAGTCCATCAAAGGACAGATTCGAGAATTATTTGATTTTTAGGCGCGTTTTGGTTATTCTCCCTCACCCAAAATCCATCCAACCCCTATATTAAAACCTATTATTATAAGTATTATATGTTATATTTCATCAAATTCGTCAAAAAACCCTAAGCTCCTACATCCAACTTCAAGAACCTCCAAAGTTCACCATTTATTTCTGCAAATTTATTCATGATTCCAAGTTCCTAGTTTAAGAACTCCAAGAACCATCATTCAAAGGCACGATTAACATCTAAAAAACAAGTATCGATCTAATGTTCATCATTCAAGATATGTGGTGGTTTTTCAACAAGAACTCTCTCTCGTTCTTGTTCCCAAAAGTAATTTTCTTTACAAAGGCATGATTTTTATTTGATTTTTATGAATTGAAAGCACGAACCCATATCTTATGATGATTATTATAAAATCTTGATGTTTATGATTTTGAAAGATGAATTTACATGTGTAGTGATATAAAGCATGAATCATGAATGATATTTATCACGATTTTGATATTTGGGTCGTGAATCCCCATTGAAAATTGTGTTTTTTTGAGAAAGTGTGTGTTATAAGCACGTTGATGTTGAATATTTGAGATATTTTGAATGATTTAACCTTTTGGTCTTAATGGAGTTGTTTTGAACTCGAGTATGAAAGAAATCCACAACGTGGTTGATTTTGATAGATGGGAAGCATGATGACTCCCGATGTATGTTTATATATTACTAAAATTGTTTTATTGTGGATTGTCTTTGAATTGATCTGAGCTAAGTTTGGGAGAAATCTTTAGCACCGAGTGGGAGGTATAAAGTGACCTTACTTCCCAAGAACTACGTGCCCCCATAGGAGTGAGCCTGAGGTTGATTTATATAGTGATCACTAGTTTGTGTGGATTTGATATCGATAGTCCTACTCTGATGGCAAGGATAGGATGGCTCTCCCCATCATGGTTTGTACGTTGGACTCCATGTAGCTCACATGGTTTATGTCGGTTATAGGATCTCCCAGTGTGTGTGTGTTTCTTTGTGTCTATGGTGAACGGTGAAGTGATTTGAAAGTGGAATTGTGAAAGTTATTCTTTCAAAAGATTTAAATGATATTTACATTATGAGAATTGATATTCTTGATGAACTGAAAGTGATTTTCAAATTATATGATGACTCACATGTATTATTATACTTATTTCATCCTCTCATGATTATGATGATTTTCTTCGGGCTATGTGAGTCTTTCATACATCTTGTATATTTCTTATAAATATTTATGATGATGATGTTTACACAACTGTATACACCCCCATATACTTGGTTCCTTTCTATGGTACTGACCCACATCTTCGAATGTGGGCTGCATTTTCTCGAAATGTAGGTTCAGGTGCTCAGTTCTAGGTTTGATAGTGATTCTTCAGGCACGCTATTCTACATCCTCTATTGTGGTGAGTCCTCATATTCCAAGGACATGATGTTTGATGTTGGTTTCACGGAATTGTTTACATTTGATAACTGAGTATGAGTCAGTTGGGGCATGTCTCAATGGCTCGCTGGTTTTATTAATTTTCTTAGAGGCTTGTTAGACTAGTATAGATGTTGGGAGTTGACTAATAAGTCGTATTTTGTTATATTTCTAAAATTCTTTTATTCTTGGATGATGATTACTCTATTGATATTTGAGGGTTATTTTTGGAAACCCCATTGATTTGTGTCAAACTGAATGAAAATGGCTCAAAGGATTATCTTGGGGCTACTCGTAGCCTCAAGCATCGTGTTACGCTTCGGGACCCATTTTCGGTGCGTTACAAACTTGGTATCAGAGCCTAAGGTTTTAAGGTGTCCTAGGGAGTCTGACAATTCATGTTAAGTAGAGTTTTGATCATCGGTGTGTAGCATGCCACATCTATGAGAAAGCGGCTACAAGACGTCTTTGGCAAAAAGTGTGATTCTTTCTTTCAGAAGTTTATCATGCTTAAAGTGTCTCTCCCTGCTATTGATTCATGCACTCCTCTTTCAGAAATATGCCTCCACGTCAAGTGAGAAGAAATAATGATGGTCAGCAACCTCAACTCGCTGACCCATTGAATGAAAACGTGTATCATGCTGAATTTCGGGCAGCCTTTTAGGCGCTGGCCCAAGATAGATTTCATGGACCTCATGAATCGTGTGTTCATACCATATCTGGATATGTTTGTCATAGTGTTCATCGATGATATACTGTTGTACTCCCGTAGAGAGGATGAACGTTCTGATCATCTCTGAACTATCTTGCAAACCCTTATAGATCATAAGTTGTTTATCAAGTTCAGTAAGTGTGAGTTTTGGCTAAGGTCAGTTGCTTTTCTGGGTCATATCATTTCTTCCGAGGGTATTAGAGTTTATCCCTAAAAGACCAAAGCTGTTAGAAATTGGCCTAGACCTATTTCTTCGATTGATATCTAAAGTTTCTTGGGTTTAGCTAGCTATTACCACCATTTTGTTGAGGGTTTCTACTCTATAGCGTCTTCTATGACTCGGTTGACCCAAAAGAAAGTGAAGTTCTTGTGGTCTGAATCTTGTGAGAAGTGTTTTTAGGAGTTGAAGACTCGACTCACTTCAGCCCCTGTTTTGACTTTGCCTGATGGTGATGATGGTTTTATGGTGTACTGTGATGCTTTGAGAGTTGGGTTTGGTTGCGTATTGATGCAGAAGGGTAAGTTGATAGCTTATGCTTCTAGACAGTTTAAATCCCATGAGAAAAATTACCCCACCCATGACCTTGAGTTGACTGCTGTTGTGTTTGCTTTGAAAATCTGGAGACACTATTTGTATGGTGTCCATGTTGATATTTTCACTGATCAAAAGATTCTGCAGTATGTGTTTACCCAGAGAGAATTGAATCTTAGGCAAAAATGATGGTTAGAATTGTTAAAGGACTATGATATGAGTGTGTTGTACCATCCGGGCAAGGCCAATATTGTGGCGGATGCCCTAAGTAGAGTGTCCATGGGTAGTGTTTCGAATGTGGTAGAAGGTAAGAAAGAGTTATCTCATGATGTACATCGTTTGGCTAGATTGAGGGTTAGGTTGTTTGACTCTGATGAAGGTAGTATAGGCGTTCAGAGTAGTTCCAAATCCTCCTTAGTTTCGGAAGTGAAGGAAAGGCAATAGTTAGATGCTAGTTTGGTCAGACTGAAGAAGTCAGTCAAGGACCAAAAAGTAGAGGTTTTCTCCCAAGGGGGAGATGGTGTGTTGAGATTGCAGGGTAGATTGTGTATCCCAAATATTGATGATCTAAGATAGAGGATTATGGCTGAAGCGCACTGGGCACAATATTCTATTCATCCTGGTGCCACCAAGATGTACCGAGACTTGCGGGAAATCTATTGGTGGAGTGGCATGAAGAAAGATATAGCAGCGTTTGTAGCTAAGTGTGCAACATGCCAACAGGTTAAGGTTAAACACCAAAGACCTACTGGTATGATGGAAGAGTTGAGTATTCCCACCTGGAAGTAGGAAAAGATAAATATGGACTTCGTGATTGGTTTACCTTCTTCCCGACGCCATCATGATTCCATTTGGGTTATGGTTGATAGATTGACTAAGTCTGCTCATTTCTTGCCTGTTCATACTTCATATTCTGCTGAGGATTACGCTAGATTGTATATTCGAGATCTAGTCGGACTGCATAAAGTTCCCTTGCCTATCATTTCGGATAGGGGTACCCAGTTCACTTCGCAATTTTGGAAAGCTTTTCAGAATGGTCTTGGTACCCAAGTGTTCTTAAGTTCTGCTTTTCATCCGCAGACCGATGGTCAGGCTGAGCGAACCATCTAGACCTTAGATTATATGTTGAGAGCTTGTGCACTTGCCTTTAAGGGAAGTTAGGATTATCACTTACCGACCATCCAGAACTTAGAGGATATGTTGAGAGCTTGTGCAGTTGACTTTAAGGGAAGTTGGGATAATCACTTACCGTTGATAGAGTTTGCTTACAATAACAGTTTCCACTCTAGTATTGGCATGGCTCCATTTGAAGCCTTATATGGAAGGAAGTGTAGATCACCTATAGGTTGGTTCAAGGTAGGTGAAGCAGCTGTGAGTGGTCCTGATTCAATATTTGAGGCTATGGAAAAAGTTAAGTTGATTAGGGAAAGGTTGAAAACTGCGCAGAGTCGTCAGAAGTCATATGCGGATGTTAGAAGGAGAGACCTTAAGTTTGAAGTTGGTGACCTAGTGTATCTGAAAATTTCACCCATAAGGGGGTGAAGAGATTCGGAAAGAAGGGGAAGCTTAGCCCCCGCTATGTTGGTCTGTACAAAATTCTTAGCTGTGTTGGTAAGATAGCTTATAAGGTCGAGTTTCCTTCCGAGTTGTCCTCTGTTCATCCAATATTCCATGTCTTCATGCTTAGAAAGCATATTAGCGATGCTGTGGTAGTGGATTCCTCAATGAGTGCTGACATTCAAAAAAATCTTTCTTTTGATGAGATTCTTGATTTCAGTGTTCGAAGACTAAGGAACAAAGAAGTTCCCTTGGTCAAGGTGTTGTGGCGAAACCAATCTGTTGAGGGTGCAACTTGGGAAGCTGAGGCGAGTATGCGATCCACGTACCCGCACTTTTTTTTCGCAAACTCCAATCAAGCTGAAGGTACCGTTCTTTCCTAAATCATGCACTTTTGATAAAAGTTGCAGCAGTTTAGCTATCATTTATTATGTGTTCAGCTGTAGTTTCTTGTATTTATGCATTCTATATTGCATTCGGAGTGAGAAATGATGTGGTGATGAGTCTAACGAATGGTTTCAGCTGTATGCTCTATTCCCTATCTAATATTGGCATGTCTAGCATCTTTTGAGGATGAATGTTTCCAAGGGGGGATGACGTAATATCCCGTGAAATTTTTCATTGAAATTTTGTGCGTAAACGTGTTGGGTTTTATCTTCTAGAATGAACTATAAATTTTCAGTACGGAATATCTTAGATTATGAACCACCATTACGTAGAGTATCAAATAATCTTTCCAACGATATATGGATCATCCAAAACGGACACCCGTTCGACGAGTTATGAACATTCCGATAGAACTGTGAATAGTAGTTAACAGTAAAACGTGCAGGAAAAAAAGTACTGAGGCCTGGCATATTTTTTCTCCAACTTTAAATAATCATAACTCCTTGTACATAATGATCTGGGTGATCTACTATATATCAACGGAAAGATCTGGGAGTTCTCTTTCCAATGAAATTGGTTTTATCCAATTTGTCAATTGGAGCAAAACGTTATGGTTGATCTACTTCAGACTATCAAAACAGTCCACCAAAGGACAGATTCGAGAAATATTTAATTTTTAGGGGCGTTTTGGTCATTCCCCCTCACCCAAAATACACCCAAACCCTATATTAAAACCTATTAGAAGCATTATATGTTATATTTCATCAAATTCCCTCAAAAATAAAACCCTAAGCTCCTACATCCAACTTCAAGAACCTCCAAAGTTCACCATTTATTTCTACAAATTTATTCATGATTCAAAGTTCCGAGTTCAAGAACTCCAAGAACCATCATTCAAAGGCACGATTAACATCTCAAAAATAAGTATCGATCTAAAGTTTATCATTCAACGTATGTGGGGTTATTCAACAAGAACTCTCTTTCGTTCTTGTGCCCAAAAGTAATTTTCTTTACAAAGGCATGATTTTTATTTAATTTTTATGAATTTGAAGCATGAACCCATATCTTATGATAATTATTATGAAATCTTGATGTTTATGATTTTGAAATATGAATTTACATGTGTGGTGATATAAAGCATGAATCTTGAACGATATTTATCATGATTTTGATATTTGGGTCGTGAATCCCCATTGGAAATTATGTTTTTTTTAGAAAGTGTGTGTTATAAGTACGTTGATGTTGAATATTTGAGATATTTTGAATGATTTGACCTTTTGGTCTTAATGGAGTTGTTTTGAACTCGAGTGTGAAAGAAATCCACAACGTGGTTGATTTTGATAGATGGGAAGCATGATGACTCCCGATGTATATTTATATATTACTGAAATTGTTTTGTTGTGGATTGTCTTTGAAATAATCTGAGATAAGTTCAAGAGAAATCTTTAGCATCGAGTGGGAGGTATAAAGTGACCTTACTTCCCTAGAACTATGTAACCCCGTAGGAGTGAGCCTGAGGCTTATTTATATAGTGATTCACTAGTTTGTGTGGATTTGATATCGATAGTCCTACTCTAATGGCAAGGATAGGATGGCTCTCCCCAATGTGGTTTGTACGTTGGACTCCATGTAGCTCAGATGGTTTATGTCGGTTGTAGAATCTCCCAGTATGTGTGTGTTTCTTTGTGTCTATGGTGAACAGTGAAGTGATTTGAAAGTGGAATTGTAAAAGTTATTCTTTCAAAAGATTTAAATGATATTTACATTATGAGAATGGATATTCTTGATGAACTGAAAGTGATTTTCAAATTTTATGATGACTCACATGTATTATTATACTTATTTCATCCTCTCATGATTATGATGATTTTTTTCGGGCTATGTGAGTCTTTCATACATCCTGCATATTTCTTATAAATATTTATGATGGTGATGTTTATACAGCTGCATACACCCCCATATACTTGGTTTCTTTCCATGATACTGACCTACATCTTCGGATATGAGCTGCATTTTCTTGGAATGTAGGTTCAAGTGCTCAGTTCCAGGTTCGACAGTGATTCTTCGGGCATGCTGTTCTATATCCTTTTTTGTGGTAAGTCCTCATGTTTCGAGGACGTGATGTCTAATGTTGGTTTCATGGAATTTTTTACATTTGATAACTGAGTATGAGTCAGTTGGGGCAAGTCTCAATGGCTCGCTGGTTTTATTGATTTTCTTAGAGGCTTGTCAGACTAGTATAGATGTTGGTAGTTAACTAATAAGTCGTATTTTGTTATCTTTCGGAAATTCTTTTATTCTTTGATGATGATTACTCTGTTGATATTTGAGGGTTATTTATGAAAACTCCGTTGATTTGTGCTGAACTGAATGAAAATGGCTCAAAGGGTTAGCTTGGGACTACTCATAGCCTCAAGCACCGTGTGATGCTCCGAGACCCATTTTTGGGTCGTTACACTAAATTTTATTATCTAGAACTAGGGGTGAGTTCATGTGGTTAACTACAACTTCAATTGAATATTTGCAATGGAATGATATTGGTAATGTAATCCTCCCAACCTCAGTCATCGATGGATCACTTCAAGTTTTAACAATTCTTATTAACTCATTATCAAGGTAATACCTAAATTGATTTATCTAGAACTAGGGGTGAGTGCATGGGGTCAACAATAACTTCAATTGAGTCTTTGGTGATTGTGTAATATTGGTATTGCGTTCCTCCCAACATGAGTCATTATGAGTCACTCCAAGTTAAAATGGTTCTTATTAACTTAATTAATTATTAAGCTAATTCCTAAATTGATTTAGCTAGAACTAGGGGTGGGTTCACTGGGTCAACTATAATTTTTATTTAGTCTTTGCAATGGCATGATATTGGTATTGCTATCCTCACATCTTGATTTATCGATTGATCACTGTGAGTTGAAACAATTGTTATTATCTCATTATCAAGGTAATACCTAAATTTATTTGACTAAAACAAGGTGTGAGTTCGTGGTGTCAACTACAACTTCAATTTAGTCTTTGCAATTTCATGATATTGGTATTGCATTCCTTCCAACCTAAGTCGGCGATCGATCACTACATGTTGAAATAGTTCTTATTAACTTAATTAATTATCAAGCTATTACCTAAATTAATTTATTTAGAACTAGGGGTGAGTTCATGGGGTCAACTACAACTTTATTTGAGTCTTTACAATTGCATGATGTTGGTATTGCGTTACTCCCGACCTAAGTCATCGATCAATTACTCTGAATTGAAATGTTACTCATTAACACATTATCAAGGTAATACCTAAATTTATTTAACTAGAACTAGGGGTGAGTTCATAGAGTCTATGTAATGCCCCAAATCTCGTACCCGGAATGCTACACGGTGCTCATGACCCCGAAGGATCATAAGCTAACCCATGACTGATATCTGTACCTGTATACTTCATAATATACTGTATAATATGGAAACATAAACTGAAAGTCCATAAGGTTCAAAAATGTAATATACGACCTAATAAAGCATAACATATGGATGGGGTATGAAATACCCAAAATAACTAACTGAACACGATAGTTTGGAAAGCCTCTATCTGACTGAACGGTCTGAATAAGGAGTTGATAGGACATGTCCCCAAATAACTCCAACTAATAAATAAATTAATGAGATAATAAAGTAATGATTATATCCTCGAAAGATGAGGACTCACTTCTATCGTTGACTGCTAAGACTGGAATCTATTGATGCTTTGGAGCTTGTGTCTCTGAACCTATGGTATAAGACACCACAGTGCAAATGTGTCAGTACTTTGAATATATTGGTATGCTTGTGAGGTAGGATAAATGCATGGGGTTCATATGAATGAACAATTCTAGCTAACTAACTAATATGAATAAGATAATACATGCATGCATATATAGTAACTATATCTAAAATTTTGATAACATGAGTTTACTAATAACTAAGATAACTAATGATTGAGTTCTGATAACTGATAATATGAGAGACTGTATCTGACAGTCCTAAATCTGATGGAACTAGTTGAGTTCCATACTGTATCTGAGTTGACTATTTCTGACAGTCCTGAATTCTATAACATGAAACTATAGGAAGTAGTCATCTAACCAACATTCCCTAAATGACAAATTATAGCTGAATTAGGGTCTAATCTGTGCCCTGATTGGAAGGGTGTCAATACCGCACCACTAGTAAAGACAACACGTGAGTAACCCTCAACTAGCAAGTTACGCTAATGAGAATAGTGGGAACCCTCAACTAGCAAGTTAAGCCACCTCATCTACCCTCAAATTGCAGGTATGATGTCTCAACCTATGCTGGCTATGTAGTTTTGGAATGTAAGAATTGCTTCTAAGAATCACACCCTCTACTGCAGGTGAGTTCCCATCCTTGGATTCACTTGGTGCTAATTTTTACTCCCATTTGAATAGACAATTAACATGAATAACTGATCTGAACATGGATTGAGTTTACTGATGTTGATTGATGAAATACTACTGATATCTGATAACTAATTGAGTTTGTGAGATTACTGATGTTACTGAATTACTGAGCTTTCCTGAGTCACATGACTGACTGAGTTCTATGGATCATGGCTTGACTGAGGATATCGTGAAAATATGACATTGGCTCTAACAACTAAATTTTTGAGTACAAGTACCCCCAGGACTCGATGGGAAAAACTAACAAAGCATGACGTTCTTGAATACATGACCAACATCGCAATCGATAATTCATTTATTGAGGTAATTCATCAAGTATATGATATACATAAGATTGTACAGAAATAGGGATTTCATAAGATCATACTAGTTGGGCATTTTTTTCCTTCACATAGGCATTTAATCAAACATATGGTAGGCATAGTATATGTAGACAACATTATATAACAAATAAACATCATGTTTCAACTCTAATTTCATCATCCAAGGGTTTAATCATAAGTCCACATGAATCTAACTTTACACTAATCAATTCCACATAAAATTTATCACCCAACATGGATTAAAATTCAATTGGTCATTATCAACATGAACAAAAGCAACCCAATATAAAATTCATAAAGAAATCCATACAATTGAATATTGAAAAGATATTCTTAGGCTTCATGGATGAAAGGAGTCCATGAATGAACACTATGCATACCTGGGTTGAGTTTCTTGAAGTTCTTGAACTTGAAGAATTTGAATCTCTTAGTTCTTAAAGAAGATTTGGATTTTGTTCTTGGGGATTAATCATAGAAAGAAAACCCAAATTTTATTGTTCTAGATGGATAATGAATTTCTGAGCTTTGATTGGATATAACTAGGTATATAAATGGGTGGTAAAAGACTGAAAGCCATTTTAAAAATGGCTTTAAAATAACTGAACGGAACATGCGACGATGGGTATGATGGTTCATCACTGGGTCGACTGTCCGTCCAATTGAGCATCACACTAGAACCAGAACTGGAACTTACTACCTTGGTATGATGGTGGGATGCGATGGTCCATCACTGGGTCGACGGTCCATCGGTCCTGACCATCGCTTCTAGGCAAAATAGGGCCATCATTGTTTCCTTTATAATGGCCTGAGCGACGTTCCGTCTAGTTCGATGGTCCATCGGCCTGGTCCGTCGATCCAGGGCAGAAGGTAGTCACACTTCCTTGTTGCGACAGTCATGGACGAAGGTCCATCGCTAATCCGACGGTCCGTCGGCCTTACTGTCACCCTGGGCTGTTTTACTTTCCTCTGTATTTCAACCATAATTTTTTCTTCTAATGTCTGATTTTGATGAAATTGGTATTGATGGATAGCTTATTCAATTTCAAACTAGAAAAAATTATGGGATATTAGAGTGTACTAAAACTTCAATTAAGTTTTTGGCAATTTCATGAGTTAATATGTGTTCCTCCTGACCTGAGTTGTCGAACGATTAGTTTGAGTTGAAACGATTCTTATTAACTTAATAAATTATCATGATAATAAATAAATTGATTTAAATGGGGTCAACTACACCTTCAATTGAGTATTTGCAATTTTATTAAGTCGGTATTACATTCCTCGTGACCTGAATCGCCGATCAATCACTCAGAGTTGAGATGATTCTTATTAACTCATTATCAAGGTAATACCTAAATTGATTTATCTAGAACTAGAGATAAGTTAATGGGGTCAACTAAAACTTCAATTGAGTCTTTGCAATTGCATGATGTTGGTATTGCGTACTCCTGACCACAGATGTCGCTCGATCACTCAAAGTTGAGATGATTCTTATTAAATTATTATCAAGGTAACACCTAAATTGATTTAGCTAGATTTAGGGGTGAGTTCATGGGGTCAACTGCAATTTCAATTGAGTCTTTGACAATTGCATGATGTTGGTATTGCTTTCCTCCCGAATTGAGTTTTGATCAATCACTCTAAGTTGAAATTATTCTTATTAATGTAATTAATTATCAAGATAATACCTCAAAAGATTTATCTAGAACAAGAGATGAGTTCATGAGGTCAACTAGAACATCAATTGAGTCTTTGTAATTGCATGATGTTGGTATTATGTTCCTCCCAACCCAAGTCATTGATCAATCACTCTGAGTTGAAATGATTCTTATTAAATCACTATCAAGGTAATACCTAAGTTCATTTAGATAGAACTAGGGGTAGTTCATGGAGTCAACTACAACTTCAATTATGTCTTTGGAAATTACATGGTGTTGGTATTGCTTTCCTCCCGACCTAAGTGCTCAATTGATCAGTCCAAGATGAAACGATTCTTATTAACTTAATTAATTATAAAGAAAATACCTACATTTATTTAGCAAGAACTACGGGTGATTTCATGGGGTCAACTATAACATTAATTGAGTCTTTGTAATTGCATGATGTTTGTTATTGCATTCCTCCCGGCCTGAATCATCGATAGATCGTTCCGAGTTGAAACAATTCTTATTAACTCATTATCAAGGTAATACCTAAATTTATTTAGCTACAACTATGGGTGAGTTTATGTGGTCAACTACAACTTCAATTGAGTCACTATCAATTACATGTTGTTTGTATTGCGTTCTTCCCGATATGAGTCATCGATAGATTACTCTGTGATGAAATGATTCTTATTAACTTAATTAATTATAAGGCTAATACCTAAAATGATTTAGCTAGATCTAGGGGAGAGTTAAAGGGTTCAACTACAACTTCAGTTGAGTCCTTGAGCAATAACTCCTTGTTGAAATGATTCTTATTTACTCATTACTAAGGTAATACCTAAATTTATTTATCTAGAACTAGGGGTGTGTTCACGGGGTCAACTAAAACTTTAATTGAGTCTTTAGCAATTATATTATGCTGGTATTGTATTCCTCTCGACCAGAGTCGTCGAACGACAACTCTGAGTTGAAATGATCCTTATTAACTCATTCTAAAGGTAATACCTAAATTAATTTAGCTCAAACTGAGGGTGAGTTCATAGGGTCAACTTCAACTTCAATTGAGTCTTTGTAATTACATGATGTTGGTATTGTGTTCCTCTTGACCTGAGTCATCGATTGATTACTCCGAGTTAAAATGATTCTACTTAACTTAATTAATTATAAAGATAATACCTTAATTAATTTAGCTAGAACTAGGGGTTAGTTCATGGGGTCAACTATAATTCAATTGAGTCTTTGACAACTGCATAATGTTAGTATTGCGTTTCTCCCAACCAAAGTCATCGATTGATCACTCTGAGTTGAAACAATTATAATTAACTCATTATCTAGAGAATACCTAAATTGATTTAGCTAGAACTAAGGGTGATTTCATTGCATGAAGTTGACATTGCATTCCTCTGACCTGAGTCGTTGATCGATCACTCTAAGTTTAAATGATTCTTATTAACTTAATTATTTATCAAGATATTACCTAAATTGCTATTGTTATAACTAGGGGTGAGTTCAGGGGGTCAACTATAACTTAAATTGAGTCTTTGCAATTGCATAATTTTGGTATTGCACTCCTCCCGACTTAAGTCATCGACCAATCATTCCTAGTTGAAACAATTAACATTAACTCAATATCAAGGTAATACCTAAATTGATTTAGCTATAAATATGGGTGAGCTCATGAGGTCAACTGCAACTTCAATTGAGTCTTTGACAATTGCATGATGTTGGTATTGCATTCCTCCAGACATGAGTTTTCAATCGATCATTCCGAGTTGAAATAATTCTTATTAACTTAATTAATTATAAATATAATACCTAAATTGAATTATCTATAATTAGGGATGAGTTCATGGGGTAAACTACAACTTTAACTGAGTCTTTTTAATTGCATGATATTGGTATTCCATTCCTCCCGACCTGAGTAATCGATCGATCACTCCGAGTTGAAACAATTCTTATAAACTAACTATAAAGGTAATACCTAAGTTGATTTATCTTCAACTAAGGGTGAGTTCCTGGGGTCAACGAAAACTTCAATTGAGTCTTTTCCAATTGCATGATATTAGTATTGCGTTCCTCCAAACCTAAGTACTCAATCGATCAGTCCAACTTTAAACAATTCTTATTAACTTAATTAATTATAAAGCTAATAACTAATTTGATTTAGCTAGAACTACGGGTAGGTTCATGGGGTCAACTTCAACTTTGATTAAGCTTTTGTCATTGTAGGATATTGGTATTGCATTCCACCCGGCCTGAGTCATCGATCGATCACTCCGAATAGAAACAATTCTTATTAACTCATTTTCAAGGTAATGACAAAACTTATTTAGCTACAACTAGGAGTGATTTCATGGGGTCAACTACAACTTCAATTAAGTCTTTAGCAATTGTATAATTTTGGTATTATGTTCCTCCAGAGTCGCCGCTCGAACACTCTAAATAGAAACTATTCTTATTAACTCATTTTCAAGGTAATACCTAAATTTATTTAGCTACAACTAGGGGTGAGTTATAGGGTCAACTACAACTTCAATTGAGTCTTTGGCAATTGTATGATATTGGTACTGTGTTTCTCTCGACCTGAGTCGTGGATAGATCACTTTGAGTTGAAAAAATTCTTATTAACTTAATTAATTATCAAGCTAATACGTAAACTGATTTAGCTAGAACTAGGGGTAAGTTAAATGGTTCAACTACAACTTCAATTGACTCTTTGCAATTGCATGATGTTGGTATTGCGTTCCTCCCAACTTGAGTCATCAATCAATCACTCCAAGTTTAAACAATTTTTATTAACTCATTATCAAACTAATACAAAAATTAATTTATCTTGAACTAGGGGTGAGTTCATGGGGTCAACTACAACTTCAATTGAGTCTTTGCAATTGCATGATGTTGGTATTGCTTTTCTCCCGACCTTACTCGTCGATCGATCACTTTGAGTTGAGATGATTCCTATTAATTTAAATAATTATCAAGATAATACCTTAATAAATTTATATAGAACTAGGGGTTAGTTTATGGGGTTAACTACAACTTCAATTGAGTCCTTGGCAATTGCATGATGTTGGTATTGTGTTCCTCCCGACCTGAGTATCAATTGATCACTTCAAGTTGAAACAATATTAATTTACTTATTATCTAGGTAATGCCTAAATATTTAGCTAGAACTAAGGGTGAGTTCATTGGGTCAACTACAACTTTAATAGAGACTTTGTCTATTGCATGATGTTGGCACTGCATTCCTCCCGACCTGAGTTATCGATCGATCACTCCGAGTATAAATAATTTTTATTACCTTAATTAACTACCAATATATTACCTAAAATGATAAAGCTATAACTAGGTGTGAGTTCATCCGGTCAACTATAACTACAATTGAGTCTTTGCCATTTCATAATTTTGGTATTGTGTTCCTCTTAACCTGATTCATCGATCGATCACTCCGAATTGAAATGATTCTTATTAAATTATTATCAAGTTAATACATAAATTTATTTAGCAACAACTAGGGGTGAGTTCATGGGGTCAACTACAACTTCAATTGAGTGTTTGGCAATTGTATCGTGTTGATATTGCGTTCCTTCTGACCTGAGTCATCGATAGATCACTCCTAGTTGAAGTGATTCTTATTAACTTAATTAATTATCAAGCTAATACCTAAATATATTTTGATAGAACTTGGGGTGAGTTCATGGGGTCAACTACAACATTAATTGAGTCTCTGCAATTGCAAGATGTTGGTATTGCATTCCTTCCGACCTGAGTCATTGATCGATCACTCCAAGTTGAAATATTTTTTATTAACTCATTATCAAGGTAATACCTAAATTGAATTAGCTAGAACTAGGTGTGTGTTCATGGGGTCAACTACAACTATAATTGAGTGTTTAGCAATTGCATTATGCTGGTATTGTGTTTCTCCCAACCTGAGTCATCGATTGATCAATATGAATTGAAATGATTCTTATTAACTCATTCTATTGGTAATTCCTAAATTGATTTAGCTCGAACTATGGGTGAGTTCATAGGGTCAACTACAACTTTAATTGAGTCTTTATAATTGTGTGATGTTTCTATTGCATTCTTCCCAACCTAAAACTTCAATCAATCACTCCGAGTTGAAACAATTTTTATTAACTTAGTTATTTATAAAGACAATACCTTAATTAGTTTATCTAGAACTAGGGGTGAGTTCATGGGGTAAACTACAACTTCAATTGACTCTTTGACAATAAAATGATGTTGGTATTGCATTCCTCCTGATCTGTGTCATCGATCGATTAATCTGAGTTTAAACGATTCTAATTAACCCATTATATATATAATACCTAAATTGATTTAGCTAGAACTAGGGGTGAGTTCATTTGGTCATCTACAAATTTGATTGAGACTTTGTCAATTGCATGAAGCTGGCATTGTGTTCCTCCAACCTGAGTCATTGATTGATCAATACGAGTTGAAATAATTCTTATTAACTTAATTAATTATCAATATATTACTTAAATTGATATAGCTAGAACTAGGGGTTAGTTCATGGGGTCAACTGCACCTTAAACTAAGTCTTTGCAATTGCATGATGTTGGTATTGCATTCCTCCCAATATAACTCATCGATTAATCATTCCGAGTTGAAACAATTAATATTAACTCAATATCAAAGTATTACCTAAATTGATTTAGCTATAACAAAGGGTGATCTCATGAGGTCAACTGCATATTCAATTGAGTCTTTGGCATATCTGTGATGTTGGTAAGGCATTTTTCTCGGTCTGAGTTTACGATCGATCACTCCGAGTTGAAATAATTTTTATTAACTTAATTATTTATCATGATAATAAAATAATTTAATAAGATAGAACAAGGGGTGAGTTCATGGGGTCAACTACAACTTAAATTGAGTCTTTTTATTTGCATGATTTTGGCATTAGGTTTCTCCCGACCTGAGTCATCGATCGATCACTGTGAGTTGAAACGATTCTTATTAACTCACTATCAGGGTAATACCTAAGTTTATTTATCTAGAACTAGTGGTGAGTTCACGGGGTCAACTTTAACTTCAATTGAGTCTTTGGCAATTGCATGATGTTGGTATTACGTTCATCCCGACCTAAGTTCTCAATTGATCAATCCAAGTTGAAATGATTGTTATTATCTTAATTAATTATAAAGCTAATTCCTACTTGATTTGGCCTGAACTATGGGTGAGTTCATGGGGTCAACTATAACTTTAATTGAGTTTTTACAATTACATGATGTTGGTATGTTCCTCCTGGATGAGTCATCGATCGATCACTCTAAGTTGAAATAATTATTAATAACTCATTATCAAGGTAATACCTAAATTAATTTAGCTACAACTAGGGGTGAGTTTATGGGGTCAACTATAATTCCAATTGAGTCTTTAGCAATTGCATGATGTTGGTATTGTGTTCCTCCCAGTCTGAGTCATCTATCAATCACACCGAGTTGAAACAATTCTTATTTACTCATTATCAAGGTAATACCTAAATTTATTTTTCTACAACTAGAGGTGAGTTCATGGGGTCAACTACAACTTCAATTGAGTCTTTGGCAATTGTATAATATTGGTATTGCGTTCTTCCCGACCTGAGTCTTCGATGGATCACTCCGAGTTGAAATGATTGTAATTCACTCATTATCTAGGTAATACCTAAATTGATTTAGCTAGAACTAGCGGTGAGTTCATTGGGTCAGCTACAACTTTAATTGAGAGTTTTTATATTGCTTGATGTTGGTATTGCATTCCTCTGACATGAGTCGTTGATCAATCAATCTAAGTTGAAATGATTATTATTAACTTAATTAATTATCAAGATATTACCTAAATTGATATAGCTATAACTAGGGGTGAGTTTAAGGGGACAACTATATCTTCAATTGAGTCTTTGCAATTGCATGTTGTTGATATTGTGTTCCTCCCGTCCTGAGACATCTATCGATCATTCTAAGTTTACATAATTTGTATTAACTCAATATCAAAGTAATACCTAAATTTATTTAGCTCTAAATATGGGTGAACTCATGAGGTTAACTGTAACTTCAATTTAGTCTTTGGCAATTCCATGATGTTGGTAATGCATTTCTCCCGACCTAAGTTTTCGATCAATCACTACGAGTTGAAATGATTCTTATTAACTTAATTTATTATCAATACAATACCAAAATTTGATTATCTAGAACAAGGGGTGAGTTCATGGGGTCAACTACAACTTAAATTGAGTCTTTCTAATTGCATTATGTTGGTATTGCGCTCCTCATTACCTGAGTCATCGATCAATCACTCTAAGTTGAAACAATTCTTATTACAGTAACTAATTATCAATATAATACCTAAATTTATTTATCTTGAACTGGGGGTGAGTTTATGGGGTCAACTACAACTTTAATTGAGTCTTTGGCAGTTATATAATGCTCGTATTGCATCCTCCCGAGCTAATTTATTGATCGATCACTCATAGTTGAAATAATTCTTATTAACTTAATTAATTGTCAAGTTAACATATAAATTGATTTAGCTTGAACTAGAATGAGTTTAAGGGTCAACTACAACTTCAATAGAGTCTTTGCAATTAGATGATATTGGTATTGCGTTTCTCCCAACCTGAGTCATCGATCGATCACTCCGAGTTGAAATGATTCTATTAACTTAATATCAAGGTAATACCTAAGTTTATTTAGCTAGAACTAGGAGTGAGCTCATAGGTCAACTACAACTTCAATTGAGTATTTGGCTATTGAATGATGTTGGTATTGCGTTCCTCCCGGCCTAAATCATCAATCGATCAATCTAAGTTGAAACAATTCTTATTCACCTTATTAATTATAAAGATAATACCTAAATTGATTTAGCCAGATCTAGGGGTGAGTTCATGGGGTCAACTACAACTTCAATTGAGTCATTTAAATTACATAATGTTGGTAATGCATTCCTCTCGACCAGAGTCATCGATGGATCACTCCAGTATGAAATGATTGTTATTAACTCATTCATTATCAAGGTAATACGTAAATTGATTTATCTAGAACTAGGGGTGAGTTCATGGGGTCAACTACAACTTCAATTTAGTCTTTGGCAATTATATGATGTTGGTATTGTATTCCTTCTGATCTGAGTCGTCGATTGACCGAGTTGAAACAATTCTGATTAACTTAAATTACTTATCAATTTAATAGCTAAATTGATTTAGGTAGAACTAGGGATGAGTTCATTAGGTTAACTACAACTTCAATTTAGTCTTTGTAATTATGTGATGTTGGTATTGCATTCCTCCCGGCCTGAGTCATCGATCGATCACTCTGAGTTGAAACGATTCTTATTAACTCATTATCACTGTAATACCTAAATTTATTTTTCTAGAACTAGGGGTGAGTTCATGGGGTCAACTACAACTTAAATTAATTCTTTGGCAATAGCATGATGTTGGTATTGCGTTCCTCCTGACCTGAGTAGTCGGTCGATAACTCTGAGTTGAAAAAATTATTATTAACTTAATTAATTATCAAAATAATACCTAAATTGATTTTGCTAGAACTAGGGGTGAGTTCATGTGGTCAACTACAACTTCAATTGAGTCTTTGCATTTGTATGATGTCGGTATTGCATTTCTCCTTATCTGAGTTGTCGATCGATCACTCCGAGTTGAAACGATTCTTATTGACTCATTATCAAGGTAGTGCTTAAATTTATTTAAGTAGAACTAGAGGTGAGTTCATGCGGTCAACTACAGCTTTAATTTAGTTTTTGGCAATTGTATGATGTTAGTATTGAGTTCCTTCTGACCTGAGTCATTGATCGATCACTCTGAGTTGAAATGATTCTTATTACATCATTATCAAGTAAATACCTAAAATTAATCATTTTCAAGTTGAACTTAATATATTTTGTTATGATGAGATAGTTAATAATTATGTATATATTTTAACTGTTAAAAAAATAATTAAGATCAATTCAAACCTTATTAACATTTTCAAAACGTGTCATTCTTTTCAAAAATACAAATCAATCCATACAAATAATCCATTTGTTGGAAAAATATTTCATCATTTCAAATCTCGAGTTCTCTCTCTTTTCTTTGTCTCTCAATAATACGAACAACAACTACTTAACAAATTCCTTAACCCTTCACAGTAGATCAATTTTCTTCCCATTTCCGATCACATAGGTGTTGTTTTTGACTTCATTCTCACTTGTATTCATTATTTTGTCTATCTTCGTAGGTAATAGAGTTCGAGAAGAGTTCTATATTTTTTATTTTTTGCTAAAAATTAGGGCTTTTAAGTTAATGATGAAAAAGAAGACTTTTAGTTGTATCATCTTCAAGAATGGGTTTAAATTTTTGAGTTTTGATGGTAAAATAGTAGGAAAAATCCGAGAAAACCCTAGTTTGCGTCACAGTATTTCATTGACTGTCGTGGCATTGGTGGTGGTGGTAGTGCTGGTGGTACTGGTGGTGCTTTTGTGGTGGCTGTTGGTGGCGGTATTGGTGGCATTGATTGGTGGTGTTTGTGATGGCTATTAGTGGTGTTTGTAATGTATTTTCTAAATTTTATTCATACATCAATTGTAATGTAATTTTTGTTTTTCTATTGTTTTTGGTAAAACATGTCTCCCAAAACAAAATAAAGTGAAAGTGGATGAACTTCTGACCACCTAATAATAAAGGCTACAGTACAGAGGGATTCAGAAGAGCTTCCTGAACAATATCAGTCAGGGAATAGTAAAACTGAGGAAAGATATGAAAAGGACGTTGAGGGAGATATACAAGGGTCTGTAGATGGTGATGAGGAAAATAAAAGTGAGGAGGAAGAAGAAGAATATAAATAAGAAGAAGAGGAAGTATAAAGTGAGAAAGAGGATGATTATCAATATGATGATAATGCATCACCAATGGGGCATGAATTAAGATTGAAATCCTAGCATGAGGCTTTCAAAAATATTAGTATTGATAGGTTTCACGTTGCTATGCCGATAGAGGACCCTACATAACTAACTGGTGATCTTGGACTTAAATTTCAGTTGGGGAAATCTTTTGATGAATTTAGGAAAACTATGAAGAATTAAAACATAGACAAATGTTTTTAGAAGAACTGCTTTGGACACTTTCTTGAGTTGACTGAGGACCACACTTCCCTTTTTCAAATGAGCATGGTATATGGTCTTCTCAAGTACATGATCAAGAATGTGGTGTATGATAAATATTCGAAGGAGGGTAAAAAAATTATCGATGAAATCTTGATCAACTACTGTGGCATGACTGTTTGTTTCGACTTAAAAGTGTTTACCATAGTGACGGGCTTAAGATGTGATCGTCTAGAAGAACCTCTCACCAAGAAAACCCACAAAAAAGGTTCAAGGAAAGAATGACGGACAAATCATCACCATCAAATACAAGGAAGGCATTGTCCCAGCGACCACCCACCAAAACCAACAAACGCAAGGAAAAAATAGATGGATTGTTGGACATTGCTGGAAATGGGTACAAAGCCAATAAGTTGATAGAACATCTCAAGGATAAAACCATAGAAAAGAATTCCAAGGATTAATTGTGCTTAGTTTGATTTTCCGATTCCGTAATATTTGTAAGAGACGTCTACAAAGTAATAGAAAATGATTTGTTAAAGCTTGCTAAGGATTTTTAGAAATTCAACAAATATCCCTAGGTATATGACAGCTACTTATTGACTGTCAAATATTATTGGCGAAGCTATCCCCAAAGACGATCATATTATACGGCTTTCCTTGGACTTTCATGGTGAATTTAAGCACTATTTATTTACTTATCCATCAATTTATATTGAATAATTATTTTCTTGGATCCTATTTGCATTTTTTAGGCTTAGGTATTTGAAACCTTTCCTCACCTCCGAAAGTAGGTCAAGGATTACTCGGATGAGGTTTCTCTTGCAAGGATCCTAAAGTGGTTGGCTGCAAAGAGCAACATAAGAATTTAGGAAGTTGATCTCTTTAACCCTCTGAATAATGCAAAACATCTTCTATCGAGTAAAATAATTTGACTTAAAGAAAGATATTGAAACAGATGTGCCATCTATTGCGACAGATGGGTTATCTATTGCAACAGACTATTCATCCACTACAACTAGTACAACATATGGGTAATCTATTGCAATAAACGATTCATATTTTGCATTAGATTACCTATCTATTTCTTTGGTTCTTTAAACCTGACTCAACAGATTACCCATCAACTGTAAATTATGCATCAAATGGGTAATCTTATATAACATATTATTAATATGTTGTGACGGATATATTAACTATTGCAACAGAAATATTATCTATTGCATAAGTTGTCTGTGTTAATATTTAACTTAACTGACTGCAAATTATTGTATAATTTAAATGTATCTGTCTTTTTTATAGGTCGTGCATCATGGATCGTGCTTACTAAGTAGGAGTTGAGGATGATTTCTATTATTAATCTAGGTCTTGTTGATACAATAGTAAACCCTGATGTTGAGGATTTTCATGACCAACCTACTGCAACAGATCCGGGTGCTTCTTCTAGGGGTGTTGCTGGTGTAGTTGGCGATGTTGGTGGTAGGAATGCTTCTGGAATTCGTGATGATGAGCATATTGATTCTCAAGAAAAAATAAATATATTTGAAAACACCCCTTTCCAGGTTTCTCTCACCTTTATACATGTCCCTCTCACCCTTACGCTGGTCCATCTCACCCCTCTTCACCCTCATATTCTCATTGCAAATATGAAGAGTGCAAGGACAACTAGGATAAACTCTTTGAAAAAGTAGAGGCTATCACTAAAGCTATTGTGGATTTGAAATCCAAAGCGGTACCATACCATCCAAGAAAGTGAGTGAGCCATACACTCCTACAGTGGTGGTTGGGAGAAAGAAAAGAGAAATTAGCCAAGTACTCTCCAATCACAAATAAAAAAATTGCAACTCCTCCCTCTTCAAAAGTTATTGAAGTTTAGGGGCCATTGAAGAAAATGGACATATATGCGGAACTTGGCACCAAAGAGAAGAGGAATCTGCGACCGGTCAAGAATGCCAAGCAAGGCACCCAAGATTACCCCATCCATACCTTTTCCACCCAATTCTTTAAAAGTATGAAAGATATGCGTACGCATTACATGGATAGGATAAGTTTACTTTTCCTAATCTAGCCTTCTAATCTACTCCATGAAGAAGAAACTACGCAACAGATGGGTCATCTATTGCAACAACTTTGTATTCTGGTGCAACTTTTGGTAGTTATATTGCAACATATTACCCTTATCTTGCATACATACTGTTAGATGGATAATTTGTGAATATATTTAGAGAACACTCTGCAAAATATGGACCATCCATTACATCTTTCCACTATGTTTTCCATCTTTAAAATTACTAACCTATTTAAAAATTAACTTCTTATATCATAGTATGTTGAAGAAATTCTCTGTCTCATGAGGGGTAGGCAATTAGTGTACTCGAAGTCTTATGATGCTGAGGATAGGATAATGGACCTCGACTTCTACAAGAATTTAAAGTATATGTACGATGATGATCTCAATAAGCGAGCATCAACTCACAGTGGCATGGGATTTTATTTGTTAGTTTCTGGGTTACAATGGGATAAAGAAATGATAAAATATGTTAGAGGTGAGAGGCTAAATCCACACCGCGAGATCTATACTAGGGCAAAGATTATTCTTGGAGTCATGAACGTGGACGACATACGTTATCGGGCTATTGAGATACTACTCGAGGAGGGAAAGATCAAGGTTCATGACTGCAACTTACCTGCCTTGGATGAGGCCAATATTTTACCCACATGCAGTCACTGTTAGAGTTGTTACCCTTATTGTTGAGGAACAGTAAACTGATGGATCATTTTCCAGCAAAAGTGTTGATGAAGCAACCACGAGATTTTTAAGACCGAAATAAGGACATGGACCTTCCAAAAATAAAATTGGTGTCGCGGCGGGTCGCACGCTCATGCACACATCAAATGTTTGCTGACTGGCATAGAAATGGCTGAGTCAACTACCTTTTTGTGTCCTGTGGAAAACATGCAAGTGTTCTGGTATTATAGGGTACTAACGGGACACTTGGAGCCTGTGTATATAAAAGAGCCTGTGAAATCATAATTTTTTATTTTATAACTTCACTTTACATACATAACTTTACATGTAGTGGAAATTTTTTGATATTTTACAGTAATGACGCTTTAATATCTATGTGCTGAACAACACTAAAGCAGTAGTAACTATAAATACACCACTATAAAAATTTCAGCAATTAGGCTTGAATATCCATGTGCCCAACAACAACAAACTAGTAGTAATAAGTCCAACAATGTAGTACCTTGTAGCCCGATTTTGTTTCTCTTTAAAAGCCTTGCCTTTCTTCAACAAACCCAAGATTACATGATTTGCCTATGAAGGATGTCATTCTTCATACCAATCAAAGTAATCATATCCACCCAACTTCTATAGAAACAAGACCACAATTACAAGTCAATAATTAATCAACTAATTAAATAAAAAATATTATCTTTGAAATCTAATAAATAAAATAACTATGACCTATATTATGTTGAGTCCAAAAAGTCTTCAATATAGTGTCATGACCACAGTCAAGATCATCTGAAAAAAATAAAAAAAATATGCGGAAAAACCAAATACAAATAATTTGAATAGAGAAAAAAGGATGATGAAGAAGAAGATTTGGGAATTTAGGGTTAAATTTGAGGAAGAAGATTTGGGAATTTAGGGTTAAATTTGAGGAAGAATATGAATATATAAGAAGGAAAAATAATTGTTTGGGGCCAAATCAGACGCTAAGTTAGCAAAAATTGGGGTTCAACGAGCCTTGGCTGTGTGAATTACATGCGAGCTACCAAATTGAAAAATCACTACAACTTTAGGTGTCTGTCGTTGGGTTCGGTATTTTTTTTATCTAAAGTAACTTCACTTTACATTTAGTGGTAATTTTTTATGTCTAATGAAAGTTGAATTTTTTATAATGCAACAGATTGTCCATCTGTTGTAATTAATATTCTATCTTTTCCAACGGATAGCTTATTTGTTGCAATAGGCTGGTCATCTTTTGCATTATGTCAATGTTTTGTTACATTATGTCGATGTTTCTATCTAACTATATCAGTTGCAATAGTGAAAAGACTTGTTTGATAATTTCCAACAGATTAACAACATGTTGCAACATATGTACAAGTCTGTTTGATATTTTTCAACAAATATGTCATCCGTTGCAACAAATACCTTAGCTGTTACAATATTTGAATCTAGTATTTAATTTCAATTAATAAGTTCAAATCTAAGGATAAAATAAAATTCATAGAAAAATTAAATAAATCATAGTCTTCGAAAATTACATGAAATAAATCAACAAATAAATGAAATGTAAAAAAATTATTATGGGTACAAATCTCAACAAATAATTAAATAATTTAAGTTTTCATGCCAACAATTCCTAAGGAATGGCGAGGTTACTTTTACAAACTCAAGATATAAAGATCTACTCAATATGGACAAGTTGTTCTTCATCCGGTGCTATGGAATTTTGCTTTGGTCATCGTGGATCTTTAATGTCGTGTGCGTATGGTTTCTGCTCTTTTGTTTCTCCATATTTTTATAAAAAGAGTAGAATATTATCAATGGTGTTTAGTGGTAGCTTCTACAGTGACATCCACCAGGAAAGCCAAAATTGGTCAATGCTAATCACAGATACAAAAAAATGGAAAAGGATAACTAATCTGTTTTAGCAAATCAAACAGGTCTTCCTCCTATTTTAAATTATCCCAAACAGATTATATTTCTATTGCAATAGATGGATCAAATTTTGGGATAAATTTAACATGAGGAAAACCAGTATGATAATTTCTATAGATGAACCATATGTCGCAACATATGACATATCAGTTTGAAAAAACTGAAACATGAGGAAGTCTTGATTTAATTTGTCCTAACAGATAACCCATCTATTACAACTGATAGGTCATCTGTTGGTACAAATAAAAATGGTACATAGAGTTGTTTGATTTTCTAAAACATACAAGACATTTGTTGCAACAGATGTTGTATCTGATGAAATAGGTTAGTCAACTGTTGCAACAGATGTATATATTTGTTTGATAATTTTCAGTAGATGTGTCATCTATTGAAATAGATATGTGTCTATTTATTATTTGGAACAAATGATATATATTCACCTTCTTCAGCTCATGCTGCTCTCTTATGTTCCTTGTACATTGCTCAATAGTGCAACACACTGACAGAGGAGTTGCAATTTCATTTTTTGTATGCTTGTTAATGTCTTAGAAATTACTTTCCTTCTCCTCTTAGCATTAATCTCTAATGTAGTGGATTGATATAAAATCATCTTTGATGGAATGACACCCCTCTTAGATGTCAATTACTTTATAGAAGCATTTAATGCATTAATGGCAATAATCATTATATTATGTTTCACCTTGAAGTCTTCACATTTGCTTGCAGAACATTCGCTTGGAAAGGCAAAGTCTATATAACTAGTATGATCACACTCATAATTGTTTGTTTTATAAACTGTAAGAGGAGTATCATTAGCACCAACAGAAGCATCATTACCACTACCAACAACTCCATCCATACTAAGACCATCAACGACAACAATAAGTCTACCCTCTAAAATTATTTTTCTTGTGATGGTTGTTGCTCCAAATAATTCCATTTTTATTCTTTCAATGACCTTAGTGTCTGATAAAGTTTGCACAGATTGTATAGTAAGAAAAAATTGCATCTTCAACTCTCGATTGGTCGGAACAAGCGACAGATGCACAATCTAACATAAATTATTACATATATTAGAATGATGATTAGATCATTTAAAAAAACCATTAACTAAATAAAAACTTAATTAAAATTATACTTACTATATCCTTCGGGGGGTTGAAGAGATCAAGAAATTTTGCATTTTTATCAATTTTAGCCGACAAGCATCTCAAGATTCTTGGACAGAAAAATTCTTCTTGGTAGTTCACTTGTTATCTCAAATAAGGAATGACTTCAAATTCCCAAGCCTATAAAATTAGACCAATAAATTAAAAAAATTATTGAATAAAAAATAAAGAATCATATCATAAGAAAAGAAACATTTACCATGAAAGCACATGGAAAGCCATATAATTCAACTGTCTTTGGCGTTAATGGAGTCAACAAATATTTGACAGACATTTTGAAACTTTCATAACCCCAAGGATAGATTTTAAATGACTCAAGATCCTCGGAGATCTTTATTAAACCAACACTTATGTTGTTGTTAACGTCTCTCGCCCAAAGAATATTATGTACAAAAATCAAACCAAGCACAATGATTGCTTGTGTTTCTTTGAAATTTTTTAGCTTTCAACGCTTCTATCAAATTTTTATTTTTGAAGCTTGGACTAACAATAGACCCCATGTCATCACAATCACTCGACTTGCCTTTGCCTCTTTTGGGTGTGCAGGGTGCTTATTTGGGTTAGAATAGGTATAACTTGAGAAAGAGAAGGAGGATAATATTTAAGTCAAGTGACTACGGAAAATTCTTTCCAGCCAAAACAAATAGGCATGCCATAGTAATTTATCAACACCTCATCCATCTTATCTTTATTTTCATACATAAACCTACACTTGATAAGATTATATACCATTTTTTTTGAAATGAGCATTGTTGTCCTTCGACAAATATAGATATTTCCCAAAGCAGCTGTCCCTGAAATAGGCTTCCAAGTTTCATTATCAAAGTATTTTTCTGAAGACTTTGGAAGATTTTCTCATGGCTTATTTAACCACAAATTCACCCATTTTATCAGTGGCACCATCGCACTGTATTCACATAGAATAACGATTAATGATAAAGGTTTTGACTAAATCTTCGGTGAAGGTCTAATAGCATTTCGATAATCTCTTTTGAAAAATTCCTCTTCCCCGTGTTCATCATATTTTTCTCTTAATTGAGATAACGCTTGTAAAGCAAGCTCATAGAGTGGTGGATGTGGCCTAGCTACTTCACTTTTTCCTTTACTTGGACTTGATTCAAATTCTGTCCTTTTGGGAATCATATTATCTAAAATTAACAGAAACATGAAAAATAGATTATAGTTGATTAATGCATCATTAAAAAGGGATAACAGTAAATCTAACATGCAAAATAATAAAATAACAGTTACAACAGATCACACATCTGTTGCACCAAGTGGGTTATCTATTGCACCAAATAACTAACCTATTGTAACAGATGAGTAATCTATTATAACAGATGAGTAATCTATCACAATAATACAAAACATATCACTTGTCTATTCAGGCAAATGAATGGTATGTGCCACAGATCACACATTTGTTAAACATATGAGTGATCTGTTGCAATAGTTAACTAACTGTTGCAATGGACGAGGAATCTGTTGCAACAATACAAAACATATCACTCATTTGTTGACACAAATGAATGGTCTCTGAAATAGATCACACATCTGTTGAAACATATGAGTGATCTATTGGAACAATTATCAACGGTCAATATTGTTTAGATTTCTTCCAACAGAAGGGTCGTCTATCACAATATATGAATGATCAGCTAGAAAAATCAAGTCTTGGACATGTCTTGTTTGAATATTTTATAAGATATTATCCAACATAAGTTCCATCTGTTGCATCAGATGATTAATCTGTTGCATCAGATTTTTAATTTAATGTTTCCTATATTTCATCAGATGGTGAATCTGTTGCATTAGTTTTTTAATTCGATGGTTCCTCTATTGCATTTTATGGTTAATCTGTTGCGTTAGATGGTTAATATGTTGTAATATATGGTTAATTTATTTAATCATATGGTTAATTTGTTGCATTAGATTTTTTATCTAATAGGTCCTCTGTTGTATCAAATGGTTAATTTATTGCATCATATAGTTAATATGTTACGTCATATTTTTCATCTGATGGTTCCTCTGTTGCACCATATGCTAAATCTGATGCATTAGATGGTTAATCTGTTGCATCAGATGGTTAATTTTTTGTATCAGATGGTTAATTTATTGCATAAAAAAATTGTAGCATGATTTTATTCAATAGAATAACAGCAATAACACCATTTTTAGCAAGAATAAGAACAAATTAACCCAGAAATGGGCGCAATACGAAAAACATCAACATCATTATTTTGTTTGTATAAGCAAAAACAACAAAATCAAACTTCAAAAAATGCAACAAACAACAAAAAATCATAATTCACTCTTAAATGAAAAGAGAAGAAACACCAAAAATTAGGATTTTATTCAAACCACATTTCAAATTAAAGTAACAAATATTGAAATTGTTAACCAATACTAAAAGAGAAGTTGACTCAAGTTCCTCGCTTTCTTCAAAACTAAAAATACCATACTTTTTACCAATGAAAGAAGAAAAGGGACGATGAAGAATTCAAAGCTGTTGTGGCCGAAAAATAAGGCTATCATGTCAATTGATGTTTGAAAGTCAAAAAAGAACTTTAAGACCAACTATTTATCACTGGTGGTTGAATTCGCCATGGATTGAAAAGAGAAATTTGCAAAACTGTTGGTTGGGAGAAACTGTCTCTCGAGGGAAGAGAGATGATTGATTTGGAGAAAAGAGGGGTATGGGATGATTTGTATTTTTGAAAAGATTAGAAAGTTTTAATAATATTAATCAAGTCCACAATTAACTTAATTAAGTTTTCTAATTATGTTTGACTCATTTAGTTGGTCAATGACACCAATTCTTCATTAAAGACTTAAATAACACCTTTCCTTCAATTTTCTCGAGGCTATTGATAGATGCTGGGCCAATTATTGTGCAAACTATCATGTCTGCTCTTATCAAAATTGGTTTAAAATCTATACCCCTTTTAAGGAGCCTAAAACTATCATGTTTGGGGATTCTCACATTACCCAAGTTCTTCGAATGGGAGATCTCAAGTTGAGTTTTACTTCTTGAAGGGTGTTAGTTATAAAAGATGTACTTTATACTCCTTTCATGAGAAAAAAATGATGTCTAGTTTTTTATTAATAAAACAAGCATCAAATAGATTATTGAATTTGACCAATATGTGATTATTCAAAATTGTATATTTGAGGAAAAACGGTATGATTGTGATAGGATGTTCAAGTTGAATGTTGAAATGAAAAACTTTTACCTTTATTTATATGTTTTTACACCAATTTTTGGCATGCTCATTTATTTCATATTAATTATCATTTTTTCGGAATCATGAGTATTAAATATTAATCCCAGTGAGTAAAAGAATTTTGAAAAATATAAGGCTTGTAGTGAAGCAAAACACTAAAAGCTCATTTTCAAGTTGAATGAAAAATTTATTTACTAGAATTAGTTTATACTGATATTTGTGAACATGGAGGAATTTTAACTCAAGAAGGAAATAGATATTTTATCAATTTCATCGATAATTTTTCTAAGTTTTTATGAAAATTAAAAGTGATGCTTTTGATAAATTTAAAGATTTTCTCGATGAAGTTGAAAATCTGCTTGGTAGAAAATTATAAAGAACTAGAAGTGATAAAGGCCATGAATATAAATCTAATAATTTTAGTTCTTTTATTAGGCCATTGTGTATAATTCATGAAACTACTCGTCCTTATTCTCTTGCATCTAATGGTTAAGCTAAAAGAATGAATAAAACTCTGGTTGAGTTAACTAATGCTATGGTAAATGAGTGAAGTGCACCTCTAAATTTTTGGGGTGAAACTCTTTTGACTGCCTGTTATGTGTTAAACTGTGTTCCTCATAAAAAAACCAATTTAACATATTTTGAAATGTAAAAATATCATAAGCCAAATTTGTAATATCTAAGGGTTTTTGGTTACTTAGACTATGTAAAGTTTATGGATCCTAAAATATCTAAATTAGGAAAAAGAAGTTATTACTTTTATTATTCATGGTTATGCTTCAAATATAACAACCTATAGACTTTTTAATCTTGAAGATAGTTGCCAGGACCTGAGCCGACGCTCTGCTGCAATAGGAATTTCGAATCACAAAGGCCCGAGATACTCCTTAACATACTAGCATATGCATAATTAGTGTGAAATGTGGAAGATATTACGAAGTTAAAGAAATATTATATGTAAACTATATCAATAATGTTTAACAGCCATTTATCAAATCCATTCTATGAAGCCTCTATTAGTTAATAAACTGTCTAGATTTGGACAAGGCCCCCGACCATACCATATACTGAAAGAAAAGAATATCTAAATAAATGTTTTTTGGAAGATGGATGACTCACCAACTCTGATGTTTTTGAAGGCTCTACTACTGTGATGGAATACTAAACTGGGTCTCAAAACCTATATTATAAGAAAATGTTGCCGCCCGAGAACTATCAATAGTTGGAATGTATTGGCATCTAAAACAACCCACAAAAAGATATATATATTATGCAAAATAAATATGACCGTTATGAAAATAATTTTAAAAAATAGAAATCAAGACTCATTGTCATAACTAAAATCTTCAAAAGACCTCATAACCTGATAGTCTCAACTCTTTTCTTTATTTTTGATTTAAATGGTATCCCGGAATACATATTACCCACGGGCAATATAGGTCCGAATTCACTCGTCGGCCAAGCCCCTAATATAAGTTTGCCCCAATGATTGGGGTCTCTGCATAATAGCAAACAAGATCACACAATAAGTATACCATGATAATCCCATTTTGGGATAACACAAATCTCGCATTGGCAAAACACGATTTCGAGCAATGAGTTTTTCCACTCGTCCCTTCTCGCTTAACCATCTAACCCTATTTAAACCTATTTATATCCTCTCATAATCATCCTTCATACTTATAAAATTCATCTCTTTCTTTTTAAGGTCACTCTCGGAAAGGTATTATCATACCTAGACTTACAAGACGTAAAAATCATTTCATATCATCTCTATAGCCCTTTATTCAAAGAATATTATTGACCAAAAAATAATTAAAATATCTCAAGAGAGATCATATGTTCTTAATGGACATACAAGTTTAAGCAAAATATTTTCCTTTCAAGACTTAACTCTTAGATGGTCATTTCTTTAATAATTCATACAATTCTCATGGGAAAATAAGAGCATTTGAGACACAAGAAACACCATTCAAAAATAGTCAATATAAACATTGTATAATTTGACATGATAATCATTCGAAACTCAACCTTATTTGTTGTTCAGTAAATAATCCACAATACTTGTTTAACACATAAGTCTCATCACAAAATGGGTTTCATAATTGTGCTCTTCAAACGATTTCAAAACCCACAACATATATATACACACATACACAACATGTACATGCACACACACACATATATACACACTACTTAGAGTTTATCAAAACATCCTTTTTAAACCCATGAGTGTTAGAATTGTTCTACATACCTTTTGACAAAGGGAAATTGAAGAAGAACCTTGAGCTTGGGACCTATAAGCTTTTGAATTGGAAAAATCATCTTGATGTTCTTGAGAGGAAGCGAATAAGGAATTTGAGAGATTTCTACTATTTTAGGACAACTTTAGGGTTATCCTGTTGAGATGGACCATGGGACTGAGCCTCAGAACCTACATAATTAGACAATGTTGCCTCCCATGGATGGTCAATAATTGGAATATAGAACAACCAAAAAAAAACACATATTTTACACCAAATAAGCAAGCAAGGTATGAAAATAATTTTAAAAATAGGATTAAAAAACATGGTCATTATTAATAGCTTTAATCAACCATGTAAAAGAATTAACTCAACTTTTTTCTTTGATTTTAAGATTGATGGTATCCCGACTTACATATTGACCAGGGCTATATGGTCTCGACATTAACTCGTCGGCCAAACCCCCAATCCAAGCTTTTTGCAAGGATTGGAGTCTCTACATACTAGTATATATGATCCCACAATAAGTATACCATGATTATCCTTATTTTGAGACTACAGAAATCCCACGTCAACAAAACATAGTTTTTATCAATGAGTCTTTAAATTCATGCCTTTTTGATTAACCATCTAACCCTTTTTAAGACCATGTATATCCTCTTTTAATCATCCTACATTCATATATAAATTCATCTCTTTCTTAGTATGGGCATTCTCTGAAATGTATTGTCATGCCTAGACTTGCAAGTTGTATAAATCATATCATATAATCTCCAAAGACAATTATTCGAAGCATATAATTGACCACCAAATGATTCAAATATCACAAGAGAGTTATTATATTTGTAATGGACATACAAGTTTAAGCAAAACATTTTTCTCTCAAGGATTAACTCTTTGGTGGTCATCTCTTTTATAATTCATACAAATCTCATGAGAAACAAGAGCATTTTAAATACAAGAAACACCTTTTAAAAAATTATATAAATTAAAATGTATAATTTGTTAAGATAAACATTTGAAACTCAACATTTGTCATTGTTTAGTAAATAATCCACAATACTAGTTTAACACATAATTCTCATCATAATAATGAGGTTCATAATTCATGCTCTTCAAATGATTTCAAAACCCAAAACATACATACACACACAGATATATCTATATCTATATATATATATATATAGATATAGATATAGATATAGATATATAACTTAGGTTTTATCCAAACATAATCATTAAGACCATGATTTTTAGAATAATTATACATACCTTTTGATTGAGGAAAATTTAAGAAGAACCCTAAGCCTGGAATCTACGAGCTTTGGAATTTGAAATTCATCTTAAAGTTCTTCGGAGGAAGAAAATGAGAAATTTTGGAGATTTCTACTAGTTTAGTATATATTTAGGGTATATTGTTATGATGGACCACGAGAGTGATGCTCAAAACCTACATGAGACAATGTTGCAACCCCATGACATCAATACTTGGAATGTATTAGCATGAAGAACAACCCAATAAGAAACATATATTTTATACAAAATAAATAATAGCATTTTGAAAATAATTTAACAAAATAGAAATCAAGACACATGCTTAATTAAAAGCTTCAATCAACCTCGTAAAAGAATAGATTCAACTCTTTCCTTTAATTCTGAGCTAGATGGTATCCCGACATACATATTACCCACAGGTTGTATGGGCCCGACATAAACCCGTCGACCAAGACCCCAATCCAAGAATGTCACAAGGATTGGGGTCTCTGCTTAATATTTTGCAAGATCACACAACAGGTATACCACTATTATCCCTATTTGGGGACAACATAAATCCCTCATTGGCAAAATACAGTTTCCATCAATGAGTCTTTAAAATCGTGCCTTCTAGGTTAGCTATCTAACCCTCTTTAATCCAATTTTTATCCTCTTATAGTCATCCTTCATTCAAATAGAAATTCATCATCATCTTTTTAAGGGCAGTCACTGAAAGCTATCATCATACGTAAACTTGTAAGTTGTATAAGTCATATTATATCATCACAATAGCCCTTTATTCAAAGCATATTATTGACCACTGAATGATTCAAATATCACAAGAGAGTTCTTATATTAGAAATGGACATAAAAGTTTAAGAAAAACATTTTCTGTTCAAGACATGAATCTTAGGTGGTTGTCTCTTACAATTCATACAATTCTCATGAAAATACAAGAGCATTTGAAAGACAAGAAACACTTCTTAAAAACGTATAAATAATATATGTATAACTTGATAAGATTAATATTTGAAACAACCTTTTTCATAGTTCAGAAAAATAATCCACAATACTAGTTTAGCACATGATTCACATCACAAAATTTGGTGCATGATTCATGCTCTTCAAACGATCTCAAAATCCACAACATATACATAATTCTCTCAATGAAGTTGAAAATTGGTTCAGTAGAACATTGAAAAGAATTAGAAGTGATAGGGCCCATGAATATAAATCTAATGAGATTAATTCTTTTATTAGACCATTGTGTATAATTTATGAAACTACTCCTCCTTTTTCTCTCGCATCTAATGGTGTAGTAGAAAGAATGAAAAAAATATTGGTTGAGTTAACGAATGCTATGCTAATTGATTCAAGCGCACCTCTAAATATTTGGGGTGAAGCTATTTTGACTGGTTGTTATTTGTTAAATTGTGTGCCTCGTAAAATGGTTGATTTAACATCTTTTGAATTGTAAAAATGCCATAAGCCAAATTTGAAAAATCTAATATTTTTTGATTGCTTAGCCTATGCAAGGTTTATGGATCCTAAAAATGTAAATTAGGTAAAAAAAGTTATTACTTGTGTGATGCTTGGTTATGCTTCAAATAGTACAGCCTATAGATTTTTTAATTTTTAAGATAGTTATCAGGACCCGAGCTAAGGCCCTCGCTATGATGGGCATCCAGAACCACAAAGGCCCGAGTTACCCCTTAACATACTATTATAAACAAAATTCGTATAAATGAAGAAGATATAATGATGTTCATGGAATATTATAAGAAAACTATATCAATAATGTCCAAATCCCATTTACCAAATTCAGTCTAACAAGCCTCTACTAGTGAATAAACTGTCTAGACCGGGACAAGGCTCCAGAACATAACATAAACTGAAAGAAAAAAATATCTGAATAAATTCCTTACTGAAGATGGATGGCTCACCAACTCTGAGGTTTCTGAAGGTTCTACTACTGTGATAGACCACTAGATTGGGCCTCAGAACATACATTATGAGACAATGTTTCGCCTGAGGACTGTCAATACTTGTAATATATTGGCATGTAAAACAACCTAAACATAATATTTATTTTATACAAAATAAACAAGAGAATCATAAAAATAACATAGTAGAAATCAAGACACAATGGCGTAATTAAAATCTTTATTCAACCTCAAAAAAGAATAGATTAAACTTTTTTTCTTTAATTTTTGAGCTAGATGTTATTCTAACATACATATTACCTACGGCCTATATGGGTCCATCATTAACTCGACGAACAAGCCCCCAATAAAAGTTTGTTATAATGATTGGGGTCTCTGCATAATAGTATACAACATTACACAATAAGTATACAATGATTATCCCTATTTTTGTAGAAAATAAATATCACGTCAACAAAACATGGATTCCAGCAGTGAGTCTTTATAACGACACGAAATCACCTCCCGGGATGTCACACGGTGCTTAAGGCTACAAGTAGCCCCAATCTAACCCTTTGAGCCTATTACTACTCACAATAACTCATTGCAAGAAGAAATACAGAAAAAAACTGGCACAGTCATATCAAATGAAAGTAAATACAATGGTAATACTTGGTCCAAACGACCACAATACTAGAAATCTCAACACAACCACAATCTGATAACTAGTCTGATAAAGCCTCTATTACTCCATGAACTAGAAAGTTGTTGGGAAAAGTCCCCAACTGACTCAAACTGAACTGAAAGTAATAACATAAACGCTCAAGTACTAAAATATCTGAAGATAGACCTTCAAACCATGAGGACTCACCACTGGAGAAATGTAGTCAAAGGTACTCAGGAATCACTAAAGAGGCTAGGACTAAGCACCTGAACCTACATTATAAGACAATGTAGCACATAATCGCATATGTGGATCAACACTTGGGAATGTACTGAGTATATAGGGGTGTATACATTTACATAAAACAATATCAATACTCTTTAATAAAATCATGCATGCAATAGGAATGACTCACATGGCATGAATAAGTCAAAATGTAAAGCTCATAAATCATGAATGGCGAAACATGTAACACAACTCTCGTGAGTTATTATAATTCAACTTTAGTATCGGTACTCTTCTCTTTCTTTGTTACTCAAAGACTAAGGAAAGCTTCAAACCATACTTATAAACCCATGCATATATCTCTAGAGGGTAAGACTTCTTTCATGCTCAAGGACTTATAACTCTTTTGAACTCAAATACTTGGAACTCGCAATTATATAACTTTGGTTTAAGAAAAGCGGTGATCAACTCATATTAGTAGAGAAAACTACTTCCTTATTTAGAAAATACTCAAAAACAATTCATTTATTTTGAAAAATATCTCATCTCAATATTCTATCTCAATGGAAAATACTTTAGTTGTAGGGAAAATAACTTATATCAAGGGAAGTTCTCTTAACCAACATAAGCCATGTGAGCTACATGGAGTCAAACGTCTTGTCCTCCTAAGGAAAAAACCTCACGTTGGGGAGAGGCATCATACTCCTGCCAAGGAGTATAACCTCAACTCAGTGATCACTTATCTCGGCCTTGGACCCAATCATCTCGACCTTAGGCCCAAAATCTCAATGCTACGGTGGCATATACTTCTAGGGTAAGAAACCATAGTAACTTACCTAAATCGGTGCTAAATACTACTCCCTTTAGTTTATCTCAGTCATCTCATGGAAATCCACTTTAGAGTAATCTCATGGTTCAATAAGAAACCAACTGTAAAATCTGTAATCTCAAGTAGTGAAGTGGATTTCAAAGCTGTATGACCATTAGGTCAAATCATTTCTCAATAATCTCAAAATACTCAAATCATGGGTGCTTATAGCACAAGAGTTCATAAAAGTAAAAGTCTCAAGTATGGTTTAATAACACATAATTCAATCTTATGTTAAAACTCATCAAATGCATACTAGATATAACAATCTTGAATTTACAGCAATTTAGCTCAAAATCTCAACATACTCATATACTTCAATATCTCAAACATTTCAACTATTAACTTCTTAAGAGTTAAAATCATAGGGTATAGACCCAGCTGCAAATTCACAATAAAACATGTAAAAATTATACCATTAGAATCTCAATTCATGGGAAACTTCAAAAGCTTTCAACCAATAACAATGGGTGAAAAATTCCAATTCAATTTCATGTAAAATCTCATAAATTGTAGGAAATTGTAGTTTAAATATACTTTTGCGAACAAGGGTGAAAGCATTACACTTGTTCAAAACCTCACATACCTTAGATTATTAAATTGGATGAACAAGCTTGCTCTAAACTCTTCTTCTTACTCTTTGAGAGAGGGTCCTTGCAACCTTGGACTTGGGGAACTCAAATCTCAACTCAATTTGTAGACTCTATGGTGAGTTCTTGGATTTATTGGAGAAGGGTTTTTGATTTGATCTTGAGGGAGAAACCCTAGCTCTCTTGCATTTTGGATGATGAGTGAAGACAATTGCTTCGCTTGGAATATATCTGATTGATATAAAAGCTGAAAAGACCAAAAATCCCTTTTAAAAATGACTTAAAAATACTGAACGGGGGCTGCGATGGTCAAAGCGATGGTCTGTCACAAGTGTGACGATTCATTGGATCATTCATCGCACGTTGGCCAGGATGAGGCCACACTACCTCGAGGCAACGGTCTCTGTGATGGTCCATCGTCCTGGCTGTCACACTTGGGCCAGAAAAGGGAGTTACTGCCTTGGTTGTGATGGTCTGACTAAAGGTTCATCGTAGGCTCGATGGTTTTTCGGATCGTCTGTCATACCTGGGCGGTTTCGACAACTCACAATAACACGACCATAACTTCTTACCCCAATACCGGATTCGGACAAAATTGGTATCATTGGAAAGTTAATTCAATTCTCTACATAACAAAAAATTAAATTTAAGAAAATTCTATATGGTTTAAGCACAAATCGTTTGGGAAGTCTCTTCTCAATCTTTTAGGGCCGAAATTACACTACACTTGACACGCTCTAAGGCTCGAACAAAGAGGGAATTTGCAGGGTCTTACAATATCTCCCCCTTGGAAACATTCATTCTCGAATGTCGTTAGTTAGACTAGGAACATGGAAAAATAGAGGACACATAGCTGAAGCAATTTGCTAAATTGCTCAAAATCTATCTAAACTCTTGAATACCTCAAAAATTGCAAGAACTCATGCAAGAATAGATATATAGTTGTACTTTAGATTAGAAGGGCTGAATTAAGGAAGAACAATACCTTCAAATTGATCTAAACTCGCGGAAAAGAGGTGTGGGTACTTGACTCACATGTCTGCTTCTACCTCCCAAGTAGTGCCCTCCACTGATTGGTTCCGCCACAAAGCTTTGACCAAGGGAACTTCTTTGTTCCTCAATCTGCGGATCTGAAAATATAGGATCTCAACGGGAATCTTATCGAATGTAAGACTATTCTGAATATCAGCACTCTCTGAGGGATCTACTACAACAGAATCACCAATATCTTTTTTAAGCATGGAGATATGAAAAATAGGATGAATGGCTAACAACTCCGCAGCTAACTCAACCTCATAGGCTACTTTCCCAACACGGCTCAAAACTTTATACAGGCCAACATAATGGGGACTAAGCTTTTTCCTTATTACCAAACCTCTTCACCCCTTTCATGGGTGAAATCTTCAAGAATACCAAATCACCCACTTCAAACTAAGATTTCTTCTCCTTACATTGGCATATGACTTTTGACAACTTTGAGCTATCTTTAACCTCTCTCTAATAAACTTAACTTTCTTCATAGCTTCAAATACTGTATCAGGCCCAATCACGGTAGCTTCACCCACTTTAAACCAATCTATGGGTGATATACATCTTCTACAATATAAAGCCTTAAATGGTGCCATCTCAATGTTAGCATGGTAACTATTCTTATAGGCAAACTCTATCAATGGCAAATGCTCATCCCAAATACCTTTGAAATCAAGAGCACATGCCCTCAACATATCCTCTATAGTCTGAATGTTCCTCTCTACCTGGCCATCTGTTTGCGGATAAAAAGTGGAACGCAAAAGAACTTGGGTACCAAGACCCTACTGAAATTCCCTCCAAAACTAAGAAGTAAATTGAGTACCCCTATTCGAAATGATAGACAAGGGAACTCCGTGCAGCCTAACTAACTCCTAAATATACAATCTAGTATAATCCTCAGTTTTATAAGATGTGTGCACGGGAAAAAAATACACGGACTTAGTCAGCCTATCTATATTGACCCAAATAGAATTATGATGATGATGCAAAAGAGGTAACCCAGTCACAAAGTTCATATTCACCACCTCCCACTTCTAAGTGGGTATACCGAACTCTTGCATCACTGGGGCTGAAGTAAGTCTAGTCTTCAACTCATGAAAACTCTTCTCAGAGGAATCTGACCACTGGAACTTAACTTTCTTTTGGGTTAACCAGGTCATGGGAGATACAAAAGAAGAGAAACCTTCAACAAAATAGCGGTAGTAGCCTGCTAGACCCAAGAAACTCCTAATGTCAGAAGGGGAAATAGGTCTAGGCCAATTTCTTACAGCATCGGTCTTTTGGGGATCAACTCCAATACCTTTGGTTGAAATAATGTGGCCCAAATAGGATACAGACCTTAGCCAGAATTCACACTTATTAAATTTGGAAAACAACCGGTGATCTTTATGAGTTTGCAAGACAGTTCTAAGGTGATTCGCATGGTTATTCTCAGTACGGGAGTACAGTAGGATGTCATCTATAAAGACAATGACAAACATATCAAGATATGGCTTAAACACTTGATTCATGAGGTCTATGAAGGATGCTGGGGAATTAGTTAGCCCAAAAGACATGACTAAAAACTCAAAGTGACCATAGCAGGTTTAGAAGGCTATCTTTGGGATATCATATTCCCTGACTTTAAGCTGGTGATAGCTGGATCTAAGGTCTATCTTCGATAAATAACTTTCACCTTGCAACTAATAAAACAGGTCATCAATTCTCGAAAGAGGATACTTATTATTGATGCTGACCTTGTTAAGTTGATGATAGGCAATGAACATATGCAAAAAAACCATCTTTCTTTTGCACGAATAAAACAGGTGCGCCCCAAGGAGAAATATTGGGCCTTATGAAACATTTGTCTAAATGATCTTTGAGTTTCTCTTTCAACTCCTTAAGCTCTACAGGTGCCATACAGTATGGCAGAATAGATATAGGTTGAGTGTTGGGAAGAAGGTAAATCCCAAATTCTATATCTCTATCGGGAGGTACCCCTGGGAGATCTTCCGAAAAAATATCTAGAAATTCATTAACAATATAAACTGACTAAATAGTTAGAGCCATTGACTTAGTGTCTTTGACTTTAACTAGGTCATAGATGCAACCCTTAGATATTAGAATTTTGGATTTGAGATAGGAGATAAAATGACTCTTGGGAGATATCGAACTCCAAAACCACTCAAAAACTGGCTTATCAGGGAATTAAAACTTGACCAAATGGGTACGACAGTCTATAGATGGATGGAAACAATGAATCTAATCCATATCTAGAATAAGGTTAAAATCCACCATATCTAACTCTATCAAATTAGGAAATATGACTATATGAAGAACTGTAACAGGAAAATCTCTATACACTTGTTTAGCAACAACTGACTCCCCTATGGGTGTGGAGACTAGGAAAGGCTAAGGAATCTTTTTGGGACTCATTTTGAAATTCACAGCCACAAGTGGGTTCATAAAAGAGAGATGTAACCCGGGTTCCAACAACATATAAACATCAACATAAAATATGTGAAGTATACTAGTAACAATATCAGGAGAGTCCTCCTACTTCTGATAGGATGGTAAGGCATAGACTCTATTCTGGCGCTAACCGCCAATAATGCTAGATTAAGTAGCCTGAACAGGGGCAGAATGGGGGACAGGAGCTGGTGTACTAGTAGTCTATGCCCGAGGTTGGGCATCTCTAGTCCCCTGCCTAGCATGAGGATAATCTCTAAGTCTGTGGCCCTGCTTTCCACAACCAAAACAACCCCCCAAATCTGTGAAACACACATCGGGATGATCCCTACCACACTTGCACAAGGAGGATAATGGGGCCTATTACCAATACGATTCTATGACCTAGATAAAAAATACCTACTTCCTTGCTCCTGCCTGCCTCTAGGCATGGGAGCACTAGCTGATGAAGGCAATAAAATAGATGGATGTCTTTGAAATTGAGGGAGGTTTCCTCCATAGAACCTAGGCTGACTATACTTATATTGCTCTAATCTAGCCCTCTTATTACCCCTCACTCTATCTCTCTCCCTTATATTATCTACCTCTATCTGTTGTGCATGCATCATCAACCTAGCCAGTTCTATATCCCTATGCAGTATCACAATCATATACCTTTTCAGCACCAAACCAGAAACACCTATCATGAACTTGCACATACTATCTCAGGTATCAGAAATCAAATTAAGAGCATACTTAGCTAGATTATTGAACTTCAAGAAGTACTCCTTAACAGTCATGGATCCCTGCCTTAAGTTCACAAACTCCTCAATATTTGCTTCCCTCATCTTATGCAGAAAGAACTTGTCCAAGAATGTATTTTGGAACACCTGCCAAGTCATAGGAGAAATATTTTCACCTCTACCCTTCCTCCGCAATACAACCCAGTCATACGCAATGTCTTTCAATCTAGAAGATGCTAATTTGACACTTTCTTTCTCAGAAACATGTATCACCTATATGATTTTTCTTACCCCCTTAAGGTACAACTATGGGTCCTCATCTGCCTTAGACCCATAAAACTCTGGCGGATTTATCAGTATGAAATCATGAATCCTAGCTACCGCTATATCACCTCCCTACTAATCTGGAACTGCGGCTCAGTTATTAGCCTGAACATTAGCGGTGACTGCTTGGGCTAACGCCTAAAAGGCCTCCCAAAAATCAGCATGAGACACTGTCTCATTCAAAGGATCAATAAGTTGGGGTTGCTCATTATCGTCTCTGCGGGAATTCACTCTTTGGAGAGGCATTTTCTAAAATAGGAGAGCACAAATTATTAGATGATAGGGACAACTGTTGGCACGATAGAATCTGAAGAAAAGAAACAACTTTTTCCTAAATTGTCTTGTAGCCCTTTGCTCATAGATATGGCGCGCTACACACTGATGATCAAGACTCTACTCAACGCTGCTTTTCAGACTCCCTAAGACTCTTTTAAAACCTTATTCACTGATACAAAGTTTGTAATGACCCAAAATCACCTCCCGAGATGTCACACGGTGCTTAAGGCTATAAGTAGCCCTAACCTAACCGTTTGAGCCTTACTACTCACAATAACTTATTTCAAGAAGAAATACACAAACACACTGGCACTGTCATGTCAAATTAAAGGAAATACGATGGTAATACTTGGTCAAAATGACCACAATACTGGAAATCTCAACAAAACCACAATTTGATAACTAGTCTGACAAAGCCTCTACTACTTCATGAACTAGAGAGCCATTGGGACAGGTCCCCAACTGACTCAAACTGAACTGAAAGTAATAACATAAACGCTCAAGTACTAAAATATCTGAAGATAGGCCCTCGAATCATAAGGACTCACCACTGGAGAAATATAGATAAAGGTACTCAGGAATCACTGACGATGCTGGGACTAAGCACCTAAACCAACATTATAAGATAATGTAGCACATAGATGTATATGTGGATCAGCACTTGGGAATGTACTGAATATATGGGGGTGTATGTATTTACATAAAACAATACCAATACTCTTTAATCAAATTATGCATGCAATAGGAATGACTCACATGGATTGAATAAGTAAAAATGTAAAGCTCATAAATTATGTATGACGAAGCATGTAACACAAATTTTGTGAGCCATTATACTTAAAATTTAGTTTCAATACTCTTCTCTTCCTTTTGTTACTCAAATACTAAAGAAATCTTTAAACCATACTTTCAAACTCATGCATATATCTCCTAGAGGGTAAGACTTATTTAATGCTTAAGGACTTATAACTCTTTTGAACTCAAACACTTTGAACTCGGAATCATATAACTTTGGTTTAAGAAAACTGGTGATCAACTCCTAGTAATAGAGAAAACTAATTCCTTCTTTGGAAAATACTCAAAAGCAATTCATTCATTTTGGAAAATATCTCATCTCAAAGCTTTAGAGAAATTATTCTATCTCAATGAAAAATACTTTAGTTTTAGGGAAAATAACTTATATCAAGGGAGGTTCTCTTAATCGATATAAACCATGCGAGCTACATGGATTTAAACGTCATGTCCTCTTAGGGAAGAAACCTCACATTAGGGAGAGGCATCATACTCTTGCCAAGGAGTATAACCCCAACTCAGTAATCACTTATCTCGGCCTCAGGCTCAAAATCTCAATACTACGGTCGCACGTAGTTTAGGGGTAAGAAACCATAGTAACTTACCCATCTCAGTGCTAAATACTACTCTCTTTGGTTTATCTCGCTTATCAAATTTAGAGTATTCTCATGGTTCAATAAGAGCCTAATTGTATAATCTTTAATCTCATATAGTGAAGTGGATTTCAAAGCTCTATGACCATTAGGTCAAATCATTTCTCAATAATCTCAAAATACTCAAATCATGGGTGTTTATAGCACAAGAGTTCATAAAATTGCAAATCTCAAGTAGGGCTTAATAACTCATAATTCAATCTCAGGTTAAAACTTATCAAATGCATATTAGATAGCATATAGATTCATAAATCATATAAAAATCTGGAATTTACAGCAATTTAGTTCAAAATCTCAACATACTCATATACTTCAATATCTCAAACGTTTCAACTATTAAATTCTCAAGGATTAAAATCATGGGGTATAGACCCAGCTGTAATTTCTCAATAAAATATGTAAAAAACATGTCATTACACTTTGAATTCATGGGAAACATCAAAAGCTTGCAACCAATAACAATAGGTAAAAACCCCCCAATTCAATTTCATGTAAAATCTCATAAATTACAGGAAATTATAGTTTAAATAAGCTTTTGGGCACAAGGGTGAAAGGATAACCCTTGTTCAAAACCCCACATACCTTGTATTATGAAATTGGATGAACAAGCTTGCTCTATAATCTTCTTCTTACTCTTTGAGAGAGAGTCCTTGCAACCTTGGATCAAATCTCAACTCAATTTATAGAATCTATGGTGAGTTCTTGAATTTCTTGGAGAAAAGTTTTTATTTGATCTTGAGGGAGAAACCCTAGCTCTCTTGTGTTTTGAATGATTAATGAAGACATTTGCTTCTCTTGGAATATATTTGGTTGATAAAAGAGTGGAAAATACCAAAAAGACCTTTTAAAAATGAATTAAAAATACTAAACGGGGGCTACGATGGTCGAAGCGACGGTCCATTATAAGTCTGATGTTCCATCGGATCATCCAATGCATGTTGTCTAGGATAAGGCCACACTGCCTCGATGCGATGGTCTCAGTGATGGTCTGCCACAGCCTTGACGGTCCGTCGTCCTGGCCGTCGCACTTGGGCCAGAAAAGAGAGTTACTGCCTTGGTTGTGACGGTCTGAGCGACGGCCCGTCGCAAGCTCAACGGTCCGTCGGATCGTCCATCGCACCTGGGCGATTCTAATAACTCACAGTAACACAGCCATAAATTCTCACCCTGATACCGAATTTGGACGAAATTTGTATAATTTGAAAGCTGATTCAACTCTCTACATGACAAAAAGTCAAATTTAAGAAAATTCTATATGGTTTAAACACCAATCACTTGGAAAGTCTCTTTTCAATCTTTTAAGGATGGAATTATACTTCACTTGACACACTCTAAGGCTCGAACTATAAGGAAACTTTGCGGGGTCTTACAGTCTTTTAAATCATCCCTTTTTGGTAAACCATCTAACCCTCTTTAAGCCTATTTTTATCCTCTTAAAATCATCCTTCATTCTTATAGAAATTCATCGCTTTCTTTTTAAGGGCACTCTATAAAAGGTATTGTCTCACCTAGACTTACAATACATGTATATCTTATCATATCATCTCTGTAGCCTTTTATTCAAAGTATATTATTGCCCATCAAATGATTCAAATATCACAGGAGTGTTCTTATATTCTATATGATCATACAAGTTTAAGCAAAACATTTTTCTTTCAATACTTCACTCTTAGGTGGTCATCTCTTTCATAATTCATACAATTCTTATGGGAAAATAAGAGCATTTGAGATATAAGAAACACCTTTTAAAAATCGTATACATAAATAATGTATAATTTTAGATGATAAACATTTGAAACTCAAACTTTAAATAATGTATAATTTGATATGTTGAATATTTGAAACTCAACCTTTTTCATTCTTCAGTAAATAATCCACAATACGATTTTAACATATAATTCTTATCACAAAATAGTGTTCATAATTCAAGCTGTTCAAATGATTTAAAAACCCTCAACATACACATTCACACAGAAATACACACAGATATACACACAAACACATATATATATATACAACTTAGAGTTTATCAAAACATCATCATGAAGGCCATCATTGTTACCTCGGTCTACATACCTTTTGAATAAAGAAAACTGAAGAAGAACCTTGAGATTGGAACCTAAGAACTTTGGAGTTGGGAAATTTTCTTAAAGTTCTTGGGAGGAAGAGAATGAGAATTTAGGGAGATTTCTACTACTTTAGGATAACTAGGGTTATAGGTTTAGGGGAGTTACATAAGGTAAAAGTACTAGTTTACCCTTGATTTATTGAGAGAAAAACATAATTTTATGTTGGGTGGGGGGCTCGGGGGTAGATCCACAACCCCAATCACTCCCCAGCAGCCGTGCCTCAGGCGGCCCATAGTGCACCTTGGGCAGTGTCTCACTAAAATACCCGTAACGTTTTACTCTGAACTCGGATTGACAAACGGCAAGTTGAGTTGGAAAAAGACTAAAATTTCTTTAATTTCTTATATAGTAGGCCACCTAGCCCGTTATATTCTAGGTGTAATGGTTGTTGGATGTTGACCCACGTAAGAACATCTGCTAAAAATCAAATGGTAGAAAAAGTCTCAATTTAACTTTGAGCAGGGGGATTTCTAGGACCTCAATTCATCTCTAAAGATGTTACCACCATAAATTATTGATAAAGAATTGATTTTCACACTTATATATAAATATAAATTATTGGCTAAGGGTCTTTATATGTAGGAAGTACGGTTTAAATTTTAGCCCAAAAATGTAGAGTGTTAAAATAATATCATTATAAAATTAGGAAATGCTCTTTGTAATTAAAATAAATTTATTTTTTATTCTAAAAATAGTGGGGGCAAATTATTGAAGAAAATATTTTTTTCACTACCTAGTTCTTCTAGTTCTATTTTGATAAATAAATACAATGATAATTATGAGTTAAGATAAAAGTAAAAGATCTAGAGTAGAAAAACATTTTGGACATGATTATGTATTTTTAATGTTGCATATGACCCTCTAACGTTAAAATAATCTTTGAATTCACATGATGGTATTTTGTGAAAAAAGGTTTCAAATGATGAAATGGACTCACTAATTTCCAGAAAAACTTGGAAATTGGTTGATTACCACTGGGTTGTAAAATAATTGAGTGCAAATGAGTCTTACAAAACAAGTAAAAATCAAATGGATTAGTTCATAAATACAAAGCTAAACTAGTGGATAGATATTTTAAGCTACGAGAAGTACTGGAATATTTTGTTACTTTTTCTACTGTAACAAAAATTACATTTATTTAACTTTTAATTGCTATTGTTGTTATTTTTTATTTATAAATTCATCAAATGGATGTAAGAACTTCTTTTTAAATGGAGTGCAAAATGATAATATTTTTATGAAACAACTCAATTATTTTGTTGAAGAAGGCCAACATATGATTGATTGTGGCTTTAAAACAAATGAGTATGATAAGTGCATAAATCATAAGTCTTAGAATAATTCACATATTATAATTTGCCTATATGTTGATGACTAATTGATCTTTGGATCTAATATAATTTTTATTGGAGAGACTAATAAAATTCGTAAAAGTTATTTTGATATGAAAGATCTTTGTAAGACAAATATTATTCAAGAAATAAAAATTACAAGAACGTGTGATGTAATTTTCCTTGACCAGTCACATTATGTTGAAAAAATTATAAAAGAAAATATAATTTCCTTGATTTCAAGCATGTTGTAACTTCATTTAATTCTAGTGTTTACTTGTTTCCTTCTGAAAGTGAATATAATGTTATAAATAAAACGAAATATTCTAGTATTATTGAAAGAGTGAGATATGTGATTGATTGCACTAGGTCAAATATCCCATATGCAGTAGGAGTACTTATCAGGTTTACTAGCAAACCAGATAGTGAACATTGGCGAGCAATATTTAGAGTAAAGAGATATTTAATTAGAACAAAAAATTGTGATTTCTTGTATAAAAACTATCCAATTTTACTTGAAGACATTTGTGATGCGGATTGGAACACTTTATTAGGGGATTCTTTTTCTACTATTGATTATATAAGTTCTTTGGGTGGTGGTTCTATTTGTTGGAAATCAAAAATCAAACAATTATTTCTAATTAAACCGTGAGTGGTGAACTAATTGCTTTTTGATACGACCCAAACGTTGAGATCATTATTGCAACTACTGATACCAAGACTCGAAAAATAAGACAATTACCTATGAAGGAAGGAATACCAAAATAATAAATAAAAAATTATGAAAACTAGATTTCAAGAGGGAATTCAGGTCAACCATACACACTATAGCGGAATCTGATAAAAAATACCATAAAATCCACGAAGTAGTTTCACAAGTATAAGAATATCTAATACAACTCAGAATCCTAAATAGTACATAGTTTGTCTCTAAAATTAAAACAAAGACAACTAGAAAGAAGAGATATAGAATCTACCATAAACATGGAGCAAACTAGTACCTCGAGAATCTGATAATCACAACCCGAACTCAACTGTAAAGACTAGCGCTTGAGCTAAGATTTGCACTAAAAGAGCATAGTAAGGATGAGTACAGTCCACTTGTACTCAGTAGATATCATAGATTGACTGAGAAACATATAAAATGATGCATGTAAATAAAATACTATGAGCACGTCACCTGCAAGCAGAAAAATTTCCAAATAATAGCTTATACCGTCTCTACTAATAATTCTAATATATATATATGTGTGTGTGTGTATGAAATCAAATAAAAACCGACATTCACCAAAGTACATTGAATCTGATTACACGTGAAGTAGCACACAAAGGAAACTCATGAAATACAAATGCAAATGCAATGCAATAAATGATGAAATGAATAATTTGAAAGTCATTTCATGAATTAATGTATACGCCTATCAAGCCTCAATGCCCCAAAATAAGACCCAAGGGATGTTCACATCTCGTGGGACGTTCATATCCCGTATACTATCTCAAAATCTCAATATAACTCTTTGACTTGTGTTCAGGATCAATAAGTTTCCAAAGATATCTTATTTTCTTCCAAACAGTGTTCCTCAATGGTACTAATATCTCATGAATGTATATGTATTAAATGATGAAATAATGTTTATTATTAAATTACTATGAAGATAACAAATATATTCTATAAGTATATAAGTGAGCCTAGAAATCAACTTGATATGTCAACAGTTTGAGATATTAGTTCTACTTTTGAACCAGTGGAATAATTATGTATGTATGAAATCATTAACATCATATTAACCCATAACTCAGACATTGCTACCATGATAAAGGAATCCAATTCTCAGTATGGCCGATAATATCTATTCAAGCCTCTACATAGGAATCACATATAGAATAAATGCATTTAATTGCAGAGGTAAGGCCAATGATGTCAACTAATGATCCCACATGGGAAACACGTGATATATAATATCACTAGTCGACAACATCAAGAATATAAGGCCCCACGCAGGCATCATGCAATATATAATAGCTCAAAAATAATTTACATGATTATTTTCCCCAACATTTACTTATTTATTAACTACCCAATCTAGTTTTTAGAAAGTTAAGATATAACTACCACAAAGTATTGAAATATTAGCTTAAAGTCCTTCCCACAAAGTCTTTCACTTTTGAATTGTCTCAAGAATCAACTAAAACATACAAATACAATATGTGCGTATTAAAAGAAATAAAATGAAACCCATATTGACTATTTTCTTTGTTGGGTCTAAAATGAGTTCAAAAATGAAAGGGGTAAAAGAAAAATTCTAAAGCGTCTACCTCTTAAGAAAATAGGTAACCAAATCTTGTACCACTTAAGCGAAGCTAGGCTGCTAAAGCTGTCTTTGGACGCTTAAGCGGCAACAAAAGATATCAATTGTATTAACAACTTTACTTAGTTATAAAGTTGTCGATCGACACTCATGATTCATTTGAAATTTCAAGAATACAATTAAACTATGCTACTATACTACTTTTAATGTTCCAGACTCAGTAACAATGATAGATTTTTTAAAATAGGTCATTTTCAACAAACTAACACCTGGACCCCTTTTATGCAATTGTACTAGTTTACACAACAAGGGGCGAAACAAAAAAGAAAGGTTTTTAACCCAAATGAACCCACTCCAAATTGTCATTTGCCACTCTGAGCATCAAATATTGATTAAAGTCACTATATGAATTTTAAAGACTCTAAAAATCCCAAATCTCCCAAAACCCTCCCAATGTCATCGGTAATCATGCCAACATTCCCTATACCCCAAAATCAACATGTAGCAACTACAGGGAAGGGAAAAGTAGTCTAATCATATACACAGTAAAATTTCACAAATCAAACCATTAGAGGATCTACCACTAAAACCCAAGTTCGTCCTCAAACTCATAAAACGCTAAGTTTTTATGTTCTAAACCTCTCAAATGATTTTCCATTTAGTTAGATTACCAATGCCACAAGTCTCACCCTAATACAACATCATGGTAAAAAAGTTATGAAAAAATTTCTTCGAGGAGTCTGTCAGCTGCCAGTGACCACAACTCACTTGACGACCCTTAATCAAACCTTATGAGTCATTATGAGTACTTGTAGTCACAAAATTTATATACATAAATAATAGCCCAGTGATGATGACTCAACACTACAACCTGTTACAAGACATTACCAGTCATAAGGAGAGAATTGTTATCACAATACTCTATGTCCAGAAACCCAGTCCAGTGGTCACAAGTCCAGCACATGACTCTTTATCAGACCATATAAGTCATTATGTGGACTTGACACCTGAACAGTTAATGATTCAAGTACCAAGCCTTAAACTATAACTTCACCCAATAACTTATAGTCAATCGTAATGAGTCATTAGGCGGCGAGTCACAGTCATAATAAAATGTACCAAGGATCCCAGGATCCCAGGTTAAGACTCAGATAATGACTCTTAACAAGTCGTGAGGGAGTCATAACGACTGGAAGAAGGTTCTCTTGCACGTTTTTCCAAGGAATTTTATGTATTTTCCCACTCGCTTAAAATCCAAACCCACATTATTTTGGCTTCCCAGGGGGTGGTAAAAAGGGCCCAAATTTACCAATTACTGATATAATCCTCAATTCCACCCAATAAAAATCAAGATAGATGGTTTTATTCTTTTCCAAGAATCAATTAGGGCTCTTCAAACTCATGAGATTTTCTAAGGAATTTCCCATGGCTCTTACTACTAGGTATGTGGTAAATTCATTAATGGGTCCTTTCCGCCCGTTGAGTCCTAAGAATTCCCTATTTTCATAAATATATACTTTTTTCCTTCTTTATGGAATTTCATGTTAAATATAGATTTTATAAATTTTTTCTCAAGTGTAATAAGTACAAACTATGAAATATGTTTTTCCATGAGAATTGAGTTTCCATATGTTTGATAATTTGAGTCACCCATCCCATAATTAATGTTATTATCACCCATCCCATAATTAATGTTGTCATATTGTGTACTATTCATGATATTCACACGAAGATTTCCTCATCATGTTTAGTTACATTAGTTTATGCTGGTAGGGTGTGAACACCCGATACCCAGGTAGATCATGCATGCTATAGTTTTCAGGATACAAGTCATTCAAATTATATTGGTATTATTAAATTTAGAATATTATTATAACGAACACTTATTAGTATCATATTATGTTAAGTAAATATCAATACCAGTGTCATTTAGTTGGGAGTAATACTTAGCATTGAGTGAATGAAGGGATAGCAGTTTCCCTATCAGTTAGGCATGAGTCGTTAGTTCCAGTCCCTAAGATCTCGACTTACACTTCAACCTTAGATTATGAGGGGTACCACATTAGTAGAGGCATGAAACCCTCATTCTTCAAAATATCAAATAGTGGATCCATGCTAGCCAATGTTGGTATTGGCAATGTACTAACACCTATCCAAGTAGGGTTACTATTTTGACCCTAGTTTTACTCAAATTAGGGTATGTCGGTTGTAGTTAGATCCCAAAGTCTTAGTTTAGCATTCAGATTATACCAGTTTAGGTTTGTATGACAAAGTATTCACTTATTCAAGATTAATTCAGTAAATATTTTATACTTGGTCTTGTATTCGATTTCCATGTTTATGTATTCATTTTTAGTTTATGTTCATCTCAGTTAGTTTCTATCTTGCATACCAATATATTCAAAGTACTGATGGCATACTCTATTTTTGCTATGTTGTCTTATAACAAAGATTCGGACGCTAAGTTCCCTAATCGTACTTTGGTACTTTAACTTCCACTCAACAGTTGTTATGGTGAGTCCTTATCCTCCGAGGAAAAGTTATCCATAGTGACTTTTAGTACATTTTTTCCTACAGCTAGTCAGAGTTAGTCGGGGATTTGTTTCATCAACTATCCATGACCTAGAGTCTTTTAGATAGTCATACTCATTTTCAGTTCAGCAGATATTCAGACAGATTGAGTATTGTTTTTAGTATTTTATATAAATATATCTACATATAGGTTTGGATTTATCTAGTTTAGATTCCTCTTGTTATATTATTATTTTCTTCAGTGCATACGACAGTACCATACCATGGGTTAGCTTGGGGTTACTTATGACTCTAAGAATCGAATTGCATCTAGGGAGTAGTCTCAGGTCATGAGAAACTTTGTATCTAATTACAAGGTTTAAAGTGTCCTACGATATCTAAAAGTTGCGTTAAGTAGTGTCTTATGCATAGGTGTGAAGAGAACCACACTTATAAGCTAGAGGAAATAAGACGTTTAAGGAAAAGTTTCACTTCTTTCATTGTTCATGTAATATGATGCAGCTTGAGATCTATTGAATTTCCTCTTCTAACTTGGCATTCATTCTTTTATAGAAAATCCCTCACAAAAGGATTAATGGAAGAATGAATAGGGACTAACCTACCCCACCACCTATTCAGGATAACCCTCTGGATAAAAGTTTCTCCCATGCCATATTCAGGGCCCCTTTCATAATTTTAGACCATTCTATAGATGCCCAGCATAACCAGCAGGCTATTCCCCTGCTAATCCAGTGGTTAATATGACAGCATCAAGGATTTGAGACTTTTCTTGAATAAATCCTCTCAAATTTTCTATATCTAAGTTGAAGGAGGATCCACATGAGTCTCTTGATTTTGTGCTGAAAATAAACGATATCATAGGTGTTACATCAAATGATTGTACTTACTTAGTTGTTTACCAATTACAAAGGGTGGCTTACACCTGGGTTATGCAGTTGAAAAAGGATAAGGTACTGATATAGGGCCTGTAGAGTGGGATGAATTTGCTACAGCTTTCATAAATAGGCTTATACCACTTAAGCTAAGGGAATCCAAGGTGCAAGAGTTCATTAACCTCAAATAGTTTGTTTATGTCCAGAGTTTTAGAGGAAGTGGTCAAAGAGTATAGGATAATGATATTGATTAAGGAGATGGACCTCTCTTGGTTGATATTTCATGCTCATGATATTAAGAAGGAGAAGCTTAAGGAAAAGAAAAGGGGGAATAAGAGTTTCAGAAGTTGTATCTTTAACTACTTAAATCAAATGATTGATGTTGGAATTTGTTCTTAGTTTTTCCAGAAACCTTCATCTCTTGACCCATCTTTTAAAAGTGCTCGAGTGCCTATGTTCTGGCTAGATACTTATGATAAAGCTTTAGGATATAAGTCCTACGGTAGTATTAACAATGGTTGCACAAACCAAATATCAAGAGGTGTGAAAAGAGCTATAAGGGTAAGTATTTGGTAGGCAGCGATGCTTGTTTTAGGTATGGTAAAATAGGCCATAAGATATGGGATTACCCAATGGGTATATGGAAGGGCATGAATGATTGTCAGCACGGATAAAACAATTCTTCAGTAGCACTAATAGGTTGCCCTACTTAATAGGGTGCCACTTATAGTGCAACAAGTGGACAGTGCCAAAACCAACTTTATGCCCTTTAGAATTGACAAAATCAGGAGGGTTCTCTTGATGTGGTAATTTGTATGTTACAAGTCTTTCACCTCTTTGTATATAAATTATTAGACCTCAGAGCTTTTCTTTCTTCGTCACTCCTTATATAGCAGTAGATTTCGGCGTCAATCCTAAAATATTAGCAGAACCCTTCTTAGTGTCTACTCCAGTGGGTAGTTTCATTATAGCTAGGATGGTACATAGAAATTGCCCAGTATAAAGATATTGTCTAGTCATAGTTTCCCAGAAGGTCACCTTAATAGCCTTATAGAGTTAGAGATGATTGATTTTGATGTCATTATAGATGATTGATTTTGATGTCATTATAGTCATAGATTAGATCTACTCTTGTTATGCCTCAGTTGATTGTAGAAATAGAATAGTCCAGTTATATTTCCCTAATAAGCCAGTAATAGAATGGAGGAGTAGTACCGTAGTGCCTATAAGTCGATTTATCTCTTACCTTAAGGCAAGGAAGATAATATCTAAGGGAGTAAATATTATCCTATTTAAGTCAAAGACTCAAGTTCCAAAACTTGAACTCTTTAGTCAATTCCCGTAGAAAATGAGTTTTTCTAAAATATTTCCTGAAGATCTTCTCGGAGCTCCTCCTAAGTGGAAAATCAGTTTTTGGATAGATATCCTTCTAGATACCCAGCCTATTTCAATTCCACCTGATAGAATAACTCGAGTTGAGCTTAAGGAATTGAAAGAACAGTTGAAAGATCTCTTATAGTGTTTCGCAATGGGGTTCCCCAGTTCTTTTTATGCGTAAGAAAGGTGGTTCTCTCAGAATTTGCATAGACTATCGTTAGTTGTGCAAAGTCACAATCAATAATAAGTATCCTCTCCCCAGTATTGATGACTTGTTCCAGCAACTATAGGGTGAAAATTATTTCTCTAAGATAGATCTCAGATCTGGCTATCATTATCTCAGAGTCTTAGAATATGATATTATAAAAATAGCCTTTAAAACTCGATATGGTAACTTCAAATTTTTATTTATATCTTTTGGACAAACAAATGCTTCTTCAGCTTTTATGGACTTGATGAATAGGGTGTTTAAGAAGTACCTACACATGTTCTTCATAGTTTTCATAGATGACATCCTCGTCTATTTTGTAGTAAAGGTGAGCAAGAACACCATTTGAGAATTATATTGCAGACCTTTAAGAACCATTAGTTATTTTCTAAGTTCAACAAGTATGAATCTTTGTTAAACTCTGTAGCTTTCCTCAATCATATTATTTTTTATAAAGGTGTTCGAGTTGATCCTCAAAAGACAAAAGTAGTAAGGAACTAGCCTAGGCCCATCTCTTCATCAGATATCTGGAGTTTCCTAGGTTTAGTCGATTACTAAAGATAGTTTGTTGAAGGATTATATTATATTGCCTCTCCTAAGTGAAGTTTGACATAGAAAAAAGTCAAATTTTAGTGGTCTAATTCTTGTGAGAAGAGTTTTGAAGAGTTGAAAACTCGACTCACATCTGCCCAAGTTTTGACTTTACCAGAGGGCTTAGATGGTTTTGTGGTAAATTTCAATGATTTTAGAGTTTGTTTAGGTTGAGTTTTAAAATAGTGAGGAAAGGTTATAGCCTAGTCCCCGCGATGGCTTAAACCCCATGAGAAGAATTACCCGACTCGTGATCTTGAGTTGGCAGCAGTTGTTTTTACCTTAAATATTTGGAGGCATTATCTATATAGGGTTTATGTGGATGTGTTTAGTGATCACAAGAGTTTATAGTATGTTCATGCAAAAAGACCTAAATTTCCATCAGAGAAGGTGGCTTAAATTGTAAAAAAATTATAATATGAGCGTGTTGTATCACCTGGGTAACACAAATATTTTGAACAATGCCCTCAATAGACTATCTATGAGAAATGTTGTCTATATTAATGATGCCCTCAGTAGACTATCTATGGAAAGTATTGCCTATATTGACAATGATAAAAAGGATTTAGTTTGCGAGTTTAATTAGTTGGCTAGATTGGTTGTTCAGTTGGTTAATTTGGATGAAGGTATGTATTGGTTCGTAATGGTTCAGAATTCTCTTTTTTTGCAAAGGTAAAGGAAAAGCAATACAACAATCCTATTCTGTTTAAATTAAAAGTGGCACTTCAGGATCTGAAGGTTGATATTTTCTCCAAAAGGAGAGATGGCATATTTTGTTGTTAGAGTAGGTTATATGTTTTAAATATGAATGGTTTGAGGCAATTAATGTTAGGAAAAGTACATTGTTACGATGTTCTATTCATGCAGAAGCCACTAAGATGTATCATAATTTATTAGAAGTCTATTGGTGGAATGGTATGAAGAAGGGTAAAGCAGAATTCGTGGTTAAGTGATCAAATTTTTAGTAGGTCAGAGTTGAGAACCAGAGACCTAGTGGTATACTTCAGGAGTTTAGAATCCTCAATTTGAAGTAAGAAGTATTTAATATGGACTTTGTTACAGAATTTCCACGTAAGCATCGGTAGTATGATTTTATTTGGGTCTTTATGGATAAAATAACTAAGTCATCTAACATCTTGCCTATCCATATATTATATTTAATTAAGGATCATATTAGATGCTATCTTAAGAAGTTGGTAAAGTTGTATGGAGTTCCATTGACAATCATTTCAGATAGAGGTACCTAGTTTACCTCTCATTTTTTGAAAGCTTTTAAAAAGGGTCTTGGTACCTAAGTTCATCTCAGTATAACTTTTCACCCGCAGATTGATGGTTAGGTATAGAGGACCATTTAGACCTCGAAGGACGTATTGAGGGATTAAGTTATCAATTTCAATGGTTATTGGTATGATTACTTGTCATTGATTGAGTTTTCCTATAATAATAGTTATCACTCTAGTGTTTAGATAGCTCTGTTTAAGGCTCTCTATGGTAGGAGGTGTTCATCTCCTATTAGTTGGTTTGATATAGGTGATGCTACTTTAATAAGGCCAAGTTCAGTGTTTAAATTAATGAAAAAGGTTCAATTGATTCGTGAAAGGTTGAAGATAGCCTAGAGCCATTAGAATTCTTATTCAGACATGCAGAGAAGAGAGCTTGATTTTGATGTTGGTGATTTTGTGTATCTGGAAATTTTGCCCCTAAAAGGTGTGAAGAGTTTTTGTAAGAATGGGAATCTTAGTTCTTACTATATTGTCCCATATAGGATTTTGAACCATTTTGGGAAGGTAGCCTATGAGTTAGAGTTTTTTGTAGAGTCAGCATCAGTTCATCCGATGTTCCATATCTCTTTGCTAAAGAAATTCATTGGTGATCCATCTTCAGTCATTACATTACAGAGTGTGGGTATGGAAGATATCCTCTTATATGAGGAAGTCCTAATTGAAGTTGTTGACTGCCAGATTCATAGGTTAAGGAATAAGTAGGTTGCTTTAGTAATAATTTTGAGAAGGAATTAGTCCGTTGAGGGAGCTACCTAGGAAGCAGAAGCAAATATGCAGGCTAAGTACCCATATCTTTTCTCAACGAATTCAGATTCAGCTTTCGGTAATGGTTTCATTAAATTAACCCTCTTATTTTCTGTCTTAACTATCCAACCATCCTTATGTCGTATCATGCATTCATGAATTTAGTTTAGTCCATGTATTAAGTTTCAGATTTAGATATTTAGTCATGATTCAGGTAATAAGTATTTAGTGCATGATCTAGTATTCCTAGTATTCCAACTCAGGTAGCTTCATTGAAGACCAATGATCCCAGGGGGAGATATTGTAATACCTTGAGTTTTTATGTTCTAACCTCTCAAAAGATTGGCCATTTAGTTATCTTTACACAACTAGAAGTCTCTTCCTAATCCGACATAGTGGCTAAAAAAGTGATGAAAAAAATTTCTCCCCAGGAGTCTATCAGCTGCCAGTGACCATGACTCACTTGATGACCCGTAATTAGACCTTACAATTTGTTATTAGTATTCATAGTCACAACAGTTAGATCCTCAGCAACTAGCCCAGTGATAACGACTCAACCCCATGAACTCATTAAATACATTATGAGTCGTAAGGAGGGACTCTTCATCACAATAGCATATGTCCATGAACCCAGTCCAGTGGTCACAAGTCCAGTACACGACTCATTATTATACCTTATAAGTCATTGTATGGACTCATCACCTGACCAATGAATGATCCACGGACAAGCCTCAGAATATTACTTCACCCAATGACTCGTAGTCAGTCATATAGAGTTGTTAGGTGGATAGTCATAGTCATAATAGAATGTACCTAGGATCTAAGGATCCCAAGTTATGATTCAGACCATAACTCGTAACTAGTTATCATGAGTCATGAGGTGAGTCGTAATGACTAGGAGTGGGTTTTCCTGCTTGTTTTTCTAGGGACTTTTATGTTTTTCCCACTTTCTTAAAAGGAAAAACCACGTCTATTTTTCTTTCAAAAGGATGGTCTAAATTATTCCCAATTCCTGACATAATCCTCAATTCCACCCAAAGAAAATCAAGAGAGGCAGTTTTTTCTTCTTCCTAGTATCAATTACGGTTCTTCAATATTAATAATTTTTTCAAAGAACTTCCCAAGGCTCTTACAACTAAGTATATGGGATATTCATCAATGTGTCCCTATCGCCCGTGGAGTCTTAAGAATTCCCTATTTTTACAAGTATAAATCCATTTCCCTTCTTAAAGAAATTTTATGTCAAATATGGATTATATAAATTTTCTCTCAAGAGTTTTGAGTATGAACCATGGAAGTATGTTTTTCCATGAGAATTGTTTTTCCATAAGTTTGATAATCTCAGTCACACACCCCATGATCAATGTTATCATATTGTGTACTATTTATGATATTCCACACTAAGATTTCTTCATCATGTTCAATTCATTAGTTTATTCTTGCAGGTTATGAACACTCGATACCTAGGTAGGTAATGATGTTATAGATTTTAGGATACAAGTCATTTAGATTATACTGGAATCATTAAATTCGGAATATTATAATAATGAGCACTTATAAGTACTAGAGCATTTTAAATGAATATCCATACCAGTGCCATTAAGTTGGGAGTCATACTTATCACTGAGTGAACGCAGGGATAACAGCTCCCCCATCAGTTAGGCATGACTCCTTAGTAGCAGTACCTAAGTTATAGACCAACAGTGCCACCATAGATTATGAAGGGTCCCTAGTCAGTTGAGGCATGACACCCTCCTCTTTTGGTACGTCAGATAGTAGATTCATGCCACCAAGTATTGGTATCATTGGAAAGGTACTAATGCCTATCCAACTTTGGTTACTAGTTGGACCTCTATTTGGCTCATATTGGGGTATATTGGTTGTAGTTAGCTCCCACAGTCTCAGTTTAGAATTCAAATTATACTAGTTAATGTGTGTATGACCAAGTGTTCAGTTTATTAGTTATTCAATTATTAAAAATTAATTCAGTACATGTTTTATGCTTGACACTGCATTTGATTTTCATGTTAACGTATTTATATTCATTTTATGTGCATATCAACTAGTTCTTTATCTTGCATACCAATACATTCAAAGTATCGATTAGATACTCTCCCTTTGTGCAATATTGTCTTATAACATAAGTTTGGATGCCCAGTTCACTGATCATAATTAGGTAGTTCATGTTCCACTACATAGTAGTTGTGGCGAGTCCTCATCCTCTAAGGACAAGTTATCCATTGTTACTTTTAGTACATCTTTTATACAGTCAGTCAGAGTTACTTGGGGGTTGTCCCATAAACTCCTGAAATACCCTAGTTTTTGTAACCTTAGAAAATTTCCTAGATTTTTGGGTTCTAGATATCATACAAAATAATGGTACCAGACGTATGATCGGTTATGGTTGGTATGCCTCTAGTTGTATGCTAACAAGGGCCGATAGTGAGTTGAATTGGTTTCTAGAATAGGTACGTCTTGGTGGTATAAGTCGTATGGTTGGTGATGGATCATAAGGTTTGAATTGTTCCTTTATTTAATCTGAGACTTAGTAAATTAACTTGAAACCTAGTACGAGTGGCTCACCATAAGCCATAAGATAGGGTACATGTCATACCATTGACTTATATTGTTGATAGTGTTCCAACATCTATTGGTTCTATCCTTCTAGGGATAAAGGTTTAGGGTATTTGTTGTATGGGTAGGTACGAATTGGTTTGGGTAAGTCATATGCTAGATAGTGTTGGGTCCAAGGAGAGGCATAGGGTACCAGTGGTAGGTACCACTCTTATTATAAGGTACGACTGGTACAGGGGAGTTATACCATCTAACGAGAATTTTAAGTAATTTAAATTGGGGTAATCTGTACATTTCCCTACAAAACCACTTAAGTCCCCACAACTTATATCACTATTGTGACATTATTTACCCTATTATTCTAATATTCAACACTTATAAACACTCTTTAATTCACTCTAAGGCTGTTGGAAAAGGAAGGCTAGGGTTTCATCTAAAGGATTAATTTGGTGATTGGACTGGAGATTTATCTCCATAATCTTAGACATTTACTCCTCCCTCATTGTTAGTTCCAACTAAAGGCATGTTTCATATAATGTTTTCATGGCATGATTATTGTATGGTTTTGGTGTTTTCAAATATATATTGGGTTATGATATTAATTTCTTGGTTATGGTTTTTGCATGTTTTAATTAGGTATTTGCTTGATTTAATAATGGTTTGGACAATTGGTTACATGGGAATGACAAATTGGTAATCAGATTTGGTTTTGGAAATACTATTCCCCCGACATGTTTGATAAAATGCCAATGATAATGCTTTTACTATATCATTATACTTTTAATGGAACTATTTTATGGTATGGTTTTGTTATAGAACCCTAATTGGCATAAATAGTAAGGTTTAATGATCATGGTTATGGCTAATTAAACTTCCTTGTGGGGTATAAAGGAATCCCCCAAATAAATATGTTAATGAACAACTTGTAGGGTACATGGTATATCCCCAAGAAAACTTAATAACGGGACACTTGTTGGGTACATGGGATTTCCCCAAATTAACTTAGTAATGTAATCTATGGGTACATGGGAATCGCTTTACATAAAAAGGTTGGCTAAGGATATTGCTCGCAATCTTTAGCTAGTATGATGATACCACTACTCATAGCCTTTGTTAATAATAATGGAATCATGGTTTTAATTGGGGAATAATGTAGGATATCATAGCTAATCGTAAAGGTGCGAGTCTAATGGATGAATAGTGGAAACTCATGTTTGCCAACATGAGGGTTGGTCATGGAGACCATATATGTTACTATAAGGTTCATGTGAATCCTCTAAGTACACTGTACCTATGTATCATTTTGAGAAATGGGTACTTGGGAATCCCCTACTCTTATAGTATCTCTGGTTCATGTGGCTACATATGTCAGGGACTGTTCAGGGAGTTACACGTGACCCATACAGCCCGTGAGTAATTCTAGGATGGTTAAGCTACATATACCCAGGTTAATGATTTTGGATACATGCTAAACTAGTTTTCATATACTGGCATGGTTATATATATATATATATGGTTGTATGTCTATGGATGGTTTACTTAGTTTTATTAAAAGACATTATTTTATCCTTATCTTGAATTCATGCTAGAGTTTACCCACTAACCCATCATCAAGTGATTGTATCCCCATATTATGTATGAACCAACTATTCTATTCCTTCTGCTTAGTGATAGAATTTAGGATCAGCTATAAGATTAAAGTGGTAAGTTTCATATTTTGTAAGACTTTATTTCATATCATGGATGTCCTTACACACTTTGGTTATTTTTTGAATATTGGTTTTGTCTATGGTTGGGGGCATGTCCCAACCAGATGTTGCTTTTCTTTTGTTTAGAAGCTTTTGTATGACTAACATGGGTTGGAATGGGTGATGTCGGTATTAGTGCTAGCCTTAATATTGGCATTGGTATTGGGGATGATACCGTTGGACTAAATTTATGGTTCCATCCTATTATGTTATGTTATGGACAGGAACTTGGTTTTTATATTGATTTAGTTATAGTTGTTGGTTAGTAATAGATGGATGGAATTATTTGGGTTGGTCATGGTTACATACCTATCCCAGAGTCTGGGATTGTAATAAATGCTATCTTGTTATATTTTTAGAATTTATCTGGCTCAGGGTATGTATATTTGGAGGTTGCGTTGGGAAATGAGGGTTGTCCCTGGACTTGGATGGACTTGGGATTCCCATTATGACAAGGCCCTAGTTTGGGTCATGTCAAGTTTGTATCAGAGCTTTAGGTTCATAGTAAATTGGGATTCCACAAATCCATATCGAGTAGAGTTTCTTTAAGGGTGTGTAGCATGCCATACTCATAAGAGAGTGGCTACAAGGCATTTAGGAAATGTTTCACTTTTCGGTATTCTATTTTTGAAGATTGGAGTCTAAGTCCTGGAATCTTCTCCAATCCTGGTTTGTTTGTTATTCAGATCATTCCTTGATAATCTGAGATACAAGGTAACTCTTCTATCCCAACTGGGGACAATGTTGATAGGACATGATCTACTCATGGGATCCATACTCGGTATAAGGGTCTAATCCTTGATATTTCTGCATTTCCACCGGTTGCTACTAGTCTTCCTTCGTTTAAGGTGAATAATGCAAAATTTTGACAATCGATTCATGTTATGTCTTAGTTCATTAGGGCTCAGTCTAAGTGGGTTGTATCTTGTGTTTCATATGCTCAGGCCACAAGGGTTGGCCAGTTTATGAAAATAAATCCTCCTACTTTTACTAGGGTGAATGTTGAGGAGGATCCTCAAGGTTTTTTTAATGAATAGGAAAAAATATTCTGGGTGATGCAGGCGACAAATATGGAAGGGATGGATTTTGTTGCTTACCATCATAAGGATGTAGCGTACCAATAGTACAAGGAGTGGGATAGGATGAGAGGTGATGCTGAGAAGTCAACTTTGTGGGAGACTTTCTCTAATTCTTTTCTGGATCGCTTATTTTCTCTGGAGTTGAGGAATACGAAGGTGGAGAAACTTGTTACCCTGAGGCAAGGAAAAATATCTGTTAAGGAATATGCCTCGAAATTTCACGAGCTATCAAGTTATGCTACGGAATTAGTTTCGGATATGATGGCAAAGATGAGAAAGTTCACTTCTAGACTATCTCAGGATTTGATTCTTGAATGCAAGACTACACTATTGATTAAAAATATGGATATTTCTAGGTTGGTCGTTCATATGCAGCAGGTGGAGGATTAAAAGTGAAAATAGGCTGAGTTTGGGGAAAGGTAAAAAAAGAAATTCAGATCTTCTAAACAGGGTGATGTTCAATAACAAGGTGGTAAAGGTGGCGGTAAGTGGCCAAATAAGAAGTGAGAAAGTTTTGGTTCCTTCTCTACAACTAGTTCTCCTTACTCGAAGTAGTCAGGTGATAGGTGTCAGTAGGTTAGTGATAATTTCCAGGCACAGGGTGCAAAATCTCAGGCCAGTAGGGCTTAGTTGGCCTCATCATGTCCTTCGTGCTAATTTTGTGGTAGGTTTCATAGGGGTTTCCGTGATGTAGAAGGGGGGACAGGTGTTTCAAATGTGGTCAGCCAGGCCATATGCTTAAAAAATATCTTGTTGGTAATGGTGTTTCAGGAGTGAGTAAGGCTCCAATTGCTTCATCTTCTTCTCCAGCACCAAAAAGTGTTTTTTCTGCATTAGTTTTTTCTTCTGGTATGGGCTTAGGTTAGAATAGGTTATATGCTCTTGATACTCGGCAGGAATCTAAGGCATCACCTGATGTCATGCCTAGTATGTTACAACTCTTTTCTCGTGAAATATATTATTTTCCTGATCCAAGTTCCACTCTCTCTTATATGACTCCATTTGTGGTTATGTATTTTAGTTTTGATCTCATAGTTATTTCAGATCTTTTTTCTCTTTCTACCCTGGTACATGACTCAATGGTTTCTAAAAGAGTCTATAGAAGGTGTGTGGTATCTGTTGATAGTAGGCAAACTTTGGTGGATTTGTTTGAACTTGATATGGTAAATTTTGACGTTATTATGGGGATGAATTGGTTACACTCTTGTTACATGTTCTTAGATTGCCAGACCCATAAGCTTGTCTTTAGGTTCCCTAGTTAACCATTTATCGAGTGAAAGGGTGGTTCCCTAGCACCTAGGGAGGTTTATTTCTTATCTTAGATCCCAGAGTTTAATCTCAAAAAGGTGTCTCTATCATTTTGTCTAGGTTAAATATTCTAACTCGGAAGGTCTTTTTTAACATTCGATTCTGGTGGTAAATAAGTTTCCTGAGGTCTTTCCAGATGATCTTCCTGGTGTTATGCAGATAGGGAGATTGAGTTTGGTATTGATTTGGTTTTGGAAACTCATCCAATGTCTGTTCCTTCTTAAAGATTGTCTCCAACTGAGTTGAGGGAACTCAAGGAGCAACATAAGGATCTTTTCGATAAGGGTTTCATCCGTCTTAGTGTGTCCCCATTGGATGCACCAGTGTTATTTGTGCAAAATATTCAGATGTGTATTGAATATCAACAATTGAATAAGGTGCCAAATTGCTTTTCTAAGATAGATCTGCGGTTTGAGTACCATCAACTTAACATTAGGGAGGCGAATATCCATACAACAACTTTTTGTTCTTAGAATGGCCACTTCGAATTCCTGGTAATGTCATTTGGTTTGAATAATGCCCCAATGGTCTTTATGAATTTGATGAATAGGGTTTCTAGTTAGATTCTAGATCTTTTTGTCATTGTGTTCATTGATGACATCCTAATATATTCTAAGAGTGAGGTAGATCATGCCAATCACCTTCGTGTGGTGTTGCTGACCTTAAAAAAGCAGCAGTTGTATGCAAAATTCTCCATATGTGAGTTTTGGTTGAATGTTGTAACTTTTCTTGGTCATATTATTTCTAGTGAGGCAATCATTGTGGATCCACAAAAGGTGGCGGTAGTTAAAAAGTGGTTTACACCCATGACTTCAATCGATATTCGAAGCTTCATGGGTTTGGTTGGGTATTACTGGCGGTTCGTGGAAAGTTTCTTAATGATAGCTGCCCCATTGACAAAGTTGACTCAGAAGAAGGTAAAATTTGTTGGCCAGATGCTTGTGAGGGGAGTTTCAGGAAGCTAAAGGATAAGCTAACTTATGCTACACTTTTGACATTGTCGGAAGGTAATGAGGGGTTTTTGGTTTATTCTGATGCATCCCAAGTGGGACTTGGTTATGTTTTGATGCATCATGGAATGGTGATTGCCTATGCTTCGAAGAAGTTGAAGGTGAATGAGAGGAATTATCCTACTCATGTTTTGGAGCTTTTAGTGGTGATTTTTGTTTTAAAATCTGGCGGCATTATTTTATGGAGTGCACATCGACATTTTTTCAGATCATAAGAGTCTACAGTATGTGTTTACATAGAAGGAGCTAAATATCAAGCAGAGGAGAAGGTTGGAGATTCTCAAGGACTATGATATGAGTTTTCACTACCACCTAGGTAAAGCTAGCGTGATTACTGATGCTCTTAGCAGTTTTTCATGGGAATTTTAGCTCATATCGATAAGGAGTCGAGGGAATTGGTGAAGGATATTCATTTCTTAGCTGATCTTGGAGTTCTTCTCTTGGACTTCAATGATGGTGGTGTGATGGTACAGGAAGTGGTTCGGTCATAGATCAAGGAAAAGCAAATGCTAGATCCTATCTTGATGAAAATCATGAGCGATGTTAGTGGAAAATAGTGAGGGTATTTGAGATTAGAGGTGATGGTACCTTGAGGTACCAAAAGAGGTTATATGTTCCTTATGTCGATGGTTTGCATTGAATGATATTGGATGAGGCGCATTAATTGTGCTATGTGGTTCATCTCGGTTCAACAAAAATGTATTATGATCTAAAGGAGATGTATTGATGGAATGTTATGAAGAGGGATATGGCTAATTTTGCATCCAAGTCTATAGTGTGCAAACAAGACAAAGTTGAGCGCATGAGCCCTGGAGGGTTGTATTAAGAAATTTAGTTTCCAGAACAAAAATGGGAAGTAATCAATATGGATTTCATTACCGGTTTCCTCGGTCTTGGAAAAAATTTTATTCAATTTGGGTCAATATTGGTAGGAAGACAATGTCCGCTCACTTCTTGCCAGTGAGGACTAACTTTTGGGGTAAGGACTATGCACAGTTGTATCTTTAGTAGATTGTAAAGCTTTATGGGGATCCTATTTCATTTTTCTCTAATCTTGGTATGCAGTTTTCATCTCACACCTAGTGATTTTTTCATAAAGGGTTTGGTACTAAGGTTAGACTGAGTTCTGCTTTTCATCCGCAGAAGGATGCGCAAGCAGAGAGGATTATTTAGACATTGGAGGACATGGTTCATGTGTGTGTGATTGAATATGGTGGCAATTGGGTTGAGCATCTACCTTTGGTAGAGTTTTCTTACAACAATAGCTACCATTCTAGCATTGGGATGGCCCCTTTTGAGGCATTGTATGGTAGGACGTTGTAACGCCCTACATTTTTTAGCTAAAAATTGAATCATCGTTCCTATGCACGTAAACTCTAATTCCATGGTTTATTATTAGATTCATGTGTCATGATCTTTCGGCTAGTATATGAAGTGATTATGAGGTAAAATGTTCATAGAAATGGACTAAAGCAAAGTTGATATAAGAACCTTTCATTCATTTAAAATTGGATATACGATTCTACAAGGGTCTACTTTGAACATGTATAACTTTTGATACATATAGAATTTGGCAGCTCAAGACCCACAAAATTGTAAATAACTTGATTAACTTTCTAACGATACCAATTTTTCCAAAATCCGATAACCAAGCAAAAATTTATGGCATTATTCGTGTGAGACAGTAAGATGACACGATCATGATGTGTCGGGTCGACTGGGCCCTGACACAAAACATGATGTGAATTTAAAGTTGTTTTATGCATTATTTCAGTTCCTAATGTGTCTAGGGGAATTGGGGTCACTTTCCCTCACCCAAAATCCATCTATAACATAGAATTTTAGCCCTAAGAAGCAAAAATTGCCTATAATTCACTGTTTCTCTCAATAATCAAAACTTTAACTCATCCCCAAAGATCAAGAACTCATACCTAAGATCAAGAATTCCAAGAAAAGGATCAAGATTCGGGTTCCATCTTTCAAATCTTATAATCTAAGGTACGTGGGGGCTTTTCTAAAGACATGGGCTTGTTGAAAACACATTGAATAAGATTTAAAGTTATAGAAATCATGAAATTTTAAAGGGATTTTGGAATTATGTTTTCAATCTTGCATTATGAATGCTTTAGTGATACTATTATTTTGGTCTTGAGGCCTTTCCCCCAAATTTGATTTGTAATCTTTTATATGTATGTGTGAAATCGAGATTTGAGGATTGAATTGAGAGCATAAGCCTATAAGTGTCCCACTCTTGTTGTTAAGCTGCTTGTTTCTATGTGTGTTATGAAATACTCGATTGCATTTTGAAAAAGCATGATATAAATGAATTGATTTTTAGTTTGTGACTTGATTGTGATTTTGAACTTAAGAGGAAACGATTTATTTGATGTTAAATGTTAAGAGAATTGCTAAAAGAATTTCTTGATTTGCCACAAATTTCATGACCACCACATGTTGTTGAAAGGTTAACAAGAGAGAGTTTCATGCATGTGTTCACATGAGTTTAAAGCAAGAGTCCTTTTGAATTTATTAATTGATATAGTGGTCCCAAACTTCATGTTTTGAAAGAAGAGATTATAATATGCTATGCATGGCCCAGAGATGCGACTTGCAAGTAATGGGTATGACGATACCATATAAATGAATGCCATAATAGAGTAAGAGTTTCATATTTGATTTCAGAGAATACATATTTTAAAAGAATTAAAATTGGGCGTAAAGAGGGTTAGGTGGTTGCTCGAAGATGCTTGAGTTCAAATAACTCCTAGCCAAAAATTGTGTTTTGCCGTTCGGGTTTATTATATCCCCAAAAGGGACCATACGATGGCCTATTTTCATGTCACGTATTAGAGACAGAGACTCCAACCCTTGCAGCAAACTTGAATTGGGGGCTTGGCTGTCGAGTCAAGGGAAGATTCCTTATAGCCTATGGAATTTAATAGTTGTAAGGTATACCACTTAGCTTAGAAGTAAGATAAAGAGTGAGTCATGGATTTCAGATAATTATTCAGAGTCTTTTAAATATGCCCATGTGTTTTTCATATATCTTATATAAAATTGTCTATAAACTACTCTCACCTATGTTGAATAAATTTTTTTATTTTGGATTGCTCTTCATACCAGTACTTTTGTATTGACCCTCTATATTTTGAGATTCTGAGACATAGTCCTGGTATCCCGTAAGAAGTAGATTGACTTGTCAGAAGTTTGCAGTTGGTGATCCTCCCTTACTTCGGAAGGCTTGGTTATGAAACTTGATATTGTTATTTTATTTTTATTCATGGTCCAACCCGGGGCTTTGTTCTATATTTAAGACAGATGTTATTTTCAGTTAGCAGAGATTTCATAGACTATAGTTAGATATTGTTAGAGGTTTATAGTTTCCTTTCCAGATTGTTCAATTGAATTATGATATTGACCATGATCCTGTATTGTTCATATTTCCGCATTTTCCTTCATATTATATGAAAGTATCTATTATTGCCCAATAGAGAAGGGCACTCGGGCCTTCACGGTTGGGGATGCTCATCATGGGTAGGGCCACACCTTAGGTCGTAACAAACTTTGTATCAGCCCAGGGTTCATGGTCCTAGGATGTCTATAAATTCATGTCTAGTAGAGTCTTGCTTATGGGTGTGTTGTGTACCACACTTATAATCAGGAGGCTATCAGGTATTTTGGTGATGTTTTATATTCTTTCATACTCTAGTTCATGCTATAGAGTCGTCCATAAGAAAGTTATCTAATTTCATTCCTCACACTAATTTCATGGTCCATGCCTTATCGTCAAGGAGATACGTGTCTAGGTGTATAGCTCTCCCAACGATGTGGTTCTCTTTGATTGAGTTGTCCATAAAGTTATGAATTTGCATAAGGACTTAAGAAGAGTCCATGAGTGCTCTAAAGTATGTTTATTTAAGCGCATACCCCTTTCTGTATCAGATGTGCTGTTGAGCCTGAGGTATTGAGTATATTCAGTCTCCTTTGATAAAATTCTTATTGGGGATGTGATGTAGAAGGGTAATGATGCGCAGTACAATGTTGGAACTTTATTTCCACCCGAGTAGTAGTGTAAGTTAAAGTGTCATGACCTATTGATAGCGAGTTGGTCCATAAGTTTGTGATATGGAGTCACAAGGTTAGAAGTCAGAGTGAGGGTGAATTTTGTGTAATGAGAGAGTTTTAGTTGTATAACTATTGATTGAGGGATGGTTTGCCATTTTATAGTGATAGACTTATGTGGTAGCAATAATTGTAGATTGAATAGTAGTCTGTAAAGAAAGTGACTGGATATGATTATTATTTGTTCAAAATAGAGAGAGAGATCAAAGTGGATAGCTATGGTAGTTGTAAAAATCATTTATAAGTGGTAAAAGAAAGGGGTAGATTATTTAATAAGTTATTGGTAGAGGCTCATTAGTGTTTATTGAATTTTGAAGATCATTGTGATCTATGATTAGGTAAGTGAGTATGATGTGAGGAATTAAAATATGTTGATAAGACTAGAATGGGTTATATTACAAGATTAAGATCGACTAATCCTATCGTGTGACTTTACCCCTTTGATGGCATTTTCTTCAGTAGAAGTAAACTACTATTTCATGCGAGAAGGTATGTAGTGGATTTTGAGTTGTAATAATGAGGTTATGGTGGGGTTGTGATTTTAGGTAGTAGCTAAGGAAAGTGAAGTATTTGGGCTTATTTCCCAATTTGATGGACTAGTATAGTATATAGTATGCTTTGCCGGAGGTATATAATTGAGGATAAACAACAGGCTTGAACTTTAGATGTGGAGTGTAGTGGTGAGAATAATATCTTGAGAGTTATGATGCATGTTTTATGGAGTAATTAGCAGGCTTGATGTGATATGCAAAATGGCATAGGTTGATGATTTATAAAAAGTTTAAGTGGTTATCGTGAGGTATATGTGTACATGAGGACTAGGGTTAAAATGATGAATTGTGTTTGAATCATTAAGTGGATAAGATCGTGAACCCCAAGTAGCAGGTTGGTAAATAAAGTTTTATGTGTATAAGAGTTTTGTGTACCTAGATTTAATTCTTAAATCTTGTAGTATGTAGAAGTTTGGGAAGTTGTTGTATGGTGCTCTTTAGAGTTGAATTGAGAAAAAATAAGTAGGCAATATGCGCCCTTGGTATAGTCTTACAGAGTTTGTGAAGTTTCAAGTTGGGTGATTAGAGGTGTAATGCTAGTATAAGGAATTGATAATGGAGCGTTAAGTCTTTAGAAACGTGGGTGTCTATGCCCGTGAAAATATTAGTCGTAAGTTGATGACTTTGGGGGTTAGAAGAAATTATGATTAGTGTCCGTGAAAGGAGATGTCCTAGAAAAAAATTTAATGCCTTTGTATTAGAGATTAATGAGATGAGTATGTGTTAATGTATATACTGATTCCCCCTTTTTGTGATAAGGAGTGTGGATGTGTGTGCTCATGAGAGTGGAAGATGTAGAGTGATGGCTATAGAGGCTAGCGAATGTTAAGAGTAGCATTTACAGAAAAGCAAAGCCTTCAGAGTATAGTTCTTCTGGAAGAGTTTTGAGTTTAAGTGTGTGGTGATGCCTCTTTTATGTTGAGAGTTATGGATATAGATTTGATAAGGGGATATGTCCATAAGTCTAGGATTGTGATTATGATCAAAGGGGGAGATGGGGAATTAATTTAGTTCTCGAATTTTTTTCTCAATGCGGCAAGTTGCAGGGAGGAGTCATGATAAACCTATTCCTACCCAAGCATACTTCTCCTTCTTCCATTTTGAAGATTATTCTGCTAATGTCCTACGCCATGCCTATGTCTATGGTTTGAGTTCTCTATGGACTTATGTTTATGATCTGACCTTCAAACTAGAAGCAATTATATCTCTTAGTAATCCAGTCATTCATGTATTCAAGCCATATGTTATTTTGTTTGTGATCCATGAAAATCTATGTCTATTAGCATTCTTGGTCCTAAGGAAATATGTTTATATATGTTACTGATTCATTCTATGTCGGGTTTAGCCAAAGTGATAGAGTTTATGTTAACTCATGGACAATTTCAGTTCTTTAAATGAGGAGCAATCACTTCAAGCGGAAATCTTTGTCTTAGTTGTAATGTAACACACCATAGCATTCTTGACTAAATACCACTCTTGGTTGCATGTATGGAGAGCTGACAAGATGAAAATTTTTGTAATTGTTAAAAGAATTCATCATATTTTTGAGCTATTAACTTCCACAATTTTCAAATTGATCTTCCCAACCCCGAGATGCAGATTTTTGAGTTGATTCATGATCAGCGGTGTAAAGAGGGTGTCTAAGGAATGTTTTGGATTTTTCAGACGATGTTTGAGGCATATTTGGATGATCAAAATAGTGGGCCAACACGACATTGACGCATCGCACCAGGAATCACGTTGGTAAGGACCAACATGATGCGATGCTTAATGCATTGGGTGCCCAATTTGTCTTACTTATTTCCGAGTTCAGGACGGTAATTTGGTCTCTCTCCCTCGTTTTATCTTGAAATGTGCACCAATGTTTTCTCATAGTGCTCTATCCTAAAAATTCACGCTTTATTGTGTTTTTTCTGAACGACTCTCTGCTTGTGATCCAAACACTTGATATATGGAGCACCTCATGTCTATTTTATTTTATCTTCACTTCATGTACCTCCTTGAGTAGTGCAAGTCTAATAGTGTTACTCCTATTCATGACATTTGTGTTCGGGTCCCTTAATGACCCTCCGTATGATAATATGATGGTGTCTATGAAAGCATGGTGATATGTTAGGTAGGGGAGAAGATGTTCTTGAAGGTGAAAAATTTGATGTAAATTCTCGAGCTAAGGTTACAAGTGAAAGGGAAAAGAAGGAGATGAACTTTTTTTGTGTAAAATAGCTAAGGAGGGGATGGATTTTTATTATGAGAAATAGTTGGGAATGAGATATATAGAGAAAATCTTTTTGAATGTGATTGAATTTGCTGGTCTTAGTGGGGGGAATCCATGAAGTAGGTGTAGTAATGATAGACTTGAATGTTGTGGTTGTTGGAAACACAAACCTACATGTTATGTGGTTAGTACTCTCTAAATTAAATCTCGAGTGTGTTTGATGGTAGTGATAAGGTGAAGAAATATTTTGAAAGAGGTGTAAAGTATAGGACCTAGTAGCTTAAGTTAGCACCTTTTAACTCAAATTCTTGTGGCTAGATGTGTTATGGGATAAATGTAAGTTGAAAAGTGTGAAGTATTCTATTTATCATTTAGGGCATTGATAACGCTCAATCTACAGCTCTCGTAGGAGTGTAAAGCGGTCGTTAGCAAATATAGAACCCAACTGGGTTGGGTATCGATCCCACAGAGAATAGCTTGGTCAACAAGTAAGTAAAATTAATAGACTTTTGGTGCAAGTCTCGTAAGAATGGGGGGATTGTAATAAGTAACCAAAGTAATGAAATAAAAGCTGAAAAATAGCAAAGTAAAAGAGAAAGATTGTCACGTTGGTTGTAAACAATGAGAATTGAGTCGTTGGGGTTATGTCCACCTTCAGAAGTATACGTCTCTATTGGCTATGAGTGTGTAGAGTCTTGACATGCAATTGCTTATAGAGAATTGTAGTCGATGGTAAATCCAAGCGTCTCTCGACCTAAACAAGGACTATTTCACTTTAACTCTCTCGAGCTTAAAGCGTGTCTAACGGTACGAATTCTCCAAGAGGTTAGTCCAGGTACGGCACTAGCTTTTTAATAGGAAAGGGTGTCCTACTACCTTGACATTATCTCTTTTCCAGACAAATAACCTTTCTCTCGAACAAGTTAAATGTTAGACTGGCGTTGGTCTATGCGTCTTCTTTTCTAGACAAATAACCTTTCTCTCGAACAGGTTAGATGTTAGAATGGCGTGTTCTTGTGTTTGAACCGCAAAGGATGTAGATTTAAGATGAAGAGAATAATGATATAAGCAATATACGTGTCTTGAACTCACAAGCTCATAGCAATAGATAGTAACTCATTCGGCTTCCATAACCCCAACTAAGAGGTTTAGTTACCCATGAATGCGAAGGATATCACGTTTTGCATGGTGGATGGCGTGAATAGTAGGTGTTTGGCGTGTGGTTTTGGTGATTCCTTAGCAAGTAACGATTCTCTTGTTGTGGAATTTAAGAGTTGAATGTTTGTGGTGGAAGATGAGAGAGATGGAAGAAAATTAATAGTTTAAGAATGAATTTCTTGAATGAAGGGAGGAGTTGCCTCCACTAAGGGAGGACTTGATTAAAATCTCTAGCATGATAGGGTATTTATCATACTCCTATCCTACTCCTACTATGCTAATGAAATAAATAACCAAATCCTACTAAACTAAGGAAATACTTAACCCATTTGTACTAGGTTAATGTAACATTCTCCTAATCCAAATAAACTAATGAAATACATAACCTAATTGTACTAGGTTAATGTATCATTGTCAAAATCCAGCTTTGTGTCTGTAAGTCCCCAAAGTCTTCAGAAATGCTGTTTTAGTCCTGGACAGATTTTCCATGCAGTCCCCAAAGTATTCAGAAATGCTGTTTTAGCCCGGGACAGATTTTCCATGCAGCAGATTTGGTCCTTTAGGCGTCCAGCTCCTTTCTACTTCGTTTGTGAGCTTTCTTTTGCGTCAAGTAAGCCATAAAATGCTGTATTTTGCATCATTTATACCTGAAACTTTCCTAATCATGTTTGTTAGCTCATTTACAGGAAAAAGGACTAAAAGTGCATGAAATAGATAATTAGTTCTCAAAACTAGGCTAAAATATGGGCAAAATATATTGATATAGGCGCGTAAATTCGCCTATCATCAACACCCCACACTTAGAGCTTTGTTCGTCCTCGAACATATCATGTCCTTCTAAGCACCGACTTAAGGTTTTTACAGCAACAACACAAAACATTTATCAAGACAAGCACAACAATTATCAACAAAGAGTAGCTTTCCTATTATAAGTAGAAACAATTTAACCTCAAGCATAGACTCGTGATGGTGATCAGCTCGCATGCAAATGTTAAGGTACATAAAATCATATACAACTATCCAAAACTCATCAACCATGTGTGTCTCACAATATAGTACCCATAATCACTCACAAATATAGTATATTTTTCAAACATGGGTATCAAAGTGTCCTTGCTCTCACTCTCACAAAGAATTCATATGTAGCAACTAATGACCATAAGCTTGCCCTTAATGTAGTACTCTACTAAATGTCGGAATGTTAAGATTAGGATCAAGTAGGTCTTTAGATGGTTGTAATGTAGGCTAAGGGACGGGTAGGACTATTTTGGCCAGAAATAGTGACTAAGTTCCTAAGCACTTTAATACATCACATTGTATCGTTGACATTTTGTTCTTTCAACCTTTCTTCTTTCTTTTATTCTACCACCCTTGTTCTCCTCTTTTTGTTTTTCAATTTTAAGAACAACTCACTTTTCAGCTTTCTTTTCCTTTTTCTTTTCACAACATACCTCTTATGATAGCCCTTTCTTTTTCATAACATATTCAAGAACTATTACAATTTAAAGCATCATACTCACCCAATTTCCTCTTATATTGTCACATGACTTTTTCACTTTAAAGCACTCAGGATTTTGGATCAAATTATGGTCTTGAAAGAAATGGATTAGGCTTACATACAAGGTTGTCAAAGAAATATGCGAAAGGCTCAAAAGGGTTTGACTAGGATGATTTACATGGGTAGGAAAAACTGAAGGTAAACATGTATAGGTTGTCAAAGAAATGCCTAAATCATATCCTAACTTACACTCCTTATTTTCGCTTTGCATACATACCAGGCAAGTTCTAGCATCAGCCACATACATAGAATATACTATTAATCTCACACACACAAGGCACATGGTCGACTTGATTGGTAGTAATATAGACTCTCAACCCAACAAGTGAAGGAATTGAATCACACACTATCACATAATGAGTCACAACTAGAGCCTAAATGTCTCAATAGTCACAATTGTAGCACATACTCTTGTTCTAATCTCGTGCTGCCTATCAAAATAATTTCATGCGTAGTTAGAAAAAAAATTTTACTACTAAAAAAAAACAAAACGAAACAAAAACAAAACAAAAGCAAACAAACATAGATGCGAATAGAGAAGTATAGCATGCAATACCACCACCCCACACTTAGTCGGGACACTGTCCTCAGTGGAAAATAAATACGAGGAACCTGGTTGGTCGGACTTATTCTCTATGTCTGGGGTTATACCCCTTGCATTGGAATCATCATCATAGTCGTCATCCTTAGAAGTTCCTCATAAGTATCCCACTTAATTCCAAGCGTGAGTCGGGGTATTTGCTGCGAGGAGGGTTCTCCTTGGTCCTTGCAACTTCTCTTTTTGCCCTTTTGGGAGGTGGTAGCCTTCTCCTTGCCTTGTCTCGCTTTAGGTGCCATTGTACCTGAGACTAGAAATAGTGTTAGTTGCAGCACAATCTCACTTGATACAATCTATAAGCAAGTACTAGGGGTACCACCCCACACTTAGTTTTGTTGCACAAATCAGCGAGGTGAACGTAGTCGATTTACTCAGATTTCGTCGACATACGTTTTAGGCTTGTATTCCAGCAAGAAAATCAGCATTGTATCACTTATTTGCAGCCATTGGACTACTTTCATGGTAGATATAGCAACACTATGACATAGGGGTTACCACATGGAATCGTTATTCTTACAACAAGCACAACCTCCTAAGTCGATAGGCACTATAATCTTATCCCGATGGCCGGGATAGTCTAACATGTAAGCATCCAAACAACACTCTTAAGCAATATTCATAGTCATATCTATTCAGCAAATATCATAACAATGCTATTGAAACCAAATTCAAGTCGAAAATAAGTCAAGAATTCCCTACGTATATGTTCACTCACATGATTATGCAACAACAATTCAAACACATGAACATCACCAACAATCTTATATGATTTAGCAATTTAGCATAGCAATGTAGTACTTACGATAAATAAATGAAGAATAAGAGAGTACTTACTTGCTTGAAGCTTGTGGAGACGGTGTTGTGAATTGGAAGAGCAAAAGAAGAAAATTTTGAGAAGATTTGGAAGGTTATGTGGCGCCTTTAGGGTGTTTTCTAATGTGGTTGTGTTGTAAAACTATGTCCCCTTTATATAGGAAGAGTATGGGTCGGGTTATGACCCATTTACAATCGGATTTGGGGACAAAATCACCCTATATGCGGCGCATATCCCTCGGCATAACACATGTATATGCGGCGCATTGTCCATGGCATAATGGGACATATGCGCCGCACATGGTATGGCATATCTAGGCATATGCGGCGCATATGGTACGGCATTTGGTCTCAGTATCTCAAATGCCATAGCATAGGCGACGCATAGTCAAAAGCACACCTAGGAATAGGCGGCGCATAGTGTATTGCACACTAGATTCCGAGTCCTTAGGCTATAGAATAGGTTGTGCATCATTCGTGGCCTATTTTTACCAAGGCCTAGCCTTTCTCGATGCCTATTTTGACAAGGAAAAGGCTCAATCCATAACCTTATGCATCACCATTCCTAACTCACCAACTTTACCATACAATGCGTCCAAATCGTCAATTGAAATCAATCTCCTCGTTGCATCTTTCTTGCACCTATATTTGCTCAAACAAATGAAAACGATTAGTACGATGGGTTGCCTCCCACCAAGCGCTTGATTTATTGTCGCGGCACGACATAGCTATCTCGATTACTTAGACTTCATCGAGATAGATGGGGCATCGTTTTCTGAATGGATTCAGACGACGCTGATACTTACTTGTAGGCATGCAATCTTCTTCGATATGACTCTTGTGCATACATACCTCAGGAGGGATACCAATTATATCATCAATAGTCCAACCCATACCTCTCTTGTATCTCCTCAGAGCAGAGATGAGAGCTTCTACGTGCTGTTCACTTAAATCATCTGCTCTCTCCGGATGTATATTTCTACTTTCCAAGAACACATACCTTAGATAATCGGGAAGCTCTTGCGATTCTAGCATTGGTGGCTCGTCAAAGGGAGTATTCGCTGTTGGTCGATTCTTGAGTTCACAATCCGGTTTCTTAGGAGTATAAGATTTTATTTCTGTTAGAGCACTCATAAGTTCTTCATAACCTACATTATCTTCATGCTCAACTTTCAGTAGCACAGCAGACAATGGCTCAACAGTAGGTTGTTTCTCTATAGATAATGCTTTCATATCCTCATAATGAACATCAGCTACAGATGACTCATTCATATCGCTGGGCTGCTTCATTGTTTTGCATATATCAAACCGTACCACTTCGTCAACCACTTGTTTGCCTTTTGCTGAAGTTTCCAGCACCTTACCACTTCTGGTAGTTATGGCCATGCATGACCCATCATTCCTTGGGTTTTGCACAGTATCGCTAGGTAAAGTGCCAGCCTTTCTTTGATTAAATGCTGCTGAAAGTTGGCTGAATTGCTGCTCTAGTTGCTTGATAGAAGTGGAATGAGAATCAACTAATTGCTTCATGGAGGCTAAATCGTCGATTACCTCTTTAACTCCCGCGCTTGTTGCTTCCACTCCTTTCAATAACTTAGCCATCATGTCTTCCATACTCCCAGAATTAGATATGGTGGTATCACGTCTACCAGGGGGAACGTACAAACCACTCTTTTCATTATTTTTCTTCCAACTACCTTGGTCTTTTCTTCCAGATTTATCATAATAGATCCGACCTTGGTTTCCTTGGGCATTCCCACGGAAACCCCTCTGATTGTTCAAGTAGTCGGCCTCCGCTTCAGAATCAGATTCGTCTCTTCCTTTTAGCGCTACAGCTTTCAATTTTTCGGTCTTCCCTGATAATAAGGGCTTGGTAAGAAGATCCATCTGCATTTTCATGTGAGCCATGTCTTGGTCACGATCCTCTTGTCTTCGCCTCTGCTCTGCAGTCATGCCAAAAGATAAAGTGGGGCTTGTTACCTCAGAATCCCTGGTATGCCAAGCTCTACTTTGCTTTGTCATCCGATCTAGCATATGGCTTGCCTGCACAAAGGTGAGGTTCATAAATGATCCACCTGCCGCATTATCAACCACTGGTTTAGTCACCGAATTCAAAGCTCTGTATAATATCTCCATCAAGTGGACATTGGTCATATGATGGTTTGGGCATCGCATTAGCTTCGTCTTGAACCTCTCCCATGTTTCGTGGAGAGCTTCAGAGGGAAGCTGACGAAAGTTGCTGATTTCATCTCTCAATTGTGCTTTTTTGGATAGCGGAAAGAATCTTTCTAGGAAAGCGTCTTTCAATTGCCTCCAATGAGTAATAGAATCAGGAGTCAGCCCATTCAACCACATAGTTGCCTCCCCAGACAGAGACAATGGAAATAGACGTAATCGAATTGCATTCTGTCCAACTCCAGGATTGTCGAATGACTTGCATGTAGAAATAAAGTTGATCAGATGCATGTTCGGATCATCGCCTGCTAGTCCACCAAATAATCCCTTGAGTTGCAAAAGCTGAATCATGGCGCTAGTGATATTAAACTTTGCTCCGGGTGCCAATGGCGGAAGAATAATAGCTCCGGTGGCACCAGGTCCGTCCAGATCGTCCTCGTTGTCAGGATTTGTTGCTCGCCTACGGTTATCAATATTTTGTTGATGCACTTGAGCAGCCATCCTTTCAATTTCACGTTGTGCCTCCATTGATGCACTGAATAAACCTAAATAAAACAAAAACAACAACTAAAAGTAAAAGTACGAGAATCTTTGACCAAAGGGTCTAGTAATTATCACGAACTTGATTGACACTCGTATTCCCCGGCAACGGCGCCAATTTTTGATAACGCTCAATCTACAGCTCTCGTAGGAGTGTAAAGCGGTCGTTAGCAAATATAGAACCCAACTGGGTTGGGTATCGATCCCACAGAGAATAGCTTGGTCAACAAGTAAGTAAAATTAATAGACTTTTGGTGCAAGTCTCGTAAGAATGGGGGGATTGTAATAAGTAACCAAAGTAATGAAATAAAAGCTGAAAAATAGCAAAGTAAAAGAGAAAGATTGTCACGTTGGTTGTAAACAATGAGAATTGAGTCGTTGGGGTTATGTCCACCTTCAGAAGTATACGTCTCTATTGGCTATGAGTGTGTAGAGTCTTGACATGCAATTGCTTATAGAGAATTGTAGTCGATGGTAAATCCAAGCGTCTCTCGACCTAAACAAGGACTATTTCACTTTAACTCTCTCGAGCTTAAAGCGTGTCTAACGGTACGAATTCTCCAAGAGGTTAGTCCAGGTACGGCACTAGCTTTTTAATAGGAAAGGGTGTCCTACTACCTTGACATTATCTCTTTTCCAGACAAATAACCTTTCTCTCGAACAAGTTAAATGTTAGACTGGCGTTGGTCTATGCGTCTTCTTTTCTAGACAAATAACCTTTCTCTCGAACAGGTTAGATGTTAGAATGGCGTGTTCTTGTGTTTGAACCGCAAAGGATGTAGATTTAAGATGAAGAGAATAATGATATAAGCAATATACGTGTCTTGAACTCACAAGCTCATAGCAATAGATAGTAACTCATTCGGCTTCCATAACCCCAACTAAGAGGTTTAGTTACCCATGAATGCGAAGGATATCACGTTTTGCATGGTGGATGGCGTGAATAGTAGGTGTTTGGCGTGTGGTTTTGGTGATTCCTTAGCAAGTAACGATTCTCTTGTTGTGGAATTTAAGAGTTGAATGTTTGTGGTGGAAGATGAGAGAGATGGAAGAAAATTAATAGTTTAAGAATGAATTTCTTGAATGAAGGGAGGAGTTGCCTCCACTAAGGGAGGACTTGATTAAAATCTCTAGCATGATAGGGTATTTATCATACTCCTATCCTACTCCTACTATGCTAATGAAATAAATAACCAAATCCTACTAAACTAAGGAAATACTTAACCCATTTGTACTAGGTTAATGTAACATTCTCCTAATCCAAATAAACTAATGAAATACATAACCTAATTGTACTAGGTTAATGTATCATTGTCAAAATCCAGCTTTGTGTCTGTAAGTCCCCAAAGTCTTCAGAAATGCTGTTTTAGTCCTGGACAGATTTTCCATGCAGTCCCCAAAGTATTCAGAAATGCTGTTTTAGCCTGGGACAGATTTTCCATGCAGCAGATTTGGTCCTTTAGGCGTCCAGCTCCTTTCTACTTCGTTTGTGAGCTTTCTTTTGCGTCAAGTAAGCCATAAAATGCTGTATTTTGCATCATTTATACCTGAAACTTTCCTAATCATGTTTGTTAGCTCATTTACAGGAAAAAGGACTAAAAGTGCATGAAATAGATAATTAGTTCTCAAAACTAGGCTAAAATATGGGCAAAATATATTGATATAGGCGCGTAAATTCGCCTATCATCAGGCATAGATGATTAGTGTTTCTAAGTTTAAGTCTATTAGTTGTACCTTGCAAGGTGGAGAATGCTTCTAAATCCTATGTCCCATGAAAATCTTATTTCATGATTAGTACCGATGTAAGTCAGTCCTTTTATCACCAAATTAACTCCTTCCTTATGTTGTGATGATTATGGTTCATAGATCCCATGTGCAAGAACATCCCTATATAAAGTCTCATTACCTCATGTTTCGTGCTTACACATTTCGATCGGGGTTACTATGAAACTCGTTTGATGCCTTTGTATGTTTTGTTGAGGAAAATTATTCTATGCAAGATTACGTTCTTTATTATACACTTTTAGATCGTCAAAAGTCCCTACCTATCATTCAGGGACGAATGATCCTAAAGGGGAGATAATGCAACGCCCCACAAATTTTAGCTAGAAATTGAATCATCGTTCCTACGTGCGTAAGCTCTAAATTCATGGTTTCTATTTAGATTTATGTGGTCATGATCTTTCGCCTAGTATATGAAGTGATTATGAGGTGAAAAATTTTCATAGAAATGGCCTAAAGCAAAGTTGAGCTAAGAACCTTTCATTTATCAATAATCGGATATTTGATTCTAAAAGGGTCTACTTTGAACGTGTATAACTTTTGATACACATATAATTTAGCAGCTCAAGACCTACCAAATTTTATATAATTTAATTAGCTTTTAAATGATTCCAATTTCTCCAAAATCCAATAACCGAGCAAAAAGTTATGGCATTTTCCGTGTAAGGTAGTAAGCTGACGCGATCTTGACGTGTCGCATCGACTGCGCCCTGACATGAAACCTGACACAAATTTATAGATGTTTTAAGCATTATTTCAGTTCCTAATGTTTCTAGGGGTATTTTGGTCACTTCTCCACACCCAAAATCCGTCTATAACATAGAATTTCAGCCCCAAGAAGCCAAAATTGCCTATTATTCACTCTTTCTCTCAAAAATCAAAACCCCAACTTATCCTCAAAGATCAAGAACTCATCCATAAGATCAAGAATTCCAAGAAAAGGATCAAGAACCGGGTTTCATCTTTCAAATCTGATAATCTAAGGTATGTGGGGTTTTTCCTAAACTACATGGTTTTGATGAAAACATAATGAATAAGATTTAAAGTTATAGAAATTATGAAATTTTAAAGGGGTTTTGGAATTATATTTTCAATCATGCATTATGAATGCTTTAATGATACTATTTATTTGGTCTTGAGGGCTTTCCCCTAAATTTAATGTATAATCTTATATATATATGTATGAAATTAAGATTTGAGGATTGAATTGAGAGCATAAGCCTATAAACGTCCCTCTCTTGTTGTTAAGTTGCTTGTTTCTATGTGGTTATGAAATTTGCATGTGTTCACATGAGTTTAAAGCAAGAGTCATTTTGAATTTATTGATTGATATGGTTGTCCCAAACTTCATGTTTTGAAAGAAGAGATTATAATATGCTATGAATAGCCTAGAGATGCTACTTGCAAGTCAATGGTATGACGATACCATATAAATGAATGCCATAATAGAGTAAAAGTTTCATATTTGATTTCACAGAATACATGTTTTAAATGAGCTAAATATGGGCATAAAGATGGTTAGGTGGTTGCCTGAAGAAGGCTTGAGTTCAAATAACTCCTAGACCAAAATCGTGTTTTGTCGATATGGGTTTATTATGTCTCCAAGTGGGACCATACGTTGTCCTAGTGCCCTGTGGCGTATTAGAGAAAGAGACTCCAACCCTTGCGGCAAACTTGAGTTGGGGACTTAGCTGCGGAGTCAATGGTAGATTCCATATAGCCCATGGAATTTCAGAGTTGTAGGGAATACCACCAACCTCAGAAGTAAGATAATGTGTGAGTCATGGATTTCAGATAATTGTTCAGAGTCTTTTAAATATGCCCATGTGTTTATCATATATCTTATATAAAACTACCTATAAATTGCACTCACCTATGTTGAATAAAAAAATTTATTTGGATTGCTCTGCGTACCAGTACATTTGTATTGACCCCCTATATTTTGGAATTCTGAGACGCAGTCCTGGGGTCCCGTAAGCAGTAGGTTGACTTGTCAGAAGTTTGCAGCTGGTGAGCCTCCCTCACTTTGGAAGGCCTGGTCATGAAACTTGATATTATTTTATTTTGATTCATGATCCGACTGGAGTCCTTGTCCCAGATTTCATATAGATGTCATTTTCAGTTAGTAGAGAATTCACAGACTGATGTTAGACGTAGTTATAGGTTTATAGTTTCCATTCCCGATTGTTTAATTAAATTATGATATTGACCATGATCTCGTATTATTCATATTTCCACATTTTGCTTCAAATTATGTGAAAGTGCATATGATTTCCAAATAGAGAAGGGCGCTCGGGACTTGACGTTTTGGGATACTGATCATGGCTAGGGCCCCATCTCGGGTCGTGACAGAGGTGTAGATCCCCGATTGGGCAGTTTGAGATTGGTGAGATACATATGTTTGATCTGTGTTTGGTTTAGATGGCTATGGAAAAGGTAAAGGTGATTCAGGATAGGCTAAAGGTTGCCCAAAGTTTCCAAAATTCCAATGCTGATGTAAGGCATAGAGACTTGGATTTTGAGGTTGGGGACAAGGTATTCCTAAATGTATCTCCCATGAAGGGAGTGATATGGTTTGGAAAAAGGGGAAGCTCACTCCCCGGTATCTTGTTCTTTATGCGGATTTACAAAAGGTTTGTAATGTGGCTTATAAATTAGACTTTCCTTCTAGTTTAAGCTCTATTCATCCGGTATTTCATGTCTCTATATTGAGAATGTGTCTTGGTGATCCTTCTTTAGTGGTTACCTTGGAAATATTGGGTTTCTCAGATTCTCTGTCTTATGAAGAGGTCTTGTTTAAGATATTAGATCAGTAATTTTGTCGATTACAGACAAAGGATGTCTCCTCGGTTAAGGTTCTATGATTGAACAACAAGGTGGAAGAGGCTACTTGAGGAAGACATGAAGTCCAAATATCCATAATTTTTTTCTGCTTCAGATATTCATACGGAAGGTATGTGTTCTTCATCACATCTTTGTTTTCGAACATGGCTGAAGGATGGATTGATATTTAATAATGCAAATGAATCGTGGCTGTGTTTGACCTACCTTGTCCATCATTCGAGGATAAATGATCCTAGTTGGGGAGAATGAAACACCTTGGATTTGGACCCTTAGAAAATTTCCTAGATTTTTGTTTTTCAAATATCATATAATTTGTGGGTAACAATTGTGTGATAGTGTACGGTTAGTTTACTCTTAGTCGTATTCAATCCAGTATTTGTTGGTGTGTTAAATTGGTTTTTGGAATAATTACGACTTGGTGGGTATGAGTCGTATGGTTGGTGATGGGTCGTATGGTTTGGGTTCTTCCTTTACTTAATCTAAGACTTAGTTTTTTAACTTGGGTCTGGGTACGAGGGGTTCACCATGAGACATAAGATAGGGTATGAGTCATACCATTAACTCGTATGGTAAACAATGTTCAAACTTTCTTTTGTTTAATCCTGCCATGGATATGGTTAAAGGGTATTTATTGTATGGCTGGGTACGACTTGTTTTAGGTAAGTCGTATACTAGACAGTGCTAGTTCCAAGGGGGAGGCCTACGGTACGAGTGGTAGGTACCACTACTATTTGAGGGTACGACTGGCATGAGAGAGTCGTACCATCTAACGAGAATTTTAAGAATTTTAAGTTAGGGGTAATCTGGACATTTCTCCACTTAACCAATTAAGGCCCCATGACTTATATCACTATTGGGATATCATTTACCCATTTATTCTAATTTCAAACACTTAGAAACTCTCTCTAATTCTATCTAAGGCTCTTGGGTAAAGTAGGCTAGGGTTACATCCAGAGGATCAATTTGGGGCTGGGATGGGTGATTTCTCTCTATCATCTTCATAATCTAAGGCATGTACTACTCCCACATTGTTAGTTCCAACTAAAGGTGTGTTTTATACAATGTTTTCATGGCATGATTATTGTATGGTTTTGGGGTATTCAAATATATGTTGGGGTTTTGGTATTAAATGCTTGGTTATGGTTTTCCCATGTTTTAATTATGTATTTACATTCTTTAATGATTCTTTGGAAAATTTACTCCATGGGAATGATAAATAGGTAATCAAATTTGGTTTTGGAAATACTATGCCCTCAACATGTTTGATAAAGGGCCTATGATAATACTTTTACTTTATTATTGTACTTTTAATGGAACTATTTACTTGGTATGGTTTCGTAATGGATACCTAAATGGTTTAAATGGTTTGTAATGGTTAAATGGTAAGGTTTAGTAGTCATGGTTATAGTTAATTAAACTTCCTTGTGGGGTAAAAGGGAATCCCCTAAGTAAATATATTAATGAACAACTTGTGAGGTACATGGGATTACCCCAAGAAAACTTAATAATGGGACACTTGTGGGGTATACGGGATTCCCCAAAGTTAACTTGATAATGTAATCTATGTGTACATGTGAATCCCTTTAAATAAAAAGGTTGGCTAAGGACATTTCTTGCAAGCTATAGTCGGTACGATACCACTACTCATAGCTTTGGTTAATAATAATGTAATAATGGTTTGGTTGGATGGTAATGGTTTAAAATGAGTAATAATGAAAAGGTGTGATAGCTAACTATGAAGGTGCGAGTCCTTTGGATGGACATTGGAAACTCATGTTTGTTGACAAGAGAGTTAGTCATGGAGATCATATATGATACTATGAGGTACATGGGAATCCTCTAAGTACACTGTACATATGTATCATAGAGAGTAAATGGTACTTGTGAATCCCTTACTCTCATGGTATCTCCGGTTCATGTGGCTACATGCATCGGGGCCCGTTCAGGGGGTTACACCAGACCCATGTAGCCCGTTCTTTGTTTTAGGATGATTAATCTACACAAACCTAGGTTAATGGCTTTAAATGCATGCTAAGTTAGTTCCCTTTCCCGTCATGGTTATATATATATATGAGTGTGTGTGTGCGGTTGTATGTATGTATGGTTTGTATTCATATTGATGGCTTCCTTGGTTTTACCAGATGACATTATTTTATCCTTATCTTGAGTTCATACTAGCGTTTACGTGCTAACATTTCTTTAGGCCACTGTATCTCCACGTGAAGTAGGAACCGGACATTTTACCCCTCCTTCTTAGTGATCAGATTTTAGACCAGCTATTGGATTGAAATAGTAAGCTTCCATATTCTGTGACTCCATTTCACATCATGGATGTCTTTACATACTTTGGTTATTTTCTAGATATATGTTTTTGCTATGGTTGGGGTCTTATCCCAACCAAATATTGTTTTTCTTTTAGTTAGAGGCTTTTTTGTGACTATTATGGATTGGAATGGGCGGTGTCCGTATTGATGTCAGCCTTAGCATTGGTATTGGTATTAGGGCTAATATCGTTGGACTGAATTTATGATTGATTCATCCTTTTATGTTATGTTATGGATAAGAACTTGGTTTTTATATTGGTTTGGTTATGGTTGCTGGTTGGTAATGGATGTTTGGACTTATTTGGGCTGGTCACGGTTATAGACCTATCATAGAGTCTAGATTGTAATTAATGCTAACTTGTTATACATTCAAAATTCATCTGACTCATGGTATGCACATTTGGAGGCTAGGTTGGGAAACAATGGTGGTCCATGATCCTGGATGGACTTGGGATGCCCATTTTGACAAGGCCCTAGTTTGGGTTGTGTGAACTCTTCATGCCTTTAGAGGCTTTCAGATAGTCAGACTTGTTTTCTATTTTATCAGTTGTTCAGACAGATTGGGTATTGTTTTCAGTATTATACATGTAGTCATATTTTCTCTATTTTAGATTAAACATGTTATATTATTATTTTCTTCATTGCTCACGGCAGGTACCATAACATGGGTTAGCTTGGGGTGACTTGGAGCTCTAAGCACCGTATTACGATTAGGGGGTAGTCTTTTGTTATGAAAAATCTAAAAGTTGTAAAAGTACCTGAATTTGTAAAGAGTTAGGGGTAACTACAATGTATGTTAGACTAGGCCTCTGAAGTAGCCTCCATGATGGGACAATTTCACTACTAAACCTTAACCACAGAAATCTCCGTAGGACGCCGTTTAGCATTATTAGCTTATTTGGAAAGTGTCTCTTTTATAAGGGTCAACCTCTCTTCTAATTGAACAGATTCCTAGCAAAGCACGTTGGACTAATCTAGAGTCTTCTAATTAAATAGAATACCAATAAAGCAAGTGAGACTCATCAGGAATATACCGCCAAATAATGATACATAGAAAACTAGATGAATGGTCGAAAAGTTTGGAGGTAAGGAAAACACATAAGCAACTTTTATATCTTTTCGAAGAATCTTAAAAGGTCCAATGTACGTTGAGTTAAGAATTCCTATCTTCCAAACTTCATTGCCCTTCATGGGTGACACACGAAGGAAATCTCGATCATCAATCCCTAAATTCAAATCACAAAGTATACGGTTAGCACAACACTTTTGCCTACCCTGGGTTGCCCGAAGTCAATCCTTAATCACCCAAACTCTATTAAAAGACTTTAGAAGCAGGGCATAGTTTCAAAAGTCTCAAACAACCAACCAGAGATCAATAATGCCTACCAAACAATGCCTCAAAAAGTACCATCACAAAACTCGAATGGTAGCTCTTACTATAAGCAAAGTCCACTAAGGCTAAATACTTCTCTCACAAATCTATGAAGTACATAGCACACATACATATCATATATTCCAAAACTTGAGTAGTCCGCTTTAACTGATGATCTAAGGTGGATTTATGCACCTCATTGTTGTTATCCGGGCTTATTTAGCCTAGTTTAGAGGAGTTATTTTGTGCTTAGTGAGTATTTCTGGTCATAAATAAGTGCCTTAGTGTTATGTTATACAAATTTAGTATTCAAAGTGTGTTCATAATGAATTTGGAGTCAAAACACCAAGTTAAAAATCAAGAGATAAAAGCTAGTATACTTAACTTGAGTTATGGCCTTGACTAGTTCGTTGTATTGAATTGTATATGTTTGTGCTCTATTGTGTGGTGTTTGATGTTGTATAAAGCTTGTTGGGTTGTCAATTATGGTATATAGTTGATGTAATAGCTGTAAATCACATGGAAATAACACCCCAAATCTTGGAGTCGAAGGACAAAAGCATGGGACAAAGCTTGACCAAATTGGGATGTTTTGGAGTTCTTGGGCACCAAAAACTTGTTTCACCCAAAAGCACACGCAAGTGTAAGTGGTCACACCAAGTAATACCCGTAACTACATCTCTTAACAGGGATGCAAAAAGTAATTTAAATTCTTTCATATCAATCTCGTACTTGAACCAAATAGGGCACTTAACTATATTCCTATCCTAAGTGCAAATCATAACATCACAGAATTGAGATTATGATTTTATTCTATTCGCAGGTTCTACTCTATCATTCACTTTTTGGGTTCACAATAGAGTTATAGCATGTATTATAAGGGTCATGGATTCTTAAAATAGTAATAAAAAGGATAATTAAACATCCAATAATGATAAACAACCATAACCAAATCAATTCTAAACAATAGTAATCATGTTCTTGGCCTTAACCCCTTAAAAGGGTGTTTAGCTGCTCATAGACATAAATGTCTTCAAAATGAAGGAATACATGTACAAATCCATAAACAAACTAAATTAAATATATAAAATCCATAACTGAAGTGTTATCTAGCCTCCCTTCAAGTCCCAAGGTCCTTACACAAGTGTTTGTTGTTCTATTTATAGGAAGACACTAGTTGTCGTTTTCAACTTAAGGGTGTGCCACGCAAAAATCGCTCCATGTAGGCAGTAAGGCACGAAAAAATGTGGTGGATCACTGTAAATTGACATCAAGTAAGTTTTCAAGTGTGTGCCATGGCCATTTTTTAGCACCTAGGCAGCGTGACAAACCAAGCACTCCAAAACGTCCCACTTTGGCAAAGCTTTGTCCCATTCTTTTGTCCTTCAACTCCAAACTTTGTGGTGTTGTTTCATTGCGATTTAAAGCTTTTAAATAAACCATATACCATAATTTTCAACTCAAAAATCTTCCTACAACATCAAACACCACACATTAGAGCACAAAACATATACAATTCTAGACAACAAACTAGTAAAGGCCATAGCTCAAGCTAAGTGTACTAGCATTTGTCACTTGATTCTTGGTTTTTTGACTCAAAATTCACTTTGAAAACACTTTGGACATTACATTTACACTGCATAACACTAATTACTCAGTAATTTCATAGGAGAACTCCTCTTAACTAAGCTAAATATTCCCGGATAATAATAATAAGGTGCATTAATCAATGTCTGATCATCACCCCACACTTCAAGACTTGTTCTTATATAAAAACTCTTTACTTTAAACATCATAATAAGGGAAGACTTCACACTTCTATAACTACAAAGGCATTTAAGCTAGCATTACAATGACAACATAGAATGCAAGTTTTTACACTAACCATGTTATACGCAAAATTGAAGCTCATGAACACTACTTCAAAACATCTAACATAAATAATTGACTCACTCAGTTGAAAAATTCATGCATATTACTCAGCCAAAGAGATCATACAAATCATACAACTATCATTAAATATGTTCCATCACAATAATAGAGATACCAATAATCAATCATGCAAAAGCACTTTATCACTTAATGGCTATTTGAATCAAGTTACACTAACTCTCACAAAGAATTCACAAGTTACACATGATGAACTATAGTCTTGCCCTTAGTGTAGATCTCTACTAATATAAAAAATGTTAGGATTTAGGATCAAATAAGTTTTTAAGGGTTGTAATGTTGGCTGAGGGATGGGTAGGAACTCTCTGGCTAAAATTAGTGACTAACTTCCCTAAGCACTTAAATATATAAATGAACATTAAGATTTCTATATTAACAACCAATTCATCACTTCTTTACAACCCATCTTCTGTGTTTCCCCATCAAATTAAGTTAACTACATACATTTTAATGGGAGTATTATTTATGCATACATTATTAAATTTTGAACAATCTTCATTCTTTTTTGTAACACCCCATTGCCTTCTCGATTTAGTACCGCACTTAGAAGCATGATTTAAGAGCTAACAACCTGGAATTTTTTTCTAAGTGTTAAATGGACTTAGTCATATTTTAAGCTCCTAAAATTGAGTTGATTCATATTCAATGGGTGCAAGGGGGATGTCTTAGAGGAGCTTTAGATTTTTTAGATGAGTTTTGAGATGTGTTTAGATTCTTAAACTAGTAGATCACCACGATTGCATCCCATCACGGTGATGCAGTCATAGTGCCTATAGCGGTAAATTACTTAGCGCATCGCTGTAGGGAACCAAATTAGGTTTATACTAAAAATTTTAAAACTGAGAGGCAGTCTCATCTTTTCCCTACAACCCAAAGTTGTGAAAATAGAATATTAAAATGATTATAGGGCATCATAGGCTCAAAACTTATCAGTTTTTCTCATAAAAAAATGCTAACCCTCTCCCTAAGATCAAAAAATCAATCTTTTTGTTCAAGATTTTGAAGAAATAAATTAAGATTTGGGTTCCATCATTCAAACTAAGTGATCTAAGGTACGTGGGCATTTTTTAAACTACATGGTCATGGTGAAATCATCTTTAATAATGGTTTGAATGTTGATAAATCATGTATTCATGAACGGTTTTGAATTACAATAAAAATCATGCATTATAAACTTTTTCAATGATATAATGTTTTGGTCTTGAGGCCTTCCCCTAAATTTTTTTTGTACTTGTATATAAGTATGTGTGAGTTTGAGTTTGAATGTTGAATTGAGAGCATAAAACATATATATTCCCTCTCTTGTTGTGATACATATTGATCTCACATGTTATGGGTTATTTGATTACATGTTTTGAAGTATAAGATAAGTGTTTTACTATTGTTTTAAACTTTATATTGATTATGAATTGAAGAGAGGGTGTTTTCTTATTTATAATTGTCAATGCAAAAAATTGAAAGAATTGCATGAATTGTTTTGAGAAAATTTACCATCATGTGTTGATATATTGAAAAAGGGAGAAGCTTTGCATAAGTTTGCACACATTTTGAAATAAGAACTCCCCTGCATAGTTTAAATATTTTTGGGGGTCGAATGATTGAGTTGATTGAAAAATCCAAAGAAAAATATTATAAATGGGTTGAATGAGAAAGGTTGTGGAATAATATGATACAAATGACTTGCAAGTCGGAGTATAAAGATACCCCGTTATGAACTTCCCTTAATAGAATAAGAAAAGTGTGGTGTGTAAGAATGATGCATTTTTTTCTTATAAGAGGATTAAAAATGGGATTAAATAGCATTAGATGGTTACCCGAAGAAAGTACGAATTGAAAGACTCTATGCTAGAAACCATTATTTGCCGACACGGGATTATGGTACCCTGCTTTGTGATCTTGTGAACCTTGATTCATGTCATCCCTATTTGGTACTATGGTTAGGATCTCTTCTTTGTGATTTTGTGAACTACCATGACATGTTAACTTTATTAGGAATTTCGGAACCCTATTATGTGATCTTGCATGTCCCCCTTATAGATATTTCAATCCTTGCGGCAAACTTGGATTGGGGGCTTGGCCATTGAGTCATGGGTGGATTCCATATAGCCTATGGAAATAAAGATTGTAGGGTGTACCATATAGATCAGAAGAGAAATAAAGAGTTGAGTCATGATCTCAATAAAGTGTTTTGAAATTTATCAAAGAATGCCCATGTGTTTTTCCTATATCGTATGTAAACTGTTTTCTGAATTTCTCTCACTTATGTTTTATAAAATACATTATTTGAGATTGATTTGTGTACCAGTACATTTGTATTGATCCCCTATATTTCAAGATCGTAGGCATTGTCACGGGGTGTCGCTAAGCCGTAGATTATTTGTCAGACGATTGGAGTTGGTGAGCCACCCTTATTTCAAAGGCCTTATCTCTTGTGATGATTTTATTATTTTTGTTTATGGTCCGACTGGGGACCTTGTCCCGGTCTTTAAATAGATGTTGTTTTCTTTCAGTTAGTAAAGATTTTGCATACAGGTGTTGGATGGATTTGGGTCTTGTTGAAATTATAACCATATGGTTTTGTTGAAATTAGATGACAATGATTCAATTTTGATTTTTCGTGTATTTATAGTATAAGGATTATGTATATGATCTCCAATTAGAGGGGCTCTTGGGCCTTCAAGGTTTTGGATGCCCATCGTGGCTAGGGCCTCAGTTCGTGTCGTGAAAAACTTGGTATCATAGCACAGTTCATAGTCCCAGGGTGTCTACAAAATCTTTTCTAGTAGATTATTATTTATGGGTGTGTTATGCACCACACTTATAATTAAGAGGCTACCGGGCTTTTATGAGTTGTTTCTTATTCTTCCACATACTAGTTTGTGCTATTGCATTGTCCATAAGAAAGTTATCCAAATTCCTTCCTTGTTCTAATTTCATGGGTTATGCCTCATTGTCGAGGCGATACAAGTATAGGAGTCTAGCTCCCCCAGTGAGTGGTTCGATCTTATATACAAGTCCATGAGTGCTTTAAAGTGTGATGATTTAAGCTTATACCCATATCTACATCAGTCATGCTGTTGAGCCTGAGTTATGGAGTGTATTCAGTCTCCTTTTATAAAATTCTTATTGCACATGTAATGCATAAGAGTAATGATGTGTAGTAGAATGTTGGAACAATATTTCCACCTGAGTAGTAGTATATGTTAAAATGTCATGACCTATTGGTAGTGAGATGCTCTAGAAGTTGGTGACATAAAGTCACAAGGTTAGCAGTCAGAGTGAGGGTGACTTTTGCATAAATAAATAATTTTAGTTGTATAACTCTTTGATTGGGGGTGGTTTTTCCTTTTATGGTGGTTGGATAATGTTATAGCAAGAGTGGATAGTTATGGAGGTTATTGAAATCAATTATAGGTTGTGAATGGAAAGGGGTAGACTTGTCAATAAGTTATGGGTAGAGACTCATTTGTGTGTATGGAATTTGATGTTAGTGAAAATGTATACATTGGAAAGTCGACTTACTGTGAGAAGGTATGTAGTAGATTTTGAGGTATAGTAGTAATGTCGTGGAGAGGATAAACTTATGGGTCATAGTTAAGTGAAGTAGTGACTTAGGTTGATATTTCTATTTGATGGACTAGTACAATATGCAGCAGCTTCATCGGTGTTACATGATTGGGGTTAGAAAATAGGCTTGAACTTTAGATATGGATTACTGTTATAAAAGGGATAGTAGCTTAAGATTAATGATGCATGTTTTATGGGAGTAAGTAGTAGGCTTAGTTTGATGAGTGTGATAGCCTATATTGGTTACTTGTGGAATAATGAGTGGACAATTGTGATGTATATGTATATATGAGAATAGGAGTTAAATGAGGAATTATGGTTGAATCAATAAGTGGATAAGAGCGTGGGTATATAAGAATAAGTTGAAGCCCTAGGTAGCATGTTATTAGATAAGGTTTATATATGTATAAGTGTTATGCGTACCTAGTTCAGATTTATGAATTTTGTAGTATGGAGAAGTCTGGGGAGCTGTTGTATGGTGTTCTTTAGAGTTGAATTAAGAAAAAAATAAAAAATAGGTAGGCATTATGCACCTTTGGTATAGATTTACAAATGTTGTTCAGTTGTGAGTTATGTGATTAGAGGTGTAATGCTAGTATTTTATGGAGTTGAAGATAAGGTTTAAGTGTTTAGAAGCATGGATGCCCATGCCCGAAGGGAATGTTAGTCACAAGTTGATAACTTTGGGGATTGGAGGAAGTTATGATTAGTGTCCCTGAAGGGGGTTGGATACCCATGACCCGTAGCTTTCTTAACTTAGTACCGCACATAGTAGTATGCTTTACGAGATAACAACCTGGAATTTTTTTTTCTAAGTGTTAAAAGGACTTAGTCATATTTTAAGCTACTAAACTTCAATGATTTCCAAATCAATCTTTTTGACATCGAGATATAGATTTTGAATTGATTCATATTTAGGGGTCCAAGGGGGATGTCTTTAGGGATTTTTGGATTCTTTGGATGAGGTTGGAGACGTTATATATTCCCAAAAAAGTAGGTCACTGCAATTGCACTGCGTCGCGGTGCCTGTAGCAGTAAGCCATTTGGCGCGTCACGATAGGGCACCAAATTAGGTTTTTGCTGAAAGTTTTAAAATCGAGGGGCAGTGTAATCTTTTCCCTACAACCCCTAGTCGTGAAAACAAAATATTAAAACATTTATAGGTCATGATAGGCTGAAAAGTGATTAATTTTTCTCATTAACAAAATGCTAACCCTTTCCCAATGATCAAAAAAATCAATCTTTAAGTTCAAGATTTCCAAGAAACGAATCAAGATTTGGGTTTCATCCTTCAAACTAAGGGATCTAAGGTACGTGGGGTTTTCCAAATCTACATGGTAATGGTGAAATCTGTTTTAATAATATTTTGAATGTTAATAAATCATGTATTCATGAAGGCTTTTGAATTACAATAAAAAGCATTCTTTATAAACTCTTTAAATAATATAATGTTTTGGTCTTGATGCCTTACCCTAAATTTGATTGGTACTCGTCTATAAGTATGTATGCGTTTGAGGTTGAATGTTGAATTTAGAGCATAAAACATATACAATCCCTTTCTTGTTATGATATAGCTTGATCTCACATGTTGTGGGTTGTTCAATTGCATGTTTTGAAATATGAGATAAGTGTTTTACTATTGTTTTGAACTTGATATTGATTATGAATTGAAGATAGGGTGTTTTCTTGTTTATAATTGATAATGTAAAAAATTGAAAGAATTGCATGTATTGTTTTGAGAAATTTTCCATCATGTGTTGAGATATTGAAAAAGGGAGAATCTTTGCATAAGTTTGCATATGTTTAGAAATAAGGACTCCCTTGCATTGTTTAAATATTTTTGGGGATCAAATGATTGACTTGATTGAAAAATACAAAGCAAAATATTATAAATGGGTTGATGACAAGGGTTGTGGAATGATATGATACAAATGACTTGCAAATCGGGGTATGGCGATACCGCATTATGAACATGACACATGTTTTCTTATAAGAGAATTAAAAATGGGCTTAAAGAGAGTTATATGGTTACCCGAAGAAAAGACGAGTTGAAAGACTCTATTCTAGAAACCGTGATTTGATGACACGGGATTATGGTACCCTGCTTTGTTATCTTGTGTACCTTAATTCATTTCATCCCAAATTAGGACTACGGTTAGGAGCCCTTATTTGTGATCTTGTGCACTACCATGACATATTGATTTGATTGGGAATTTTTCCACCCTGATGTGTGATCTTTTGTGTCCTCCTACTAGATACTTCAATCCTTGTGGCAAACTTAGATTGGGGGCTTGGCCGCAGCAGTCAAGGGAGGATACCATATATCCTATAGAATTACAAATTATAGGGTGTACTATCTATCTCAAAAGATAAATAAAGAGTAGAGTCATGATCTCAAGAACGTGTTTTGAAATTTATCAATAAAGGCCCATGTGTTTTTCCTATTTCATGTGTAAACTAGTTTATGGATTGCTCTCACTTATGTTATATGAAATACATTATTTTGGATTGTTCTGCATACTAGTATATTTGTATTAAACCACTATATTTCAGGATCTTAGGCACTCCCGGGGTCCCTCTAAGCCATAGATTGATTTTTCAGATGATTGGAGTTGTGAGCCTCCATTATTTTAGAAGGCCTTATCTCATGTGATGATTTCATTATTTTTATTTTATGGTCCGATCGGGGGCCTTTTCCCGGTCTTCAATCAGATGTTGAAATTATAACCATATGGTTTTGTTGAAATTAGATGACCATGATTCCGTTTTGTTTTTCCGCATCTTTATAGTATATGGATTTTGTATATGATCGCTAGTTAGAGGGGCTCTTGGGCCTTCATAGTTCAGGATTCCCGTCTTGGCCAGGGCCTCCGATCGGGTCATGATAATTTTCTTACACAACTTCCAACTACAAGAGCTATCAATTTTCAACACCAATAGCTATTTCTTAAGAGCTTCACTTTCACCTCTTCCCTACTTGTTTTTCTCACTCTTTTACTCATTCAGTTTTTACTAAAAAGCTTAGGAGCTTTGGATCAAATTAAAGTCAAATAAATAAGGGAAATAGTCTACATATGAGGTTGTCAAAGAGTAGGCAAAAGGCTCACTAGGGCTATCTAGGATTATGTACAAGGGTAGATAATAGAGGGTATAAACCATGGCTTTCTAAGAGACGCCTATATCATCTCCTAAACCCAAACTATTTATTTTTCTTTGCATACACACCAAGTATGTTCTAGACATCAAATGCAAAAAGGAATACACAACAACATTACACACACATGTCACATGCTCTACTCAAGTAGGATCATCATAGACTCTCAACCATAAAACCACACGAGTTCAACATTAAAACAACAACATACAAGAGTCATAAAGAGGAGCCTAGGTGTCTCAAAAGAAGTAATTCACACAATCAACATGCTCTTTACATATAAAACAACTTGAAGCATGAACTCATACACAACACCAACAAGAATATCTCATTAAAATAACACTAAAATTTTAAAAATTACTCCTAAAATGATTGAGGATATTGGGTAAAAAGGGTGCCCCGCGAAAAAAAAAAACAAAAAGAATAACCACGGGGTTGGTGAAGTGTGCACCTACTTAATTGACACCTACAAATTGAAACTATAAACTAAAAATGAAATCATTCTGTAATTTTTCAAAAATTTCAAATTTAACCTAAAGAAAACTAAGAAACACTAAACTAAGACCCTACAACTTCAGTTCACCTGAAACAATGTGAATTTCTCCACCCCACACTTAAAAATCTACGTTGTCCCAAAAGTTGAATTTAAATACTCCCTAAGAACTCTAGTCCTAGCTAGCAGTATCTTTAAACATCAAGAGGTTCTGAGGACCCCACATTTAGTTTCTGTCGTGACCCTTAACTTGGTTTTTTGGTACTTAGACAACCCATCAACCTGTGACTCAATAAAAATAAACACAACATGAAGTAAAAACTAAAATACTAAGAATAAAATCTACCTTAACTTGGGTTGCCTCCTAAGAAGCGCTTGATTTAGTGTCACGGCATGACCCAGCATCAACACTCAACCTAATTCTTTTATCATTTTTATTCTGCTTAGAGGCCATTTTGTCACTCTCTTTTTACCTTTTGAGTGTGAACTATCAAGGTCAATAACTTTTTAAATTTTAACATTTTTAGGATCATCAATCATCATAAACACCACCTTAGGTGCTAGCTAGGGCCACTCAATGAGATTGCCCGAAGAGATCTTTGGTGGTGCACTATCTACTATCCCACACTTAACCATATTCATCACTATAATCATACACTAATATTTGTAGAAGGCAGGTGGATTAAGTATCTTATAAACTCTGAAAACACTTATTTATCATTTAATTTCATTGTGAGTGTGTCCTCTTTTATGTCTATCAACGCTCCTCACATGGATAAGAGTAGACATCCCTGATTGACCGACACACTGTTGTCTGCATCATAATCCAAAATAGCTAAATCTGCAAGAATTACAAACTTACCAACCTTTATGAGGGATTCTTCAATTATTCCTTTATGTTACAACAAATCTACACTCTTTGGTGAGTGCCACAGTCTCAATGTCAAACAACTTTAATTTATTAGTCACCACATCCTTCAAGTACTTATCATACTTAGGCATTCCTTGCAAAAAATCTAAAAGAGGAATGTTAATGTGAAGCTCTCTAAACGTGTCAAAGAACTTCTTGAAGCATACATACTCTTTTGATTTTTAAAACTATTATGGAAATGATAATGGTGGCCTTTCTTTCTCAACAAATTTTGTTTTTAGGTACTCAGTCTTCCTCACATTTTTAGCAATGTTGTCTACAATTGGTTGAGGAATGACTCTGCATCTACCTCCTTATTTATCTTTGGAGGCCTATCATTCAGCTCTTTACCACTCCTAAAATTTTCAATATTTTCTTTGGAGGTTCTTTTCACTTGGAAATCCACCCTGAGGCCTTTTGTTTTATTCCTGTGCTAGTTGTCTTACTTGTTGCTCTAACTATTTTTGTACAATTTGTTGAGTTTTTATTAAAGAATCTATCTATTATTGGTTGGCCAGAATCCTTTTAGAGTCTCTTTAATGTTATGACTTGAGTATTATGATGTTGTTGCTGCTGATACTATTTTTGTTGGTTGTTTCCCCAAGGATATATTGGCTGAGTCTACCAGTTTTGATTATAAGTGTTACAATAATTTGAATTTTGTGCATTTCCCACAAAGTTGATAGATTAAGGATTGGCACCACACATATCTGTTGAGTGTGCACTATTGCCATAAATATTTTACCATGATGGGGTTTTCTACACTACATTAGCATGTACCTAAGTCTGTTGCACACCTAACTTGCCAAATTGAGTCATCATCTAATTCTGGATAGCTCAAAGTTGGGCGACCATAGCAGTGATGCTATCAACTTCAATCACACCACAGCCTTTTCACCATGATCCTTGAGGTATCACCATGTCAATCCAAATTTTCTTGGGCAATTAGGTTCAACAAGGTGTATAGCTCATAATATGTCTTTTCCAAAGCTTGACCACCTAGAACTGAATCTAGCAAAATCTTTGTATCATGATCAAGAGCTTCTACAATGGTGTGAGATAATACCTCATTAGATTGATGATGATGTAGATCATCTTGAAAGAGATCTTTGAACCTTTCCCAAGCACGATACAGGGTATTATCTTGTCCAACTTGAAGATCAAAATCTCACAGCAAAGTCTCTCATTCTTGAAAATGGGAAGAAATAGATGAGTTACTTCCGGGATAAGTCATCCCATGTTGTGATAGTAGTTATTGGCTCAGCATCCAACCACTTTTTTTCTTCCCCTAAAAGTGAAAATTTTAAGTGTGTCTGCCTAACATAATAATTTGACACACTTGTAGGGATAAATGTGTCACTGATCTTAAGAAAGTTTTGTAGATGGAATTCGTATCTTCATGTGATAGTCTGAATAATGGTCTACTACTTAACAAAAACTCCACCATATTCTACTTTAGTTCAAATCTACCTTCAGTAGTCAGTCTACAAATAGTAGAGGTCATATGAGCCGTAAGTGGGATGGTAACTTAAAGAATTATCTTGTGGGCTATTTTATTCTCAACAATGGGAGGAGGGACGTCTTGTTCCTTATGAACTTATAGGATATGATAGAAAATCACTACTTCTCCCCTCTGTTGGTGAAAGTATTGCTCAAGCTTACGGTATGTTAACCTATTGCCTACAAATATAGAAACAAAGACCAACTGAAAAGCATCAAAGAAATCAAAAAGTAAAACCAAAAATTAGTGTGTGCACTTGGGCACAACAAGTGACCATCAGTTTGAGGGTTAAAACATATGCTAAATGTTAGCCTGAGCGCCCAGTTAATCTTACAATACCCTCTAAAATCTAGAAGTAAACACTAAACCCCTATCTGAAGTAATATATGTGGGTACCCCAATAAGATAAACTACCTTATGAACATAAGTACAAACCAACCTCATGGTACTGAAGGATATTCGAATGATGATAAAATGAGTCTATTTGGTCAAATGATCCATGATGACCCAAATGATATCAAAAACATGAGAAGTACAAGGCAACCCACTCATGAAGTCCATAGTGATCCACCCCCATTTCTCCTTAGAATGGGTAATCTTTGAAGCAAACAACCTGATCTCAAATACTCGACCTTCAACTACTACTAACACAACAAATAAGATACAGAGTCAGCTACATCCATGTACATACCAGCCCACCTATAATACTACATTATATTACAATATATATTGCTCACCCCTAGATGAATAGAATATCTTGAACAATGCACCTCCTCAAAAATCAATCCCACCTATCCACAAACTCTCAACATACAAAATTAACCACCAATCCTCAAAACTACATTAGAATAAAAAGATGTTGCATTAGACTTTCCATTTAACACCTTATCTTGAATCATTCTTAAACTATTACCATCGAACAAGTGAGCTCAAATCTGCTTCATCAAAGAAGATTTAGCATTAACGAAGACTAAAACTCTTTCAAATATCAAAATTTCATGTCTATACATCAAATTAGATAATGATTGAACCTCTAAGGTTAAAGGCCGATATTAAGTCATAATATAAGAAAAACATCATGTATTAGTTGTTTTACAGCTCAAGGTATCCACAACCACATTAGACATACCGAGATGTTAAAGATATTAACTCAAACAAATGTTGCTATCTCATATTAAGAACTCTATAGTTGAAGAAGTACTGAAACCCATGATGATTTAAGAAAATATTTCAAGAAACTCCAAACAAGTAATATCTCTACAGCTTCAACACAACCTCTAAGGTTACCAATTCTAAATCATGGGTAAGGTAATTCTTATTCTATTTCATCCTTAATGGTATCTCTATTTATTGACTCTTCATCTATGATGATACTGATTATTGTTTCTATTTTTCTGTGGCATTGTACTAGTTAGTGGAGATTTCCAAATCATTTAGTGTTTCCTATTTTAAGAGATTCTTTGTTCTTTTATGTAGATTTCTTTTTGTTTTCCTCATCATGTAGTTTACAAAACTTCACATTTCATTACTGAATTTAGTTATTAAAAACCATTGTTTCTTTTTAAGCCTTGCCTATTGGTTTTTTAGCCTTACCTATTTGTGTGTCTTCTTGTTTTCTTTTCTTATTGAGTAGTGGCTTGGGTGGTGGATGATACACTAAGATCATGGGGTTGGTACTGATGTCCAAAGTAATCTCAAGGTATGGATTAGGTTCAAGCTCGAGTTTAGGGGCTAAGGGTAGTCGGGTTAAGCAGGATAAGAGAGTCTATAGGTTGAGAGTTGCGTATTAGAAAATAGGAAATCTTTAATGTAGTTCCCTAAAGCCCATGAAGATTCTCAGGAAGAGGGTGACTAGTATGGATTTTTTCCAAGAGAACAAATGGTTAGGGTCTAAGGTGAAGTATATGGATGGATATAAGTTGTGGTACACTAGCAGCATAAGGCATATTAATAAGGTTAATGATAGGTTGATTCAGATTAAGTTTATTATTGGAGAGTCTTCATGGAATGTTATTACTGCCTATGCTCTATATATGGGATTAGATAAGGCATAAAAAAGTTATTTTGAGACATTCTAGATGAGGTTGTGAGAGGCGTTCTGAGCAGCAAGAATCTTTTCATAGATGATGATTTTAATAGGAATATTGGTTCATTGTTAAGAAGCTATGATAATTTCCATAGAGGGTTCAATTATGGGGAAAGGAATGAAGAAAGAGCATAACTTTGGGATTTTTCTAGTAGAATTTAGACCCCGGGTTAACAAATATATAAGTAGAACAATGGCTAACCGGTATGATACCTGTGATAATTGCATTAGAGGCCTCTGCCTCATATCGCCCAAGTGTATAATAACACTGACTATGCTTTGTACTAGAATAAGAAACTATATGCCACTATAACAACATCCTCGAGCTCTACCTCAAGAACATCTAGTACCACCTTAATAACATCATGAACAAGCTCTAGCCACAAAAATAGAAGTAGGACATAGTTGAAGCTGAGAACTCTACCAGGTAGGACTAAACACAGAGCGAGGACAATTTCTCACCATATGACCAATATCCTCACATAATTAATTCAATCTACTATATTTCTATAGGTAGGGGGGACCAAAAAAACTAGATCGACCTCGCTATCCCAAAGAACTAAACCAGAGTGTCTTCCTATATCTCTTAACCTGCGGTTGTCTGAAACTCTGAGAATTGTAAACCTACTATCTTGACCTTTTAAAGTTGCCTAAACTGTCCTACAATGATAATCATGAGCATTTCTCCCAAAGAACCCTCTAACTCGATATATATGTCCACTAAACTAGCCTTGTTGACTATTCTTCTTAACACCGTAACCACCCTGAGTACTCTGATAAGTTGACTCAATCAACTTAGAATGATCTATAATACAAATAAATGAATATAATGAAATCACTAACTAGGTTGTATCCAACTGAAAATAACCTACCAAACCCTTGACAAACTTCTTGATCCTCTATGACTAAGTGGAGATTCAGTGTCATATCTGGATAATGGATGAAATGTTCGTCATACTTTACAGTAGTTATGAAGCCCCACTCAAGATGAGCAAGTGGATATCTTATCTGATCCTTAAGCTGTAATGCACAAAACTCTCCAAAAAAGCCTCAGAAAACTAGGTCAATGTCATAGCAAAATAACTCAATTGTCTATAACTAGCAAGAGACCTCCAACACTATCTAGTTATATCAAACAAATAGATAAGTAGTATATGAAACTACATGAGACTTAAAATATCACAAAGTTATGCAACCTCTCCTGGAAATCAAACAAACAGTTTACAAGTCCTCTCGAATAGCATTACATAACATAGGAGGAGCTATGTAAATGAATCTCTCAAATCTCTTATGATCATCAAAAGTTATCATAGGACTAGAAGAATAAAAAGGATCAATGAGTCTAGTAGGTAGTTGATTAATATAAGGGGAGATCAAATAAGACTATTATACCCCTAAAGAAAGAAAACCTTAAGTATGAGTCTACCCTAATGGAAGGATACCTCCTGGAGTCTGAGAAGTACCCAACACATCCATTGGAACACTTGTTTGGGTGATTCAATCTAAATGACCCAACAGATGAATTAAAAAATCCTATAAAATTGGGGTATCAATGGAACTCTAAAGAACCTGAGTTTCCCCAACATCCTCTATAAGATGGTCCTCAACCTCATAATAACTTTTAGGTTTTAAAGAGGCTACCCTAGCATGTCCTTATAATACCCCAAAAATCCAAGCCAATGTGAGAGTCATCTTTGAAGCTCATGCATCATACATTATGGTTATTTGATAGTTTTTCAAGTTACTTTGATGTATATTAAGGTATAAAATAACTCCCAGCTGTTAAACGAATCAAAATAATCCCTACCTATTGAATTTCATACAAGAATGTTGCTTTAGTCAACTTCAAATGAGAATATTTTTTGATATACTCAGAATTTTATATCTTAGGACCCACCAAATTGTAGGAAATTGAATTATCTTTCCAACAATATCAATTTTCCCCAAATCTGATATTCGGATGAGAAGTTATGACACTTTTAGTAAAAAACTGTAGCCTAACATGATAAGGCCGCGTCGCAGTGATGCCCATTTTCACGTTCATCCTTTTCCGGTGAGTCACCACGATAAGCACCGCATTGTTCCAAGGGACATTTTTACAATTTTCAATTTCCAGTGACGCACTAGGATAGCCATCGCGTTGCACCACAATTACAGTTGGGAATTGTCCATTTCTAGTGGCGCAATGCAATAGCAACGCACCGCGCCGTTGGGCGAAATGGGGTTCATCAATTTTCCAGTAATGTAACACGATTGTACCATATCGCGTCGAGTTAAAAAATTGGGATTTTACCCAGTTCACGATTTAATTTCTAGGGACCGTTTGGTCTTTTCCCAAAGCCCTAAACTCATCCCAAACACGGATTTAAAACCTAAAAGGGCATTATATTCTCCATTATTCACAAATTACTCATTAAGAAATTAATTCTCTTTCACGAACAAACCTTAGCTTTAAAAATTCAAGATCAAATCTCAAGAACTCACTATCAATTCTCACGAATTTATCATCACAGGTATGTTAAGTGTTCATCCGTGGGTTCCTGTAACTCATGGAGCACAAGTATCCAATTTAAATAAAAAGTTATGATCTTTTCAAGTTATTATGATTTTAAATTATGATTTCAACCATGAATCTCTATGAATCTCAATTCCATCCCATGCTTACATGAAATTGTTGTTATTATCAAACCCTAATGTTTTATTGTTGCTATTTTCTAAATCAAGTGTTGTTGATGTTGAAACCATGCAATTACTCCAAGTTTCATACTATTCCTATGCTTCGCCTAAACCATGCATATCAAGTGTTTGATGAAATGCCTACAAGAATGGATTGTTAATAAATGTTTCTATGTTATGTCCTCCAATCATAAGTACCATTTTACTATGGGGGTTATGAATACCTAAAAACTTAGCTGCTTAACTAGTCCCAGTATCTTCAACATAGTTTTAGCATATGTTATGAGCATTATCAGTTTAGTCAGTTATCAGATATCAGTTAAACTTAGAATAATTAAGCATTCTGAGTCAGTTCATTTGGGAGTATGATTTAGCATCGAGAAAGTCCAGGGATGGTGGTTTCCTCATCAGATAGGCAGAGTCATTAATAGAAGTCCCAGTACTCTAGAACTACATAGCCAACATAGGATATGAGGAGTTACCCGGCAATTAGGCTTGACTAGCTCGCAGGGGTCACCCATCAGTTTAGACTTGACACTCTTAGTCCTTTGGGATAGTACATTAGTATAGTGTATCTACTCAGACAATATTAGTACCCATGGCACGGTACTGACACCCTTCTAACCAGGGTTACAGGTTAACCCCGATTGGCTTAGATTGTGTCATGTTGGTTAGATGATACCTCCCATAGTTTAAGTCCAATAATTAGTTCAGTAATTCAGTTTTAGTTGCTTGACCATAGCATATTAATATCAATGATTCATTTATCTAATTTTAGTATTTCAATATTTATAGATTATATTTAGAACATGTTATATGCTTGGTCATGCATCCTTAGTAATTACAGATTTCATGCATCTTTAGTACCTACAGATTTTATGTATTCTCAGTATCTACAGATTTTATGGACTCTATTTAGTACTTCATGATATATATATAATCAGACATTTATTATTCATGTTCATGAAACCATGCATATCAGCCTACCACATTTAGCATACCAGTACATTAAAAGTACTGATTGAATACTCTTTTCTTGCTCTATGATGTATCATATAATAGGTTCAGATTCTTAGTTCCTAGATCTCGCATAGATTTTATAGACTATCAGCCATAGCAGTGTTGAGGCCTCATATTTAGAGGACATAATTTATTTAGTTCAAATTAGTTTATTAGTTTTAGTCATTTTCATTTAGTCAGAGTTAGTTAGGGGTTTGTCCCATTAGCTCCTCAATCAGTCAGTACAGGTTTTTCAGACTATTTCAGACAGTTAATTAGTTTCTCAAATTTCAGTTGTCCTTACCAAACTTTTTATTAGTATTATAAGTTATGCCTTACAGATTTTATTAGATTTTATGGCATTTCTCAGTTAAATTCTGCATATGTTATGTCAATATTAGTTTTACCTAGTGGTCATAATAGGTACCAGCTTATGGGTTAGCTTGTGGTTCCTCTGAACTATAAGCACCATATGGCTCCTAGGGTGTACTCCCGGGGCATTACAAACTTAGTATCAGAGCCTAAGGTTTTAAAGTGTCCTAGGAAGTCTAAATATCATGTCAAATAGAGTCTTGTGCATGGGTATGAAGCGGGCCACACTTATAGGCAAGAGGCTACAAGGATTTTGGCAAAAGTTTCCCTTATTTTAGTGTTCATGTTGTGTGACTGAGCATGAGCTCATGCTAAAATCCATGTCTAATCTATTCTTTCTTTCATTTAAAGAACATGCCTCCTAAAAAGACAAATATAAGAAGAAACGTAAACTAACTAGCACCTCTGCCTAATTAGGAAGATTCCCTAAATGAGAATGTTTCTCATGCAGAGTTTTGAGCTGCATTCACTACTCTATCCAATTTTGTAGTGGCTTAGAATACTCAGCCAACTGCTGTTCCGGCCAACCCAGTGTCCAATATTTCTGCAGCTAGGATTCAGGACTTCACCCGAATAAATCCTCCTCTATTTTAAGGATCTAAATCTAAAAAATATTTATAGGAATTCCTAGACATGGTCCAGAAGGTAACAGATATTATGGGGGTAACTGCTAGTGAGAGTGCTAAGTTAGTTGCCTATCATTTACAAGATGTGGCTCATACATGGTTCAAACAGTAAAAGGTAGATAGAGGCACAGATGCAGGTCTTATAGAATGGGAAAAGTTTGCTACATCTTTCTTAAATAGATTCTTTTTGTTGGAGCTGAGAGCAGACAAGGTGTTAGAGTTTATTAACTTGAGGTAGGGTAACATGAGTGTGAATGAGTATTATCTCAAGTTTACTCTGTTAGCTAGGTATGCCCTTCATGTGGTAGTTGATAATAGGTCCAAGATGAGTAAGTTTGTGTCTGGTATATTTAATAGTGTTGTCAAGGAGTGTAGGACCACAATGCTGATTAAGGTAATGAATTTGCCTAGGTTGATGGTCCATTCTCAACATATTAAGGAGTAGAATATTTAGAAGAGAGAGAGAACAAGAAGGCTAGAATAAGTAGCTTTAATTTTAGTCAGCCAATGTCAAAAGGTGGTAACCATCCTCAGTTTCGGAAGAAATCTACAGTCCCAGCTCCATATTCAGCTAGTGTCCTAGTACCTAAGTTCAAAAGTAATAATTGGGATAGGGCGCCAGACTCTAAGACACAGGGTAGTATTAATAGTGCTCGTATAAATCCTCTTTTCCAAAAATATGGTAGAAACTATCAGGGTGAGTATAGAGAAGATAGTGATGTATGCTTTAGGTGTGGCAAGCCAGGCCATCAAATTTGGGAGTGTTGGGTAGTTTCTTATAAAGGTAGCGATTTGCACCAACAGGGACAGTCCTATTAGTCATCAGTCCCAGTCGTCTGCCCAACTCTGCAGGGTGCCACTTCTAGTGCTAACAGTGGTCAGCGTCCAAACAAATTATATTCCCTTCAATCTCGACAAGATTAGGAAAATTCTCCTAATGTAGTTTTTGGTATGTTCCAGGTCTTTCATTTGCATATTTATGCTTTATTAGACCCTAGAGTTTCTATTTCTTTTGTAACTCCTTTATATAGCCGTGAACTTTGAAATCAGTCCCAAAATCTTAGCAGACCCTTTTTTAGTGTCTACCTCAGTAGGTTTATCGATTGTAGCCAGACAGCATACAGGAACTGTTCAGTCACAATATCTCAAAAAGTCACTTTAGTTAATCTTGTGGAGTTAGAGATGACGGATTTTAACGTCATTCTCACTATGGATTGGCTCCACTCATGCTATGCTTTAGTTGATTGTAGAAATATAATAGTTTACTTTTAGTTTATGAATGAACCAGTCCTTGAATAGAGGGGTAGTATTATAACTCTTAGGGGTCATCTTGTTTCATACCTTAGAGCGAGAAAAATGATATCCAAGGTATGTATTTATCATCTTATCTGAGTGAAAGACTCTAATTTCAAGACTCCTAATCTTGAGTTAGTTTTAGTAGTAAGGGAATTTCCAGACGTGTTCCCTGAAGATCTCCTCAGAGTTCCTCCTGAGAGAGAAATTGACTTCGGAATTGACCTTCTTCTAGATACTCAGCCTGTCTCTATTCTTCCATATAGAATGGCTCCAGCTGAACACAAAGAATTAAAAGAACAGTTGAAATATCTCTTAGATAAGGGATTTATCAGGCCCAATATTTCACCATATAGCGCATCAGTCCTATTCATTTGTAAGAAAGATAATTCTCTTAGAATGTGTATCGACTACCATTAGTTGTACAAAGTCACAATAAAAAATAAGTATCCACTTTCTAGGATTGATGAGTTGTTCGACCAACTTCGTGGTGCCAGTTATTTCTCTAAGATAGACCTTAGATTCGGCTACCATTAGTTCAGAGTCAGAGAATGTAATATTCCAAAAATAGCTTTAAGAACTCGGTATGGTCACTTTGAGTTTCTAGTCATGTCCTTCGGTCTCATGAATTCTCCAACAACCTTTATTCACTTGATGAATCGAGTGTTCAAGCAGTACTTGGACATGTTTATTAAAGTCTTCATTGATGACATTCTTGTCTACTCCTTTAATGAAAATGATTATGCAGACCACCTCAGAATTGTATTGCAGACTATTAAAGCCCATAAGTTATTTGCTAAATTTAGTAAGTTCAAATTCTGGCTAAGATCAATAGGCTTTCCTTGGCCATATTATTTCTGGTAATGGCATTAGAGTTGATCCTCAAAAGAGTGAGGTGGTAAGAAACTGGCCCAGACCCATCTCTCTATCGGATATCAGGAGTTTCTTGGGTTTGGATGGCTATTACCAATGGTTTGTTGAGGAATTTTCGTTTATTGCTTCCCTCATGTAGAGATTGAATCAGAAGAAAGTTAAGTTTTAGTGGTCAGATTCTTGTAAGAAGCATTTTCATGAGTTGAAGACTCTACTCACTACAACCCCAGTTTTGACATTGCCAGATGGTTCAGATGGGTTTGTTATGTACTGTCATGCTTCCAGAGTTAGGTTGGGATGTGTTTTGATGCAAAAGGGTAAGCTTGTAGCCTATGCCTCTAGACATCTTAAGCTCCATGAAAAGAATTGCGCTACCAATTATCTTGATTTAGCAGTTGTTGTCGTTGTGCCTTAAAAATTTGGAGACACTATTTGTATAGGATGCATATTGATGTGTTCACAGATAACAAAAGCTTGCAGTATATGTTTTCATAGAAGGATTTTAATCTGCACCAAAGGAGATGGTTAGAATTGTTGAAAGATTATGATATGAGTGTGTTGTACTGCCTGGGCAAGGCCAATGTAGTGGCAGATGTCCTAAGTAGATTGTCTATGTGTAGTGTTGCTCATGTTGAGGCCAATAAGAAGTTAGTGCAGGAAATTCATCAGCTTGATAGATTAGGTATTCGTTTGGTTGATTCAGCTGAGGTTAGTATTTGGGTTTAGAATAGTTGAAATCTTCCTTGGTTATTGAAGTGAAAGAAAAGAAAGATAGAGATCCTAGTCTAGTGAAGCTAAAGCAGTCTGTTAGAGATCAGAAAGTGGAGGTTTTCTCCCAAGGGGGAGATGGTTAGGTTTCCATGGTAGACTGTGTGTGTTGTATGTTGATGAGTTGAGGCAGTGAATTCTTATGGAAGCACATGGTGCGCGTTACTCTATTCATCCAGTGTCCATTAAGATGTACCATAATTTATGGTAAAGCTATTGGTGGAGTGGGATGAAAAGAGATACTGTAGAATTTGTAGCTAACTGCCCCACATGTCAGCAGGTTAAGATTAAACATCAGAAGCCAAGTGGGTCTATGTAGGAATTCAGTATTCCCACTTAGAAGTGGGAGGAAGTGAACATGGATTTTGAGACAGGTTTGCCTTGTACTCATCAGTAGAATGATCTGTTTTGGATCATTGTGGATAGAATAACCAAATCAACTTATTTCTTGCTAGTCCATACTTCTTATTCCGCCGAGGGCTATGCCAAGCTTTATCTCAGAGAGTTGGTTAAGTTGAATAGTGTTCCATTAGCTATCATCTCAGATAGAGGTACTCAATTTAACTCTCACTTTTGAATAGCTTTTCAGAAGGATCTTGGTACCCAAGTTCACCTCAGTACGACCTTCAACCCTCAGACAGATAGTCAAGGAGAAAGGACCATTTACACCCTTGAGGATATGTTGAGAGCGTATGTAGTCAACTTTAAGGGTAGTTAGGATGATCACTTGCCTTTGGTTGAGTTGGCATAAAATAACAGCTATCATTCCAGTATTCTAATGGACCCATTTGAGGCTCTATATGGAAGGATATGTAGATCTCCAATTGGTTAGTTTAAAATAGGAGAAACCGCACTAGTAGGGCCTGACTTGGTTTTTGATGCTATAAAGAGAGTTTAGTTGATCCGGGAGAGGCTTAAGATAGCCTAGACCAACAAAAATCTTATGTATATGAGAGAAGGAAAGATCTTTAGTTCAAGATTAATGATTTTGTAAACCTAAAGATCTCTCCTATAAAGGTAGTAAAGAGGATTGGTAAGAAGGTGAAGCTTAGTCCCCGATATGTTGACCCTTATAGGATTTTAAGTCATTTCAGAAAGATGGATTATGAGCTTGAGTTGCCTGTAGACTTAGCATCAGTGCACCAGTATTTCTTAGCTCCTTGTTGAAGAAGTCTATTGGTGACCCAACTGTAGTTGTTCCCTTAGAAAGCATAGACGTTCAAAACAGTCTTTCCTATGAGGAAATTCCAGTCGAAATTCTTGATTAACATATTTGTAGACTAAGGAACAAAGAATTTCCCCTAGTTAAAGTTCTTTGGCGGAATCAGTCCATTGAGGGTACTACTTGGGAAGAAGAAGCAGATATGCGGACCAAGTACCCTCGTCTTTTCTCTGTAAAATCACTCTTATCTTAAGGTAACAATCTCCTTAGAATTTCCCTTTTCCATGCTCAGTTTCAGATGCATATCATTCTCATGTCCATCATTCCTTCATAGTTTCACCTTAGTCATGAATCATGTTTTAGACTCAGTCATGTACTTACATTTTCATCATGTGTACTCAACATGTAACCTCAGTTCTTCAGTATTTTATGACTAATTAGTCTCATTCGAGCATGAATGTTCCCAAAGAGAGATATTGTAATACCTCAAAAATTAAAGCCAAAGCTAGAGTCATATATCAGGCTCATACATAGTACATTATGGTTCTTTGATAGTTTTTCAAGTAATTTTGTTGTATATTAAGGTCTCAAATAACTTCCAGCTGTTAGACGAATCAAAATAATCCTTACTGGTTGAATTTCAGACAAGAATATTGCTTTAGTCAAATTCAAATGAGCATATGTTTTTGTCTACTAAGAATTTTCAATCTCACGACCCACCAAATGGTAGGAAATTGAATTATCTTTCCAACGATACAATGTTTTCCCAAATCAAATACTCGGGTGAGAAGTTATGGCACTTTTAGTGCAAAATAGTAGCCCAATGTGATAAGGCCACATCACGGTGATGTCCATTTTCACATACATACTTTTTCAGTGTGTCACCATGATATGCACCACATTGCGCCAAGGGGTATTTTTGTAGTTGTCACTTTTCAGTAAGGCACCGCAATAGCCATTACGTCATGCCAAAAGTCCAATTGGGAAATGTCCATTTATAGTGGCGCACCATAATAGCACCACGTCACACAGCTGGGCAAAATGGGGTTCGTTAGTTTTCCAGTGGCCCAAAGTGATGTACCGCATCGCGTTGGGTGACAAAATCAGGGTTTTTCCCAATTTCGCAATTTAATTTCCAAAGACCGTCTGATTTTTTTCATAAATTTAAAACCTAAAAGGGCATTTTATGCCCTATTATTCATAAATTAATCTTTAAAAAATTAATTCTCTTTCAAGAACAAACTCTAGCTTTCCAAATTCAAGATCAAATCTCAAGAACTCACCATCAATTCTCAAGAATTCATTGACCCAGGTATGTTAAGTGTTCATCCATGGGTTTCATTCACTCATGGAGCCCAAGTATCCAATTTAAATACAAAGTTATGATCTTTTAAACTTATTATTATTTTAAGTTGTTATTTCAACATGAATCTCCAATAATCTTGATTCCATACCATGCTTACTGATGTTGGCTGTATTTATGCATTTTAGTGTTACTATTCTATCCTTTTTAGCCTTGTTTTGAAGATGATTCTTATACTATATGTGTTGATAAAGATATAAATAAGCATTTATGTGTCCAAATATGTGTTTACAATGTTTAATGGTATTTTCACATGAGTTTTGATTCAATTTGAACATTTAGAGTTCAACTGAGAAAATTAGTGTAACTAGCTTCAGCTAGGTGTTTGTCTAGTCTCTTTTGTTGGGTTCTAATATGTTTTAATAAGTTACTAAGGTTGTTATTATGTATTTATGTGTAAAACAACTTAGTTATAATGTTTAAGGGTCAATTGGATCAAGAAAGGAGTCAAAACAATGAGTTAAAGCTCAATGTGAATTTAGCTTATGCTTAGCTCGTGTTTCTAGTTCAACGTTGAGGATTTCGTGTTGTTTTGAGCTCTAAATTTTTATTTTGAATGCTATAGGATGATTTTTTAATGGATTATCATGATATATGAAGGATTTACTGGAATACCCCAAAAACTCCAAACCAATATTAGAGCCATGTACCAAGCTCATGCACAGTACATCATGGTTCTTTTATAGTTTTATGAGTAGGTTAGATGTATATTAAGGCTTCAAATAACTCCCAGCTATCAGACGAATCAAAACATTCCTTACTAATTGAATTCTTGAGAAGGATATTGGTATAGTCAACTTCAAATGAGCATATCTCTCATTATTCTTGGAATTTTTGAGCTCATGACCTATCAACAGATATATAATTGAATTAGATTTCCAATGATACAGATTTTGCCTATATCTGATATCGGAGCAAAGAGTTATTCCTATTTTACTATAGCATGTCAAGCTAGAAACAGTATGAACACATTCGAGGTAGCTTACCACATTTGTGACACCCTATCACGAAGGTCGTCAGCCATAGGCAGAAACCAGCTCCTAAGTGACGAAATTTGTGGTAGCTTACCACACTTGTGACGCCCTACCATGAAGGTCGTCAGCCTTAGGTAGAAACCAGCTCCTAAGTGACGATATTCGTAGTAGCTTACCACCCTTGTGATTCCCTACCACGAAGGTCGTCATCCTTAGGCAGAAACCAGCTCCTAAGTGATGACATTCGTGGTAGCTTACCACATTTTTGACGCCTTGTCACAAATATCGTCAGCTATGATTTTCAGCAACTGGAAATTTATTTCATAAGGGTATTTTGGTCGTTTCCTTCACCTTCCATGACTTATAACCCTAAAGAGGCGTAAATTTTCCCATTTTTCTTCAGTTAAGGATATTAAAAACCCTAAAGATTAGGGCTTCCATCAAACTCATCTCTCAAAAGCAAGATTCAAGCCTTTTTCCAAGATAATTGAGAATTAAGTTTCCCAAATCCAAGAACTCTCCAGCAAATCATCAAGGTTTCCTTTCTAAGTTATGTGTAGTGCTCATCTATGGATCCAATCCATTCATAGAGCTCAAGAACTATTTTTTAAATATTATTTTGTAAACTTTTTGTGGTGATATGAGTATGTACATGTTGACGATTGTTGTTTAAGTTTCAAGATGATATCTAAGAATGTTTTCATGGAATATATGTGGTGGTTGGCTGAAAATCATGAATTTTGGGTGGTTTGATATAATGTAAGTATGACATCCACCTATGCCTTAGAGAATGCATGTAAGTTGTTTGATAAAATGCCTAGGATGCTAGAAATTCCTATGTACATGATTCCATGCTATGTAAATAACAAGCCCATGTTAGCTATACACTTCGATATGAATTTCCATGCTATTTATGTATTTCATGGTGGTGTCATGAAGCATGTATGATGATGGAGATATAAAATATGTACACGAAATATATCCATGTTTTCCTACCATGTTGAGATGTTTAATAAACCCATGAAGCATGTTATCACCTACTTATGATATTATGAATTGTTGACTCAAATCTTGTGATCAAGTCAGGTCATGTGTGTCAGTTTCCTTCTATCGAGTCCTGGGGGTAGTTGTACCCAAAAAATATAGTTGTGTGCCTAAATCCATGTGATGTTGTCACGATAATCTTAGTCAAGCTATAATCTATAGAACTCAATCAGTCATGTGACTTAGGAAACCTCAAAAATATCATGATCTCAGTTAACTCTCGGATAATAGTACTACTCCGTCAGTCAATGGAAGTCAGTTAATCTGTCCATGTACAGTCAGTTGAATCATGTTTACTCTCTTCAGATGGGAGTAGAAGTTAGCACCGAGTGAACCCAAGGATGGGGACTCACCTACCAGTTTAGGGTGTGATTCTTAACAGTCATCCTTATGTTCCAGAACTAAGTAGCCAGCGTAGGTTGAGAAATCTTAGCCTATAAGATTAGTGTTGATGAGGTGGATTAACCTGTCAGTTTAGGGTCCCACCATTCTCAGTTTGAGTACCTGGCAGATAAGGGTCACTCACAACTGTCCTTACCTGTGGCACGGTATTGACACCCATCCAGTCGGTGCAGAGATTGGACCCCAACTTAGCTGTAATGGTATACATGAAGCATGTCGATTAAACAACTACCTCCCACAGTTTCAGTATCAGTCTCAGTAAAAGAACTCAGACAGTTCTTCAAATATCAGTAAACCAGGACTATTAGATATAGTCAAATTAAGTAATAGCACGGAACTCAGAAAGTTCAACCAGATTCAGGGTTGTTAGATACAGTCATCCATGTTATTCGAACTATGGTTCCAGCCATGTATTAGCGTACAGATTTAGCCATTACGTACTCACGATCTTAGATACTATGTATGTATGTTTGCACTCTTATGTTCATATCAGTCAGTCAGTAGTATTATTCATGCATGTAAACCCTTTGCATTAGCCTACCTCACTCGTATACTCAGTACTCCAGTTGTACTGATGCATTTATGCTATGGTGCTTTCTTTTCATGTTACACCATAGGTTTTAGAGGTACGAGTCCCATACCAGCAGTAGCAGTCGCATTCAGCATACAGAGTTGCAGTGAGTCCTCTTCATTCAAGGACGACATTATTTGATTTAATCATTTATTTCTTCAGTTCAGTTTTACAGAGTTAATTGGAGACATGTTCCTTCAACTCCTTATTTCAGACAGTACTTAGAGGTTTTTGGATTTATGCTCAGATTTAGCTTTTAGATTCAGTTTTCAGTTGTTTTGGGTATTTTTCCCCATATGGATGTTATATTATTTTAGTTGAACCTTATGGCCTATTGTGCATGTTTTCTACATTATTATGTCATGAATTACAGTATACAGGTACAGATATCAGTCATGGGTTAGCTTGTGGTCCCTCAGGGTCATAAGCACCGTGTAGCATTCTGATTCAGAAAATCAGGGCGTAACAAACTTGTTATCAGAGACTAAGGTTCAATAGAGTCCTAGGAAGTCTAAAAGCCACATCTAGTAGAGTCTTGCACATGGGTGTTTTGTGCGCCACATTTATGTACAAAAGGCTGTAAGATATTTTAGGAATAGTTCCCTTTCTTCAGTATTTATGTCGTGCTAGTAAGCATAATTTCAAGTCAGTCTCTCAGTCTAATCCACATCAGCATATTTAGTCGATTTAGAGATGACTGATTTTGATGTCATTCTCGGCATGGATTGGCTTCATTCCTGCTATGCCATAGTCAACTCAAAAACAGGATAGTTCAGTTTTAGTTCCCGAATGATCCCATCCTAGAGTGGAAGGGTAGCACTTCATCTTTCAGGGGTCAGCTTATTTTTTAACATTCGGGCAAGGAAAATGATTTCTAAGGGGGGGTGTATCATATCATGCATGTTAAGGATTCCAATTCTGAATCTCCCAGTATCGAATTAGTCCCAGTGGTTAATGAATATTTAGACGTCTTTCTCGAAGATCTTCCAGGCATTCCTCCCGAAAGGGAAATAGACTTCAGCATAGACCTTCTCCCAGATACTCAGCCTATTTGTTTTCCGCCATACATAATGGCACCAGCAGAACTCAAGGAACTAAAATATCAGTTGAAGGATCTCTTAGATAAGGGATTCATCATGCCCAGTATATCCCCATGGGGTGCTCCAGTCTTATTCGTGCACAAGAAAGACTGTTCTCTCAGAATGTGTATTGATTACCGTCAGCTCAACAAAGTCACAGTCAAGAATAGGTATTCACTGCCTAGGATAGATGAATTGTTTGACCAACTTCAGGGTGCCAGTTATTTCTCAAAGATAAACCTCAAATCAAGCTATCATTAGCTCAGAGTTAGAGAATGTGACATTTCGAAGATAGCTTTTTGTACTCGGTATGGTAACTTTGAATTTCTAGTCATGTCCTTTGGTCTTACCAATTCCCCTGCAACTTTCATAGACTTAATGAACCGAGTGTTCAAGCAGCACTTGTACACATTCGTTATAGTCTTCATAGATGATATTCTGGTCTATTCTCGCACAGAGCGTGATCATTCAGACCATCTCATAATTGTTCTTCAGACTCTTAGGGATCACCAGTTGTTCTCCAAGTTTAGTAAGTGCGGATTTTGGCTACGATCAGTAGAATTCCTTGGCCATATTATTTTCGGTGATGGCATTAGAGTAGATCCTCAGAAAACCTAAGTGGTAAGAAACTAGCCTCGCCCTATCTCTCCATCAGATATTAAGAGTTTCTTGGGTTTGGCTGGCTATTACCGATGGTTTGTGAAGGGATTTTCTTGTATTGCATCTCCTATGTCCAGATTGACTCAGAACAATGTCAAGTTTCAGTGGTCAGAACCTTTTGAGAAGAGTTTTTAGGAGTTAAAGACTCGACTCACCTCAGCTCTAGTTTTAGCACTTCCCGATGGTTCCTATGGATTCGTAGTATATTGTGATGCATCCAGAGTAGGTTTAGGTTGTGTCCTCATGCAGCATGGTAGAGTCATAGCCTACACCTCCAGACAATTAAAGCCCCATGAGAAGAATTATCCTACTTATGACCTTGAGTTAACAGCAGTTTTCTTTGCCTTAAAGATTTGGAGGCATTATCTATACGGTATTCATGTAGACATCTTCACTGATCATAAGAGCCTTTAGTATGTCTTTTCCCAGAAAGATCTCAATATTTATCAGAGAAGGTGGTTAGATCTCTTGAAGGATTATGACATGAGTTTCCTTTATCATCCTGGCAAGGCCAATGTAGTGGCCTATGCACTCAGTAGACTATCCATGGGTAGTGTTTCCCATGTTGAGGATAGTAAGAAGAAATTAGCTCAAGAGATTCATCAGCTTGCCAAACTAGGCATTCACTTAGTCAACTCTTCATAGGGTGGTGTATGTGTTCAGAGTAGTTCAGTGTCATCTCTAGTTTCCGAGGTGAAAGAGAAGCAAGACAGGGATCCTAGCCTTGTCGAGCTAAAAGAGTCAGTTTAGAGTCAGGAAGTAGGGGTTTTCTCCTAAGAGGGAGATGGTGTTCTTCATTGTCAGGGCCGTCTGTGTGTTCCCGGTGTAGATGACTTGAGGAAGCGAATTCCTGCAGAAGAGTATGGTGCGTGATACTCTATTCATCCAGGGGACACTAAGATGCACCGCGACTTACGGGAGATCTATTGGTGGAGTGGGATGAAGAGGGATGTTTCAGAGTTTGTGGCTAAGTGCTCTACATGTCAGAAGGTTAAGATAGAGCATCAAAAACCTAGTGGTTCCATGCAGGAGTTCATTATTCCTACTTGGAAGTGGAAAGAAGTGAACATGGACTTCGTGACGGGTTTGCCTAGAACACGTCATCAGCATGATTCAGTTTGGGTCATTGTAGACAGAATGACCAAGTCAGCTCATTTCCTTCCAGTTCGTACCTCTTACTCAGCCGAGGATTATTCCAAACTCTATATCAGCAGTTGGTCAGATTACACAGTGTTCCACTATCTATCATCTCAGACAGAGGTCCCAGTTCACCTTTCACTTCTGGAAAGCATTCCAAAAGGGTCTTGGTACCCAAGTTCATCTCAGTACAACATTTCATCCTCAGACAGATAGTCAAGCAGAAAGGACCATTCAGACCCTAGAAGATATGCTAAGGGCATGTGAAATTTATTTCAAGGGAAGCTAGGATGACTACTTGCCTTTGAATTGCATACAACAACAGCTATCACTCCAGTATTCAGATGGCTCCATTCGAAGCTTTCTATGGTAGGAGATGTAGATCTCCGGTAGGTTGGTTTGAAGCTAGCAAGACCACAGTCATAGGGCCTGACTTAGTATTCGATGCTTTAGAGAAAGTTCAGTTAATCAGAGAAAGACTCTAGGCTGCTCAGAGCCGACAGAAGTCTTATGCGGATGTTCGTAGAAAGGATCTTGAATTTGAGGTCGATGACTATGTCTATCTCAAGATCTCTCCCATGAAGGGAGTAAAGATATTTGGCAAGAAGAGAAAGCTCGGTCCCCGATATATCAGTCCCTTCAGGATTCTCAGTCACTTCGGCATGGTAGCCTATGAGCTCGAGTTGCCTTCAGATCTAGCCTCAGTTCATCTAGTCTTCCATGTCTCTTGGCTCAAGAAGTGCATAGGTGACCCAGCAGTTGTAGTCCCTATTCAGAGCATTGAAATTCAGAATAGCCTCTCTTATGAAGAGATTCCAGTCGAAATCCTCGACTATCTGACTCGTAGGCTGAGGTACAAAGAAGTCTCTCTAGTCAAGGTTCTTCGACAGAATCAGTCCATGGAGGGAGCTACTAAGGAAGCAGAAGCAGACATGCAAACCAAGTACCCTCGTCTTTTCTCCGCTAATTCAGACTTAGATCAAGATAACCATTTTCCTTAAGCTTATTCAGTTACATGTTCAAAATTCCAGTATAAAATTGGTATTGAGTATCAATGCATAGCTTATCATGCATTCATGAGTTCATCTTATCAGTCATGTATCAGATATGCATGTTCAGTTGGGCTATATTCAGTTTAGAATTCAATTTAATCCTAAAATCATGTGCCAATTGAGCATGATCAGTGTATGCATCGTTTATCTTTTCTCCCCTCTCAAGCAGTCATCATTCAAGGACGAATGTTTCCAAGAGGGAGATATTGTAATACCCCGAAAAAATCCAAACCACTATTAGAGACATGTACTAAGCTCATGCTTAGTACATCATGGTTCTTTTATAGTTTTATGAGTAGGTTAGATGTATATTAAGGCTTCAAATAACTCTCAACTATCAGACGAATCAAAACATTCCTTACCAATTGAATTCTTGAGAAGGACATTGGTATAGTCAACTTTAAATGAGCATATCTCTCATTATACTTGGAATTTTTGAGATCATGACCTATAAACAGATATATAATTGAATTATCTTTTCAACGATACCAATTTCACCTAAATCTGATATTGGAGCAAAGAGTTATTCCTATTTTACTCTAGCATGTCAGGCTGGAAACAGTGTGACGACATTCATGGTAGCTTACCACATTTGTGACGCCCTATCACGAAGGTCGTCAGCCTTAGGTAGAAACCAGCTCCTAACTGATGACATTCGTGGTATCTTACCACACTTGTGATGCCCTACCACGAAGGTCATCAGCATTAGGCAGAAACCAGCTCCTAAGTGACAACATTCGTGGTTGCTTACCACACTTGTGATGCCCTACCACGAAGGTCGTCAGCCTTAGGAAGAAACCATCTCCGAAATAACGACATTCGTGGTAGCTTACCATATTTTTGATGCCTTGTCACAAATATCATCAACTTTGATTTTTCAGCAACTGGTAATTTATTTCATAAGGGTATTTTGGTCTTTTCCTTTACCTTCCACGACTTATAACCCTAATGAGGCATAAATTTTCCCATTTTTCTTCAGTTAAGCATCTTAAAAACCCTTTCTTACGCTCTCAACCATAAGATTAGGGTTTCCATCAAACTCATCTCTCAAAACCAAGATTCAAGCCTTTTTCCAAGATAATTGAGAATTAAGTTTCCCAAATCCAAGAACTCTCCAGCAAATCATCAAGGTTTCCTTTCTAAGGTATGCGTAGTGTTCATCTATGGATCCAATCCGTTCATAGATCTCAAGAATCATGTTTTAAATATTATTTTGTAAACTTTTTGTGGTGATATGATATATACATGTTGACGCTTGTTGTTTAAGTTTCAAGATGATATATAAGAATGTTTTCATGGAATATATGTGGTTGTTGGTTGAAAATCATGAATTTTGGGTGGTTTGATATAATGCAAGTATGAAATCCACCTATGCCTTAGAGAATGAATGTAAGGTGTTTGATAAAATGCCTAGAATGCTAGAAATTCTTATGTACATGATTCCATGCTATCTAAATAACAAGTCCATGTTAGCTATACACTTCAATATGAATTTCCCTGATATTTATGTATTTTATGGTGGTGTCATGAAGCATGTATGATAATGGAGATATACAATATGTACACGAAATATATCCATGTTTTCCTACCATGTTGAGATGTTGAATAAACCCATGAAGCACGCTATCCCCTACTTATGATTTTATGAATTGTGGACTCAAATCTTGTGATCAAGTCAGGCCATGTATGTTAGTTTCCTTCTATCAAGTCCTGGGGGTATTCGTACCCAAAAAACATAGTTGTGTGCCTAGAGCCATGATATGTTGTCACGATAATCTCATTCAAGCTATAATTTATAGAACTCAGTTAGTCATGTGACTCAAGAAACCTCAAAAATCTCATGATCTCAATTAACTCTCAGATAATAGTACTACTCTGTCAGTCAACTAAAGTCAGTTAATCTGTCCATGTACAGTTAGTTGAATCATGTTTAGTCTCTTCAGATGGGAGTAGAAGTTAGCACCGAGTGAAACCAAGGATGGGGACTCACCTATCAGTTTAGGGTGTGATTCTTAGCAGTCATCCTTGTGTTCCATAACTACGTAGCCAGCGTAGGTTGAGACATCTTAGTCTATCAGATTAGGGTTGATAAGGTGTCTTAACCTGTCAGTTTAGGGTCCCACCATTCTCACTTTGAGTACCTACCAGATAAGGGTCACTTACAACTGTCCTTACCAGTGGCGCGGTACTGACACCCCTCCAATCAGGGCAAAGATTGGACCCCATCTTAGCCGTAATGGTATACATGGGGCATGTCGGTTAAACAACTACCTCCCACAATTTCAGTATCAATCTTAGTAAAAGAACTCATACAGTTCTTTAGATATCAGTATACCAGGACTGTTAGATACAGTCAAATTCAGTTATAGCATGGAACTCAGAGAGTTCAACCAGATTCAGGGCTATTAGATACAGTCATCCATGTTATCAGAACTACGGTTCTAGCTATGTATTAACATACAGATTTAGCCATTACGTACTCACGATCTTAGTTACTATGTATGTATGTTTGCACTCTTACATTCATATCATTCAGTCAGTAGTATCATTCATGCATGTAAACCCTTTGCATTAGCCTACCTCACTCGTATACTCAATAATCTAGTTGTAGTGACGCATTTGCCCTATGGTTCTTTCTTTTCATGTTACACCATAGGTTTAGATGCATAAGTCCCAGACCAGTAGTAGCAGTCGCATTCAGCATATAGAGTTGTTGTGAGTCCTCTTCATTCGAGGACGACATTATTTAATTTATTCATTTATTTGTTCAGTTCAATTTTACGGAGTTAGTTGGAGACATGTTCCTTCAACTTCTTATTTCAGAAAGTACTTAGAGGCTTTCGGATTTATGCTCAGATTTAGCTTTCACATTTAGTTTTCAGTTGTTTTGGGTATTTTTTGCCCATATGAATGTTATATTATTTCAGTTGAAACTTATGTCCTATTGTCCATGTTTTCCTCATTATTATGTCATGAATTACAATATACAGGTACAGATATTAGTCATGGGTTAGCTTGTGGTCCCTCAGGGTCATAAGCATCGTGTAGCTTCCAATTCAGAAAATCGTGGCGTTACATTTACAAGTTTCAAATCAAGTGGAAACAACTTAAAAAGGCTCATAACCACAGACGCATAAGACGCAAGCTAGACGAATTTGGACCCCCGATAAGTATGAGGAGTGTATGGACTATAAAGGTAGCCAATGGATGAGTTCAAAACATTACTGGATTCAGTAGAGGCCTAGGTTTTAGACCATATGGCCCGTGTAGCTTATATTGGAGTTTAAGGAGACCCCGTGATGCATTGAAATCGCGAAAAACCACTGGAATTTGATAGATTTTTTGACAATTATAAATTTACGTCTCATCGCATCGCGCCGATGCCCAAAATCGGTGTAATTCTGCCCAGCTGAAGGGGAACAGCGTGGAAATCCAATCCAAGTCTGTTTATGACATGTATACGATAAATATAACATCCCAAACTCTATTTTAATCATCTTAGAACACCCTAGATCACTTGTGACAACATTAGAGGCCACCATAACTTCTTTTTAGGTTTTTATTTCTTTAATTTAGCTTTTTTTTATGGTTTTAATCATTCATACAATTGATTGAATATTGATTATGGCTATGAGTGGCTAAAATCTCCCTTTTCGGGGTTAAAGCCAAGAACATGAGTACTATTATTTTGTATTAAATTCGTTTAATTTTGCTTATCATATTTGGTTGTTTGTTTATTTTTGTTTTAATTATTTTATGGATTGATCACCCATAAAATACATATATTGTCAACCTTTTGATCTCGGGAGAGAGAATAGGGATATAGTACATGGAAATAAACAAATTTGGGTTTTAATTCTTTTATAAAATAAAAAATTAAAGTTAGCATCTAGGACAGGGATGTACTTAGATGCCTTACGTAATTCATACATAGGATGATAGCTTTAATTAACTTAATTGAATTATTACATCCCTGCTCAATTATGTACCTGTAATATCTATATTAGGTAAAAGATTACAGGTTGGGAAACCATGATCATGCAATTAACCCTATAAATCAACAACCAAGATACGCAAGTTAGCGAAGGAAATTCAAAAACTTAGTATGATTGTTCGAAATGCTTTAACCCTGGACTTTTCTCCATTGATTGTCCAAAGAATTTTATTTTACGCATTGTTTATTTAATTTTTAGTTTAAAATTATTCAAAACTCTTCGTGTTTATTTTTTTTCTCTTAATTAGTTAGACTAGAATTAGGGAGGCGGCGAATGCAAGTTCCTGAGAGATTGATACTTGGGCTTCCTTGAAGCCACTATATTACTTGATAAGACCATGTACACTTGCGTTTGCGCTTGGGCGTTGTCAAGTTTTTGGCGCCGTTGCCGGGGACTTGTTATTAGGCAACTATCTTTTTTTTAGTTTTTCTATATTGATTTGTAAATAGCTTTTGTTGAGTTTCTTTTTATTTTTCTTTATTTATATTTTTCTCACACTCTTCTCGAGATATCAGTCTGGGATAGATGGTTTTCGAGTGATGAAAATTCTTTTATTTTTGTGGAGGACACCACTTTATGGCTTATTGTCTAGATTTTTATGAAAGTACGTGGACGGAACCTTCACAATATGATGCGGATAATTTGAGAAAGTCTGAGTACTCAAAAACTGATATTGTGCAAATTATTAAGGAGACACCACTTTCACCATTTCTGCAGTGGCTAAGCAAAGAAATAATGGGGAGGATATTAGCCAATGTGTAGAGCAAACACAAGAATCGCAGCCACTCGATTTTCATCTTGATCTTGAGACTAAAATTTAGATGGTGAATAAAAGTTAGTGTGTAGTAGATTGTGTAAATTATGAAGTAGGATTTGTTGGGCCGCATTCGAAACACTTTTCTACATTATGTTTAGATGATGTCTTCTCTGTGGAGTTATCTAAAATAGTGGAAGAGTGTGAAGATGAGGAAGAAGAATCCTATATTCTTGATTTTACACCAGATTAGAAACATAAAAACACACCTCACTTGAAGGCCGAGTGGTTTGCCATGTATATTCTATTACTCAGTTTATTATTTTTTTGTACCACCACCCTATGAATGAGGCAAAAAGATGGATACAAAATTGGGGGTGAAATTTATATCCTCAAGGTGGAGGAAAAAACATGATTGGGTCATGCCGCGACACTAAATTAGGCGCTTCTTGGGTGGCAACCCAAGGTAAGTAGGTTTTATTTTCAGTTTGTTTGTTTTTATTTCACATAGTTTTTGTTTTCGGTTGAGTCACAGTTTGATGGGAAGTCTGAGTACCATAAACTTGAGCTTGAAGCATGGCAAAGATTGAATATGGGATCCCATAGATCTCCTTTATGTGTGAAGATGCTACTAGCTAGGCCTAGAGGTCTCAGGGAGTATTTCTATCTTTCTACTTTTAAATTCACTTTGGGGAGAAAGTATATTTTTAAGTGTGGGGTGGGGAAATTCCCAAATTTTGGCTCAATTTAAAAAAATTTAGGTTAGGAATGAGTTAGATATTCTTGTTGGTGCTATTTTTTTATTACATGGTGCAAGTGGGTTTGTTGGTAAAAGCATGTTGAATTGAGTGAATTGCTATCTTTAGAGACTCTTAGGCTCAAGTTTGTGACTCTAGTTTTGTGGCTTAAATTTGAATTGATGCTATTGTTGGTTAGGATTTTATGATGATACTATTGAGTTGACCATGTGCCATGCGCGTGTGAGATTTTTGTATATTCCTTGTTACATGTAATGTCTAAAACTTGCCCGGTGTATGTGTAAAGCAAAATAAAGAATGTGAGTTTAGAAAATGATATAAGAATTTCTTTTATAGCCTTGTTTTTACCTTATTTGAGACCTACCCTTGTGCATTATCCTAGTTAAACCCCATTGAGCCTTTAGCTTTTTCTTTAGTAGGTTTATATGTAGCCTAATCCCATCTTTGATAAACCTTAATTTGATCCAAAAAGCTCCTAAATGCTTTAATAAAAAAATTAAATTAGAAAAGAGTTTGAGAATTTAAAAAAGAGAAAGGTGAAATTGATTCCCTAAGATAATAGTTACTGGTGTTTATAATTGATGTGTGGTGGATTGATGTGGTATAAATAATGTTAGAAATATTTCCATGATTGTGAAAAAGAGAGAAAAATTGATTATTGTGATAGTAAACTATGTGTCCACCAAGTGTTTGTGAAAATGCTTAAAAGAGATGGGGCAAAAATAAAAGGTATGGGTGTAAGGAAAAGGTGAAATTGGGCTCTTGGAGATTAGTTTTTAATGAATAATGTAGTGTATTAAAGAGCTTAGAGAGGTTAATCACTATTCCCAAATACTTCCTACCCATCCCTTAGCCTACATTATAACCCAAAAAAGTCCTAATTGATCCTAAGCTTTACATTCCACTATTAGTGTAGCATTACACTAAGGTAAAGCCTATGGTTCATTATGTGTAACTTGTGAATTCTTTATGAGAGTGAGTGTAATTTGATTCCTATACCCATCATGTTATGAATTGCATAATTTTGAGTGATTATGGGTAACTCTCTTGTTGTGCAGGGCACATGTATGATGTCCTTAACTGAATAATATGCATGAGTTTTCCATATATTGGGTCAATTCTTGAGAATTGGATGTTTTGGAGTAGTGTTCTTGATCATTCAATTGTATATAACATGCTTAGTATTGTAAAGTTGTATTCCATGTAGTCATTATAGTGCTAGCTTGAATTTCTTGAATATAGTATAAGTGTGGAGTCTCTTCAACTCATGGTGTTTATAGTTTAGAGTGGTCTGAGGATGAACAAGGTTTCAAATGTGGAATGGTGATGTTGGGTGTATTTATGCATTTTAGCGTTACTATTCTAGCCTTTTTAGCCTTGTTTGGAAGATGATTCTTATACTATATGTGTTGATAAATATAAAAATGATCACTTATGTGTACAAGTAAGTTTTTACAATGTTTAATGGTGTTTTCACATGAGTTTTGATTCAATTTGAACATTTAGAGTTTAACCGAGAAAACTAGTGTAACTAGATTGAGCTAGGTGTTTGTCTAGTCTCTTGTGCAGGGTTCTAATGTGTTTTAACGAGTTACTAAGGTTTTTATTATGTATTTATATGTAAAACAACATATTTATAATGTTCAAGGGTCAATTGGATCAAGAAAGGAGTCAAAACAATGAGTTAAAGCTCAATGAGAATTTAGCCAATGCTTAGCTCGTGTTTCTAGTTCATCATTGAGGATGTTGTATTGTTTTGAGCTCTAAATTATTGTTTTTAATGCTATATGATGCTTGATAAATGGGTTATCATGATATATTAAAGATATACAATCTTTAAATCAAGTGAAAACAACTCAAAAAGGCTCGTAAATGACCACGAAAGCACAAGATGCAAGCTGGACGCAATTTGGACCCCTGAAAAGTATGGGGACCGTGTGGACTGAACAGGGGGCCAATGGATGAGTTCAAAATATTAATGGATTCATAATAGGCCCAATTTTTTAACCATATAGCGTGTGTAGCTTATATTTGATTTTAAGGAGGCCCCAGCCATGACGCGTTGAAATAGCGAACAGCTACTGGAATTTGACAGATATTTTGACAATTGTGAATTTGCATGTCACCGCGTCACGCCGATTCCCAAAATCGGGATAATTCTTCCCAGCTGAAATTAAACAGTGTGGAAACCCAATCCAAGTCGTTTTATGATTTGTATAGGATAAATATAATGTTCCAAACTCTGTTTTGATCATCCTGGGGCATCTTGGAACACCCTAGATCACTTGGGACAACATTAGAGGCCACCACAACTTCTTTTTAGGTTTTTATTTCTTTAATTTATCTTTCTTTTATGGTTTTAATCATTCATACAATTAATTGGATGTTGATTATGGCTATGAGTGACTAAAAACTCCCTTTCCGGGGTTAAAGCAAAGAACACGAGTACGATTGTTTTGAATTACGTTCGTCTAATTTTGCTTATCATATATGGTTGTTTGTTTATTCTTGTTTTAATTATTTTATGGATTGATCACCCATAAAATACATATATTTTCAACCTTTTGATCTCGGGAGAGGGAATAGGGAGATAGAACACGGGAATAAACAAAGTTTTGGTTTTTATTCTTTTATAAAATAAAGAATTAAACTTAGCATCTAGGACAAAGATGTACTTAGATGCCTTACTTGATTCATATGTAGGATGATAGCTTTAATTAACTTAATTGAATTATTACATCCCTGCTCAACGATGTAGTTGTAATATCCGTATTATGTGAAATATTAGAGGTTGGGAAACCATGATCATGCAATTAAACCTACGAATCAACAGCCAAGATAACCAAGTTAAAGAAGGAAATTCAAAAACATAGTATGATTGTTAGAAGTTCTTTAACCCTGGGCTTTTCTCCATTGATTGTCCAAAGAATTTTATTTTATGCATTGTTTATTTTATTTTTAGTTTACAATTATTCAAAACTCTTCGTGTTTGTTTTTTTCCCCCAATTAGTTAGACTAGAATTATATAGGCGGCGAATGCAAGTCCCTGAGAGATCGATACTTGGGCTTCTTGAAGTCACTATATTACTTAATACAACCACGTACACATGCGTGTGCACTTGTGCGCTATCACTTACATGAAATTGTTGTTATTATCAAACCCCGCATGTTTTAATATTGCTATTTTCAAAATTAAATCATGATTAAGTGTTGTTGAGGTTGAAACCATGCGATTACTCCAAGTTTTATACTATTCCCATGTTTAGCCTAAACCATGCATATTAAGTGTATGATGAAATGTCTACAAGAGTGGATTGTTATTAGATGTTTCCATGTTATGTCCTCCAAAATTAAGTACCATTTTATTATTATTGCTATTTAGTGCTGGGGGTTATGAATACCCAAAAACTTAGCTTCTTACCTAGTCTCAGTATCTTAAGAATAGTTTCAGAATATATTATGCGCATTATCAGTTCAGTCAGTCATCAGATATCAGTTAAACTTAGAACAGTTTATAATTCTGAGTCAGTTCAGTTGGGAGTAGGATTTAGCATCGAGCGAATGCAGGGATGGTGGCTTCCCTATCAGACAGTAAGAGTTGTTAGTAGCAGTTCCTATACTCTAGAACTATGTACGTAGCCAACATAAGATATGCGAAGTCACCCATAAGATTAGGCTTGACTATCTTGCAGGAGTCACCGGTCAGTTTAGACTTAACACCCTTCTTCTTTCGAGATAGTACATTAGTATAGTAGATCCACCCAGCCAGCGTTAGTACCCGTGGCATGGTACTGACATCCTTCCAACTGGATTTATAGGTTGGACCCCGATTAGCTCAGATTGGTGCATGTCGGTTAGATGATACCTCCACAGTTTTATCCAGTAATCATTTCAGTAATTAGTTTCAGTTGCTTGACCATAGCATACAGATATCAGTGATTCAGTTATTAGATTTTAAAATTTTAGTATTTACAGATTATATTCAGAACATGTTATATGCTTGGTCATGAATCCTCAGTATTTACAAATTTTATGCATCCTCAGTACCTACAGATTTTATGTATCCTCAGTATTTATAGATTTCATGCACTCTATTTAGTACTTCATGTTGTATGTATATATGTGTGTATATTCAAACAATTATTATTCATGTTCATGAAACCATACATATCAGCCTACCTCATTTAGCATACCAGTATATTCAAAGTGTTGATCGCATACTCTTTTATTGCACTATGATGTATCATATCATAGGTTCAGATGCTCAGTTTTCGGATCACTCACAAAGTTTCCATACTATGAGGCCGTAACAGTGGTGAGTCCTCATATTTTGAGGACCGGATTTATTTAGTTCATATTACTTTATCAGTTTCATCCATTTACATTCAGTCGAAGTTAGTTAAGGGTTTGCCCCATCAGCTCCTTAGTCAGTAAGTAGAGGCTTTTTAGACTATTTTACACAGTTAGTAGTTTCTCTTATTTTAGTTGTCATTGTCAGACATTTTATCAGTATTATGAGTTATTACTTACAGATTTTATCAGATCTATGACTTAAAACCTTATGGCATTCCTCAGTTAAATTATGCTTATGTTATTTCATTATCAGTTTTACTCAGTTCTTATAGCAGGTACCAACTCATAGGTTAGCTTGTGGTTCCTTGGAACTATAAGCACTATGTGGCACCCAGGGTGTACTCTCGTGGAGTTACAGTCCTCTATCCAGAGAAGCTCTTTGTGCTAGTTGTCTACCTCAAGCATAGCTACAACCTCAACCTTGGCATCGAACATGGGCTCCAACAATGTTTGTTGGCTCAACATCCTTGACATCTCAAGATATAATCATCATCGTCGGTACAGAAAAGATTAGAATACAAGTTTAGAATATAGTGTTCGAATAACCCGCAAGATAAGAAATCAAATTGGAGAAGTTTTTCCTAAGGATATATTATAGCCTCTCAATGATAGATACATATGATTATGTAATGACCTATAAGACTCTACAATACATTATACTCTTTTAATTATAAGATCGGTGAGCCTTGTACTAAAATACCAAATTGTCACTACTCTAAAGATGGATCATGATGGCACCTAGCTCCACCCAAACTTGATAGGTAAGCCAAAGAACCTACCAAGAAAAAAAAGTGATAGATGAAGAAACAAGTAAATATGAGGCTTCTAGAAAGAATTCAGGTCATTGTAATTATCATCAAAACTATGAATGAAAATACAAAACATCCCAAAATATTGGTGTCATAAGTGGTGAGCTAACACAACATGGTCAGAAAACTTTAATGCAATAATATGTCTCTAAATATAAGGAAAGATAGTAAACACAACATAAGGTTAAAAAGTTGCCCTAAACTATGGGGTTCCCTGGTATCTCAAATACTATTACGACCCAAACTAGGGTCTGGCCGAGATGGGTATCTCAAGTCCACAGAGGGGCGGAGACCACCCTATTTAAATATTCAAATAGAATACAACACATATATGATAGCAGAAACAAGCAATATAAAATTAAGTAAGATATATAAGTTAAACCAAGACATGATTCTAAGAATTCAACAATTATCACAATCCACAATAATCCACATATCCTCTTAGAAACCAATATCAATATATTTCGGGATATGCACTCGATGATACCCAAAAGAAACTAAATTATAGTCTATGACATAAACTTAACCAAAAAGCAACAGGCCTTCTTAAAGAAGGAGTCACACCACTTCAAGCTTACTCACAATCAATCCAGAAATCACCTACTCAATGTGCAGAAAAAAAAAGTTTCTATATTCCCTGCATCGCATGGGGATACAACGTCCGGAGACAACTAGAAGGCTAAGGGATAACATGTAACTCAGGGAATGGATAAAGTAATACCATGATCAACTTAGTTCTATATCATTCAAAACCAATGCATACAATTATATACATATATATATATAACATGTCGAGATAGAGAACAAGCTTAGCATTAAAGTAAAACATTAGCCTGGATTGTGTAGCTCAAATCATCATTCATATCCATGGGCTATATGGGTCTATATCCCCATGTTATTTGGATCCATATCCCGCCTGCTTGTTTAGTCCTAGTGCCTGTTAGCTGCATGAACCAAAGCAATTTAGGGAATGGCAAAGGCCGTCAAGGATATAACCATTCAAAAATGTATATATGTTTGTAATGGGTGAACTATACAGATCGTCTTAAAGATCAATCCCCACACCGGAAAACATGATTTCAAGTATCAGTCCTAAGGGACCTTCAACTTCACGGCTCAGCTACACAACCTCGTTTTAGCCCAATTAAAATATTTACACATTCTCATTCATTGAACATGATTTTCTATCAGGGCATACCATTGGTATCATCATACTAATTACACTTGCAAGATAATATAATCATGTCATTTCAATTATCATGACATGAGGGAATCCACGACCATACAAGTTCCAATCATTCATCCACATCTGGGAATCTACAACCCCCTAGGTTCAATTTAAAAATCAATTCATGTTTCATTAGCCTTTATGTTATGCAATAGTTCCAAAAGTATTTCAATGCTTATATTCTCATATTTAAAGATAGTTTCATAAGATTGGGTCAAGGCTATACCAGTTACAATATCAAAATCATCAATTTGGGAAAATCTACGACCCATATCCCAATTAACCATCACCATGCACCCTAATTATTTCAAAATCATCAATTCAAACCATGAATGATTCACAAAAGCCATGGGAAAACTATTTAATCAATAATTCTCAAAAATCCTAAACCCATATTAAAAATCAACAATTCAATCACATGGATAACAATTGTAAATACATGTTTTTAACAAAATATGTTTTGGGTAAGAGTAACATACCTTTTTGATGAAAGGAATTTGGATAAAATCTTAAATCCTTAACTTTGAAACTCGAACCCTAGCTTGGAATTGATATGAACAATTGAACTTGTTTCCTATACCCTTGATGAAGAAATTGGGGAGAAATCATTGAGAAGAAACATGAATTTTAAGGCTTCAAAGTTTAATTTTTGGAGAAGAGCCCTTAGTTGGGGTTCTTGAGGATTTGGAGAAGAGGGATTGTGTATTTGGGGTTATGGGATGATGAAATTATGTTAATATTAGTTATATGATATTTAGGAAATGAATGACTAGTTTATCCTCGAAAAACTAAAGAGAAATACCAATTTAAGCATTTCTAGAAATAGGGGTATGCCACGCCAAAATCGCAGAGAACAGAGGTCGTGCCATGTTATTATTGTGCACCCTCACTAATCCCTCACAAAAATGCTCATAAATCTTTGCTAGGGTATTGGATTAAGGTTAAATTGGTGGCGATCGAGAGAGGACTCAATTATATTTAATTTGAAGAGCATTAAGCTCCAAAATTCTATATATTCTAGAAGTTATATTCGTTCAACTTGTGCTCTAAAATTTAATATATTCCATCTATTATACATGGTCAAAGTTGACCCTTGTAGCATCAAATACAAAAATTTGATTGATAACAAAAGTTCTTAACTCATTGTGCTCTAAGTGTTTCCTATGAACACTTTTCACCTTAAAAGCATATTTCACTCTAGGAAAAAGATCAGGACATTCATAGAAATCATGTTTATACACGTAGGAACAAGGGTTTGAATTCTAGCCTTTAAATGTAGTGTGTTACAAATACCAACCTGGATAACATGAAATCAGCTATCGCGAGTCGTACTCAAACAAGGATCAAAACCGAAAAGGCAGAATAGGAATGAGGACGGTCCAATTGTACCTAGTAGATATCATAGGCCAACTGAGCAAAGTAGAAAATAAAAAAAATCAAAAATACTATGAGCACATCACTTGCAAACTCAAAAGTTTCCAAGTTATAGGTCAAACCATGTCCATTAAAAGTTCTTTAATATAAAGACAATAGTGAAAAATCTACATGCAAAATATAGCTAATAAAACTAACTACACAAGAAAAATCCATAAGTAAAATGCCATGATCTAATGTAATTAAATGTAATGACAATGTAACAATGATGAATGTAATCCATTGCATGGATTTTCATATAGATATTTTGAGCGACAGGCTTCAAGACAGGAACATAGGGTGAAGAGTCGTTGTTGTTAATGTGGTAATTGGATGATCAACTGCTTCTTGTGATTATGGAAATGAAGAGGAAAAGGATGTGGAAGTTACTGATACTACAAGCCTTTTTTTGCAATGACATACAAGATTCAGAGATCTACAAGTGAGACTTGCTTAATTGATTGAGCCAAGTGAGAACACCTACAGAGATTTTTTGTTCATCTCTTTTCATTATCTTTTCCATAAGGGTTTGTATATAAAATCATCGACAATTGGGAGAGGGAAAAACCTGTGCTAGGGAAAAGAATTATCAGGCGCAGAATAGAATTGTCATTGATAAATTGAAACTTTAGGTAATTAATTAATTGAGGTATTATGATTTTTTAAAAGTAGAGTAGATAGGGCGTTGAAGGGGAGGTAATTGGTAAAGTTACTGCCTAGGTCACATGAAGCCTTGGAAATAGCCTCAGATAGAAATGCAAGATAAGGATGTGAATAATACACCCTTATGGTGGGATCTTTTCCCAAACCCTATGTATTGCAAGAGCACTGGTGGACCAGTCTCTCCTCTTTTTTAAGAGTAGATATGGTGTAGTTCATACTTTGTAATATTCAGTATAAGGGATCCATGTTTTCACTATATCTTAAGTTCAATCAAATTAAAGATTTTAAATATGAATTTACAATTACGTTTTAAGGTAAATATGAGATATTTATATCATATACTCAATTTATTATGGTTATGAGTTATCAGATATGTTTTTTTTTTCTTTATGGGGGATTCTTTGTTAGTTTGTTGTGATAAACTTCATTTTTAAACTTGTGGATTGCACATGAATTCATATTAACTTATAAAAAAATTCTAAAATGACATAAATATTTATAATAGTAATAAAATATACTCCTATATGTTATTCATAATATTATAATTTGAAGGAAAAAATTATATGTTCAAAATGGTGAATGGTAAGTATATTAGGTTTTATACCAAATTTCACTTAACACTTATGTACAATTTTGTGCAATTTAGATGAAAAAAGTTGAAATGGTAAGTTGTCATACGAAAATTAAAAACAGTTAAGAGCAGTGTTCGTGCATTCGCTTGCAGCATCGCATAATACAATGATAGCGATGTGAGCTCTTATCCTTACGTATTTTTAATACGAGCCAACGTTACTTTCTCATATCTTAATTTCATATGTTAATTAACCTTTCTTGCTAATGTTCAAGGATTAAGAGATTTATAAAGTTTCTCTTTAACCTCTTTGGCAATGTTCATGGATCAAAGATTTTATAAAGTGTTTCTTGAAGGAATCAATTTTCATGAATATAAATAAACAAAATTAGGATGCATACTCATAACCAAGTGAATATGATGATGAATATGATGACAATGAACCAACTCAGTAATGGTAAAATAAGCTCAAATCTTCTCAATATGATTATAGACCATTATATGAGCCCTCCTCGGCAACACTAAATTGAATAGCCATGTAAACATCAATAATATCATCTCAAAACCCCTTTCTTGGGTATTACATCCTGATAAAGGCAAATAAAGTTCAGAAAGGCCTATAATATCTATTTAAGCTCCCGCACGATCAACAAAATAATGATAATTACATTTAACACACAAATGAGGTCTATATATGCCAATAAAACCCTCACTTGGGCATCATCACAATTATACTCATAAGTCAACAACAATATGAAAATAAGCCCCCACAAGGGCACAAGATAAAAATAATGATAATGTTAAGTTTTGATGAATTATTTTACAACTGATCTACATGAATTTACGAAAAGGGATAATTGGACGAAATCCTCATTAATACTCAGAAAGAAAGAAAGCATCTCATAAGATATTCCAAAATATCAAAATGTATTCCACAAAAGGAGGAACATTTACTGCATTCAATGGATTGCATAAATCTTGGGATTCCCGTGTCTCTCTCTTATGTATAGATTGTACTTAGATTATTATTTTAGGCATTACTTATTCTTTGAAATTGAGTATTCCTTATTCATTTTCCTAAGAAGAAAAATCTTTAGGGTTGCCTTCTATATCTAAATTTAGAAGGCTAGTAGTATTCCAATCACTACTATATAAGCATCGGAAGACAAAGGAAGAAATATAATTTTGTCTTAACAACCATCTCTAGTCCTTTACTCTACTTTATTCAAGCAGTGTATTCACTTAAGGTTTACCTTATACTCAAAAAGAGTGGAAAGAAATACATAGTCGGTGAGACATTGTATCAAAGTGTGGAAGAAAGAAACAGAGTGTGAGTCATAGCCAAAAAGCTTAACTCAATCCTTGTACTTTGATTTTTTTCAAAAAGAACTAGTTGAATCCCTTGAAACCAAAGGGGACTTGAATAAGACCTATTAGAGGTCCCAAATAGTATAAAATATCTAGTTTTATTTACATTCAACATTTTATTTTCGGGATTTTTCCTTAGTGCATCAATAGTCGATAATATGTCAAATAAAGTCAACTCTCTAATTTAAAAAAGGATTAATTTAACCCCATCTTACTACTTTTAATTGGTATCATAGCAAGGACTCACAACTATTTGCTTAGCAAAATATAAGAAAAGTTCATGGAATAGAATGTTGTTGGAGCTTTATTTTTGGAAGGACCATCCCAAACTAGACCTCCTTATTTAATAGGAAACACTTCTATCATTGAAAAATAAGGATGGAGACTTTAATAAAGTCTGATGTTGTCAAAGTTTGGAGGGTGATCAAACTTTGTGATCCTTCTTCATGACAAACAACAACAAATATAGGAAGAAACCAAGAAAATGGTGAAACATCCACTGATAGCATCCCGTCCTTGGAGGACTACACTAATGAACAAATAGAGATCATTTCAATCAAATTTAAGGCAAAAAAAAATATGTTATACAATGCAATAGTGGTGAAGAATGTGAGAAGATATCCTGCTGTGAAACTGCCGAACTTGTGGGATAAATTGAAAGTGACATATGAAGGAACTGAGAAGGTCGTACAAACTCTTGTAAGTTTATTAGTCTATGACTTTGAATTTCTTAAGATGAAGTGGCGAATCCATTGAACAAACATTTTCCATATTTATCCAAATTGTTGGAGAACTCAAAGCTACAGGAATAACCTACCCTATAGCAGATTAGATCATCAGGATTCTCGTATGTTTGCCTCCTCAATGGCTTTGTAATGTTGTGGCACTTGAAATCATGGACTTAAATAAAATAACCTATGATGAAGTAAGAGAAGAAATCATAGTTTTTGAAAAGGTTCACCTAAATAAGAAGTATCAATAATAAGATAAAAAGGAGAAAATTCTGGCCTTCAAAGCTACAGATTAGGAAGATGATGATGCCTTAGGAGATAATGAACTTTATCTCATCACAAGGATAATTGTGATAAATTTAAAAATTTGAGAAATCAAAGAAGGGCAAAACCAAATTACTCAAAGGGAAAACAACATATTGCCTTATAGTAGATATGGTCATATTATTTAAGATTGTCTAGAAGCTAGAAGAGGAACCCCCGCCTCCCCCCCCCCCAAAAAAAAAGAAATAAAAAGGCCTTCTTGCTGAGGTGATAAAGAACAATCAGACCATGAAATGATAACATTAAAGACTATTGTTTCATGGGAATTGGCCAATCTAACCAAGTAATAACCAACTCCTATAATGAATTTTCAAAACCACAAAATTTGCTAGACCTTGCTACTACTGATCAAAATAATGCCCATTATGGAAAAAAGGATTTATTAAGAGAATGAAGAGGCCGGGAACTTAAACTTAAAGTTTCTGAAACTGAAAAAGATTATTTTTTTAGAAGAAGTTGAAAATTTATAAATCAAAATTAATAGCTTGCTAAAATTTTCCAGTCACAGTATTGTTAGATCAAATTAGTCGATTAGCACAACTAAGTCAAATGATCAATCTAATAGTGGTATAAATAGTAATAGATATTATAACTTTGAAGGATCTCAACAGCCAACAAACTATAGTAGGTCAGCCAAAGAGAACAATTTCAGTCATACTACCTATCATAATAGTTATTACACTGTGATAAATCTTAAAGGTCAACTAACTTAAGTTGGTCGACTAAGGTACCCAGCCACAGTCACAATACCTATTATACAACCACTGATCAATACAATAATTCTTACTATCACTGTGGAAATCTTGGTCATAAATATTACAATTGCAGATTTTATTCTAGAAATCCTTAATAGATTTGGAGATCCAAAATAGAGTCAAAAAATCCAAGGACTAACCATAAGGGACGCAAGAATACCTGGTACCTAGAAATAAGTAATACATTTTTTTGCAGGAACTCCACTCAAAGTCTAAAGAAAAATGGTATCTTGACAGTGGATGTTCAAATCACATGACTGAAAGAAAATATTTATTTGAAATAGTAACTGATTTTGATGTAGGTGACATCAGCTTTGGAGATAATCCCAAAGTAGAATAATAGGTATGTGTACCATATCCTTTAATAATTCGTGTGATATTACTAACATATATTTGGTCAGAAACTTGAAGTATAACATGTTTTGTATTAGTCAATTATGTGATGTTGGATTAGAGGTATGGTTCCAAAATAATAGTGTAACATTGAAAAACAAGGAAGACAGATCATTTGATGGAAACAGACACAAAAATGTTTAAGTTCTAGATTCCATCAAAATAACAAAAGGGCATACATGTCTTGCCTCTATCTCAGAGGATCCCTTGATTTGGCATGAAAACTTGGTAATGCCAGCATGAGGCATATTGAAAAATTAGTCAAGCATGAACTTGTGACTGGTCTTCAAAATATTGATTTAAAAAAGACTCACATCTGTGATGCCTGTCAACTCAGTTAGCATAGTAGAAATATTTTCCTGTTAAAGATATTTTATCTACAACTAAACCTTTGCAGCTACTTCATATGGATTTATTTGGTCCTACTAGTACTACTAACATTGGTGGTAAAATGTATTCTTTTATGATTATTGATAATTATTCTCTATTTACATGGTGTGAATGATAGATTAGAGGTGTGGAGATAAACTCTTGAGTCTAAAGGGTTCAAGTTGAGTAGGAGCAAGACAGAGTATTTGAAATGTAAGTTTAATGACGTGAGGCTGGAGAATGAGGTGGTAGTGAAGTTGGAATCACAGGTGATATGTAAGAGGGATATTTTCAAGTATCTCGGGGCCGTGATTCAGGGTAACGGTGAGATTGACGAGGATGTCTCGCACCGTATTGGGGCGGGATGGATGAAGTGAAAGCTCACTTCGGGGGTGTTGTGTGATAAGAAGGTGCCGCCCAATCTTAAAGTAAAATTCTACAGGTTGGAAGTCCGGCCGGCCATATTGTATGGAGCGGAGTGTTGTCCAGTTAAGAACTCTCACATTTAAAAAATGAAGGTGACAGAAATGCGGATGTTGTGTTGGATGTGTGGGCTGACTAAGGGGGATAGAGTTTGGAATGAGACTATCAGAGAGAAGGTTGGTGTGACTCCAGTGGAGAATAAGATGTGGGAAGTCCGATTGAGATGGTTCGGACACGTGATGAGGAGAGGCATAGATTTCTCGGTTCATACGTGTGAGAGGCTAGCTTTGGATGGTTTTAGGCGAGGTAGGGGTAGGCCGAAGAAGTACTGGGGAGAGGTGATTAGGCAGGACATGGAGTAGTTACAGCTCACTGGGGACATGACCCTAGATAGGAAGATCTGGAGGAACCGAATTAGGGCAGAAGGCTAGGGTCAGTTTGGGTCGCTAGTGTAGGAAATTACTTGGTGGGGGTATTATTCTTGTTATGATACCTTGTTTCATGCTTTATTACGAATCTGTTTACTTTTCTCTGTTTTCTATTACTTGTGGGTGTCGTATTTATGTTATGCCATCTTGTTCCATTCTTTACTATGTATTTGTGTAGTATTCCGTGTCTCGAGCTGGGGGTCTATTGGAAACAGCCTTTCTATTTCTTTAGAGGTAGAGGTATGGACTGCGTACATCTTATCCTCCCCTGACCTCACTATGTGGGAATACACTGGGTCTGTTGTTGTTGTATTCTCGATTTACATGGGTTATTATCACGACCCAAACCGACGCCCTGGCCATGATGAGCATCCCAAACCATTTAGGGCTCGGGCACCCTTCTATATCTAGTAATCATGCACAATATTCACAATCATATAAGAGTAATATGTAAATAAGCAAATGGAATCATGGTCATTCTCTGAGCTCAATTTAACAACACGGAAGAAAATCAATAGGTGTCTAGACAACATCCATCTCAGTCTATGAAATCTCTAATTCATCAAAATATAATAACTTATCTAAAACTGGGACAAGGCCCCAGTCGAACACAAAAACTAAAATGCAAAACAACACTCTAACGATGGCTTTCCAAAATAAAGAAGGCACACCAACTACATATTTTGGTCTGATGATTCTACGGTTTGAAGGGTCCACTGGACTAAGCCTCAGATCTTGAAATATAGGGGGTCAATAAAAATGTACTGGTACGCAGAGCAATCCAAAATAAAGCATTTTTATACAAAATAAGTGAGAGCAGTTTGTAAACAATTTATATATGATATATGAAAAATACATGGTCATATTTAAAAGACTTTAAACAATAATTTGAAATCCATGACTCAGTTTTTATCTTACTTCTGAGCTAGGAGGTATACCCTACAACTCTACAATTGCACGGACTATATGGAATCTTTCCTTAACTCGGCAGCCAAGCCCCCAACCAAAATTTACCGCAAGGATTGGAGTCTCTATCTCTAAAACGCTAAAGGGAACTAGGCCAGTATATGGTCCCTCTTGGGGACATAATAAACCCATATCGGTGAAACAAGATTTTGGGCTAGGAGTTATTTGAACTAAAGCCTTCTTCAGGCAACCACCTAACTCTCTTTAAGCCCATTTTTAGATTTGTAAGACATGATTCTCTAAAATCAAAAACTGAAACTCTTACTCTGTTATGGCATTAATTTAAATGGTATCGTCATACCAATTACTTGTAAATCATATCTCTAAGCGATAAAATATTATGGGATAGTCTCTTCATTTAAAACACAAGGATTGGACAACCATATCATTCAAACAGTTCAAAAAGATTCGTACTTCAAACTTATGCAAAAATATGCGAGGACTCTCTCTTTTAAACATTTCAACAAACATGTGATGGTCATATATATTGTGACAACTATGTAATTCTTTAGTTATACATCTTCGATATTTATCAACATGTAAAACCCTCTCTCTTCAATTCATAATCAAAACAAAGTCCTAAACAATAGTAAACACCTTTGAACATACTTCTCAATATGAAGTTGAAATAATTCATAATATATGAACATAAGGGAATTTATAACAAGAGAGGGATTACAAATGTTCATTCTCTCAATTCAAGTTTCAAAATACCAAATCATATGCATACATATATATATATACATATAAATGATAATTTAATTTAAAGGGAAGGCCTCAAGACCAAAACTTTATTAGCAAGAAAGATTCACAATGCATAATTGTCGTTGAAACTTCAATACCATTTTGTAAATTCATGATTTCTCAACATGTAAATGTTATTGAAACAATTTCATCATGCCCATGTAGTTTAGGAAAACCCCAAGTACCTTAGATTACAAGGTTTAAAGTGCAGAACTTGAATCTTGATTTGTTCCTTGGAAATGTTGGACTTAACGATTAATTTTTCTTGATTTTCTTGTTCTTGGAGGAAACCCTAGTTTTATCTTATTTTTTAGAGTAAAAAGAGGATTTTGACGTTATATAAATGACAATGATTGACTAATAACATTTAGAATATAATTTAATTAGTTTGAGAAGTTTCTGGGGAGGAAAAGTACCAAAATAGCTCGTTAAAAATGCATTTTTTGCGTGATTCATCCTTAACTAACGGTTTGGTTGATGAACCGTCAGTCTGGTGAAGGACCATCACTCCAACCTTCAGTTCTTCACCTTTAAAAGAGCTTACTGCTTAAGGCTTGACGGGAAACTTGATGGGCCATCGTTGGCTTGATGGTTCGTTAGTCTGGACATCGCACCTTGTTAGACTGATACCTCTCATTAAAATAGGCATAAATTTTTACCCCGATATCGGATGAAGGAAAACTAGTGGAGTTAGAAAGAGGACTCAAAGACCTTTCATTTAATATATAGTAGGCCCCATAATTATTAATATACTAAAAGTTATGGTCGATGGAAGTTGACTCAAGTTTAGACACTCATTAAAACTCAATCGATAGAAAAGCTTTCAACTCGTCTTTGAGTTAAGGGACCTCTATGATCTCAATTCATGCACAATTAGATTCCCACACTACATAATTGATTAAAACACTAAATTTCATAGGATTTATTTGCCTTTGGAACTATTACGTGTAGGAATGATAATTTACATTCTAGACCAAAATGCAGGTTGTTACATTATCCCCCCTTGGGATCACTCATCCCTGAATGATGACTCGGGAGACAACAAGCACGTTTTCAAGAACTAAATGGAAAAATATGAGTAGTATAGGATTTTTACCTGTTAAATCATCATCCATGGCTTTGAAAAGAGTTGGATACCTCTCATGCATATCATCTTCTGACTCCTAAGTATCTTCCTCGGCTTTTTGATTCCTTCACATCACCTTAACCAAAACTATTTCCATGCTCCTCAACGTCCAAACTTGGTGATCCAAAATGGCAACGGGTTATTCTTTATATGACAAGGAGTCTTTCACATTGATATCCTCTACAGGTAATACTAGGGAATGATCTCCAATGCATTTCTTCAACATGGACACATGAAATACTGGATGAACAGAAGCTAGGCTTGCGGGGAAATCTAAATCATGGCAAACCCACAAATCTTCTTTAAAATCTGATACGGTCCAATATAATGAGGACTAAGCTTCCTTTTTCTTCCTAAATGTTTGACTCCCTTCATAGGGGAGACTTTGAGAAACACCCACTCACCAACCTCAAATTCTAACTCCCTTCTCCTAACATTTGCATAGAATTTCTGACAACTATAAGCTGTCTTAAGTCGCTCTCTAATGATCTTACCCTTCTCCATTGCTTGATGAACAAGATTAGGCCCGAACAATCGAGTTTAACCTACTTTATACCACCCAATTAGTGATCTATATCTCCTCTCATAAAGTGCTTCAAAAGGAGCCATCTGAATACTGGCTTGATAACTATTATTGTATGCGAACTCTATCAATGGCAAATGATCTACCCAACTACCTTTAAAGTTAATTACGTAGGCTCTTAACATATCCTCAAAGGTCTAAACGATGCGTTCAACTTGCCATCAATCTGAGAGTGGAAGGCAGTGCTCAGGTTTACTTGGGTACCTAAAAACCACCAAAAATACAAAGAAATTGTGTACCTCAATTAGATAAATGGATATCGGTGCCCTATGAAAATGAATTATTTCTTTAATGTACAGCTTGACATAATCGTCTCCCAAGTAGTTATTACTTACAAGCAGAAAATGAGCTGACTTGGTCATCTAGTCTACGACACCCAAATAGAATCATATTTGTTTGGGACCTTGGAAGCCCCGTGATGAAATCCATATTGGTCATCTCCCACTTCCACATAGGCAAGGCTATCTCTTGAGAAGTACCATCTGGTCTCAAATGTTCCACTTTGACTTGTTGACAATTTAAACACTTAGAAAAAAATAAGCGACATAATGTTTCATATTATTCCACTAATAAATTGTCTTAAGATCATTATACATTTTTGTAGAGCATAGGTGAACAACATACCTCAAAGTGTGAGCCTCGTCAAGAATTCTTTCCCACAATCTATCCGTATTTGGCATACACAGCCTACCCTGATACCTTAAAATCCCATCATCTATAATTTCAAAAGTCATCACCTTCTGTTGACCAACATCTTTCTTAATCTGCATAAAGATGGGGTCTTCAACCTATTTTTCCTTAACTTCAGCACATAGGGAAGATTTAGCTATCTCATGAACAATTACTCCTCCATCTTGGGAATCCAAAAGTTGAACCCCTATATTTGCAAACCGGTGAATATATTTCACCATCTCTCTTTTACCTTTCTCAAGATAAGAAAGAGTACCTATTGACAACCTGTTAATGGAATCAACTACTACATTTGCCCTGCCCGGATGATAGTGCAGGCACATATCATAGTCCTTCCACAATTCTAGCCACCGTCTCTGCCTGAGATTAAGTTCTTTCTCTGAGAAAACATACTGTAAAATTTTGTGGTCAGTAAATATATAGACATGTACACCATATAAATAATGGCACCATATCTTAAGTGCGAACACCACTACTGCCAACTCCAAGTCATGGGAGGGGTAATTTCGCTCGTGCACCTTTAACTGCCTAGATACATAATCTACCACCTTACCATGCTGCGTAAGTACCATCTAAGTCCCACTCAGGATGCATCACAGTAGATAACAAAACCCTATGTACCTTCGGGAAGAGTCAAAATAGGCGTAGTAGTCAACTTGTCCTTCAATTTCATAAAACTATTCTCACAGGAGTCAGACCACACAAAATTTACCTTTTTCTGTGTCAACCTAGTAAGTGGAGGATCTATGGAAGAAAAACTTTATACGAACCTTTTGTAATACCCTGCCAAACCCAAGAAGCTCCGAATATCGGTTGGAGTCGTGGGTCTAGGCCATTTTCTCACTACCTCAATCTTTTGGGGATCACCTTAATTCCCCCACTAGACACGATATGCCCTGTGAAAGCAATATCACTAAGCTAGAATTCACACTTGAAAAATTTTGCATACAAATTATGATCTTTGAGGGTCTGAAGGATAGTTCGGAGATGACTGGCATGATCCTCCTCATTCTTAGAGTAAACCAAAATCTCGTCAATAAAGACTATGAAAAACAGATCTAGAAACTGATGGAATACCCTATTCATTAGGTCCGTGAGACCTGCAGGGGCGTTAGTCAATCCGAAGGACATGACTAAGAATTCATAATGGGATAACTATCAAAAGCAACCTACAAAAATATGACTAGTACTATGACAGACACCAACAAGCCTATATATATCTATGAACAACAAGACATCACACCAATAACAATGTGATACAACAAAATTTAAATAAATATTGTATTTAAACCGACAATAGTTAATTAACAAGACCATCCAAATAAGGTCATGTTAGGGTGAGAAGAATTAAATACAAGTATGGTAACACAAAAGTGCCAGGAACTCAGGGTGGAAGCTCAATAATACGAATAAGATCATGTAAGTGTAATATACCATAATAATCAAATTATAGTTGAAAATATAAAAATTAAAGAAAATAAAATAATCTTTTTCTTGGCTGAGACGTGGATATCTCGCTCTCTTTAAGGAGATTCTGCGGCATAATTTACACCGATCCAGCAATATATTTCTTGGATTTTCCCCTCCAGGATACAACATCCCATCAACGATGTACAACTCAAGCAACTCCGAATTAGTTGAAGAGTCCAAAGCTCCACCATAAGAGCACATTTCTTCAACATGTAAAAACTTTCTTTGTATAATGAATATAGTTAAAGACTTAGAATATTTTCTATGTCTCAACTCTCTTTTTCACTTATCATCTTTTCTTTATCTCTCACAATGCACTACCACTCATCTCTTTTCTTCTTACACCACAACAAAGGAAGAAACACCACTATTTATATGTAAGAAATTCATCCTTGTATTGAATAGAAAGAATATGGTGTAGTAAAGTGATAAATGAATAGTCTATTGGTTACAAATATTATAAGAGTTACAAGAGTAATGAGGTAGACTAATGGTGCATGTTACAAGAACTAAATGTCACATCCTAGCATAAAATAATGAGTGAAATAAAGTGCTAGTGGCTATAAGAGCTACACAAAGTAAATACACACTTTTAATAATATTTCACTATAATATGCATCGGAGAAATGCAACCAGCAACAACGCACTTTGTCATTTGATATAATGCACTTTAATATAATTAAAATATTAAAATGCACTGACAAATTAAATACTTCCTATGACTATCATGATACAATCCATGCATACTATATCCATGCATAATACTTTCTCTATCCAAATTATCTCAGATATAACCTTTGAAGCTAACTCATCCACTTCCTGACCAACTTACCTTACATGTTGTTATCCTTCTTAATATAGATATTTTTCCTTTGTTGTATGGTATATCTTGATCAATATATAGAAAAAAATAACAACCATAGTAACACTACTAATCATTAATCAAGCAAGTTATGAAACTATCAATTGTGTTGCAGAATTAAACCTCCTGACCTAGAGAAAAAAAGGAATCATAATTCCAAGTCGATAGCCTCTAATGGGTTCAATTGAATCCACTATGGCCTATAGTCCAGTTTATTTTAATACTCAGCCAAATTTGCAATTATCTTTGACGGATGTGAATATACTTGATACTTTGACATTAAATGTAAAACACGCATATTTATAATTATGCACCTGGATCTGAAATTATATGTTTATCATATAGGATTTATTATAGATTGTTGTCTACTTTAAATCTTTGATGTAAGTTATACGATACATCAGATTAGACTATATTAGTCGAAACTAATTTTGCAAGGTCTAAGGTCACTACTAAAAGACCTATTAAATAGGATGAAATTAATTTTCCCACTATATAGACCTTAAATTCTATTGTATCTCTGAGTGAGGTTACAAATGACCTTAAAAATAGTGACCTTTTTCATGTTACACAGGATCCGAATGGGCAGATATGTATTCATTTGATGATAAGTCTATTGTTTATAATAGAAATTCATTTTCTATGCCTAAATTATTATCTGTTATGCATCAGATTTCTCCTGTAGAACTGTCATATGGTCCAGCTAGAAGTCATGATGCCTCTTTGCATACAATTGATTCTACTCCTATAAGATTTGTAGAAAAAATTAAGATCAATCCTCGAACAAATATTGTTCAAGATAATGATAATATCTTTGATAGAGATATACCTACTACTTCTGAAATGAACTTTGATCCAAAAAATATTTGATGATTCCATACCAAATTAGTTTTAGTCTTGGATCTCAGACTAGGAATTATGTTAAAACAGAATTTTTTAATAAAAAATGAAATTAGTTTAGAATTTGGTTTATTGAGACTTATAGTCCAGATGAATTGCATAATATTTCTTAAAAATTCTATGAATTTTGTGCCTTGCATAATCAAATTATGAATTTTGTTCCTTGGTTTATGACCACTTATTTACCTTTATACATAAAGGTTTTAGAACGATCTTATAAAAATATAAGCGATAATATTGTTAAAGCAATTTACCCGCCATAGGCACCTTTTATTTTACCTAATAATACAGGTATCACTTTCTCTGCTTTTCAGAAATTCATTAATAATAAAGTTGCAAAAGTGAGCATCACCAGAATTAATAATCTGATTTCTCAAAATAATTATTTTCTCTTATATGTTAAAATCTTATGAAAACATATCAGTTCTTTTGATAAAAAAAACTTGATGAATTAACAAATTTGGTTTAAAATCTGAGTACTAGTTCAAAATCAGCTGATATTGCCTCCTCTTAAGGAAGTAAGTCAGAAGATTTAACAACTAATACTAGTATTCAAAAGCCTCCTGATATTCAGGGATTTCAAATCAGTTCACCTTTTAAGGATTTGAAGAGCTTCTTAATAAAAAGTTTTCTGGTTTGAATATTAAACCTATTGATTTATCAAATGATTTTGCTGATCAATTAGAAGCAACCTCTGGTATGAAAAATCAAACTAAATTAGAGCTTAATAAGCTAAGAGGATGATTAGAAAACAATCGGGTAAAAATTTCAAATATGTTGATTTACCCCTATGAAAACTTATTACTATCTAAGACCGACTCCTCAAGATGTTCTAATAGAGGAAAGGGACTAGAGTCAGACTAATATGTCTTATAGTGGTTCTGATATATATGAATAGAATATAGATAGCCTAACTGATAGGCAATTAACTATTCTTGTGCACCGCATAATGATGTATTCAACAGTGTACAGTGCGACTGGTGAAAGGAACACAGATAAAATTATTTGTGAAATAATAATTGTTGGTTTTACTGGCCAACTTCGTGGCTGGTGGGATAATTTTCTAACTACTAAACAAAAGTTTGTTGTTGTTAATGCAAGAGCTATTGAGGCAGAGGTTGATAATCTAGGTATAACCCTACCAGTAAATAGGGAAAATGTTGTTTATACTCTCGTTCTTACTATTTTAGAACATTTTAATGATAGGTTCACCAATCAGTATGAAACTGTCTGAACGCTCCTAAACAGTCTTAGATGTAAAACTCTAGGAGAATTTAGGTGGTATAAAGACACCTTTATGAGTTGGGTTATGGAATTACCCAAAAATAGATGTGCTTATTGGAAGACTAATTTTATAGATGGACTTCCTCCATTATTTGCTGAAAGGGTAACAAAGGCTCTTAAAGGTTCTTACGGTGAAATTCCATAGGACAAATATACCTATGGTAAATTGATAGGAGTTTGCACACAAAAAGAATTGAATTTGTGCAATGAATTAAAGCTATCTAGACAACTTAAGATTGATAAGCTAAAATAGCAATCTCATTTAGGAGATTTTTGGACTCAGTTTGGTGTACCCAAATCATCCTTTTCTAAGAAAAAGAATTATAGATATTCTAAGGATGAAAAATCTTATAGGAAGAGAAGATCTAGATATAGATCCAAGGAAGAGTGTAAATCTAGGAAAGCTTATCTCAAATCTACCAGATTTACAAAAAATAAATCTAAGCGAATCTTGCTAAAATTAAGTGTTACAAATGTGGTAAATTTGGGCAGATTTTTCCTAACTGTAAACTTGAAAAGATGAATTCTTTAGAACTTAAAGAAGACCTTTATGATAAAGTTTCTGGATTGTTATACACTTCAGGATCAGAATCTGATTATAATTCTGAATCTGAATCAGACAATGAAGTTGATTTGCTTAATTTATCTGATCGTGATAAAAATGTTGATACGATTTGTTCTGATTGTAAAGGACATACCTGTCTTGTGATGATGAATTTTATAAATTGCAATCCAAATTTGAAGATTTAAATATAAAAATCATTACATCTGATAATGTTTTGGAACTCTTAAAAGAAGTTTCGGATGAAAAACTACGTGAAAAAATTATTAATTTTTCTACTAGTTCTAAACCTAGTACGTCTAAAACTGCTAATAGCAATTTTCTTGAACCAGTGAAAAATTCTAATTATTTTTGTAACGCCCTGAATCTAGTACTCAAAACTCTATACGGTGCTCATAATCCTGAAGGACCACAAGCTAACCCATGACTGATATCTATAACTGAGCCCTAAATAATAATGATAATATCATAAATGTGGAAACATGAACTACAAGGCCATAAGGTTCAATACTGATACATAACAAAGAATATGGTATAACAATACAAAAATAATTGAAATAACTATCTGAACATGTTGTAGTCTGAAAGCCTCTAAAACTAAATTGTCTAAATAAGGAATTGATGGGACAATCGTGTTGAACCTCAAAAGTTTTGTCTCTAGAAGCCTACACAAATGTTGACCAATGCGATTGGAGATGTGGCACGCCATGATCGCATTGGTCCACTATTTTAGGACTCCGAACATGATCTAAACGTGTTCCAAAAAATTCAAAACTTATCCGGAAACACCTATTGACCTTCCTGATCATGAATTAATAAAAATACGGACTATTAAAGGATGCTAAGGTGGTGAAATAATATTGCCAACTTTCAAAGGCCAATAATAGGCTAAGTCTAGGAACCTAGCCAGAATTTTCTAGGTCTGGGACCCCTTGACAAGCTTAAAGGACTGAATTAAGCTTTAGGATTTTATGAGGTCTTACAATATCTCCCCCTTAAGAACATGCATCCTCGAATAAGACTGACTGAGAGGGGAGAAAATATAAACTGACGTGCATACTAAACATGAACAACTGGAACATGATTCCATGACTGACATGATCGATAAACTGAATGTATCATACTGAACATGCATATGTGATGCATAGTTAACTGGTACATGAATGTATGACTGAATATGCAATGGTAATTGATACCAAGTTTATCATGAAAATCTTAGCATGAAACTGGATAAATTCAAGAGAGACTGTTTCCTTAAATTAAAAATGCTAATGATCCTGAAATTAATTACTAGATATGCACGAGCAGAAACACGTGAACGTAACTGAGTCTGGAACGTGATACATAAGCTGGATATCATGATCTGAACTGAATACCTTGAATACGTGGCTTACAGTTAAGGTCGAAGTTTGAGGGTCAACTTATAAGTACCCCCTTACTCCAAACTGGATTCATTACGAGAAGAGATAATGTTATGTTTTATGTCATGAGAGTTTGGGGAATTATAGTGTATCTCCCCCTTGAGGAAAACTAGGGTGATGCACAAGGCACCTATGAACTGAATCGTGGCTAGACATCCGGGATCTGAAGCTAAGACAAAGTGATTAGACCTTACGCAATGCAACTGAGACTACTAAAAAGATTTACGTGGGTGCTGAGCACGAATGCATAAATATATACTAACTTTATCTGATTAAGTGAATAACTTATATCTAAATATTGGGCGTGTAAGACTAAACTGTACTTAGTTTGGATAGATGGACTGAGACTATAGGGTATTATACATAGGAGGTAATGACTGACTAGGCAACATGAGGTAACTGAGCATGAGTAAGGGAAAAATGTATTACCTTAGGAACACAAGACCAGGCGTTTAATCATAATTCAAAAACATTCTGTAAACTGAGGTACTGTAATACTAATAACTGAGTAACTGATGGCTATATGCTATGGTCGAGTAATCTTGAAACTAGACTGAGTTTCTGATCTGACTACTGGACTAGGACTAGACTGAGATTATATCTAAGACGGTAATTGAGACTGTAGCCGTAACTAAGATTGTAACTGAGACTGAATGCTGGTTTTTTATAACTTAGGGTTAGAATGGTACGGGAGTACTAAATTCTGATGGCTAAGTAACTGATAGTTGAAATCCATGGTTTTATAGGACTATGTGAGTCATTTACTAAATATTAATTACTGAACTAACACTGTAACTGAAGCCTGCGGGATGGAACATTAACACTACAGATTCACCGATGAATCTAAACTGAGGGTATACGCAGTATAATTGTTTTTGACTGAACAGTAGGAGTGAAGTCATGAATCGTGTGGGCTAAGCATACTGTAAAACATGACATGAGTGCATGAGTCATGAGCTGCACGAACTGGGTTTGGAATTTTAGAATTCGTGGAACATGATCTGCAACATTGGACGAACTTGGACTCCTCATATAAGAAACTTGAAAAACATATTATTCTATGAAAAGCGCATGGATATAAGTTGTATTCGTGTGACTGAAATGGAAAGTATGCATAAGTATGTGATGGTTGAAGTACAAAACTTTGCACTGAGATAGGAATGGGTCGAGAATCATCTTTTCTTATGGATTTCCTACACATACTGGTATTACTACTGGAACCTGAAGGCCTGACTTTCAAAGATTTCATAACCGGACAGTTCTTGTACACCTGTCAGGCTGTGTTAGACTGACTTACTAGGGTGGGGACTGGAAAAAGGTCTTGTTAATATTTGGTCTGACCTTAAAGTTGACTGTTATGCAAAGAGTTACAAAAGAAAAAAGAAGCTCCTAAATTTGAAGAAATGTGAACATGTAAATGAGGGATCTGTACCATACCAGTGGCTGCATCAGGAGGACTTTTCTGATCCTGTCAGGACTAAAATGCATAGAGTTTGTTTGGTCGTTGCCAACTGATAGCACTGGAATTGGCACCCTGCTGATTCGGGGGACCAAACTGAGTTGAAGGATGATCGTGCTTACTTTTAGGGCAAGGCCTAGGAAAATCTCGAACCTTGTGACCTGTCTCGCCACATCTGAAACACACTTCACTATCGGCTCTACATATACCCTAATGATGCTTACCACGCTCTTCACAAAGTGGATGAGTAAAAACTCTGCTCTCATTACCCTGGGCCTTAGAGCTTGGTGCCCCATATCTACGGTTATTTTTTAACTTTGGTACTGGTGCACTAGCTGAACATGGAACTGGGGCTGAAAAATTCCATCTATGCTAAGAATGGTTACCACCCTGCGACCCTGGCTGAGAAAAACTATAACTACCAGTTCTGGCCCTCTTATTTTTCCTCTCCTTCTTTTTAATTTTCTGCTTCTCAATCTTTCTAGCATGGACCATAAGCCTAGATATATCCATCTCCTTAATCATCATCGCAGTCCTGTACTCCTTAACCACTCTACCCGATATCCTAGACACAAACTTATTCATTCTAGATCTACTGTGTGCTACTACATGAGGAGCGTATCTGGCTAACTGAGCAAACCTTGAGGGAGTTTTCTTTTTCGCTCATGCTACCTTGTCTGAGGTTGATGAATTCTAATACTTTGGCTTCTTTCTACTCTAGGGAAAAGAATTTACCTAAGAAAGACGTAGCAAACTCTTCCCATTTTATGAGCTATGTATTTGCACCCCTGTCTACCTTCTACTGCTTAAACCGCGTATGGGTTACATCTTGTAGCAGATAGACGGCTAACTCTACACTCTCACTGGAAGTCACTCCCATGATATCTGTGACTTTCTAAACCTAGTCGAGGAACTTCTGTGGATCCTCTTCATACTTAGAACCAGATAATAGGGGAGGATTCATTCGGGTGAAGTCCCAAATCCTGGCTGCAGTATAATTGGCCACTGGGTTGGCCGGAACAACAGTTGGCCGGTCATTCTAAGCTGTGAATGAATTAGCTAGAGTAGTGAATGCAGTTCTGAATTTTGCATGAGAGACGTGCTCATCTAGAGGATCTGCCTAGACGGGATGAGGTGCTGACTGATTCCTTGTTCTTCTTTTGTTAGCTCTTTTGGGAGACATGTTCTATAAACAGAAGAGAAGAAGGGATTAAACTGAGAGTTTGACTGAAGCCCATGCTCACTCGCACAACATGAATACTGAAAGAAATGAAATTATTCCTAAAACATCTCATAGCCTCTTATACATAAGTGTGATGCACAACACACCCATGTACAAGACTCTACTAGATGTGGCTTTTCAGACTTCGTAAGACGTTGTTGAACCTTAGGATCTGATACCAAGTTTGTAACAACATGAATCTAGTACGTGGAATGCTACACGGTGCTCATAATCACAAAGGAACACAAGCCAACCCATGACTGATATCTGTAACTGAGCCTTGAATAATAATGGTAATATCATAAATAAAGAAAACATGTACTGAAAGTCCATAAGATTTAATACTGATACATAAATTAAAATATGGTATAACAATACCAAAATAACTGAAATAACTATAGTCTGAAAGCCTCTAAAATTGAACTGTCTGAATAAGAAGTTGATGTGACAATACCCCAACTAACCCCATCTGCTAAAATAAACTAAGCAATGAAAAAATAAAATAATCAAATAATAACATCCTCGAAAGATGAGGACTCACTGCTGACTCTGACTGTTGAAACTAGAATGCTACTGATACTCTAGAGTGCGTGTATCTGAACCTATGATATAAAACATCATAGCGTAAATGTGTCGGTATGATTGAATGTACTGGTATGCAAGTGAGGTACGCTGAGTACAATGGTTCATATGCATTAATAATACTAACCGATTGAATAATATGAACGTGAAAATACGTGCATGAATACGTAACTATATTTGAGATCGTGATAACACTAACTCATGAATTCTGATAATGTGGATTTACTGATATCTAAGTACTAATACTGGGATACTAAAAGACTAAGTCTATTGAGTATGAGGAACTGATGTCATATTACTGATAAAGAAATGATTGCTTTTGACTGTTTTGATTATGAAGAACTAGTCTGATTGACTGTATCTGACAGTCCTGAAATCTGAATACTGGTAACATGAAATTCGTATAATTAATATACTATTAACTGGGTGACTGTGTCTGACAGTCCTGATTCTGATGGAACTAGATGAGTTTCATATTGAGATGAGCGACTGTATCTGACAGTCCTGAAACTGTAGAACTGAACTGAATTCTATTACTGAGACTGGATCCGAAACTGAGACTGTGGGAGGTAATCATCTAACCGACATGCCCAAAACTGAATTGGTGGAGTCCAACTTATAACCCTAGCTGGAAAGGTGTCAGTATCGTGCCACGAGTAAAGACAAGTTGTGAGTAAACCCTCTCTAAAAGGAAGCTCTTCCTTCAACCGCTTCTAGTAGGAAAACTCAAATGAGGTGTCTAATCCCTAAAATCATAGGGTACATCTCAACCTACACTGGCTACGTAGTTCTAGAACGCAAGGATTGCTTTTAAGGATCACACCCTCTACTGGCTAACAGGTGAGTCCCCATCCTTGGGTTCACTAGATGTTGAATCCTACTCCCAACTAAAGAGACACTGAACTGATTTAAACAGAACTAAACTGTTACTAATAGTATCTTTTAGTTGATTTGAATAGAGTTTACTAAATTCCGTTGACTGAAGGAATACTACTGAGATCAGATAACTAACTGAAATTACTGAGATTACTGAGTTTTCCTGAGTCATGTAACTGACTGAATTCTAATGATCATGGCTTAAATAGGAGTATCATGAAAACTAACACTGGCTCTAGGCACATAACTAAATTATCAGGTATAAGTACCCCGAGGACTCAATAGCATAAAACTGACAAGACTTGACACTTCGTGAACGCATAACCAATATCAACAAATCCTAATACAATAAGTTGGGGATTTCATGAAAAACATTGTTGTCATATTATTGTACATGGATGGTATTGCATATATACATGTCATACTTTCATCAGCCTAATCTCATGAACATTCCATCAAATACTCATAATGCACACAATATCATGGAAGCCAGTCTTGGTCATAAAGGTAAAGTATGCAATTATTATTTGAGTCACAATTGCGCTATAATACCCAATTTCTATCCTTCTAGCCATTTTGTCAAACACCCTACATGCACAACTTAGGACGTAGGTGAAATCATCAAATTACACATCATAAAAAACTCAATTCATAGATTTGATCTTGAATGCTAACGTAGTTTCTTGAAAACACATAAAGATTCCAACTTGGGAATCATCCAATAAGATAAACATGGTTACAAACAACCCACAACATAAATATCATGTTTTATAATTTGAAAGAAGATTCTTGGACTTCATGGATGAAAAGAATCCATAAATCAACACTTGACATACCTTAGTTCCTAATTTTACAAAGATTAACAGAGAGATTCTTGAATTTAAGTATTGAATTTGAATCCTTAATTGAAAACTCAAACTTGTTCTTGAGAGAATCTCTGTATTTTGGCTGAACTATGGCTGAATCACGTGTTATTGGGTTTATCTAAGAATGAAAAATTAACCTTTTTGCCCTTAAAAATGCGGACATTGAATGACTAAAAATTGGGTGCCAACGCTACAAACAACGTGGCGCATTGATGGTTGCGGTGCAATACTCGACGCGTCGTTCCATGATCACGTTGAGCCTAAGAAGTTTTAGCTCTAGCAGCCTGCACAAATGTTGACCAAGCGATTGGCGATGCGGCACGCTATGATTGCATTGGTCCACTATTTTGGGACTCCGAACATGATCTAAACGTGTTTCAAAAAATCTGAAACTTGCCCGGGAACACCTATTGACCTTCCTGATCATGAACTTATAAAAATACGGACCATTAAAGGATGTTAAGATGGAAAAATAAGATTGCCAACTTTCGAAGGGCAATAATAGGTTAAGTCTGGGACCCCTTAACAAGCTTAAAGGACTGAATTAAGCTTTAGGATTTTACAGGGTCATACAATTTTACGACCTATTCTTTAACTGAGGTTAATAAGCATTTTGCCATGAGTTCTGCCCCTGGTAAATCTACTTATCTTGATGATTTAAAAATTGAAGTTCAAAACTTGAAAAGAGAGAATAAATCTCTTAAATAAAATCAAATGATTTGTGATCACAGAATTTCGCTAATTGGGGAAGTTATCTCTCCAACTAAAATTTCCAGAGGAAAAGAAAAAATTCCTAATGAAAATGGGGAAGACGATATTCATCAAAAATCTCTTAATTTAAAGAATGATTACTTTCTAGGTATAATGTAAATTGTTATTGCTCATAATTGATATATTAAATGCACTTTTTTAATTAATAACTAATTTTCCATAACTAATATTGCTATGATTGACAGTGGAGCGGATGTTAGCTGCATTCAAGAAGGGTTAATCCCTACTAAATATTTTCAAAAGACTACTCATATGGTTAAATCTGCATCTGGACATGCTCTTGATATATAATATAAATTACATGCTCATATTTGCCAAAATAAAGTATGCATTCCGCATTTCTTCTTCTTGATGAAAACTCAGTTATACCCTCCAATTATACTTAGAATTTCTTTTAGTACTACAATATACCCTTTTACTCATCTTGATTGTAAAGGATTTACTGCTACATATAAGAATAAAGAGATATCTTATTCCTTTATAACAAATCCCTTACTAGAGATATAAATTCTTTAATTGATATAAAGCAAAAAAATATTGATTCTTTACAGTTTGAACTTCTTAGCATGAATATTTGTGATACAATGAAATCTGCTAAGATAAAGGAAAAATTTTAATTAATTTATGAATAAATGGTTGTTAATATTTGTGTCGATTAGCTTAGTGCTTTTTAGGATCAGAAAAAGCGTATTGTCACTCTTCCATATGAAGGTAACTTTTTTGAGGATGATATCCCGATAAAATCTCGGCCTTGTCAAATGAATGTCGAATTGGTTGAATTTTGCAAAAAAAGAAATTGATAATCTACTACAAAAGGGTTTGATAAAACCTTCGAAATTCTCTTGGTCTTGTACTGTATTTTATGTTAATAACGCTGCAGAAAAAGAACTTGGTGTTCCTAGGTTAGTAATAAATAACAAACCCTTGAATAAATATTTTAAATGGATTAGGTGTCCTATTCCAAACAAGAAGGATTTACTAGAAAGATTATATAACGCTAACATCTTTTCAAAATTTGATTTAAAATCTGGTTATTAGCAGATTCAGGTGTTTAAGGAACATACCTATAGAACTGCTTTCAATATTTCTTTTGGGCAATATGAGTGGAATGCTATGCCGTTTAGTTTGAAAAATGCTCCTTCTGAATTTTAGAAAATCATGAATGATATTTTTAATCCTTATATGGATTTCATAATAGTTTATATTGATGATACATTAATATTTTCCAAGACATTTGAATTGCATATTAAGCATTTAGATATTTTTAAGAAAAGTGTGATAAAAAATGATTTAGTGATATCTAAATCAAAAATGATTCTATTTCAAATAGATATTCGATTTTTAGGACATAACATTTCTCAAGGAAAGATTACTCTCTTACAACGATCCATTGATTTTGCATCTAAATTTCCTGATGTTATTACGGACAGAACTCAATTGCAGAGATTATTAGAAAGCTGAAATTATATTTTCCCTTTTTATAAAAATCTATCTCGTGACTTATCCCCTTTATATGGCAGGCTAAAAAGGGATCATAAAGGTTCTGGGACTGATAGTCTCACAGATCTTGTTAAACGTATTAAACAGAGTGTTAAAACTTTCCCTTGTTTAACTTTAGTCAATCCTACATGGCAAAATATTATTGAGATAGACACATCTAATATAGGTTATGGAGGAATACTGAAACAGGTATCCCCATAAAAAATCTGAATACTTGATAAATTTCATTACAAACAATGGACTGAAGCCCAGAAAAAATATGCTACTGTGGCTCATGAAATACTTACAATTGTTAAATGTGTTTTAAAATTTCAAGACAATTCATACAATCAAAAGTTTTTGATAAAAACTGATGCTCCATATGTAAAATACATGTTTGATAAAGACTTTAAACACGATGCTTCAAAATTGATATTTGCAAAGTGGCAAACTCAATTAGCCCCTTTTGATTTTGAAATTCATTATAAAAAAAGAAATTGATAATTCCCTCCTTGATTTCCTATCTAGGGAATATCAAAATTAAAAATATATTTTTATACTTCTTTTCTTACTGAAAAGACCATAATCACCATCTTAAAGGTTATGCCATTATACAGAGATTTACAAAATCTTATAACTGAAAAAATTATCCATGATATGGTTGAAGAAGAATTTTATGTCTATGATTATGAAGAGGTCAGAGAAATGTTTGATGAACATGGATTCAATATATCTACCTAAACCTAATTGTTTTATTTACAGTATGGATCCTCCATGGCATTTGGCCAGAGGAAGAGGAAGAGGTAAATCAGGTGGAAGAAAATCCTCTAGGGGAAGATAATCCCCAAGAAGATCATATTCTCAAGGATTGTCATACGGTTCCTCATCTAATTCTCCAGTTATACAAATAAGAAACAAGAGTTCGATAAACTCTAAAATAATGAATAAAGGCAAATCATCATCATCTCCTTCAATTCATCTGGAAGATAATCCAGAGGATAACCCATTATATGGACAGTTACAGGCATACCTAGCCTCGCAAAAGCAAAGTGATACATTTGTTTCTATAGATAAAAAAAGAAGACAATGATGATATCAAGTCCTATGAAAAAAAAAAAAGATGATATTTCTTGTTAAAAAATCTGAGATTTAGAGGAGAGATGAACCATGAAAGATACTCTAGAAATATTGGATGAATAACTTATATTTCTCGGGTGAGTCATACAAAATTCGTACTTATTATGAGACTATTCTCACTTCTACAGGTAGTACAGATTTTGAGAACTTTACCAGGTATAATACAGAAGAGAATGTTTATAACTTCTCAAAACTTATTATTAAATGGATTATATCCATTGAAGATTAAGGGATGACCGAAAGACAGATCATTCTTAAAGGATCTCGTATAAATTTTACTTATTAGGATTATTCCCATGCCTTTGATAAAGTGCTTTATTATAATAATGATTGACAAATATACTTGGTTTATGAAAATATGTGCAAAGATGTTTGCAGAACCAATTTATAACTGGTTTTTGAACTGGTGGTCATACCATGGTTTAATTACCAAGATATTGTCGAATTAATTTTTTAAGTTATACAAGGAATGGACCAAAGTTTCTCCAAATTTAAACGAGCAATGTCACGCAGATCATATCTGCAATCATGAAAAAATTGATCAAATCTACTTCTTTTTTGAATTTTCAATTCCATGGATACACAAATGGGCTCCATAATTGGAATTCACAGAGAGCAGATCCCTTTTGTATACAGCATATTTTATAATAATTTTTGGGATAAACTAATGAGGACAGATCCCAAAACAAAACTTTTACATGGACAAGAACTTCTGGACTCTATTAAAATTAAAGTTCAAAAATATGCAGCAGCCCCTCGAAAGGATATTATTGAGGATGGTGCAATTAAGTGAATTTCTAGAAGGATTTTCATACAAGACGAAGACAGAATTGAAATGATAGAAAAATACATGGAAGAAGTTAAAAGAAATCTAGTTCAAACTGTTAACCAATATGATAAGTCAGACACTTCGATGAAAAGTGTCACCAGTGATGATATTGCCAAAGAAGATATTCAGGACTCTTAGCTTATTCCCTCAGATAAGACACTATCTGATGATGCCATTAGACGAACGGAAGAATTCCTTAGGAAATTAAAAGGGAAAGATAAAATATAAGTTATACTGTTTACACAGTAATTACACTGTGCACGGGACCCAAATATGGGACCCATGCAAGATGCTTATTAACCTCTATTAAATAATAGGGCGTAAAATAATTAGAGTTTCACTGGTTTAAGAAAATTGCTATCAGCAGTTTTAGACGTACTAGGTTTTGAACTAGTAGAAAAATTAATAATTTTTTCACGTAGTTTCTCATCCAAAACTTCTTTTAAGAGTTCCAAAACATTATCAGAAGTAATGAATTTTATATTCAAGTCTTCAAATTGGGATTGCAATTTATAAAATCCATAATCACAAGTGCAGGTATGCCCTTTACAATCAGAATAAGTAGTATCAATATTTTTATCACTATCAGATAAATCAAGCAAATCGACTTCATTGTTTGATTCAGATTCAGAATTATAATCAGATTCTAATCCTGAGGTGTATAACAATCCATAAATTTTATCATGAAGGTCTTCATCAAGTTCTAAAAACTTCAGCTTTTCAATTTTACAGTTGGGAGCAATATGCCCAAACTTACCACATTTGTAATACTTAATTTTAGCAAGATCTCGCTTAGATCTATTTTTCGCAAATCTGGTAGATTTGCGATAAGTTTTCCTATCTTCACACTCTTCTTTGGATCTATATCTAGATCTCCTCTTCCTATAAGGCTTTTCATCCTTAGAATATCTATGATTCCTTTTCTTAGAAAAGGTTGGTTTGGGTATACCAAACTGAGTACAAAAATCTCCTAATTGAGATCGCTTTTTTAGCTTATCAATCTTAAGCTGTCTAGATATCTTTAATTCACTACACAAATTCAATCCTTCTTGTGTGAAAACTCCTATCAACTTACCATAGGTATATTTTTCCTATGTAATTTCACCGTAAGAACCTCTAAGATCCTTTATTACCCTTTTAGCAAATAATGGAGAAAGTCCATCTATAAACTGTCTTTCAATGAGCATACCTATTTTCAGGTAATTCCATAACCCGACTCATAAAGGTGTCTTTATACCACTTAAATTCCCCTAGAGTTTTACATCTAAGACTGTTTAGGAGGGTTAGATAGTTTTATACTAATTGGTGAATCTACCATTAAAATGTTCTAAAATAGTAAGAACGAGAGTATAAACAGCATCTTCCCTATTTGTTGGTAGAGTTCTACCTAAATTATCAACCCCTGCCTCAATAGCTCTGGCATTGACAACAGTCATTTTTTGTTTAGTAGTTAGAAAATTATCCCACCAGCCACGAAGTTGGTCAGTAAAACCAGCAATTATTATTTTACAGATAATTTTTTTTGTGTTCCTTTCACTAGTCGCACTGCACAGTATTTAATACATCAACATACAGTGAATAAGAATAGTTAATTGCCTATCAGTTAGCCATCTAGATTCCATATATATATATATATATATATATATATATATATATATATATATCAGAACCACTATAAGACGTATTAGTCTGATTCTAGTCCCTTTCCTCTATCAGAACATCTTAAAGAGTCGGTCTTGGATAGTAATAAGTTTCCAAATGGGGTAAATCAACATATTTGGGATTTTTACTCGGTTGTTTTCTAATTATACCTCTGGCAGTAATCCACACAACCATCCAGACCTATACTATTGGAAGAACCAAAATATACGAGAATTTTTTACAGCTTATTGGCTGTATGGAAGTATTAATCTTTTACCCGAGCAAATGACCTGTCAGAAATTTAATACATACTTCTTAGAATATCTATGATTCCTTTTCTTAGAAAAGGTTGGTTCGGGTACACCAAACTGAGTACAGAAATCTCCTAATTGAGATTGCTCTTTTAGCTTATCAATCTTAATTTGTCTAGATAGCTTTAGTTCATTGCACAAATTCAATCCTTCTTGTGTGAAACCTTCTATCAATTTATCATTGGTATATTTTTCCTATGAAGTTTCACTGTAAGAACCTCTAAGAGCTCTTCTTAATGATTATTATTATTATTATTATTATTATTATTATTATTATTATTATTATTATTATTATTATTATTATTATTATTATTATACCACTAGGCGGAGATAAAAAGTTATTTAGTTTGGCCAAGGCCAGGGAGCAGAGGGCTCGTGACCTGGACCAAGTAAAGTGCATCAAAGAAGAGGATGGTACAGTGTTGGTTGAGGAGGCCCTCATTAGGGAGAGGTGGCAGTCCTATTTTCATAAACTTTTAAATGACGTGGGGACAAAGGTTTTATGTTGGGGAACTTGGATAAATTTGAGGAGTGTCGCGATTATGGTGATTGTAGGCGTATCGAGGTTAAAGAGGTCAAGGGAGATATTTGCAGGATGCGGCGGGGTAGGGTGACGGGGCCAGATGAGATTCCAGTGAATTTTTGGAAGAGCACTAACGGGGCAGGTTTGGAGTGGTTGACAAAGTTATTTAACATTATTTTTAGGGCAGCGAAGATGCCTGAAGCATGGAGGTGGAGTACGATGATTCTAGTGTATTAGAACAAGGGAGACATCCATAGTTGCAACAATTATAGAGGTATTAAGTTGCTAAGTCATACTATAAATATTTGGGAAAAGGTGGTAGAGTTGAGGATGTGAAGGATCGTGATGATCTCTAAAAATATGTTCGATTTTATGCCAGGTCGCTCGACCACTGGGGCCATTCACCTTATGAGGAGATTAGTGGAGCAGTTTCGGAAGAGGAAGAAGGACTTGCACATGGTGTTTATTGATCTTGAGAAGGCTTATGACAAAGTTCCTAGAGAGGTTTTGTGGAGGTGCTTGGAGGCTAGAGAGGTACCCGTGGTGTATACTAGATCAATTCAGGATATGTATGATGGTGGGGAGACTCGTGTGAGAACGGTAGATGGAGATTCGGAACACTTCCCAATTTCGATAGGGTTGAACCAGGGATCGACTCTTAGCCCATTTTTATTTGCCTTGGTGATGAATGTTTTGATGCGTCATATTCAAGGGGAGGTTCCTTGGTGTATGTTATTTGCGAATGATGTCGTATTGATTGACGAGACTCGGGGTAGAGTTAATGATTAATTGGACATTTGGAGACAGACGCTTAAGTCTAAAGGATTTCGGTTAAGTAGAACCAAGACGGATTACTTGGAGTGTAAGTTCAATGATGTGTCGCTAGAGGCTGGAGTGGTTGTGAAGCTGGACTCTCAGGCCATTCAGAAGAGGGAGAGTTTCAAGTATTTAGGGTCTATGATTCAGGGGAATGGTGAGATTGATGAGGATGTCACACATTGTATTAGGGCAGGGTGGGTGAAATAGAGGCTCACTTCGGGAGTTCTATGTGATAAGAAGGTGCCCTCAAAGCTTAAAGGTAAATTCTATAAAGTGGTAGTCCGATCGGCTATGTTGTATGGAGCAGAGTGTTGGCCAGTTAAGAACTCCCATATATAAAATTTGAAGGTGGCGGAGATGAGAATGTTACGATGGATATGTGGACATACCAGGAAAGATAGGGTGAGGAATGAGATTATTCGGGAGAATGTTATATGCACTTATCTTTGGTGTTTGTTATGCTATTAGTTTGTCTATCGGAAACAGCCTCTCTACTTCTCCTGAGGTAGTGGTATGGTATGCATACACTCTAGCCTCCCCAGACCCCACTAGGTGGGAATACACTAGGTATTTTGTTGTTGTTATTGTTATTATTCTTATTATTATTATTATTATTATTATTATTATTATTTCTTAAAGATGATAATGGGAATACAGAGTTGTATGAACGCAACAAAACAGAGGAAGTAATAATTCTCCTAAAAAATCATGAACTTCGATGGAAGGATAATCCCTAACAGCTGATGCAAAGGTATTTGGACAATACGTTCTATGCTACTACAACGTACAAATACCACAAATATTATGTGACCATATTATCTACTGTTGTTGTTGTTGTTGTTGTTGTTGTTGTTGCTGTTATTGGTGTTGTTATTGGTATTGCTGCTGGTGTTGCTGCTGCTGCTGGTGTTGCTCCTGCTGCTGCTGCTGTTGGTGGTGGTGGTGTTGCTGGTATTATTACTGTTGTTGTTGCTGTTGCTGTTGTTGTTGCTGCTGTTGTTGTTGTTGGTGGTGGTGGTGGTGGTGGTGGTGGTGATTGTGGTGTTGCTGTTGTTGTTGCTGTTGTTGTTGCTGTTGTTGTTGCTGTTGCTGTTGTTGTTGTTGTTGCTGTTGTTGTTTTTGTTGTTGTTGTTGTTGATGTTGTTGTTGTTATTATTGTTGTTGTTGTTGTTGTTGTTGTTTGTTGTTACTATTACTATTACTATTATTATTTTGGCACACCACCAACCAGTCCACATCTGGTAAAACTAAGGATTATGCTACTCCACCATGCAACAACTAGACTATGGTTTTTTTTTTAAAAGAAAAAATTAGTCCTAAGTGACTTTTCTATGCCCGGTAATACAAACCAAATCGAGGTTTTATATGAATATAATTATCATTGTTGTTTAAAAAAAAACGTATTCTTAAGCTAGTATTTTGTATCAAAATACATTAGATTGTAATTAAATTAATAAAAAATTTCTAACATGAAAACTTAAAAGTTGCAAGAAAAATTAGTCACTGGATATACAAGTAATCAGAAGTTAACATCTAGCATACTAGTTGATGTTTGTTATCTAACAACCAACTATTTGAGATTATTAATAGCTTGAGCAATTTCTGGTTTCTATTGAGATTCTTTAATTGTGTCTTCGGTATAGTGGAAAACATTTTTATGAAAATATCTTTTTTATTTTTTTTTATTTTCTCGTGCTTGTTTAATTAAACAAAAAAAAGGAGCAATTCAGTGCACTAAAACTCTATATGCAGGTCTGGGATAGGGCCCGATCACAGAGATCTATTGTATGCAGTCTTACCTTGCCTGTTTGATTAACATTTTGAAAAATATTTTCTTTAGTAAAATAATCTCCCCGGAAACAAGGAAAATGACTTAGTATAAATTAAAAAAATGAGTGACATTATCAATATGTTTAGGATAATTTTTAGATTTTATTATTTGCATATTAAACACAAAAAAATAAGTTATAACCTACTTGTTTTTCTTTAAAATATTTTCTTGAAAAAAAAATTTCTCTCTACCAATTAGCACACCATATTTGAGGCATTTAATTACTGGAAACCATGACATATAATTTAATTGATCATTTATTTAAACTTTTTATTTTATAGCTGTCTGATTGATTCTTATATTGTAATTTTCGATTCCATTTCTTCTCTCTCCCCTTATAATACATAATATTTTTTTTGAAAAAAAAATATTGATTGTCTCCAAAGAAAAAAGGTAGAAAACATAAAAGTGACAAAGAGTATGTTTGAATTGATTTATTTTAAATGCTTTTAAACTAAAATATTTTGTAATCACTTTTGCTAAAATATCTTATAATCACTTTTGCATTGTCTCACCAAAATAAAAGAAGTGCTTATAAGAAATTTTAATTAAATAAAAATGCAAAAGGTTAAACCAAAAGTCATAAGTTATGATTTATAACCTATAATCTTTTTCTTATAAATCAAATGTCAAAAGTCAATTCAAACAAGCTTAAAGTATTCCAAAAATCTAACGTGGATCTTCCAAGCCTCATTTTCCACCTCATTTCCTTGACCATATCACCTTCTACATTAACCATATTGGTTTTTATATGATCAGTCAAAGTATTAAGAAGATTTAACTATAGTTACTTTTAATTTTTTTCAACTTACTTATTGAGAAGATCTCACTAATATTATCTTTGAATTTTTTCCCCTTAATAATTCATTCAACTATAACTTTATGTCTTAAAATATTTCATTCTCTCAATACATTTCTTAGTTGACATGTCATTTCATAATTATTTTTAATAATCAAACAAGATAAAATCTAAACTAATTTTAAATATATAAAAAATAAAATTTAGTCATTTTAGCTTAAGTATATTAACCAAAGATGCTATTATAACTATTTGTTAGGCCGGGTTCATACATAATGGGTGTTAATTGACACATCAGTCCATTAGCTTGTCCTTCCTCTTAATCCTAACCTTAGTGTATAAATATATTATTATGAGTGTAGCAAAAAGAGTTTTTACGAACGGCTAGGGTTTGAAGCATTTTGCATCTCAAAAGGATATCCAAGTTGTGATCATCAAAGGGAGATCATTCGTTTTATAAGGATTTAAGACAATCAATAAAGCGAATCATAATTGTTGCAGATCTACTTTCATCATGGATAAATTGTAAGTTTCCTAAATTTGTGTTTATGATTCAAATACTATTGATACTAATCGAAAATAAAAATGCCAATGATTCACTGTAATCTGACCTTATATGAAATAAATTCAAATTTTGAAGTATTGCAAATATATGACTTGTATTTATGTGTAGCATACAAGGTTTTTACGAATCTTATCAATTGATTATTTCTTTAAAAATATATAATTTCATTTATAATAATTTTTTATTCAGACATCTATAGATGAATTATTTGATTAGTTGAGATATAAAAGCTCAATCTCAAATTTAACAAGAACCTTTATTTTTTAAACTCAAATTAATTAGTAACTATACCAAAAGTCACCTACAATAAATCTTCATTTTAAAAATGATTTAAGACTTAAATTGACCGATACTTAAAACTAAACAAATAAATTCAATATTTTTGTGTCTAAAATTAGTCTGGGTTATATATGCATAACAAAAAAAAATAAAAAACTAAGATGTAGTGATGTGTCAACTAAGAAATCTATCATAAGAAAGGTTTTTCTCTCTCTAGGACCAAAAATTATAGTATGATGACATTTTAGGAAAAAAATAAATCAAAAGTGAGATTAGTGAAAATTTTCCAATACTAGAATGATCATTTAGAGAAAAAAAAAATTAATAATGACTTTTTTGAGATCTTTTCAATACTTAAATAATCATGTAGAAATTAACTATAAAATATTATCACTATTAGGGTGTGTTTTCTTATTCGGTGGGAAGGGAAAATATTTTTAATTTATATGTATAAAATATTTAGATATTTTTAATAAAATAAGGAAAGTCTCTCTCTCTATATAGATAGAGAGAGTCACACACGTATGTCTATACACACATATAAATAAGCTAAAATTCTAAATTAACTAAACGTTGTAATGTTTGACGAAATGACATCCCTCGATATAAGGTGGCTTTGCAACTACCAACGCTCCAATACATCTGTTCTTCACTCCACACCACAGACCCCCAACTTACACCACCCGTATCCCACCCCTAATTGCATACAAATATTTTTTGGCATACGTGTGGAACATAAGAAAACAAATAAAAAATCTCTTTAATTTTCTAAAAAATCAAATTAACATCTACATTGTAATCAAATAAGAAATAAGCCAATTTGTTGACTATTTATACTTGTTCAACACACCAGACAATCTCTTATAATTATGTTATTCACTTAATCAAATCATGCAGAGTGCGTTTCTAAAAATATTTTTATATTATTTCTCGTGTTTGATTGGTTAATATTTTTTTTTAAAGAAAATAAACTTTTTTCTTAATGGAAATAGAAAAAATAAGTAGCATTTTCTCCTTCACCCTCACAACTAGCACAACTCCCACCACCCCACCCTTACCATTGTCCCCACCACAACACATATCATCTTTTTTTTTCGTAAACTGGGTAATATATTAAGACGATACGAATACAAGCATTCCCAGGTTTCGTTAACTTGAATCAAGCACAAAATAGGTTCTAGACCCAATAGTTTGGGCAGCCATACACTGATTAATATATCTTTTATACATAGTTCCTACCATGTCTAACCAAACTATTTTTCAGACAAACATCGGAGGAACTACAAAAAGCTTCCTACCTTCAAAAGATTCATTTGTTGCTCCTTCTTTGGCTAGAGCATCTGCCGCTTGGTTTTGTTTCCTAAAACAGTGCTGAACTGTCGGAGCTCCCAACCTCCTTAATCTTGACCTGCAGTTATCAATAATAGCGTCATAGTGAAAGTTACCATTTATGAGCATATGGAGTACTTTCAGCGAATCAATATTTATTTCACCAGGTAAAAGATTATTAGATTCAATAACTTCAAGCCCATCTATTAAGGCTAACAATATTGCTTGTTTCCACCCACCCTCATAGTCTTATGTTAGATATATATAAATATTTTAAAGATAATATATTTTATTTACGTATTAAACATAAAAATAATAAGTAAGAAAACATTTATTTTTATGAAAATATTTTCTTTTAAAAATATTTTTCAAAAATTTCACCGAATTTCTTTTGTTAGCAACAGTCTTATAAGAATAATGCTTTCCACGTGCCTTATCAATAATTAATAAGAAAGATCGAGCTAAAGGTAACTATTTTTTGCTCACGCAGTGGAAGGCATAATAGGTAAAAAAGGTATTGGTTGCTTTACTTCTTTACCTCGGTAGGTTGAAAAAGCTTGGAACTCCTTTCAACCAAGAGGGAGTGAATTTGAATATATTATCGAAACGGTTAGCTCCATCTATAAATCCTTTGCATCAAAAGTTGAATAATTCGATATATGAATTGGAATGAATTTTTAAAGGATGCGGCTTCATAACTCCCCGAACTTCTGCGTAGTTGCTCCCTTACATGCCTCATTTCAGAGGAAACCATTACGAAAACTCCCGAAGAGAAAGAGTTTTTTGCTGCTTGACTAGGTGAATCAGGTCTAGGTCTTACTTTTGACATTTTTGTTGTTGATGTCCCATCAAGTTATCTTACGTAAGTGGAAGGACGACTGAGCAAATATTCTACTATTGGCACCCCAAACTAAAAACTATAACTAGAAATACAACTTTAGGTGATCATTATGATCAGAAACTCAGTCTCTGGAGAATTCGTACTCTCGAAAAAGTTTCGCTAACTAGCAGACAATAGAATCAACCGATAGGCGCAGGGTTTGCTTAGTCAATTCAAACTAGTGGTTGTGTAATGAGACTCCTAGCTTAATTTAGATTGAAAACAAAATAAATTTATATATTATAATAGTAATGATTTTAAAGTAGATAAATGATATCCATCGTTAGGGGGAGATCTATTAAGGTCCGTGAGGGTGCCACGCCGTCCACAAATTTCGACGGAAACTCTCTATATAGGTATATATATATAGAAAATATATATAAATAATAAACTTGTCATCCAAAAAATGAAAATGGTCTGTAGTGCCAGTGGCAAAGGGCCTTTGGTTTTGCCCAGTGGGCGCTAGTTCAAAACTTCTTTGCCACTTAATTTTGACAAGTTTTATTAATTCAGTTATTTTTCTTCTTTGACTTTTCTTTTATTTCTTATTAATTAGTAAGATGAACACGTTTTGTTCTCTTTCTCCCTCATCAATTTTTTAAAAAAACTCGGTCAATTCTTCTTCCTGAACCGGCTCTGCCAACCCCATCGCACTTCTTACTTCTTCTCTCGTACTCCACTCTGTGAAATTTCTTCGTCAGTCACCGTCGCAATGTCATCACTCCACTGCTTTCTCAATGCCCACAACTCTTTGTAACTTTGAAAGATTTTTTTGCTTTCTCTTTTAGAATATAAAAATAGCTGAAGCAGCCAAAATTTTAGGGGGTTCATAATCAAAAGAAGTAAACACACAAACTGGTGGAAGGAGGTTTAATATCTACTATATATACATAAAAATAATTTTAATTATGTATAATAGATAGTTTTTCACCGAAGGAGTTTGAATAAACCCCTTGACCATTAATTGGTGCACATCTAAAATGTGAAGTCTCTATTAATTTAATCAATGAGTCTACTTGATATCCGAAGACTCTGAATTTTAAATCCGCCTTAGTAGACATTCATAGTTTGGATTTGGAGTATTTTATTGAGGTGGCAAGTGATTGCAGTAAAAAGCATATATAGGTTAACGTCATGCATATTTCAACGTGGCATAATAGGGTCTTTCTGTAATTTTCCACCAATTATACGCCCATTTTTCATTAAACATCAACGTAAAAGCCCATTATTAATTACCGAACTTTTCCCAAATAACTTTTAATCCAGTCCGTTCATTCCAGCCATCATCTAATCTCAACCGTCACATTTTCCATGTTTAACCACTTTACCGAATAAATCCAATCTCCACCGTCAAACAAATAGCACTCCAGATCTTGCCACGTTAGGTAATTTTTCATTATGTTTTCTCAGATTTCTTAAATCTTCCACCGTCAAATGTAATCATCAACGAAAATAAAAACGCCACGTGGCAATATTTATTACGAATATTTTTCTTTTCTAAAATTGAACCCTTAGAGGCTTTTGTCACATTTTAGCTGGGTAAATATTCAGGAAAAAAAACAAACGATAATTATTTCATTTTTCATTTTATTATTAAAAAGATTAAAAAAGATAAAAATCAGTTTTAGGGTTTCAAATCGGACCGAATCATAAAATTCCTCAATTTCTCTTGATCGGAGCCCTAGATAAATAAAATTCACCCTCTGCATGTGTTGGATCTTCCCCATTTTCGCTTTCCCTTTCGATAATTCCGAGGTTAGATTGCCTGTATTTGTTGAATTTTATGTAATTTGTATGAGTTGTGAAAATGCATCATTCTTTTTGTGTCAATTATGATGTAATTTAAGGTTTTTGTGTTTTGATTGTGTATTTTGTTGTGAAATTGTTGTATAACAGATCTGGAAGCATGTGAAATTTGTGGAATACAGTATTTGTGGAAGTATTTGTTGTTGTGATTATTATTACTGTAGATGGAAAGTGGTGTAGAAGAGAAATCTGGAGGTAGTTCTATTGAGAATTCGAAGAAACAGAGGTCTTTGGATCTGCAGACACTATATAAGTCTGGGGATTTGAAGAAGAAGAAGAAGGGGAAAGTTGATGATGAAAGGAAGAAGAAGAACAAGGATAAGAAGAAGAAGAGGAAGAAGAGTATAAAAGAGGTGGGATTGGATAAGGCTGAACCATCCGGGAAAAAGAGTAGGAGTAGTATAGATGAGGATCATGTGAATGATGGGGATAGTGTGGGACCAGTTGAGTCTTCGAGGTTATCATCGTCGAAGTTGGCGAAAAGATTGAGTTATGGCAATGGCTTGAGTGGGTTTCCTCTTAGTTTAGATAGTAATGGTAATGCTATTCGAATTCCAAAGCGACCGCGTGGTTTTGTGGGGCGAAGGAAATTGGATAATGGTAGAGGTTTGCAGTTGCCGAGGGTTCAGAGTTCTGTCGTGGGCAATGGTAAGATAAAAGTTGAACCTGGGAAAACTGCGGGTGATCAGCTTCCGAAAAAGTGTACTTTGTCTGGTGGAGAAGCTAAAAGTGATGAACAGAGTTTTAAATTGCCTTGTCATTCAGCTTCTGGCAATGGTGTTACTGGCAAGGGTAAGAGAAAGATAAGTGTTGATGGTTCACGGGAAAAGAAAAAAAGTGATGAACAGAGTTCTATATTACCTAGTCATTCTGCTGGCAACGGTGTTACTGGCAAGGTAAAGAGAAAGAGAAGTGTTGATGATTCACGGGAAAAGAAAAAAGATAGGACGAGTTCAATTCAGCATGCTAAGGAAGATGGTCATGTTGCTGTAAATAATGGTGAAGCATCTTCTGAAAAACACAGTAGTCGTCGTATCAAGAGAAAGGATTCATCATCCAGGAGTAGAAAATCTGTAAAGAATGGTGTACCATCTGGAAATGGTGTACCATCTGGAGATAACTTTGGAAGCTTTGGTCAAGATTCTCTGAATGATGATGATGAGGAGAACCTCGAGCAGAATGCAGCAATCATGCTGTCATCGAGATTTGACCCTAATTGTACAGGATTTTCTTCAAAAAGCAGATCTTCAGCATCGCAATCTGGTGAACGAGTATCTTCTTTACTCACTCCTGGTCAGGATTTTGTTAGCCGGGACAGAAATTCCTTGACTGGCTCAGAATCTGTATCAATTGATGCGGCTAGCAGAGTTCTACGACCTAGACAGAAGCTCAAAGAGAGGGGCATTTCTAGGAAACGCCGTCATTTCTATGAAGTTCTTCCTAGGGACTTGGATGCTTACTGGGTTCTGAACCGAAGGATTAAAGTCTTCTGGCCATTGGATGAGCTTTGGTATTATGGTCTTTTGAAGGATTATGATCCAGAGAGTAAACTCCATCATGTTAAATATGACGACCGAGATGAGGAATGGATAAACCTAGAAAATGAGCGGTTTAAACTTTTGCTTTTCCCTTGGGAGCTACCTGGAAAAAGGAAAATCAGAAAATCTGCAAATGCTACAAAAAGCATTGGCGAAAGAAAACTTGATTTGGTCGTAGATGATGACAGCCACCCATGTAACAATCTGGACTCAGAGCCCATTATATCTTGGTTGGCTCGATCATCTCGTCGAGTAAAGTCTTCTCCTTCCAGGCCGTTGAAGAAACAGAAAGCATTACAGTTATCTACACCTGTTGTGTCATCAATGCTGCATGTCAAAACTGAGGGTTCAGACTGGAATTTAGGTTCCATGAATAGCAGTAAAGGCAACACAAATAATGATCTTTTATTCCCAGATAAACTGATTGATCTTAGCAAGGCAGAGAATGCTTTTATCGAAAGTAATGGCAGTCCCAAGGATGGAAAACCTGTTGTTTATGTTCGAAAACGTTTCCGGAAGAAGAGGGATGGACTATTACCTCTGTGTGAAGCTGACAAAGCTCATGTAGCTGCTGATATAGCTTCTGTTTCTGTTGCAGCAGGTGTGGATGAATTGCAGAACTGCAATACCAGTGTTATGTGCATTCCTGGTACTGAGAGTGAGAAACTTCTGTCTGCAATTGATGATGAAGAGGTGCTAAGATTCCACATGTCATTGTTAGAAGATAAGCAATTCAAGGTAGAAATATGCCTACCTGTTTCGCCTTTGTTGCTGCTTGAAGCAGAAGAGGGTTGGTTATCTCGCACTGTTTTACTGCAGCAGCATGGCGCCATTATGATAAGGTGGCCAAATTTTATGTTAGAGATGCTTTTTGTTGATAATGTAGTTGGACTCAGGTTTCTTATATTTGAGTGTTGCCTCAACCACGCTGTGGCCTTTATTTTCCTTGTCCTAACATTATTCAGTCAAGCTGATGAAGAATGGAGGTTTGAAAGTCTTCAGTTACCTGTAACTTCAGTAAGGTTTCGACTTTCTTCTATTCAGGATTCTAGGAAGCAGCAATCTTTTGCATTTTCCTGTTTCTCCAAACTTAAAAAGTCAAAATGGTTATACCTGGACTCCAAGCTTCAGAAACGTAGTTTGCTTGCTAGGCAGCTGCCTCTCTCTGAGTGCACATACGACAATATCAAGTCCCTGGATTGCAGAAGTGAGCAATTACAGTTCAATGCTCATGCAGACCCTTCCTCATTGAAGGTATTTATCATTCTCAATGTTATATGTACGTATGCTATCTCTTTTTTTGTTCTTCTTTCTGTCCTTTGTCTTTTTAAGGTACTTATTGTTCTTCATTCTATAGAATATTGATAGGATTGCATACTATTTCTCCTTGTTCTTCTTTCTACTTATTTTTCCCTATCTTTCTGGATTTTATTTTTTATTCTTTTCATCCCCATATATGTTATTTACTTGCAGAAGAAGTTTGTGCCCGGTTGTCTCCCCAAAGGCATCTCGACAGAGTGTTGCAGTGCAAGGCTTTCTAGTTCTACTTTTAGTTCTGCGATGAAGCTCGGAAGAATTCCTCCTTTTGCTCTTTCATTTGCTGCTGCACCCACTTTCTTCATATGTCTACATCTCAGGTTACTCATGGAGCGCAACTTTGCCTGTGTTAGCCTTCAGGATTATGATTCTCTAAATGCGTGCCAGCCAATTAAGAATGATGGCAGTCGAGTGAAGTGCTCTGAGCTCGCTGACAATATTTCAGAAACTTCATTTACTGGAGCTAGTTCTGCTGGAGGGTCATCATTTGCTGAACGGCAACTGGGGAGTTTGGCGTGTGAACAACAGCTGGGGAGTGAGCGTGTTTCATTGAAGTCATCTCAAAATTGTCACTTAGATGTTTCCCTGAGCTCTTTCGTTACTGCCAAACATTCTGAATTGGACACCTCTGATGCGATTGTTGTGTCAACCAAATTGGAATCTGATGATCAAGTATTGGACCAGTTTGTTGAATCTCCAGGGAAAAGTCATTCTAAGAATTTGTCCCACAGCTTGTCTAATGCTCGGTGCCATTCTGGTTTGGCGGGGATGAGTGTTGTAATTCCATCATTTGACCAAATGGATGGACTATCTGATGGAAAAGAAATTATCTTGGGAGAGGCATCTCATTTGACTTTGAATACAGGTGCTGATATGATTTCCAGCCCAAACCATACTGTTACGAGTAATGTGGTCCGGAGCCCCAGTATTACAGGAGCGACTGATGGCTTGTTGCAGAGCCCCAACCCTTCAGGCCCTGGAGGATTGCTATATCGTAACAGAAACAGTACTAGTTCTTCTCCTTTTGGAGAAATTTCACCTGTATGGGTTGATGGGAAGGCAAATTGTACACGCGGTGGATTTGGCAGTGGTCCAAAGAGGCCTCGAACGCAGGTGCAGTACACACTGCCATACGGAGGTTATGATTTCAGTTCAATGCAAAAAACTCACAGCCCACGAAATCTTCCTTATAAAAGAATTAGAAGAGCTAGTGAGAAGAAGAATGCAGATAGTTGTGTTGGTTCGCAGAGAAATATAGAGTTACTAGCTTGTGATGCAAATGTGTTGGTTACTCTTGGGGGGGTCAAAGGGTGGAGAGAATTTGGTGCTCGTATAGTCCTGGAAATTGCGGGTCACAATGAATGGAGAATTGCTGTCAAATTTTCTGGGGTTACCAAGTATTCATATAAAGTTCATAATGTTTTGCAGCCTGGCTCTACCAATCGCTTTACGCATGCCATGATGTGGAAAGGGGGGAAGGATTGGATTCTGGAGTTCCCTGACAGAAGCCAGTGGATGTTGTTCAAGGAGTTGCATGAAGAGTGTTATAACAGGAATATACGTGCTGCCTCTGTTAAAAACATCCCTATTCCTGGTGTTTGTTTGATAGAAGAAATTGAAGATTATGCATCAGAAGTCTCCTTCATTCGCTCTTCACCAAAGTACTATCGACAGGCAGAAAGTGATGTTGAAATGGCCATGGATCCATCACGTATGCTATATGACATGGATAGTGAGGATGAGCAGTGGTTATCCAAGAAGAATTTTTCTTGCTCCGGTGAGAGTAAATATGAAGAGATATCTGACGAATTCTTCGAGAAGGTGATGGACATGTTCGAGAAAGTTGCATATTCCCAACAACGTGATCACTTTACGCCTGATGAGCTGGAAGAGCTGATGGTTGGTGTAGGGCCAATGGAAGAAGTTAAATCCATTTATGAGCATTGGCAGAATAAGCGGCAGAAGAATGGCATGTCATTAATACGTCATCTCCAGGTATGATTAGTTTGAAATTGACATTATACATGGTAAAATTTAGACAGCCTTGGAGCCACTTTTTTGTTTCCAACTGTAGCATTAATTGGATCTTACTGATTACTCTTCCTTTAATTTCAATTTATGTGGCACTTCTTATTTTTCGAGACTCTATTCTACTAAATTTTGAAACTAAAATATATTTGCTGTACTTAAATATTTTAAATTAAAATATAGTTAGTTAAAAGCTATACAAAAAGTGCTATAAATTTTCATTTTTATTGAGAACTAATATTTTAAAGCATAAACTATGTATGAAGAACAAAATTGATTCTTGAGTCTCATTTAGTGAAGTTAGTTTTATTCCTTAATTCATCTCAAAGTAAACTTGAATCGCCTCATTTAACTAGCATAAACTCTTGCCGCATGAAATACCATGAGTGAAATTAACACTTATTAAATACTAAAATAGTATATTTCTACATATAAAGAAATTGTATGCCACAAATTCATAAAAATGCCAATATTTTTGAGTTTATAATTTCTATTGAGTTGTAATTATCTACATAATTCAATTCATGTTGCTTTACAGAATGTTAAATCGCTTGTGTTCTATTGGTATTTGATAATTCTCATAGCCAAACTTCCTTCCTCATACATAATTTAATGTTTAAAAATTATCTAATTAGATTACTAAGAAACTTAAATAATTGTGAAGATAGTAGTTACACAATAAGAAATTATAATACAAATTATACTTTAATTAAATATTACTATTTTTATATTTTGTGTTTGGGACCGGGCTTAGCACGAGCCTCAATAACTTGTTTTATTAAAGCACCAAGAAGGTAACTCTACTAATGTCAGTGTTGTAAAAGGTGTGCTTATTAAACCCTAAAGCGAGGCTCAAAACGTGTTGAGCGCTTCGCCTCTCTAATATGCGCTTTAATGTCATCATCAAGGATCTAAGACATTTTTCCTTCCTCGTGAGCCTTTCCTTAAGAAGCGACATTAAACAATTGTTGTTTCACTTTATTATAATTTTTTTTCAAATACTGTGTCCATATATCTATATATATATATATATATTCCCCTTTAGTGCCTTTTTTCATTAAAGCCACGCTTTATTTACGGTTTGCACTTAAAGCCCCAATGGGCCTAAAAGGTTTTTGCGCTTTTTACTTTTGATAGCATAGACTAGGCTTGGCTCCTTTGTAGGTGTAAGTAGACTAGGCTTGATAACACTTATTAATGTACAATAGAATAGGCTTGAACCCATCTTGGAAGGGAAGAGCTAACCTAAGTCTCTGTGCACTTAAGATATGCCTTCATGTGAATCTTTAAAGATGTTCCGTTTTGAGGCATGGACTATTTTGATGGTTGAGAGATGATTACAGTGGTCAGCCTGTTTGGCAGGCACTTCAGAGGCACGTGTGCCTCAATTTTATAAAGGTGCACTGTAAAGGAATTGTGCTGTTGTCTTTACTGTGCTTTTTTGTTGTCCTGGCTAATGCAAAATATATTGACCATTGGATCCTTAAAACTCTCATGATCTAACTGATTTTGGTTGACTCGCTTTGCTTTTGGTAAACTGTGGGTTGTGAGTGTATAGTAACTTATTCCGAGGCAGAACACTTTTGTGCCACCATGACTCCTCATTTTCATTGATGTACCCATAATAAAAGAGTATAACAATGTATGGAACCTTGCATGGTCCTTTGAAGTGAGCTATTATCTCGCTAAACCTGAAGCACACCTTTTTTTTAATGGCTTGGGAACTTCTTTATTTTCCTTGACATACTCATGACGAAAGGTATAGCATGGTATAGGGACCTTATGCAGTTTTGTAGATTTCATGGTGATGAATATTTCACTGGAGACTGGAACTGTATTTCAGATTGATTCCCTTTCATGTGTCTTGTCTTCATATGAATGTCTAATTCAGATTAATACCCTTTCATTTGTCTTGTCTTTCTACTGGTCATATTATTTATTTTTGTGATTGGTAATTCTCCTTGTCGTGTTTTGTAGAAGCCCTTCGTGATTATGTTTCTTTTGTATTCCATGCAAGAAAAATTAAGGGATTTATTTTTCTGAAACAATTTACTGATCCTCTTTTTTTTTTTCAGCCTCCCCTTTGGATGAAGTATCAGCAGCAAGTGAAGGACTGGGAACAAGCAATGTCAAATGCTAATCTTGGCTTTGCTAGCATATGCCAGGAGAAAGCAACTTCCGTGGAGAAACCACCTATGTTTGCATTTTGTATGAAGCCTCGAGGTCTGGAGGTTCCGAACAAGGGCTCAAAACAACGCTCGCACAGAAAAATCTCAGGGTCAGGACACAATCATGTTGTCTCAAGAGATCAAGATGGTCTTCATCCCTTTGGTACCTCTCCTGCCAATTTGCTAGCATCCTTTCCCTTTGTTTGTAAAAAAACCCATTATTTTCTTACTGTTGCTTAGCTACTTTATACTTTATAGTGATTTCTTAAATGTGATGTTTTTCTTCATAGGGAGAAGATTTAATGGATATTCACATGGAGAAGAGATGGTTATGTATCCAAGCCATGAATATTCAGATGGTTCTCCTATGCTTCATGCGTCACCTCGAGTTTTTTCACCACGAGAAGCTTCTGGGTTTGGATATTTTTCCTTGAATCCAGATGTGTCAGATTGGAATCATCAGCCAAAATTTTATAGGAGCAAACAGAAAAAGATAGGGTCGTTTCACTCTCCTAGTAATCCACATATGGTGGCTTCATATGATCAGAGAACTTTTGTGAAGAGAAATGGGGTTCATAGGTGGAATATGAGCTTGCCTGAGGGGCCTGGTCAAAAGCATTGCCATCCTGAAGGATCTCGCGGGCCTGCAATTGAGCAGTTTGACAGTTCAGATCTTCATGAGTTCAGGTTGCGTGACGCCTCTGGAGCAGCACAGCATGCTCGTAACATGGCAAAACTGAAGAGGGAGAAGGCCCAAAGGTTACAGTGTAGAGCTGATCTAGCCATCCATAAAGCTGCTGTTGCTCTCATGACTGCTGAGGCAATCAAAGCGGCTGCTGAGAGCACAAATATTGATGGTTAGGTTGTCTCTGAATATGTACTACCAGGGATCAGCTTCCGTGACCCCTGCGGATGGCATGTCCAACCAAAGTCGTCATCTTCCCTTTGGAATGTGCTAATTTAGCAAAATGGCAATGGCATGGCATCATCATCGTTGATAGCTTTTAGAAGGATATTCAACATAGGTGACTGGGGGGGTATTCTTGGGGTAGCAGAATTTGCTTTCTGCCTAAGTCATGAGATGCAACGTTGTCCACTTATACGTCGTCATCGTCAAGGCAGTTTTGGTACATAGTTTTTAGCCTTTCCTTGCCCACATAGTGTTCGGGGAGTAAGTTTTTCCAGTTCATTGCGACTGAAGGGCTCTTGCCGGTAAGGGGTGCATGGAATTTTGCTATGCTGATCAATGTACAGATTTTATCAGTGTTACCCCCTTCTTTTAGTTTGTGCGTCTTTATTGACCCACTTAACCTTAGCGTAGCGCTTGATGCTGAAGGAGAAACTGTCCGAAATAATATAATACATGTGTTGAAAGCAAATCACAAATTTTAGTTTGGGCCATGGAGCACCTATTATTTGTATTGAAGGCGAGCACCTTATTTGATGGGAAACAGATGAAGGATGTGATTGTAAGTAAATCACCCATTAAATGAGGCATTAATCTTTTTTTGCTTCTACAGCGTATGATGTTCTAAACGATTTCAAATGTTCTTATGAGCAGCAAAAGTGTAGCTTGCTTTTGCATGATCTTTCTATAAAGTGCATCAACTTGTCTCTGTTTCAGTTCAAAGTTTGTGCGTGGCATTATTCAGTTCCAGAAGATCCAGTGTCTAGTAAATTTTATTTTATTATTTTGGTTGCACACAGCACACTCTATGGCGCACGCATGTGTAACATGCAACAGGAACAAGTTTAGTACGTAATTTTTTGTAGCTAGTATTGGTCTACTATGCACGTGCGTGTGTACTTGTTAACATGTTAACGAGGTTTTCATCGCAACAACGATGTCATTTTGCATAATGACTTTCTTAGCGTATATATCTCTTTAGATGTGTGGTGTCATAATTGTATGACTTTTTCTTCAGAACCTGAGGTTTTGAAGTTCTGGTGTAAGCAAGTTTGCAAAGTAAACTGTCTGAAACTTTACAGTAGCATATTCCGTGAAATCCAACAAGCGGAGTTTGGAGAGAGTGTGCGCGTACTTTACCTCTACCTTGTAGGGATTCAAGCAATTAAAAAAAAAAGAATTTAAATTATATATAAGTGAAAAAAGAAATTAACTTACTCATAAGTGAAAGTTAGCATGACTACGAAGGGCATTTTGGTAAATAACATCAATTATAAGAGTATTTTCATAACTAAAACCTCCTATCAATAAAAAGGTCTTTTGGTCATGACACTTTCACGTGTCTTTTGCTTTTACATTTTTATAACTTTCCCAAATTCTTCTCCCAGGTCCAATTTCTCTTTCGCCTTCTCACCAAAACACAGGCTTCAAACGAGGTTTGTTTACTGTTTTTGACCTCCAAAAATTAATTTTCTTCAAGTTTATTAATGATTTGTAGATTATGAAGTATGGAGTTTTGATTTTCTGTTCATTCTTGAATTTTGAGCTGGATGATGGTTCTTTTTGTCTCTTTGAAATTGTGTGTCCAATTTCCACGTTCTTATGACTCCAGAATTCAAGTTGACTGAAATCTTTTTTTTTTTTTTGGTTTTAAGATGCTCCGCTATTCTGTAATTTTTATTTTGTGAATTTGTTTTGCGTATTAGTTGCTAGAATTAGCTTGGTGATTGAATGCTACTGTGATTTGTAGTAGTCATCTGTGATTGCAGATTTGCGCTGTGAAATTGAGCTAAGATTTATTTAGAATACGATCGTGACTGAATTTATGAGACAAGCGGATGTGTGAATCCATTTTATTTTAGCAATTTTACTGCCTTTCTACAGCCATGTCAACATGATTTTAAGTTTAAATGGGTGAATTGACAATTCCGTTGGTGTAAGGGCTATGGGTATACGTGGTGAAATTCTTTAGCGGTAGGAGAGTATAATTGATCCATTTCTAATAGTTGAGGGACAAATTCGGCCTTTTCCGTTATCAAACTAAGCCGCGAAATCAAACTTATTTCTTTTTATTATTGTATTAGAACAGTGAACATATATGACTAATTTTAGGTTCTTTAGAGGCCAGTTCTTGAAATTTCTTCATGGTTGATCTTCCAAGGCTACAAAAAGTGAAAATCATGAGATGTTTGCAGTTCACAAATAAAAATAGGCATGGCCTATTAGTCTGTTGGTCAATGACATAGATTTAAAAATAAGAATTTGCAAGATTTCCATGAAAATGAGATAGTGACTGAATTTTTAGAGCTAGATTACTTTGTGTGTTCAATTTGTTTTAGCGATTTTACGGTGTGGTGACTGAATTTATTAGCTATGTTTTTGTGTTAAGTGATCTTGTTTTGCGTATTATTTGTTTGGAGTAGCTTTGCTTGGTGTATGTTTTGATTTATATGCCCGCAGCTAGCCAATGTGGTAGTGACTGAATGAGAGGTTGACTTCGTTGAGCTGTGATTTGGGTGTTGACATTCTTAGAACTAACACTTTCCTTCTCCTTTTTCATTGTCGGTCATGTTAGCTCCAGTATGGCACCGGATCCATTTTCCCTCCAGCTAGATGCAGTAGTTTACTCTATAGCTTTTCCGTAGCTCGTTGATTGTTCTTAAGGTGTTGGTGTGTTGTGATTCCCTCTTCATTTTTGCTTTGATTTACATCTCACGTTTGTTTGGCTTGTCGCTTCTCCTATGTTGTCCAAGCATATTTTCGCAGTTGATGTTTACCAGACTCTTGTGATTTTGATCCTTCATTAATATAAATAAGTGAAAGTTAGCATGATTATGAAGGACATTTTGGTAAATAACATCAATAATAAGGGTATTTTCATAACTAAAACCTCCCATCAATAATAAAGGTCTTTTGGTCATGATACTTTCACGTGTCTTTTGCTTTTCCTTTTTATAACTTTCCCAAATTCTTCTCCCAGGTCCAATTTCTCTTTCGCCTTCTCACCAAAATACAGGCTTCAAATGAGGTTTGTTTACTGTTTTTGACCCCAAAAAATTATTTTTCTTCAAGTTTATTAATGATTTGTAGATTATGAAGTATGGGATTTTGATTTTTTGTTCATGCTTGAATTTTGAGCTGGATGATGGTTCTTTTTGTCTCTCTGAAATTGTGTGTCCAATTTTCACGTTCTTATGACTCCAGAATCCAAGTTGACTAAAATCTTTGTTTTTATTTAAGATGCTCCGCTATTCTGTAATTTTTGTTTTATGTATTAGTTGCTAGAATCAGCTTGGTAATTGAATGCCACTGTGATTTGTAGTAGTCAGCTGTGATTGCAGATTTGCGATGTGAAATTGAGCTAAGATTTATTTAGAATTCGATCGTGACTGAATTTATGAGCCAGGTGGATGTGTGAATCCATTTGTTTTAGCAATTTTACTATCTTTCTACAGCCATGTCAACATGATTTTAAGTTTGAATGGGTGAATTGGCAATTCCGTTGGTGTAAGAGCTATGGGTATACGTGGTGCAATTCTTTAGCAGTAGGAGAGTATAATTGATCCATTTCTAATAGTTGAGGGACAAATTCGGCCTTTTCCGTTGTCAAACTAAGCCGTGAAATCAAACTTATTTCTCTTTATTATTGCATTAGAACAATGAACATATATGACTAATTTTAGGTTCTTTAGAGGACAGTTCTTGAAATTTCTTCCTGGCTGATCTTCCAAGGGTACAAAAAGTGAAAATCATGAGATGTTTTGCAGTTCAAAAATAAAAATAGGCATGGCCTATTAGTCTGTTGGTCAATGACATGGATTTAAAAATAAGAATTGGCAAGATTTCCTTGAAAATGAGATAGTGACTAAATTTTAAGAGTTAGATTGCTTTGTGTGTTCAATTTATTTTAGCGATTTTACTGTGTGGTGACTGAATTTATTAGCTATGTTTCTGTGTTAAATGATCTTGTTTTGCGTATTATGTGTTTAGAGTAGCTCTGCTTGGTGTATGTTTTGATTTATATGCCCGTAGCTAGCCAATGTGGTAGTGACTGAATGAGAGGTTGACTTCGCTGAGCTGTGATTTGGGTGTTGACATTCTTAGAACTAACACTTTCCTTCTCCTTTTTCACTGTTGGTCATGTTAACTTCGGTATAGCACCGGATCCATTTCCCCTCCAGCTAGATGCAGTAGTTTACTCTATAGCTTCTTCGTAGCTCGTTGATTGTTCTGAAGATGTGTGTTGTGATTCCCTCTTCATTTTTGCTTTGATTTACATCTCATATTTGTTTGGCTTGTCGCTTCTATTATGTTGTCCAAGCATATTTTCGCAGTTGATGTTTACCAGGCTCTTGTGGTTTTGATCCTTCATTGATTTTCATCGATTTTCGGACAGTGGGATGAGCATCCTAAGATGCTGATACCACCATTATCCATTTATCAATTTGTTTAGTAAATTTTCAAATCTTCAAAGTAGGATTGTTTTTGTTTACTGTTTTTTACCCAAAAAAATTAATTCTCTTGAATTTTATTATTGATTTATAGATTATGAAGTATGGGGTTTTGATTTTCTGTTCATTCTTCAATTTTTGGGCTGGAAGATTACAGATTGGTCTCTGTGTGTCTGTGTGTGTGTTTTAGACTTGTTATGAGGTTTTGTCTACTGTTATTGACAAAGAAAGCTTACAACTTTCTCTTCATTCTTGAATTTTGAGCTGGAAATTTAGCCTTAAAAATTGGTATTTTTTTGTGGGGTTTTCTCTATACTTAAAGATCAAAGATTGGTGTATAACTCATGTACAGAAGTTGCCATCCTATCAGATCGAAAATAGTAATCGTTGCAATGACTTGTGTTCTAATATTTGTAATTTGTTTATTGTTTCATTTTGCATCCTCATTTTGCTTTTGTCATCGCATAGATGATAGTTGTATTGAGCTGTGATTTGGATGTTGACATTCTTAGAACTAGCACTTTTCTTCTCCTTTTTGACTGCCGGACAATGGAATGAGCATCCTAAGATGCTAATACCACCATTGTCCATTCATCAATTTGTTCAGTAAATTTTCAAATATTTGTCTGTATATGTCTCGTATACATTTGGAGTTTATTTTGATATCATATCAGAATTCAATTAGAAGTTGAGGTCAATTTATTGCAAAACAATTCATTGGCGGTTGATAAAGTAGTATTAATGTAATAGATAATTGATTTCATGTTTATATCACTATGACACATAACAGATGTAGTTAAATAGCAAAAATGGATACTCCCTCCATATGATAGATAGTTGATTTGATGTTTATATCATTATAGCACATGAACAACTGCAGTTAAATAACAAAAATGGATACTCCCTCCATCCCAATGTAAGTGTCTTAATTTGACTAGGCATGAATTTTTAGAAATAAAGATCGACTTTTGAATCTTGTGGTCTTAAATGAAAGATGTGTGTTGTCCTTTAAGTCTTGTGGTGTAAAACTTGCTAGATAAAATGTTGAAATTGGAAAAAAATACTAAATATGAAAAGAGGCACTCTTTTTGGGACAAACTATAAAGGAAAGTAAGACATTAAATTGGGACAAAGAGAGTAATACATTAACAGAAATATATTGACTAACAGTTATGATTTAATTTAATTTTAACCATTGATATAGATAATCATTTTGTAGGTAACCTATATATTTTCGTCGTCACAAAAGCAAGTGCGAGGAAGCTCACAACCCATGGGAAAGGGAACTTAAGAAGCCTTATTGTAGTGAGTTTCATAAATTTTCTCGAACTTCTATTGATTTTAAAATTTATTTGTTTATGATGTTTTTTTGTAAAATTATGTAGGCAGTGAGGTTATACAAAAATTGGAGGATTCCAATCTGATGCGACAGAAGTTTAATGTATATCGTCAAAATTTGCATTTAAATATTGATACAAAGAAGGCTGCTTTAAAAGCTTCTCCATATGTTGTCAGTCTTGAATCTCACTCTGGTACTGGTTCAATAATTTTTTTTTCGTTCTCTTACTTGGAGCCTTAGTTTTTAGTTCTAACATCTTGTGGAGTAATTTTATCTACTCTTTTATTTTATGTTCATCCTCGGGGGAAGGGGCGATACTTCAAAGTTCTGGAGTTATTATAGAAAACGTTAATACCTGTAGTATAGTATTAACCTCTGCAAGTCCCCTGAAGTGTTTAAGAAGTAGAGATTTTGAAGCGGATGATGTTAAGGTTTGTTTAATTTTATCATGTTTTTAGATTTGTCTAATTACTATACTGAATTTATTTTTGTTGATCCACTTGATTATATGTATGGTATTTTTAGCCAAATTCTTGGTAGATTACTTGATAATTATAAGTATTTCTTTAGGTCATTATGCACCTATCAGGTGAAAGATCATTAAATGATCAAATTAGAGGCATACTATTTTCATTATAATATTGCTGCTATTAAGATCCAGTCAGATACCCAATTTCCAACCGCCTCCTTGGTTCAGTTAAAAGATGCTATCACAGTTGATCCGTGTAAACTCCATGTTGATGTTTTTTTAGGTACACATTCAAATTCATTTGATCTTGTTCTTGGAGATGCAGTTATTGCTCTACGCCTTTTTATAGAGCCCTATGATATCATGGCTGCTCCTGATGAATTCAGGTTGGTGTTTCTATTTGAGTTTTAATTTATTGCAATCACTTCTTCCGCAATAAAGAAGTGGGAGATGTGACGTTTATTGTGAAGCCTATTAGTCTGAAATGTACTGAAGTAGGCTTTAGTTAACCATTTACACAGTACCCAAAATAAAATAAAAAATAAAAAAATTCACATCATATACTTGAGTATTCAATGAAACCTTAGATGTTGATTTTTTTAGGTGTGAGGTTTAGATGGAGGTTTTGGTTTTGGGGTGAGGAATGAAGAGGGAACTACTCTATTTGGATTTTGCGAGGGCCTTTGGAATGGTGGTAGTGAATTCGAACTTTCCGAAGGAGGAGGATCACCTGATTACCTTCCGAAGCGCAATAGCCAAGACCCAGATTGACTTTTTGCCTCTTAGAAAGAGGGATAGGGCGTTGTGTAAAGATTGTAAGGTCATTCCGAGTGAGAATCTTTCGACCAACACAGGATTCTGGTGATGGACTTTATTATAAAGAAGGATAAGAAGAGAAGAGTCGGGGGAGGTCGAGCCAGAATTAAGTGTTGAGTTTCAATTTATGAATATTTTGAGGCTTTAATTGCTTTGGTCTTGCTTGTTATTTGGTGTTACATTCTTTGGTCCTGCTTGTTATTTAGTGTAACATACTTACTTTGTCAATAAAGTTACATAACGGTGTTTGATTGTACTTGATAGGTCGAAAGATACAGGCAAATGCAGAAGCTGATTCTGATGCACAAGTAGATCCACCTAAGGTTGAGGAAAAGCTTGGTGTTGTTCCTAATGGTTCGACTGATTCTGATGTCATTGAAAGATTCGTGGAACTGCTGTTGATTCACTTAATTTTTACTCTGATTTATTTGTTCATTCAATATTAATTACGGTAAAATTATGTGCTTAGAAAAGTTCGGTCATTTCATTTGTTCATACAATACTAAGTATTGTATCATTATGCGATTTAGGGAAGCTGAGTCTATTTCAAGGAAAACTCTCTGAGTTAATGCGGATAAGTTTGAGTTCCAAGCTGAGGTCTCTCGGCTTATGGAACTCCCTTTACAAGAACATCTTCTTGACAAAGTTGATTTCCAATGCTTCTGATGTAAGTTTGAATTTCAGTTTTGGTGTTTGTTCCATGTGAGCTGTAAAAGTTTGTTCTGGAATTATTTACTGTTTGATTCAGGGATTGGACAAGATCAGTTTTAATAATATTTTTATTTAGACCTTTGTAATTGAATTATATATGGTACTATTTTTGTATAAATATCTTTTGGTTCCTTATTAAATGACTATCAAGGGTACTTCGATAATTTTATGATGCATTAAAATGGTTACACATGCATATTGCTTTTTCTTTATATTTATTAGTTTTATCCTCATTTTATGGTGCAATAAAATGGTTACACATTCATTTATATATAAGAGAAATTATTATTATTATATTATTCAGTTTTTTTGCGATTACTATTACTATTCCGTACCTTATTGACTTACTATATCTCTGTTGGTTACCCATTGAGAATTCCTTTTTGAGCTCATTTAATTGTGGTTATTTCATGGATTGCAGATTAAACTCGATAAAGAAAATAAAATTCTTCCCAATCGTGACAGAGGTGTTGGTATGACAAAGGAGGATCTACGAAAGAATTTGGAAACCATAGCTAAATTTGAAACTTTAAGAGATTTCTAACATAACATTCAAGAGAAATTTGTTCCCTTAATAGATTTCTAAAGTTCGAGAGAAATTTGTTTCCTTTATAGATTTTTAACATTTAAGAAAAATTCATTTGCTTTATAAATTTTTAATATTCAAGAGAAATTTATTTCATGTATGAAAGAATATTATCTGTGTCTATGAGTGTGTACATGATATGCGGTATATATAATTAATTATTTAATCATCTTGATTATCCTAAAATTGTATCGATAACAGAAACAGTGATACAGCACGGGCCAACTAGTACAGAAATAAGAGCAGTAAAAACAATGAATTATGAAATGGAGAGTGTGTACAATCTGTAGAAGAATGAACATTATGACCCCAAATTGTCTGAAACTTCAACGGTGCAATTTTACAGGGGATTCAGCCAATGGCCTTAGTTATCATGGCAATGTGAACAATTTCATTGATCATCAGCACTTGTTACATCCACTTTTAAAATAGTATAAATTTGAATAGTGAATAAGGACATACATGCTTACATCAAAGTCAAAACAATATATACTACTGATGAGGAGTTGCCTCGAATAGGATTCTGATAAAATATATTAAGGGTAGATCACGTGTCCTCTTTCTATATACCCCATTATATATCTCGGGTAGCTATTCCAATAAGATAAATTCCGTCCGAGAAGAAAATAATAATATACCTCGTATATTGAAAGGAGATCATATTTTTGAAGGAGAGGAAGTAAATTCTCTATGACCGAAATAAAATTTTAGATTGTTTTTAACTTCGTTAGTGTAGAATGTACAGCTGGTATTTTGTGTTTACAGTTTTTTTGTTATGGACAGAGTGACTACTTGGAACTATTTCAAAACCTTCTATTATATCTCTCTTAAAATTCTGGTAATTCTAGACTACTCAAATGCTCATGTATATTATCAATACAGTGTAACAATGTACATGATGAACTGAAGCTTCAATTCGATTCTCTTCAACTTGTGATTACATTGACATTCTCATATCCATCTCTTGTAATATTCCTCTAAATTATAATTTTTTATTACATGTTAAATACTAAAAAATAAAGAATAATCTATTTATTTTTTATGAAAACATTTTCCTTCAACACACGAATTAACAAAATTTTCCATGCTTCGGCAAAAACAAATTAAGTATCCAACGCCACCGAATGAAAAAGAACAATCAGCCAACCAAAAAAACTGCCAAAATTCCCTCTTCACCTCTCCCTTCTACCCCCCACTCAATCCCCAAAAAAGAAAAAAGAAATAATATTTTGTCCACCATGAGAACACAACTATCACCTGTTTTCCTACATCTCCAACAATTTCCCTTCTATCATCAATTAAATCTGGTATTATTTTCTTGATCTTACGCTCTTTCAAAAATCATTTAATTAATACCACGGTAACAAGTGTTATTTTTATTTTTTTTGTACATAACATGCTTAGTAAAAACATACCGCATATGATCTTTTTTTCTTCATGTTGGTTGTTTCTTCTGGGGTTGCAAAAGTATGGAATGGAAAAATCATGGAGGATATACATGTGTTCAGTTTGTAATATTGACGAATAGTGACAGAACCATAATTTTCACTAAGGGATCAAATGAAGGAACACAACATCTACCAAATATATAATGTTGACGGATTGATTTTTCCTTTGTATTAGGATGCTTATTACTTGTGATCATTGAGATTGATGATTTTCTTTGTCTTTAAATAAAACAGGTAATTTGGGAGAAAAGATTGAAATTGTTGGAAGATGAATAAAATGTTCAATCGAATGAAAGGAGAGGAGAGGATAGAAAAGTTAATTCGTGGTCTTTTAAAGCTTCAAGACAACAGGAGATGTATCAACTGCAACAGTTTGGTACGTAACCGTACCCTTCCAAATTATTCATTTTCTGTGTTTCTTGATTAGAGACTAATCTAGAATCTAGAGTCAATAAGTTCAAAATGAATGCTTTCTTATACTATACATTCATTTTAAAATATGTATACGTAGTTCGAGACAAAAGTACTGAGTTCAGTTAAACCATAGAACGTAACTCGTCCTACGACAATCCGCCTCTGATGATGCTGGGTAGGGGAGTGATGAATGAAATTGAACTTTGCACTTGAAGAGTAGAAGTTGCATGTGATTTTTCCTTCAAACGCCCCGATTCGACGTTGGAATAGAACACAATGGAAGAAAATGCTATATATATATATATAGCTGATACCAGTTAGTTGTGATAATTAGGTTTGAGTCACGTTAGTAAGTCTGCCTTTAGGTCCTTTTCTCTAGAAGTCCTTTAGTCGTGGCAAATATATATGTTCTTATTGTTATTTCATTTTTTTATGTAGTATTGAACCCAAATGAGCTTAATTAGAACAATATGTATAATTAGGATTCTTATAACTGACCCCAACATGATTGAGAGAACATACATGTGTGCGCAAAGTTCCATTTCAGGAAAGTGGATAGTATTTTGGCACAAATATGAAAAGGAAAGGTGTCCATCTTTGTTTATTCTGTATCATTGATCTTTCTTTACGAAGATCCTAAGTATCATAGTCTTTCACTCTCTAACATAAGAACAAATACCTTGCTAATGTTTTTTTTTTTTGGTTGCATTTTTGTTCCTAGCAGGGGCCACAATACGTTTGCACAACTTTCTGGACATTTGTCTGCACACGTTGCAGCGGAGTGCAGTAAGTATCATTTAGCCCCACTATGTACCCCTCAGAATTTCCCCTTCATGCATACCGTTGGAATTTCTGAATTTGATGATTCATTGAAACGATTTTTCAGCCGTGAGTTCACACATAGAGTAAAATCCGTGTCAATGGCTAGATTTACTGAAGAAGAAGTTAGTGCTCTGGAAGCTGGAGGGAATGAGGTATGCGTGCACATTTTGCCAGTCCAAAAACTGTCATTCTCTTTTTAAGTTTACTTTTAAATTGTTCTTTGATAATAGGCTAATTCACTTCTTACTTTTTAGCGAGCAAAAGAAATCTACTTCAGAACATGGGATACGTATCGTAATTCATATCCAGATCCTAGGTAATATTTCTTTCTAGAAAGTTATTCGGCAATCTGGCCCAATACTAATGTTGCTTTTGCATTACAGTGATCTTCACAGACTTCGGGAGTTTATAAAGCATGTTTATGTGGACCGGAAATATTCAAGTGACAGGGGCCGCGAGAAGCTTCCCGTAGTGAAAACAGTAAGTCTCCACCAAAAAACATTTTGCTGGATCCTGCAGTTGATAATGTATTATAGTCCGTTTTGGCTTATTTTGATTGAACTTAACAGATAAGTACCAAGTATTGAAACACGTTTTTGAAATGTTGAAACTGATCTTGTAAATAATCAGATTTTCCGGCTCCTTTTGTTATATGAACATTTTGAAATGTTTAAACGTTATTTACAAACGTTTTGAAATGTTGAAACCGATTTTATAAACCGGTCTTTCCATTTGGAGCATCACTTTTTAAGAGATATCTTCACTGCTGCTCTTCAGAAACTTATGTTTTGCATTCCACAGAGTTTTAAAGATGACTATTACAGTCCTGGAGCTAGAGATGCAGACGGATGGTCATCTGAAACATACAGTCCAAGAAGAAGAAGTGATGATATAAACGTAAGATCATACTCCAATATTGAGGATAGAAGAAGTCCCCATAATAACAACCAAGGTAATAGATCTAGCAGGGCGAGAAGCCGACCAACTCGCTTTGAAATAGTTGATGACAGGTTCCGAGATGATGGAACTAGTGATGTCAAGAGATATCAATATCATATATTCTCAAAATCAGAGCGTAGAAGCAACTCACCTAGTTCCCCCAAAATACAATCAATCAAAGACATCTTGGGTGAAAAAGTTGTACCACTAGAGGTTGGTGAATCTCCTAAACAAAGTGCAGCCGGAGTTACTAGTGACAGCCCTGCTAATGATGAGGTAAGATCTGTGATCATTTCTTCCATTTTATTTGGCTAGCCTTTTTTGGGATATAAGCAACAGTTTCTATATTTGAAAACCCTTTTAGACTTCTCAGTTTACCCTTAATGACATGCTCTTATAGTTGCAAAAACATCATGGTGTGTTTAAGATCACGAGTTCAAGATATACTTTTAATATTTACCAGACGTCTTTCTTTCTTAAATTTTGTGCTTAGTTAAACATTAACATATAAAATTTGACAGAGAAAATACACGTTACTGGAAAAAGCCAACTTGAGTACTTAGTCCTGCAAACTTCTCAAATGTCATGATAACTATGCAATCATTATATAATAATGGATCTTAAATGTCTTGCTCTTTCCTTTGTATCACTTCATTCACATCGAGCTATTGTCCAAAAATAATTGTCACATACATATACATACATCATACACATACACACACACATATATATATATATTGGTAACTAACATATTTTCATTACAAAAGTAAACGTTGAAGAACAATAAAAGAGCAAGTTTCTGGATGAAGTCCCAGAAACTAGCTCAGCTCAAAGCATCAAACTGTCAAAGAAACATGAGTAACAAGGTGGCCTAACTAGGATAGAAGTTGTGTTCTTCAAGCCATAATGCAACATTAGCTCTTTTACCCGCCTTAATATGGATATTTTATCATCATTATATATGCAGCACTAGCCTGCATTACAATAAACCCTTGTGGTCTAACCCTTCGGGACGTCCCCGCACATAGGGGGAGCTTAGTGCACTGGGCTGCCTTTTTATTATATATGTAGTTCTTTTCTCAAGTAAAATGATAAAGTTGAGTGTTATTCATCTTTTAATGGAATAAGTCTGCTTTCTATGCCTTCATTCTTGCAGCTTGAGTTTTGGATACCTGGGAAGTTGTAGGTGTTCTGTCATTTCCATATCGACGTTCTTGATCTTTTTAAAATTCTTAATTGCAGAAAATGGCAACGGAGGAAGCACCTGCTGCCAATATTGGTAGCTTAATTGATTTGGAAAATGAACCTCAGCGTCAGCAACAGACACAACAAACAGAGCCACCTAAAGAAACCACCAATGCGTCAATTCCGTCTTCCTCAGCAGAGAAGGTTTCCAATATGGATTTACTGGAATCTTTGTTTCTTGACATGTCAACTCCACCAGTTGCGTCAACAGAAATTCAAGCTGCTACTGAAGCTACGCCAGTTGCAACTGTATCTTCATGCAATATCTCTCAAATAGCTGGAGCACCCCCTGTAGTTTCTAGTAGTTTTGGACCTCCTGTGGCTTTTCTCACGAGTTCCGTAGCATTGCCTGGACCAAATGATTCCACAGCTCTCTCTATCAAAAATCAGCATTCTGCAGTCCCCATAGACATCAATAGCTCCAATATTCAACAAAGCACTGCATCATTTGGAGTTCAGGTGAGAAAGATTGTGAAGTCTTTATCATTAGATGACTTTGACATTGCTTTACACATGATGTAAAATTTTCTGAAACATTTATAAAGTAGGATAACTAGGTTTTCGGACAATATTTGGTTGCTGCTGAAAAATGGAGTTGAAAAAGAATATGTGGAAGCTGAAGTTGTGGTTGGATATGGATTTTACTAGGAAAGAACTTGAATTTTTTGAGAGAAAAAACATCATCTCACTTCATATACTTATACCCCTCAAACAAGTTTTCCAATATTTTACCAGTATTTCAAATGCTGATAGCCATTACTATTATTTGTACATACTGAACTTCAGTAGTTGAAATAAGGCTCTTTGTTTCTGTCTTGTTGTGGCGGAGATGGAACTGATTTTGTTTTTTGTGCTTATTGGCAGAAAAATACTTTGCAGCCTACAAGAAATGCTGAAGCACCACCTGCAAATCCATTATCTCTTCAGCCATCTCAAGCTGCCTCTGTGTCAACTCTAAATAGTAGTCCATCAAATGATCCAAAATCTATTGGAAGAAAGGAACTCCCAGCGGTAACTTTCAAACTGGATTTTAAGCATCTTAAGAAGTTGGATATCGCCTAAAAGAGTGTAAAATGGGGATAATTTATATACAGGACCTTTTCACCTTGAGCTTTCCTCCACTTGCTGCAGCTGTTCCTGGTTGGCAATTTGCCCCTCACAGAATGGTGTATGGCATGCAATACCACCCGGCAGCTATGGTAAATCACATTTCAAAACTGTACCAATTTAAATCCAAGAAATAGCTTAATGTTCTAATATAAAGGAAGTGCTACTTACAGGCAGCTAACCCAAACTCAGCAAGATCAAGAAATCCATTCGATATTGGTCAAGATGGACCTCAAGTTCAAGGCTCAGAGGTATGTTGTCTGTGTATATAGGATAGTTTGTCTTTCTGGACTAATCATAATCCACAATTCTTGTTAAATCCCAGTGTGTTCACTTCTGCTTTAGGAATGCTATTAAGTTGTATTATAAGTTCATAACACATTAAGCTGACTGTTGCATCCCCAACAGTGGATTGTTTTATGCAACAAGAGCATGGAAAGAAAAGGAAAGAAAACAATGAACGATAAACATGAGCGAATTTTAAGAGGTGACCAATTACAGAATTCATGATTTGATGCCACAAGTATAATTGAAGTTAAGATGTACTCTTTCCTCTTACTGCTCTGATTTATATCATCGTCAAACTGTTTGGTGATGTATTTTGAGGGATTTGTATTATCTGTTTGAATAATTTTTACTCTACAAACCTTTGTCAATTTCTTTAGAAGTCTAAAATGTTTAATTATAATTCTATTGACAAATCCAGTTTAGGGGAGATAAATCTTTTAGAATGGAAGTGCTGAGATGATTCCCTTATATCTTCTAATCATTTACATGATCACCAAGGTTATTAAGCTCTAGATGTATTTAGTTGGTCCTAAAGATTTAGCTAACAAGTTTTTCACAAACCCTGTGGAATGTGTACCTTCTAGATACCAATAGATCGAACTAGGACGAGAACTAGGAAAATGGGAGAAAAATAACTAAATGGAGAAGGAAAAGAGCGTTTAGTTTTGTTCACACTCACTAACTTTGAGAAGTTTCTTCTTTTTTCAGTTCCCTTCAATGTTACCTATGCAAGCAGCACTACCAACAAATGTACAGCCTCAGCCACTGCCTTATGCTATGGCAATGCATATGCCAACACAGATAGCTAACTATGGGATGCCCCCCATTTCTGGAGGTAAGATCAACTTCTTATGACATTAGTAATTAGGTAAATGAATGTGCTCTCTCTGACCGCTTAAATTTTTAGATGAGATGATAATTTAATTGAATATATACTAGTTTGAACTTCTTTTCAGCCGTCCATTCATTATATTTGATCTTCTCTTTTGCTTGTCGTCTCTGACAAAAATGCGTGCAGGAGCATATGCAGGGCAACAGATTCCCAACAACATGGCCCTTGCCAGGTAAAGTTTCGTTAACCATGAATACAGTATTTCCTATGATCCTTTTATCGGATGAAGAATACACGGTGTTAGTTCTTATCATGTAAATTAGCATTTCAATCTTTCATCACAGATCACAAGGGAATACTAGCTTTGGCAAAGATGATTCCACCTTCGCTTCCTTAAATCCTCTTCAACAATCCAATGATGCATATTTCGCGCCAGCTAGACCGAGCAGTTTTTCAACTGGGGGAGGAAATCCATTTGGATAGTCGAAAAAAGAAACATCAAACATTATATACAAGACTTCACTTGTTCGAGTTACTTGTATCCCATACACGTGTAACTTAGGAGAAGTTAGTTTCATCAGTCTTGTCAGAAGTGTATAGCTAGCATGTATTATTGAAACTGAAAGGTGTACTAGCAGCTGTATATATTCAGAGGCGGATTCTGATAGCAATAAGCAGTGACAGAAGAAAAAAGATATAATACTAGAGCAAAATAACGTTCATTCTTCCTTATTCTCCCCTTGCTCCAATACAGAATATAAGGAAGAAAAGAGTTGATGTGGCATAACCACTTCTGGGGTTCAAAAGGAAATAAAATAACTAAAAACTTGACTTGAGGGACTTAATTGTAATTGCAATAAATATCCTTAACGACTTCTAACCGCTCTATCTATTGTTCCGTTGTAAATCGTATCAGGTCCCCCTGGACAACCACTTCCTTGTCCTCAAGGAAGGAAGGAAGGAAATCTGAGTCTAACCTCGTGAGCCTCCTCCCAAGTAGCCTGATCTTCAGGGAACTGATCCCACAGAATCAACCACTGAGCGATGGCCTTACTTCCCTTCTAAATTAATCTTCGGGCCAGAATTTTAAGTGGCTGTGGACAAAAGGGACTGGATATGTTCAGAACTAGGGGGTGACAAATGCTATCAGGAATAGCATGGCAAGGTTTGAGAAGAGAAACATGGAAAGTTGGGTGCAAGAGCAAGTCCGGAGGCATAACTAGTTTGTAGGCTACTGCCCCAACCTTGTGTTCTATCATATATGGGCCATAGTATTTAGAGGAAAACTTGCTAAAATGATGATGAGACATAGTGACCTGCCGGTAAGGTTGAAGCCTGACATAAACCCAATCTCCCTCACGAAATTATCTGTCCGTCCTGTGTTTGTTAGCTTGATCTATCATCCTTTGTTGTGCTCGAGCCAGATGATACTTGAGCAGTTGAAATTTGAAATCCCAAATAATCAAACTCCTATCCACCTCCTCTATCGCAGATTCACCAGCCAAGTAAGGCAAATAGATGGGAGGTAGTTGTCCATATAAAGCCTCGTAGGGAGTACCATGTATAGTCGAGTGGAAGGATGTATTGTACCACCATTCTGCATAACTCAAGAACTGAGCCCAAGTAGTAGGAGAATTAGAGCAAAAGCATCGAAGATATGTTTCGAGACATCTATTAACAACTTCAGTTTGGCCATCAGATTGTGGATGATAGGCCGTTGAAGTATTGAGAGACACTCCTTGAATAGCAAAAAGTTCTTGCCAAAACTTGCTAGTGAAGATAGGATATCTATCACTAATAATTTCAGCAGGCATACCATGAAGTTTGAAGATATTATCCATGAACAGGTGGGCGATATCACAGGCAGAATAGGGATGAGATAAGGCAAAAAAAATAAGCAAATTTGGTTAATCGATCCACCACCACTCATATAGTAGTCTTATCCGTAGATTTAGGCAATCCCTCAATAAAATCCATGCTCACACTACTCCAGGTAGTAGAGGGAATAGGAAAAGCTTGCAACAATCTAGGATAAGCAATGGTCTCATTTTTGTTTCTCTGACAGATAGCACAATTCTTGACGTAAGTCACGACATCATCTCTCATACCCTTCCAATAAAATAAAGAAGCCAATATCCTGAGAATATTATCTATACTCGAGTGACCACCTTGAGGGGAGGCATGCCACAAGTGGATCAAATTATGTCGCAAAACTGAATCTGCTCCAACTGCTAATTTTCCATATCTTCCGAGTTGTTGGTGGATAACAGTATAACCCTTGACATTCCCTCCAGGTTGTTCTAATTGCTCAATCAAACTCTTAAGTGTAGGATCATCCTGCCAGCTGTGCATTATATCTTGCAGCAAGTCTTCTCTAACAGTAGAAAGGGTTAGAGTTGCTAGTTCACCAACGGGTAGTCTAGATAAAGCATCAGCCACTTAATTATCTCATCCCTTTTTGTATTCAATATCAAAATTGAATTGTAACAACTTAGTGACCCATTTTAGTTGTGAGCCAGTATGTAGCTTTTGTTCCAAAAGGAATTTTAAGGCCTTCTGATCAATTTTAATGACGAATGGGTTGCATCGCAAATATTGGCACCATTTAGACACGGCCATCACTAAGGCCAACAATTCTTTATCATACACTGATAAGGTTTGATGTTTAGGAGCCAACCCTTTGCTTAAGTAGGCAATAGGCTTGCCCAATTGCATCAGGACAGCTCCGATCCCAACATCACAAGCATCAGTCTCAACAGTGAATGGAATAGTAAAATCAGGCAAGGTGAGCAAATGAGTTGAAGTCAATGCCCCTTTTAAAGCAACAAAAGCCTGCGTAGCTTCGTCAGTCCACACAAAACTATCCTTCTTTAGGAGATCATTTAGAGCCTTGCTAATAAGTCCATACCCTTTAATAAATCATCGGTAATAACCGGCTAGGCCCAAGAACCCTCTCAACTGTTTGATTGTTCGCGGAATTGGCCATTCTTTAACAGCCTGGATCTTTTTATTGTCAGTATCCACCCCTGCAGCTGAAATAAAATGGCCCAAATATTCTACTTCGGCTGCTGCAAATACACACTTGGATTCCCTGAGAAAGATTTGATGTTTTCGGAGGATATCAAAGGTAATCCGGAGGTGATGAATATGATCAGAGAAAGATTTATTGTATATTAAAATACCATCAAAGAAAACCAAGATAAACTTCCACAAATGAGCTGAAAATATATGATTCATCAGGCCTTTAAAACTGGAAGGGGCATGTGTCAACCCAAAGGGCATGACCAAGTACTCAAAATGACCAGTATGAGTTCGGAATGTAGTTTTAGGGATATTCTCCAGTGCCATTCTAATTTGATGATATCCGGACCTTAAGTCAAGCTTAGAATACACCTTGAAACCTCCCAACTCATCCAACAACTCTTCAATGACAGGAATGGGAAATTTGTATTTAATTGTACCCCGATTCAAGCCTCGATAATCCACACACATCCTCCAACTTCCATCTTTTTTTACTTACCAAGATGACGGGTGAAGCAAATGGACTAGAACTGTGTCTGATTAATCCATGGTCTAATAGTTCCTGAACCATCCTATCTATAACATCTTTTTGCATGGGAGAGTACCTATAAGGCCCGTGATTCGGTGCTGTGGCCCCATCTGATAAAGGTATATGATGATCAAGCATTTCCCGGAAAGAGGTAATTTCATAGGCTCTCCAAATAAGTCAAGATAGTCGTGCAAGACAGCTTGAACCATCCTGTCTTCAGTGCTTGAGCTCCTCTCTGATTGCTTCACAGGGCTAGAAGCATAGGCTTTAATCATAAATAACTGAACCTGGTCAGTTGACCCCTTCGGGACAGAATCATAGTCAATCATCTTAAAGTTGGGGGTCACCCCTTTCAATGAGAGCAGTTTGCTGTGATGTTGAAACTCCATTGTCAGCAACTTGAAATTGAACTTGATATCACCTAATTCATAAATCCACTGAACTCCTAAGACCATGTCACAAGAACCCAAGGGCAATAGTAAAAAATCAACCTTAAAGGTCGTGCTCTGCAATAACCACTTTAAACCTTTACAAACCTTGTTAATTTGCACTGAGTTACCATCTACTAAGCTCACACAGATAGGTTTACATTCTTCCATGGGCCACCCTAGTCGAGAAACTAAATCACAATCCAAGAAGTTGTGAGTGGAGCCACTGTCCACCAGAATGTTCAATTACCTCTTGTGACAATACCCAGTCACTCGCAGTGTTCGCTGCCCCACTGTACTATGAAGAGCATTGAAGGTAATTTCACAAGGCTCCGATAGGGCCTCTAATAGAATTAGATCCTCTTTTGCTTGCTCTTCAGGATCTACCTCCTCAATCTCTAATTAGAACAATTGACCCTTGTGCTTACAAACATGACCTGGTTGGAATGGTTCATCACAAAGATAACAAAGTCTTTTAGCCTCTTCTCATTAAGTTCCATAGGAGTTAATCTATTTCTCCTATTTTGATCATCTGAGAGTCGTGCAAGTGAGTATTGGGTTGGTTAATAGGTCGTGAAGATAGGTAATGGAGTGCAGAAGATGTGGTTTTGGAGAGGTGAGGATAATTAAAAGAACTCTTCATAGCTTTTGACTGCTTAAGATAAACCGGCTCCTACATTCTTACTAGGTGGTAGGCATGGGGTAGTGATTAAGGTTTATGGATCCAAACTGCATCACTAAGCTCAAGTTTGATAGCATTTAGAAATATGCTAATAGCATGATTGGGATCTAAGTTGAGCCGTGTCATAGATCTATAAAAAATTTCCAGAAATTCAGCCACACCATCTGTTTGTTTTAACTTTAACAATTCAGACATGGGATCATCATACTCTGTCCCAAATCGATCTGATAAAGCCCTCAAATACTCATCCCAAGATGGAAATGGAAGAGGACCTCTACCCCGTAGATAAGCTTGATGCCATTGGAGGGCTATGTCATCAAAATGAATAGCTGCTATGGTGACCCTTTGGTGTGGAGGTACTTCATCTAGAGAGAAAAATTACTCGACCTTATACCGCCAATCCTGAAATCCTTTCCCATTAAACCTAGGAAATTCCGCTCTCGACAATATGGGTAAGCCGTGTTTAGGGATTAGGAGAGGTAAGAGGTGACTTTGGGGGTAGTAATAACTATTATGAAGTGAGTATTGAGGGATGGGAATAGTTTGATAAGGAGCTACAACGAGACGCGTTGGGGAAGAAGAGTAAGGGTTGAATGAGCTCAGAACTGGACCTGTAGAATGAGGAACGTGGTAGGTTGAGAAGGGTGGTGCAGGCATCGATGGACCAGCTTCTTGAAAAGATGTAACGGTATGGGGATTTGAGTTTGGAATATGGGTTACTGTTGTATTAGAAATTTGGAAAGAAACCAAATTGGGATTGAAGGGAGCAGGTGGAGAGAATTGGGGATTAGGACTCAAAAGGGAATGAGGTACCGGTGGAAGTGTAGTTGTGCGGGGAAACCCTGATAGAGTCTCAGGTCTGACGGTCAGAGAATAGAGCTCAATAGGATCCAAGGTCGACTGTGATTGAGGTCTACCCTCGAGGGAACGTGTGAACGTAGAGCTTCCTTCAATTCACGAAAGAAAGCTGCATATACAGCTTCTAATTGATCTTTCCTTTGAGCCATTCGATCAAACCGATCTAAGAATTTCTTAATTTTACCATCCATGGTAACAAGCCACAGAGCCGGGACAGTGCTTTGATACCACTCATAGCAATAAGCAGTAATAGAAGAAAAAGATATAATGGAACTAGAGCAAAATAACGTTCACTCTTCCTTATTCTCCCCTTGCTCCAATACAGAATATAAGTAAGAAAAGAGCTGATGTGGCATAACCACTTCTGGGGTTCAAAAGGAAATAAAATAACTAAAAATATGACTTGAGAAACTTAATTGTAATTGCAATAAATATCCTTAACGAATTCTAACCGCTCCATCTATTATTCCATTGTAAATCGTATTAGATTCAAGATTTTTAAGTTTATGGGTTCTGAACTCGCAACCTTTTTTGTTTACTGGATTCAAAATTAGTTTATTTATACATATTAAGTGAAGGGGGTTGGGTCAAAGTTACTGGATTTTGCCGAACTCATAATGTATACTGTAATTCTATCATATATATCACTATAGGCGAATCCAAGATTGAAACTACATTCGCCTCTCATGATTTGAATTTGGGAAAACATGTTTGACTGGATGATGTACCTTGGTGCTTTTTTTTTTGCACTTGTCCTTCTGTATTCTTTTTATTTGTTTCTATATTCTTTTTATTTGTTTCATCCTGAAAAAAATACAAACACCCACATTGTGAACTTGGTTCATTAGCTAATTAATTTACTTTGGTCTATTCTCATGCTTCTGTACCTTATTTTTTCTTCTAAAGGAATGAGATGCATGATCAAAGTCATAATTCAAGTACAAGACCTTAAACAGACATTTTAATCTAATAAACTTATAGTAATAATGTTTTCAATTTTTCTAAACCAAACTTCTTTTAATTTGGTGTTCAAGATGTTCCATTTGAGAATTATTTTATGTGCCACTTCTGATGATGATGGATGCATTGGGGGAAAGTATATGTCAGTTACGTAGATCAAGACTTTCAAGGACTCTCGAGTTGGTAATTTGTCACCAGGCAGCACATTACACATTAGCAGATGGAAATAAACCACGGTGAACCCTCAGATGACCTAAGATTAGAGGGGATCCGATTAGGGGCACTCAAAAGCGTCGTGTTGGATAACATGTTCTATTCCCACCTGTATTCTATTTATTTGATTAGTTAGTCTATATCTTTATATTAGGCTTGACCCGCTAAGACAAGTAATCCATTTCATGATTTGTCTATTTTTCGGATCCTATATAAACACAAGGTCCAACTCATTTGTATAGAGAGAAAGAGATATTTTTTATTTTCAGTTTTCAAGGAATACACAGGAAGCTTCTAGATTCTCTCTCTGACCTTCATAGAAGCCTAACTTCTTTCTTCTTGTTCATTATTTTTCAGCTCGAGTTCGATAATTAACATGGTATCAGAGTCTAGTTCCTACAACATCCAGTGTTTATCTTGCTTGCGATAGTACCCTCGGTGTGTTTTGGAGTTTTTCTAGTCTTTGTTTCAGCTCAGATCGGTGATTCAGTTCAGCGTAGTGCAAGCAAAGCTAAAATCAGTTAGTGTTGTTGGTTTGTGGCTCTTCTGTACAAGTTTGTTGATTTTTTTTTAAGGTAGATTGGAATTTCTTCAGTTTCAAGGCATTGTTTGTGAGACAATCGGTAACTTCGTCCAACTCTTTCTATTTTTGCATTGTATGATATTTGCTTGATTTTTTACCATCATGATGACTGTAAATACATCTACTACTGAGTCTCCTTCTTTCGTCGATTCCGTCATGCACTGTATTTCACGAGGATGACTATACTCACCCTTGTCACCCCTTATATGTTCATCTTTATGATGTCTTAGGCAACTCTTTAGTTTCTGTACCATTTGATGGTACTTGTTATGGAAGTTGGAGAAGAACTATATTAATTTCTTTATCTGTGAGGAATAAACTTGATTTTATCAATGGTGGATGGGGGAGACCTCCTGGAGCTTCGCCTTTAGTTAGACAGTGGAAGTGATGCAATAATTTAGTGATTTCGTGGCTAACTAATTCTATGACTAAGGAAATAGCTCGTAGTGTCGAGTTTTTTGAACTTGCCAAAGATATTTGGAACGAATTAGAGAAGCGGTATGGTAAAGTTGATGCTGCTAAGGTATTTGAACTAAAGAAGGAATTGGCCCATATTTCCCAGGGCTCCCTTCCCTTTCTATTACTCATGTCAAATCGTGTACTTGTGGAGAGTAGTGAGTATCAGAAGGATAAAGATGTCCAAAGGTCTTATCAATTCCTGATGGGTTTTAATAATACATATATACAAACTAGGAGTAACATTTTAATGTTTTTTCTTCCATTGGGATTGTTTATAGCATTCTACTGTCTGATGAAAAATAGAGATAAATTTTAGGTCCCTCTCAATTGTCTACTAGTTCTGCTTCATTCTATTTATGAATATCTAGGCAACATGGTCTTCCTAGACTATTTTTTTATTAACAAAAGTCCTCCCTCACTTGCAAATACTACAAGAAGTCAGGGAATACTATTGATAAATGCTATAAACTAGATGGATTTCCTCCCAATTTTAAATTCACTAAGTTTTCAACACCTCGCAAATCAATTGCTCATGCTGAACTGGAATCACATGTTATATCTAACCATACTGATTTTAATGTCGCTTCTAGATTTAGTAGCCATACTACTTCCGTTGGTTGTTCCACCTCTACTGAACAGGGCTTTGTCATACCTGGTTTGACAAAGAAACAACATTGCCAGCTGATATATTTGCTCCATCAATCTAATTTTGATGGATCTACTTCTTCTTCTTCTGAGTGTACAGGATCTGCAAATTTTACTGGTAAGAGGGTGTCTAATTTATCATGGCCTAAGGCTTATTTTCTTTCTTAAGTAGATAACATTTTATAGATCTTGGACTCTGGGGCTACAAACTATATGACTTCCGATAAATATCTTCTCTTTAATATAGAGCCCTTACCTATTCCATATCTTGTCTCATTACCTAATGGCTATGAATAAGAAAAAAGTGAATTTGAAGCCCCAAAGTAATAACTATGAGTGTGTTTAAAAAGTTTATGTGTTGTTGATGGGGAGTAATATCATGAAAAGAAAAATTGATCAAAAGAAGTGAATCATGTATTGATAAAGTATTCCATATTAAAGATGTGTAAGCTAGCTTATAGAGATGAGATAAAAATAAAAGAGAGTTGTGAAGAAAAAAGTAGTGAAAAATAGGTTGGTTGAAGACGAGCTTAATAAAAGTGTGGTGTATTAAAGCACGTGAGAAAATTAGTTACTCTTACTAGCCAGAATAATTCATTCCCGTCCCTTAACCTACATTACAACCCTTAAAGTCCTATTTGATCTTGACTTTTTATATTTTTATATTAGTAGAGTACTACACTAAGGACAAGCTTATGGTTCATCTTATATGACATGTGAATTCTTTGTGAGAATGATAGAAATTTGATTCTTACACTCATTCTTGTATTAAATTGTATATTGGTGAATGATTATGGGTGACTCTCTTAGTGTGAGGGGCATATGTTTGATGAAAGATGGATTATATAATTGATTCCTTAATGGAGTAATTTCATGAGTTTGTAGATACCATAAAGTCATTTTTGAGGATAGAAAATCTTGAATTACTATTCATATGTTTTCAATTTTAATGTAACATGCTTAATAAAGAATTTGTTATTTGTGTAGTTGTTGTAGTTTTAGCTTGAGTGTCTTAGTTCAAGTAGTGATGCTAGAATTTTTCTTGATTGTGATTTGTGTGAAGAGTTGTTTAAAGATGAACAAGGTTTTCAGTGTAGGGTGGTGATTGTAGATGCATTTATACACATAAGTATCATTATCTATGCGTGTTTAGCATAGTTTTGGGGACTTTTAAGCATGATTTCATGTGGTGATGTGCATATATAGTGTTCTTTGTGTGTTTGTGTGCTAAGTCTCATGTTTAGATGGTTTAAGGTGTATTTGAATCTATTCAAGATCAACAACAACAAAGGAAAGACTAGACGAGTTCAACTAGTAACCCGAGCCAAAATGATGCTTGTTCTTGTGTGTGTTTGATTTGCTTTATGTAATATATGGTCTAATGCTTTTGATGAGATTATGTTAGTTGACTGATGCAGCATGTTTTAATATTTAATGATAGAAAATATAATGGAGGAAGTAATGGGCATGATTGATGAAGGTTAAAGGAAGCAAATACATGTTTGAAAGTTACCCAAAGAAACACTCTACCTATTTGGCACATCCATGGCATGCCACAGACTTCTGAGCGATCAGTAGTCCATATACTGCAGCTTGGCACATCCAAGGAGTGCCATGGAGCATATATAGAGCATTCAAGGAATGCTACAAATAAAAAAGGTGCGCTCAAAGGGTTTCCACGCCAAGAGGAAAATTCGGCTACTACTTGGACAAACATCACTTAAAATAATCTTCTAGCTTAGGTCTTGTTGGTAATTGTATCTAATTCCTATGGGACTTGGTGTGAATGACTTGGGGGCCTATAAAAAAGTACTTAGTCATATTTTCAAGGCATCAAGGAGCTTAAAATAGAGTTTTGTTCTTCTACTTTACTTTTTTATATTTTACTTTATGAATTCATTAACGACGATTCTCTGTAAAGCTATGAATAGATAAACACCCTCTTTCTAGGGTAGATTTTACAACATGATTACTTAATTTTGATTTATTAGTTTAGTTTATATATTTTTCATGTCATGTGATTGTGCTTGCATTCTTACTTTACTATTCTAAAGAGCCATGAACTTTAGGATAAATCTAAACCTTAAAATGAATTGACTGTAATACCTCGAGACTCTAACCAATAGTGCAACCATGAACTAGCTCATAAGAAATAAATTATAGCGCTTTGATTGTTTTCTGATCAAAGGTGATGTGTATTAAGGCATCAAATATATCCTAGCAATTAGGTGAATCAAAACAATCCTTACCGATTGAATTCTTGAGAAGGATTTTGGCATAGCAAACTTCAAACGATCATATCTATTGCTACCCTGATAATTTTTGAGCTCATGACCCACAACACATAGATAATTGAATTAGTTTTCCAATGGTACCAATTTCACCCAAATCCGGTATCGGAGCAAAGCGTTATGCTCATTTTAGTCTAGCGTGTCAGCCTGGAAATTTTGTGACGACATTTTGTGACGACTTGTCACAAGCCTGATGGCTTGTCATAAAATTTCGTCACCATTAGCAGAGAGTCACAAAATTCACCCTTTTGTGACGACATTTCGTGACGACTTGTTACGAATGTCGTCAGCTATTTTTTTAAACAATTAAGGAATGTTTTTCAATGGTATTTTGGTCTTTTACCATCTTTTGAAGGCCTATATAAATATGAGAATCCCCATCCAAACCCTAATTTCTTCATTCTCTCTTCCAATTTTCTTAAGAATATATATTAGGGTTTCAATCAAGAAAATTTTATCTTCTAAAAATCATCCATAAATCTTCAAGATTTCTTCAAGAATTAAGTTCCTCGTAGAGTGGGCTTCAAGAATCATTTATTACAAGTGTGGATAGAGTCTCAAGCACTAGAATTCATCCAATTTCAAAGATTAAGGTATGTGGGGTTTTGAACAAGTGCAATTCTTTCATTCTTGTGCCTAAAGCTTTGATTTCTATCATGGATTTATATGATTTTGCAAATGGGTTTATACCCAAATTACTTCATCATGATATTATGAGAATATAAATTGTTCAAGCTTTGTTATACATGATTATTTTTCTATTCCCAAGTTATGACTTGATATTTAATATTGTGAATTTCATATTTCTACCATGAGTTGATATTTCAAGTGCTTTTAATATATGTGTCAAGCTTTAAGCTTCCTTATGACAAATTGGATTATTGAGTATATTGATTCATGAGATTGAGTTGTTACAATGAGTCTTGATATTTCCTCAAAGTTATTGATGTTGCCATAATTTAATGAATTGATATGTTTTGATATTGAGAAATATTGATTTGATTTGGTTTGAGTTAGGAATCCACAAATTGATTATGATTTGATAAATGAGAAAGAGATTTGATTTGATCTTCATGATAGACCCTTGTGATATTTGTGGTGGATTTCCTAACGCGTTCTGAGCTTGTGTCTGGGAGTAGTATTTATCACCGAGTAGGAAATATGGTCTTTCCCCCGAAACTATGTGCCACCGTAGGATTGGTATTGATAATTATGGGCCAGAGGCCGAGTATGAGATTGTGATCACTAAATTTAGGTTATACTCCCTGGCAAGAGTACGACGCTCCCGCCAGTATGGGGTTCTCTCTTTAGGAGGGTAAAGCATTGGAATCCATGTATCTCATATGATTTATGTCGGTTATAAGAACCTTCCATGTCCATAAGAGTTGAGTTTCTTGAATTACCGAGTCAATCCGAGTCTTGAGTTGAAGAGTTGAGTTATTTATGATGATTTATGAGGTTTTTATCGTATGATTTATTTACTATGAGATCATGAAAAGTATGTTTCAATCTAACTCAAGCCAAGTGATCCATCATTGTACATATGCATATTTTTATGAAATTGATGATGATATTTGCATTGTTGCATGCACCCCCACATACTCAATACATTCCAAAGTGCTGACCCACATATTTTCCTATAGGCTATATTTTCTCATAATGTTGGTTTAGGTACTCAGTCGCAGCCGCGTTAGCGATATTCGAGTGCCTCAACTATGTTCCATCAGTGGTGAGTCCTCATGGTTCGATAACCATGTCTATATTTTTGGTGATATTGTTTTGTTGTTATAACTTTCAGTACTGTTTGAGTCAGTTGGGGGTTTGTCCCAATGGCTCCTTGATTTTGATGTATAGAGGCTTTGTCAGACTAGAGGGTTGGTATGTACAGACATTCAATATATTTTGGTTGTATAGTCTAGTATTCTCTAGTATTTCTCTTAAACCTGATGTGGTATATCTCTTTGTTGTGCATAACTATTGTTGAATTGAATTCCTTGAGGTAGTGTCTGGCTTCGAGGGTTAGCTTGGGGCTACGTGTAGCCCTAAGCACCATGTGGCATCTCGAGATAAAATTTTGGGGCGTTACAAAGCTTGGAATCAGAGCCTAAGGTTTAAGTAGTCCTAGGGAGTCTGACAAGCCCCGTTACATAGAGTCTTGATCATCGATGTATAGCGCGCCACATCTATGAGCAAGAGGCTACGGAATGTTTTAGGAAAAGTCATTTCTTTCTTTCTAAAGTTTATCGTGCCTACAACTGTCTCTTTATCTGCGATTAACTCGTGCTCTCTTATAACAAAAAATGCCTCCTCACCGAGCTCATAGAAACAATGAGCAAACTTAACCCGTTGATCCCTTGAACGAGCATGTGTCTCATGAGAAATTTCGGGCAGCTTTTCAGGCACTAGCCCAGGCAGTTATCGCCAATGCTCAAGCTAACACCCAGGCTACTGTTCTATCTCTGCAAAAGAATAATTCTATTGCAGCTCGAGTTCATGACTTTATGCGGATGAATCCGCCTGAGTTCTATGGGTTTAAGGTAGGTTAATACCCACAGATGTACTTAGATAAAGTGAGAAAGATCACCCAGATTATGCATGTGACTGAGGAGGAGAGTGTTAAATTTGCTGCCTATCAAATAAAAGATATTGGATATGATTGGGTGGTTATGTAAAGAATGAGTAGAGGGGAGGATGCCGCTCCCATGACTTGGCAGTTATTCCAGGATGCATTCTTGGACAAATTCTTTCCTCTTAAGATAAGGGAAGCAAAGATAAAGGAATTCATGAATTTTAGACAAGGCTCCATGACTGTTAAGGAGTATTGTCTTAGATTAAATCAGTTATCCAAATATGCTTCTAGTATGATGGTTGACTCCAGGACCATCATGAGCAAGTTCGTGACCGGTGTGTCAATTTACGTTGTGAAAGAGTATAGATCTGCTATGCTTAATAGGGAGATAGATCTTTCTTGGTTGATGATACATGCCCAATAGATTGAAGCTAATAAGGTGAAAGAGAGGGAGAGAGTAATAGGGAATAAAAGAGATAGATCAGAGCAATAGGGATCCGGTTATTCTAGATTCCATATAGGGAACCACCCTCAATTCCAGGGATGTTCATTTATGCCCGCGCCTTCCTCATTTAGTGCTCCCTCACCTAGAAGCAGGAAGGATCAGGGTAACAGGCCTATCCCTTCCAGGTCTCAGGAAAGTGTAGGCCATCGACCTCGTCCTCCTTTATATTCCAAGTGTGGTAGAGATCATTTTTAGGAGTGTTTAGTTGATTAGAGGGGTTTCTTTGGTTGTGGAAAGTTGGTCCACCGACTTAGAGATTGTCCGTATGCTAGACAGGGAAGTCGAGATACTTGTCCCCAGAGTCAGGCTACCAGTGCCCTCATTCCCGTAGTCCATCCAATTCCTCCTTAGGGCGTATTTTCTAGTACTGCTAGCGGTTCATGCCAAAATTGCTTCTATACTATACCACCTCGCCAGGAGTAAGAGGACTCTCCAGAGGTTGTCACTAGTATGCTCCGTGTCTTTCATTTTGATGTGTATGTATTGATGGACCCCGATTCGAGTTTCTCTTATGTGACACCTCTGGTTGCTATAAATTTTGAGATAGACCCTAAACAGATTCCTGACCCTATTCTAGTTTTTGCCCTGGTAGGAGAATCTGTTATTTCTAAGTGAGTGTATAAGAAGTGTCCTGCCACTGTCCTTCATTGGGTCATATGTGCTAATTTTATTGAGCTAGATATGGTTGATTTTGATGTCATTTTGTGTATGGATTGGCTTCACTCATGCCATGCATCTATAATTATCGTACCTGAGTGGTCAAGTTTTAGTTTCCTGATGAGCCTATTTTTTAGTGGTCTTAGAGTTCTGTAACTCCGAAGAGCCATTCCATATCCTACCTCAAAGATAGGAAGTTGATTTCCAAGGGTTGCATCTATCATCTAGTTTGAGTTAAAGACCTCAAGTTCGAGACTCCAACTATTAAGTCAGTTACCATTGTTAATGAGTTTCCCGATATTTTCCCGAAAGATCTCCCAGGGATCCCACCTAATAGAGAAATAGAATTTGGGAGTGATCTCCTTCACGGCACTCAGCCTATTTCTATTTCTCTGTACTGTATGGCTCCCATAGAATTTAAAGAGTTGAAGGAGCAACTCAAAGATCTCTTGGACAAAGGCTTTATCAGACCTAGTGTTTCCCCGTGGGGTGCACCTGTCCTATTCGTGCGTAAGAAAGATAGTACATTGCGTATGTGCATTGATTATCGTTAACTCAACAAAGTAACTATCAAGAACAAGTACCCTCTTCCTCGAATTGATGACTTGTTTGATCAGTTACAAGGTGCAAGCTACTTCTCAAAAATAGACCTTAGATCCGGCTATCATCAGCTTAAAGTGAGAGAGTGTGATATTCCAAAGACAGCCTTCCAACCTGTTATGGTCACTTTGAGTTTCTTGTTATGTCCTTTGGGTTAACAAATGCTCCAGCAGCCTTCATGGACCTTATGAATCTAGTGTTCAAGCAATATCTTGATATTTTTGTCATTGTATTCATAGACGATATTCTTGTATATTCCTGAAGTGAGGATGATCATGCCGACCATCTTAGAATTATCTTGCGAACTCTTAGAGATCATTAATTATTTACTAAATTTAGTAAGTGTGAATTTTGGCTAAGGTCAGTTACTTTTCTGGGTCACATTGTTTCCGCCGAAGGCATTAGAGTGATCCCCAAAAGACAGAAGTTAAAAAGAATTGGCCTAGACCTACCTCCCCATCTGACATTAAGAGTTTCTTGGGTCTAGCTGGTTACTACCGTCGTTTTGTTGAGGTCTTCTCTTCCATTTCGTCTTTCATGACCCGGTTGTCCCAAAAGAAAGTTAAGTTCAGTAGACAGATGCTTGTGAGAAGAGTTTTCAGGAGTTGAAGACTCGACTCACTTCAGCCCCAGTGTTAGCTTTACCCGATGGTACTAATGGTTTTGTGGTGTATTATGATGCTTTTAAAGTTGTATTGGGTTTTATGTTGATGCAGAGGGGTAAAGTTATAGATTATACCTCTAGACAGTTGAAGCCTCATGAGAAGAATTACCAAATGCATGATCTTGAATTAGCAGCTGTAGTTTTTGCTTTGAAAATCTGGAGACATTATTTGTATGGTGTTCATGTTGATGTGTTTACTGATCACAAAGACCTGCAGCATGTGTTTACTCAGAGAGAGTTGAATCTTAGACAAAGAAGATGGTTAGAGTTGCTAAAAGACTACGATATGAGTGTGTTGTATCACCCGGGTAAGGCCAATGTTATGGCAGATGCTCTTAGCAGGTTGTCTATGGGTAGTGTAGCTCATGTACAAAATGATAAGAAAGAATTGGCTCATGATGTACATCGTTTGTCTAGGTTAGGTGTTAGATTACTTGATTCCACTTAAGGGAGTATCTTAGTTCAGAGTAGTTTCGAGTCTTCTTTGGTCTCGGAGGTAAAGGAGAAGAAAGAAAGGGATCCTAGTTTAGTCAGACTGAAGGAGTCAGTTAAGAACCAAAAGGTAGAGGTTTTCTCCCAAGGGGGAGATGGTGTGTTGAGATTGCAGGACAGATTGTGTGTTCCCGATGTTGATGATCTAAGGCATAGATCTATGGCTGAAAAACATGGCGCGCGATATTCTATTCATTCTGGTGCTACCAAGATGTACCATAATTTACGGGAAATCTATTGGTGGAACTATATGAAGAAAGACATAGCAGGATTTTTGACAAAGTGTTCTACTTATCAACAGGTTAAGGTAGAGCACCAAAGGCCTAGTGGTGTAATGCAAGAGTTTAGCATTCCTACTTGGAAATGGAAAGAAGTGGATATGGATTTTTTAATTGGTTTGTCTCCTTATCGTCGTCATCATGATTTGATTTGGGTTGTTATAGACTGGTTGACTAAATTACCTCATTTCTTGCCAGTGCATTCGTCTTATACAGTTGAGGATTATGCTAGATTGTATATTCGAGAATTCGTTAGACTTCATGGAGTTCCTTTGGCTATTATCTCTGATAGGAGTAATTAGTTTACTTCCTAGTTTTGGAGAGCTTTTTAGAAGGGTCTCGGTACCTAAGTTCGTCTAAGTTTTGCTTTCCATCCGCAAATAGATGGTCAGGCTAAGTGGACCATTCAGGCTTTAGAAAATATGATGAGGGCATGCGCGCTTGATTTTAAAGGAGTTGGGATGAGCACTTTCCATTGATCGAATTTGCATATAATAATAGTTTCCATGCTAGTATTCAGATGGCCCCATTTGAAGCTTTGTATGGGAGAAGATGTAGATCATCTATAGGTTGGTTTGAAGTAGGAGAATCAGCTGTGATTGGGCCTGATGATGTATTTGAGGCTATGGAAAAAGTTAAGTTGATTCGAGAAAGATTGAAGACTGCTCAAAGTCTTCAGAAGTCGTACGCGAATGTGAGAAGAAAAGATCTTGAGTTTAATGTTAATGACTTGGTGTACTTGAAGGTTTCACCCATGAAAGGGGTGAAGAGATTTGGGAAGAAGGGAAAGCTTAGTCCCCGTTATGTTGGTCCGTACAAGATTCTGAGTCGTGTTGGGAAAGTAGCATATGAGGTGGAGTTACCCGCGGAGTTGTCTAGCGTTCATCCAGTATTCCATGTTTGTATGCTTAAGAAGTGTATTGGTGATTCTGTCATGGTTGATTCTTCCGAAAGCTTAGATGTTCAAGATAGCATTTCATTCGAGAAGATTCCAGTTGAGATTTTAAATTTTCAGATCCGTAGGCCAAGGAACGAAGAAGTTCCTTTGGTTAAAGTGCTTTGGTGAAATCAATCTATTGAGGGTGCTACGAAGGAAGTCGAAGTTGATATGCGAGCCAAGTAACCTCACCTCTTTTCTGTGAGTTCAGAGCGAGCAGAAGGTACCATTCTTTCTTAATTCCGCCCCCTTCTTATTAAAAATTCAGTTGTGTGTCTACTTCCATCACAAATTCATGCATTTTGTATGGTATCCGAAGGTATAGAGTGAAGTAATCCCTTTGAGTAAGTTGTTCCAGCTATACGTCCTTATTTTCTCTTGTTCTTGGCATATTGGGCAATATTCAAGGACGAATGTTTCCAAGGGGGAGATATTGTAATACCCCGAGACTCTAACCAATAGTGCAACCATGACTCAAGCTCATGAGAAATAAATTATAGCAGTTTGAATATTTTCTGATCAAGGGTGATGTGTATTAAGTCCTCAAAGATGTCCTAGCGATTAGGTGAACAAAACATCCCTTACCGATTGAATTCTTGAGAAGGATTTTGTCATAGCCAACTTCAAATGACTATATATCTTGCTACCCTAAGAATTGTTGAGCTCATGACCCACCAACCGATAGATAATTGAATTATCTTTCCAACGGTACCAATTTCACCCAAATCCGGTATCGGGGCAAGGAATTATGCCTATTTTAATCCAGTGTGTTAGCCTGGAAATTTCGTGACAATATTTTGTGACGACTTGTCACCAAATGTCGTCACGATAAGCAAAAAGTTATAAAATCCACCCTTTTGTGATGACATTTCATGATGACTTGTCACGAATGTCGTCAGCCATTTTTTTCAGCAATTAAGGAACGTTTTTGCAAGGGTATTTTGGTCTTTCCCCATCTTTTGAAGGCCTATATAAATATGAGAATCCCCATCAAAACCCTAATTTCTTCTTTCTCTCTTCCAATTTTCTTAAGAATATATATTAGGGTTTCAATCAAGAAAATTTTATCTTCCAAAAATCATCCATAAATCTTCTAGATTTCTTCAAGAATCAAGTTCCTCATAGTGTTGGCTTCAAGAATCATTTATTACAAGTGCGGATAGAGTCTCAAGTACTAGAATTCATCCAATTTCAAAGATTAAGGTATGTGGGGTTTTGAACAAGAGCAATTCTTTCGTTCTTGTGCGAAAAGCTTTGATTTCTATCATGGATTTATATGATTTTGCAAGTGGGTTTATACCCAAATTACTTCATCATGAGATTAGGAGAATATAAATTGTTCAAGCTTTGTTATATATGATTATTTTGCTATTCCCAAGTTATGACTTTATATTTAATATTGTGAATTTCATATTTCTATCATGAGTTGATATTTCAAGTGCTTTTAAGATAGGCATCAAACTTTAAGCTTCCTTATGACAAATTGGATTATTGAGTATATTGATTCATGAGATTGAGTTGTTACAATGAGTCTTGATATTTCCTCAAAGTTATTGATGTTGCCATGATTTAATGAATTGATACATTTTGATATTGAGAAAGATTGATTTGATTTGAGTCGAGTTAGGAAGCCACAAATTGATTATGATTTGATAAATGAGAAAGAGATTTGATTTGGTCTTCATGATAGACCCTTGTGATGTTTATGGTGGATTTTCTAACGCATTCTGGGCTTGTGTCTTGGAGTAGTATTTAGCACCGAGCGGGAAATGTGGTATTTCTCCTAAAACTACGTGCCACCGTAGGATTGATATTGATAATTTGGGAAAGAGGCCGCGTATGAGATTGTGATCACTAAATTTAGGTTGTACTCCCTGACAAGAGTACGACTGTCACACCCCTTTTTACGTACTCTAAAGACAAGTGAGGCTTGCTCAAGTGGTTGAGCACCTCCACCTTCAACCGGTAGGTTGAGGGTTCGAGTCACGCTGGAGGGGAAGTGTGGAAACACTATTGATCCTCTTGGGGGGGGGAAAGAAAAAAAAATGGTTTATATTTTTAGTTCGAAAGGGTTTTATTATTTAAGTGACAAGAAATGAAAATTTATTTCGGAAAAGGATTATTTACATTTTTACTCAGAGTCGCCACTTGGCATAATCTGGTATGCCAAGTCACCATTAGAAAATCCTTTTCAAAAACCATTTGACTCTTTAAACTGGTTTGCGAACAGAGATTTCGGCAAAGGAATTCTGTTGACCGAGGGGAAGGTGTTAGGCACGCCTCGATCCCATGGTTCAACCACGGTCGCTTGGTAGAGTGTATCGACTATTTTTTGGCACTAATAAATGTATAAACTGCACGAAAAATCATGCCAAATAATCAAAACAAAACAAAACAATCCAAAATGTAAAGTCCAGTCCAATTATTACAACCCGAAATAGAAATGGACTGAAAGTAAACCTACGCTAATCCTAAACTAATGCTCTACCTGACGCCTCGGGCCTTCACCTCGAACGTCCTTCGGGTATATGATATCTCGGGGCATTCCCCGGTGAATAAATATACATAGATACTTCGGGGCATTCCCCGGCCAAATTAATACAATAGATGTCAATGTATAAATCAAAACCATTCCACAAATATTTCACCATTCAACAATCACAAATCCTAAATCTTGCCTACCCAATCTACCTTTGCCTAAACCAATCAGCGTATCATGATACTACCAAGTTCAATTAACGCTTGTTTCAAGTTAAACACACAATGAAATCAAGCTAAACCAAATCACCAATTATATCAAATTTTTAATTCTCACTCCCAAATCCATTTTTTAACCACATGATTAGTGCATGCCTCGATTTTCCAATCACATCTCATAATCCGAAGCCAACATCAAACACAAAATAAATAACGAAGATTCAAACCAAACACACAATAAATAAATCATCCACACCCACAACATCAATAAAGAGTCAAGATAAAGTAAATCGGTAGAAGAAATGGACCTCAATGAAACTAATCCTTCTCGATAATAAAGAAATTTGAGACCAAAATCCTCGAATCAGGGAGCCCAACGACGACCACACCAAATCAGTGTCTCGACGTCGCCATCCAAACAGAATTCAAACCAAGAAGAAAAACCTCGAATATAAAATCCAAGCTCCGAATGTTGACACGATTTAATCACGAAAAAACCCAAAGCACGAGATCAAGAACGAATCAAGAAAATAGACGAACTCGAAGCCCTGAAATCTAACAGTGAACTAAAGATCAGTCCAAATCCGAACTCCGGTAAGGTACGAAGGGCAAAAAAATAACAAAACAAGACGGATTTCGGTGAAACCGTGAATTTTCCAACCAAGATGTCCCTAAATCAAAGGAAGATCAAGAGATTTCCGTGATTATGAGACTGATTCGACCGAACTGACGACGGGAAAACTTATTCCAGTGTAGGTGTCGCTGAAAAAAGCTCAAAAGGGATCCGGGTTTCTCGTTGTTTTCCCTGTTTCATCGCCGAACCTTCGTCAAATACCCTCCATGCTCTCATTTTTTCTTACTGCGTGCATGTGTGCGTGTGTGTGCTTAAGCGTGTATAGTGCATTTTTTAGTGACTGAATGGTAGCTACAGTGGTGATCCCGATCAATTTCAGTTCTTTACCCCTTTCTCTCTCTCTCTCCGATCTGTCCCTCTGCTCGATGGTGTGGGTTGCTAATGGACCAAGATAAAAAAAATGGAGGATCTCTATCTATTGTGGGAAGAAGCTGTGGATCGTCCAGAGCTGAAGAAAAAATGGGATCCCCTGTTTGTATCCATGAAAATCTGCTGAATATATCCCTTTGTGTGTGTATATATGAGGTGAGGATGGGGTAGTGGTGAGGTAGGTAGGGTCATGTGGGGTAGGTGGTAGGGTGTGATATGGTTTTTTATTGGATGGGTTGTTAGGGTAGGGTAGGTAGGTGTTGTTTTTTAATTGGAGGGATAAGGGTTAGGTGTCTATTTTTGTTTGGGTAGGTTGCTAGTAAAACAAAATTATTTAGGGGATTGTTATTTTTTGTCATTTTGTGGAGGGATTATCACACGGGTAAGGGTACACGGTAGGATAACATAAAATGGGTAAAAGTGAATAAAATTTGAACTTTATGAGGACGAAATCACGTGTCTACATCATGCCCCCTTTGGATGTAAACATATGGTGTTTTCATACAAAGCAGTAGACAACGAGGCAGAATTTTGTCCTGACCTTTATTTAAAAACTCGGAGCAAGAGGAAGGAGGAAAACCAGGTCTTGACTTAGGACATCCTACCCACCCTAGTTATGAGGGTATCAAATGACGAATATCTCAAAGGATTGGAAGGAGATGGGCTATACTGAGTTGGAGAGTCGAGTGAGGTTCCATTGTGGTTCCGGTCCACGGCTCTGTCATTACATCAAGAATAAAAATTACAAGTTAAAACATAAACGAAATTACAAAATCCTATCTATACAGCTTTTGTTGGCTCTTGACTCGACTTCCATCACCCTATTCTTCAGGCGCCCTATTCTCCAGGAGGGCTCCTGACTTGCTATTTCATCACTTTGTTGCTTGACTTTCATTTCTTCACTCTGTTCTCCAGGCGGGCTCCTGACTTGCTATTTCATCACTTTGTTGCTTGACTTTCATTTCTTCACTCTGTTCTTCAAGCGGGCTCCTGACTTGCTATTTCATCATCCGGATCTTCAGTCGGGATCCTGAAACCCAAAATTAAAACTAGAGCGAAAATTATCCCAAACAAAATTTATAGTAAAGTAGTATTTCATTTTTGAAAGCGTTGTCCCATTTTCCAGGAGGGTCCTGAACAGAAAGTAAAGTCCCATTTTTCAGGAGGGTCCTGAACATAAGGTAAAATCCCAATTTTCAGGAGGGTCTTGAACATAAGGTAAAATCCCATTTTTCAGGAGGGTCCTGAACATAAAGCAAAATCCCATTTTTCAGGAGGGTCCTGAACAAAAAGTAAAATCTCATTTTTCAGGAGGGTCCTAAACAGAAAGTAAAGTCCCATTTTTCAGGAGGGTCCTGAACAGAAAGTAAAATCTCATTTTCCAGGAGGGTCCGGAACAGAAAGTAAAATCCCATTTTTCAGGAGGGTTCTGAACAGAAAGTAAAATCCCATTTTCCAGGAGGGTCCTGAACAGAAAGTAAAATCCCATTTTTCAGAAGGGTCCTAAAAATAAAGTAAAATCCCATTTTTCAGAAGGGTCCTGAACATAAAGTAAAATCTCATTTTTCAGGAGGGTCCTGAACAGAAAGCAAATTCCCATTTTTTAGGAGGGTCCTGAACGGAAAGTAAAATCCCCTTTTCCAGGAGGGTTCTGAATAGAAAGTAAAATTCCATTTTTCAAGAGGGTCCTGAACAAAAAGTAAAATCCCATTTTTCAGGAGGGTCCTGAACATAAAGTAAAATCCCATTTTTCAGGAGGGTCCTGAACGAAAAGTAAAATCCCATTTTTCAAGAGGGTCCTGAAAATAAAGTAAAATCCCATTTTTCAGGAGGGTCCCGAACATAAAGTAAAATCTCATTTTTCAGGAGGGTCCTGAACGGAAAGTAAAATCCCATTTTTCAGAAGGGTCCTGAACAGAAAGTAAAATCCCATTTTTCAGGTGAGTCCTGAACAGAAAGTAAAATCCCATTTTCCAGGAGGGTTCTGAACAGAAAGTAAAATCCCATTTTTCAGGAGGGTCCTAAAAATAAAGTAAAATCCCATTTTTCAAGAGGGTCCTGAATAGAAAGTAAAATCCAATTTTTCAGGAGGGTCCTGAACAGAAAGTAAAGTCCTACGGATGTGCATTTCCAATGGTAGCTGAATTAAGTGAAGAAAATTTGCCCCTATTTCAACAAAAAAAATTTGTCAGTTAAAAACTTAGTGGTGGCTTGCAGCTCTTGGCTTCTTAGGTATCTGCCAAACACTCATTCCTTTCATCTTTGTTCCAAATTGCTAACAACCCTGTCTTGCCGCATCATCGACCCAGATCCAGATTGAGGGAAATGAGTTCTGACTCAAACAATGGGTTTCCATTTTACCATGCCCCTGAGGTGCACTCTTTTCCCAAATCTGAATGTTTCCACGAATTCAATAGCCTGTCGGTTGATAGACTTCCTTTGCTTCATATTGAATTACGATCATATTTCTTTACTTTGTTGTTCCTTGGCTTTTTCTCATATAATTGGAAAGACTGGTAGTAAATTTTGAAATCCTTTCTCGCTTGTTTTGACACAAACTTGACTTAAAATGTAAAGAAATGATGGTGACTTTTATTTTGATAAATGACATAAAAAGACAAAAAGCATGAATATGTAAATGAAAGAAAAGGGCAATGTCCCATATTCAAAAAGAAAACTTATCTGAATATGACAACCAACTCCAATGAGTATGACATGCATTTTGGATTGAGCTGCCTGATCTTCCTATCCAGACTCTCCATTTGTTGTTGAGTTCGTGCCTTTGCCGTTGAGCCGCTTCTTTAAATCCATTGAACTCATACATCACATTCAATTGATGACATCTTAAAAGACTTTCGCTAACAAATCTATTTCTTCTCACTTTTCACTTTTCTCTTGAACTCTCCATCGCTTTACGGTGCCCGTGAGGGTTTTCACCAATAAGACTCTCATTTTTATTTCTCTCTACTCACCATCGCCTTATGGTGCCTGCAAAGGTTTTCACCAATAAGACTCTCTCATTTTCATTTTCTCTCAACTCATCATCGTCTTATGATGCCCACGGGGGTTTTCACCAATAAGACTCTCTCATTTTTGTATTTCTTTCCTGATTTCTTATGTTGAGGGAGACAGGTGGTACTTCACAATGTATTATCATATCCATTGCATACTTAGCCTTAACATTATCAAAAATTGATCTGAAGGATTTTCTTTGGTTGTAACTTGGCTTTTGGTTAAGGTTAGAAAAGATGGTAAGGGGCTCAAATGATACTTGAAGTGTGGGTGGGACTTACAACTTTTGGAATCGACTCAAACAACACATTAACTCATGCCCCAGCTTTGTTGACTGGGTGAATCTTAGATCTTCATTTGGTTAGACTGAGCCCGAAATAGGGCAGCCTACGTATCTCACTCCTGAGAGAGGAGAATCAGGTCGCACGTAGTTCCATCAGCTTGTTCTTTGTTTTGATTTTTTTTTCATTTTCGAAATCTTTCTTTTATTCTTATTTTATTGACATTTATATTTGACTTTATTTTGATTCCAAAAGAGGGATATGAAATAAAAATAAAACGAAGCTCAAACTGGTAAACAAAGGATGACACAATGTTTGGATAGAAGAACAAAATGCCTTCATTATGTCAATCTTCAAAAATGCAAGTACTAAATATGCAATAAAATCAACAAAGGATCAAATATCATACATAATATCTTTTGACCGCATCAGCATTGATAGCCATTTCTGCCATTTTGCCTTCAATATCTTTCAAATATAAGGTTCCATTGGGCAACACTTTCTTCACAACGAAGGGACCTTGCCAGTTAGGGGAGAACTTGCTTTTCTGTTCCACCTGGTGAGGAAGGATACGTCTCAATACCAACTGACCAACTTCAAAATTCCTGGGATGGACCTTTTTGTTATACGCTCGAGCCATCCTCCTCTGATATAACTGGCCATAACACACAGACATTAATGTTTTTTCCTCAATCAAACTCAAATGTTCCATTCGGGTTTTTACCCATTCGTCATCATCAATCTCTGCTTCTACAATGACTCGAAGAGAGGGAATTTCAACTTCTGCAGGGATGACTGCTTTTGTCCCATACACCAATAAATATGGAGTTGCCCCTGTTGAAGTGCGAACAGTGGTGCGATAACCTAGCAATGCAAACGGCAACTTTTCATACCACTGTCTAGATCCTTGTACCATCTTTCACAGTATCTTTTTTTATGTTCTTATTGGCTGCTTCTACAGCTTTGGGCGATATGGAGTAGAATTTCAATGTGCGATCTTAAATTGTTGACATACTTCTTGCATCAAATGACTATTGAGATTGGCAACATTGTCTGTAATGATCATCTTAGGAATTCCAAATCTACAAATGATATTGGCATGAACAAAGTCCACTACAGCCTTCTTTGTCACTGACTTGAAATTTACTGCTTCTACCCACTTTGTGAAGTAGTCAATGGCTATCAAAATGAATCTTTGTCCATTTGATGCCTTCGGCTCAATCGGTCCAATCACATCCATTCCCCAAGCCACGAATGGCCATGGAGCGGCCATTGCATGCAACTCAACAGGAGGAGAATGTATCAGATCACCGTGTACCTGACATTGATGACACTTTCAAACAAATTGAATAAAATCCCTTTCCATAGTAAGCCAGTAATAACCTGCTCGAAGAATCTTCTTTGACAGGACATGACCGTTCATATGTGACCCGAATACTCAAGAGTGTATTTCAACCATGATTGCCGAGGCTTCTCTTGCATCTACACACCTTTAAAGTCCCAGATCTGGGGTCCTCTTATACAAGATTCCCCCACTTAAGAAAAATCCACTAGCCAAATGCCTAATAGTCCTCTTTTGATCGTTGGTGGCATATGCTGGGTATTCTCCTGACTGAATATACCGCTTGATATCCAATAACCAGGGTTCTCCATCGAGCTCTTCTTCAACTGCATTACAGTAAGCATGCTGATCACGACTCTGTATATGCACTGGATCGATGTAGGCTTTGTCAAGATGTTGGAGCATTGAAGATAGAGTGGCTAAAGCATCAGCAATTTCATTACGAATCCTTGAAATATGCCTAAATTTTACTAACACAAACCGTTGACATAGCTCCTGCAAGCATTGTGGATATGGGATGAGCTTTAAATCTCGCGTCTCCCAATCACCTTGAATTTGATGGACGAGCAAATCCGAATCTCCCAACACTAATAATTCTTGGACTCCCGTATCAACCGCTAACCTCAAACCAAGAATGCAGGCTTCATACTCTGCCATATTATTAGTATAGTAGAATTGAATTTGTGTTGTTATCGGGAAATATTATCCCGATTCAGAGATAAAAACCTCACCTACTCCAACTCTTTTCATATTGACAGCTCCATCGAAGAATAACCTCCAACCAGGATCAGCATCTCTAACGACTTCATCGACACACGACACTTCTTCGTCAGAAAAATATGTCTTTAATGGCTCGTACTCTTCATCGATGGGATTCTCAACAAGATGATCTGCCAAGGCTTGGGCTTTTATGGCGGTTCGAGTCACATATACAATATCGAACTCGGTAAGCAATATTTGCCACTTTGCTAATTGACCCGTCGGTATAAGCTTCTGAAAGATATACTTCAAAGGATCCATGCGGGATATGAGATAAGTAGTATAGGATGAGAGACAATGCTTCAACTTCTGTGCTACCCAAGTCAGGGAACAACACGTCCTTTCAAGAAGAGTATACCTGGCCTTATATGCGGTGAACTTCTTGCTAAGATAATAAATAGCCTGCTCCTTTTTGCCTGTGACATCATGTTGACCCAGGACACAACCAAAAGAATTGTCTATGACTGATAAATATAAGATCAAAGGCCTACCAGTTCTGAGGGTACCAGCACAGGCGGATTTGACAAATATCTTTTGATTCGATCAAATGCTTTTTTACATTCTTCAGTCCATTTTACCGCAACACTCTTTTTCAGCAAATTGAATATGGGCTCACAAGTGGTTGTGAGTTGAGCAATAAACCTGCTAATGTAGTTCAGTATACCAAGCAAACTCATCACCTCTGTTCTATTCTTGGGCGGGGGTAAATCCTGAATGACTTTGATTTTTGAGGGATCCAATTCAATTCCCCGACGGCTGACTACAAACCCCAACAGCTTTCCAGATGGAACTCCAAATACACATTTTGTCGGGTTGAGTTTGAGACTATACCTGCGAAGCCTTTCAAAGAACTTTCTTAAATCTTTAACATGGTCGCCTGATAATAATCACATCATCCACGTAGACCTCAATCTCCTTATGCATCATATCATGAAACATAGTGGTCATGACTCTCATGTATGTTGCTCCAGCATTCTTCAAATCGAACAGCATCACTCGATAATAATAAGTCCCTTACGGTGTGATAAAAGACGTCTTTTCTGGATCGTCATCATCCATAATGATCTGGTGATATCCGTCATAGCAATCCACAAAAGAAGTAACCTCGTGTTTAGCACAGTTGTCTAACAAAATGTGAATATTGGGCAGTGGAAAATCATCTTTCGGACTTGCACTGTTCAAATCACGGTAATCAACACACGCTCAAATTTTGTCATTTTTCTTTGGTACGGGAACAACATTGGATAACCACATGGGATAGCGAGCTACTCAAATTACTTTGGCTTCAAGTTGTTTCATGATTTCCTCTTTAATTTTAATACTTACATCCGTTTTAAACTTCCTCAACTTCTGTTTGATAGGAGGCAACGCGGGATCAGTTGGCAATTTGTGTGCCACTAATTCAGTGCTTAAACCAGGCATATCATCATAAGACCATGCAAAAACATCCTTATAATCAATTAATGCTTGAATTATTCTATCTTTTAGCAGTGGCAAAACATGTACACTGATTTTAGTCTCCCTAATATCTTCTTGATCCCCTAGATTTATTGGCTCAGTCTCATTCAAATTAGAATTTGGTTTTTCTTCAAATTGTTCCAACTCTTTGCTTATTTCTTCTAGTGCTTCTTCTTCATCATATTACCCATACTGGTTCATTACATCTTGCTTAGTTTGGATTTTAAGATCAGGCTAAAAATTCTGCATGCATGTCATGTCATTAGAATCAGCATAAAGAGAACTGTGTAAGAAAAGAAAAACAAAATATATTAGACACGAAACAAAAGGGACATTGCATTTCATTAAATAAAAGATAAAAGGGTTTAAACACAGATGCCAACATAACATAAACAAACTAAAATCCGAATTACAACCCTGAAACAACTCAGATAAACAAAAAGAAAAAGAAAATAAACTACCAAAACTCCCTTCTGATGAGGAGAGAAGTGACTTCCCAATTATTGAGACGGACAGCTGGACCTATGAACTGCACGTCCGCCATACTGGTACCTTCTCCTGCTTCGACCATATCAACTTCAATAAAAAGATTCTGGAAGTCATCAATCAATTTAACTTCAAATTCCACATGCTTCGTGACATCACTCTTAACAAATTATTCACTGAGTAGTGGCATTGGGCGAGGGAGTGACCATGTTTACTTTTTCCTTCCCTTGGCTTTCTTCAGATCTTCAGCCGTAGGCTCAAATCCCAGACCAAACGTACCCATATTCTTACTCGAACATATGGTATGAACTATACCGCATAAAGACGCTCACAAACCCTTTCCTGGCTCAAATCTGTATTTACAAAGTTCACTCACCATCATGATAGAAGCGAAAAATAATTGCGGTCCCAGTATAGCCTGCCATTCAAGGATACGATTCACTGGCACTGTATCAAAAATTTGATAGACGAATGTCTCCTCTACATTATTTGCTTCAATAAGAGAAAAGGGAGAATCTTCGTAGGCTGACAAATCTTCTTCACCATGAATAACTACTTCTTGCCTGTCATGCTCAAATCTTCTTTGTGCTTTCTTGGGCTTTATCTTCTCTCATTCCTTCCTGGCTCAATGACATTGCTTTCAAAGACTCCGCTACATTCACCAATTTCTCCTCAATGGTCTGTATCTTTACAATAGGCTTATAACCCCTCAAAGACTCTTTCCCATCATATATAAATTCTAGCATATTGGTTTCAGCATGGGTTGGCAGCAGATTCTGGTTAATATTTGGACCCTCCGGGGCCTGGACCAGCATCTGATTTATGTCAATTAAATCTTGGACAGCTCTCTTTAAATGCCAGCATTTCTCGATATCATGGCCTGGCATATCAGAATAGTACGCACATCTTAAAGAATAATCGAGATTCCTTGGCGGTGGATTTGAAAGACTTCCTTGATTTGGGCTCAAAACATTCAACTTTCTCAACCTTTCAAACAAGCTAGCATATGACTCCCCAAGAGGTGTGAATTTATTTTTGACCGCCTTCTCTTTTTTATACTCGGGCCTAGGCTGAAAACTTGGTCTGGAGGGGTTTTGGTAATTTTGTGGAGCGAATGGACGATTTTGTAGAGCTTATGCGCGCCACTACGGGTAAGAAGGGGTTTGGGCATATGGCTACGCACTATATACTGGGTACGGGGGTGGTGGAATGGAATATAAAGGGTTTTGTAGAGGGTAGTAATGGTGGGGAGGAATATATGGAGCTTGGGTGTAGACTTGGGCTTGGGATTGGGGATAGGGGCGGGGTGGTCTTTTGGGATAGGAATGGGTTCTAGCTATGACAGTCGTCACGTCCTCTTTCTTTTTTTTTTACCTCCAAATGCACCAGATCCACCTTGAATTGCTTGTGTGGTGGCTTTTAATGCGGCAAAATGCATTATTCGGCCGGTCTTAATTTCGTCCTATATCATCTCCCCCATTTTGAGGACTTCCATAAAAGACTTTCCCATTTCCGGAAGTAAATATTGAAAATAGGTCTCATCCTGTGCCTAAATGAAAACTTCTACCAACTTACTTTCTTTCATTGGAGGCTTTACCCTGGTGGCCTGTTCACGCCACCTTATCGCGTATTCCCTAAAACCTTCTGTGTTTTTTAGCTTCATGTTGACCAAGGATTTTTTGTCCAGAATCAGGTCGATGTTGTACTGAAAATGTTGAACAAATTTAGAAGCCAAATCATCCCAGCTGTTCCATTTATCGATATCTTGATCGATAAACCATTCTGAGGCCAGATCAGAAAGACTCTCACCAAAGAAGGCCATAAGCAGTTCTTCTTTTCCTCCTACAGCCCTCAACTGGTTGCAATAACATCTTAAGTGTGCCATGGGATCACCGTGTCCTGCATACTTCTCGAACTTAGGCATCTTAAAACCGGGGAGAAGGTTGATGTTTGGGAACATGCAAAGATCTTTATAGGAAACAATCTTATAATCTCTGATTCCTTGCAAATTCCTCATAGCCTATTCTAAACTTTTCAATTTTTGGGATATGATATCATATTCCTCTGTTGCGACAGGTTTCTCCGTATCAAATGGAAACGTATAAACCGTACGAAAAAGCATGCCAAATAATCAAAACAAAACAAAACAATCCAAAATGTAAAGTCCAGTCCAATTATTACAACCCGAAACAGAAAGGGACTGAAAGTAAACCTACGCTAATCCTAAACTAATGCTCTACCCGATGGCTCAGGCCTTCACCACGAACGTCCTCCGGGTACATGATATCTTGGGGCATTTCTCGGTGAATAAATATACACAGATACTTTGGGGCATTCCCCGGCCAAATTAATACAATAGATGTCAATGTATAAATCAGAACCATTCCACAAACATTTCACCATTCAACAATCACAAATCCTAAATCATGCCTACCCAACCTACCTTTGCTTAAACCAATCGGCGTATCATGATACTACCAAGTTCAATTAACGCTCATTTCAAGTTAAACACACAATGAAATCAAGCTAAACCAAATCACCAATTATATCAAATTTTTAATTCTCACCCCCAAATTCATTTTTTAACCACATAATTAGTGCATGCCTCGATTTTCCAATCACATCTCATAATCCAAAGTCAATATCAAACACAAAACAAACAACGAAGATTCAAACCAAACACACAATAAATAAATCTTCCACACCCACAATATCAATAAAGAGTCAAGATAAAGTAAATCGGTAGAAGAAATGGACCTCAATGAAACTAATTCTTGTCGATAATAAAGAAATTTGAGACCAAAATCCTCAAATCAGGGAACCCAACGACGACCACACCAAATCAGTGTCCGAACGTCGCCATCTGAACAGAATTCAAACCAAGAAGAAAAACCTCTAACATAAAATCCAAACTCCGAATGTTGACACGATTTAATCATGAAAAACCCCAAAGCACGAGATCAAGAAAGAATCAATAAAATAGATGAACCCAAAGCCCCGAAATCTAACAGTGAACTAAAGATCAGTCCAAATCTGAACTCTGGTAAGGTACGAAGGGCAAAAAACCAACAAAATAAGATGGATTCCAGTGAAACCTTGCATTTTCCGACCAAGATGTCCCTAAATCAAAGGAAGATCAAGAGATTTCCGTGATTATGAGCCTGATTCGACCGAACTGACGACGGAAAAACTAATTTTGGCGTAGGTGTCACCGGAAAAAGCTCAAAAGGGATCCGAGCTTCTTGCCATTTTCCCTGTTTCGTTGCCGAACCTTTGTCAAATATCTCTATGCTCTCATTTCTTCTTACTTCGTACATGTGCGTGTGTGTGCTTAAGCGTGTGTAGTGCATTTTCCAGTGACTGAACGATAGCTACAGTGGTGATCCCGATCGATTTCAGTTCTTTACCCCTTTCTCCCTTTCTCCCTCTCTCTCCGATCTGTCCCTATCCTTGATGGTGTGGGTTGCTAATGGACCAATAGAAAAAAATGGAGGATCTCTCTCTGTTGTGGGAAGAAGCCGTGGATCGTCCAGAGCTAAAGAAAAAATGGAATTCCCTGTTTGTATCAATGAAAATTTGTTGAATATATCCCTTTGTGTGTGTATATATGAGGTAAGGGTGGGGTAGTGGTGAGGTAGGTGGGGTCACGTGGGGTAGGTGGTAGGGTGTGATGTGGTTTTTGATTGGATGGGTTGTTAGGATAGGGTAGGTAGGTGTTGTTTTTTAAATGGAAGGATAAGGGTTAGGTGTCTATTTTTGTTTGGGTAGGTTGCTAGTAAAACAAAATTAGTTAGGGGATTGTTATTTTTTGTCATTTTGTGGAGGGATTATCACACGGGTGAGGGTACACGATAGGATAACATAAAATGTGTAAAATTTAATAAAATTTGAACTTTAAGAGGACAAAATCATGTGTCTACAACGACGTTCCCACCAATATGGGGTTCTCCATTTAGGAGGGCAAAACATTGGAATCCATGTAGCTCATATGGTTTATGTCGGTTATAAGAACCTCCCATGTCCATAAGAGTTAAGTTTCTTGAATTACCGAGTCACTCCGAGTCTTGAGTTGAAGAGTTGAGTTAAATCTGATGATTTATGAGGTTTTTATCATATGATTTATTTACTATGAGATCATGAAAAGTATGTTTCAATCTAACTCAAGCCAAGTGAGCCATCATTGTACATATGCATAATTTTATGAAATTGATGATGATATTTGCATTGTTGCATGCACCCCCACATACTCAGTACATTCCAAAGTGCTGACCCACATATTTTCCTATGGGCTACATTTTCTCATAATGTAAGTTCAGGTACTCAGCCGCAGCAGCGTTAGTGATATTCAAGTGCCTCAACTACATTCCGTCAGTGGTGAGTCCTCATGGTTCGAGAACCGTGTCTATATTTTTGGTGATATCGTTCTTTTGTCATGGCTTTCAGTACTGTTTGAGTCAGTTGAGGGTTTGTCCCAATGGCTCCTTAATTTTGATGTATAGAGGCTTTGTCAGACTAGAGGGTTGGTATGTACAGACATTCAATATATTTTGGTTGTACAGTCTAGTATTCTCTAGTATTTCTCTTGTACCCTATGTGATATATCTCTTTGTTGTGCATGACTATTGTTGAATTGAATTCCTTAAGGTAGTGTCTGGCTCCGAGGGTTAGCTTAGGGCTACGTGTATCCCTAAGCACCGTGTGGCATCTCAGGATAAAATTTTGGGGTGCTACATTGACCCTAGGAGCGGAGGTGAGGAACGAAGAACGTAGGGAGTATGGATCATATCTTTAATTGATTTGGGACTAATTGTTAAAATATTATTTGTAATAGGATAGAGATATACCTAATTGCCTCACCTGGTTAATAAAATAGGAAGATAGCTTAATGAATCCAAATTAGAGACTCACTTCCCCGCTCAATGATGTAGTTGTGAGACTACTTTGGATAGATGACTTAGAGGATGACCATATTCAAGTTGTATTACCAGCCCTGTAAATCAACAATCACAATAAACATCAACACCGACTAGAAATCATGTTTATGTATGAATGTGAAATAGATTTCTCAACCCTGAAACTCTCCATATATTATTTATAATTCCAATTTCATACCGTTGTTATTTTTGTTATTTAGTTTATATTTACAATTTTTATAATCTTGTTACAAACTTATCCTCATTAAATTGATAAGTATAATTGGAATTAGAATTGAGTAACTTCAAGTTCCTTGGGTACAACAACCTGACCCTCAAAAAGAGTCTCGTTACTACTTGTTTGACCATGCAGCCTGCATATGCACATGGATGCAATAATCTCGACTAGACGAGGGAGATATAAAAGTAACTATTGATGAATTTTAATACTAAATTAAGTTTCATGATAATTTATGGATATTATAATGTGGAGAAAGTAGTGGCCATTAGTTTGTGATAACTCTTGTAACATCTCACTTTATTCATCCATAATTCTACCACTTAATATCCCTTGGCTCTCATTATTTTCATGTCTTTAATCTTATGAGTTAGGGGTAAGAATGTGGCCATAAGTTTCTTCTAACATCTATCATTATTCTACCTCATTACTCTTGTAACACTTGTAACCTTTATTCCATTTATCTTACTACCACTTCTTCCTATTCATTTCAAGGAAGATTCATCACCTATAAATGATGGTGTTTCTTTTCTTTGTGTCGAAAGTAGAAAAGAGATGAATTATAGTATATTGTGAGATATGAGGAATAAATATAAGTGTGGGAATATTGTAATAGTAGTGAAAGATAGAGATGAGATAAATAAAAGTATTATAAGTCTACAACTATATTCATTATACAAAAGAGAGTAATTATATTAGTGAAAGAGATAGCTGAGACAAAGAAAATATTCTAAGGTACAAATATATTCACTATACAAAAAAGCGTTTTAATATGTTGAAGGAAGGTGTTCTTATGATGAGCTTTGGACTTTTCACCTAATTCAGAGTTGCTTGAGTTGTACATTGTTGATGGATTATTGTATTCTGAAGGGGACAAGCCAATATATACTGCTAGATTGGTGTAGATTATGTTACAGTGGACTTAAATCTTCTTAAAGAGAGTGAGATATCCGCGCCTTAGCCAAGAAGAAGATTATCTTATTTTCTTTATTTTTTATTCATTTTATTATTTCAACTATAATTTATTGTAATTGTGGTATATTACACCAATAATTTTACGGAGATTCCTGTTGTATTACATCTTAAAAAATTGTGGATATCAAGATGGAGATCTCAATATCACTAGTTTCTACAAAAGATGGAAGGAAAGAGATAAAGAGTAAAGTATTTTTTACTTTCTCAACTCAAGCGAAGGAAAGGTAAAAACTTTTCTACATGTTGTAGAGAAAAGGTAAAATAAAATAAATTTACCTGATATTTTTTATGAATAAAATGATACTACTTTTCATGAAAAATTATTTTTGTTAAATTCTCGAAATAGTGAGGGCTAATGAAATAAAAAAAAAGTCACCATGAAAAATGTAATTTTTACATTTTTGAGAATTCTTTGAAACAATAAAGTGTTACAAGTTCATGTATTAGTGTTAGAACAAATCACATGTCATTATTAGTTTGCATATGATCTTATGTCTTTAATTTTGCTCTAAAATTAGTGTTATCAGAGAAATGAAAAAATGGAATAGCCATTTTGATATTAAATATTTCGATGAGATAAATTCATTCTTAGAATGAAAAACCTCATAGACTGTGGTGAAATTTTTCTTGATAAGTCACATTATGATGAAAAATTGTGAAATACAATTTTGTTGATTGTATGAGCCTTGCAATTCTTATTTATACATATATGTGAAAGTTGTGTGAAAAATTAAAAAAAAAAGAGTTTGCTAGCTTGATAAAAATATGAGATTTGTGACTTGTTGCACTTGACATGATAGAGTGTATGCACTAAAAGTACTTAGCAGATACAAGCAAATCAGGTACATTTACTTGGTATAAAAGTTGAGGCTTGTTTTATAAAGAAAAAATATTCTAGTAAAGTATTTTTTTATGCAATAAAAAAATTAGTGTTATTTATTGATATAAACTAAATAAATTATTATTTGTGAACTCTATTGTGGAGGCTGAACTAATTACTTCAGTTTCAACTAGTAAAAAGTGAATTGATCTATCACTTTATCTTGAGAAAGTAATTTCTCTAATTTTGAGTTATTGTGATTACACCAAAGTTATTGATATAGTTTAAAACTGTTATTATAATGGTAATTCAAATTCACAAGGAGAAAATAATATTATAATATAATATTTAACAAATGGTATCAAAATATTGATCATGTCAAATTTTGTGATAATCTTGCAAATGACCTAAACAAAACCTTAGTAAGATAAAGGTCCTGAAACACATCGACGAGTAAGGAATTGAAGCTCAAAAATCTGAGTCATATGAAAAAATCCAGCCCAGAGATTAGAAATTCTATAATCAGGTTCAATGAGAAAACGAATCATATGATGACTTATTGTGTAATGCACTATCATTTTATTCCTCTCTGTGGCGTGAATACATTTTGTTCCTATAATATTTGTGAAGGTTGAGTCAAAGAACTCTTAATAAAATTTTGTATCTCATATGAGTGGAATGTCAAAATTACAGGATCACCCTTGATATATTTTATCTATGTGAGTGCTGAAGTAGGCCACTTCCTATGAAAATTGAGTTTATTCTAAACAATGCTCATAAAAATCGGTATCACACAAGACCGTAATGTGTTGGTTGTAAAAGCTTATCAACACCTTAGTTATTACGTGTAGAGTGATATTTTATTTTTATTTGGCAGTCGTAACTCAAGTTTGAGACCATTACTGACTCTAGAGTAAAGATTACTATTTTACTAAGTGAAGGTTCAATGTACAACACACCTTCATTATGCATAATAGTCTCTCTTCAACTAAAAAGGGGATTTAGCCTTGGCAAATGCGATGTAGTGAAAACAAAAACAGGGTTAAGGCATGACCTAGAAAACAAAAACAGCGAGACCCGGGGTTTCATCGAATGAGAAGTTTGAAGATGGAGATCAGGTTCGGCATGAAATCATAAAAGTTTGAGGGCTCGTTGGTTAAAGGAAAGGGAAGGTCCTGCTTTTGGGATGGAGTTGTATGACACGACAATGTCACCTATGGTTCCTTTGAGAAGGGTGTGATACCACCACCTATCAGGCCCAGCGAGTGGTCCACGGAGCTGCATCCCTACTCACCTGGTCTATGCACGTCGCTCTCTTTAGGAGGTTGTATTGGTGATCCCTCTTATTTGAATATTCAAATGAGTGGGAAAATATTGGTGCATTTTAATATTAAAATTAAATTGCATGATAATTTATGGAAAGTAACGACCATTAGTTTTTGATAACTCTTATAACATCTCACTTTATTCATCCATAATTCTACCACTTAATATCCCCTTACTCTTATTATTTTTGTGTCTTTAATCTTGTAAATTAGTGATAAGAATGTGTCCATAAGTTTCTTGTAACATCTATCATTATTCTACCTCATTACTCTTGTAACACACTTGTAACCTCTATTCTATTTATCTTCCCACTACTTTTTCTATTCATTGCTAGAAAGATTCATCATCAATAAATAGTGGTGTTTTTTTCTTTGTGATGGAAGAAGAAAAGAGATAAGTTGTAGTATATTGTGAGATATGAGGAATAAATATAAGTGTGGGAATATGTAATGTATTATTGGAAGAGCGAGTTGAGACAAAGAAAACTATTCTAAGTCAATAACTATATTCACTATACAAAGAGACTAATTATGTTAGTGAAAGAGAGAGTTGAGAGAAAGAAAATACTTTAAGTCTACAATTATATTCACGATACAAAAAAGAGTTTTAATATGTTGAAGTAAAGTATTCTTATGATTGATCTTTGAACTCTTCAACTAATCTAGAGTTGCTTGAGTTGTACATTATTGATGGGTTGTTTTATCCCGGATGAGATAAGCCAAGAGATATACTGTTGGATCGGTGTAGATTATGCCCCAGTGGGCTTGAGTCTCCTAAAAAAGAGCGATATATCCGTGTCTTAGCCAAGAAGAAAATTATCTTATATTCTTTACTTTATGTTATTTTTATTATTTCAACTATAATTTATTGTAATTGTGGTATATTACACCAACAGTAACTTTGAGTCTATGAAAAATAAAGTCATGGCATAAGCAATCAAGTAATGAGCTAATTTCTTATTAGAATTCTATTTAACTAGACAGGTCTCTTTTACCGAGGGATTCCTACGCAAAAGTCTTGTTTTGACTTGTCAAAAGCCTTTAATATTAAAAAGTTTAGAATGTATTACACACCGATGGAAACATAAAAGGATGTGAACTAGTTATAGAAGTCAATTATCTTGTATTTTTTTTTTATTTTTCACCTATTATTCATTGTATCTAGTTTTGGGGATCCAACTAATCTTAATTCGTGTTGTAAAAGACTTGAAAAAAATGTGTGTAACCAGTTTTTCATCTTAATTAGAGCTCAAAACCTAAAGCTTCTGACTAAAAGTAAAGAGATCTTATCTCACATTAATTTCTTCCAACAACCTATTGCTTTAACTTTTGCAAGCAAAAGCTTCTCTCCCTCTCTCTCAAATTCAATTACACTTAATTGTGACATATAAAAACAAAATTGACTTTACTTTTTTAGTCCATGAAATATATTGTTTCCTAACCACTCCAAATATTAGATTTTTTGACAAACAAGTATGTGTATTCCAAAATATTTGGTATTTTGAAGAACAAGAAATCACTTTTAGTCCCTAGCATTGAACTACATTTATTGTTTTGATGGATTGTTCATCAATCGAAATGTTTAAGGAGAACAAATTGCAAATATGTTGTTTTGGGTACACAAAAATATGTATGTTAGTTCACTGAACTTCAACATAAGTTTTAAGTTTTTTTTTTCAAGAATACTTTTGAAATTTTCCAACACCTTCAACACAAGATCAAAATGACCTTTCAAAGAAATGTGTTAATCTGTATTTTTTATGAAAAATAGATGACGCAGAATAAGTCAAGTCCTCCGAATTCACTAAGTGTCCTTAAGAAAATAATTTCTCTCAAGTACCAGAGGTTGCAGAATTTTTCTCTCAGAATAAAATGGCTTAACAACTCGACAGTAGCGGTACCTCAAACAATCGAATTCTCTTTGAACTCACTCAACGGGAGATGATCACACAGAGTATTTTAGAAGATAAGAAGTGTTTTTAAATCAAAATTTTTTTGTTATTAAACCTATGGAAAAATACAGGTTTTTATAGCCATAAAGTGCCCCTTCCAAAAGGTGGCAATGGTTCATCGAAAAGGTGAATCTTTTATGAATAGTCATGTTTGTCCATTCGAAATAGTGTGCCTTGTTCAAATAGACACAACTATCCAAACAGTCACACCTTTTTCCAGAATAGTGTGTCTTTTACTCGAAGAGTTGTGTCTCTTTCGAGCAGCTTTCAGCATCGTTTCTATATGCAGAAGCATGCACGTTAATGAAGGAGCAAAATTGTTGCATTTTTTCTTTGGATTTTTGTACTATATTTCTTCTAAAGTTTCAAATAAATATCTTCTAAGAAGATTAATCTCATCGATCGGTTATTTGACAAATCTAAAGTCGAAGCCAAAGATGAGCCAAGCGAGCAAAAATGATGACGGTGTGAGGCACCTCTTAGTTCTTGCCTCACTTACCAAGTGGAGATTTGTTTCTCAATATAAACACATGAAAGTTTCTTTCTCCCACCAATATGGGAGAATTTAGTAGACTTTTCACATTTTGAGCACACTTTCTATTTTAGCGTGGATTCACTTTTCCTCCACTATTTTTTCTCCATTTCTATTCACATATTCAGAATGGGAAATGGCTATCTTTGTAAAACTTTATAGAAAAGTATGTGATCATCAAGCAAAGACTGATTGTATCTGGATAAGTAGGTTTTCCTTTGAACTTTTCGTAGTGAATATGCATCGGATGTACTCGGTCAATTAGTAGATTTGATATCTTTGAACCGTCGAGTTTTAATGTATACCTAGACAACACATATCACCCAACCAGCCTTTTACCATTTATGGTTCTCATGGTTTTGTTCGTTCTAACCATGAACACGTCTCGGTCTCATGAGAGATTAGAGAATAGGCCTTTACTAACATTCTCCTTGAAGCGGTTTCCACTTCGCCCTCACATAGGTTATTTCTAAATGTTCAATACTGTAGATTAAACTATTTGGTCAAATCTTCCAAATTTACATAATCATTAAAAGACTTCACACCATAAGTACTAAACATTGTCTACATCATAAGCATAGGTTGGGTATATTGAAAATGTTGAACCTATCAAACACAACTTTGTTTAATCTTCTTGAACCTAGATTTTGGGATCTGAAGTCTTCTAGGTAACGCTACCGCCATGCTGGCTTTTTCTAGGTCATAAATCCATTCCCTTGGATGTTCTCTCAACTTGTAACACCCCGATTTTCTAAACCGGAATGCTACACGGTGCTCATGACCCCGAGGGACCACAAGCTAACCCATGACTGATATCTGTACCTGTATATTACTTAACATACATGTAATATGCAGAAAACATAAACAATAGACCATAAGGTTCAACTGAAATAATTATAACATCCATGTGGGTGAAAAATACCCAAGATAACTGAAGTTTGAATCAAAACTGAACTAAATCTGAACTGTATCTGAAAGCCTCAAAGTACTGACTGAATAAGGAGTTGAAAGAACATGTCTCCAAGTAACTCCGTAAACTAAAAACTAACTGAAATAATAAATGAATTGAATCATATCGTCCTCGAATGAAGAGGACTCACTGTAGCTCTGTATGCTGTAATACGAATGCTACTGCTGGTCTGGAAATTCTGTCTCTGAATCTATGGTGTAACATGAAAAGAAAGCACCATAGCGCTAATACGTCAGTACAACAGGAGTACTGAGTATACGAGTGAGGTAGGCTAAATGAAAAGGGTTTACATGCATGATCAATGCTAACTGACCGACTAATATGAACGTCAGAGTGCAAACATACACATATAATAACTGGAAACGTAAATACGTAATAGTGGATATATACGCTAATACATGATTTACTGATTTCTGACATGACTGAAACTATGGTTCTGTCAACATGGGTGACTGTGTCTGACAGTCCTGGGTCTGATGGAACTATTTGAGTTCCGTACTATAACTGAATTTCACTGTATTTGGCAGTTCTGGTATACTGATATCTGAAGAACTATCTGAGTTCTTTAACTGAGACTAAGCCTAAAACTGTGGGAGGTAGTTGTTTAACCGACATGCCCTAATAATACATATAGCTAAGTTGGGGTCCAATCTCTACCCAGACTGGAGGGGTGTCAATACTGCGCCACTGGTAAGGACAGTTGTGAGTGACCCTCATCTGGCAGGTGCTCAAATAATAATGGTGGGAACCCTAAACTGATAGGTTAAGCCACCTCATCAACCCTAGTATTACAGGTTAAGATATCTCAACCTACGCTGGCTACGTAGTTCTGGAACACAAGGATGACTGCTAAGAATCACACCCTAAACTGGCAGGTGAGTTCCCATCCTTGGGCTCACTCAGTGCTAACTTCTACTCCCATGTAAAGAGACTGAACATGATTTAACTGACTGTACATAGATTGAGTAACTGACTTTCGTCGACTGGCAGAATAGCACTACTATCTGAGATTTTGTTAAGATCATGAGATTTTGGAGGTTTCCTGAGTCACACGACTGACTGAGTTCTATACATCATGTATTGACTGAGATTATCGAAGTAACGTAACTTGTATCTAGGCACACAACTATATTTTTTGGCTATGAATACCCCCAGGACTTGATGGAAGGAAACTGACACAGAAGACATGACTTGATCACAAGATTTGAGTTCGCAATTCATAATATCGTACATAAGGGATTTCATACTAAGCATTTTTATCAACAATGTATTGCATGGAAAGGATTTTATGTCACATGGAAGTACTTGCACAACCTTAATATCATGTTCATTGCATAATCATACTAGCAACACATATCAATAGCATGGAAGTTCATATGGAATTATCTTAAGAGTTGACATAGCTTGTCATTTAAATACTATGGGGTCATGGGAACATGATTTTTATCATTCTAGGTATTTTAACAAACACCTTGCATGCACACTTTGGGGCATAGGTTTTCTCAATAATTTTAATTATCTTAAACCACCCAAATTCATGGGTTTTAACTACAACCATGCATACATCATAGAAGTCAACTTAAATTAATATCTTGAAGCTTAAACAATGATCATTAACATGAACAACATCACATAACAACAAGAAAATTAAAGTTTCTCATTTAAAAGCATGGTTCTTGAACTCTATGAACAAAAGGGGTCCATAGATGAACACTACGCATACCTGACTCAGGGTTCTTGACTTTTTTGAACTTGAAGGGTTTGAACTCCTTTGATTCTTGAAGAGGATTGGGTCCTGTTCTTAGAGATAAAATTTAGAGAGAAGCCCTAGTTTTTGTTTGTGAAATAATAATAAGCATAATGGCTAAATTTGGACTTATCTGGGTATATGTAGGCGAGTGATAAGTGACTAAAATACCCCTTTTAAAATGACCTGGAAATAAAATAAACGTGGCATATGACGGTCCTACTGATGGTCCGTCAGACACTTGACGATCTGTCACTTAGCCCGTCAGACATGGACCAGAAATGGGGTTCACTGAATAAGAGTTGACGGCCTGGGTGGCAGTCTGTCACAACTTTGATGATCCGTCATTCCTTATCCAGTACGTGGCTCAACTGCCATGGCTATGATGGTTAAAGTGGTAGTCCATCACTTATGTGGTGGTCCTTCACTTATGTGGAGGTCCATCAACTTGGCCGTCATACCTGGACGTTTCCGACAGTTCCAAGTAAAACGTCCATAACTTCCTCGTCTGATGTCGGATTTGGACAAAATTGGTACCGTTGGAAAGTTAACTCAATTTCCCACATGATAGAAAGTGAAAATATCAAAAATACCACATGTACAAAGATATGTTTGTATTTTAACATAAGTCATAGTATCCTTGAGATGATTTCTTGATAGGAAAAAGGCAGGGGTATTATAATATCTCCCCCTTGAGAACATTCATCCTCGAATGGAACTAACTGAGAGGGGAAATAATAATCCAAACATGAGTAGCTGGAACATGATATTATGACTGACAAACTGAACGTGTTATACGGAACATGCATATCTGATGCACGTGTAACTGATTCATGAATGCATGACTAAGGTTCTCGTAATGAGAATACATATCTGATGCATAATTATTTAATGGAATGATACATGTATGCATGAATGAATATGAAATGGTACTTGATACCAAATTTGTGATGAAACATGAACACGAAAAAAATATCAAGTTGTATTGAATGCTGAACGTGAAACTGAATAAGCTTAAGGAGGACTGTTACCTTGAGCTTGATCTGGGTTGGCGGAGAAAATGTGAGGGTACTTGGTAGCATGTCTTATTCTGCTTCCCAAGTAGCTCCCTCAACGGACTAATTTTGCAAAAGAACTTTGACTACAGGGACTTCTTTGTTCCTTAGCCTACGAATTTGATAGTCTAAAATTTCGACTGGAATCTCTTCATAAGAGAGGCTATCCTGAACATCAATGTTCTGAATAGGGACTACAACTGTTGGGTCACCTATGTACTTCTTGATCAAGGAGATAGGGAAGACCGGATGAACTGAGGCTAGATCTGAAGGTAATTCGAGCTCATAAGCTACCTTACTGAAGCGACTAAGAATCCTGAAGGGACCGACATAGCGGGGACTGAGTTTTCATTTCTTACCGAACCTCTTCACTCCCTTCATGGGAAATATTTTTATATAGACATATTCATTGACCTCAAACTCGGGATCCTTTCTACGAATATCTACATAAGACTTTTGTCGACTCTGAATAGCCTAAAGTCTCTCTCTGATCAACTTAATTTTCTCTAAGGTGTCGAATACCAATTCAGGACCGATGACTGAGGCCTCACTAACTTTGAACCAACCGACTGGAGATCTACACCTCCTACCATAGAGAGCTTCGAATGGAGCCATCTGAATACTGTAATGAAAGCTATTGTTATATGCAAACTCAATCAGAGAAAAGTGGTCATCCCAACTTTCCTTGAAATCAACTGGACACGCTTTTTTGGAACATTTTCCAAAAATAAGAGGTGAACTGTGTACCTCTGTCTTAGATGATAGATAATGGAACACCGTGTAATTTGACCAACTCCCTGATATAGAGTTTGGCATAATCCTTGGCTAAATAAGAGGTGTGAACTAGAAGGAAATAAGCTGACTTGGTCATTCTGTCTATAATGACCCAAACCAAATCATGTTGATGATGAGGTAAACCCATCACGAAATGTATGTTCACTTCTTACCACTTCCAAGTAGGAATGGTGGAATCCTTCATGGACCCACTAGGTTTCTGATGCTCTATCTTAACCTTCTGACATGTAGAGCACTTAGTAACAAACTCTGCAATATCTTTTTTCATCTCACTCCACCAATATATCTCCCGTAAGTTGCAGTACATCTTAGTGTCCCCTGGATGAATATAGTATCGCGCACCATGCGCTTTTGCGAGAATTCACTGCCTTAAGTCATCTACACCTCGAACACACAAACGACCCTGATAATGAAGAACACCATCTCCCCCTTTGGAGAAAGCCTCTACTTTTTTATTCTGAACTGACTCTATCAGCTTGACAAGGCTGGGATCCCTTTCTTGCTTTTATTTCACCTCCGGAAACTAGAGATGACTCTAAACTACTCTGAACACATACACCACCCTCTGAAGAGTAGACTAAGCGAACACCTAGTCTGGCAAGCTGATGGATTTCCTGGGCTATCTTTTTCGTTCTATCCTCAACGTAAGAAATACTACCCATGGAGAGTCTACTGAGAGCATTGGCCACAATGTTAGCCTTTCCCAAGTGATAGAAGACACTCATGTCATAATTCTTCAAGAGCTCTAACCACCTTCTCTGACGAAGATTGAGATCTTTCTGAGAAAAGACATATTGGAGACTCTTATGATCTGTGAAGACATCTACATGAACTCAGTATAAATAATGCCTCCAAATCTTTAAGGCAAATACTACGACTGCTAATTCAAGATCATGAGTAGGATAATTCTTCTCATGGGGCTTTAACTGTCTGGAGGTGTAGGCTATGAATTTACCATGCTACATGAGGACACAACCTAAACCCACTTTGGACGTATCACAATAGACTATAAAATCGTTTGAACCATCTGGAAGAGTTAGAACTGGAGCTTAGGTAAGTCGAGTCTTCAACTTCTGAAAACTCTTCTCACATGAATCTGACCATTGAAACTTAACCTTCTTCTAAGTCAATCTAGACATAAGAGATGCAATAGAATAAAATAACTCGACAAAGCATCTATAATAGCCAACCAAACCCAAAAAACTCCTGATATCTGATGGAGAGATAGGGCGAGTCCAGTTTCTTACCGCTTCGATCTTCTGAGGATCTACTGTAATTCCATCACCGAAAATAATATGGCCAAGGAATGCTACTAATCTTAGCCAAAATTTGCACTTACTAAACTTGGCGAACAACTGATGATCTCTGAGAGTCTGAAGAATAATTTTGAGATAGTCTGAATGATCACGCTCGGTTCATTAAGTCCATGAAATCCGCAGGGGCATTGGTAAGACCAAAGGACATGACTAGAAATTCAAAGTGACCATACCGAGTATGAAAAGTTATTTTTGGGATGTCATATTTTCTAACTTTGAGCTAATGATTGCCTGATCTGAGGTCTATCTTGGATAAATAACTAGCACCCTGAAGTTGGTCAAATAAGTTATCTATTCTAGGAAGCAGATATTTGTTCTTAATCGTGACTTTGTTGAGCTGATGATAATCAATACACATCTTGAGATAACCGTCTTTCTTGTGCATAAATAAGACTGGTGCATACCATGGGGATACATTAGGCCTGATGAATCCCTTATCTAAGAGATCCTTTAACTGATCTTTTTGTTTCTTGAGTTCTGTTGGTGCCATTCTGTATGGTAGAATAGAAATAGGCTGAGTATCTGGGAGAAGTTCTATGCCAATGTCTATTTCTCTTTTGGGAGGAATGCCTGGAAGATCTTCAGGAAAGACGTCTAAATATTCATTAACAACTAGAACTAATTCAATAATGGAAGATTCAAGACTGGAATCCTTTACATGCACGAGATGATACACACACCCCTTTGAAATCATTTTCCTTGCCCGAAGGTAGGAAACAACCTGACCCTGAAAGATGAAGTACTACCCTTTCACTCTAGGATGGGCTCATTCAGGAACTAAAATTGAACTATCCAGGTTCTGCAGTCGACTGTGGCATAGCAGGAATGAAGCCAATCCATGCTGAGAATGACATCAAAATCAGTCATCTCTAATTCGATTAAATCTTTTGACGTGGATTTTTGAAATATCATAACCAGGCAGTTCCTATATACCCGTCGAGCTATTATAGTTTTAACTACTGGGGTAGAGACTAAAAAAGGCTCTGCTAAAATTTCAAGACTGATTCCAAAATCACCTACTGTGTACGGAGTAACAAAAAACAAGGATACGCCTGGATCCAGGAAAGCGTAAACATGAACATGGAAAATATATAATGTACCAGTAACGACATTAGGAAAATTTTCTTAATCCTTTAAAGTCTGAAGAGCATAGAGTCTGTTTGGGCGTTGCCCACTAGTAGCACTAGAAGTGGCACCCTACTAGTTTGGGCGATAGAACTAAGCTGTGGAATGATTTTACTAACCCTGATAACTGGACCGAGGACAATCTCTGACTCTATGGCCTGGCTTTCCACAACCAAAACAAATATCACTACCAGCTCTGCAAACACCCTGGTGGTTCTTACCATAAGTTTGACATAGGGGATTAGTTTGGGTATTGCTGACACTACCCTGAGATTTAGAGTTGGGTGTTTTATATCTGAACTTAGGACCTGGAGCACTGGCTGAAGAATGAACTGGAGCTGATGACTTGGGATGAAACTGGGAAGGATTTCCTCCCTCTGATTTGGGCTGAGCAAAACTGAAACTGCCTGATCTTGCTCTCTTATTCTGCCTCTCCCAAGCCCTAACATTTTCCTCCTCTATTTGTTGAGCATGGGTCATGAGCCTGGCTAAAGTCATATCACTATTCAACATTGTAGATCTACACTCATTTACCACACTATCATTCACTCCTGACACGAACTTACTCATCTTAGCCCTGTTGTCTTCAATCACATGAGGGGCATATCTGGCTAGCTGAGTAAATCTGAGAGAATACTCACTAACCATCATATTTCTCTACCTGAGGTTGATAAACTCAAGAACTTTGGCCTCCCTAAGCTCTTGGGGAAAGAATCTACCTAAGAAAGTTGTGACAAATTCCTTCCACTCTATAGGACCTACATCCTCTAACCTCTCAGACTTACACTATTTGTACCAAGTGTGAGAAACATCCTGTAACTGGTATGCGGCTAACTCGATGCTCTAAATAAAAGTAACTGCCATGGTGTCAATAACCTTTTGGACTTGGTCAATGAACTCCTAAAGGTCTTCATCAGACTTAGACCTAAAGAAAGATGGAGGGTTCATTCGGGTAAAGTCCCAAATTCTAGCTGCTGCAGAATTGGCCACTAGATTGGCTAGAATAACTGGTGGCCATTCATTCTGGGCAGCTACGGCCTGAGCAAGTGTTGTGAATGCGTATCTAAACTTTGCATGAGAAACATGCTCACCCAAAGGTTCTTCGGGCTGAGGAACTGGCTGATTTCTTCTCTTTAGAGGCATATTCTGAAATACGAGAAGAACGAATTAGACTGAGAGTTTAACTTGAGATTATGCTTACTAGCATGACATGAATACTGAAAGAAGGTAAACTGTTCCTAAAATATCTTGTAGCCTCTTGTACATAAATGTGGCCCGCAACACACCCATGGACAAGACTCTACTAGATGTGGCTTTTAGACTTCCTAGGACTCTATTGAACCTTAGGATCTGATACCAAGTTTGTAACACCCTGATTTTCTAAACCGGAATGTTATACGATGATCATGACCCCGAGGAACCACAAGCTAACCCATGACTGATATTTGTACTTGTACATTGCTTAACATATATGTAATATGTGGAAAACATAAATAATAGATCATAAGGTTCAACTAAAATAATTATAACATCCATGTGGGTGAAAAATACCCAAGATAACTGAAGTTTGAATTAAAAATGAACTAAATCTAAACTGTATCTGAAAGCCTCGAAGTACTGACTGAATAAGGAGTTGAAGGAACATGCCTCTAACTAACTCCGTAAATTGAAAACTAACTAAAATAATAAATGAATAGAATCATATCATCCTCGAATGAAGAGGACTCACTGCATCTCTGTATACTGGAATGTGAATGCTACTGGTGGTTTGGAACTCGTGTCTCTGAACTTATGGTATAACATGAAAAGAAAGCACCATAGTGCAAATACGTCAGTACAATAAGAGTACTGAGTATACGAGTGAGGTAGGCTAAATGAAAAGGGTTTACTTGCATGATCAATGCTAACTGACCAACTAATATGAACGTAAGAGTGGAAATATACATACATAATAACTGGAAATGAAAATACATAATAGTGGATCTGTACGCTAATACATGATTTACTGATTTTTAACATGACTGAAACTATGGTTCTGTCAACATGGGTGACTGTGTCTGACAGTCCTGGGTTTGATGAAACTATCTGAGTTCCGTACTATAACTGAATTTGACTATATCTGGCAGTCCTGGTATACTGATATCTGAAGAACTATCTGAGTTTTTTTACTGAGACTGAGCCTGAAACTGTGGGAGGTAGTTGTTTTATCGACATGCCCCAATAATACATATAGATAAGTTGGGGTCCAATCTCTGCCTCAACTGGAGGGGTGTCAATACCGCGCTACTGGTAAGAATAGTTGTGAGTGACCCTCATCTGACAGGTGCTCAAATGAGAATAGTGGGAACCCTAAACTGATATGTTAAGCTACCTCATCAACCCTAGTCTGTCAGGTTAAGATGTCTCAACCTACACTAGCTACGTAGTTCTGGAACACAACGATGACTACTAAGAATCACACCCTAAACTTGCAAGTGAGTTCCCATCCTTGGGTTCACTCGGTGATAACTTCTACTCCTATCTGAAGAGACTGAACATGATTTAACTGAATGTACATGGACTGAGTAACTGACTTCCGTTGACTAATAAAATTGTACTACTATCTTAGATTTTGCTGAGATCATGAGATTTTGGAGGTTTCTTGAGTCACATGACTGACTAAGTTCTATATATCATGGCTTGACTGAGATTATCAGGGTAACGTGACTTAGCTCTAGGTACACAACTATATTTTTTGGGTATGAATACCCCCAGGACTCGATGGAAGGAAACTGACGCATATGACATGACTTGATCACAAGATTTGAGTTCACAATTCATAATATCGTACATAAAGTATTTCATACTAATCATGTTTATCAACAATGTATTGCATGGAAAGGATTTCATGTCATATGGAAGTACTTGCACAACCTTAATATCATGTTCATTGCATAATAATACTAGCAACACATATCAATAGCATGGAAGTTCATGTGGAATCATCTTAAGAGTTTACATAGCTTGTCATTTAAATACTATGGGGTCATGGGAACATGATTTTTATCATTATAGGTATTTTAACAAACACCTTTCATGCACACTTTGGGGCATAGGTTTTCTCAACAATTTTAATCATCTTAAACCACCCAAATTTATGGGTTTTAACTACAAGCATGCATACATCATAGAAGTCAACTTAAATTAATATCTTGAAGCTTAAACAATGATCATTAACATGAACAATATCATATAACAATAAGGAAATGAAAGTTTCTCATTTAAAAGCATGGTTCTTGAACTCTATGAATGAAAGGGGTCCATAGATGAACACTACGCATACCTGACTCAGGGTTCTTGACGTTTTTGAACTTGAAGTGTTTGAAATCCTTTGATTCTTGAAGAATATTGGGTCTTGTTCTTGTAGATTAAATTTTGATAGAAATCCTAGTTTTGGTTTGTAAAATAATAATGAGCATAATGGCTGAATTCGAACTTATCTGTGTATATGTAGGCGAGTGATAAGTGACCAAAATACCATTGTTAAAACAACCTGGAAATAAACTGAGCGTGGTGGTGATGATTGACTGATGGTCCGTCACTTAGCTCGTCAGACGTGGACCAGAAATGGAGTTCACTGGATAAGAGTTGATGGCCTGGATGATGGTCCGTCACAACTTTGATGGTACGTCAACTCGTCCATCAGTCCTTATCTAGTACGTGGCTCAAATACCTTGGCTGTGATGGTCAAATTGGCGGTCCATCACTTATGTGGCGGTCCATCACTTATGTGGCGGTCCGTCAACTTAGCCATCATACTTGGGCGTTTCCGACAGTTCCAAGTAAAATGTCCATAACTTCCTCATCTGATGTTGAATTTGGACAAAATTTGTACCATTGGAAAGTTAACTCAATTTTCCACGTGATAGAAAGTGAAAATCTCAAAAATACCACGTGTACAAAGATAGGTTTGCATTTTAAAGTAAGTCTGTAATACCCAGCATATTTCTAAGGTAGGTGACGAACCATTTTTCCTACATATGAAATCTCCTATCCTATGATTCATACTTGAGTACATAACTTACAATGAGTATCCTAGCAATAATATAGCTTATGATGCATTAATCATGTTTATATGAGTCACTCAAGGTAATGCAAGCTAAGCGTTTTTGAATCCATCAAGTTTTAGTGTTTGATTTCGTAAGGATCATATTTGAATGAGTATAACTCTATGTTAATGTGGTATTTTTGCATATTTCTACCCACCAAATTATATAGAATCAAATTATATTTCCAACGATATTAATTTCATCAAAATCCAACACCCGAGCTAGGAGTTATGGCTTTGCAAAGTAGAGTGTGTCGCCTAACCAATTGCACATGGGCACTGGAAAGCATATGTGATAGCATATGTGGCACCTATGTAAATATAGGCGATAGTATATGCGGTGCCTATGTAGATATAGACGATATCATATGCGGCGCCTATGTAAATTTAGGCGATATCATATGCGGCGCCTATGTAAATATATACGATATCATATGTGGTGCATATCTTATGGTTTCAAGTGACTTAAACACACTGTTTTGAGTTATTTTGAGGGTAATTAAGTCTTTTAACACTCCTTACACGTCCCTAAACTTAACCCTACGAAATATATAGCTCCTAATTATATTACAACTCTACTAACATCTTAAGTTCATCATCCAAGAGCACTAAAAGAGAAAAAACAACTAGGGTTGCATAATTAAGCTTGAAGATCCAATTTCAAGGAAATTCCTCCATCAATCATCAAGAATCTTCCTTCTAAGGTATGCGTGAGTTGATTCATGGACTCCTTTCGTCCATGAAGATCAAGAACCATCTTCTAAATTATGTATTATGATGTTTATGTTGTTGGTGGTTGATGTTCATGTGGTTGGAGTTTGATGATGCCTAAGATAGGATCTTTGTATGTTTTGTGTGAGGATATGGTGGTATTTAATATATAAATATGTGAAATTGGTGGTTGAATATTTGTAAGCTTGATGAATCCACCTATGCCTAAGATGTCCATGTAAGGTGTTTGTGAAAATATCTAAGGGAATAGAAATCATGCTTTTATGACAAAATAAGTACTAAATGACTATTCCATGTTCTAAGTTTATGTTCAACGTGATCCCCATGCTATTGTATTGAATTGAAGATGTTGTATGAGATGCTCATGCTATTGTTGTGATATGGAATGACTATGTTATTGAAGCCATGCAAGTATATACATGTTGTGTGCATTCTCGATCATGTGATAGTTTGTTAGGAATTATTCTTATTATGAAATCCTTACTTATGATATTGTGAATTGTGGACTCTACTCTTATGATCAAGTTAGTCATGTGTGTCATTCTCTTTTCATCGAGTCCCGGGGGTACTTGTACTCAAAAACTATAGTTGTGTGCCTAGAGCTAGTGTCATGTTTCAATACATCCTCAGTCAAGCTATGCTCCATAGATTTCAGTTAGTCACATGACTCAAAAAAGCTTAAAAATCTCAGTAGTCCCAGTAGTTTCAGTACTCACAGTCAGACCTCAGATCTCAAGTAGCTTTTCTGTCAGTCAACGAAACTCAGTAAATTCAGCTTAGTTCAGCTAAGAAAATATTATCAACTCAGTTAATCAGTTTATAAATTAGTTCAGTTCAGTTAGTCAGTTCAACGCAGTTAATCTTTTTAGAGTCTTTCAGTTAGGAGTAGGGACTAGCACCGAGCGAGTGCAGGAATGGCAATTTTTTTCGTTATAAAGGCAGAGCCATTAGCAGCAATCCCTATACTCCAGAACTGCATATCCAGTGCAGGACAGGAGTCACCCGTCAGATTAAGGCTATACTTGACTATTATATTGCCTTAGGCTTGATTTCCTGTTCAGGGTCACCCGTCAGAGAAGCTTGACCATAGTAAAGGTCTCTACCCGTGGTACGATATTGACACCCTTTCAATCATGGCAAAGATTTTACCCCACCAGTACAGTATCGGGGCATGTCAATTAGGTTACTACCTCCCACAGTCACAGTTACAGTTACAGCTTTAGTATCAGTCTTTAGAGTAGAAATCAGGAATCAGGACTGTCAGATACAGTCATCAATCTCAGTAAGGAACTCAGATAGTTCCATTGATTCCTGAACCATCCCTTCAGATAGGCTTGGTCCCATATTCAGATGTTTTATTAGATCTAGAGGTCACCCGACAGACAGGCTTGATCTCAATCTCAGATTCAGTCGAGTATTCTCATTATCAGGCTTAATCTAGAGATCACTCATTAGCTTGGACTAATCTCAGACTTAGATATTCAGATACAGTTTGGAACTCAGATAGTTTTCCCCAAAATTAGGACTGTTAGATACAGTCATCCATGTTATCAGTCATTCAGTATCTCAGTATCACGAAACTCATGTTGTTAGTGTTCAAACTCAAGTAGTCAGTATCTCCACGAGTTCAGTAGCAGTTACATATTTATGTATGTATGTACTCTCACATTCATATTAGTCAGCTTGTTCATGCATATAAACCCCATGCATTTAGCCTACCCCCACGTATACTCAGTACTTTAGTTGTACTGGCGCATTTGTGCTATGGTGCTTTCTTTTTATGTTACACCATAGGTTCTGAGGTGCAAATTCCAGATCAGCAGTAGCAGTTCAGTAAGCAGTGAGTCCTCATCTTTCAAGGACATGATCGTTACATTTATTATTCCAGTATTTCAATTTATTTTCAGTTTAGGGAGTTAGTTGGAGACATGTTATTTTAACTCCTTATTTAGACAGTTTAGAGGCTTTCAGACGATTATAGAGTTTTTAGATTTAGAATTTAGTATTTTCAGTTTTGTTTTGGTACTGTGATACCACCTTATTTCAGATATTTTATTATTCAAGATTGAACCTTACGCCTTCTTTGTTCATGTTTCCACATTTTATATGTATATTATGCAGTTACAGGTACAAATATCAGTCATAGGTTATCTTGTGGTCCTTCAAGGTCATGAGCACCATGTAGCATTCCGATTCAGAAAATTAGGGTGTTACAAAGTCCTAGCATCCTTGAGATGATTTATAGCTAGGAAAAGGCACGGGTATTACACAACTCCCTCTCTAGATAGGACTTTTATAAGTGGATCCGACATATTATCCTTTGACTTCACATATTTAGCAATGATAATTCCACTAGAGAAAAATTCTCTAATGGTATTATGTCTTCATCTTATATGACGAGACTTACCGTTATGCATCATGCTCCCTGCCCTACCTATTACTGCTTGGCTATCATAGTGTATACATACTGGTGCCACTGGTTTGGACTAATATGGAATATCTTTCAAGAAATTTTGGAGCTATTCTTCTTCTTCACTGGATTTGTCCAATGCAATAAACTCAGATTCCATTATGGAGCGAGTAATACATGTCTGTTTGGATGATTTCCAAGAGACTGGTCCTCCACTAATAGTAAATACATGTCCACTCATGGATTTTACTTTATTTTATCCGGTGATCTAATTTGCATCACTATATCCTTCACTTACTCTAGTATATTTATTATAATGCAAAGCATAGTCTTGAGTGTATTTAAGATACCCCAAAACTCTTTTCATTGCCATCCAATGAGCTTTATTGGGATTACTCGTACACCGACTCAAATTACTAATAGCACATGCTATGTATGGCCGTGTACAAATCATGATATACATCAAACATATCAACACTCTTACGTAGTGCAACTGTGAGTCACTTTCACCTTCATTCTTTTAAAGTGCAAAGCTCACATCTAATGGAGTCTTAGAAATATCAAATTCCAAGTATTTGAACTTGTTAAGTACCTTTTTGATGTAATAAGACTGTGATAATGCCAACCCTCGTAGAGTTCTATAAATTCTTATTCCTAAGATCACATCCGCAACTCTAAGGTATTTATATCAAACTTGCTCTCAGGCATTCATTTCATAGCATTTATGTTAGAAATGTTGCTACCGATGATCAACATATCATCCACATACAAACAAATAATGACCTTGTAATTTGGAGTGTCTTTAATGTAAACATATTTATCACACTTGTTTATCTTAAACACGTTTGCCAACATGGTTTGGTCAAACTTTACATGCCACTGTTTAGGTGCTTGTTTTAGTCCATAAAGTGACTTAATAAGTTTACACACCTTATTTTCCCTTCCTGGAACTACAAAACCCTTAGGTTGTTCCATGTAAATTTCTTCCTTCAATTCTCCATTTAGGAATGTTATTTTCACATCTATCTGATGGATTTCAAGGCCATATACCGCCACCAAGGCAATTAACATTCGAATTGATGTTATCCTCATTACAGGAGACTATGTATCAAAGTAATCAAGACCTTCCTTCTATTTAAAGTCTTTTACTACAAGTCTTGCCTTGTATTTGTCAATAGTACCATCCACTTTCATTTTTATTTTGAAAATCTATTTAGAACCTAAAGGTTTATTTCCTGGAGGAAGATCAATCAACTCCTATGTATTGTTGCTTAAGATTGAATCAATTTCACTATTGACTGCCTCTTTCTAAAAGGATAAGTCTGAAGACGACATTGCTTCTTTAAATGTTTGAGGCTCATTTTCTAAGAGAAATATTACAAAATCTAATTCAAATGGAGTTGATGTTCTTTGACGTGTACTATGTCTTGGATTCTCATCATTATGTACAACATCACTTGGTTCATCTCAAGGTCATTTAGACCCTCCACTAGACTGTTCATATTTAGATTTATACAGATAAATGTGTTCAAAGAATTCAGCATTATCTAATTCAATTATCATATTTTTAGTGATATCCAGATATTCAAATTTATAAACCAAAAACCGACATGCGTTACTACTTTTAGCATAGCCTATAAACATGCAGTCCACTGTCTTAGGTCCTATTTTCACCCTTTTAGGTGTAGGAACTTGGACTTTCTCTAGACACCCCCACACTTTGAAATATTTCAAGTTGGTTTTTCTTCCTTTTCATTTTTCATATAGAATTGATAGTGTCTTACTGTGGGGCTCTCTATTGAGTATTCGGTTAGCTGTAAGAATAGCTTTCACCCACAAGTTTTGCGGTAAACCTGAACTTATAAGTAAAACATTAATTATTTCCTTTAAGGTTTGGTTTTTGCTTTTCCTAATTCCATTAGATTGAGGTGAATACAGAGTTGTAGTTTGATGGACAGTTCCATTCTCTACACATATTTTTGCAAAGGGAGATTCATATTCTCCGCCCCTATCACTTTTTATCATTTTGATCTTTTTCTCTAACTGATTTTCAACTTCTGCTTTATATTACCGAAACGCATCTATTGCTTCATTCTTAATGTTTAGCAAATAGACATAACAGTATCTAGTAAAATCGTCAATAAAAGTTATAAATACTTTTTTCCACCACGAGATGGTGTTGACTTCATATCATAAATGTCAATGTGAATTGAGTCTAAGGGATTGAAATTTCTTTTAACGGACTTATACGGATGCTTAGCATACTTTGATTCCACACACGTTGGACATTTTGATTTATTGCACTTAAAGTTTGGAAAAACTATTAAGTTAATCGGTTTTCGCCTTGTTTTATAATTGACATGTCTTAATCGTTCATGTCACAAATCATTAGACTCAAGCAAGTAAGAAGAAACTGAAGTTTTATTGATTTCAACATTCATTACATTTATTTTGTATAGACCCTCAGTGAGGTAGCCTTTTCCTACGTATACTTCTCCTTTACTAAGTATAATTTTTTCGGAAATAAATACACATTTGGATTCATTTTTATCAAGAAGTGATATATAAATCAAGTTCTTTCGTAACTCTAGTACATACAGGACATTGTTCAAATTCAATACTTTGCTTGATGTCATTTTTAGGCAGACCTTTCCTGTTCCTTCAACTTTTGCAGTTGCGGAGTTTGCCAGATAGATCTTCTCTTCGCCTTGAGCTGGAGAAAATACAACAACCAACTCCTTATCTGCACAAATATGGTGGGTGGCACTGGAATCCATCCACCATTCTCGAGAATTTTTCATCAAGTTACATTCAAACAACATGACACACAGATTGTCTATTTCTTTCTTGGATTCAGCCATATTTGCTTGGTCCTTATTTTTGCCTTTCTTTGGGGCACGATAATATGTTGACTTGTGGCTAATATTGCCATAATTAAAGCATTTTTCTTTGAATTTCTTCTTAGGTTGGTTGATTTCCCGTCCAGCTTTTTTTTGTTTTTTTGAGTTGTTATGGTCGTCTTCTATAATGTTTGCTCCACTTATTGTAGAATTTTCTTTTGACCTTCTTTCTGTGGCTTTGTTGTCTTTTCAATGCGCAGTCTCACTATGAGATCTTCGATTGTCATCTCTTTTCATTTATGTGTCAAGTAATTCTTGAAATCCTTCCACAAAGGTGATGATAACGCTCAATCTACAGCTCTCGTTTGAGTGTAAAGCGGTCGTTAGCAAATATAGAACCCAATCTGGGTTGGGTGTCGATCCCACAGGGAATAGCTCGGCCAACAAGTAAGCAACGGTTACTAGACTTTTGGTGCAAGTCTCGTAAAAAGGGGGGATTGTAATATGTAACCAAAACAATAAAGTAAAAGCTGAAAATAGCAAAGTAAAAAGAGGAAGATTGTCACGTTGGTTGTAGAAAATGAGAATTGAGGCGTTGGGGGTATGTCCACCTTCTGAGGTATACGTCTCTATTGGCTATGAGTGTGTAGAGTCTTGACATGCAATTGCTTATAGAGAATTGTAGTCGATGGTAAATCCAAGCGTCTCTCAACCTAAACAAGGACTATTTCACTTTAACTCTCTCGAGATTAAAGCGTGTCTAACGGTACGAATTCTCCAAGAGGTTAGTCCAGTTACGGCACTAGCTTTTTAATAGGAAAGGGTGTCCTACTACCTTGACATTATCTCTTTTCCAGACAAATAACCTTTCTCTCGAACAAGTTAAATGTTAGACTGGCGTTATTCTATGCGTCTGCAGCCACAAGAATTTGCATTAAGATGAAGAGAATAATGATATAAGCAATATACGTGTCTCGAACTTACAAACTCATAGCTATAGATAGTAACTCATTCGGCTTCCATAACCCCAACTAAGAGGTTTAGTTACCCATGAATGCGAAGGATATCACGATTTGCATGGTTGATGGCGTGAGAAGTAGGTGATAGGCGTGTGGTTTTGGTGATTCCCTAGCAAGTAACGATTCTCTTGTTGTGGAATGGATGAATAGAAGAATAGATTAGAAGTATTTGTGGTGGAAGATGAGAGAGATGGAAGAAAATTAATAGTTTAAGAATGAATTTCTTGAATTAAGGGAGGAGTTGCCTCCACTAAGGGAGGACTTGATTAAAATCTCTAGCATGATAGGGTATTTATAATACTCCTATCCTACTCCTACTATGCTAATGAAATAAATAACCAAATCCTACTAAACTAAGGAAATACTTAACCCATTTGTACTAGGTTAATGTAACATTCTCCTAATCCAAATAAACTAATGAAATACATAACCCAATTGTACTAGGTTAATGTATCATTGTCAAAATCCAGCTTTGTGTCTGTAAGTTCCCAAAGTCTTCAGAAATGTTGTTTTAGCCCGGGACAGATTTTCCATCCAGCAGTTTTGGTCCAGGTCCCCAGAGTCTTCAGAAATGCTGTTTTAGCCCGGGACAGAGTTTCCATGCAGCAGTTTTGGTCCTTAGGCGTGTAAACTCCCTTTCCTTCCTTCATGAGCTTTCTTTTGCGTCAAGTAAGCCATAAAATGCTGAATTTTGCATCATTTATACCTGAAACTTTACTAATCATGTTTGTTAGCTCATTTATAGGAAAAAGGACTAAAAGTGCATGAAATATATAATTTGTTCTCAAAACTAGGCTAAAATATAGGCAAAATATATTGATATAGGCGCGTAATTTCGCCTATCATCAACACCCCACACTTGAAGCTTTGTTCGTCCTCGAACAAAATATCATGTCCTTCTAAACATCAACTTAGGGTTTTACAGCAACAACACAAAACATTCTTCAAGACAAGCACAACAATTATCAACGAAGAGTAGCTTTCCGATTATAAGTAGAAACAATTTAACCTCAAGCATAGACTCGTGATGGTGATCAACTCGCATGCAAACGTTAAGGTGCATAGAATCATGTACAACTATCCAAGACTCATCAACCATGTGTGTCTCACAATATAGTACCCATAATCACTCACAAGTATAGCATATTTTTCAAACATGGGTATCAAAATGTCCTTGCTCTCGCTCTCACAAAAAATTCATATGTAGCAACTAATGACCATAGGCTTGCCCTTAATGTAGTACTCCACTAAATGTCGGAATGTTAAGGTTAGGATCAAGTAGGTCTTTTGATGGTTGTAATGTAGGCTAAGGGACGGGTAGGATCAACTATTTTGGCCAGAAATAGTGACTAAGTTCCTAAGCACTTTAATACATCGCATTGTATTATTGACACTTTTTTCTTTCAACCTTTTTTTTTTCTTTTATTCTACCACCCTTGTTCTCCTCTTTTGTTTTTCAATTTTAAAGCACAACTCACTTTTCAGCTTTCTTTTCCTTTTTCTTTTCACAACATACCTCCTATGATAGCACTTTCTTTTTCATAACACATTCAAGCACCATTGCAATTTAAAGCATCATACTCACCCAATTTCCTCTTATGTTGTCACATGACTTTTTCACTTTAAAGCACTTAGGAATTTGGATCAAATTACGGTCTTGAAAGAAATGGATTAGGCTTACATACAAGGTTGTCAAAGAAATAGGCTAAAGGCTCAAAAAGGTTTAACTAGGATGATGTCCATGGGTAGGTAAAACTGATGGTAAACAAATATAGGTTGCCAAAGAAATGCCTAAATCATATCCTAACTTACACTCCTTATTTTCGCTTTGCATACATACCAGGCAAGTTCTAGCATCAGCCACACACATAGAATATACTATTATCTCACACACACAAGGCACATGGTCGACTTGATTGGAAGTAATATAGACTCTCGACCCAACAAGTGAAGGAATTGAATCACACAATATCACATAATGAGTCATAACTAGAGCCTAAACGTCTCAATAGTCACAATTGTAACACATACTCTTGTTATAATCTCATGCTGCCTATCAAAATAATTTCATGCGAAGCTAGAAAAATTTTACTCCTAAAAAAACTTTAAAAAACGTCAAACGAAACAAACAAAAAAAAAACGAACTCAAATAAACAAAGTAACCAAACAAACATAGGTGCAAACAGAGAAGTATAGCATGCGATACCACCACCCCACACTTAAACGGGACACTGTCCTCAGTGGAAAATAAATACGAGGAACCTGGTTGGTCGGACTTATCCTCTATGTCTGGGGTCATACCCCTTGCATTGGAATCATCATCAGAGTCGTCATCCTCAGAAGTTCCTCATAAGTATCCCACTTAATTCCAAGCGTGAGTCAAGGTATTTGCAGTGAGGAGGGTTCTCCTTGCTCCTTGCGGCCTCTTTTCTTGCTCTTTTGGGAAGTGGTAGCCTTTTTCTTTGCCTTGTCTTGCTTTGGGTGCCATTGTACCTGAAACTTGAAATAGTGTTAATGGTAGCACAATCCCAATGGATACAATCTATACACAAGCAGTAGGGGTACCACCCCACACTTAGTTTGTTGATACGAATTAGTGAAGTGAAAGTGGTCGATTACTTAGACTTCATCGACATACGTTTTAGGAGCTATATTCCAACAAGAAAATCAGAGATGTAACACTTCTTTCAATCTTTGCAATACTTTCATGTTAGATATATCAAGACTACGACATAGGGATTACATCATGGTATAGTTTCTATCAATAATCACAATCTCCTATGTCGGTAGACAACTATAAGTCTTATTCCGATGAACGGAATATTCTAACATGCAAGTATTCAAGTGACAAGATTATGCAATGTTCATGACTATAGCAATTTTTCAAGTAGTATAACAATGCATCAAAATCAAATTCAAGTCGGAAGTAAGTGAAGATCATCCTAACGTATATGTTCACTCACTTGGTTGTGTATCAACAATTCAAACACATGACTATCACCAATGCTTCTTCAAGATTTAGCAATTCATAATAGGTGTAGTAATGTAGTACTTACAAAGTATAAATGAAGAACAAAGTAGTACTTACTTGGTTGAAGCCTTTGGATGATGTTCTTGTGAAGAAAAAAAGCAAAAGGAAACTTTTTGATAGGTTTTGGAGACTATAGGTGGTGCATAAGCTAGGTTTCCAATGTGTTTTTGGTTCAAGATTAAGTCTCATATTTATAAGAAAAGGTTGGGTTGAGTTTTGACCCATTAAAATCGGATTTGGAGACCAAAAGTGACCATAGGTGGTGCCTAATGCTTTGCCTAGTTGAGCAGAATGCCATAGCATATGCCATGCATTTATTTAAGAATGCCATAGCATATGCCATGCATTTATTTAAGAATGCCATAGCATATGCGGCGCATTGTCTATGGCATTTAGAGACATATGCGCCGCATAGTCTATGGCATATGAGATCCTGAGACCTAATGCTATAGAATAGGCGGCGCATAGTCAAAAGCACACTTAGGAATGGGCGGCGCATAGTGTATAGCACACTAGATTCCGAGACCTTAGGCTATAGGATAGGTTTTGCATTGTTCGTGTCCTAGTTTTACCTAGTCCTAGCCTTCCTCGATACCTATTTTGGCATGAGAAATGCTTAATCCATAGCCTTATGCATCACTATTCCTAACTTACCAACTTTACCATACAATGCATCCAAATCGTCAATTGAAATCAATCTCCTCGTTGAATACTTCTCGCACCTATTTTTGCTCAAAACCAAACGAAAACAATTAGTACAATGGGTTGCCTCCCATCTAGCAACTTAGTTTTGGTCATGGCACGGCTCTTATTTTTGGATTTTTCATTTAGCAAAACAAAACAAGTACTAGAATGAAAGAAAACGAAAAACAAAAAATGATAAAACGATAAAACGATGGGTTGCCTCCCATCTAGCGCCTTATTTATTGTCGTGGCTCGACGTAGTTACCTCGAGTACTCAGACTTCGTCGAGGTAAGTGATGGATCGTTTTCTGAAAGGATTTAGACGACAATGAGGCTTACCTGTGGGCATGCGAATTTTTTCGAGATGGCTCCTACGTTTCTCCGGAGAGTCACCAATTATATCATCAATAGTCCAACCCATAGCTCTCTTGTATCTCCTCAGAGCAGAGATGAGAGCTTCTACGTGCTGTTCACTTAAATCATCGGCTCTCTCCGAAAGTATATTTCTACTTTCCAAGAACACATACCTTAGATAATCGGGAAGCTCTTGCGATTCTAGCATTGGTGGCTCGTCAAAGGGAGTATTCGCTGTTGGTTGATTCTTGAGTTCACAATCCGGTTTCTTAGGAGGATAAGACTCTATTTCTATTAGAGCACTCATAAGTTCTTCATAACCTTCATTGTCTTCATGCTCAACTTTCAGTGGCACAGCAGACAATGGCTTAACAGTAGGTTGTTTCTCTATAGATAATGCTTTAGTATCCTCATAATGAACATCAGCTACAGATGACTCATTCATATCGCTGGGCTGCTTCATTATTTCGCATATATCAAACCGTACCACTTCGTCAACCACTTGCTTGCCTTCTGCTGAAGTTTCCAGCACCTTACCACTTCTGGTAGTGATGGCCATGCATGACCCATCATTCTTTGGGTTTTGCACAGTATTGCTTGGTAAGGTGCCAGCCTTTCTTTGATTGAATGTTGCTGAAAGTTGGCTCAATTGCTGCTCTATTTGCCTGATAGAAGTGGAATGAGAATCAACTAGTTGCTTCATGGAGGACAAATCATCAATCACCTCCTTAACTCCTGCGCTCGTTGCTTCCACTCCTTTCAATAACTTAGCCATCATGTCTTCCATACTCCCAGAATTAGATGTGGTGGTATCACGTCTACCAGGGAGAACGTACAAACCACTCTTTTCATTATTTTTCTTCCAACTACCTTGGTCTTTGCTTCCAGATTTATCATAATAGTTCCGACCTTGGTTTCCTTGGGTATTCCCTCGGAAACCCCCCTGATTGTTCAAGTAGTTGGCCTCATCTTCCGAATTAGATTCGTCTCTTCCTTTTGACGCAATAGCTTTCACTTTTTCGGTCTTCCCTGATAATAAGTGCTTTGTCAGAAGATCCAATTGTGTTTTCATGTACGCCATGTCTTGCTCACGTTCTTTTTCTCTTCTTCTTTGTTCAGCAGTCATGCCAATAGATAAAGTGGGGCTTGCTACCTCAGAATCCCTGGTATGCCAAACTCTACTTTGTTTCGTCATCCGATCTAGCATATTGCTTGCCTGCACAAAGGTGAGGTCCATAAATGATCCACCTGCTGCATTATCAACCACTAGCTTAGTCACCGAATTCAACGCTCTGTATAATATCTCCATCAAGTGGACATTGGTCACATGATGGTTTGGGCATCGCATTAGCTTCATCTTGAACCTATCCCATGTTTCGTGGAGAGCTTCAGAGGGAAGCTGACGAAAGTTGCTGATTTCATCTCTCAATTGTGCTTTTTTGGATGGCGGAAAGAATCTTTCTAGGAAAGCGTCTTTCAATTGCCTCCAATGAGTAATAGAATCAGGAGTCAGCCCATTCAACCACATAGTTGCCTCCCCAGACAGAGACAATGGAAATAGACGTAATCGAATTGCATTCTGTCCAACTCCAGGATTGTCGAATGACTTGCATGTAGAAATAAAGTTGATCAGATGCATATTCGGATCATCGCCTGCTAGTCCACCAAATAATCCCTTGAGTTGCAAAAGCTGAATCATGGCGCTAGTGATATTAAACTTTGCTCCGGGTGCCAATGGCGGAAGAATAATAGCTCCGGTGGCACCAGGTCCATCAAGATCATCCTCATCATCATCAAACGGTATATGCACAGCTCGGCGTTCGGGCCTATATCTTGCTTGACGATCTCTTCTGTTTGCTGGTGTCGCCATCTCAGCAGTATGCTGTGGGTTTAATAGCTCTTCATCGCCCAGATCCTCATCGTCAAGATTTGTTGCTCGCCTACGGTTATCAATATTTTGTTGATGCACTTGAGCAGCCATCCTTTCAATTTCACGTTGTGCCTCCATTGATGCACTGAATAAACCTAAAAAAAACAAAAACAACAACTAAAAGTAAAAGTACGAGAATCTTTGACCAAAGGGTCTAGTAATTATCACGAACTTGATTGACACTCGTATTCCCCGACAACGGCGCCAATTTTTGATAACGCTCAATCTACAGCTCTCGTTTAAGTGTAAAGCGGTCGTTAGCAAATATAGAACCCAACCTGGGTTGGGTGTCGATCCCACAGGGAATAGCTCGGCCAACAAGTAAGCAACGGTTACTAGACTTTTGGTGCAAGTCTCGTAAAAAGGGGGGATTGTAATATGTAACCAAAACAATAAAGTAAAAGATGAAAATAGCAAAGTAAAAAGAGGAAGATTGTCACGTTGGTTGTAGAAAATGAGAATTGAGGCGTTGGGGGTATGTCCACCTTCTGAGGTATACGTCTCTATTGGCTATGAGTGTGTAGAGTCTTGACATGCAATTGCTTATAGAGAATTGTAGTCGATGGTAAATCCAAGCGTCTCTCGACCTAAACAAGGACTATTTCACTTTAACTCTCTCGAGCTTAAAGCGTGTCTAACGGTACGAATTCTCCAAGAGGTTAGTCCAGTTACGGCACTAGCTTTTTAATAGGAAAGGGTGTCCTACTACCTTGACATTATCTCTTTTCCAGACAAATAACCTTTCTCTCAAACAAGTTAAATGTTAGACTGGCGTTATTCTATGCGTCTGCAGCCACAAGAATTTGCATTAAGATGAAGAGAATAATGATATAAGCAATATACGTGTCTCGAACTTACAAACTCATAGCTATAGATAGTAACTCATTCGGCTTCCATAACCCCAACTAAGAGGTTTAGTTACCCATGAATGCGAAGGATATCACGATTTGCATGGTTGATGGCGTGAGAAGTAGGTGATAGGCGTGTGGTTTTGGTGATTCCCTAGCAAGTAACGATTCTCTTGTTGTGGAATGGATGAATAGAAGAATAAATTAGAAGTGTTTGTGGTGGAAGATGAGAGAGATGGAAGAAAATTAATAGTTTAAGAATGAATTTCTTGAATTAAGGGAGGAGTTGCCTCCACTAAGGGAGGACTTGATTAAAATCTCTAGCATGATAGGGTATTTATAATACTCCTATCCTACTCCTACTATGCTAATGAAATAAATAACCAAATCCTACTAAACTAAGGAAATACTTAACCCATTTGTACTAGGTTAATGTAACATTCTCCTAATCCAAATAAACTAATGAAATACATAACCCAATTGTACTAGGTTAATGTATCATTGTCAAAATCCAGCTTTGTGTCTGTAAGTCCCCAAAGTCTTCAGAAATGTTGTTTTAGCCCGGGACAGATTTTCCATCCAGTAGTTTTGGTCCAGGTCCCCAGAGTCTTCAGAAATGCTGTTTTAGCCCGGGACAGAGTTTCCATGCAGCAGTTTTGGTCCTTAGGCGTGTAAACTCCCTTTCCTTCCTTCGTGAGCTTTCTTTTGCGTCAAGTAAGCCATAAAATGCTGAATTTTGCATCATTTATACCTGAAACTTTACTAATCATGTTTGTTAGCTCATTTATAGGAAAAAGGACTAAAAGTGCATGAAATATATAATTTGTTCTCAAAACTAGGCTAAAATATGGGCAAAATATATTGATATAGGCGCGTAATTTCGCCTATCATCAGGTGACAACTTCTCTATTATTGCTGCGACTTGAAACGTTTCGCTCACAACCAAACCTACAATAAAGTTTATGTGAACATTAAGACTATTTTTAATATGTTCAACTAAGGTATTTACCATACTCATACCTTCCACAAGGAGATCGTGGATGATAACTTGCAGTTCCTGTACTTGAGATACAACCGACTTGCTGTCAATTATTTTTTACTCTAGAAATCTTGCAACAAAGAACTTCTTGGTTCCAGCTTTCTCAGTCTTGTATTTTCTTTCTAGCGCACTCCACAACTCTTTTGACATTTTCATTCCACTATACACGTTGTATAGGTCATCTTGGAGACCACTTAGAATGTAATTTCTGCATAGGAAATCAAAATGTTTCCACGCCTCCATAATGATAAATTCTCTTATTCCGAAGTTCCTTCGGGAAACTCTGGAGCTTCTTTAGAAGTAAATCTTTAAAGACACAACATTATAAGGTAGAAGAACATCTTCTATTGCCACCTTTTAAAATCAACACCTTTGAATTTTTTGGATTTCTCTGTTGGTGTCATTGCTTGCGGAGCACTCGTATGACTCATTGTGGAAACATTAGTTGCTGCCACACTCTTACCATCATCATTCACATGACTGTCAGTAGTCATTTTTTAGTCATAAAAAGACAGTCAACTTTAGTATATTGAAATACTACTTATAAAGTTGCAAAAACTTTAAACACCCCTTGTTTCTAGTTTAACAATGAAGTTTTTATGACTTTCAATTGTTAACCGAATGACCTTTAACTTGTGATGAAGTTTTTATGTCTTCAAATCACTTGTTAAGTTCAAATGGAGTAGAATGCGAAAAGCTTTAATCTCCAGAAACCAAACAATACAGATTACGGTTATTTTCTTAAGATTGTTGTTTCGGGTACACAAAAATTTGTATGTTGGTTCACACTAAACTTCACCACGAGTTTAAGTTTTTTTTTTTTCAAGAACACTTTTGAAGTTTTCCAATACCTTCAACACAAGATCAAAATGACCTCTCAAAGAAGTGTGTTAATCTGTATTTTTTAAGAAAAATAGATGAAGCAGAATAAGCCAAGTCCTCCGATTTCATGGAGTGTCCTTAAGGAAATAATTTTCCTCAAGTACCCGAGGTTGTGGAATTTTCCTCCCAGGATAAAATGGCTTAACAACCCGACAATATCGGTACCTCAAACGCTCGGATTCTCTTCAAACTCACTCAACGGGAGATGATCACATAGAGTATTTTAGAAGATAATAAGTGTTTTTAAATCATAAATTTTTCGTGATTAAACCTGTGGAAAACTGCAGATTTATATAGCCATGAAGTGTCCCTTCCAAAAGGTGGCAATGGTTCATCAGAAAGGTGTATCTTTTATGAATAGTCATGAATGTCCATTTGAAATAGTGTCTTTTCTGGACAGCCACAACCATCCAAATAGCCACACCTTTTTCCGAAATAGTGTGTCTTTTACTCTAAGAGTTGTGTCTCTTTCGAGCAGCTTTCAGCATCGTTTCTGCATGCAGAAGCATGCATGTTAATGGAGGAGCAAAACTGTTGCGTTCTTAATAAATTTTGTCCAAAAATATTGATTGCCGAAGCCAAGCAAACGACAACAACGCCGCGAGACACCTCTTAGTTCTTGCCTCATTTACTAAGTGGGGATGTTTTTCTCAATATAAACACATGAAAGTTTCTTTCTCACACCAATGTGGGAGAATTTAGTAGACTTTCCTCATTTTGAGCACACTTCATTTTAATGTGGACTCACTTTCCCTCCATTTTCCATTCACACATTCAACTTGAACCCAACAAAATATTCTCATGATTGGGTTGTTTACTATAAAAAAAATATTGAAAGATAGATAATATGAATACAATACAATATTATATTGTGCAATTAAGCGTTAGCATTCTCGTATTAGTAGAATAAGTATCTTTTTTTAGAAAAGAAAAGTTAGTAAGTCCTTTTTATTCATTGATCTCACTTTAAGTTTCAAGAGGTTGGTCGCTCATAAGCACCAAAACAAGTATTAATAAATGCATTGTATTGTGGGATTGTCTACATTAGTTACTAAAGAAAGAAGTAAGTACAACCAATAATGTGGCAAAGTCATTGAAGTAGTGATGCATGAAGAAATACTAGGATCAATTGACGACAAAAATGTTGTATTAGATCCCATATAAGTATTATTAACTAGGGCATTTAAGTATACGAATTACTATAGTAAGCTATTTCAATTAAAATCCAATATTATAGTATAATCTTGCTTGATCACGGTTTGAGCTAATTCAAGAATTTAGTTAATCTTTGTCTAATTATTTTGTTCAACCACTTCTTTTGCGAAACATAATTGAAAAGAATACATACATAGAAACGGGCAAAAAGTGCTCTAGCGTATGTCATTTGATAGTTTATTGGCTTATAGAACATTATTTTTTAATCTCAAATGTACCCTGAACAATTAACAAGAAAGTATTAATCTTTTATATTTCCTGTGTTCAAAGTAGTTGTCATAATTCATTTTAGAAAGTCAATTTAACTAATTTTCAAAGTTAAACTAGATTATATTAATTTGATATCTTAAAATTAAAATTTAGATATTCAAAAACCCATACAAAATTTATTATAATTTGAAATTCTCATATCAATGTAATGAAAAAATATATTTTAAAATGTTGATCAAAGTTCATATTATTTGACTCTTAAATGGGAATTTGTAACTAGTATTTTAAAATGGAGAAAGTAATACAAAAGGAAAAAAACATGTAATTTGTTGATACATGAAGGTAATCTGGTCATTTCATACGCAATTTTGAAGGAAGTTCTAAGATAGATACACAGTGAGCAAATTGATTAATCTTTTATTAGCTGCATCTTTGTGAATGTGCTGAAAACTTGCAGAGGTTTCCACAAGCAATCTCCAACATTTGCACCAACTGCATGCCAAGTCAAAATTTCATAATTCCAATATTTTGTTAGAAATCATAATAAAGAAAAACAGGAGGACAATGTGAACTTATTAGAAACTTACACTCCATCAAAGACTACACCATATCTAGGTTTGAGTCCAAAACTTTTTGTTAAAAATGAAGGATTATTTATTTCGTTACAATCTTTGAAGGTGAAGCGAAATATTAGTTTCTTTATTTCAATTTAAGTGTCTTTCGTAAGCATGGAGTTTAAAAAAAATGAAAATATTTAGGTGTACTGATCTTAAATTAAAAGTAAAGATTTGTTAACCATTCAAATCTTGTGATTTGTACTTTTTTGTCTTGTATTAGTTGATTATTTTTATTTTTGCACGCTTCTTATAAAATTATAAATAAGAAACATAATTTTACTATTTTACCCCTTAAGATACCTTTTTAGAACTTTACATTTATTTTACACTTCTAAAGAGTATTAGTTGTAAGGTATAATGGAAAATTTATTATTAATTTATCTTAATTTAATAAGTGGACAGATAATTTGGCACATGTGGTTTAGTAAGGAGATTAACTAATATGGGACAGATGGAGTAGAATACTTCCTCTATTTTATTTTAGTTGGTCCTCTTTCTAAAAATATTTATTTCAATTTAGTTGTTTCTTTGATAAAATCAACAAAATTTTTACTATATTCTTCCAATACTACCCCCAACATTAAATGACTAAACAAAATGGATTTACTCAAATTTATATTTCAATGTATAATTAATAAGGTTAATTTGATAAAAATAAACCCCTAATAGATATTTTCTTAAGGAGAGTGTCAAGTCAAAAAGGATCAATTATTTTGAAACAGAGGAAGTATTAAAAATCTCCCTCATTTTAAAATAGTTGACCCTTGTTGACTTAACATTCTCCGTAAGAAAATATTTATACGAGCTTATTTACTAAATTAAGCTTATTAATTGTACTTTGAAAATATAAATTTGAGTATATACATTTTATGTAGTTATTTAATGATAGTAGTAGCATTAGAAAAACATAATAAAATTCTCTCGATTTCATAAATGAAATAATTAAATTAAAACAAATATTTTTAGTAAAAAAATTAACTAAAATGAAACTAAGAAAGTAAAAAACATACTAAATATAATATGAACGAGACACTTTTGTTTTTTGACATACCAAAAGGAAAACAAATGCACTTAAATTGGGAGGAGGGGAGTAATTAACTCACCAAACTTCCATTGGGGGGGGGGGGGGGGGGGGGGGGGAGATGACTTACCAAAGCTAAGTGGGATGCAAATCATCAAGTAACAACCACCTTTGCAGAAACTCTCAAAATCTGAACGAGATGATGATGTAGAAGAAGTAGCTGGAGTAGAAGATGTGCAATTGTTCAAACAACTGAAATAACATCCATAAATTATAGCTGAATCATTATCACTTGAAATAACATCCATAAATTTTAGCTTAATCATTATCACTTCTTTTCTGAAGAATAACACAATTATTGTAGCATCCTTCCCAGCAACCATAAATCTTTGTTGTTAACATAACTTGATCCTCCATTTTCACTTGTGACAACAAAAACCACAGAATCATAACCATCCAATTAATTCTACCGCATCCAATCTTCTCCATATACATGATTAATTTCTACTCCCTCCGTCCCAAATCATCCGTTTTAAATTTCCTAATTTGATTTTTCATTTTACTTATTTTTTTTCATTAATCAAGAAGAAACAAATTTTTTTTTCCATATTTTACCCTTTGCATTAATTATTTTTTCTTCAAATTCAAATGTAAACATTATTTAATAGGAGCGCTATGGTAAACTAGTAATGTTATTAATTATTTTTCTTAATTAATGTGTTATCTCAATTTGAAACGGATAATTTGAAACGCACTCAGTAGTTTTCTACTTTTTGCACTTATTAGGATTTTATCTCATTGAAGTTTTCCATTGGTAATAACAAATAAAATTAATGGGATAATTACATAACTTAGCTAATATTGACTACTAATAACTCTATTTAGCATAGTTTTAATTAATTACAATCCATAATCTCCTCTTGCCTATTAATTTTTTATAATTACAATTCATAGTCTCTCTCATGTATTTTTTTCTATTTTCTATTATTTTCCTCTCTTTTTTTTCCTTTTTCTTTTCTTTTCTTTTTTTTTTCGTTTTCTCTTTCTTTTCTTTTTTCAATTTTTTCGTTTTCTTTAAAATAGAACAAAAAAAAGATAAAGAAAATAAGTACAAAAAAAAGAAAACGAAAAAAAGAAAAAAAGAAAGAGAGATAGAGAGAGAAAAAAATATATAAAAAACGAAAAAAATAAAAATAGAAAAAATTAGAAAAAAGACGAAGAAAAATGAGAAAAACACGAAAAAGAAAAAAAATGATAGTGTTTTTGGCAAGACTAAATATGTAAAGTATTTATGTTTTTATGAATATAAAGCACTAAGTAAAAGTGAATACAACGACTGTGAATCGAATACAGCAGCTAAATGGTACTGTATTTATATTTTATATGAATATAGACTATTGATAAAATTGAATATAGCGGACGTAAATTGAATACAACGACTATAAACGATAATTATGTAAAATATGATTATGAAATGTGAGTTTTTCAGTAAAATGTAGCTATTTTTAAAAGATTTTCAAAATTAATTTACCAGGGAGTCACAAAATATAACTAAATTTGCAACGTGCGCCGAGGGTTTAATTACTCGTGACTTTCTTGTTTACATCAAACCATTTGTCTTGTTTCACTTCCTCAGTGTAAAACATCATCCATTTCATTTTGAATATAAAGGATATCTTTGACTAGACATAAAAAAGGTTTTTTAAAAAAATATTTTTAGTATATAAACATTCTTAAAATATACTACTATGATTTTAAACATGTTATTATACTATATCTATAGGATTATAAGAACTAGCCTGCCATTAAGGGTGTATTTGGTAGGAAGGAAAATATTTTCTAATTGTTTTTGATGTTTGACTATGTCGTTTGGTTGGGAATGTGGTTATGATAGGATTAGTTATTCTGAGATAAGTTATGATAGGATAAGTTATACTGGGATTAGTTATGCTGAAATTATTTTTTGTTGAGTGTTTGGTTTGTTGTATTCAAAGTAATATGCATGGTATAATTTCTAAGAATAAATTAATTGATTACCAAAATACCCTCCATCTTATTTAACTATTTTTGTATATATATTTTCAAGCGTTAAATATTTATTCTTAAAAATAAAACTTTCATCTTATTTAGCTTAGTTTTTTTGTGTGTGCATTTTCGTGATTATATCATGTGTATTTTAAAAATAACACTTTCATATTATTTAGCTTTATTTTTTTGCGTGTGCCTTCCCATGATTATGCCGTGTGTGTTTAAAAAAAATCTTACTACATCTTATTTAGTTTAAAATAAAAACTTTCAACTTAAATTTGTTTAAAGTAAAAGAGGATTTATTGTTTATGTCGCTTCATTTAAACACATATCACTCGTATAATAGAATATTAAAATTCATTTTAATTGATATATACAATATCAATTTTCAAGTGATTAAAAAATTATTTAATTTAAAATATGTAATTCAACAATGGAGTCGACATTTTTATATTTTTTAGAGAAATTAAAATATATAAATAAGCATAATAATTATTCAAATAAATTTAATGTATAATATATTCATAAATAAAATATATATATATATATATATATGTGCGTGTGAAATGAAAATTATAGGGTTTGAGGGTATTTTTGTCATTTTATAATTTTATACCAAGGATAAATTAAGTTGGGATAGTAATCCCACCATATCTATGGATAACTTATCCCGGGACTGATTATTAGTCCCGCAATAAGTTATCCCAAATAATGACAACCAAACAAGTGATTAAAATTTTTGTCTCGGGATTATTGTTTTATTCCAAAATTATTTACCTTAATATTGCACACCAACCGACCCCTAAGAGTATCATTTTGGACAAACTAAACAATTTAAATTAAATATTTCAAATTTAAAAAGGAAAAGATGCACATCCTCTATTCGCTCGCTTTACTGTAACTTTTAGGAGAAAAATAAATTTTTTTTATCTTTTATTTTCTAAAATTATTTAATTAAGACTAGAAATATGAATATTATGATTAAATAGTCATATCAATTATTATTTTTAAAAGACATGTAAAGTCCAAACTGAATAAGTAAAAATGAAGTGAGGAAATACATATTAACAAAAATAGGAAAAAGAAATGAATATACCTCTCAACTTTGTGATTGAAAAAAATAATATATTCCTCATAAAAAATAGTGAATCTATAATCTATAATATATTAAAGGCTTAAGTCATCGCTAGACACCTAAACTTGTTTCAAAAATTCACTTAACCCCCTCAACTAAGGCTTGTACCTATCAGGCCCCTAACCCACCCGAAATTTGATCCTATCAAGCCATTTTTGGACAATCAGCTAAAAGCTCAAGTGCGTACAACACACACGCGCTGATGTGGTAAAACTGACCAATTAGAAAAAAATACGTGACAAAAAAAATTATATTATGGAAATGTTGATTTGTCCATTTTCTATTTAATTATCGTTTAATAATAATTTCTTGATTAAAAAAAAAAGAAAAAAGCACCCCAGCCCCACCAGTGGCCGTCTTCACCACCCCCATTCCCCATCTCTTACCTCTTCACACACACACAGAGTTATCTTCACACACACACACACAGAGTTATCTTCACACACAAAGCCCCACGCCCCCACCCCCTTCGTCTTCACACACACAGAGTTATCGTCTTCATCCCCCTCCCCCGTCGTCTTCACACATAAAGACCTCCCACTTGATTAACGCAAGCTAATGTTTTTTCCAGGCTTACTCCATAGGAGAAGTAAAATTTTCCCAAGAATCCTTGAGCTGGAAATGAAAACTGAACTCAAAGTGTCATATTAGGCCACTGTCAAATGCAAAATAATCAAATGGAAGTTCAGGTAAGAAAAGTGAGTGTACATTGATATACTCTCCCCTAGGTGAGAATCCAATCACCTACCCAGCATCGTATGGACCTAAAATACCAATGAACTTTCACAATGTATCAAAAGTTTAAGAAACAAAAAGCTGAATAGTCCTAAAATGTTATTCATAATCAATTAACTGATTTTGTTAAAAAAGAAAGATTTTTTTTTCACTTCTTTGATGTTGTTGATAATGGTGAAGAATGGTTACTCATTTTGTGCTTAATGGTGTTTCTGCATTCTTTGATGTTGTCTTCAATGGAGAAGATTGATTAGTAATTTTATTGTTAGAGTTGCTGATTTTATGTTAATGGAGTTTTTCCATTTTGTTACTCAAAGAACAGATTGTTCACTTAGAAGAAGACACAGGAAGGCGGGGGGGGGAGGCTGGAGCTTTTTTTTTTAAAAAAAATATTATTATTTAAAAATTATATTAATTAAATAATTTAAGTATAAGTTTTTTAATTAAAAAAAGTAAAGTATTTTTTTCTCTGATTCACGCGCTCAAGGAGAATGTAACACGCTCTCCTTGCCAAATCAATATTTTGTGCCTGATAGGTACCAATTTTAGCATTTGGGGTGTTTGATAGGTACAAGCCTTAGTTGAGGGGTCTGAGTGAATTTTCGGAACAAGTTTAGGTGCATGACGATGACTTAAGCCTATATTAAAAGTGTGAACACCTTAGAAAAGTGATTTAAACTTTTTGTCCTTCATTAAAAGACTCTTCTTTAGACAAAATTGTCTTTTCACTATTTCCCACATTAGAAAATGATACTAAATAAATGACCATTCATTAAAATAATAGAATGCATTTATTTATTTTAAATAATTTGTATTTTACGTAATAGGATATGATACAACTTAATAGGATATTACAACTTATTTCAAAACATCGGGGGTGGGGGGTGGGGGTTATTAATGCACGTAGTTAGGTCGATTAGGACAATTGAAATTTGAAACATTACAAAATGCAATTCCGTAAATGAAAAATTATATATATATATATATAATGGTTATTGAACTCTTTATAATATGCATATACTTTCTAAGTTTTAAAATGAAATGCTTACACATGTACTTTGATAATTTTACACTCACACCTCCTATGAAGTGTCTCTATAATTAAATATATAATATAATTTTTAAATGATAAATTATAACCATAAATATAAATAAAATATTTTTGCAAAGTTATTCTAACGAATATTTAAAACAAGGGTATAAAAAATTATTCATACATTTGATTAGAAAATAAATAAATATTTTAAAAATAGGATATGATACAACTTATTTAAAAGATACCCACTATAAATTATAACTTTCTATGGCTTTAAGTACGTAAATTTTTTATAATTTTATTAACTATAATATTTTATTATATATAATCTCTTTTTTACTATATTTTTTATTTATTTTTCCCTTGAAAATTATTTATATATTACTAGTTAAATAAAGTTTCAATTACATAGGATCTTCATTATATACAAAGTTTAAATGTTTTTAGCAAAAATAGGATCAACGTTTTTGGGATGTAACTGTAAGATTTTCATAACATAGAAGATGTAAGTGTTTAGTGTAATTAATTAGTGTCGATAATTATAAAGTGTTTTGAACTTTGATTATCTTTGTTGATATATTTTAAAACTATATATTTAAAAATATTTAAATATGTAGTTTCTAAATTTATTTAAATATTAGAAATAATAGAATTACTTAATTAGAGGTTTTATTAATTATAAAATTAACTAATGATTCACAAGTCATCAAATCGGCTTAATATAGAGGAGCAAGAATACAATATTAGTGCGTGAGTATTCTCTTAGGTCAATGTTAACTAAGGTCATCATTAATTATTTAAATTTTTATTGTACTTTTTAAAAGATGATAACTAATAAATATGTAAAACATCGATGTTTTTTCTTTGGTAAGTAAACGATTTTATTTAACCAAGTGAACGTTCACAACACCACGAAGCTATAAAACTTCAACATTAATACGTGACTCTCTTGAGTTGTTATAAAATTGGATTGACACTTCTAGATTAATAATTTTTATGATTTATATAGAGTGGCGATTTCTACCATGTCTAAAATATTTTTAGTTTAATTTCTACTGTTGTCACTGTATTATTTTTAAATTATGTTTAAATATTTATTTAAATATGTTTTTTAAATTTATTTAAACATATTAATTTATAAAATTATTTAATTAGAAGTCAAAATAATAACAAATATAAGTAATGATTCTCAAATTGTCAAATCAATGTAATTTGGGGGCAAGACTTTGGGTTGTTGTTAACTAGAGTCGACAATAATGAATACTTTAATTTTTATAACTTGTCAATATCCACCACATCTAAAGTGTTTAAGTCTTGACTGCTGTTATTACAATATTTTTAAATTATATTTAAAATATCGTTCAAATATAAAAAATTTTAGATTTAAAATTTAACAAATAAAATATGCTCAAATATAAGTTATGATTAACAAATTATCAAACTAGCATAACATAAGGATGCAAGATTACAATATTAATACACGACTTTCTTAGGTTAATATTAACTAGGATCGATACTTATAAACTATATAATTTATACGATTTTTATGATACATTAATGTCTACCATGTTTAAAGTGTTAGAGTTTTAACTTTCGTTATTAAAATATTTCCAAATTACATTTAAAAAATTATTTAAATTATGTAGTTTAATTTTTTAAAAAACATAGTAATTTTCTACGTAATTTTTAAATAATATATATATACCCTTTGTCTCAATTTATGTGGTATTGATACAATTTTGAGAGTGTACTAATTTTTTTTATATATTTTAATTTATTAATTATTGTGATTTATAGTACTTGTTATTTTGTCTCAATTTATGTGGCAGTAATAAAATTTAGAGAGTCAATTAAATTTTTTACATCTTTTTAATTATTTTAAGTTGGTAATTGTTATGATTTATAATACTTTTACGTAATTCTCAAATATATAATAGATTAAGAAGAAAAGTTAAATAAACAAATATAAAAGAAAATATCTAAGGAGGCAACACAAGCAAACATGTTGATATGTTGTCTGTTTATCATCCTTTATAAGGAATATAAATAAATCACAAATGCCCATTTAAGTGGCACAATGCTTAATTATTTTTAATTATTATGTTAAAATAAAATTAAACTATATATTTGAATAATACAAAAATAATTTTTGAAATATTTTAATAACGGAACTCATCACAATATAGAACTGGTAAATGTCAACACATTTTAAAAATCATTCACATAGTCATATGTGTCGAATGAAAGAGAGTGAGACATAAGTGTTGATGGTACAAGTCTTTCTCCATTATGTTACGACGGTTTGATAAATTGTTAATCATTACTTATATTTGTTACAAAACTGACCTCTAATTATTTATTTTTTAAGTATATGGTCAAATAAAATTAAAATATATATTTAAATAATTCTCAGGCATAATTTGTAAGATATTGCAATAACGACAATTCAACATACCTTAAACCTGATAAACGTTGACACTTATAGAAATTATGTATATAGTTCTCATCTGTCGAACAAAAGAGAATGAGATATAAGTGTTAATCACATAAGTCGTCTTTCACCCCAATATTACGACGATTTGATAAATTATGAATTATTACTTATATTTGTTACTAAAATGATCTCTAATGATTTTATTATTATTACGCTTAAATAAAATTAATATATATATATATATATAATTTTCAAATATAATTTGTAAAATATTGTGATAACAACAAATCAACACACTTTGCCTTGATCAAGTGTTACGACAACAATTATTTTATTCGAAAATTTGAACCTCATCTATCTGAACAATGTTTTTATAGTCTAATACTAAATTATTAATTTATAATTATTATAAATATAACTATAATTAGTTGAACCAAGGACTAATAATTGAACATAGCTATCACAACAGTATATTTTGACAATAATTTATATCTAAATAAATAAGTGATTAGATTTTGTTATTTTTCAATCAACTTATTATAACAAATTTAAACAAATTAAATTTACTAAATTTTACTTTAGACTTGTTTCATCCAAATAATATCTTTATCGGTCTAGTTTAATTGGTGTTGTCAATGATGCGATTCAATTTCATAACTTGTAAGTTTCAATTAAAATTTTTAAAAAAAGAAATTCAATATTAATGATTCTATTAACTTCAATCAATTAATTATAAAGAATTTAAATAAAATATTAATATGTTTCACTCAAGCTTCATCATGATCAAGTGTTTTAAGAATTTTAGAGGTGTTTATTATTCGGCTTAATTCAAATTTACAAAATCTTATTTATAAATTTCAATTATAATTTGAATAAATAAATTATTATATCTAATTATTTTATTAATAAATATACTTAATCTAAAGAAAATTTTATTAATTCTCGCTAATCATATGAAGATAGATATAAATTATTTGTCGTGGATAAAATCACCATATATATATATATATATGTAAAATAAATTTTTCTTTATAACTACAGTCTACAACATAATAGATTTCATAGCAACAAGTATAAATTCATAGTCATGGACAATATAAAATATATATATATATATATATATATATATATATATATATATATATATATATATAAATTTTAGCCACATTTATTGCTACAAATGTTACGAAAAAAATATTGTGGTTAAATTATTTAGCAAAATAACTTTTTTCATTTAACCACGACGTATTTTGTTAGTATATCCATATGTAGACAAATATAAAATAATAAAATTTTAAACATGCCAAAACATGTTATTATTAAAACTTTGAGAGAATTTGAGAATTTCTTTCAAATATCACTTATATTTTATTTAAGATCACAATATTACTCAACTTCTTGACCACAATATTACTCAACTATCACTCTTTTCCTAAAAAAAATACTAAGCACCTCAAAAATATTCTTCTCTCTTAGTTGGCATGCCATATCATTAAAATCATATTTTTTAAATAATAAATCATTTAATTCATCAAACTCATTTACTCAAAATTATAACTTTATTCTTTTTTTTTTCATAAAAATACATTAGTTTAATTTTCCTATTTAGAAATTCTTTACCATACTTAATCTTTATCATATTATTTTACATGCAAATTAAAATCTCTAGATAACTTAAGTAATTTAGTGATATTATTTTCTTTAGAAAACAACTGATCTTTGTAGGCACTTATATATAAAAACCTGAATGATTATCTAGGAAAATAACTCTAGAAAAAAAAATATAAATACCTAAGTATGAGAATTTCTTCTTAATAAATTAATATATTTTTAAAAGGTAAAACTATTATTTTGGTTAAATTAGTTTGCGGAGTTAATATGTTTATTATTTTTTTAAAAATGATGGTTTACTAACATGACATGCTAATTAGAAGAGGAGGAAACTTTCGAGGTACTTAGTGATTTTTTTAGAAAAATATTGATAACTGAGTGATATTATTGTCTTAGCAAAAACAAAATGTGATTCTTATACGTGACTCCAAAAATATTTATAACAATTCAAGAAAATAACTTTAGAAAAAATTTGAAAGTTTAAGTAATGATAAAAGATTTCTAAGCATGAAAATTTCTTCTTAATAAATCAATATATTTTTTTAAAGAAAAGAATAAGAATATAATTTTGACTAAATAAGTTTGATGATTTAAATAATTCTATTATTAAAAATAATAATTTAATAACATGACCCACCAATTAGAAGAGAAAGAGACATATAAGATACTTTTTTTTTTTTTTAGAATAATAGTGATAGTTGAGTCATATTATTATCTCTATAAAAATAAAAATAATTTTTGTAGGAAATTCAAAAAATATGAGTGGCCATTGAGAAAATAAAAATATATGTCAAGTTTTAGTACCGATAAAGTTTTTTTAAGTATAATTTTTTTTTTTAATAAACTAATGCATTTTTCCAAAGAAAAAAAGAATTATAGTTTGATTAAATGAGTCTGATGAGTTAAATAGGTCTAGTCTTTTTTTAAAAAAAAATTTTTTAGTGACATTTATGTCAACTAAGAGAGAAGAAGACTTTTGAGGTGTTTACTATTTTTTGAGAAAAAAAGTGATAGATGAGTAATATTGTGATCCTAAATAAAACATAAGTGATATTTGAAGAAAAATTATAAAACTTAGCTGACTATTTAGAAAAGTCACCCTTAAAACTCTATTTTCATACAATAAGTTTCATATTCATTAAAAAAAAAAAATCAGAAAATCGAACTAGATAAAAAATAAATAAAATAATTTAATTAAATTTCTCAAAATATGTACAAAGTATAAACTATACTACATAATTAAAAATTGAACTAAAATTAAACAACTACAAACGTAAAAAAGAAAAAATATAACTAACAATTAATAAATAAATTTGTACTAATTAATTTTTATTTTCTTAATTACATATTACTATATTTGGCAATTATTTACTCCCTCCGTTTCATTTTAGTTGGCCTTCTTTCTAAAAATATTTTTTTCAATTTTGTTGTTCCTTTCATGAAATCAAGGGGATTTTAATATGTTCTTCCAATAATACCTTTATCATTAAATGACTAAACAAGTTATATATAATCAAATTTATATTTTCAAAACATAATTAATAAAGTTAATTTGGTAAAATAGACCCCTAATTAATATTTTTCTTAATGGGTGTGTCAAGTCTATAGGGGCCAACTAATACGAAACGGAGAGAGTAATTATGTAATTTTCAATTACTCCCTCCATTTCAAAATGGTTGGCTCTTTTTGACTTGACACTCCCCTTAAGAAAACACTTATTAGGGGGTTATTTTGCCAAATTAGCCTTATTAATTATCATTTGAAAATATAAATTTGAGTAAATATACTTTGTTTAGTCATTTAATATTGAGGGTAGTATTGAAAAAACATAACAAAATACTCTTGATTTCATCAAAAGAAACAATTATATTGAAACAAATATTTTTAGAAAAAGGGTCAACTAAAATGAAACAGAAGGAGTAAAAAAATAATTATAAATTGAATACATAAATTGTCTATTTCCATGTATTGGCATAGTTTTCAATATATTGAAAAATGGTATAGTAAATAAAGTAATGTTAGAAATTCAAATTTAGGATGAAAAGGATAAAAATATCATAAAACTAACTAGTTTATAGTGTAAATATAATTTAATTACTACTATTATAATCAAATTATGGACAAATTTTATGGTCTAAAAGATTTTTCCTTTCCATATTTGGCAGGACACCAATGACAATGAGGACACTGAAATTTGAAACGGTTAAAGTCCACAGCTTTGCGTGCTTGGCCATTCTACGCACATTTTGTCTCTTCTTTCTGCTCCCATTTACTTCTTTGGCTTGAAGTAACCACTTTTTTCTCTTTGTTTCTGTTGGCTGGCTGGTGGTTTACAGGTTTAGCTTAATATGAACAATATTTTGATTTATTTTACTAAATCACTTAAAAAACAAGTGCAAATATCTTTCATATTTATTGTGGGTTATAACTCCAAACTCATGATCAATAACCTATTAAAACTGGTTAAGTTTCTCCAATAATATAGAAGTTATTCATTATATCAGTAAATATATATTAAGGAATTTAATCTTTCTCATAATTATTTAAGGTTTGGATTAACATCTTTTAGAATAGAACGAAACACTATTCTATAATATTAATAATCAAAATTATAAAATTCCAACGAGCTCAACAAACAATAGCAAATCACACTAATACAAAATTTTACTTTTAAAAGCGATGTTATATGGGGTAAAATAGGATTAGCGACTATGGGTCATCTCGGATCGATTAAAATTGAAAATTGTCTATGATCGGGATGCCCCGGAAACAACACCGAAATAAAAAGATGCCTTCTAGATCTAGGCAAAGACAGTGAAAGACAACTAGCTACTACGGTTGCGCACAAAAGCACAGACAGGGAACTAATGTGTCGGCTCACAGGACCGTAGAAGATCTTCAACAGGTCAGTGCCAGACGCAGAATATTTGGTTGGCATCTCTCAACAGTTCTTTGGCAAGTGGTAGTTGATCATTGGCCACGGTACTACAGGATCATTGGCCAAACCTGAGATTCCATTCAGACCATAATGTCAGAGTCGAACTAAAGCTGAAGAGAAATATCACCATAATAATGTCATAGACAGATCATAAAGGCCAGAATCGAACCAAAAGTAAAGAATCGTACCATCATATCAAAGCATTACATATGAATCGCATTTTTTCAGACTTGGACTGGAGCTAGTAAACAAGTACAAGGTCACAAGTTTAACCAATGGTCGAAAAGGTGTCTAAATCATCCTAAGGGTCAAAATTATTCTAGGGTGACTAAAGAAGACCTCGGATATTTACGTGAGGCTAATCTAGGTATTTGACCTAAAAGAGGACGGTGGGGTCCGCTACTAACCCTGATGGTACATACTAAGGCAGGTTTCTACCCAAAACTACTATAAGGCTCTAGTGTTTCACTACTAATTATTAAATAATTTGAAACTAGGCTTGACATAACAACCTAACACAAAGGGGCAGGAGTAAGCCCAAACTCTACCTCAATGGGTATCTAAGCAACTAAATAATTCAAAAATCACTAAATATATAACCAAGCCGTAAAACCCTACACATTGCTAGAATGATACCAGACTAATGTCACAATAAATCTCAATCTAAGAGATAAGTAAGCCTAGCCTACCTGAACGCCATCGAAAGCTCGATAAAGTCCACTAATTAGAGTTTTTTTCTTTCGACAAGCCTCCGCACAATATCACACTATTAAAATAATAATTTATACATTAATAGAGAATAATAATATCTATATTGAAAATAAATGCTCTGAGTCTAAAATCGATCCAAAAATTTCATATGGAGTCCGCTTGCGGAATCACAATTTTGAAACCGTCAAATGTCCCTCTAGGCTCAAGGATTATTTACCCTAAAAATGAGAGAAATCCAAGCACAAGTGAACCCTAATTAACCCCTAAATTAAACTAGAGATTTAGGTTTAAATAAAAAAATTAGACAAGAGTTTAATGGAAACTTACTTTAATAGAGGTGAGAAGACAACAAAAATGATGTTTTCAAATAGCCCCGCATGCCCAAGAATCGATCTCCATACTCTCTGAGATCTTTAGGTTATTTAGTGGACTTGGGAGTCAAGAAAAATGGAGAAAAATTGGGTTCCACAACCTTAAATACTGTAAGGCATCCCTTAGTCGCAATTGCGGGGACTCCATAGCAAACGTGATACCTAACCCGACTTACCTTTTGCAAACACGAAGAAAAAAGCCGAATCAATTGGCCAAAAGACTCTTCGTGAATGGAAAGGCCCAATTGTGAACGTGATGGCCCATAACCTTGTCCTTTGCGACCATGGCCTAGCAAACACGAAGGCCATTTTTGGACTGGACCAACAACTTGGCAACTTTGCCAAATTTCCGTTCGGACCCTCAAAATTGTTCAAAATATCGTGAATGCGAACAAACTATGCCCTACTATATTTGACATTTCAGATTCAACGACACTATTAAATTTTTAGCTAAGGTCATTTTGATGAAATATGGGTCCTACATCCAAGGGTCGTTTTAACCAAAATCGATCTAATAGTCCAAAATGAGTCTGGAAGTATCAAGACTCAAATCAAGTGTCCTCCTAGCCTAAAATCAGCATTTTTGATCTAGCAGAACTATTAGAGCTGGCATACGAGGTCGTTTATGTGTAGTTTAGTTTCAATACCCAATTATAGGTAGTAAATACTTCAAAATGGGGAATTAACTCAAAAGAAAATGAACTGCCAGTAACTGAATTGTCAGCTCTAGAGAGTCATAAATAACTTGGGGCAGCTATGGAAAGCTCTACGCACCAAAATTGTATGGAAATGTAGAAAATGACCTAAAGGGTTATTATAATATTCACTATTAAATTCAATTTCATCCATGAAAGTATAGGATTAAAATGTATGTGAAGGTTCGAATAGGTGGGGATACTGCGCCCACATCTTACTCTTGATCTCCCATGTATTCTCTTTAAATAGATGGTGTTTCTACTGGATCGTAACCACTAGAATATCTCTAGAGCGCAAACTCCTAACATCCCTGGCCAACATAAAAATTGGCTTCTCTACAAATGTCAACCTCTCATCTATCTGAGTCGAGTCCCACTGAAGCATATGTTACTCATCAAGACTGTAGCACCACAACATGGATATATGAAAAATCGAGTAAACAACTGAAAACGTATGGGGGAAAGGCTAACTCATAAGCTACCTCTCCAATGGTCTGATGTATCTCAAATGACCTAATATACCTAGGGCTAAGCTTACCCCCCCGAACCTCATCACCCTTTATGAGCAATGCTCAAAGGAAAACCCGATCACCAACTCCAAACTTTAAAGAACAAAGTTTGGGGTCAGCAAAACTCTTTTGCCTACTCTAAGCTACCCGTAACCTATCTTGAGTCACTCATACCCTATCCAAGAACTCACAAAGAAAGTAGTTACAGAGGGTACTAACCTCAGATGTCTTAAACCATCCAATCAAAGATCGATAATACATACTATACAATGCCTAAAATGGTTCTATCTTAATACTCGAATGGTAGCTATTACTATAAGCAAACTCCGCTAAGTCTAAGGCTGCTACCACTGAACTCCAATGTACATCACACATATGGGGAGCATATCCTTCAAAACCTGAATACTACGCTTTAACTGACCGTTGGTCTGGGGGTAGAATGCTATGCTAAGATCAACCTGATTACTCAAATCCTCCTAAAATGTCCTCTAGAAGCTAGAAGTGAACACTAAGACTCTATCTAAAATAATGGACAAAGGTACTCCATAAAGGCAAACTATCTCTTTAACATTGATACATGCTAACCTTTCAGCGCAGAAGAAAATCTGAATCGGGATGAAATGCATCGATTTGGTCAACCGATCTACAACGATCCAAGTAATGTCAAAACTATGGTAAGTATGAGGCAAACCATTCACAAAGTCCATAGTAGCCTCTCATTTCCACTCTAGAATAGGTAGCCTTTAAAGCAATTTACTCGATCTCTGGTGCTCGATCTTTACCTACTATAATAAAAAATCGAGTTATAAAGTTTGCTACATGCTTCTTCATACTACTCCCCCAATAATGCTACCTTAAATCTCTATTCATCTTAGTTGTCCCAGGGTGAATAAAATATTGAAAGCTATGAGTCTCACATAATATCAATTGAATTAGGTCTCCAACCCTTGAAACATAAGTATGGCCATCAAACCTCAAAATACCTTTAAAATCTAAGGTATCCCAACTGGGCTCAACCTCAACACCTTATCACGAATGCCACGAACTCTACTATTCTCAAACTAATGGTCCTAAATCTACTCTATCAAAATAGATCTAGCTTCAACACTGGCAAGAATTCTCCTGGCGACTAAAATATCAACTCAAACCATCAAGTTGGCTAAGGACTAAATGTCCCAAGCCAACGACCATTCTGAAAATGAAATAAAGTCCATGCTACCCATACTCACCGCCTTCAGGATCAAGGCATAGACTACTATATTCACTTTTCTTGTCTTGCTTGAATAGTATAAAATAGAGATATCATAGTCCTTTAATAAGTCAATCCATCAACACTTCCTTAAATTAAGCTCCTACAGGGTCATAATATACTGAAGACTATGATGGTCAGTATAGATCTCACAACGAACACCATACAAGTAATGCCTTTAAATCTTAAACATAAAACCTAATACCGCCAACTCCAAAGCATGAGTAGGTATTTGCGCTCATACAACTTTATCGGCCTCAAAATATATGCTATAACTCAACACTTTTGCATAAAAACACAACCCAAGACAACATTAGAACATCACAATAAATTGTAAACCCCTCACCCTCAACTGGAAGAGTCAAAATAGGAGCAGAAGTGAGAAAGTCCTTGAGCTTTCAAAATCTTAACTTGCACTCATAGGTGCTGCAGTAGTAGGAAATCTCTTAAGAAATTTCCTGTAGTAGCCAGTCAATCCATGTTACGAATCTCAGTCGCAGATGTAGGTCTGGCCTAATCATAGATATCCTCAATCCTTATCGGATCCACCAAAGTCCCATCCATAGACACCACATGTCCTAAGAATGAAACATACTCTAACTAAAACTCATACTTTGAGAATTTGGTAAGAAACCTATGTTCTCTCAAAGTCTAGTGCATAATACTTAAATGCTGCTTATGATCCTCTCTATTCCTTGAATAAACAAAGATTTCATCAATGAATACTATTAATAATGAGTCCAAATAGAGCCTAAAACATGGTTCATCAAATCCATAAATGAGACTAGGGCATTAGTCAACCCAAAAGACATCACCAAAAACTCATAATGGCCTTATCGCACCTTGAAAGTCATCTTAGGGATATCCTCTGCCTAAATCTGCAACTAATGGTAACTGAATCTCAAGTGAATCTTGGAAAACAATGTCACACCCTAAATCTGGTCAAATAAATCATTAATACGAGGTATAGATACCTATTATTCACTATCACCTTATTTAGCTGTATGTAGTCGATAAGCATACACATGGAACCATCATTTTTCTTCACAAACAAGGCAAGATAACCCCAAGGAAATATACTTAAGCTAATAAAAACCTTACCCAAAAGATCCAAAAGATGAGATTTATCTTCTTAAGCTCGACAAGAGTCATACGGTAAGGTGCCATGAAAATGGGTTAGGTGCCCAACTCAAGGTCATTAGTAAACTCAATATTATGCTCGAGAGAAAGGCTAGGTAGGTTGATAGGGAAAACATTAGAAAACTCACAAAAAATAGGAACAAAATCAAGCATAGGACTCTCAATACTAATATCACGAACATAAGCAAGATAAGACTCGCAAACCCTCGACAACAACCTCCTATCCCAAATATAAGAAATAATTCTCATTGGTACGTGGCTAAAATAACCATGCCACACAATTGAGGGTATGCTAAGCATGGCTAAGGTAACGGTCTTGGAAAAGCAATCTAAGACCACATAATAAGGGGATAAACAATCCATGCTTAGAATCACATCAAAATCCATCATATTTAACATAATAAGGTCAGCCTGAGTACCAAACTCTCAAATGGTCACAACACATGAGCTATAAACTCGATCCACTATCAAAGAATCACCCATGGGAGTAGATATATGCAATGACATAGATAAAGGCTCCTCAGACAACTTTAATCGCACTGTATAATTAGAAAAAATATATGAATAAGTGGATCTCAGATCAAATAAAGCAAAAGCTGGCCGACGACATACTAAAATTGTACCTGTAATAACAACATCCGAAGACTTTGTCTCTAACCTACTAGGTATAACATATAATTGACCCCATTCGCCTTTAGATTGGGTACCTGACCGACCACTATTCTACCTGCCTGAGGACCTCCTCTAAAAATATAGGGACCATCTTTACGACCCTGAGCCCTACCTCTCACTAGCAACAATACTAATTTGATTGGCTGAATGCTTTGTGCTACAGACTAAATCATATCTACACTGGGGATACTCTCTAGAGAAATAAACAATAAACCCATAATCATAACAAGCCCTGGTCACTCTACTCTGTCTAGAAGATTCGATTAACTAAGAATGACCATGCCTTAAAGACCCTAACTGTGCACCTCTTGAGAACTGACCACTACCAAGGCCACTGTAGTCACTATAACTAGACTGGCCTCCATTCTTAATTTGAAGTTCTTCATGAATGGGCCTACTAGACTAAACCCGATGCTAATAAGACTAATTTGGAGGGTACCAACCTAACAATCTCTCTCTCTAAACTGTGAGCCTTTATGGCTCCTACTAAAGCTACCTTGTCGATGCTGCATCTTATTATTGCCCCCTTAGGTAATGTGATGTAGCTCCTCTATAGTTTGGGCATGATAAAAAATATCAACAAAGGTTCTGCCAGCAGTAACTAAACTTTGAGTAGCCATGTGAAGAGGAAGTCTCAACCCTATAACAAACACCAAATATTCTCATACTCGATAGGTAGGATCACAGTAGCATGTCTGGAAAACTTATGAAATCATGCCTTATACTCCACAACCATTATTAAACCTTGCTCTAACCTGGTAAACTGATCTTTGAGGCACTCACAAAGACCGCACGACATATACTTCTCTAAGAAAACTTTGGAGAACTGAGTCTATGTCATAAGGGGAGATCCAATTGACCTGGAATCAAAATAACCTCCTCACCAATGTATAGTTTTTGAATCTAACTAAAAGGTAGTATATTTAACCCCATGTGCCTCAACCAAGCCTAAATTATGGATCTTCTCCTCACAAGCATCAGAAACTCAAATGCATCCTTACCTAGGGCCCCTACAAATCTAGGTGGACTTAATCATAATATTGGCCCAACATGTTCTGCTCCTCGAATGTTATAGTTAGTTGGGCTACTTCTAATTGTGGAACTACTGATGCAGGAGGAATCTCAACTCTGGAAGCTGTAACTATAGGTTGTGCTCCTAAATTAGTATATTCTGGTCAAGTGACTGAGCACCATCATTCAATGCACCACCTACCAATCCCAATAACTAAAGAAATACGTATCTAAGCACTAAAAAAGAAATAACCCCAATAGAGCCTAGGCTTCTCCCTGGCCCACCAATGGCTTAGGTGGTAGAATCTCAGGCTCAGAAGCAATAACAAGATCTGATGAAGGCTATGTCTTGACCCCTAGTTGGGGCTATAGACCTAGCAGGGACTAGCCTCTAGGTCATCCACGACCTTTGGTGGTGCCCCAGATGCAATCTAGGGGTCCTTATCTTCAGTCATCGTAGCCCACATCGTAACCATCTATAAAAGAGTGAAACAAGGAGAACTTTAGAAACCAGCATATACTCGATGCAAGAAAATGAATAAGAAAATTAAGGTTTTCCTAAGAATTCCCTGTAGCCTCCCGATGATAGGATGCAGACGTCGTTACATCGATCCGTGAGACTCTACTATACACTTTCTCTTATACCAATAATATCTATGAACCTAGGCTTTGAAACCAATTTTTCATGACCTAATTTTTGAGTCATGATGGAACCTATTTTAACCCACCAATAGGTAAGTCAAACCATAGCTGGGAACGCAAAGTAATGAGATAATTGGTGGAATGTATAAGAATTAACAAAAATAATCATTCAATAGAATTTTAAGCATTAGAAACATGAGTACATCTATAAAAAAGTTATAAAATAAGAGAGAGAGAAAGAGAAAGAATATCCCATGACCTAGTAAGGGTCGTACCTAAGCCACTAAGCCCCAAAATAGGAGTACTGACTAGCATAAAATATACAGATAGTCTTAAAAGTCTAGACTATCCAAAAATAGAAGAAGGAGAGTGGATCAACTCTGGCTCTAAAAGCTCAGCCTATCTCAAAATCCCAAAAGCAAATAGCATAAAATGTCAGTGGTGCTGACTCATACTCTGATCAACATCAGAAATGATACAGAAGTATAACATGAGTACTAAAACAATGGGTTCTTAGTAGACATCATCACTTGATTGAGCTAAGTCATAATAAAAATCTAACAAAATGAAAGTAAGTAGTGTAAAGTCGTGGATAAAGATGATATCTACAATACTACTCCAAATATGGGGAAAAGCAATAAACATGCATAATAAATAAATCAAAATAATTACAGCCTAACCATAACCTAAATGGACCCTCATAGGCCTAGAAGGCGAAAACAACATGGAAAAACTTAGCCAAGCCCTTATAAGTCCAATGGATGCAAACAAGAAAGAGCGTACCGATATTCATAACTTAAGTAAACAACAGTGAGACCATACCTAAGATATCATTTAAATGATAAATGTCAAACTTGAACCAGAACTAAAAAGCAATATCATCATAATACTATCATCAAAAAATCATAAAGGCTATACTCAAACCAGAACTAAGTGTAACACCATCATATCAACATATTACATACGAATCATAATTTACCGGACTTGAACCAAAACTAGTAAACAAGTACAAGGTCACAAGTTTAACCAAAAGTCAAAAAGGTGGCTAAATCATCCTAAGGGTCAAGAATTATTCTAGGGTAACTAATGAAGACCTTCTATGCCTACAAAGTGATAATCTAGATATTTGACCTAAAATAGGACTGGTGGGGCCTGCTAATAATCCCAAAGGAACATATTAAGGGAAGTTTCTACTCAAAACTACTCTAAGGCTCTAGTGTTTCACTACTAATTATTAAATAAGGTAAAACTAGTCTTGAGGTAACAATTTAACACAAAAGAGGAGGAATGAGCCCGAGCTCTACCTAAAATGACTATCCAAGAGACTAAATAATTGAAAAGTCACTAATTATATAATCAAGTCATAAAATCCTTCCCAGCTCTAGCATAATACCACACTAATATCACAATAAACCGCAATTGAAGAGAAAATTAATCCTAGCCTAACTAAACACCATCAAAAGCTCGATAAAGTCTACTAGATTGAAGCTTTTTTCTTTCAAGAAGCCTCTGCATGATGACACACTATCAAAATAATAATCTATGCATCAACCTAAGAATAAAAGTACCCATATTACATATAAATATTCTGGATCCAATATTGAGCTAAAAGATCCAAGTGGGGCTCATTTCAGAATCATAACTTTGAAATTACAAAAATATCTCTCAAGGCTTAAGGATTATTTATCCTAAAAAATTGGTGAAATTCGAGCACAATCGAATCCTAAATCAGCCCACACATTAAACAATGGATTTGGGTTTACATTAAAAGATTGGCCATGAATTTAATGAAAACTTATAGAAATAGATGTAAGAATATGACCGAAATGATAATTCCAAATCGCCCAGGACACCCAAGGATCGATCTCCACACTTACGTAGCTCTCTATGGTATTTAATGGACTTGAGACTTAAGAAAAACAGAGAGAAAGTCGATTTCACAACTTTATATTCTACTAGGATTCCCTTCATCATGATTGGTGGGGATCTCGTCATGAATGATACGTCTGACCTAACTTATCTTTTAGGAAAGTGACTGATCCACTATGAATGCATAGAGTAAGATGAAACCATCAGGCAAAAGACTCTTTGCAAATACAATGGCCGGCGCACGGACATGATGGCCAATAACCTTGGTATTCATAATGCAGTCATGGCTTTGCTAATATAAAAGCCATTTTTGCCCTGCACCAACAACTTGAATTTTTTTTTTAAAAGTTTTGATCGAACCTTCAAATTCATTTAAAATCTCGTGAATGCAAACAATTTACGCTAACCCACCAAATTTGATATTCTGAACTCAATGACACTACTAAAATTTCCATCTGAGGTTGTTTTGATAAAATGTGAGTTCCATACCCTAGGGTCATTTTAACCAAAATCCATACAATATCCCAAAATGAGTTTGGAAACATTGAAACCCAAACCAAGGGTTCCCCAAGCCTAAAAATAAGGTAGTATTGAAACCCAAATTAAGGGTTCCCCAAGCCTAAAATTAATGTTTTGAATCAATCAAAATTGTCAGGACCAGCATAAGATGCCATTTACTCATAGTTTATGCCTAATACCCAATTTTTGACAACAAAAATTTCAAAATAGAAAATTGGCTCTACAAACCAAATAAACTACTCGATAACCAAACTGTCGACTCTAGCAAGTCATAAATAACTTGGGAAAGCTATGAAAAAGCTCTAGTGCTAAGATAGTGCATCAATTCAAAGAATAACCTAGTGGGTCATTACATCTTATCTTATCAAATTATACTCACATAATCTTTATTATTATCATATTTAATGCTAAGAGTCCATGTGTGTATCCTGATATTCATAATTTCTCTAGAAATTTATCATAATTTCATAGGAATATCACCACTCCACACTCATATAAGTCCAATCATCAAGTTTATTTGATAAAGCAATACACCACCTATAAAGGATATGAATTGGAATCAACCCTCACTTTGTCTTGCAACACTGCACTATATCCATATATTGTAGAAGGGACTTAGTTTGATGAACTAATGATTTGTTATTACTCTTTTGAACCTTCTTCATGGGATCTCCAATCACATAAGTTGGGTTACCATCATCATTGTTAATCTTCTCAAATTGGCTAGTAATTTTCACTTCTCGATGTTTCTTTTAGTATTTGAATTGATCAAAACCCTAACTATACATATAATTTATTTACGTAAATAATTTCATCTCATAATAGATACTTTATCATATTATGTTTCAAATACATGTATCTAATTTTACTAATAAAAAATATTTGTTTTATTCCAATTAGAATACTCACAAAGAGTTATCTTAACCACTTAGTCTCATTACCAACCAACTAAAAAACAATGAACTCTGTTTATTTGATTTTTATGTTTTGAAACTGCCATCAATAATAACTCAATATCACTAGTAAATTTTGAGATTCATATTGTGTCATTGTACACTTTCAGTACAATACAAAACTCATATTATCACCAACAAAGATATAAAAATATTCTTCTGTTGTAACTCCTAACAAGTTACTCCTCTACTACTCCACAATTACAATTATGAATATCACTCTCACACCTTAACATCTCCATAATATTGATCGTTAATGCTTGTTATCACGACAACCTTTTGTATGTGTATATGAACATTATAAATAGAGGCATAGAAGAAATATTGTATAGACTTGATACGTGAAAGAAATAAGATTAATCTCTTCTCTTGTCTCCTTATTTTCTTATCTACTTAATTTCATATTGCAACTTTTTTAGGTTAATTTTAACATGTTATCAATAAGAAGCTCTATCTAATTAAAGGTATGTAATTTTTTTTCCCAAAATAAGTTTCGATTCCTTAATTTCCTGACCTTTTGTTTGCACGGAATTTAGTTGTTCAAAATTTTGTTTTGTTTAATGTATGAATTGTCCTAGATGCATGTGTATGTGTGTAGAACTAAACAATCGCACACTCGTCAAAATCTCGACATGATATTACTGTCCCCAACTTCTGTCACTAACAATTATTTTAGTTTGGATGACTTATTTTTGAGAGTCTGCATTTGCATAAATATAATATTACATGTGATAACTTATACTAATTAAATATATTCTAAAATATGGAATCACTAACCTCTGCACATAAAATTATTAGGCACTTAATATGTGAGTGTCTAATAGAAATTTTCATTAGCATGAGGCATGAAAAGATGTGAAAACATTCTTTTGAAGTTGATTTCTATAGTGACTCCAAAGGTCTATTGTTCTTTGGGGTTGTATTTATTTATTTTTTGGGTTAGTAACATATTTGTGTAGATCTTGCTAGACTTTTTGTGGAGGAGAAATTTTTGTTAAACAAATTTATTTTATCACCATAATTTTGATAGTTCTAAAATTAATATTTGTTTGAATCCAGTAAATATTGTTGAATTTAATTCACTTATATATATATATATATATATAATCGTAAGGTGAAAATATTTTGAAAGGCTCGTGGGCGAGTCCTATTAAACTATTTGTTAAGAGTAAGACGGTGAATTTAATTCTTATAAACTAAAAAGTATAAGATTTCAGGTTAAAGCCCTAGTAAAAATTCGCTGGATTCAAGTCTCAATGGAATATAATGATCATAATGATGACTGAGACAAAATAATGGACTTTGATGAAAAGTCATGAATCTCATTCAATTGATTTACTCTATTCTCTAACGTGATTGTGGTAGTAATGTATAATACATCTGAAAGAAAACAAGTTGTTGAACATATGAATATGGACATGGATAAAAAAGGAAAGAACACTATGAGTTCTCCAAATAGTCTTTCAAAAAAAGATGGTAATTTTACCATTAATTTGGCATGAAAGATATTAGCACGCAGTTATTTTATGACCTAATTTGATTGATTTTATAAATCTTTCATCAAAATAAAGAAATATAAAGTAATTGTATACTTTATATTTTCAAAGTGATGTTGAGATGGATCATATAAATATGAAAAATGACAATACATGATAATTTGACTTATGATAAAAGTTATGAAGTATATACATAAGATTATAGTTCATTTCTTGAAGAGAATGTGACTTATGTTAAGCATTGTCAATGCCTGGCTACTCTTGAAAATGAACATGCAAATATGTGATAAAAATTATGAATAAGGACATGGTTAAATATAGCTGGATGAATTTCACAACTCACCTTAACAGGAGGTTTAAGAGAGAAAAAAAATTTTCGATATTAACAATCATTGATCAAGTACTTTTAGCATGTCACATATATTGTGGTATGTCATATCATGAATTAACAAAAAGTAAAAGAAAAAAATAAGTCTTACACAGATATTGTGGTATGTTTTATTACGAACTATTGAAGGAAGAAAGAAAGAAATAATTCTTTCATATAAATGTTGTGGCCATGATCACTAATGAATGTTATCGTGTAGGTACATAAATTTGTCATTAATTGAGCAAATATAATTTTCTCCTTAAAGAAGATGTTCACTACAGGTGTGGTATTTTGGAATATGAGGTAGTACATAAGTATTTGATAGCTTTGAAAAAGCTATTGTGCTACTACAACGAGGAATGAAATTATTTGAAATTATAGTAATTCTTAAATGAAATAACTTAAGTTTCAAGGAAATTGACAAGAAAAAATATTTTTATATTGAGATTATAAATTTTGAAAAGATTTTATATCTTCATATTACTACAATTAAAATAGGTTATAAATATTTATTTGAAAGACCACCTATTTCTTTTCATATTTGTTGATGCAAAATTGGGAATGGTGATGGAATCACATGCGATAGTAAACTAAAAGGTTACAGAAAATATAAGAGTTGTCATGACCGATTGACCATTCCAATTCAAATGTGATATAAAAATAATTGAGAATTCATATGATTATAATCTCAGTTCAAATTTGATGTAAAATAATTGAGAATTCATATAGTTGTACATTGAAGAAATAAGAGTTCTTTCAAGAATTCTCTTATGTTGCTTGTTCTCATGATAAAATATTATATTGGCTAATATTGAGATTTTATTCTTAGATTTTTAAACATTTAACAAGATAAATATGTGACCTTTCACCTATCATGTAGACCATTTATATGAAATGAGATGCATATAAGATTGGTCATATGCGCGTTGCTATCAACTTGCAATTTAATTTTTGCAAGATTGTTTGCTCAAATGATTAAATTAAGAGCATGGTTTCAATCTATAAAAGTTGATAATTTTGGTTGACTTAGAAGAAATTGTGTTCCTCCAATTATAGTTGAACCATTGGTCATGAAAATAAATCTCCCAAAAAAATTGATATGAGATGTATTTAGCAACACTTGTATGCGTCAAGCCGACAAGGTTCCCCTATATTATTAGTTTAAGGCCAGGAACCAAATTATTACCATCTAAAATTTTTGGGTGTGCATTTTATGATTTAATTGCTACACAACATACAAAGATGGGTATCCAAAATGAGGTTAGGGTGAATGTTAGATTTTCTAACATTAGGGGGAGATATGATTAACAACTAAAATGGGTTGGATGAATTATCTAGATCCTCATAAAAAATGTGAACTTAAAGTTTAAGAGATAATTCATTTGCAAAATATAACAAATAATTGTTACATCTATTTATGACTCAATGTTATAATTTAGCAATAAATACTCCAACGAGAAATCCTTCAAAGACATAATCTATGGTACACCTGAAGCGTAATATATCAATTAGTTCCAAAAGTAAAACTCCTTGAAGAAGGAGAGGAGCAATGCCAAAAATTATCAATGATAATGAGGCGAGTTCTTTAAAAATACTATGACATACGTTCTTCATAAAACCTTGGCAAAGATTCAGGTATCTGAAAATGATGAATAAGAAGAGATCAATCTCGATATGTTGTTTGGTAATAGAACCAATATCAAATAACCATCGATCATATTTTTTTGTGTAGTATAGAGCTCACCATTATAAATGATAACGAGGATAATGAATTTAAATCTGTCAAATAGTATGGATAGATAAATTATTGGCCAGATAAAATACGCAATTCAAGTATACTTAAAAGTGATGGTATGGACTTACCCTATAAATTAAGGCATAAAGCCAATTGGGTACAATACAATTATTGTGCAAAAATTAAAACAGTAAGATATAAAATACAACTTATGCCTTGAGTCATAAAGGTTTTTTGTACAAGTCCTGACATTATTTTATGAAGATGTTTCTCCAATGGTGGATGAAATAAGTTTTCTTCAGTCTACCAATGCTGAAAAGCTTGAATATGTATAATGAATGGTTATCATGTCTAGTTAGATGATAAAAGTTATATGAAAATCCTTTAAGGATTTAAAGGATTTAAAGCAATTCCATTGGTCGAATATCCCAATAGTTACAAGATCGCTCAACATAAAGAAAGGTCAATTTTGATCTCATGAAAATTGTTAGTGAAATTGGTGCATTAATTTATTCTGCTATTTCTATCCATGAGATAATTTTTTTTAATCTGTAGACAAGACTTAAATTCACCTTTATGTGAATTTGAATGAAATAAATATTGATTGAATTTATATTTTTCATGACCTAAATTATCGAATCGTGAGGGCACCTATTCTAATCCACCTAGGTAGGAGAACCCTTAAGAGGGCACCCCTTTAAGAAGTTAAGTGGAAGTCTTTATTAAAATAGTAACTCATTTTTACTATGGTAATTTTTACAAAGCAAATGTAAGAAGTATAAACTACCCTAAAATCTAGTCTAAACTGGTGCAAGAGCTTTTAAAGGAAAAGTAAAACTAAACATAACTAGCACCATAAGTATGAGGAGGGAGAGATGCTGAGGAATCACTATCCACAACAATAATGAAACCAACACTGATTTATGTAAAACACTATACCCCAAAAAGGGTATAGTAAGAGTAGTATCAGTACAAACCATACATACTGGTAAGCCTCACTGATTGCTCCAATATCATGACCCGAATTAGGATCTGACAGTATCTCAAGTCCACCAATGACTGGCTACCACCTCCTTACCCAACCTCAAGAGCACAATAATAGTCATAATAAAAATGTGGAAGCCAACTAAATAGTGGATAGATAAATGACTCCATGAAACTAAGTGTTAAAATAATAACTAACCAACCCATATTTATCCACAATAGCCTCTAAAACCAAAATACTAAGCAGTTCGGGACATGCCCCTGACCATAACAAAAAGAACCTAAAAGTACCAAGTCAAAATAAAAGAATATGGAAATGGCGAGGCCTTTCGAAGGATGGAGACTCATCACTTCACAACTACTCAACGAATATGTTAATCCACCTAACGTTGCACAGAGGTAAAAGAAGTGCCTTCAGAACCTACATTATGAAATAATATAGCATTCTAGGATGATTAGCGGGGTAAGCGCTAACATGTAACTTAGAAAAAATGATAACATAATGTTATGTGTAAAAATTAGTCAAAACCACAATGCACATATTTATATACATATATATAAGATGCCGGGATAGGGAACACGGTTAAATCATGATATTTAAAATTATTAACCTGGACTGTGTTGCTTTAACTGGCCTAAAGGTATCTACGGGCTATATGGGTTCAGCTCGCCCTGTTGAAAGAGCCCCAGTATGTCTTAGCCGCTTGAACCATAGAAATTTGAGGAAGCGGCAAAGCCACTGAGGCTCCGATAATTTTAATACATATAATGTGTAAACTATGCACACGGTCATTAAGACCCTCACACTGGCAAACATGATTTCTAATATCGCCCCTCCAGGACCCTCACCTTCCACGATGAGCTACACAACCCCTTTTAAGCCCAAATTAAAATTATTTACACTCATAATTCCAACCATAAACTCGAAAGTCATTCATTAAGGTGTTAACTACTTGGTATCATTATACCAATATACTTGCAAGCTAAATCACACATGTCAAATCATCTCATACAATCACATTGACTCCCCAAGTTCTATTAAAATCTAATTCATGGTCACCAAGGCCTTTCAAAACTGATTTAAATAACCATTTATCCATTAATGAAATGCATTGAGTTCAAAAATAAGTTAAACCATGCAATTTTTCATAATTTAAATTAAATTCATAAAAGCGGATTGAGGTTCGTGCAATTCCAAGTTAAAATTCATCCAATTCGAGAAAATCCATATTATCCATTCCAACCATTTAATTAAAGGACCAATTTAGTCCCAGAAATACCAATTTAAAGCATGGATAATCAATTCAAGTCATGGGACAAGTAATTAAATCAATAACAACCAAAATTCTTCAACCCAATTTAAAAACCCATAAATTATATCACATGGAAATCCATCAAATAAATGCTGCAAGTAAAATTAAAGTTTGGGAAAGAGAAACATGCCTGAAACATACAAGAATTCATAATCAATTTGACGTTTCGAGATCGGATGATGAATCCAGAGTAAAACCCTTTAGTATTCTTGGGTTTTGTATTTGAGAGTGAAATAGGGAGATTTGATCTTTGAAAACTGATAGGAATGAGTTTATTTTATGTTTAAAAGTCGTACAAGGGATAAAAAGATCAAAAACCCTTATCCCAAGAGAATAAAATTAAAACTTCATGAATTTTTCACCTTGGCGTGGCACACTAATATCACGGAGGTTATCCTCCATTCCAGGCCAATTTCGTGGAGGTAACCTCTACGACATGGCAATAACGTGGAGGCTCACTGCTTCAAAGTTCCAAAATAGCCTTGAAAGCCTTCCCAAATTACCCTTTTAATATCCCTAAACACAATTCAATTGAAAAATTGATATTACGAACATGGGAAGGTTAAAAATAAATTGATTGAAATTTTAAGGGTCTCACACTATCCTTCCCTTAGGATCACTTATCCCCGAATGATGAGTTAGGAAAATTTTGGCATGATAATATTAAGAATGCACCAAAATTAAATGACAAACTCGAAAAATGACAAGAGGAAAACAAAACTCATCCCTTAAGAACTTTCATCCTATTCGGGGAACAAGAATGGATATTTAGCCTTATATCTTCCTCAACGTTTGGTGACATCCAAGCTCTACCTTCACTCTGAAGATGATATGGTCGCTACCAAATATAGTAACCCAATAAATTTTGGGGTCGAATCCCAAGGGAATACATGGAATCATGGCTCTCGGCTATTGTAATCAACCGACGAAATTAGAAAAGTAAATAGGGGGTTTTGAATAGAAATATTGATTAAGTGACGAATATCAACTTCGGTTGTAATAAGTCATAGGTGAATACTAGGATTGTGATCCCCTGGATTCTTGAATCCATAGGCTTATCGTGCTTTGTTGAACAAACCCAATAGATTGCATGCAAAATCGATATGTTATGTACCTTCTACAGTCTTTATGATGAGCAAAAGGATTTCACCCTTTATCTTTTGAATCTCAGGATGTCGCCTTACTAACCCTGATCTTGATCTCACTTAACTATTACCTTTTGAGTCTCTAGTTATCAGATCAAATATAACCATTTTACATAGATCAAACCTAGTAGCGTGGATCGACAGTTAAACTCCAAATTACTGTTGTCATTATCTTTTTCTAGTCACTACTCCTCTTTTGGAGAGTGTAGCAATAATCTAGGTGGGATCCTAATGTATGCACCCATTAACAAAACTATCAAAGTGAAGATAATATAATGCATGCATGGGTATCGGTTCAGAATAACAATAACACTTTCCCTACTTCGTCAATCCGCTAGGATTTCTATAACCCTAGCTAAGGGTTTTTATCCGCTCATGCTTGTAAAGTAATCAACAACATTCATAATTGAAAGAATATGATGAAATCATAATAATAGAAGTAAAAACCCAAAACCGTAACTGAAATAATCAACCAAAATCAATACAAGAGAAGTCCAAGACTAAAATTGAATCTCAAAATTAAAATATATTTGTAAGTATCAAGAGTTCGTAACTTCTACTGAAAAAACACATAAAGGGTATTTATAGTACATGAGAAAATCCTAAAGCCAAAGACCAAATAAAATAGGAGAAAAAGGGTCGGTGGCTACTTGTAGTCCCTACATACCCCTGTCCTTGGGCGCATGTGGTACATGCGGCCTGCAAGGTGGTCGAATGTAGTGACCGTATGTGCCCAGACCAAAAAATCCTGCAGGTCAGATCTCTAGATTTTGGACTTCTGACATATGCTTTGTCTACATGCGAGCCACATGTGCTGCATGCAGTCTGCATATTGACATAGTGTGTGCTGGCAGTTATTTTTTAGCTCTTCTTAAATTCTCGCATATGCTTTGGTCACAAACAATTTGGAAAGTGTCCCGAACATCCATAATTGCTCCCATAAGTAGACAAAATTATCTTTTTCATCCTTTTTCACAAACTTAGCATCAAAAACATGATTTACTGCAAAACATACCCAAAATGCATCATATCTAACAAAACAACCTCAGAAACTTACATATTTTCCTCATTTTAAGCATCGAAAGTGCTACATTTCTATATCACATCAACACTCTCAACTTAGCACATTTTCATGTCCTCAAGAAACAAAACACAACACAACACAATAAAACAAAACAAAAAATGACGCTTAATTAGGAAAATCTAAGTTATTTAATGTAGTCAATCTACACTTTTCGCTCAAATCACAACACCCCCTCCTATCTTACTTTTCAAAACAAATGGTGTATAAATATAAAGCACAACAATGTGACACAATGGGATCAAGGTATGACATTACATTATCAACAAACAACCATAGATATGTACAAGTTACACTACCCAAAACAAGCAAATAACTATTAATATGACTCCAGTGCCCTCATAACAAAGAAGTCCCTATTTACTCATATGATGTAATGCATGATAATGCAGGGTTATTAACAAACATTCATACTCAGACAAGAAGTTCCAATCAATGTGCATCAAATACCATATGCTTGCCCTTATTTTCTTTACCTCAATATTCAGATAGTAAGGTTAGGATTACTATAGGAATTTTCTTGGCTTGTAATGTAGGCTTGGGTGCTGGTATGGTACATTTGGATATATCAAGTGACTAAGTCTCCTTGGCACTATACTAACCTTGGGGTCTCGCTTATTAACTAATTTTCTTTTTATTCCACCCTTATTTCTCCTTTTTTATTCTTTACTGCACATTCAGGTTGGGTGTTGTTTGTTATTCTTTTTTTCACCTTTTCATAATTTTTTTCTTTTATTTTGCTACCACACCCAGTCCTACTAACTTTTTCTCTTCTTTTATCCTTCTACATACCCACTTCACACTACAGACCCCTATTATAGCCACCCTTAACATCAGCATTTTGCTTGAATTTAGGTGCATAATGTCTAAAGAGGATCGGAGCCAAAATAGGTTCATTATAGCACAAATGGGAAGGTGAATAGGTGAAACAAGAAAACAAGCTACAAGGCTCAAAATAGGGATCAAGGGATACTATTTCACACATGGAAGGTCATTTAGGCTAAACGTGTACTGAAATAAAAAATGGCCTATGATAATTTCCTAACCCGACTATCCTTTAACCTAGGTAAGACTAATCAAAGAAGTTCTGAATTCAGCATACAAAGGGAACTAAGTAGCATCTTACACACACATTGCGCAGAGTCAATACTACAAATTGCTACTTATCTGGCTCATGCAATTGTTAGCAAGTGATTATCATGTTCCTAATCCTAATGCCATAAGAAGATCCACAATGTTCACATATATACTTGCACACTGTTCTAAAACATAATATTTAGAAGGGTATCATTCTTCTCAAATATCAATATTAACATGACAACTTTCCTAAATAAAATCTACTAATTATATAAAACACAATACAATAAGAAAAAAACACAATACGACATAAATTAACCTAAAAATGCCAGTTCTACAACCATACCATGGACGATATGAAAAGAAGCACGACAATAAACACCCAAAGCGGCTATGGTATACCCCACCCTCAACTAAAAAACTGCATACTATTTTTAATGCGCGAAAATAATACGAAACAAAGGAAAGTGAGAACATTCCTAGGACGCACTAAGCGTGTGTGTCTTAAGTATCCTTATATAGGGGCATATCAGCTGGCAGAGGCGGTAGTGGTGGTGGTTCACTACTAGATGATGCACTGGCTACTATCATATCATGCCTCAACCTCTTAATAATTGCAGAATCCATTGACCCTTTTTTGACATTTTTAACGGCCTGGTCGTGTGGCATATCAGGATTCTACAAGTCTCCTAATGTGATCTCTCTTGGTTTCAACTTCTGAGACCTCATCATTATTCTCTGTAAAGAAATTAAAATATCTGGGTATGCACAGAGGTGATATTTGGACCACTGTGGGTATGCCTGAAGGAGTGGCTACTACATGGCTCTCTATAAGAGGGCGTACCTCTGCTTGTAATATATCTATCTCCTCCCTCATCTAGGCTAAATCTATCTCCTCTGTCTTTGTAAATCAGGCTATAACTTATCTCTTAAAATTATTGAGGTATATATGTAGCTTAGACAAGGAAATTCTCTATGCGGCCTCTCATTTGGATTCTGCCATCTCAAATTTAGTCCAAACCCTTGAATGCATCTACTCGTAAAGGTAGTCATTGGTCTCAACATATATAATAGAGAATTAGTGGCCCTCTGACTACCCACTAAGCTCTGCAATAACTCTTGATATATAGTAATTATACCTGTAGTAAGAGCTAAAATGGATGGGCAAGAAGGATCTGAAGATACGCCAACCGGCTTTGAGGTCAAAGCTGGTACTGATAAAGAAGTAGCTGGTGTCTCCTCACCCTGAGTACTCATATGTGGGGCCTTCCTACTCCCCTATCTCTATACCAACACTAACTCTCACATTTCTCCATATGCATCACCAGGCTCTGTGGAAACTGATGGGCCCTTAGTTTAGGCCTGAGGTACTGTAGTAGGCTCTCTAGATCTCCTAGGAAGGCCTAGACATGCCAGATCCTTCATACTCTTCTTCTGTGCAGTAGCAATCATAAGTACCCTCTCATCTACTCTCGGTATCTCAGGTATACTGGCCTTTTCACATATTCTCTGAATGATGCAAGGCAATGGCAGGTTGGTCATCTCCCTAAATGCTCTATCATGGATCTTATGCCGGTGGTTGGCTATAAAATCAATAGAATATTAGACCATTATACTAGTAACCAAGAATGATACCTCCCAAGTTAACATACTATTTAAAGCTGTGGGGAATAGTCGATAATGAATGAGCAGCCACCAAAACATAGCCTCAAAGTTTAACGAGTCCTTCTTGATCACACTTTCCCTTCGATCCATAGAGTAGCATCACCTAATGGTGAAATATAGCTGGCTATCTACCTAGCTATGTAAACTCTCTCTTACCTATGCTTAGCCTCTCTTATAATATATCATGTGCTACTTCTAGTCTGTAGTCACACTCTATTATAGATGTGGGAGTGATATAATCTAGACCAAAAATGACTCAGCGAATAGTCTCTGTTGAAAGATCAACTATGATCCCTCTCACTAGTGTATGATTAAGCTGTGGTGATCCATATGTTATATCAGGACTAGAAATATGAGCAAAGGAAGAACTACTGTAGTTCGGTAGGATGCATCAAACTCACGTACCATAGCCGGGCTATATAAACCGAGTGGTCTCGTTATTCCCTTTAATTGGTAATGATCAATGGCAGCCTAGAACTATGGTACTCTGGTAAGACCAGATAGATCAATCTGTCGCTTATCGTAAATAAGCCTCTTAGGCCGTCTGCCTCCAAAATGCGACTGTCCCTATCAAATATCTCCCGCATACTCTCTACTCACCACCTCAGAGTTTTCATCAAGAGGTGCCTCTGAGGCATATATGGGTATGGGACTCTGCTCCTTCTGTTTTGGTGTATCATGGGAAACCTACTCTGTACCCTCCTCTGACTGGGGTACATGTAACTCTTGTACATATGTGGTGGTACCCTCCTCAAATTAGGGTACCACTTATAACTCCTCCTGCTCTGCATCCTCGAATGAATCCTGGGACCTCTCCTCAGACTGGGGGTCTAGAAGTGCAATATGTAGAGTAATCTTATAATCTGCCTTATCCTTATCATCATCATGATCAATCAGTGGAGGAGAGTATGGGGGTAAAATCCAAGCTGACTTCATCCTTGGCTGGGCTACAACAGTCTAGGCTGCCTGACACATCTACCCTCTGGTCACTCTGCATGTTGCCCTAATTGTAGCTTCTCTACGTCACTGAATCGGGTACTCCTCTATCGAACCATTGGGCTCAAAATACTCAACCTATTTCCTAGATGTCTTGCCCTTCTTATTCTTAGCTGTTTTTGGTGCCATGTATACTTAAAAAACTAGTCGTTAGTTTCCGATGAAAAATGAGGGATAACAAAAGTTGAAGAAATACTCAAAATTTGAAAAGTTCAATTTTTTCCTCAATTTTCACACCCCTATAACCTATTTGAAATCCCAACAAGTCCTATATGCACTCACCTATCAAGAATTATGATTTTCAAATCAAACTAAGCATGCTCAACTTGTGGTATTACTCTACTCATTCAAGTTAACTTTCGATTGGAGCCTAAATTTTGAATTTAATTCACAACAAGACCCTCCATCAAGATTATAGGCTACTTCAAGGATCCTACATATAAGTGTGATAGATTCTATATATTTTGCATGGGGACACACATGTCAACTTTCTTATACAATAAATAAATCAATACATAACCATTCGGAGCCGAGAAAATGATCTCTTTTATGAAAATTCGAAAGTGAACAATGAATAAATTAAGCAAAACCAAGGTTGAAACTTCTTTTTAGTGTGTTGGGTTAAGTTGGTTTCTCAAAAAATTTTCAATTTAGCCTTTATTTAAGAGTGGGGTTAGTTTATATTTTAAGTATTTGAGAATTTGAATGAGTTGGAATGAGGCTAATGATGCTTAAATATAGGTGGGGGGGATGTTTTAGGTCTTAACTATGTGTTGGTGGGCCCAAAATTTTAATTAAAATTTGGGCCCACAACTGAGCTAGTTGCGATAGCTACATGCGCCTGCGACATATGTGGCCAGGCATGGGGCGCATATGCCACATACAGCCAACCTATGTAGGGCCAAAATTTTTTGGCCCGCTTTCTGTAGTCTGGACTTGGCTTTTTGATATTTTTCCAGCTACTCATAGTCCCAAAACTTAAGTTTATGGTCCGAAAAGTATAAATATGTACCAAAGTCCACAACTTTCAATTCTCGTCCTAAAAAAATCATCTTTTCAATTTAATACTCAACTTACCTGGCCCATGTAGGACTTACGATCATCATGGGTTGATCACATAGTTCCCTTACCTGGAAATCGATGAATAACAATTTTACCATATTCCAGGCAAGTCCATAAGATAAAAACCCATAAAAAAATAATAAAAAATAAATAGTAAATAATAGGTCGCCTTCTACTCAGCACTTGATTAAACATCACAGCACGATATGGCTGTGTTGGTTACTCAGGCTTCACCAACAAGCCCATAGGTTGCCTCTCATACAGTGCTTCATTTAACATTGCGACACAACGCAGGTATCTTGATTACTCAGAATTCATCATGATACCCATAAGTCTATTCTCCATGGTCATTAATACAAGAAATTACTGACACCACTCTCATGTCGGTTGGTTTCTTAATTGATTTTTGGATGTTGAATGTGGCCTCCTCACAGTTGAATTTGATCTTCAACTCTCCTTTTTCCATTCAACCATCGCTCTAACTGTGGCCATAAATGGTCTCTTTAATATGATAGGCATCTCAGTGTCAACCTTATAGTCCAGGATGACAAAGTCACTCGAAAAGATCAAGTTGTCAACTTTCACAATCACATCAAAAGTAATTCCCATAGGTTTCTTCACCATTCAATCTGCCATCAACAACTGCATTGAAGTCTATTCCATAGGGTTCAAATCCAATTACTTAAATACGGCCAGTGACGTTAAATTGTTGTTGGCTCCTAAGTCACATAAGACTCTGGCAAATCGGGATGACCCAATGGTACATGGTATAGTGAATGCTTTGATGTCACCCTTTTTCTGAGACAAATAACTCGTAGTGACTGCACTACAGTGGTGCAAACCATTAACATCCTTAATCGTAGCTCCTTTCTTCTTTGTGTCCAATTGCTTCATAAACCTGGCATATCCTGGCATCTGCTCCAATGCCTCGAGAAGAGGAATATTTAAGCTCAACTTTTTCAGTATCTCAATGAATTGCTTGAATTTTTCTTCCTCTCTTTTCTGCTTCAATTACTAAGGAAAAGGTAGGGCGGTCTCAAAATTTGTCTTATTTCCTGATCAATAACTGGATCCTTACCTCTTTCCTTAGCAACTGCACCACCACCACTGATTGCCTTGTCTGACTCTACAACAGGCATCTCATTAACAAAACTTCCATAGCAGGCAGTGGAGGATCCATAGTAGTCATACCACTCCTCGTGATAATGGTAAGAACATGACTATCATTTCTCAGATTCTGCATAGTATTGCTCAGAAAGATACTTGGTTGTCTCTGATTCAGAGTTGCTGACATCTGCCCAATTGGTAATCCAACTACTTGATACTAATTGTATGATCTTTGACCTTCTGGGTCAACCCTGAAATGTCGACCTTAATCTCTTTAAGTCTCATCTCCTAATTTTCTTGACCCTTTACTAACTTAGTCAGTATCTCTTCCATTCTAGATTCTGCATCTCTTCTGTTAGGCAGAATGTGCCTATCTTTCTTCTCTCTTTAGTTATATTTTTTCCTTCAGTTACCATCTCGCTCTCTACTACGGCCTCTATATCTGCCATAGTAGTTCCGAACTTGGTTCCCTTGCCCTTGGACTCGAAAACCCGCCAACTGGCGATATAGATAATTTGGTTCCTACTCTAATTCTGACTCGTAAACTTAGAAAGATGAACCCTGTGTTGCTATTGCATTTACTTTCTCAAAAAATCGCTACTGCAAGCTTCTTTTCTAGTAACCCAAGATCAGTTCTTAGCAGTGCAATCTCTTGCGCTACTGAATCATCGACTACTTACTAGTCTTAGGAAGCACAAATAGCATATATGCCAGATCCCCTCAAAGCCTCCTAAGATTGCCACCCTCGGTTTGTAGCGAGATTTGATCTAACATCTTTGAAGTTGTCTCCCAACATAGTCTCATAAATGATTCTCCAGATATGGCATCTGCCATGTCTCTGGAGCTGATGGTCAAGGCTTTGTAGAATATATCCAATAAGCTCGTCCCTGACATTCGATAGTTGGGCACCATACTCAACTTCTTCTTGAACCTGAACTATGCTTCATACATAGATTTTGACTGCAGCTGCCTAAAATTATAGATCTCATCCTTAAGATGGAACATCCTGGATGGAGGAAAGAAATGATTCAAGAGTTTCCTATTTAATTCATTCCATTTAGTGATAGAGCCTTTTGGCAGTACTCCTAACCATAAAGATCTTCTATAAGTGAGAAGGGGAATGACCTCAGTTTAAGTGCTTCCTGATTCACCCATGGAATGGTATACAAACTATAAATCCCAATAAAATTGGCAAGGTGCATATTTGTATCATCTGCAGGAAAACCGCAAATACACCCTTCAAATTTAAGAGCTAGATCATTGTGCTCATGGTGTCAAACTTTATGTTTGGGGTAAAACAGGAGGAATAATGGCTCCAGTCTCTGCCGGCTCAACGTATCCAAGATATTATTCATCATCTATATATGGCTAAACATACTGGTAAGCTGTGATCACTTGAACATAAGCACCTCTAACTCTGTTTTGATTTCCACCGAATGCTGCTCGACGGTCTACTTCTTTTCTTTGCTCAGCTAGTTATGACTCCCTAGCTACCCACTGAGCTTCTTTCATTGCCCCCTCTCATTTTCAGCTTGATCTAAAATCTCACCAGTCTATTGATCAAAAATATCTTGTACTCCTTTGGGAGAAGGGGAAGTACACCATCATGAACCCTTTCAAGATTCTGTTGCACTATCCTACAAAGTGTTTGTAGGATCCTCTCTTGATTTGGATTCACTAGGAGTAAGGGATTGGATCTACTCCGTGTGCTAGTCATACACCAGTGTATATCCGACTAAGAACAAAACAAAAAATAAAACCTAAAAACTACAAAAATTTTAAATCACAAATCAATAACATATTCCCCGGCAACGACACTAAAATTTGGTGAAGTCCAAGCTACACCTCCACTCTGAAATGATATGGTCTCTTCCAAACATAGTAACCTAACAAAGGTTGGGGTCAAATCCCAATGGAATATGTGGAATTATGGGTCTCAGCTGTTATAATCAATAGGCAGAACTGGAAGAGTAAATGGGGAGGGTGGAGGGACGGTTGAATAGCAATATCAAACAAGTGGTGAATATCAACTTCGATTGTAATCAGTCATTGGTGAACACTAGGATTTTCTCTGGCTTCTCAACTCCGTAGGCTTATTTTGCTTTATTGAACCAACTCGATACCTTGTATACAGAATCGGTAAGTTTTGTACCTTCTACAGTCTTTTGGACGAACAGAAGGATTTCACCCTTTACTTTTTGAGTCTCGGGATGTCGCCTTACTAACCTTTATCTTGATCCCAGTTAAATATTACCTTTTTGAGTCTCTAGTTATTAGATAAAATCTAACCATCTTACGTAGATCAAACCAAGTAGCATAAATCGACCGTTAAACTCCAAATTACTGTTGTCATTATCTTTTCTGAGTCAGTGCTCCTCTTTTGGAGTAAGTAGTAATAATCTAGGCGGGATCCTAACGTGTAAACTTGTTAAGCAATCTATTAAAGTGAAGATAATAAAATACATGCATGGGTATCGGTTCATAAAAACAATAGCTCTTTCCCTACTTCGTCGATCTGCCAGCGTTTCCACAACCCTACCTAAGGGTTTTAGCTGCTCATTCTTGTGAAGTAAACAACAACATTCTTGATTGAAAGCATAAGATAAAATCACAATAATAAGAAGTAAAAAACCAAAACCATAACTGAAATACTCAACCAAAATCAATACAAGAGAAGTCCAAGACTAAAATCGAATCTCAGAATCAAAATATGTTTGTATCAAGTGCGTAACTTCTACTAAAAACACATAAATGGTATTTATAGTACACGTAGAAACCCTAAAACTAAAGCCCGAACAAAATAGGAGAAAAAAAGGTCAGTGGCTACTTGTGGTCCCTACATACGCCCTATCCTTGGGCGCATGTGGTACATGCGGCTTGCAGGGCGGGCGTAGGTAGTGACTGCATATGCCCAGACCATAAAATCCTGTAGGTTAGCTCTCTGGATTTTGGACTTCTGACACATAATTTGCCCACATGTGCTACATGCGGTTAGCATGTTGACTTGGCATATGCCGGAGGTTATTTTTTAGCTCTTCTTCAATTCCCGCACATGTTTTGGTCATGAATAATTAGAAAAGTGTCTCAAAACATCCATAATTGCTCCCATAATTAGCCAAAATCACCTTTTTCATCTTTTTCACAAACTTAGCAATGATTTCCTGCAAAACATACCCATAACGCATCATATCTAATAAAACAACCTCTTAAACTTGTATTTTTTTCCTTGTTTTAAGCATTGAAAGTGCTATATTCTATAGCACATCAGCTTCTTATTTAGCCTCTCTACTTTTTGGTTTCTCTAAAGGACCTTCACTGAAGCTAAATCCTTGGTGCTCAATTTACAAACTTACCTATCCAGTATCTCAATCAGGACTTCCTCATAAGAAAAAGAATCTGTAACACCAACATTATCAATAGGCACTATCAAGAAAGGATCACCCACACACTTTTTCATCATGGACACATGGAACATGGGATGAATAGAACCCAAACTCGTAGGTAAACCCAACTAATAAGCAACGTTCCTAATCCTTCTCAATATTTGGTATAGACCAATGTAACAAGGATTGAGTTTCCCCTTCTTCCCACATCTCATGACTCTTTTCTTATGAGACACCTTTAGGAATACACAATTATTTATTTCAAACTCTAATTCTCTTTTCCTTACATCCGCATAAGACTTTTGTCGACTTTGAGTAGTTTTAAGTCTTTCTCTAATCACTTTTACCTTTTCCATGGCATGGTGAGCTAAATTAGGACCAAACAGCCTAGTCTCATCAACCTCAAACCACCCAATAAGAGACCTACACCTCCTACCATATCGAGCCTCAAAAGGAGCCATCGGAATACTCGAATGATTACTATTATTATATGCGAACTCAATAAGAGGTAAATAGTCAATCCAACTTCCCTTAAAATCAATCACAGAGACCCTTAATAGTATGTTTCTATTGTCCATCCATTTGGAGGTGGAAAGCGGTGCTAAGGTTTACTTGTGTACCCAAACCTTTTTGAAATAAACATCAAAAGTGAGAAGGAAACTGCATACCTTGATTCAAAATAATAGACACTGGCGTACTATACAACTTTACAATCTCCTAAATGAACAACCCTAACATAATCCTCTCCTGAGTAGTTAGTCCTCATAGTCATAGGAAATAAGTTAGCAGACTTAGTTATTCTATCCACAGTGACCCCAATTGAATCATACTATTTGCGAGACCATGGAAGACCCATAGTGAAATCCATGTTGATCATCTCCCACTTCCAATCATGCAACTCTATCTCTTGAGACATCTCACTAGGTGTTAACCTTCACTTGCTGACATACCATACACTTAGCAACAAAATTTTCTACATCCCTTTTTATTTTATTCCATCAATAGATCTCCTTCAAGTCATGATACATCTTAGTCAAAACTGGATGAACTGTATACTTTGACTCATGAGCCTCAGTAAAGATCCTCTCTCGCAAACACACAACCTTTCTTGGTTCCTTAAGATACCATCACCACCAATCTAAAATGTCATAACCTTTTGTTGACCCACATATTCCTTAATTTGCGTAAATATAGAATCCAAAGCTTACTTCTCCTTCACCTCAGGACCAAGATATGATTTGACCACCTCTTGAATAATAACTCCTCCATCTTTAGATTCCAAAAGACGAACTCCCAAGTTAGCCAATTGTGAATGTCCTTTACTAATCCTTTTTTCCCCTCACTAACATGGTATAAGATCCCCATCGATAACCTACCAAGAGCATCAATAATAAAATTAGCTTTACCTGGGTGGTAGTGAAGACTTATATCATAATTCTTGAGCAATTCAAGCCATCTCCTTTTCCCGATATTTAACTCCTTTTGAGTGAACACATACTGATAGCTCTTATGATCTGAATATATATCCATATCCACCCTATACAGATAATGGCACCAAATCTTCAAAGTAAAAACCACAACCGTCAACTCTAGATCATGAGTAGAATAGTTCTTTTCATGAACCTTAAGCTGCCTAGAATCTTCAAATTAAAACCATAACCTTACCATGCTGCATCAACACATAACCCAGTACCATCTGGATGCATCACATAATACAACAAAACCATCAATACCCTCGGGCAGGGTCAAAATTGACGCATAAGTCAGCTGATTCTTCAACTTCTCAAAACTATCCTCATAAGAATCGAACCACAAAAACTTAACCTTTTTTTGAGTCAATATTGTGAATGGAGTAGTAATAGAAGAGAAAATCTCCCAAAACCTATTATAATACCTCATCAAGCCCAAGAAGCTCCTAATATCGGTCGGAGTCGTGGGTCTAGGCCATTTCTAAATTGTCTCAACCTTTTGTTGATCCACCTTGATCCCCTCATGAGAAACAACATGACCAAGAAAAGTCACAAAATTCAACCAAAAGTCACACTTAGAAAATTTTGCGTACAACTTCTGGTCCTTAAGGGTCTGCAACACAATTGGAGGTGATTGACATAATCCTCATCTCTCTTAGAATAAACCAAGATATTATCAATAAACACTATCATAAACAAGTCCAAAAATTGCCTGAAAACCCAATTCATAAGATCCATAAACGCAGTCGGAGCATTAGTCAACCCAAATGACATAACTAAAAACTCATAGTGACCATACCATGTTCGTAAAGTAGTCTTGAGAATATAAACTTTCCTAATTTTCAATTAATGATAACCTGAATGAAGATCAATCTTAGAGAAATATCTATCACCCTGAAGCTGATCGAAATGATCATCAATCTAGGAAGAGGGTATTTATTCTTCACTGTCACCTTATTTAACTGATAGTAATCTATACATATTTGAAGAAAATTGTCTTTATTATACATAAAAAGCATAGGAGCATCCCACGAGGAAACACTAGGATGGATGAAACCCTTATCAAGAAGATCTCTTAACTGCTCTTTTAGCTCGTTCAACTTAGCTAGATCCATTCTATAAGGAGGAATAGAGATAGGACGGGTATCTGATAGAAGATCAATCCTAAAGTCTATTTCCCTATCGAGAAAAATTCCAAGAAGATCATTGGAAAATACTTCAGTAAACTCACTAACCACGAGGACAGATTGTAATGAAGGACTTTTAGAGTTAGAATCCTTAACCCAAACTAGATGATATAAACACCTTTTTGAAATAAATTTCTAAGTTCTATGATAAGATATGGACATCTCTTTAGGCACTAAAGAACTTACCTCTCATTCAATTACCGACTTTTTAAGAAAATGAAAACTGAACTTTTGGGTCCTAGAGTCCAAAGATGCATAACATAATGAAGCCAATCTATCCCTAAGATCACATCAAAATCTACCATATCTATCTCTATCAAATCTACTAATATCTCTCTATGAAAGATAAACACCACATTAAGCCTATATATTTTTCTAACCACAATAGAATCACCTATCGAGATAGATATAAAAAAGGGTCAGAAAAGGTAAACCAAAATGCACAGCCACATAAGGGGTCACATAAGAAAGGGTAGAACCCAGGTCAAGCAAACAAATCACATCACGAGAGAAGATTTGTAACATACCAGTAACAACATATGGAGATGCCTCAGATTCTTGGCGAGTAGCAAGTGAATAAAAGCGATTCTATCCAGTGTTGGTACCAGAAGTAGTGGCCTTTGGCGTAGGAGCTGAAGACGTGGCAACTGGAACTTTATTAGCTCCAGTATTAACCTTGGGTAAAAGACAATCCCACCGAATGTGACCCAGTTGACCAATATTATAACACCGATTACTCCCTTCTTCACAATAACTACAATAAACCTGCCTACAAAAATTATATGGTGGATGAGGTGGGGCTGACTGAGCTCTACTAGGCTGAGACTAGGCACCCTGTGCCTTAGAACCATCGCTAGCCTGAGAACAATGATCTCTCGAAGGATTAGAATAGGGAACACTAATAAACAAATAAGAATTGCCCCAGTTCTTCTTCTTGGTCCACCATCTACCATCTCTCCCTCTATTCTGCTAACCCCTACCCTGGTCTAAATACTTGAACTTTTTATTCTACCTCTCTCTAATTTCTGCCTATTTCTTCTTCTCATCCTTATCCTTTTGGATATAAACGACATACTTAGAGATGTCCATATCATTGTTTAGCATTGCAGCCTTACATTCTAATACCATGTCACGGGACAACCCAAAAGCAAACTTTCTTATCTTGGACCTCTAGTTAGACATCAACTCTAGAGCATAATGAGACAACTGTTGAAATTTCAATGAAAACTCTTTCACACTCACCTTTTCCTACTTCAGATTAGCAAACTCCTCTGCCATAGCTTCCCCCAACTCTTGAGGAAAGACCTGATCGAGAAAGGTACCCAAAAACGCATCCCATAATGCCGGCTTTGCATCATTACACCTTAACTGCTTTCACTCCTCATACCACTGATAGGCTTTATCTTTCAGTTCATATGCAACAAACTCTACACCTTTAGAATTAGTAGCATGCATCACTATGAAAATATGCTCCATCTCATCCACAAACCCTTGAGTTTCCTCCTTAAACTTTGAGCTTGTAAAGGTTGGGGGATTCAACCTCATGAACTAGCCTACCCAAGTGACCACAGACGAAGGAACAACAGAACTAACACGATCTAACTGATGAGACTGAGATGTCACCAAATACATGAGCAAAAGAATAGACCATTGGAATTTCGCATTAGCGATGTCCTCCTGTGGTGGCTAATCATAAGCATCACCATCTCGAGAAGCCTGAGATGGACTAGTGGGTACAAGTATAACTTTACATGGAGCAACATAATGAAGAGAATAGACCCTAGACCGAGTCTGCACTCCATACACAGAGCGAGTCCCTTCTAAACTGTCCTTAGGAAGGATAGAGTTCCCGACAGAGTTTCTACAAACATTAAGTCTTTAGGGAGGCATAATTTGAAATACGAGAATGCCAGGAGTTAGATAAGTTTCATAACACTAGACTCTATAACCCAAAAATAGAGCACAAGAAAGGGAAATATTACTAAATGCCTTGTAGCCTCATCCTTATAAGTGTGGTGCGGTACATACCCATAAAAAGGACTCTACTCGACAAGACCTTATGGATACCCAATGACTCTAAACCGTGTTCTAATACCAAGCTTGTCACGACCCGAACCAAGGACTGGCTATAACGGGTATTTCAATTCCCCCAAGGACCAAATACCACCCCCTTAATCCAACCTCAAGAGCATAATAATAATAATCATAATAAAATTACAAAAGCTAACTAAACAGTAATAAGATGATAGATAAATGACTCCATGAAATTAAGTGTCAAAACAATAACCAACCAACCCACATTTGTCCACAATAGCCTCTAAAACAAGAATACAAAGCAGGTCGAGACATACCTCTGACCATGACCAAAAGAATCCAAAAGTATTGAACCAAAATAAAAGAATATGGAAATGATAAGACCTTTCAGAGAATGGAGGCTCACCACTTCACAACTACTCAACGAATGTGCTAATCCACCTAATGATGAGCAGAGGTAAAAGATGTGTATTTGAACCCTACATTATGAAATAATGTAGCATCCTAGGATGGTTAGTAGGGTGATCACTAGCATGTAACTCAGGGGAAATGATAATATAATTCCATCTTCAAAAATTAGTCAAAATCATAATGCACACATTTATATACATATATATAAGATGCCGGGATAGGGAACAGGGTCAAAGCATGATATTTTAAAATTATTAACCTAAACTATTTGGCTCTAAGGGTACCCACAGACTATATGAGTTTAGCTCCCCTACTGAAAGGGCCTAGTGCGTGTTAGCTGCACGAATTGAAGAAATTAGAGGAAGGGCCAAAGCCACCGAGGCTCCAACCATTCCAATATATATATATATAATATGAACTATGCACATGGTCTATAAGAATCCTACGCTGGCAAATATGGCTTCCAGTATCGTTCCCCCCGAGACCTCCACCTTCCACGACGAGCTACACAACCCATTTTAAGCCTAAATAAAAATCATTTACACCTATAATTCCAACCATTAACCCAGGATCCATTCATTAAGGCAGTAACCACTTGGTATCGTCATACCAATACACTTGCAAGCTAAATCACACATGCCAAATCAATTTGTACAACCATATTGACTCCCCAAGTTCCATTAAAATCTAATACATGACCACCAGGCCTTTTAAAACCAATTTAAATAACCATTTATCCATTAATGAAATGCATTGAGTCCAAAAATAAGTTAAACCATGCAGTTTTTCATAATTTAAATCAAATTCATAAAGAGGGTTGAGGTTCATGCAATTCTAAGCCAAAATTCATCCAATTTGGGGAAAACCATGTTCCCCATTCCAATCATTTAATTAAAGTATCAATTTAGTCCCAAAAATACCAATTTAAATCATGGATAATCAATTCAAGTCATAAGACAAGTAATTAAATCAATAACAACCAAAACCCCTCAACCCAATTTCAAAATCGATCAAATAAATGTTACATTGTAAAATTAAAATTTGTGGAAGAGAAACATGCCTGAACACACAATTATTCGTAGTCAAGTTGAAGTTTGGAACCCGGATGGTGAATGCTCAGTGAAACCCTTGAATGTTCTTGGGTTTTGTGTTTGAGTGTGAAACAGGGGGATTTGATCTTTGAAAACAGATGGGAATGGGTCTATTTTATTTATAGAAGTCATACAAGGGGTAAAAAGACTAAAAGCCCCTCTTCCCAAGTGAATAAAAACAAAACTGCAAGAAATTTTCACCTTGGAGTGGCACACCAATAGTGCAGAGGTTATCCTTTGTGCCACGCTAATATCACGGAGGGTAACCTCCATGACACGGTGATAACGCAGAGGCTCACTACCTCGAAGTTCCAAAATTGCCCCGACCCCTTTTCAAAAATTTTAAAATCTTCCCAAATTACCCTTTTAACCTCCCTAAACACAATTCAGGTGAAAAATTCATATTATGAACATGGGAAAGTCAAAAATAAATTGATTGAAATTTCATTGAAATTTCAAGGGTCTCATATTCAAATTGGATCACACAAACATAACACAAATATTCAAAAGAAAATATGCATCTTATTGTTCTCATTACCTAACCCTGCATCAATCACTTTTTGATATGGACACCTAATAAGCACTTAGCCTTCCTTCTCTATTCCCCAAAATGATCCTCCTGCTAACCTCCTGGTTATGCATTCCACTGCTTGAACCACTAAGTATGCCTTTACTTCATGGACAACCACAAATCATAAAGAAAAAACTATATCAGAGATGGCCCTAATCCGTGTAAGTCCTTAAATAAGTCTACCTATCATTAATGGGAATGACCCACCCAGACAACTAAACTGTCAACAAGACCCCAAGATATTAAGCCAAACTTACTGATTACTTACACTCGTCTTTATACTATCCTACTTATACCGAAATCCTCATTCAGCCTTAAACACCAATGCCATTTTACCACAAGAGATAACATAACAAGTCAAACGACCAACCAGAATTACTAGTCGAGTCAAACGACCAACAATAATTAATAGTCGAGGCAAACACCAAATACAATAATATATATATGTGCGTATATATATATATGTCTGTATATATATATATATATACATATGCATTGCCCATTCCACTCATAGAATCGTCAAATCAACCTATACCATGTACATACACGCTAAAGGTATTGTAATCGTCCTCTAGTCATGACCTGTTGGTGAAATGCCATGACCCAATTTATCAAGTAATGATGGGCCTACCTTATACCACCAGTAGATAAGCCAAGTCATGGCCCAGGATGATAAGTAATGAGGTAGAGGGTAGAAACCAGAAAAGGCCAAATAGAAATAATAACAGTCATAAAAATATGTAGAAGTAGCAAAAAATATAAAACATATAAAAATGGGAGAAGGAAGAGGACCAAAATACAAATGAATCCTTCTCAAGACTTGGTAGGGTTAGTACTAGAGCCACAACTAAAGGATACATAGAGTACTAGAATGAATCCAAAATATACACAATATGTACAAAGTAGTCTCAACTACAAGAGACTAAACTGAAACAGATGGAGGAGGATCATTCTCGGACGACATCAAGCTCACCATACTCCAGATAGATAGTAGGGTGGAGAAAATCACGTTAACTCGACTGCTGGTACTAGAATATACATAAAGAAGAAGATGTGGAAGTGCAGTATAGGTACCAAAACAACGGGTATCAGTAAGTATCATTAACCAATTGAGCTCCGATATAGGAAAAGTATAACTAAAATATGAAGATATAATCTAACTTAGCAATAACAAATGATAGAAAGGTAAACAACTCCTAAACTATAAAAATATGTGAAAAGAATAAGTAAAAGTAATAAAAAAAGATAAATAACAAAAGAATGAGTAGGCAAATGAAACATCACCTAACTGGGGAGACACACAAGAATAAAGTGTGAAGACTGTCAGACACACTGAAGAAGACAATTAACCCAACCGTTCCCTCATAAGTTAGGGAGACACACAAGAAGTAATTAAAGAAAAAGTGTAAAAAATACGTAGCTGAACCAGTCCCAAGAAACCATAGTATCCATTCAGATGTGCACCGAGATTAAACGATCAGTAATAAACAGTAACAAGAGGCCAGTCGTCAGTCTCAAACTGTTAGTTGTGGATAATAACAAGAGGCCATATACTAGACTCAAACTGGAAATAATGGGTAATGATGAGGTCATGCATATGATATACAACAAAACATACAATCAGATGCCGAACTCGAATAAGAACTTAGAGGAACCACAACACCTAAAACAGTAGTAATCAGTGTCAGAACTCCCAGATCATATCATAATAAAATATCAGACTCAAACCAAAACCAATAGTAACTATAGGTAATTGTACAACTAAATCTCAAACCATATCAAAATTGATGCCAAAGTGATGCTAGAACCCACAATAAATAACAGAAATAAAGTAAATGATAGCCCTGAACCGTAACTGGAATGAATTTAAATATATGCAAAACTTAGTTAAAAGAAATGAATTCAAGGTTTCCAAGCTTTATATGATGCCCTAAGTTCATAAAATTTACACCATACTAAGGGATGACAGTATCAAAATTTACCAGAGTGGGGGCCCTAATTGGATAATAATACATTAAATATTTCAAACGATACCCAGACAACAAGTACCTTTCCGAAATTAGTATAATAGCACACAATTACCATAAATAAGCTTAATCTAAAGGTAGGGTAAGACTAGCCTACTTGGACTCCAAATCTAAAAAGCCCCTCTGAGTAGCTTCTAAATAGTTCTCCACTAGAACCCGAGCTTGAATAACTTGATGTGCATAATTGATTTTCTTTTGGGGATTGAATATTTCATCAAATATTTTTGTACAAAATCTTATGTTCATCATATTTACTTATAATTTGTACTGATTTTGAACTATCTTGATAAAGAGGAGGAAAATTAATAAGAAATAGTTATTAGCCATATATATATATATATATATATACAAACACGTGTATGTATAGGAACAAGAGAAACAATGTTTGTTGCTTCCTACACATGTAAGTAAGTGAAACCTAGGAGAATTAGTAAGTTCAATGTGTTATTGACTCACCAAGACAATATGTAGTTGTAAACCTCATTTTACTTCCATGTGGAAGTGGAATTCCCTGCAAATTTACCTTTTTTCCATTACGTATATATTCGAGTATTGCATAGGTTAATGATAAAATAAATATAATATTTTGAATATATCATAATTAGTAGAAAATTATTTCTAATAAAGTCTCTATCATATAATAATAATATTTAACTTATCTAGATTCACTATCTCTGCTTAAAATATTAATAAATTATAAAACTATCATAAAGTAAATATATATATATATATATATATATCATATCTAAAGAATTTTATAAATATTTAAAATATTATAGAAAGGCCAAAAATTAGAAATCTACCAAATTCTCTATTAAATTAAATATTCTACAACATGTCTGATATTACTAAAATTCTCAAACGAACTTCCCGAAAATTGAACTATCTTTTCCTGCAAGTCATAAATAACTTGGGCGGTTATAGAAAAGCTCTAGACATTAAAAATACACAAAAATGAGGAAAATAACCATGAGGGTCATTACATGAAAAGTTTCATCCATGTACCTAACCCTAGATACAAGTTCCCGCCAACCTTATTTCACTAATATCCCTTGAGAATGTCCAATTACAGAGACATACCACAATAATAATAAGATATACAAAATCTTAAAAAGCAAAGATGTCTATCAACATTTTCACTATCCACAATCTTTACGTATAATTCATTTATAGGATGACCATAGGTAAATAACATGCACAAACAAAATAATGATGTGAGATAGTTAACATACCCACATAACACGATTGGATTAAACTACGTAATCCTCACCTCCACTACCATCCAAAGACCTAAACATGCCCCTTAGCTCATTTTTGTTTCCTAAAACAACTAATAGAATTACCACCCTAGATGTTTCAAAATTCATCGACACTACACACAATATAATCACTTTCCTTAGGAGAATAAATTAATGGTCGATAATATGCTCTTTTCACTGCCCCCATTAAGAGTCTACAATAGTGAACCACTGATGTTAGCCAAATCTAACATTCAAAAGAAATATGTTGTGGTCGATGCCAAATATAGTAACCTAACTAGGTTGTGGTCGATCCCACAGGGAAGATGCTGAATAGTTGCTTAACTTGATGTAATTCACTAGCAGTACAGAAAAGTAAATGGGGAAATTTTTGTATCAATTGCAAGTAGTAACCAAATCTTGAATGCTTTGAGTTGTAGACAATAGAAGATGAACACTAGGACTGTGCTCCCCCTGGCTTCTCAAATCCATAAAATTCTTGTGATCAACCACCTATTATGAAACTTTTCATGTAAATTCAACACAATATGTATTATCAAAGTTTTGTGAATGTGTTGATGAATCGCACCTTTTACCTTGTAAGTCTCAGGGTATCGTCTTATTGTTCCTTGTTTATGACTTCAGTTCACTATCACCTTTTGAGTCTGAAGTGATTAGATGAGATGATGGAATAGTAGGATGGAAGTAAATCTCAAATTACTATCTTAATTCTCTTTTACTAATCACAAACTCCCTTGTGAGGACGTTTGCAAATACAGGCTATATCTAAGTTTCTGCAGTAGCTCTGAGGTTAATTTTTGCGAAGAAGATTAAGATACATGTATAAACCCTAGAATAGATGAATCTACCACTTTCTTTATGTAGCTAATCCGCCAGGGTTCTCATAACTCTAGTCAGGAAAATTAGCCGCTCATGTTCATGTAAGAAACCATGATTATCAATAAAGAATAAATGTAATTAATTGCACAAGAATAAGATGAATAAACTCCAAAGTCTTTAATTGAATAAAAACTCAAAGATCTTAAGAATAACAGTAAAGTATGTAAAAGTAAGTAACTAGTGTAAGAATGCATAACCTAATAAAAAATAAATACTAAGATATTTTTAAAATCTCAAAAATACTTAGAAATCCTAATGAAAATGAAAAAGGTAAAGTTATGTCGGCACAAGGTACAACTCGCTTTTCAACTTGTACCGACATCATATGAGTTGTACCATGGCTCTCCTATACACTCCAGTGTATTCTCTTCCAGGCTTCAACTTTCTTTCTGCGTACGACTGCTACTCACGAGTCGTAACATGATCATACTACTCATGTAATTTACTTGTATCCACCTAAGACTTCTTTCTTTCTTCTCTTGAACACTGGTTTGCTTAGGATTGGATTGTACAAGTCGTACTCAGACTTTAAACTCGTATTCTTCTGATACTTAAACTCTGATTTGTGACTTCATGATAAGGCTCGTACCCTCATTATACGGCTCGTACTCTCAGTCGTATCTTCTCTACACTTGGTTTTTCTTCTTGTGCTTAGTTTTTGTTGATCTTACGAGTCAGCCTCAGAGTCATATGAGGTGTAGACGACTCATGAGAAGACTCATACCTTGCTTCAACTTCGTTTATTCAGGTATTTTTCTTCCATTTTCTTTCCAACTCTACGCTAGATCTGTTTTACCTTCAATAACCACAAAAATACATCATATCTACTAAAATGTCCTAAGTTCAAGCACAATTTCAATATTTTAAGCATTGAAGGTGTCGTGTTTCCATGACACATCAACACCCTCATATTAGAAGTTTGCGTGTCCTCAGGCAAAAATAAAAACTAAAACTATCACAAACAACGATGCTTGAAATAGGAAGATCCTAGGATACCTATGGTAGTGAATGTTCAATTCAATTTTCAACACTTTTATTTCCCTTCCTAATTTTAACTTTTCAAAACTCAGACTGTGTATATGAATCGGTATATGTAATCACAAAAAGGAATGAGATGATGGCATTACATTAATAACATACAACTGGGCATAGACATTAACCACATTAAACTGACAGTCTAGCAACCTAACAATATAACCCATGTATGCTCATAATCAAATAAATCCCATTCATTCTCAGTTAAGATCAAGTGATTTATGCAGGGATAAATCAAACAATTATCTTGCTCACAAAGAAGTTCACGGGTGTATACAGAATAACATAGGATTGCCTTTATATTCTCTCCCAAAGTTTTTAGACAGTCAAGGTAAGATCACTAAAGGACTTTCTTTGGCTTGTAACATAGATTAGGGGATGGTATGGTAATATTTTTGGAATTTTATTCAGTGACTAAGCCTCTTGGACAGTATGTATTTTTTGTGGTCTATTTATTTTTTGCCTTTTCTTTTGTTTCTGCCCTTATATCTCCATCTTTTAAACATATTTCATGTCCCAGGTGTGGTTTTCTTTCCTAACTTTCTTTTTTATTTTCTTTTCTTTCAATTTTTTCTTCTTTCTCTTTTGTTTTATCTTATTTACTTTTGTTTTTACCACACCTTTCCTTTGTTTATTTTTTTCTTGCACATTTCTTTCTTCACACTCGTTTTTCCTTAATACCCCTATAATAGCCATCCTCAACTTAGGCGATCTACCTGAGTTGAGGTGCACAGTGTCTAGGGAGGACCAAGATTGAACAGGTTCATTATAGAAATGGGCAGGTGAAATAGGTGTAAATAACAAAATTGGTTGATTAAGGCTCAAATATTTGGATCAAAGGGATTCATTCATTTGGTTTGGGCATTTGTGCTTCAGTGGACTTACAATAAAAATTACCTATGATCATTTCCTACTTGACTATCCTAGGCCTAGGTAAAAGCAACCAGACAAGTTATAGATTCTGATACATTGAGAACTCAGTAATTACTCATACACACTCGCACAGGGTTAGACTGCTAGGTATTACTTATTAGGTTATGCAAAATTTTTCTCTAGTTTCTCTATCCCTAATCCTAATGCCATTAACAGATTCGTAGTAGTCTCACACACATACAAATTACATAGTTGATGCAAAAATTTAGGAAGGGTGTTAATTTTTAGCATAATAATTTTTCAAATCAGACCATTTTTCAGCATAATTATTGCAAACAAGGTCTACTGCCATAAGAACTAATTCTCTTCCTTTTCAGCTATTCACAGCGTACAAAAACAAGAAAAATACATGCTAGCTCTTTAAAATTTTTAAATTATGGCCACGGTCTTTGAAACATAGCAAATATAGCCCACAGGGATTGGTACACCCCATCCCAACTCAAAGCATGTTCACTGTCCCCAGTGCATTTAAATATAAAGTACAAGGGATTTGAGAACATACCTGGGTGCTCAAGGTGCCAGCTTAAACAACATCATCATGTGGGCCCTGAGATCAGGTCCCACTATCACCAGCATGCATCTCACAGCTACGGGGACTGAATCAGCAACAGTGGCACTCGGCGAGTCTACAACACCGCCTCTCTTAACAATAAAAACTAGTTGTCTTGATCCATCGGCTCCAGCTGCTATCTCATGGACCCTTACCTCTCGATCCTACTCATCCTGTAGTCTATCTGCCTTAGCCTTCTTTGTAGACTCTTTCTCCTCTTTTTTTTTCTTCAGTCTCTTCTCGAGTCTTTTCTTCTAGGTATGGAACAACCCAAATATTAGAAACATGAACTTCAGGAATAATAGTCATGACATTGGGCTCCAAGATAACCAGTCGGGCATACAAATCATCTACCAACCTCTAAATCTCAGCTACCTTGGCCTTCATCTCCATAATGTTTGGGGTTTGGCCGTTACCCAACTGTTGGTAATCCTCATCTCAAAAGTATCTAACCAAAGCTGAACCTTCCTGTTCTATTTAGATAACTGTGCATTAACCTAAGGCTTTACGCCCCTTTCTATGTTTTGTACCTTGGCCTCTATTGTGCCTAATCTAATCATCACCTCAGTCCACACTGCCTGTGGAATCATAATAAAAAATTAAGTCATACCTCTTAAGAATGGAGGTCTATACTGTACCAGAGGTGAGGCACTAGATGTACCCTCTACAACTAAAGTGGTCATAGTCTGTCGACTTGTTTAAGCAGCTTTAACAGTATCAGAAGCCTCAATTTGACTGCTCTGTTAACATCTCTGTAAGCATATCCGCTCCCTACCTTACCTTCTTGGCCATTGGGTTGGCTGCATCTCTGATCAGTCCCAAGTATGAGGTGCTCATAGCCTCTATTATCTCATCAATACCTGGGGGTTTTGGTACCCTAGCAGCTAGACACAACTACGTGATCAAACATGGATATGCCAATAATAATTTTTCTCCTCCTACAGCCCGGTCTCTCATTTCTCGAGCTAAGAACTCTCTTATATCAAATTCGTAGCTGGCTATGAACCCAAGTATCAAAGTTGCATACACTGGGCTCAACAAATTATCCCTAGTAGTGGGAAACAACCGGTGTCGAGCCAGTGTCCACCATCCCTTAGCCTTGAAGTTAAGAGTATGCTTCTTTATCTTCTGGGAGAACACTCCCAAGCCTCCAATAAACTAAGTAGTATTCTCACCATTTACTGCTGTAAAGACGACAATCTACCTTAAATTCCCTATTTTGTCCTCCATTTTGATCTATTTCCTGGTGATTTTCTGTATCTCCTCAAGTTTGTACTCCATCTCACCAGTATTCATCAGCTTCTGATACTCCAGCCCGTATGTGGTAAGATATTGACCCGCATACCCCAATTAACTAATAAGGCCATGGGCTCACCACCTCTATACAATTGGCTCCACAGATATTATATCTATAACTCACCCTTATATGCCGCGTAGAACTCTTGGACCAGTGCTACACTTGATATGTGAGAAGATGCTAACACATTTGAGGCTTTTAACTGAGAATAATTGTAAAGTTTTAAGCAATTTTTGTCATTTTTGATTGTTTTATCTTTGTTTTTGTAGTGGAAGTCAAGAGAACTAACAATGATAAAAGTAAAAGTGTTAAAATCTAAAGAAAATAGAAGAGAAGTATGGTTGACGACATTCTTGATAAATCATCAGCACTCTGATAGGTTATCAGCTTCATTGTCAGCCTCAAACAAAGAATGGGATTCAGTTGAAAGAAATGAAGACGATATGTGATAAGTCGTCAGCCTTGTAATAAGCCATTAGAGTCGCCGTCAACCTTAGACAGAACATAGGAACTGAGGTAGAGAAGTGACGACATTGTCTGATATGTCATAACAGTTTTGATAAGCCATCAAGATTCACCGTCATCCTAAGGCAACGAATGTCAGAAGTGAAGAGAAGATGACGACATCTATGATAAGTCATCAGACTCTTGATAAGGCATCATAAAACATTGCCACCTGTCCGAGAAATTACTAAACTCTGTGATTTTATTTCCATAATTAGGGTGAACTATTTAAATTATTATTTAGGGTTTTCTTGGGATGGTACTCGACATTCTAAACCTATTTTGGAACACACGTATTTTGTTATTTCTCTCTAATTTCTTGGCTAAAAAACAATTAACTTTTAAGAGATTATCATCAATATTTTAGGATTTCTAATTTGATCTAATCCGAGAAACACTCGTTGCTATTCATCTTGCTATAAGTTCATCCTTCAAATTATAAATTCAACTTGTTGTATCAATTATTACATTATGAGTGGCTAAATCCCTTTGACCTGAATTATGGGATCTATGGGTTAGGTCTTGGTAAGTTGCCAAGTATTCAAGATTCTAAAGGTAATAGGACTCCTTGATAATTCCAAGGTTTTAATTATTGTCTATTGGGTGCAAACAATAGCTAGCACCTGCTTTTATTTGCTTGTGATATGAAATCAACTATAGTAGGAAGTGAATTATTGACAGGGACTTGGATGCTACCAATCTTTCATTTAATAATTGACGCTGTAACAAGGTTAATTAAGTTGAGGTGAAGTCTGGTCAGTGAATATAAATTCCCTAAGTCTGAGAGGATTAGGTAATTAAAAGCTTAAGTAGGTCGAGAGATATTTAGGCATAACTTTGATAAAGACAATCTGTTGTTCCTACCTATCGTAATAATTTTGAATCACTATTAGCATCTGTTAAGTACCAAAACTCATAGTGAACATAATTCTAGTTTTCCATAAACTCTTGATTACAAACACTGAAACTAAAGTGACCAACAATCATTTGCTAATCTCCAAAACCCCCATTTCAGGAAACATCCAACTATCTGTTGATTAAATAGCAAACGACTTAAGTTCAGACCATATTCCCTGTGGGATTTGACCCCAATATAGTTGGGTTATATATTGACAACGATCACTTACATTCTCACATGAGAGATGTAGTTTGAGCATTATAAAAATGGCACCATTGTCGGGGAATACGGTTGTAAATTAAAGTTTGTGTGTACTAATTGAGTGTTAGTCAAGTTTCCTAGTTTTATGTTTATTTGTTGTTTTTGTTTTCTGCAGGACTTTTTTAGTGTATTCCAAGAACCAGAATCTCTGGAGAACTATTGTTACCATTTAATCTGTAACCGCAATAAATTAGAAAAATGGTAGACCAGTAGGAGGATGATAGGTTAGCAGCCTTAGCTAGAGCTTAGGTGAATTTGCTAAATGTCGATCAACAAGTACAACATACAAATCCTAAGGATAAAGATTCGGGAGATGAGGAGTTGCTAAACCCTGGTAACCCAAGGCATGCAGAGAAAGTAGCTGCACTAGTATAGCATAATGCTAACAGGAACCGTCCGTTCTGATGAAGGAAAGATTACCAGCCAGTCTAGTATGACCTCAATGATGATGATGATGGAATGGATAGAGCAAGTGCATATGAATGATTAGACCTATATAAATAAAAAATGAAGAGGTATCATGATTGGAGGATTGAGAAACGAGAATTCCAAAAAGGTGACTTGGTGCTTTTGTTAAATTCCAGACTCAAACTATTCCTAGGTAATCTTAAATCCAAGTGGTTAGGCTCGTTTAGATTTAATTAAGTCTACTCATCTGGAGTAGTAGAACTTGAAAATAAAAATGGCAACACCTTCAAGGTAAATGGGCAATGAGTCAAACTTTATATTGGTCCAAAAGACTCGATGAAAAGTACTGCTACTATCTGTATCGATGAAGTTTGAATTAATCAAGACACCTGAGTCATGCCACGATGTTAAATCAGGCACTACATGGGAGGTAACCCATGATCCCCAAGCTTGATCTACTCCAGGTATACCCAAACCCTTAGTTCAATTTTTCTTTGATTTTAAGTTGAAAGTGTAGGGTGAGTTGTTGTTGTATTATTTTGTAGTTGACTAGGAGAAATACAAGTACCTGAGGCAGCTAATATGGTTTTGTTATTTTCTGAGCACCTCTTAAGTGGTCTAATTCTTTAATTATGTGATTTGTATCTAATTGTGACCACTATTCATCTTTGTATGGTCTTAATTCTAGTAACTATAATACCCTGAGAACTCTAACCAATAGTTCCACCATGACTCAAGCTCATGAGAAATAAATTATAGTGCTTTGGTTGTTTTTTGATCAAGGGTGGTGTGTATTAAGGCCTCAAAGATGTCTTAGTGATTAGGTGAATCAAAACATCCCTTACCAATTGCATTCTTGAGAAGAATTTTGGCATAGTCAACTTTAAATGAGCATATCTCGTGTATTTTGGTATTTTCCCATCATTTGGAGGCCCCTATATATATGAGAATCCCCATCTAAACCCTAATTTCTCCATATTCTCTTCCAATTCTCTTAAGAAAATATATCTAGGGTTTCATTCAAGAACATTAATCTTCTAAAAATCATTCATAAATCTTCAAGATTTCTTCAAGAACCAAGTTCCTCTTAGTGTGGGCTTCGAGAATCATTTATTACAAGTTCGGATAGAGTCTCAAGCACTAGAATTCATCCAATTTCAAAGATTAAGGCATGTGGGGTTTTGAACAAGAGCAATTCTTTCGTTCTTATGCCCAAAGCTTTGATTTCTAGTATGGATTTATATGATTTTGCAAGTGGGTTTATACCCATATTACTTCATCATGAGACTATGAGAATATAAATTGTTCAAGCTTTGTTATACATGATTATTTTACTATTCCCAAGTTATGACTTGATATTTAATATTGTGAATTTCATATTTCTATCATGAGTTGATATTTCAAGTACTTTCAAGATATGTGTCAAGCTTTAAGCTTCCTTATGAAAAATTAGATTATTGAGTATATTGATTGATGAGATTGAGTTGTTACAATGAATCTTGATATTTCCTTAAAGTTTTTTATGTTACCATGATTTAATGAATTGATACATTTTGATACTGAGAAAGATTGATTTGATTTGAGTTGAGTTAGGAATCCATAAATTGATTATGATTTTATAAATGAGAAAGAGATTTGATTTGGTCTTCATTATAGACCCTTTTGATGCTTGTGGTGGATTTCCTAACGCGTTCTGAGCTTGTGTCTGGGAGTAGTATTTAGCATCGAGTGAAAAATATGGTATTTCCCCCAAAACTACGTGCCACCGTAGGATTGGTTGATATTTGTGGGCCAGAGGCTGAGTATGAGATTGTGATAACTAAATTGAGGTTATACTCCTTGGTAAGAGTACGACGCTCCAGCTAATGTGGGATTCTCTACTTAGGATGGCAAAACGTTGGACTCCATGTAGCTCACATAGTTTATGTCGGTTATAAGAACCTCCCATGTCCATAAGAGTTGAGTTTCTTGAATTACTGAGTCACTCCGAGTCTTGAGTTGAAGAGTTGAGTTGTTTATGAGGTTTTTATCATATGATTTATTTACTGTGAGATCATGAAAAGTATATTTCAATCTAACTCACGCCAAGTGAGCCATCATTGTACATATGCATATTTTCATGAAATTGATTATGATATTTACATTGTTGCATGCACCCCCACATACTCAGTACATTCCAAAGTGTTGACCCACATATTTTTTATGAGCTACATTTTCTCGTAATGTAGTTTTAGATACTCAGCCACAGCCGCGTTAGTGATATTCAGGTGCCTTACTACGTTTTCTCAGTGGTGAGTCCTCATGGTTCGTGGATCGTGTCTATATTTTATGATATCATTTTGTTGTTATGGCTTTCAATACTATTAAGTCAATTTGGGGTTTGTCCTGAAGGATCCTTGATTTTTATGTATAGAGGCTTTGTTAGACTAGAGAGATAGTATGTACAGACATTCAATATATATTTTGGTTGTACAGTTTAGTACTCTCCAGTATCTCTCTTAAACCCGATGTGATATATCTCTTTATTATGCATGACTATTGTTGAATTGAGTTCCTTGAGGTAATGTCTGGCTCCGAGGGATAGCTTGGGGCTACGCGTATCCCTAAGCACCGTTAGATGTCTCAGGCTGGAAATCTTAGGGCATTACAAACCTTGATATCATAGCCTAAGGTTTAAGGAGTCCTAGGTCCTAGGGTGTCTGACAAGCCGAGTTACATAAAGTCTTGATCATCGGTATGTAGCGTGCCACATCTATGAGCAAGAGGCTACGGGATGTTTTAGGAAAAGTAATTTCTTTCTTTCTAAAGTTTATCGTCTCTACAACTGTCTCTTTATTTATTATTAACTCATGCTCTCTTATAACAAAAAATGCCTCCTCATCTAGCTCGTAGAAACAACGAGCAACCTCAACGCGTTGATCCCTTAAACGAGCATGTGTCTCATGCAGAATTTTGGGTAACCTTTTAGGTGCTAGCCTAGGCAGTTACCGCCAATGATCAAGCTAATGCCCAGGCTACTGTTTTGCCTCCGTAAAAGAATAATTCTACTACAGTTCGAGTTTATGACTTTATCTGGATAAATTTGCCAGAGTTCTATGGGTCGAAGGTAGGTGAAGACCCACAGATGTACTTGGATGAAGTAAGAAATATCACCCAGATTATGTACGTGACTGAGGAGGAGAGTGTTGAATTGGCTGCCTATCAAATAAAAGATATTGCATATGATTTTTTGGAGATATGGAGGAAGAGTAGAGGGGAGGATGCTGCTCCCATGAATTGGCAGTTATTCCAGGATATGTTCTTGGATAGATTCTTTCCTCTTAAGATGAGGAAAGCAAAGATAGAGGAATTCATGAATTTGAGACAAGGCTCCATGACTGTTAAGGAGCATTGTCTTAGATTCAATCAGTTATCCAATATGCTCCTAGTATGATGGCTGACTCCAGGACCATCATGAGCAAGTTCATGACCAGCGTGTCAAGTTACATTGTAAAAGAGTGTAGATCTACTATACTTAATAGGGAGATGGACCTTTCTCGGTTGATGATACATGTCCAACAGAGTAAAGCTGATAAGGTGAAAGAGAAGGGGAGAGTAAGAGGGAATAAAAGAGCTAGATCAGAGCAGCAGGGATTCTGTCAGTCTAAATTCCATGAAGAGAACTGCCCTCAATTCCAAAGACATCCGTTTATGCCCATTCCTTCCTCAGTTAGTGCTCCCATACCTAGAAACAGGAAGGAGCATGGGAACAGGCCTATCTCATCCAGGTCTTAGGAAAGTGTAAGTAACATACCTCGTCTTCCTTCATGTGCCAAGTATGGAAGAGATCATTTTGGCAAGTGTTTTGTTGATTAGAGGGGTTGCTTTGGTTGTGGCAAGTTAGGCGACCAACTTAGAGATTGTCCGTATGCTAGATAGAAAATTCGAGATGCTTTTTTCCAGAGTCAAGATACCAGTTCCCCCGCTCCCGTAGTCCACCCAGTTCCTCCTAAGGGCATCTCTTCTAGTACTGCTGGCGGTTCACACCAGAATCGCTTTTATGCTATACCACCACGCTAGGAGCAGGAGGACTCTCTAGATATTATCACTAGTATGCTCCGTGTCTTTAATTTAGATATGTATGTATTGATGGACCCCGGTTTGAGTTTCTCTTATGTGACACCTCTGGTTGTTGTAAATTTTGAGATGGACCCTGAATAAATTCCTGAACCTATTCTGGTTTCTATCCCGGTAGGAGAATTTGTTATTGCTGAGCGAGTGTATAAGAAGTGTTCTATCACTATCATTCATCGGGTCATATGTGTTGATTTGATTGAGCTAGATATGGTTGATTTTGACATCATTGTAGGTATAGATTGGCTTCACTCGTGCTATGCGTCTATAGATTATCATACCTGAGTGGTCAAGTTTTATTTTCCTGACGAGCCCATTTTTGAGTGGTCCGGGAGTTTTTTTTAACTCCGAAGAGCCATTTCATATCCTACCTTAAAGGTAGGAAGTTGATTTCCAAGGGTTGCATCTATTACCTAGTTCTAGTTAAAGACCTTAAGTCTGAGACTCCAACTATTCAGTTAGTTAGCATTGTTATTGAGTTTCCTGATGTTTTCCCAAAAGATCTCCCAAGGGTCCCACCTGATAGAGATATAGAATTTAGGATAGATCTCTGTCTTGGTACTCAGCCTATTTCCATTCCTCCATACCGTATGGCTCCTGTAGAACTTAAAGAGTTGAAAGAGCAACTCAAAGATCTCTTAGACAAAGGCTTTATCAGACCCAGTGTTTCCCCGTAGGGTGCACCTATTCTATTACGTAAAAAAGATGGTACATTGATTATATGCATTGACTATCATCAACTCAATAAGGTAACTATCAAGAACAAGTACCCTCTTCCTAGAATCGATGATTTATTTGATCAACTATAGGGTGCAAGTTATTTCTCAAAGATAGACCTTAGATCCGGCTATCATCAGCTTAAAGTGAAAGAGTGTGATATTCCAAAGACATCCTTCCAAAAATGTTATGGTCACTTTGAGTTTCTTGTCATGTCCTTTGTGTTAACCAATGATCCAGCAGCCTTCATGGACCTTATGAATCGAGTTTTCAAGCAATATCTTAATATGTTTTTCATTGTATTCATAGACGATATTCTTGTGCATTCCCAAAGAGAGGATAATCATGTCGACCATCTTAGAATTGTCTTGCAAACTCTTAGAGACCATTAATTATTTGCTAAATTTAGCAAGTATGAATTTTGGCTAAGGTCAGTTGCTTTTCTGGGTCACATTGTTTTCGTCGAAGGCATTAGAGTCGATCCCCAAAAGACAGAAGCTGTAAAGAATTGGCCTAGACCTACCTCCCCATCTGACATTAGGAGTTTCTTAGGTCTAGCTGGTTACTACCATTATTTTGTTGAGGGATTCTCTTCCATTGAGTCTCCTATGACCCGGTTGACCCAAAAAAAGTTAAGTTCTAGTGGACAGATGCTTTAGAGAAGAGTTTTCAGGAGTTGAAGACTTGACTCACTTCAGCCCCAGTGTTAGCTTTACTCGATGGTACTAATAGTTTTGTGGTGTATTATGATGCTTCTAGAGTTGGTTTGGGTTGTGTGTTAATGCAGAGGGATAAAGTTATAGCTTATGCCTCTAGATAGTTAAAGCCTCATTAGAAGAACTTCCCAACCTATGATCTTGAATTAGCAGCTATAGTTTTTTCTTTGAAAATTTGGAGACATTATTTGTATGGTGTTCATATTGATGTGTTTACTGATCATAAAAGCTTACACTATGTGTTTACTCAGAGGGAGTTGAATCTTAGTCAAAGAAGATGGTTAGAGTTGCTAAAAGACTATAATATGAGTGTGTTTTATCACTCGGGCAAGGCCAATGTTATGGCAGATGCTCTTAGCAGGTTGTCTATGGGTAGTGTAGCTCATGTAGAGAATGATAAGAAGGAATTGGTTTGTGATGTCCATTATTTGGCTAGGTTGGGTGTTAGATTGCTTGGTTCCGCTGAAGGGAGTATGTTAGTTCAAAGTAGTTCCGAGTTCTCTTTGGTCTCAGAAGTAAAGGAGAAGAAAGACAGGGATCATAGTTTGGTCAGACTAAAGGAGTCAGTTAAGGACCAAAAGGTAGAGGTTTTCTCCTAAGGGGGAGATGGTGTATTGAGATTGCAATGTAGATTGTGTGTTTCCGATGTTAATGATATAGGGCATAGAATTATGCCTAAAGCGAATGGCGCGCAATATTCTATTCATCCCGGTGCTACCAAGATGTACCACAATTTGTGGGAAATCTATTGGTAGAACGACATGAAGAAAGAAATAGCAGGATTTATAGCAAAGTGTTCTACTTGTCAACAGGTTAAGGTAGAGCAGCAAAGGCCCAGTGGTGTAATGCAAAAGTTTAGCATTCCTACTTGGAAGTGGGAAGAAGTGAATATGGATTTCATAATTAGTTTGCCTCCTTCTCATCGTCATCATGATTTGATTTGGGTTGTTGTAGATCGATTGACTAAATCAGCTCATTTCTTGCCAGTGCATTTGTCTTATACAACTGAGGATTATGCTAGATTGTATATCTGTGAGTTAGTCAGATTGCATGGAGTTCCTTTGTCTATCATCTCAGATAGGGGTACTCAGTTTACTTTACAATTTTGGAGAGCCTTTCAGAAGGGTCTTGGTACCAAAGTTCATTTGAGTTCCGCTTTTCATCCACAGACTGATGGTTAGGCTAAGAGGACTATTCAGACTTTACATGTTGAGGGCATGTGCGCTTGATTTCAAAGGTAGTTGGGATGAGCACTTTCCATTGATCGAATTTGCGTATAACAATAGTTTCTATGCTAGTATTCAGATGGCCCCGTTCAAAGCTTTGTATGAGAGAAGATATAGATCACCTATAGGTTGGTTTGAAGTAGGAGAAATAGCTATGATTGGTCCTGATGCTGTGTTCGAGGCTATGTAAAAATTTAAGTTGATTCGAGAAAGATTGAAGACCATTCAAAGTCGTCAGAAGTCGTATGCGGATGTGAGAAGAAAAGATCTTGAGTTTAATGTTAATAATTTGGTGTACTTAAAGGTTTCACCCATGAAAAGGGTGAAGAGATTTGGGAAAAAGGGAAAGCCTAATCCCCGTTATATTAGTCCATACAGAATTCTGAGTCGTGTTGGGAAAGTAGCATATGAGGTGGATTTACCTGCGGAGTTGTCTAGGATTCATCCGGTATTCCATGTTTCTATGCTTAAGAAGTGTATTGGTTATTCTGTCGTGGTTGATTCTTTCGAAAGCTTAGATATTAAGGATAGCCTTTCATTCGAGGAGATTTCAGTTGAGATTTTGGACTTTTAGATCCGTAGGCTAAGGAACAAAGAAGTTCCTTTGGTTAAAGTGCTTTGGCGAAATCAATCTGTTGAGGGTGATACTTGGGAAGCCGAAGCTGATATGCGATCCAAGTACCTCACCTCTTTTCTATGAGTTCGGAGCGAGCAGAAGGTACTATTCTTTCTTAATTCCGCCCACTTCTTATTAAAGATTCAGCTCTGTGTCTACTTCCATCCCAAATTCATGCATTTTGTATAGTATCCAAAGGTATAGAGTGAAGTAAGTCCTTTGAGTGAGTCGTTCTAGCTATACGTCCTCATTTTTTTTCCTTGTTCTTGGCCTATCTGGCAATATTCGGGGACGAATATTTCCAAGAGGGAGATATTATAATACCCTGAGAACTCTAACCAATAGTGCCACCATGACTCAAGCTCATGAGAAATAAATTATAGTGCTTTGGTTGGTTTTTGATCAAGGGTGATGTGTATTAAGGCCTCAAAGATGTCCTAGCGATTAGGTGAATCAAAACATTCCTTACCGATTGAATTCTTGAGAAGGATTTTGGCATAGTCAACTTTAAACGAGCATATCTCTTGTTACACTATGAAATTTTGAGCACATGATCCACCAACAGATAGATAATTGAATTAGCTTTCGAACGGTACCAATTTCACCCAAATCCGGTATCGGAGCGAAACGTTATGCCTATTTTACTCCAGTGTGTCAGCCTGAAAATTGTGTGACGACATTTTGTGACGACTTGTAAAAAGTCTGACGGCTTGTCACAAAATGTCGTCACCTTAAGCAAAAAGTCACAAATTCTAAGATTTTGTGACGACATTTTGTGATGACCTGTCACAAGTCTGATGGCTTGTCAAAACTGCGAAAATAAGACAAGTTTCTAGCATGGGTTTCTCGAAAGATTCGGACTTTGATGAATCCTCGAGCGATGCTCTTGCGTGCCAAGTATTGTATTTACTTCAAAAGATTTGAACAACTTCTTTACTGGATAGTATATGGCAATGTTTAGAGGTGTTTTTCAAATGATTTGGTATCGTATTGTTCTTATCCGATTGTCGGAGTCCGTCAAGTATAGCCATTTTGGATATTTTATCAAACTAGAACGACATTTTATTTGGGGATGCAACTTACATTTATTGTGTAAGAGTGCTTCGATTTTGAATAACCAGTGGGTTTTCAGTCGTGTCAGTAATACTTCTTACTTTTGAGATTAAAAAAATAAAACTAAATGCTTGTTCTTTGTTCTTGCGGTTACTAACAGATAGTTAAATTTTCAATGTGTTATATTTTGTATGGGCCATAATGCATTAATCGCATTCCAAAATGATAGAATACAATTCCTTTCAAGGTTTGCACAGTTATAGAGCTAGCGGAATGAATCAGGGCACTTACCGTGGTTAACATGATACCGTAGCCTATATATTAGCGTCAAGAAGCTAAATTGGTGGTAAAGCTTAGATCTATTAGACTATGGTTAATATATCTTCTTACTTCATTAGTTGAGCTTTCGTTCAGAGTGATTTCCTGGAAAGATTTAATTTTGGCAACTTTCATTTTAATGGTATTTATTTTATTGAATGATTTCTATGAAATCTTGTTTTGGTTTGAGTTTATTTATACCATTATCATCTTTAAACGGCGTGATTTCTTCGGAAAATTTAGTCTTGGTAACTTTCGTTTTCAATGAAATTTATTCTTGCTAATTGATTTTTACAAAATTTTTGCATTGGTAACAAAAGGGAGCAGTCTTTCACGTCTGTAGTTTTCTATTCATAGTGTTGTGTGGTGTCTATGATTTTGGCTAGATAACTCTTTTATCTTGTGGTATAGTAGTATCTTGTTGCAGGTAGTGTTAGTTTATTTTGTACTTATCCTTTATGCTTATTTTACACCTTATTACCTGAGAATTGTTAGTTTATTACTATATTTCCATTCAAAATAGCTGAATGTTAGGCTTTGAAACACGTGATCTAGAGATATTGATCTCTGTGAAAGTTAACTTATAGTAAAAAGCCGTAACATGGAACCAAGGTAAGGGTGTCAAATGGGCCGGGTCGACTCGGCCCGACTAGTTAACCCGGTCTGGTTTGACCTGGCCTGGTAAGCCCTAGGGCTTTAGGGTTCCGGGTCCCGGACCGGTTTTTTTGTAAAAATGGGCCCGGTTAACCCAGCCCGGACCAAGCCCGGTCCAAGCCCGCTGGTTAACCGGCCCGGCCCGAAAAAAAAGAAGAAATTTTTTATTTTTGGGCCAAACTAGCCGTTGGCCCAACGGCTATATAGCCGTTTTTGGGTCCAAACGGCTAGTTTGGGCCCATTTAATAATAAAAAAAAAACCTTAAAAAATATTTTTTAATCCCCAAAAAAATTCTATAAATACCCTACAACTTCAAATCATTTTTCACACAATTTTTCACTCTCTCAAATCTCATTCTCTCTTAAATCTCAATTCTCAATTCTCAAATATTCAATATATTTAATTTCTTAAAGTGTTCACTTTAATTTTTTAATTTTTCGTTTACAAAGTACGAGCGGAAGTTTCTAAAGTCGCAATCTTTGGATACTTTCAAAATTTGGTATTGTCGTTCCATCTCTTACGTTTAATTTTTATTTATTGTATTAATTGTTTAATATTTAATTTTATTATATTTGTGTATTTTGAATATTTTTAGTTTAATTTAATTTATATTATGGATAAATTAAAAAACCTCGCTGCTAAAGGTGTTAAAAAATTTTGTCCCGGAAGCGGTAGTGGTAGTAAAAAGCGAATTACTAGCGGTAGAGGTAGTTCAAGTAATAGATATACCCGTGTGCCTTCGCCTCCGGTACCGCTTGGTACACCTTTTGAGGAAGAAATAGGTGTAGGTGCTCACGATATGGATTATGTAGAAGCTCAGGAAAATTACGGTATAGAAGAAGAAAATAAAGTAGATGCAGTTAATTTAGACGAAGATGATGAAAATATTGCTGAAACACCCGCAGTAGGAGATGCTAACGTTAGATCTGAATCAGTTAATCTCCCTTCCCGTCCTCCCAGTGCACCAAAACCTCATAAAAGAACTAGTATTGCCTGGCAATTTTTTGAACGTATATCAGATATTGAGGTGCAGTGCAATATTTGTCAACAAATATATAAGCATAGAAGTGGAGGTAGGCAAGGGGGTACGGGTACGTTAATGAGACATATAGCTAAAGATCACAAAAGAGAGTTAAATATTGCAAAAGGTGGTGGGGATGTTGGTGGGTCAACGCAAACTAGAATGGACCCAACAACCGGTCAAGTAGCGAAAAAGTATAATAAATTGAGGGACAGGGAAGAAATAGCTAAAATGGTAGCTGTGGGTTGTTTGCCTTTTAGTTTTCCTTCTTCTGATGCTTTTATTCGTTATATACAAGCAATTTATAATCCTATGTTTAATGGTATTCCTAGAACTACTTGTCGGTCTGATATTTTTAGACTCCATTCACAATATTATTTTTATTTATCAACATTGTTAAAAAATATTCAATGTAGATTATCCCTAACTTCTGATCTTGGTCGTGCTGTAAATAAAAATGATTATTTAACCGTTACTTGTCATTGGATGGATAGTAATTTCGTGATGCAAAAACGTATTCTTGCTTTTTTATATGATGAAGATCATAAACATACTGGACAATTTATTGCTGATTCTATTGTTAAAATTGCCGGATATTATGGTATTGAAAATAAAATTTTATGTATTGCTTTTGATAATGCTTCTAACAACAAGACTGCTATAACAAAAATAAAATCTACGCTATCTCCGCCCTTGCCTGAAATTTTTCATATTAAGTGTGCATGTCATATATATAATTTAATTGTAAAAGATGGTCTTGACTTTTTTGAGCTTTATATTGAAAAAATTCGTCTTGCCGTTGGTTTTATTCAAGGAAATAATCGTAGATCGAGAATTAAAGAATTTAAAGTTAAATGTCAAGAAAATGGACTTACACCGATTTTGATGCCTGAGGAAATTGATACTAGATGAAATTCTACGTATGAATTTTTAAAAACTTGTTATAAATATAGAATTCCTATTACACTAGCTTTTAACCAACATTGCGGTTCATTTGCTGATTCTGCTGATTGCATGCTACATAATTCTGATTGGGTTGTAATTAATGATCTTGTTAAGTTTTTAGAAAAATTTTATGTAGCTACGATTGAATTTTCCGGTGCTTACTATCCTACTGTTTGTAATATTTTGGCATATATAGCCGATATTTCTGGTTTGCTCCAACAATATAAAAATAAAGAAGGTTATAAAGAAGTTGTTGGCGCCATGTTTACGAAATTTAAAAAATATTTTTTCCCGATTCCCCCTATTTACTTGGTTGGTGCTATGCTAAATCCGTGCATGAAATATAATCATATGTGTCACTTTAGTACTCTTATTTATACTAACTTAGAAATAAATACTAACCATGATTCTGAACAAGTACAGCCTGATTTGTGGACGGCTACGGCTGATGCAAAGGATTATATAGAAAAATTATATAATCACTATGCTGATTTATTTGATTCAGCCGTACCTACAAATATCACTCCAACTGTCGCTCCTCATTCTCCCGAGGAGCCATCATCTTCTAAAAGGCCGGCACATAGTGGTTTTTCTGATTCGTTTTATGATTTAAATTGTTGGAACAGTGTTGATGAGAGATCTTACACATCAACTTATCGGGAAGAGCTGAAATATTATCTTCGGACGGCACCAGAGGATCGCAGACGACGGATCAACACGCTGGATTGGTGGAGGAATAATGAATCACAATATCCTGTACTTTCAAGATTAGCTAGAGATATCTTGAATGTTCCAATGTCAACCGTTGCATCAGAGAGCGCCTTCAGTCAGGGACGACAACAGCTTGGAGACAACCGACACTCATTGGGAAGCAACACAATGAATGTTTTAGTTTGCCTCAGAGATTGGATTAGAGCGGAAAGAAGAAACCAAGGAATGGAACTGGAGCCGAGCGAAGAGCTGAAACTTGAAGAAATTATGACTTCATGGGAGAACTCAGCAGAATCAAGTTCAATGCATGGTTTTGCCCCCGTTGACTTCAACTATCCTATGCAAGTTCCCATTAATATTAACATGAATAAGTTGGAAAAAATGATGCATAATTTATAGATTTTTCATTCATGTAAATTATAAATTTTGGATCATTTTGCAATCAATAAAATTCCCCAAATTCATTCACTCCTTAGTCGTTGTTTTTCATTTTTTTTTATTTAACGATTTAAAATTTTAAATTGAATTTCTAGTTTTCTACTTTAAATTAAAAACTTACTTCTAATATATTATTAATTTACTACCAAATATTATTAATTTATTATATTAAGTAGCATATGTTTTGTATATTTGTGCATATATCATCTATAGAAGTGTATATTTAACGTATACATGTGTATATGTTTTATAAATTAGTATATAAGTATATCTATACATATTGTAATGTATATATAATGTAGTATATTTTATAAGTAGTAGTATATATTCATTGAATGGTGTGTATACCTGATAACGCTCAATCTACAGCTCTCGTAGGAGTGTAAAGGGGTCGTTTGTCAAATATAGAACCCAACAGGGATGGGTATCGATCCCTCAGGGAATAGCTTGGTCAACAAGTAAGCAACGATTACTCAACTTTTAGTGCAAGTCTCGTAAAAAAGGGGGGATTGTAATGTGTAACCAAAATATTAAAGTAAAAACTGAAAATAGCAAAGTAAAGAGAAAGAATGTTTAGTAGGTTGTAAAACAATGAGAATTGAGAAGTTGGGGTTATGTCCACCTTCTGAGTTTACGTCTCTATTAGCTATGAGTTATGTGGAATTTAGACATGCATGTGCTTATAGAGAATTGTATTTGATGGTAAATCCAGGCGTCTTTCGACCTATTCGAGGATTATTTCACTTTAACTCTTTCGAGCTTAAAGCGTATCTAACGGTACAAATTCTCCAAGAGGTTAATCCAGTTACGGCACTAACTTTTCAATAGGGGATGGGACCCTACTACCTTGACATTATCTCTTTTCCAGACATATAACTTTTCTTTCGAACAAGTTAATGCTATACTGGTGTATTATTGCGTTTGCAACCACAAAGAAATTAGATTAAGATGAAGAAAATAATGATATAAGCAGCATACGTGTCACAAACTCACAAACTCATAGCAATAGATAGTATCTCATACGGCTTCCATAACCCCAATAGAGAGGTTTAGTTACCCATGAGTGCGAAGGAAATCACAATAGACATTGTTATTATACCACAATGAAGATTTCGTGTAGTAGTAGTGTGGTAGGCGTTAGGCGTGAATTCCTGGCAAAGTAACGTTTCTCTTGTTACGGAAATTAAGAATTGAATAGATGAATAGAAGAAGAATAAAAAGTAGAATTAATGGAAAGATTAGAAGAGTTGTAAGGTAAGATGAGAGTTAAAACTAGAGTGTATAAAATCTCTAACAAAATAGGGTATTTATAATACCCATATCCTATTCCTACTAAGCTAATGAAATACTTAACCAAATCCTACTAAGCTAATGAAATACTTAACCCAATTGTACTAGGTTAATGTATCATTATCCTAATCCTAATAAATTACTGCTAGTCCCCAAAGTCTTCAGAAATGCTGTTTTAGCCCGGGACAGATTTTCCATTCATCACTTTTGGTCCTTAGGCGTCCAAGCTTCCTTTTCTCCCTTCGTGAAGCTTTATTTGGCATCAAGTTATCCATAAAATGCTGAATTATGCATCATTTATACCTGAAACTTTGCTAATCATGTTCGTTAGCTCACTTACAGGAAAAAGGACTAAAAGTGAATGAAATATATAATTTGTTCTCAAAACTTGGCTAAAATATGGGCAAAATCTAATGCTATAGGCGTGTAAATTCGCTTATCATCAACACCCCACACTTAACGCTTTGTTCGTCCTCGAACAAACTATCATGTCCTTCTAAACATTAACTTAGGGTTTCACAGTAACAACACAAAATATTCGTCAAGACAAGAATTGCAATCATTAACGAAGAGTAGTTTTCTGCTCATTAGTAGAAACAATTCAACCTCCAACAGAGACTCGTGATGGTGGTTAATTCACATTCAACGGTTAAGGTACAAAGAATCATACACGACTACCCAAAACTCATCAACCATGTGTGTCTCACAATATATTACCCATAATTACTCACAAGTATAGCATCTTTTTCAAACATGGGTATAAAAGTATCCTTGCTCTCGCTCTCACAAAGAATTCATATGCAGCAACTGATGACCATAGGCTTGCCCTTAGTGTAATGCTCCACTAAATGTCAGAATGCTAAGCTTAGGATCAAATAGGTCTTTTGATGGTTGTAATGTAGGCTAAGGGACGGGTAGGACTATTTTGGCCAGAAATAGTGACTATGTTCCTAAGCGCTTTAATACATCACATTGTATCATTAACACTTTTCTTTCAAACAACCTTTCTACATTCTTTTATTCTCCTCTTTTGTTTTTCAATTTTAAGCAACTCTTCAACTTTCCTTTCCTTTTTCTTTTCATAACATACCTCTTATGATAGCAATTCTTTTTCATAACAAATTCAAGCACCAATACATTCTAAAGCATCATACTCACCCAATTTTCTCTTATTTTGTCACATGACTTTATACTTTAAAGCACTTAGGAATTTGGATCAAATTATGGTCTTGAAAAAAATGGATTAGGCTTACATATGAGGTTGTCAAATAAAATAGGCTAAAGGCTCAAAAGGGTTAACTAGGACAATGTCTATGGGTAGGTAAAAAGAAGGTAAACAAGCATAGGTTGCCAAAAAATGCCTAAATCATCTCCTAGACTTACACTCTTTATTTTCGCTTTACATACATACCAGGCAAGTTCTAGCATCAGCCACAAACATAGAATATACAATATCCTCACACACACAAGGCACATGGTCGACTTTATTGGGAGTAGTATAGACTCTTGACCCAACAACTGAAGGAATTATACCACACAATATCACGTAGTGAGTCACAATTAGAGACTAAATGTCTCAATAGTCATGATTTTAGCACAAACTCTTGTTATAATCTCATGCTGCCTATTAGAATAATTTCATGCGAAGCTAAGTAAAAAATTTAACTACAAAAAATGAAAAACGAAAAAACCTCAAACAAACAAACATAAATAAATGCAAATACGGATAAAGGAGTATAGCATGCAAATACCCACACACTTAGACGGGATACTGCCCTCAGTGGAAAATAAATACGAAGAACCTGGTCAGTCGGACTCCTCCTCTATGTCGAGGGTCATACCCCCTTCATCAGAATCATCATACGAGTCATCGTCATCAGAATTCTCCTCCATGTCGGAGTCTGGCATTCGTCGCTCATCATCGGTCGGCACATCGTCATCAAGAGGTTCCTCAAAGTATGTACCTACTCCATACATCTCCCTTGCATGCACATTCATTGGATAGTCATGATCCAGCTGTTGGAGCTCTGCAGCAGTTAGAACACGTCCACCACTCATCATTGTGAACCGAGTCATGCCATACAGATGGCAAAAGAAACTCTCATCCCGAGCATGTCTCTCTGCCGTAGTAAGGTTGACGCCATGTGTGGTTTCAGCATCTTTGACCTTTGTGAGGTCAACCTTCTTTGGATTGTGTGGGAGTCTATGATCATTCGGTTCCTCTTCGATGGCTTCCTTCCTTAAGATTACAGTCAACAAGTTGCCAAAACTGAAATAGGACCGCTTGTGTAGCCTGGCTTTCCGCATGGTGGATCGAATAATTGCCCCAAAGTTGATAGGGATATTCGTCATCAGTGCGTATACCAAGAACACTCTATCTCTTGTTATCTTGGTGTACTGGGTCCCTGGTATGAGGCAAGAGTTGACAATACGCAACCATATCCTTGCTTCCCTATTCAAAGGAGCATATGGGAAGGTGTTGTGTTGTCCGGTGTCTTTTTGTCTGCTCCACCTTGCCATGGATCTACTTCCACAAAGTGTGTGTCGAATTGCTCTATATGAAGGTCTACTGTACAGCTCCTTGAATGGTGATGGATCGACTGAAGGCAAGCCAAGAAAGGAGGTGAAGAAATCCTCATTGAGTTGTAAAACTTGGCCCCGAATCTTGACCTCGCTGCCTGTGGTTTTCGGCGACCAGTTGGCATAAAATTCTCTTGTCAAATCGAGATTACATGCTCCCATGTCTCGGAAGATGAAATCAAGATGTAATGCCATGATCTTGGCCAACATGTGCGGCTCCTTCTTCGCTAGGCTTTCCTTGTTTATCAAGTCCACATGAACATATGTTCCATCCTTGTTGTTCCTATACCATTCCTTCGCTTCCTCCTCAAGAACCCATTTTATTCCAAACATGAGGCATGGTAATTGCATTGAGGATGATTTTCCTTGCTCTTTGCGGCCTCTTTTCTTGCCTTTTTGGGAAGTGGTAGCCTTATCTTTACCTTGTCTTGCTTTGGGTGCCATTGTACCTGAGACTTAGAATAATGTTCATGTTAGCATCATCTCAATGGATACAATCTATACACAAGCAATAGGGGTACCACCCCACACTTAGATTGTTGATACAAATTAGTGAAGTAAAAGTGGTCGATTACTTAGACTTCATCGACATACGTTTTAGGTGCTAAATTCCAACAATCAAATCAGAGATGTCAGCCTTCTTGTAATCTTTGCAATACTATCATGATGGATATAGCAAGACTACTACATAGGGATTACATGAAGGTATAGCATCTAACAATAATCACAACCTCCTATGTTGGCAGGCCACTATAAGTCCCATTCCGATGAACAAGTCATTCCAACATGTAAGTATTCAAGTGACAAGATTATGCAATGTTAATGACTATGGCAATTCCGTAAGTAGTATAACAATGCATCAAAATCAAATTCAAGTTGGAAACAAGTTAAGATTATCCCAACGTATATGTTCACTCACTTGGTTGTGTATCAACAATTCAAACACATTCTGATCACCAACATTTCTTCAAGATTTAGCAATTCATAATAGACATGATAATGTAGTACTTTCGAAAAATAAATGAAGAACAAGGAAGCACTTACTTGATTAATGCCTTTGGTTGATGTTCTTGTGAAGAATTAGAGCAAAAGGAAAATTTTTTAGATGATTTGGAGAGTATGTGCAGCGCCTAGTTAGGTTCTTCAATGTGTTTGTGTTTCAAGACTAAGTCTTCTATTTATAGAAAAAGGTTGGGTCGGGTTTTGACCTATTTAAAATAGATTTTGGAGATAAAAAGTGACCATAGGCGGCGCCTTTAGCTTTACCTATGCTTGGCATAGGCGGCGCCTTTTGCTTTGCCTTTAGTGAGCATAGGTGGCGCCTATTTCAAGGCCTTTAGTGACCATAGGTGGTGCCTATCACTTTGCATTTGAGATTCAGAGACAAAAGGCTTTAGCATAGGCGGCCTCTATGCTATGGCATACTTGAGCATGGGCGGCGCTTATGCTATGGCACACTAGATTCCGAGACCTTAGGCCATAGTATAGGCCTTGCCTTGTTCGTGGCCTAGTTTTACCTAGGCCTAGCCTTGTTTGATGCCTATATTTTCATGAGCAATGCTCAATCCATAGCCTTTTGCATCTTCATTCCTAACTTACCACCTTTACCATGCAATCTGTCCAAATCGAATTTTGAAACCGATCTCCTCGTTGTATACCTCTTGCACCTACATTTGCTCAAAACCAATGAAAACGATTAGTACGATGGGTTGCCTCCCACCAAGCGCCTTAGTTTTGGTCGTGGCACGACTCTTCTTTTTGGATTTTTATAAATCAAAAGCAAAACACATAATATAACAAAAAAACGATAATCGATGGGTTGCCTCCCATCTAGCGCCATATTTATTGTCACGGCACGACATAGTTACCTCGAGTACTTAGACTTCGTCGAGATAAGTGATGGCCATATAATTTATTGAATCAAGAGGACCGATATAGGGTTTAACTCGTTGTCCATTCACTTTGAAGATAACACCATTGGTGTCTTCCAACTCAACTACTCCAGACGAGTAGATTTGGATAACTTTGTATGGACCAGCCCACTTGGACTTTAACTTACCTGGGAATATCTTCAATCTGGAGTTGAAGAGAAGCACCATATCATCCTTTTGAAAGTTTCGTCAAACAATCCGCTGATCATGATACTTCTTCATCCGCTCCTTGTATAGGTCCGATCTCTCATAAGCATGTAGACGGAATTCATCCATCTCGTTCAGTTGCTCCAATCTCAGATTCATTGCATCATCCCAATTCAGATTCAATCGCTTTAATGCCCACAATGCCTTATACTCAAGCTAAATGGGTAAGTGACAAGACTTCCCATAAACTAGTTGATAAGGTGACATGCCAATTGGTGTTTTGAATGCAGTCCTATAGGCCCATAGTGCATCGTCCAGCTTCCGAGACCAATCTGTCCTGTTAGCATTTATCGTTTTAGCAAGGATTTGCTTGATCTCGCGGTTGGAAACCTCTACTTGGCCGCTAGTTTGTGGGTGATAAGGCGTGGCTACCTTATGTTGCTTGACACCATATTTTGCCAACACAGATTTGAATAGCTTGTTGCAAAAGTGAGATCCTCCATCGCTTATAATAGTACGTGGTACTCCAAAGCGAGAGAAGATATTTCTCTTTAAGAATGCTACAACACTCTTTCCCTCATTATCGGCCAACGCTACAGCTTCAACCCATTTTGAGACATAATCTACAGCAACTAGGATGTACTTCATTCCAAACGAATTTACGAATGGACCCATGAAATCAATACCCCATACGTCAAAGAGCTCTACTTCAAGGATTTTTGACATTGGCATCTCATGGTGTTTCGAAATAGCACCTTGTCTTTGGCATTGGTCGCATCTTCTAACAAAGTCGTAGGCATCTCTGAATATCGAAGGCCAATAATATCCACTTTGCAATACCTTTCTTGCTGTCCGATTACCTGCGTGATGTCCACCAACTTGGGAAGTGTGGCATGCTTCCAATATATTAGGCACCTCTACATGGGATATACATCGTCGAATAACACCATCCGCACATCGTCGAAACAAATATGGCTCATCCCAAAAGTAGTGTTGTACATCATGCATAAACTTCCTCTTTTGATGGTAAGATAAGTTTGCAGGTATCACATTACTTACCATAAAATTTGCAAAGTCGGCATACCATGGTAATCCTTCCATTGTTGCTGCTAAGATCTCCTCATCAGGGAATGCATCATCAATCTCGATTTCAGGCTGTGCCACATGCTCGTTCTCGAGTCTAGACAGATGGTCAGCCACTTGGTTCTCACAACCTCTTCTATCTTTAACCTCGAAATCAAATTCTTGCAGCAGCAAAACCCATCGAATTAGTCTTGGTTTTGAATCCTTCTTTGTCATTAGATACCTGAGAGCTGCATGGTCTGTATGACCTATCACTTTGGTACCCAACAAATAAGCTCGAAACTTCTCAAATGCATACACAACCGCTAGGAGCTCTTGTTCTGTGACAGTGTAGTTCTTTTGGGCTTCGTTCAGGACCTTACTCGCATAGTAGATAGGATGAAATAGCTTCTCCTTTCTTTGTCCAAGTACAACACCAACGGCTACCCCACTAGCATCACACATGACTTCAAACGGGAGAGACCAATCTGGTGCTACCATGATAGGGGCTTCAATTAGTTTTTCTTTGAGGCATTCGAATGCCTTCACACAATCTTTATTGAAGTCAAACTTTGCATCTTTCTCCAAGAGTTTGCACAATGGACGAGCAATTTTGGAGAAGTCTTTGATAAACCGTCGATAGAAACCTACGTGACCGAGGAAACTACGAACACCTTTCACAGAGATTGGGGGTGGCAGCTTCTCAATAACTTCAATTTTTGCTCGATCCACCTCAATTCCTCTTTCGGAGATTTTATGCCCAAGAACGATACCTTCTTTTACCATAAAGTGGCACTTCTCCCAATTCAGCACTAGGTTGAATTCTACATATCTTTCCAATGCCATGCTTAGGTTTGCCAAGCACGCTTCAAAAGACTCACCAACAACTGAAAAATCGTCCATAAATACCTCTAAAGTGTCTTCAACCATATCAGAAAAAATGGACATCATACATCGCTGAAAGGTGGCTGGTGCGTTACATAGCCCGAATGGCATACGTTTGAAAGCAAACGTACCATATGGGCATGTGAACGTTGTCTTGTCTTGGCCTTCGGGAGCAATACAAATCTGATTATAGCCGGAATAACCATCTAAGAAATAAAACCATCCTTTTCCCGCTAATCGATCTAGCATTTGGTCCATAAATGGCATTGAAAAGTGATCTTTGAGTGTCCATGAATTTAGCTTTCGGTAGTCCATGCATACCCTCCATCCGGTGATGGGTCTAAGTGGAATAAGCACATTCTTTTCATTCACGACCACCGTCATGCCTCCTTTCTTGGGAACACATTGTACCGGGCTTACTCATGTACTATCAGAGATTGGATACACAACTCCTGCGTCTAACCACTTAATTATTTCTTTCTTCACCACTTCTTGCATAGGTGGGTTTAGACGCCTTTTATGCTCAATGGTGGGTGTGCAATTCTCTTCAAGCTTAATCTTGTGTGTACAAATCCCAGGTGGAATACCAATAATATCCGCAATGGTCCATCAAATGGCTCTTATATACTTCTGTAGAATAGCAATGAGAGCTGCAACTTGTTTCTCACCCAAATCTGCCGCCACAATGACTGAAAGTGTATTTTCGTTTCCTAAGAATGCGTACTTTAAATGACTTGGAAGCTCCTTCAATTCTAACGTGGGTGGCTCTTCAATAGATGGCTTAATTGGTGGTGTGGGTCAATTTTTGAGATCAAGGTCCAGCTTCTTGGAAGCATGGCGATATGTCCCTAATCCTGATAGAGCACAAATAGCTTCTTCAAAATTTTCAGCATCCTTACTCTCACCATTCATAAGCAAAGTCGCCAATGGGTCATCAATCAGCTGCTTCTCTTTAAGTAATTCTTTCTCATCATCAAAGTAAACATCAGCCACCGAGAATACATTCAGCTCTTTGGGTTGCTTCATTGATTTGCAAACATCAAAGCGAACTACTTCGTCATTTATTCAGAATGAAAGCTCATTAGCTCTCAAATCAATAAGCACACTTCCCGTAGCAAGGAAAGGGCGCCCCAAGATTATGGGAACTTCTGAATCTGCCTCACAATCCAAAATAACAAAGTCTGCCGGAAAGATGAATGAGGAAACCTTTACCAATACATCACATAGAATACCAACAGGTTGTTTTATCGACCTATCCGCCATTACGAGCCACATATTGGTTGGAGTAGGATCACCCAACCCCAGCTTTTTATAGATAGATAGTGGCAGCAAATTGATTCTGGCTCCTAAATCATATAATGCCTTGGAAAAATTTAGAGATCCAACGGTGCAAGGAATAGTGAAAGCACCGGGGTCAGCCTTCTTCTGAGCTATTGATCGGGTCGCGATTGCGCTGCAGTGATGAACATCATCTTTCAACTCATAACTTGCTGCCCGCTTCTTTGTCGAAAGATCCTTCATAAATTTTGCATACCCAGGCATTTGTTCAAGTGCCTCCACCAATGAACATTAATGGTCAGCTGCTTTAACATAGTCATGAATTTGCTGAACTTTGTGTCATCCGCCACCTTCTTCAATCTTTGAGGGAAAGGTGGTGGTGGGTATGGAATTGTTCTCTCCACGGCTTTCTTCTCCTCTTGCTTCCGTTTTTCAGCTTTTTTCAGGTTGCAAATCATTGGGGTTGACGTCATGGACGTCGTGGCCTTGTTCTGCGGATGCTTCTCTTTTCGCTTTATCATAAATATCCGTTGTTTCATCAACCACTTGCTTACTTTTTGCTGAATTTTCCAGCACCATACCACTTCGGGTAGTAATGGCCATGCATGACCCATCATTCCTTGGGTTTTGCACAGTATCGCTAGGTAAAGTGACAACCTTTCTTTGATTGAGTGCTGCTGAAAGTTGGCTCAATTGCTGCTCTATTTGCTTGATGGAAGTGGAATGAGAATCAACTATTTGTTTCATAGAGGACAAATCATTAACTACCTCCGTTACTCCTGCGCTTGTTGCTTCCACTCCTTTCAATATTTTAGCCAGCATGTCTTCCATACTTCCAGAATTAGATGTGGTGGCGTCACGTCTTCCAGGGGGAACGTACAAACCACTCTTTTCGTTCTTGTTCTTCCAACTTCCTTGGTCTTTGTTTCCAGATTTATCATAGTAGTTCCGACCTTGGTTTCCTTGGGTATTCCCTCGGAAACCCCCCTGATTGTTCAAGTAGTTGGCCTCTTCTTCCGAATCAGATTCGTCTCTTCCTTTTGATGCAATAGCTTTGACTTTTTCGGTCTTCCCTGATAATAAATGCTTTGTAAGAAGATCCACTTGTGTTTTCATGTGCGTCATATCTTGATCACGTTCTTCTTCTCTTCTTCTTTGGTCTACAGTCATGCCAATAGATAAAGTGAGGCTTGCTACCTCAGAATCCCTGGTATGCCAAGCTCTACTTTGCTTCGTCATACGATTTAGCATATTGCTTGCTTGACCAAAGGTGAGGTCCATAAACGATCCTCCAGTCGCATTATCCACCACTGGTTTAGTTATTGAATTCAAGGCTCTGTATAATATCTCCATTAGGTGAACATTAGTCATATGATGGTTTGGGCATCTCGTTAGCTTTGTCTTGAACCTCTCCCACGTTTCATGAAGGGCTTTAGTTGGAAGCTGACGGAAGTTGCTGATTTTATCTCTCAATTGTGCTCTTTTGGATGGCGGAAAGAATCTTTCTAGGAAAGCGTCTCTCAATTGCCTCCAATTTGTAATAGAATCAGGAGTCAGCCTATTCAACCATAGAGTTGCCTCCCCAGACAGAGACAATGGAAATAGACGTAATCGAATTGCATTCTGACCAACACCAGGATTGTCAAATGACTTGCATGTAGAAATAAAGTTGATGAGATGCATATTCGGATCATCGCCTGTTAGTCCACCAAATAATCCCTTGAGTTGCAATAACTGAATCATGGTGCTTGTGATGTTGAACTTGGCTCTGGGCGCTAATAGTGGAGGAATAATGGCTCCTGTGGCTCCAGCTCCATCAAGATCATCGTCATCATCGTCAAAAGCTGGTTGCATGGGTTGGCGATCATACCTAAACCGAGCTTGACGACCTCTTCTGTTGGCAGGTGTTGCGATTTCAGCATCATGCCTTGGGTTTAGTAACTCGTCATCACCTAAATCCTCATCGTCAGGATTTGTTGCTCGCCCAGGGTTATCAATGTTTTGTTGGTGTACTTGGGCGGCGGCAAGAGCAGCTAATCTCGCCTGCTCCTGTTGAGCAGCCATTCTTTCGATTTCCGTTTGTGCCTCCATTCTGCCAATTCGTTGTGGTTCAGGCTTGATAGGTAATAACGGTTGACCAGAACTTCGAGTATGGGGCATGCACTTAATAAAAACCTGCAGTAAACAAAAACAAAAAGTAAAAGTAAAAGTACAAGAATCTTTGACCAAGGTGTCTAGTAATTATCACAAACTTAATTGACACTCGTATTCCCCGGCAACAGCGCCAATTTTTGATAACGCTCAATCTACAGCTCTCGTAGGAGTGTAAAGCGGTCGTTTGTCAAATATAGAACCCAACAGGGTTGGGTATCGATCCCTCAGGGAATAGCTTGGTCAACAAGTAAGCAACGATTACTCGACTTTTAGTGCAAGTCTCGTAAAAAGGGGGGATTGTAATGTGTAACCAAAATATTAAAGTAAAAACTGAAAATAGCAAAGTAAAGAGAAAGAATGTTTAGTAGGTTGTAAAACAATGAGAATTGAGAAGTTGGGGTTATGTCCACCTTCTGAGTTTACGTCTCTATTAGCTATGAGTTATGCGGAATTTAGACATGCATGTGCTTATAGAGAATTGTATTCGATGGTAAATCCAGGTGTCTTTCGACTTATTCGAGGATTATTTCACTTTAACTCTTTCGAGCTTAAAGCGTATCTAACGGTACAAATTCTCCAAGAGGTTAATCCAATTACGGCACTAACTTTTTAATAGGGGATGGGACCCTACTACCTTGACATTATCTCTTTTCCAGACATAAAACTTTTCTTTCGAACAAGTTAATTGCTATACTGGCGTATTCTTGCGTTTGCAACCACAAAGAATTTAGATTAAGATGAAGAAAATAATGATATAAGCAGCATACGTGTCACAAACTCACAAACTCATAGCAATAGATAGTATCTCATACGGCTTCCATAACCCCAACAGAGAGGTTTAGTTACCCATGAGTGTGAAGGAAATCACAATAGACATTGTTATTATACCACAATGAAGATTTCGTGTAGTAGTAGTGTGGTAGGCGTTAGGCATGAATTTCTGGCAAAGTAACGTTTCTCTTGTTGCGGAAATTAAGAATTGAATAGATGAATAGAAGAAGAATAAAAAGTAGAATTAATGGAAAGATTAGAAGAGTTGTAAGGTAAGATGAGAGTTAAAACTAGAATGTATAAAATCTCTAACAAAATAGGGTATTTATAATACCCATATCCTATTCCTACTAAGCTAATGAAATACTTAACCCAATTGTACTAGGTTAATGTATCATTATCCTAATCCTAATAAATTACTGCTAGTCCCCAAAGTTTTCAGAAATGTTGTTCTGGCCCGGGACAGATTTTTCATTCATCACTTTTGGTCCTTAGGCGTCCAAGCTTCCTTTTCTCCCTTCGTGAAGCTTTCTTTGGCGTCAAGTTATCCATAAAATGCTGAATTCTGCATCATTTATACCTGAAACTTTGCTAATCATGTTCGTTAGCTCACTTACAGGAAAAAGGACTAAAAGTGCATGAAATATATAATTTGTTCTCAAAACTTGGCTAAAATATGGGTAAAATCTAATGCTATAGGCGTGTAAATTCGCCTATCATCAATACACGTGTATATATCTTCTATAGAAGTGTATATTTAATGTATACATGTGTATATGTTTTATAAATTAGTATATAACTATACAAATATATATTGTAATGTATATACATTATAGTATATTTCATTTAAAGTATTACATATACATAGAATAGAGTTTATATATGTGAATGGATCTTCTATAGACGTGTATATTTAACGTATACATGTGTATATATTTTATAAATTAGTATATAACTATACAAATATGTATTGTAATGTATATATATTGTAGTATATCTCATTTAAAGTATTACATATACATAGAATAGAGTGTATATATGTGAATAGATCTTCTATAGACGTGTATATTTAACGTATACATTACTTTATGTTTTATAAATTAGTATATATATTGTAGTATATACTTTTTTAAAAGTAGTACATATATATTGAATGGTGCGTATATATGTGTGCATATCTTCTATAGACGTATATCTTTAAAGTATACAAGTGTATATGTTTTATAAATTAGTATGTAACTATATATATATATATACATATTGTTGTATATATATATATGTATATTGTAGTATATATTTTATTTAAAGTAATACATATATATTGAATGGTGCATATATATGTGTATATATCTTCTAAAGTAGTATATATTTAACGTATACATGTGTATATGTTTTATAAATTAGTGTATATATATATTGTAGTGTATATATATATATTATACTATTATAGCATATGTTTTATTTAAAGTAGTACGTATAGTCATATATAATTATATATTGAATGGTACGTATATATGTGTAACTGTTTATACTTTATATATTTTTTTAAAAATATATGTTGTATATTGGAGTGTATATAGTGTATATTGGATTTTTTATTTAATTTTTAAACGGGTTTGACCGGTTTTTAACCGGATTTGACCGGATTGGGTTAAGTGAGCCGGTTTCGGGTGGGTTTTAATTTTTTTACTATTTGGCCGGGCCGGTCCGGCCCGGGCCGGTTAATGCCAAACCCGGCCCGGAACCCAGGTAATATGGGAGGGCCGGTTCCGGGTTGGCCCGGCCCGGCCCGTTAGACACCCCTAAACCAAGGTGAGGAACTTATGTGGCCAGAGAGTGGAACGGACTAAAAAGGTCAAGCAATTGCAACAATAACTTCCCAGAACATAACATTCTCCTTTACTTACCAATAAAACAATTTAGAGAACCATTTGTATAAGATTAATTGATTAAATCATGTAATTAGTCAGCTCATTATACTTTCCTTTAAAATGAGGTCACTAGTCAAAATTAATCCCAACTTCCTAGTGAATATATGCCAAAATCCTGACATATGGTGTGACTAGAATTTCCATTGACACAGTCTTTGTACGTTTATTTCCCTCTCGTGAAATGGTTGTTTACGTCCCCCAATTTGTTCAAATAAGTTCTGCCCACATTAGTATATTTGATTTATTAAACATTAATGGGGTCTTTGCTACTGGATGTTCGAATTCTCAACTACTACTCCGAAGATTTGATGAATGGCTTGTCAATTTATTTCTATCCTACACCTTGCTGTTTATGCTCTCTAATTCTTTGTCTTTTTTCTGTTACATGTGAACCCGGGAGTTGGAGTTTCATAATGGAATTCATTTTTGATCCACATCAGATCAATCGTAATTAGGATTGCAAAGCGTTGGAGTCCCTCCAATAGGCGCCTCAGTTTCTAAACCGTATTCATTATTTCTTTATTAATTTTGTTTTAATTTACCTTTATGTTGAGTTACATTACTAACTCTTGTTTAAATTGCATGGGGTAGATTCATTTGATTATTATGTCCGTACTACTCTATTATTTGTCGGTGTTCCTAAACATAGGCTTAATATCTCAATTTTCACATAGGCTTAATATCTCAATTTTCGCCGACATCACGTGACCGATATTAGTTGAGAATATCCTTCATCGTACTTAGTTAATTTCTTTAGAAAAATAAAATTCATTGTCTATATTTTAAATAGAACTAGCATAGCAATCTCCACGACTTTCTAAAATAACAAATCATTTTCAGGCTTGAACTAATAGGAAGGCAAGTTGTTGAATTCGGATTTAGGTAAAAAATTTATTCGCTACTTTATTTCAACAAGTTAGTAATCCTAACGTTTTAACATTTTTCTTGAGCTTTTCCCTTTTCTAGATTTCAAAAGACTAAACCGTGAGGTATATTTATATACGCTACAATATACAAGGTATTTGGTATCTTCATCATTTTTACTATTGTTTGCACCTTACTTCAACCATATATCCATACTTTGCTATTAAATTTATTTGACCACTATTTTAAAATTCGCAAACGAATAAATAATACCATTATATGTTGATATACTTAATCAAGAATTAGTGTCTTGATGCCTCATATACTTTCATTTTGCAATAAATACACTCATGTATATTCGCGTCCGAACACAAATTATTTCAAGCATGCATAATTATGTTTATAAGAAAATAATTTCTCGCTATGATATTAAAGTTATTTCACCGATATATCTACCCTTATCTGTTACTAAAATTTTTCACAAAATTATAAGACATTGAATCCTATAAAATGCGCATATGAGATTTCTACTCTCCCATTTCATATCTACTTTATAATAAACTATATCTTTGTGTATCGTGGTAGCGTATCTTTTATACTTAGAATTTTTTTTTTCCTTTCTTAATAAGAGTTTCTTATCAGTGTATAAAGCAAACAACAAATAAAGTTTTTCTAATATTTTCCAAAACTAAGCGTAAGGACTATCTTTGGATAGGCTCTGAGAGGTGACTAATACCTTCCCCTCGAGTAACCAAAACCCTTACTTGGAATCTCAAAATATTTTTGATAGACTAAAACAGAGTTTTACAATAAAAATGGTTTTTTCCTAATTTTCCTAAAAAGTTAGGTGGCGACTCTAAAAATAAATTTTTTAATCCCAAGAGTCATTTAACGCCACCATACGTCGCGTGCTGCTTCGATCGGTTCGAAATAGGGCTTGACAATAATTTCGTCGGTAAATTCCCAAGAATAAATTCCCAGCAAAATTCACAGCACAAAATCCCATTATTTCTCAGGTAACAAAATCCATTACATAAATTTTCACCAAAATATCTCTAGGTAAATCTGTAGGATAAATTACCTGGAGATTTTTCTACGGATTTAAAATATATATATATTTGTTTATATACCTGTGGATTTATCTAAAGATAAAATATCTGCCGATATACTTCCCCAGGTAATGTCGCAAGTAATAATTTTGCCAGTAAATCCCCAAGAATAAATTCCCAGCAAAATTCACAGCACAAAATCCCCAAATAATTTCCCAGGTAACAAAATTCATTACATAAATTTCCACCAAAATATCTCTAGGTAATCCGTAGGATAAATTACCTGGGGATTTTTCTACGGATTTAAAAAATATATATATTTGTCCATATACCTGCAGATTTACCTAGAGATAAAATACTCGTCGATATATTTCCCCAAGTAATGTCGCAAGTAAGAAATTTGCGCAATATGGCGCCAAATTTACCTGCGGAATTTGTTGAACATATATAGTTCGCAGGTAATATATTTTAATATTGACGAATTTAATAATTTCATAGGTAAATCCGCATGTATTTCCTGCGATGTTATTCCCTAGGTAATAAGCAGTTTTCTAGTAGTGGAAAAAAGTGGGAGATTGTTCCAAAATACACAACAAAGTGGAGATGGTTTAGTGAGGAGAATCATTCAAGAAGTGGCCTGTAAAAGCCAATGGAGAACTGATTTTGGGTAAGAAAATGAAAGAGTTTAATTTTTATCAATAATTTTGTCCGTTGATAGTAGCTATCACTACAAGAAAAACAGCCTTCAGGAAATAGAAATCTGGTCGCGGCTCATCCTAATAGCCTTCTTCGCTAAAGGTCAATTGCGACGAGGTGCTCTAACTGGTCTTTAAATGTCATTAGCGACGGTAACATATCCGGTCTCAAAAATACTTTTAGAGACTATATATGTCATCCCAAATAGATGATTTTCATTTTTAAAATGTAGTTATTTTGTGGTCGCTAAAACCTTTTTGCGATGAGTAACTACGTTGTCCTAAATTTCTCTATCTGGACGAGCAATTAACTCGTCCTTGATTAATCTTTAGAGATGAGCAACTGACCCAACCTTTAGAGACAAGCAACTAACTCGTCCTAGATTAACGTTTAGACCAAACAATATTATATTTGTATCTCTAATTTACCACCAATGGTACATCTTGAAACTTCATATCATAAAAGCATATATTTCATTGTTAAATATAAAATTATTATTAAAAATGTCAAAGTATAATAAATATAATTTAATATTTGCTAAACAAAAAAATTTAACCAATTAACATTCCGAGATAGAATATTGTCCATAGTTTCAATATTTTTTAAACAAAAAAAAATTAACAAATTAATATCCCGAGCTAGAATATGGTGTCAAGATTTACATAAAGCTCTTAGCAAAATAATAATAAGCTTGTGCATCTTCTAAACTTGCATCTTCTCTTGTAACTTCAATCTTCAAAAATCTGTAAGGAAAAAATTTTAAAAAGTCAATCCTTAAGTTAAACAGCCATGACAAAGGCTTTGGCACAATAACATAACATGATAGAGTTGCATGACGTGCTAATGCAATCCTTGTTAGAGTAATTAGAGGTTATCAATACAGAGGTGAGAAATGATACAACAATTGACTATTTGCAAAACATAGACATAACAACAGCAAGAAGTATGAAAACAAAGTGTTGCATAACAGTTTGACTTGTTCCACCAATATTTTAAAATCCTGTACCTTATGTGATTGATGATTTCTGCAAGGATGTAGGACACAACTATCAGAATACACATTTTACTTATGCAGGTGTTTGAATTAATTGACTTTCTGGATATTAGGAGGTCTGGCAAGTGATAAACAAGATTTTTCCACATAGCTATCCAGAGACAACAACAACAACATGTCCGGTGTATTACCTCGATACCACTATCTTAAGATGAAGTAGAGAGGTTGTTTTCAATAGACCCCCGACATTTTCTACAGTCTATAGATTGAAAATCAGCTTGACTATTTGGCTGAGGATATTCGAAAAAACCACTGCAAGATTCTATTCAAGTTGATACATGTGGAATAAAGTGGGCAACTGGAGCTTTAACTTTTGTGAAGGTCTTGCTCACTCAGAAAGGGAAAAGAAATTGTAATTAGCATCCACTATTGCAGCAATTTGATTTTAGAATTTAATAAGATGTAGAAGTGAGGTTTGCAAGGCACTTCAAATATCTGAAAAACAGTGTGAGCTATCAATAGGCATATCTGGTGACTTTGAACTTGCTGTGAGTGACCTGACTCACTAAGGCACATCACAACATTAAAAGGCATAAAAGGACCTCGAAATATACAGGTTTCCTATGGATCATCCGGTGAATTGGTTACACCACATATATTTTTCTTTTAATAAAGTAAACCAAATTTGTCCAGAGACATGTTTGACTAGAGAGAAATTAAAGCGGCAAATATTCTTGTAGAAAAGGTGAAAACAGTTTGTTGTTTTCCAATCAGCAAGTTGTTATTGTTTTATATAGAGATGTTAGACTGCAATCAACTTAAGATACTATGGAAGATTTCTGCCAAATAAAGAATGATATATAGCTAAATAGCATCAGGTAGAAAATTTGGAATGCAATTAAATATTGGAACTCAAATTTAAGAAATAAAAGATGGCTCTATTGTCTAGATGTGAAGACACACAAGAAGCAGCAATCTACTCTTGTTACTCCCAGCATCAATTGTACATCCTTATTTTTAGTCATACATCTTCTTTGTTAAAAAAATACACTATGTCAAGAATCTCATTTACTTATAATCCAAGCATCACCAAGAAATACTCAATACCCCCACACCTGAATCTCCATACTCAATTCCACTTATAACAATGTTATACATAAAAATACAGGGAAATGCAGCCTAACATAATTCTCCAACCAAGTTTAAGGTATAATCTTGATAAAATGTAGTTAAATAATAACCAAGTAAAATAAGTAATTACTTAGATAGAAAAATAAGCCAGTGTCATATAGTTGAAATGGACAAGGTCGTATGAGGGATATGTGATTGTTGAGCAACAAAAAATTCTTACATTTTTCTTATTTTTTTCATCTCACCTTCTAAAGTTAACAAACGATCATTCAATGATTTGTTTTACTCAATCAAGGATTTATTGTCCTCTCGAGTTGAACATAGAGCAGACACTAATTCAGTCTTTGAAGAAGTGCCCCCTTTCATATCTTTTGCCTTTACTTCACCGCCAAAGAAAACTACATGACTACGATTAGGTACCCAACATTTTTCTACAATCTTTATGGTAGGTAGAGAAGGCTCTACTTTCACAATTTATTCGATATGAGCGTACACGATAGATAAAAGGACATTTTCAATTAGAACCCATAATAACTTTAAGTAATTTACAAATTTAATTTACCAAACGCACATGTTTTTCAATTTCTTCAGGTTCAACAAACTTGTTGCCTTTTTTACGAGTCTCATAGAAAATAGTCCCCAAATATGGAGAATTGCCATCTTTCCCGCCCTTTACATCAAAGAGAACATGTCAAATAATACCTCATAAGTATTTTCTAATGGAAATAATTTTTGATACTAGCTGTTGATACATTATCTCTCGAATAGGATTGCTACCAATATGATGAAGCATTGTCAAATTAGTTCGATTTGTTGTATTTCTTCTGCTTCTCGCTTGTATTATTCTTAAACAAAAAGCTTCGTATCCATTCAAATGAAAATCCTGAAATTGCATCAACAAATAAGTTTATAGGGAAGAACTAGAAGGTAATATAGAGCAACATAAACAGAACCATTGAATTTTTTTTTAAAAAAAAAAAAGCAAATCCATACACAATTGTAAAGAAAGTAATATAGTGCAACAAAATGGAATATATGAAAACTTTAGGAACAAAAATGTTCCTTAACTAACCACTCCCGTTCCTTTTTCTCTACTCTATCTGGTTTACACTTAAGAGCATGTATCATTGACTTATTTTTCACATACTTACTATACAAATGTCCTCTCCATTTGTTACACGACTCATTCATCCATCCAAAGATATGATCACGATGATCATTTATGTTATCACTATCAAATGTATTCTACAATAATCAATACAAAACATCAGATAGAATGAAACAAAAAAAGGTCCAAATGCCCATTCATACTATTGACTACATTTGTTACCTCAATAGCTGCCCACATGTGATCCAAATTTTATTTCTTAATATCACACCAGGATGATATAGCCAATGGACACATGTTACTGCCACACACTATTTTTCCCAAGCGTCTCAAAAATAGATTGCTATTTTTTCAACCGTTCAATTATTGTAAAAGGTTACTTTTAGCTTCTGATCGACTTCAAGTGATGCAACTTTCTTGTACTTGTTGCTCCCTCGAACTCTTTTTACCTTTTTAGAATTAGATGATCCTATAGTTACATAATTTGGTAAGAACTATAATAATAAAATTTAATTCTATAAATTTAATAATACATAAAGCCTAAATACCATACCTATTTCAACAGTTTAGGAGGATTTCATAACTTGATCAGTAGACGGAGGCAATGAACTATTGGTTTGCATGTTCTCTTTCCCAAGAATCAGAGGATTATTACCTATTGATTATATTCCTTGATTAGATCTCACACTATTCTTAAAAATCCCTAACAATGAGCACAAAAATCTAGGTATTAGATCCTACATTATTCATAAAACCCCCTAACAAGGAGAAAACATTTGTATGATGTGATGAAGTGGACAAATACTGAGTAGATTTGGAAAAACTTTTTAGAAACCCCTAAATTGAGCATGATATGATGTGTATGGACAAATACTCAACAGATTTAGAAAAATATGTTTTTTCAACCTTTTTGGTGCACTGCTTAACTCCATTAGTAGATGGAAGAAATGTAGTATGAACTTGCATATACACTTTCTCAAGAACCATGAAGTTCTTACGTATCATTCTCATTCCTTGACTAGAAGACATGGTAACGTTTTTAAGTTCTTCTACTAGTCCCTTCCAAAAAACACCTAGAGAAAGCTAATCCTGTTACTAATACTTAAGTTATATATACAATCAAAAACTCAACAGAATTGAAAAGAACTTACTTGTTTCAACATCTTTGATGCATTGCTTAACTTGATTAGTCAATGGAGAAAATGAAGTATGAACTTGCATATGCTCATTCTCCTGACCCATGGAGTTCTTAAGTATCCTTCCCATTCCTTGACTAGAAGACACGGTAAAATTTTCAAGTCCTTCTGGTCCCTTCCCAATAACACCTAGAGAAAGCAAATCATATTATTAATACATAAATTATATATGCAATAAAAAGTTCAACAGACTTGAAAAAAACTTACTTGTTTCAGCCTCTTTGGATCGTTTCTTAACTTGATTAGTTAATGGAGAAATGAAGTATGAACTTGCATATACTCGTTCTCACGAACCATGGAGTTCTTATGTATCATTCTTATTCCTTGACTAGAATACATGGTAAAATTTTTAAGTCCTCTTTCTGGTCCCTTCCTAATAGCACCTAAACAAAGAAAATCATATTACTAATACTTAAATTATAAATGCAATCAAAAACTCAACAGACTTGAAAAAAACTTACTTGCTTAAACCTCTTTGGTGAATTGCTTAACTTGATTAGTCGATGGAGAAAAAGGAGTATCAACTTGCATATACGCGTTCTCACGAAACACAGAGTTCTTATGTATCGGCATTCCCATTACTTGACTAGAACACATAGTAGAGTTTATAAGTCCTTTTCCACGCCCTTTCCCAATAGAACCTTCCAAAACAAATATCCATTTGTATGAGCTTAACATTTTAAGTTTAATATGACAGATGTAATAGATTCTCCAATGAATATAATATATATATGTGGTTGATTTATTTACATACATTACTAAATGGTCACTTCAACAATCTAGAAGATAACAAGCAGATGGTTAGGCCTGTGGCTATGTCCCAGTTCTAATCTAGTACTTTGTAGCTACTATTTTCAATCTCTTTAATAGCTTAGAAGTATTTATAATGTATCAATCACATGTAATATTTACCATGTTTTGTTTTAAAGGAGTCACTAAAAATGAATCTAAAACATGATAAGAAACAGACAATAGTCCTCTGCAAAACCTGAATTCTTTCTCTTTCCATTTCATTCATTGTCCTCTGCAAGTTAGGCACTTTAATGGGCTCGCCAGCTATAGACAATAATTACTGTTGATTAAGACTCAATTCCAAGAGTGATAGTTTCATAATCTAGTGAACGAAGTTCATCATCATAAACATAAGAAAACCTGACAACTTAGTTCGCGAGAATATACTCTAAGGCAGTGCACAATATGGTCAAAAGTCAGCTATGCCCAATCAGCAAAAATCATACATCTAAAACGGATATAAAAAGTGTTATTAAAGAAAATTGTGCCCAAGCAGCAAAAATCAAAGATAGCCTCTGGCTTCACCAGGGGATAGTGAGGCATCTGTACTAGCAACAAATAATTAATTTTACAATGCTTTCAAGACTGGAGATTTAAATTCTATGCAAGACCTTAGGTCGAGGGGTGAAAATACATGCATTGTGTACCTTGGGATGAGAGGCATAACCGATTATGATCTTGTAATGGAAAGTTGAGAGTTTGTCTGGATAGAATATCATGTCCCACTTGATATAGAGATTAGAGATGTCTGAGTTAGTACTAGTGGTGATATCAGGTAAGTTACTTGCATCGAAATGGGCAAAACAAAGGGTACCGACTGGGGAAAACAGTTTACTACAATGTGTTTGAGAAGGTTAATGGACAATGGTTCATATGTATACACCATGCCTCTTATATTGACCTATAAATTGTCAACATGAGCTATTTTATAGAGAGTGAGAAATGTATATCATATAGGTCTGGAGGTTTCCCAATTGTGTATACAGATGATACAGTGAAGTAGCATAACTATTATAGATGAGCCACTTTTCAGGTATATGATACAACCATAGGTGACATAACTATTACAACTAATCAAACAAAAAAGGATAAGAAGTAGATTATGTCAAGAAGTAGCAATTACAATCTTCATAGAATATGGCAGGAATTTTACAGCAGCTATCACATCTTTCACAGATAGACAATCCTCAATAGGAATTTGATTTGAAAAACTTACTTGTTTCTATTTCTTGTGTGTATGGCTTAACCTCATTAATAGACAGAGTTAATGAAGTATTAACTGGCATACACTCATTCTCCCAAACCATGAAGTTCTTACGTATTGTTGTTCCCATTACTTGACTAGAACAAATGGTAGAGTTTGTAAGTCCTTTTTCTGGTCCCTTTTCAATAGCATCTGGGGAAAGAAAATCATATTACTAATACTTGAGGAATTATATTTTGTAGCACAAGGAAGGACAACCAATAATAAATTAGAACAACCTATTTTTGTTGACCAAAAATAGGTTATGGTGTTTAATTCAAGTCATTTATGCAATTTAAAACTCTAATAAATTTGAAAAACCTTACTTGTTTCAACTTCTTGGACGTATTACTTAACTAGATCATTAGGTTGATAAAATGAACTTAATGAAATCTTAGTTAGAGTTTTTCCTTTTGTTATCAAAGATGTAAGCCCTCGTCCCCATCCTTTTCCAATTGCACTAGGTGCACAAAAAGTATATCTCATAGTACTCTTAATAGTTGATCCATCCTCATTTTCAGTCTTCATAGTGAACCTACAAAAAGAGCCAAAAGTAAAAAAATAGTAAAAAAACTTGTTACCCAGTGAACTAAAGAATACAGTCTACATAATCTTTGTGCTTCACAAAAACTCAAAATCTATACAAAAAGTATTATAAATTAAAATATTAATGCTAATAGAATAGAAGTTCTTAGAAGTAAGTAATTTATGAGATACTTCACCTCATCAGTTCTTTTACGTTTCTTTTGTGATGGGATTTCTAAAGCATCTACAACATCTGAAGGAATTTCTAAGTCATCTACATCATCATCTATTTGTTTCAAAATCTCATAGGAATCACGAGGTTGAGTCGTCCTCACTACATGTCAGCCTTTGTTGGAATTATCATTAGCATAAAACACTTGAGATGCTTGATCCACTATAACAAAAGGCTTATTTATTTTCAAAAATCTACTCGGATTCACACTTACATAGTCATACTCATCTCTTTTTATTCTTTTTATTTTATCATGGACATCAAACTAATTACACCAAAATAAAATTACTCTTCTATTCGGGACAAATTGCAATTTAATCACATCTGTTAAAACTCCATAGTAATAAACATCTCACTATCTTCATCATTCTTGCTAGCTACAACAACACCACAATTTTAAATCCTTAAAGATCGATCATAATCTTCTGTATGAATCTATATCCATTTACAATGTAACCATTACAATGTGTTGAATATTTGGTAGGACCACGTGAAAGTGAGAGAAAATCTTTCATGAGTTGACTATTATCTGCTTTATGCAATTGTATGACCTAAAAATAAGAATACATTTATTACTTTAAAATGAGTAATACAACATTAAGAATTTAAATCTAATGTTTATGTATTTCTCATATTACTCACCCTATTTTTAAACCATTTAATAAATTCTCGGTCCCATTCTTCATCTGACAAGTCTTGAGCAATATCCATATTTGCAAACTCTCTATAAAATTAAGGTTAACCATAAATGTCATATATAAATATTATTACCTTAAAGGAAATTGGAAAAACAAGATGATACAAAAGAACCCTCCATACTCGAGATATGATAAGACTTCATCACAATTCGTCAGAATATATATATAGTGTGTGTGTGTGTGCTTGTTCCAATTTATTTGCTTCAAGCTCACATGGATCTTTAGCTCCCAGATTTTTTCCAAGTTGACAAAATATAGATAAACCTCCATTTGAATTCTTTTAACCACCATCATAATTTCATTTAGGCCGATTGAATTTCGTGTCAATTCTATGTAGATACCTTGAACATAAGGTCATACATTCATTTGCAAGGTAGCCCTCTGCAATGGAACCTTTTGGACATACCCTATTAACAATGAGAGATTTCAAAAAATATAACCATCATTCGATAGGATACATCCATCGATAATAAAGAAGCCCAGAAATCTTAGTTTCACCATCTTAATAAATAGGCAAGTGAACTATGACATCAAAAAAAGAAGGAGGGAAGACCTTTTCTAACTTGCAAAGTGTAATGGGAATTCGCTCTTTAATATGTTTGAACTCATCAATCCTCAATTCCTTTGATCCAAGGACACAAAAAAATAAAGATAACTCAATAAGAGGTTCACACACTTCTTTCGACAACATACCACGAAGTGCAAGAGGGAGTATATGCTACAAAATAACATCACAGTTATGACTTTTCAAACCAGATATCTTGTGTTCTTTCAAGTTCACACATTGAGAAATATTAGATGAAAATCTATCTAGGACCTTTAAATTCTTCAAGAAAATACATAATTTGTGCTTTTATTCAGGAGACAATATGTAGCATTCAGTTGAAACTTCCACTTCATTCTCTCTTTGGATAGGGTACAATTTTGGCCTAATGTTCATTGCTTGCAAGTCTAACTGAGTTTTAATTGTATCTTTGATCTTTCCTTTGACATTCATGAATGTCCCCAAAAAACTATCATATATATTTTTTTCAATATGCATAACATCTAATTATGTCACAATAAGAGATATTTCCAATAAGGAAGTTTAAAAAAAATACTCTTCTTGTTCCAATTATCCTTTATCTTTTCATGTGATATCTTTCTCCTCTTCTTAGGTTCTTTTGTCAATGGTTGGCCTTCAAGATCTTGCACTTGATTAAGTATCTCAATTCCAAAACACATTTTTGGTGGGTGCCTTTTCTCAGTTGTACCATCAAATGACTTCTTATCAATCCTCCATCTATGACTTAATGGAAGGTAATGTTGATGACCCATAAAGCACTTCTTCTTACAATTAGCCAAGAGAATTGAAGAATTGTCTTTATTATAAGATGAACATGCCCATTTTCCTTTTGTACTCCATCCAGATAAATTTCCATATGTTAGAAAGTCATTGATAGTCCATAAAAAAGAAGCATGCAACTTAAAATTTTGTTTAGTTGATACGTCAAAGGTTTCCATACCATTTTCCCATAACTCATTTAATTCCTCTAGTAGAGGTTAAAGATATGTATCAATTTCATCTCCAGAAGTACTTAGACCAGGAATAAGCATTGACAAAATAAAATTTTCCTACTTCATACACAACCAAGGTGGTAAATTATAAGGAATAAGAACCATATGCCAAATGCTATATGAGGTTTTGGAATTTTGAAATGGTTGGAATCTGTCACTAATAAGTCCAAGTTGAATGTTATTAGGCTCAACTGCAAATGAAAGATATAATTCATCAAATAACTTCTATGCTATTGAATCAGCTGGGTGCCTCATTATTCTATCATCAGTTATTTCATCCTTATGCTATGTCATTAGTGAAGCTGTCTTTGTAGACATAAACAATCTCTGAAACCTAGGCTTTTATAACGACCCGAGACTACCCCCTAGTCATTAAATAGTGCTTACGATCCCGAGATACCACAAGCTAACCCATAAGATGGTACCTGCTGTGAGCACTGAATAAAATGATCATAAATGTGGAAGAATATTGACATGCTATAAGGTTTTAATAACTAAATTTAAAACTAAAATAGAGTCTATAGAAACAACTGACTGAATCTGATAAAATAATTATAAACTAGATAACTAACTGTGATATCTGAATACTGAATAACTGACTCTAATGTCTGAAAAGCCTCTAAAACTGACTGACTGAAATGAGTTAGTGGGACAGGCCCCAACGCACTCTAACTAACTACTGACTGAGACATGCAATAAAATAAGCTTATCCTCGAAGTATGAGGACTCACCACTGCTACTGTTGAGGATATGATAAGTCTAATCACGAGCTGGGAACTAAGCTTCAGAACCTATGACATAATACATCATAGCGCAAAATAAAAGGTATTGCGATCAGTACTTTGAATGTACTGGTATGCTAAATGAGGTAGGCTAAAATGCATGGTTTCATGAATAGGAATAATAAACTATCTGAACATACATGTAAAACATGAGATACTGAATAGAGAACATGAAATTTGTAGGCACTGGAGATATGTGAAGCACGTAAATACTGTGTATGCAAGAGAATCTGTAAATACTGAAAATACGTAAAAATCTATAGACACTGAGGATGCATAACAAATCATATAACATAAACTGAGAAAAGTCTGTAAACTGAAATATGTATGCTTTGTTCAAACAACACTAAGATTGAATAACTGAGCTCGAACTGTAACTAAGACTATATCTGAGATTGTGAGAGGTATCATCTAACCGACATTCCCTAATTTGAGCTAATTGGGGTCCAACCTGTAACCCCAGTTAGAAGAGTGTTAATACCATGACACGGGTACTAATGATGGTTGTGTGGATCCACTAAACTGATATAATGTTAAAAGCACTAAGGGTGTCAAGTATGAACTGATGGGTGACCCCTACGAGATAGTCAAGCCTAATTTATCGGGTGACTACTCATATCCTAGACTGGCTATGTAGTTCTGGAGTATAGGGACTACTACTAACGACTCTGCCTATCTGACGGGGAACCCTCCATCCCTACACTCGCTCGGTCCTAAATCCTACTCCCAACTGAAAGACACTAAGATACTAGACTGTTGTGAGTTTAACTGACTGGTATTTGACTATTCTGAAGTGCTCATAGTATATTCTGAAGACTGTCCTGTAATATACTGAGACTAAACTAAATAAACATCTATGGATTTTGAGTATTCAATACCCCCAGGACTCAAAACAATTATAGTAAAATGACACTAATACTTGGAGATCAAAACATGAAGGCTCTTAATGATTAAATCACTCTTGTACGCATTTTATCAAACACTTGTAGTTCATGGTTTAGAACATTCATAGAAATGTCATGGAATTTCTAGGAATAGCATGAATTCATCATAATAGCATCAAACCATGGTTTAATTCAGTAAATAATAGTATTAAAACTTGGAAGATTGAATAATAACAATAATTTCATGGTAACATGGTATAAAATCAATAGTACATGGAGATTCATGGATGAAATCATAACTTAAAATATGATAACTTGTAAAGATCACAATTTTATAATTTAAAAGGGTTGCTTGGACTCTATGGATAAAAAGGATCCATAGATGAACATCTAACATACCTGGGTTAATGAATTTGAAGAGATGAATGGAGAGTTCTTGAGAAATTGCCTTGAATTTAAGAGCTAGGGTTTCTTGTTCTTGAAAAGGGATTTTTGATTGTGAGAGGAATTGAAATAATGATGACTACTTGGGGTGTTTAGGGGTTAAATTTCATATTTTAGGTTAATTAGGGCCATCAAAAAAGACCCAAATACCCTTAAATAAATTTTAAAATGAAAGCTAAAAATTAGCTATCCTGAGTTTTGGCCTTGGTGCAACGCGATGCGCCACCATCGTGGTAAGCCTGTGGATGCCATTTTGGCCAACTCTACGATGCGCCATGATCACGGAGGCCCACTGAAAATTAACAAATGAGAAATTGACCTGCTCCGTGATGCACCATTATTGTGAAGTCACACTAAAAATTGACAATTGTCATTTATACTGGCTCCGTGATGCGCTAAGGTTTAAAATGATGGTATTTTATGACTGAAATTTAAAATCGCCATAACCTCTTACCCGGTTATCGGATTTGGGCGAATTTTATATCGTTGGAAAGCTAATTGAATTTTCTACACAATGGTAGGCTCTAAACTGAAGAATAATGAGTTTTTCAAAATTTTATACATGAATACTCATATATTGGGACTTGGATAAGCCTAGGGAAATATGGGGTATTACAATATCTTCTCCTTGGGATCATTCGTCCTCAAATAAAACTGGTTAAGCTGAGGGACCTAATGGACTGAGCTTACACAATGAATATACATGTCTAATGCATAGAATACATGAATGAACTAATTCATAAATGCACGACTGACATGAACATGATGTGCGACTGAAACTGAGCATGACCGAGAAAAAAAATCTTTAAAAGATTGGTACCTTATACTGAATCTGGATTTGTGGAGAAGAGATGAGGGTACTTGGTCCGCATATCTTCCTCTGCTTCCCAAGTGGCTCTCTCAACGGACTGATTTTGCCAAAGAACTTTGACTAGTGGAACTTCTTTGTTCCTTAGTCTCCAAACTTGATGATCAAGAATTTCGACTAGGACCTCCTCAAAGGAAAGACTGTTCTAAATAACTACACTTTCTAAGGGAACAACTACAGCTGGATCACAAATACACTTTTTCAACAATGAGACATGGAACACTGGTGTGCTGAGGCTAAATCTGAAGGCAACTCAAGATCGTAAGCTACCTTTCTGAAACGACTGAGAATTCTGAAGGGGCAGACATATCGGGGACTCAGTTTCCCTTTTTGGCCTAATCTCTTCACTCCCTTTATAGGAGAGATTTTCAGGTGCACAAAGTCACCAATCTCAAACTCGAGATCCTTTCTCTTCACATCGGCATATGATTTCTGTCAGCTCTGGGTAGCCCTAAGCCCTACTCTGATCAACTGAACCTTTTCTAACACATCAAACACCAAGTCAGGCCCTACCATTACAGCTTCACCTACTTCAAACCAACCAATTGGAGATCTACATCTCCTACCATAGAGAACCTCAAATAGAGCCATATGAATACTGGAATGATAGCTATTATTATATGCAAATTCAAATAAAGGCAAATAGTCATCCCAACTACCCTTAAAATCAACAATGCATTCTCTCTGCATATCCTCAAGAGTCTGAATGATCCCTTTTGCTTGACCATCTGTCTAAGGGTGAAAGGCTGTACTGAGATGGACTTATGTACCGAGACCTTTTTGGAATGCTTTCCAAAAATGAAAGATAAACTGAGTGCCTCTATCTGAGATGATAGATAAGGAAATATCGTGCAACCTAACGAACTCTTTGAGATAGAGATTGGCATAGTCCTCGATTGAATAAGAGGTATGGACTAGCAAAAATTAAGCTGATTTGGTCATCCTATCTACGATAACCCAAATAGAGTCATGTTGATAACGGGTACGAGGCAAACCTGTTACAAAGTCTATGTTCACTTCCTTTTATTTCCACAAGGGAATACTGAAATCCTGTATGGACCCACTAGGTTTATGGTGCTCAACCTTAACTTGATGACATGTAGAGCACTTAGCTACAAACTCTGCAATATCTCTCTTCATCCCACTCCACCAATAAATCTCCTGCAAATTGCGGTACATCTTAGTGGCCCCTGGATGAATAGAGAACGCACCATATGCAATTCTGCAAGAATTCATTGCCTCAAATCATCTACACCAGGCACACACAATCAGCCCTGACAATGCAAAACACTATCTCCCCCTTAGGAAAAAACCTTTTCCTTCTGATCTCTAACTGATTCTTTCAACTTAACTAGACCGAAATCTCTATCCTATTTTTCCTTTACCTCAGAGACTATAGATAACTCTGAGCTACTCTGTACCCATACACTACCTTCTGCTGAATTGAGTAAACAAACACCTAGTCGGGAAAGTTGATGAACTTCCTGAGTTAACGTTTTCTACCATCCTCAACATGAGCTACACTACCCATATATATTCTACTGAGAGCATCAACCACTACATTGTCCTTGCCTAGATGATACAGAATACTCATGTCATAATCTTTCAATAACTCTAACCATCTTCCCTAACGTAAATTTAAATCTTTATGAGAGAACACATACTCAAGGCTTTTGTGATCTGTGAACACATCTATATACACCCCATATAAGTATTGCCTCTAAATCTTTAAGGTAAACACTACAGCGGCTAGCTCAAGATCATGAGTTGGATAATTCTTCTCATGGGGTTTAAGTTGTCTGAAGGCGTAGGCTATGACCTTACCTCTCTACAAGAGGACACAACAAAAACCTACTTTAAATGTATCACAATACACAACAAAACCATCTGAACTGGCTGGTAGAGCCAAGACTGGGGATGAGGTGAGTTGACTCTTCAACTCCTAAAAACTCTTCTTGCATAAATCTGACCACTGAAACTTAACTTTCTTCTGAGTCAATCTAGACATGGGAGATGCAATAGAAGAAAACCTTTTAACAAACCGACAGTAACAGCCAGCTAAATCCAAGAAACTCCTGATATTTAATAGAAAGATAGGTCTAGGCTAGTTTTTTACCGCTTCAGTCTTTTGAGAATCAACTCCAATGCCATCATCGAAAATAATATGACTAAGGAATTCTACTAATCTTAGCTAGATTCACATTTACTGAATTTAGCTAACTGATGGGCTCTAAGAGTCTGAAGCACTATGCTGAGATGGTCTGTATGATCACTTTTTCTATGAGAATAACAAGAATGTCATCAATGAAGACTATGACGAACATGTTCAAGTACTGTTTGAACACTCGGTTCATCAAATCCATGAAGGCTGCAGGGGAATTTGTAAGACCAAAGGACATGACTAAAAATTCGAAGTGACCATACCGAGTTCGGAAAGCTATTTTTGGAATATCACATTCTCTGACTATAAGCTGATGATAGCCTGATCTGAGGTCTATCTTGAAAAAGTAATTGGCACCCTGAAGTTGGTTGAACAATTAATCGATTCTAGGAAGTGGATATTTATTATTGATTGTGACCTTGTTCAACTAACGGTAGTTTATGCATATTCTGAGAGAACCATCTTTCTTATGCATGAATAGAACAGGTGCGCCCCACAGAGACATGTTGGGTCTGATGAATCCCTTATCTATGAAATCCTTCAACTTATTTTTCAGTTCTTTGAGTTCAGTTGGAGCCATTCTATATGGCAGAATAGATATAGGCTGAGTATCTGGGAGAAGGTTTATTCTGAAGTCAATTTCCCTTTTGAGAGGAACTCCAAAAAGATCTTCAGGAAATACATCTGAGAATTCATTTAGTACTGGGACTGACTCAAGAGTAGGAGTTTCTAAGTTAGAGTCTTTGACTCATACAAGATGATAGACACACCCCTTAGATATCATGTTTCTGGCCCTAAGGTAAGAAATCAACTGACCCCTAAAAGTTGTAGTACTACCCCTCCATTCAAGGACTAGTTTATTTTGAAACTAAAAATAAACTATTCTATTTCTACAATCAACTGAGGAATAGCATGAGTGGAGCCAATCCATGCCAATAATTACATAAAAATCCCTCTTCTCTAACTCCACGAGATCAACTGAAGTAAATTTTTGAGATATTGTGACCGAACAGTTCATGTATACCTATCTGGCTACAATGAAAACACCCACTGGGGTAGACACTGAAAAAGTATCTTCTAGATTTTTGGGACTGACTCCAAAATTGATGGCTATATATGAAGTTACAAAAGAAAGAGAAGCTCCAGGGTCTAGTAAATCATACACATATAAGTGAAAGACCTGCAAAATACCAGTAACTACGTCAGGAGAATTTTCCTAATCTTGGCGGGACTAAAGAGCTTATAATCTATTCGGACACTGACCACTGGTAGCACTAGAAGCGGCACCCTGCTAAGTTGCGCGGTCGGATAGAACTGACGACCGATGGGACTAGCCCTATTTGCACACATCCTTACCTTTCTGAGCAACTACCCAACACTTTTGAATCTGATGGACTGGCTTGCCACACCTGAAGCACACATCACTACCCACTCTACACTCACCCTAATGGTTTCTACCATACTTCTGAAATAAAGGATTGGTATGAGCACTGCTAACACTGACCTGAGACATAGAGCCTGGTGACCTATCCCTATTGTCGTTTTTGAATTTGGGTACTAGGGCACTGGCTGAAGAAGCTACTAGGGCTGAAAACCTCTGATGAAACTAAGAACGGTTACCACCTTCTAACTTTGGCTGATTAAAATTAAAACTAGTCATCCTAGCTCTCTTGTTTCGTCTCTCCCTCTATTTAATCTTTTGCTCCTCTATCTATTGAGCATGGACCATCAGCCTAGACAAATCTATCTTACTAATCAGTATTTTTATCCTACACTCCTTGACCACACTATCAGACACACCAGACATAAACTTACTCATCTAAGACCTACATTCAGCTACCACATGAGGAGCATACCTAGCTAACTAAGAAAACTTGAGATAATACTCCCTCATACTCATGCTGACTTACCTCAAATTAATAAATTCTAACACATTGGCCTCCTCAACTCTAATGGAAAAAATCTATCCAAGAAAGCCGTGGCAAACTCTTCCTATTCTATAGGTCCTGCATCAACACCTCCATCAACTTTCCACTGCTTAAACCAAGTATGGACTACATCCTTCAATTGATAGCAGCAACTCAGCACTCTGCCTAGATGTCACCCTCATAGCATCCGTTACCTTCTGAACCATATCAAAGAATTCATGTGGATCCTCTTCAGACTTGGACCCTGTGAAGAAAGGAGGATTCATTTGGGTGAAATCCCAAATTTTGGTTGCAGTAGTATTGGCCACTAGGTTGGCCAGAACAGCAGCTGGTCAGTTATTCTGTGCTGCTATGGAGTTTTCTAGAGTAGTGAACGCAGCTCTAAATTCTACGTAAGAGACATGCTCGTCCAGAGGATCTTCCTGTACTGGCTGAGGGGCTGGCTGAGTTCCTGTTCTTTTTTTGTTCTTCTTTTAAAGAATGTTCTATAAACGGAAGAAAGAAATGGATTAGACAGGGAGTTTAACTTGAGCTCATGCTCACTCGCACGACATGAATACTGAAAGAAGGGAAACTTTTCCTAAATGCCTTGTAGCCTCTCGTCCATAAGTGTGACACGCTACACACCCATGCACAAGACTCTACTCGATGCGGCTTTTAAACTTCCTAGGACATTTTAATACCTGGATCTGATACCAAGTTTGTAATGACCCGAGACTACCCCCCAGTCGCTACACGATACTTATGATCCCGAGAGACCACAAGTTAACCCATGAGCCGGTACCTGATGCGAGACCTGAATAACATGATCATTAATGCAAAAGAATATTGACATGCCATAAGGTTTTAATAACTAAATTTAAAACTAAAATACGAGTCTATAGAAATAACTGATTGAATCTGATTAAATAATGATAAACTCGATAACTAACTGTAATAGCTGAATACTGAATAACCGACTCTAATGTCTGAAAAAGCTCTAAAACTGACTAACTGAAAATGAGTTGGTGGGACAGGACCCAGCTAACTACTGACGAAGCTATGAAATAAAATAAGCATGTCCTTGAAGTATGAGGACCCACCACTGCTACTGCTGAGGATCTGATAAGTCTAATCACAAGTCGGGAATTAAGCATCCGAACCTATGATATAATACATCATAGCACAAAAGAAAAGGTATGCAATCAGTACTTTGAATGTACTGGTATGCTAAATGAGGTTGGCTGATATACATGGTTTCATGAATTGGAATAATAAACTATCTAAATATACATGTAAAGCATGAGATACTGAATAGAGAACATGAAATCTATAGACACTGCAGATACGTGAAGCATGTAAATACTGTGTATGCAAGAGAATCTGTAAATACTGAAAATACGTGAAAATCTGTAGACACTGAGGATGCATGACCAAGCATATAACATGAACTAAGAAAAGTCTGTAAACTAAAATTAGTATGCTTTGGTCAAATAACACTTTGAATAACTCAGATGGGACTGTAACTGAGACTATATATGAGACTGTGGGAGGTATCATCTAACGACATTCCCCAATTTGAGCTAATCGGGGTCCAACCTGTAACTATAGTTAGAAGGGTATTAATACCATACCACGGGTACTAACGATGGTTGTGTGGATCTAATAAACTGATATAATGTCCAAAGGACTAAGGGTATCAAGCTTGAACTGACGGGTGACCCTGCGAGATAGTCAAACCTAATCTGATGGGTGACTACTCATATCCTATGCTGGTTATGTAGTTCTAGAGTATAGGAACTGCTACTAACAACTCTGCCTATCTGACGGGGAACCCACCATCCCTACACTCGCTCAGTGCTAAATCCTACTCCCAACTGAAAGACACTAAGATACTAGACTATTCTGAGTTTAACTGACTGGTATTTAACTATTCTGAAGTGCTCATAGTTTATTTTGAAGACTGTTCTATAATGTACTAAGACTGGACTAAATAAATAGCTATGGATCTTGGGTATTCAATACCCCCAGGACTCAAAACAATTATAATAAAATAACACCAATACTTGGAGATCAAAACATGAAGGCTCTTAATAATTAAATCACTCTTGTAAGTATTTTATCAAACACTTGTAGTTCATGGTTTAGAACAATCATAGGAATGTGATGAAATTTGTAGGAATAGCATGAATTCATCATAATAGCATTAAATTATGGTTTAATTCAGTAAATAATAGTATTAAAACATGGAAGATTGAATAATAACAATAAATTCATGGTAACATGGTATAAAATCAATAGTACATGGAGATTAATGGATGAAATCATAATTTAAAACATGATAACTTAAAAAGATCACAATTTAATAATTTAAAAGGGTTAATTGGACTCCATGGATGAAAAGGATCCATGGATAAATATCTAACATACTTGGGTTAATGAATTTGAAGAGATAAATGGAGAGTTCTTGAGAAATTGCCTTGAATTTGAGAGCTAAGGTTTCTTGTTCTAGAAATAAAAAAATCTTATTGTGAGAGGAATTAAAATAATGATGTCTACTTAGAGTGTTTAGGGGTTAAATTTTGTGTTTTAGGTTAATTAGGGCCGTGGAAAAAGACCCAAATACCCTTACACAAATTTAAAAATGGAAGCTAAAAACTGACCATCTCAAGTTTTGGCCTTGGCGCGCCAAGCCACTGGAATTGGGACAATTGGAACCTGGACAGATGGCGCGACGCGCCACCATCACGATAAGCCTATGGATGCCATTTTGGCCAACTCCGCGATGCACCATGATCTCGGAGGCCCACTGGAAATTAACAAACGAGAAATTAGCATACTCCGTGATACGTCATTATCATGGAGTCACACTGGTAATTGAAAATTGTCATTTATGCTAGCTCTGCGACTCTCTAAGGTTTAAAATGATGGTGTTTTACGACTGAAACTTAAAATCTCCATAACTTCTTACCCTGTTATCGGATTTGGGTGAATTTTATATCGTTGGAAAGCTAATTGAATTTCTTACACAATGGCAGGATCTAAAGTGAAGAATAACAAGTGTTTCAAAATTTTATACATGAATACTCATGTATTGGGACTTGGATAATGTTAGGGAAATACGGGGTCTTACAGCTTTAAGGGAAAATAGCGTAAAGTTTTTGAGGCTACCTTTTTACCCTTTTTATTTTTTGGCTCCCCGCTATGTGCATCTAATTTCCATATAGACGCACCATAAATTTTGCAAGAATCAAGTAAGCTATCCTCCTTCCAATATAACATGCAATCGTTAGTACAAACATCAATCTTGTTGTAAAAAAGCCCAAGCTCTCGAATTATCTTCTTTGCCTCATAAAATGAATTTGGCAAACTAGCTTCATCAGGCAACAACTCCTCTTTTAACATTTTCAATAGCATGGTAAATGACTCATTGCTCCAATGACCCATACTTTTAATGTGAAGAAATTTAATCAAATATGAAAGCTTTGAAGACTTTGAGTATTGATACAATGGCTGCTCAAAATCCTCCAGAAGGTTATAAGACTTTCCAGCTTCAGCATTTGGATCCTCCTCTAGTTTATCATCAAAACCAGTGTGTGTATCTCTTCCACCTTCAGCATTAGTATATAAATCTCTCAATAGTTCTTCTACTTTATCTTCATCTTCACTCTCAAAATCATCTGTTTCATCCTCATCCTCATCTTCAAAGTCTGATAGTGGCTCACCTAACTGTTCCCCATGGTGAAACCAAAAGGTATAATTTTCAATTATTCCATGGACTTTCAAATGCATCTCAATCATTTTACGAGTTCCTAATGTTGTATTACAATACTTGTAACATGGACACCGTATTTCATATTCTTCTTCTTTTCCATGAAAAGCATAATTCACAAACTTTTTCACCCCATCTAAGTAGATTTTGTCGGTCCAATTATGAAGAGAAAGTTGCATCCATTACTTACTAGGAGACATAACCTTGGAGAATACATAAAAATTAGATTAAGAAAATATAAAGGATAAGGAAAGTAATTAGAACTAGATTAAGACCTCGGGTATTTTCAACTTTAAACATAGTATGACCTCCTCCTTAGATTAGAACTATATTATTTTTGTGAAATTTATGGACATTATTTGAAACTATCATCTTACTATCCAAACAAGTATATAATCATCACAGACCAACAAAATTTAAACATCTCAGATAAAGTCGCTATTGCAACAACAATAACAACATCCCCAGCTCAGGTTGCTACAAATAGTGAAATTTAACATTAAAACAACAAAGACAACACAAAAAATAAACTACCATCTCAAGGAAAAACTCCAACTCAACAAGCCAAAACACTAAATAACAGTGACAAAAATACAAATCGGACTGAAAGACGAGAATAGACTGAGAAAGTAATGCTTGATGATAAAAAAATTATTTAAATAAAAATTGGACTGAAAGACGAGAAGTATGGACTAAAAGTTTGTCTTTCTTTATTTGTTTTCTTAACTTTATACTGGTTTTTTATTTAGAGGTCTGGGATGACCAACATTCAGAATAATTTCGTGTCTGGACAGACATCTCATAGATGAAAAGCTAATAATGATATTGGCCTTTTTAGATGGTTACGAAAAACAATGATTGTTATATGGAAAGACCTCCCGGTACGCAATCACTACACTGTGATACATTTTTGTTGATTGAAGGTTGTAGAGGAAACAAAATATCATCTAACTAAAACCTCTAAACAATGATTGTATATGAAAAGACCTTCTGGTACGCAACCACCGTACTGTAGATACCATTTTTTGATTGAAGGTTGTAAAAAACGTGAAAGTCAGTTTTGTTAAAACCTTTTTCTCATACTGTCAAGTTTTGTCAGTTGACCATAAAGTCATTGGAAGTAGATTGGCTCCTACCAATGTCCTCCACCCATCTTGGCCATTTTGGATATTCGAACGAAATATTATAAAAGGACATGGTAAATTGTTTATAGTAATATGTTCTGGTCAACCTATGCCATTTGATTCAGCAAATGATCCAGCTTATGCCCTACGTTGTGATTTTGAGAAAGTGAAGTAAAAATTTCACATTGGCCTTCTAACGTTTACAAAAATCACAGAGCAACCATCCGGTACCACCACAGGGCTCACACAAGATTCCTGCCTCAACCTTTTAATTGAAAATGGGACAGGTAAAGAGTTAGACAGTTCTAAAAGAGTCCAAACAGAAACACATTACAAGTGGTAGTTTCCTCTCTTACTGAGGCTACTATCTATTTCTAAGTGGTAGTGTTGAGATATAGAGACAAGAGAAAATAAGGGAAACCTGTGCATTCTCTCATGGGATTTTGATTTACTTTTTACTGCAAAATTACTTTACCATGATTTACTAGTTTTAGTGTGGATAGAACGTGAATACTTTGTAACGATTCTCTAAATTTCCTCGGTATATCATTAGTATGGAGAATATGTTCAGTACTGTAGTTAGGAAACAGACTTCTATTGGACCATTTCATTTTAAAAATAATTTGTTGATACTTCAGGAAAATCTTAAAAGGAAGCCTTGGAGTAACTAGTAAAGTTGCTTCCATGTGACCAAGAGGTTGGTATAAAAGTTGTGAAGAAATAGAACATCTACACAACAATATTACTCTCTGGAAATAAATGGCCAGTCAGCAATATTGTTAGAAAACTTATTTTTGCACCAGAATTTGACTAAGAAACAAAAAGGCCTCCACATATACAAAACCATTTCCTACTCTATGCAACTTTCATATTTTTTTACTTCTAAGTACCCACATGGGAGCCACATTTTATGCTCTACATCTTCTTTTCCTTCTTCTGAATGTCCAACTAAATACCATGTCCTAAACTGTAGCTAGGAACGATAATTGTAGCCCAAACAGATATAACACCGGCCACACAATCATGTTGTAACCTGTTAATACAATAATAAGTGGTTCACACAAACAACCACAACAATAACATACACAATATAATCGCACAAACTTGGGCTAGGGAGGTTAGAGTATACGTAGACCTTACCCATACCTTAGAGGTAGAGAAGTTTCCTATAGACCCCTGGCTAAAGAAAAAAAACAGCTAAGATATGCTATCTTTCTTTTCTTTAAATTTTCAACTGTAAGGATGATCCCCCTTGCCACAAACTAGGTGAAAGAGTGTATGTTCCTCGGAGCTCTGGGAATCCATACTGATAGATGATAGCAATCTCTGGTATCTCTTCTTAATAACCTGTGGTAGGAGGACTTTACCAAAATATTCCACGGAATCCCTTTTTCATTCCTTATCCAAATATCTTGGTATGATAATGTAATGTATTTCTATTTGGACCCTTTTAGAAATGTCTAACTCTTTACTTGTCCTATTTTCAATTGAAAGGTTGAGGCAGGAATCTTGCGTGAGCCTTGTGGTGGTACCGGATGATTGCTCTGTGATTTTTGTAAAGGTCAGAAGACCAATGTGAAATCTGAGACTAACTACTCTTAGCCTTTTAATCAAAAATAAATCATTATAGGTGGAAATTGAAAAACAAGCAAAATTTTGACATTAATACAACAATTCAATAGCCTATAAATAGAAAAGAGCAACTCGATCGATTGGAAAGTAAGGCATATCTGGAATTCCTCGATTTAGGCTATAGCTGCGAGAAAAACTATCTCTCGTTGAGAATAGGCAGAGCTAATCGCTGGAAATTGGAAAACAAGAAAAAATTTGAAATTAATATCGCAATTCAACAGCCTATGAATGAAAAATAGCAACTCGGTCGATTGAAAAATGAGGCATACCTGAAATTCCTCGATTTAGGTTAGAGCTGGAAGAAAAACTATCTCTTGTTGAGATTAGGCAGAACTGATCAGTGAAAATTGAAAAACAAGAAAATTTTTTATATTAATACAAAAATTCAGTAGCCTATGAATGAAAAATAGCAACATTGATCTATTGGAAAGTGAGGCATACCTTGAAATTCCTCGATTTAGGGTAGAGCTGCGAGAAAAATTCTCTCTCGTTGAGATCACGGAGAGCAGATCGATCGACGAAAATTGGAAAAGTGGGAGTGATTACTAGATCTAGGGTTTAATTAGCGATGAGTTTAATTTTAAGAAAAGGAATGTTTTTAAATTTTTTACTTTCAACATATCGAGAATTGCCGCTTTAATTTTTGATAAAAGAACAAAAAAAAAATTCCGCTTATGCCTTCAATTGTATATTATTTGAGATCATATACTAAATTTTTTTGGGATCATATTTAGTACCTTCACAATAAAGTACATAAATAAGGACCAAAATATAATCTTATCTCAATACCTATACTTTTAGAGATGGAATTATCAGCTTGTCCCAATATGTTGGTCATAAATATAGCTTTTTCTTGTAGTGTATGTAGCTATTGCTGGTACTGCAAAAGTTTTATATCTTCTTTGATTCAGTTTTTGGTAGTGAAAAGTCAGGGCAATCTGCCAACACAACATTATGTTCTTGGGTTGTACATTTTGTATTTGGTAATAAAGTATTGAGAAAAGACATCTTTTCCCCCCTGAACTTGTCCTCCAAACTCACTTTTGCTCTTAAACTTAACTTCTATTTATTTACCCCCTTAAATCTTTAAAGTGTATTATTTTCACCCCTTAAGCTGACATGAATTTTTTTTTAAAAAAAAAAGGTGCATTATTTTATTTAAAAACTGATATGGCCCCACTTTTTAACATATATATATATATATATATTAATAATCTTTTTATAAAAAAACCACCTTTTTCATCTTCTTAATACCCTTCACACCCATTTCTTCATCTTCTTCATACCCCCTGCCCTTATTTCTTCATCTCCTTCTAACCCTCACCACCAAATTCGTCACCCCTACTTCACCCCGCCCCAATTTCTCATCTTTCAACTACTATACCCGTCACCTCCACCCCACCCCTATCATTTAAGGTGAAAAGGAGAAAAGAAGAAAATGATAGGTGAGGTGGATGAAATTTAATGGTGGGTGAATTTGAGAGGATAAGTTCTGATACCTGTAAAATGTGTTGTTGATGATAAAATGCTGAATTAGGATTTTGATTTTTTTGACTTTGATGACTTTGAGCTATTAAGAAGATAAAGTGCTGAATTGGGTTTTTTATTCTTGAAATTTTAATAGCTTTGAGCTATTAAGAAGATGAACAAATTGATACTTTACAGTTTTTTTGTGGATGCAAGATTTGTTGATAAAATGCTGAATTGCATTTTTTATTCTTGAAACTTTGATTGTTTTGAGCTATAAGGGAGATGAAAAGTGGTACTTTTCAGTTTTTTTTTTTGATGCATGAGTTGCTGATGATAAAATGCTGGAATGGGTATCTGATTCTTGTGACTTTGAGCTATTAAGAAGATGAAAGTTTGATGACTTTGAGCAGTTAAAAAGATGAAGATAATAATTTTTTTTCTAACACGGGTCAGCTTCGCCTAGTGTTGTGTGATTGCCACCGTTAGTTGTTCTTTGCCTTCAATTGTATGTATGAATTCAATGGTGAATTTGATTTTCTGATTCTTGTGGATTTTGTGGCTTTGAATAATCTGTTAAACGAGCACGTGAATTATGTTGTTGGATTGACAAATTTAATTGGTTCTTATCTGAATTGGGGTTTCCCTTTTGCTAAGTAAACAACAACAATGGCTAGTGGTAATATGCTTTAAGTTTGAAGAAGATAGAAAATGGAGGAGAGGGAAGAGGTGGGATGGTTTGAAGAAGATAGAAAAAGGGGGTGTTGTGTTGCAGGGTAGAGGGCGGGGTGGGTGGGGCTGTGAAAAAAGAAAGAAAATGGGGGTGGGGGTGTCTTTTTTATTTAATATATATATTTATATAAATAAAATAGTAAATACATATTTTTTATTTTTTTAAAATATATATATATAAAAATAATATGTGGGGGATTAATTTTTTTTTATAAAAAAAATCGAACTTCTTACGTGGCAATGATGTGGTATTGACATGACGTTGATGTGTAGGAGAGTGTAACACACTCTCCGTTGTGAGATTGATATTCAATTTTGAGGGGTGAAAATAATACATTTTAAAGATGTGAAGTGGATAAATAAACGGAAATTAAGTTTAAGTGATAAAGTGAGTTTGAGGACAAGTTCAGAAAAAAATGATGTATTTTCTCTAAAGTATTTTATTTACCAATGGAAAAGCAGAGGCACCAGCTATATCCTTCTTTAATAAAAGAGAGTTTTATACAACTACAAAATATTAAAGACTTACGCATCTTTTTCAAGGTGCTCCCTCTAGTACATATTAAGTAAATTTATGGAGTAATGCACACCCCTTATTCTAAAACATAATTTAAACTATATTTTTCATTATTATTCTTTCGATAATTTCTAAACTATTCTTAAAAGTAGAAATAGTTGTAAATATGACTTTGTAAGTAGTGTAATTTATGACTTAAATGTAATGTTATACTTTCTCCGTCTCAAATTGAGATGACATATTGATTAAGAAAAATAATTAATAACATGACTAGTTTACCATAGTATTCTTATTAAAGTTTTCATTTTAATTTGAAGAAAAAGTAATTAATGCAAAGGATAAAACGTGAGAAAAAAATTATCTCTTCTTGATTAATGAAAAAAAGACAAGTAAAATAAGAAATCAAATTAGAAAATTGGGACGAGTAATTTGAGACCGAGGGAGTATGAGTTAATAAAGGCAAAACAAAAAAGAAAAAAATCTCAACAATTTTCTTGAACTTTCAACAATTTACTTATTTTAACAAAGAAATTTTTTTAAAATTCACTTAATTAATTTGGACTAAAGGCCGAGGGTATTTATTAAGAGTAGGTTAAAATTCAGTGTTTATATTCTAGAAATGAATAGTTGCTTAAGAGATATGTCAAAATTAAAATATCACTTGTTTAGAAATAAAGATAACATGGTACCAACTGATGCACATACTTCGTGATGTGTTGGTAATTATTTAAAAAATCACATTAATATGTCGGCAATAATTTATTGTGCTTTTGGTTGCTTTCTTTCCAAACCTTCACTACATCTCTTAAAAATAAAAACTTTACAGAAATCAAGAAACTATACAACTAGCTAGTTTTCTCATATGATGTTTTGCCCGTCCTTTTATTCCTTTTTTAAACTCGGAGTCAACTAGCTAGTTTTCTCATATGATGCTTTGCCTTTCTTTTCCTTTTTTTTATTTAAAATTGAAAGTAGGGAAAGGAAAAATAGAAATCATAAAGTAAGGAATTAAACACTACAAATAAAATGAAAGTTCAACTATAATCAACCAACCAACTGAGCTAGGAGTTGAGTTGGTTGGGAGGGAATGAGGTTGCGTGAAATTTTAGGTGAAACATGATGTGTACGTAACTACTAACTAAAACTGTTCAGTTAAAATCCAAATGATCTAGCTATGGGGATGTTGTAAAAGAATAAACAATCAATAGTTTTTTTTTTTTTTTTTTACAAAGTAATCAATAGCTAGGGGGGCCGGGCCAGACATAAGAACAGCAGCGTAACAACTATTGTACCGGGGTGGATGGCTCGTATTTTGATCTGAATTCTAATATTTTCAATGTGGAACATAATTGATATACTAATATTACGATAAATAGTAAATTTAAATCTATAATTCTGATATAATGATATGGAACATAATTGATATACCAATATTACGAGAATAGTAAATTTAAATCTATAATTCTGATATAATGATGAATTCATTATGAAAAATTTTAAATATTGAATTCATAAAACTTAAATCCCGAATCCGTCTTTATTTATTTATACTTCAAATTAATTTCTCATGGAATTGCATTAGGGGTGTGCAAAAAACAGTTCAAAAATAAATATATTATTGGTTTATCGGTATCAAGTTATCAAGTTAAAAAAAAAAAAATTAACGGTTTTGTAAAAAATTTTATTGGGCTATCGGTTCGATTTTTGGTTTTAAAGTTTTGGTTAATTGTTGGCTTTAGATTTTAAATACATACCATATTGTCTTTTGTATTTTATAGTTGTTGTCTTAATTCTTATATTTTTTGTAGACTTTCTAGTGAAGGTAGTGTAAAATAAATAAAATAAGAGAAAGTAAAGAAAAATTAGAGGAGAATTTTCTTATTGGTGAAATCGAATCGATAAAGACTAAAATTCGATTAACCGAAAATCGATAACGAATATCTCATTGGTTCGGTTATCATATCTATAAATCGAAAATCGATAAATCAAATCAATAATACACAAAATCAAACTGAACCAACCGATGCGGGGCTACATTGCATGCATGAGCTTGAGGTTTTCGCTGTGTGAACGTGTCAAAAGAGTTGGTGCAAGAGGGCATGCATTTAATACCCAATGAATAAATAGACACCAAATTAGTTGGGGATTTTTCACCTATACATATCTCACTTCTTGCACCTCCCAAAACATGTCCACAATCAAAAACTAGGAAAAAAAAAAAAGAGGGAATATTCTAAGAGGCAATGGAGAGAGTTACTAGGTTTTTTGTTACCGTTTTGATAGTGCTGACCACTGTACTAGGAAAACAAATGTATGTTGTTAATGGAGACAGCCCCTATGCTTGTTGGGGTGGATGTTACAATAAATGTATACTAGTGAATATGCGAGCACGTGTACAACAGACGAATCCTTGTTACCTGCGGTGTCTAAGCAAGTGCATTCCTCGTTCTACTTCTGAATACCAGGATTATTGCAGCATTGGTTGTTCCTTGGAGCTCTGTATTCCTACTCGCTATGGTATAATGTCTTTTTTCGTTTTTTTCTTTATCTTTTTTGTTTCCTATTTGGTGGTCGATATGGCCTGTTTTAAGGCCCAATACTAATTCAGATTTGTGTTGGGAAGTCTCGCTTCAGAGGTGAAACATTAGCCATTATTCCTTGCTAGGACTCGGATGGAGGATCCGTTACTTACCACTCCATCACTACAACGGTTATGATTCAAAATTCTTTTCTTATATAGTCACTCAACTAATAGTTATTATCTCAGAAAGTCACTTTCTTTGTTTGAAAAAAACTAGAATAAAAAAGGTGATTTTCTGAAATAAGTTACTTAATGTTGGACGACCAATTAAGAAATAAACCCTTATAATTCACTTACATTTGCACATACTTGGTTGCGTTAGACTCTCACATTGTCATTAAGAGATCGAGTACAAATTGTTGTCTCGTTATAAAACTTTGGATCATTCTCACATTATGATCTAGCCTTTCTCAAATTGAGTTAAGTTCAATTTCCATTTTCTTGTAGGCGTCTAATTAAGTCGGTCCATCCCTATTCTTTATGTGTCCAATGTTGGACCCATTGTTTAATTTCACACCTGAAAATGCATGCAAGGTCTTCAAAGAGTCTCACATTGATTGAGGATCGTATGAATTGTTAACGTTTCTCATTAGATGACATTGGGCAATTTTCGCTTCGTGTTCATGCATTTTTAAAGTTTAATTTAGTCCAGCTTTCAAATAGTTATAGTCTAAATGGACCATTTTTTAAATGTGAAGAATAATGTTTAATTAGTGAAAAAGAAAGGAACATGTTGGAAATTTATATTGTTTGTGAAATTAGCATTGTTGGCGATCCATGCATTAGGGTAATTATGAACTTATGCGTACAATTTGATTTTAACCATTTGATGGCAATATAATTTGAAATTAAACATGGTGGAAGAAAATGGAACCCTCTTTTTAATGTCCTTGACTTTCTTTTGTGTTGCATTTTTTGTTCAAAAATCAAGTAATATATACAATACTTGGAATCTAATTTATTTATTTACTGGTTTGGGCAGATGCGGGTGCAGATCTGGATGCATGCTTCGGCAGTTGTGGAAATATTTGTAGGGCTAATTAGTAGTAATATTTTATTTCCATAATGTGTTTTGCCACTAGATAGAATTTCTAGCCTCACTTTTTTTATTTTTTGGTATGTAATAAATAAATGGTTCTTTATCCTTTGCCGTTCGGTGTGTAACTGAAATATTTGATAGCTTTATTTTTTTTTACATCCTTTGTTGTCCTTTTCCTCTTTTTCTATGTTTCAATTCCCACGTCAGTTACTTAATGGAAAAGAGCAACTGATATCGTGAGGAATTTTGTTGGGAAAAAAAGGCTGAATAGTTAATTCATTGTCAACTTAGACAATCTAATTAAGTTTATTTCAATTGAAAATATCAACTCCTAATAAAAAGTTTTAATTAGATATTTCTCATTCAAATTTTGAAAAAATATTTGTGCATGCTTTGATCATTTTATCTGTTAAGTGATTTAGCTAACTATATAAAATATATCATCTCCTTTAATTATTCAAATTCAAATAGAAAATGTCTGAACTTTTACAGTTTATTGATGTGAATACATATGATTAAAGGAAATGAAGTATCTATCTGATTAACTTAGTTATCTAATACATCGATGAATGAAAACACAAAAAAAAAATCAAAATTTAAATTAGAAGTGTCTTTTGGATTTAACATATTATCACGAATTGATATATTCAATTGAAATATGATTTAATTTGAGTATTTAAATAAAATAGCCACAAATGGATTATGTATTAAGCCACAAAAAATTGTAAAAATTTATACATTAGTATTACAGTTTGACATATGATGGCAGGGTATTTAATATTTTTATCAATTACAATATTTTATTATACAAATAAATTTAGTAATATTTACAAAACAAACTTGGTTTACCCAATGGCATTAATGTTCATCTAATCATATCTTGACTTGTAGCCAAATGACAAATTCAAAATCTAAATGTGGTAGGTTTATTGTTGGGAGAGTTAATTAATGAAGACTATTCGAGAGCAAATAATGTTTGGCTAATAAAGGTAGTAGTTAGAGCTACCAGTAAATGAAGTTGAAGAAGAGAAATCTCACGTTTCATCTCTTCGCCAAATATTGTTCCTACTTGACAACATGCATGCGTACGTTTGCCAACTCATCATAGAGGTATATATATATACCAGTTTAGGATACGTGTTTTGCACGTGTATAAAGCGCATCAAATATATATATTATAATTATGTATATGTTATATTATTAATAAAAAAAACTTTTAAAAAGAAACATAAATTTATAAGATAAAAAATATACTTAAAAGGACAACATGATGATCTAAAATAACATGATAATATACTCTAAAATGACTTTGATATTTAGACTAAACCTAAACAAAATCTACATGACCAAGCTTATTTAATTTTTAAAAGCGGGATGTTAATTGTAGTTTTTTTTAGGAAAAGTATGAACTTAGTGACACATAATAGAAAGCAGTATACATATAGCACACCTTTTTTAGCTTATCTCAAATTGTTAGATAAATGACAAATTAGAAAAGATATTGTGTTTATATGATTGAATTGACTATATTCACACCAGGAATATATTTTTCTTTAATTTGATGGCAACCGGTGTTGATGTGGCTGAACCATTAAATCATAAAACTTGTCGATCTTGCCCAACATTATTTCACTCTTTGCTTTTAGCATTGGTTGGGCTCCTAGTTCGTCCCTCATGGCCCTGATCTTCTCATTTGAAAACCAATATTGCACTGCTGGATGTACCTTTTAGAGAGGTTAACATAAAAGAATAGGAATTTCTTGGTGCTAGTAACTTGAATTATGTTTACTTTTGGGGTCTTGGCAACACTCAATAAAGTAGAAATATAATCTTCATATATACAAAACATGCATATTTGATATAATATCAGATCAAACCACAAAACTCACTAGAACCAGTCAGAAAAATAACTTGAAGAAAAAAAATAATCATTCTAGCTGAACCAATACAACTTCAACACATGAATGCACATGTGATTTAACATAGCTCGAGGCGAATTACATGAAATTTAAGTAATTTCACATTTCTATTACAAACTTGTAGAGGAGAAAGGTAGCTAAAATAAGTTCCGAAAGTGACATGAGCATAAGGAAGAGAATGTGCACGAGGACTATTTTGATCGGGTTCCTCCACATGCAGACATCTCTGAGCCATCTGCCTGCTGCAAATATAATCCGGTGAAAATTGACATCTGGTGCCAAAAATTTGTCTTGCTATGCCTCTGCTCTAGAGATGTGACTTTACATTCGACATGTACTCTAACACCTCCTTCCTCAACGGGTTTCTGCTCGTACCAACCTCATTGTTACTATGTTGACTGCTATTGGCGTCTCAGCATGTCATGTTGCATAACCGTGGGAGGCATTACATAATGCATTTTTTGGCAAAAAAGGACGTGAGTATTTGTATAACATATATTGAACAAGGTGACTTACCTAGACGGTCAAAAGCAGAAGGAGACACCAAAATTGAAAAGAAAAAAAGAAGAAGAAATAACAAAAACATAATGTTTGAATCACCTACCCAGATTCAAAATGAAAAAAAAATCGGCTTTACTTACTTTTGTCTCTACATTTTTTGGGGCTACAAATAAAACAAACAATATTAGAATTGAAGAAAAAACATAATAATTTAATAGAAAACAAAATAATAATGATAAAGCATACTCCATCCCTCTCCTCGTTTTCCATGATCTCCTTCAAAGCATATTCTATCTCCTTCGAAGAGCATATCAGGTCATCTATGTGTAAATGGTAGCAAGTGACAAGTAGCTCAATATGTACAGTATTAAGCTTCGCGTACTTCTCCTCCTCATTTATTCTCATGCACATTCTTAGATTAATAATTTATTTATTTGTATTAGCAACACTTTTGGAACATGACTATCAAATATAGATCTTAAGTACCCAATCAACAATATGAATGGATGATTACTTAGAAGAAAGGGAAATTAACAAAATCAAATTAAAAGAAATTAAGATACAAAGCTCGAGTTAATTTATGTTAACATGCAGTGAGTTGCAATAGCCGGAGAGAAAATAGGGTTACATAATGATTAGTTTTACTACGTGGTTTTTGCTAGGATCCCAAACCAATATGAATTAGGAAAGCCAAATTCAAACCCAATAATATAATAATTTAAGGAAATTAGTGAAAAGACGATTTTGTCTAAAACAGAGAATTTCAATAAAGGGCAAAAAGTTCAAATAACTTTTGTAAGGGGTTTCACACTTTTAATATATTATAGATATATATGTTTTAATATAACGAAAGTGATAATTTTTATTTATCGCAAAAGGAGATCATTACACATTGTATGTCTGACCGTTATATTTTTTTTGTTTTACGTACTATAATTCTTCCTCAGTCAGGCATAGACAGAGTAGCACAACAAGATTTAGTAGCATAATATCGTATTGGCTTTACTTATTCTTATGTAAAAGCCAAAAGGAAAAATCCAATCATGTTCTTCTAAAGTCATTTTTCCTTTCGAGGAGCGATTGCTTGTTGGGAAGCGAGCTCAATCTTAAGTTATGAGAAAGGAGCCTAAAGTCAAGTTCACGAGATAAAATAAATGTTCTTTACATAATGTGCGTAGTGAGAGTGTCTTTGCCCCCGAAGTTCGACTTCTTTTCTTCGATCAAATTGGGATCAAAGACCAAGTTAGCTACAATGTTTACAGAAGCAATAATCATAAATGGACCAAAGCAATTAGACAATATTCAAGTCCTAAAAAAGCTAGCTATATTACATTATGTTGGAGTTGAGTCGGATAGCTTCTCATTTGTTATGGCTGGAATGAAATCAAAAAGTTGAGAAACAAAGTAACCACATCCAATGGCCTCTTTCTCCCCTTTAGAGTTGAGTCACTTCGTATTTTCCTGGCCGTCTATTTCAATCGTGCCAACAGAAGAAAAGTTTGTCTTCAAAAAGCTCTATCAATGATCCACTAAACTGGAGCCGTTAATATGGGTCTGACCCGTTGGGCTGACCCGTCCCAACCTATAATTTAATAAGGTTGGGCGATAATTTTTACTGCCTGTTTAAAAATAGGATTTTTTAGCTCAATTCAAATAAATTCGTTGGCAAGTGGAGCTTGAACAATATGGGCTCGCCTGACCCGTGAGACAAACAAAAAATAATTAAAAAATAAAATCGAGTTAGAATAACAAAAGGAGTTCAAACTCAAAGTCTATTTACAACATCATATATATTTAAATATTAATTGTGTTTATAAAATATATAAATCATTAAAATACAAAACACTATAATTTTTTTAAGGAATCAAATATGTTCGATAAAGATGATGTGGCATTATATTGTTAAATAACCATAAGTGTCATGATAGTTTTTTTTTTTTTTTTTGAGGAGTTCATTTTCACTTTTAATGGATTAAATAGTGATCCTTTTTGTATTTTATAGTTATCTACTGAAATAAAATTAGGTTAATATTACTATTTAACTAGTTATATTATTACTCATTAACTGTTTAGTTTGTTTATCAACATCTCTATTAGATTTGAATTTGATGTCAAAAGTTATTTGATTTCGCAGATTCTTTGAAATTTTTTTTAAATTTGAGACTTGATTAACAAGTAGTAACTTCGCATGTAATATTATATTGTAAATATTTATGTAATTAACATTTTAAAATTTAAACTAAGATTATAAAAATAATATATTTTAAAAAGTAGGTTGGTTCGTGAAAGCCAGCAGCCCACAAGTTGATGGGTTGAGCTTGTTTTATTCTGACATGTCATCTTGATGGGTCAGTCCGACTTGACATGTCAAACTCCAAAGCCAGTGTGGGATAGCCCAAATCAATTGAGTCAGCCCGTATTAACAGTTATACACTCAACACCAGAGGTGACCCATTTGTACTCACGTGTGCCTTCTAGCATTTCTTCGTGTGGAGATGTTAGAATTTCATTGCGAAATAATTACTTGATGTTTTAGTCTCTTTTTTGAAAAAAAAGAAAGAAAAGGTCAAGTTGTTCTTTGGATCGAAAGAGGAAGTACAGATTTAAGTTTCTGTTTTGTAAGATTTTGTTGCTTAAAAGGCGAAAATAATTATTTTGTCCCTCTCTTTTTCTTCTTCTAATTATTTTGTCCCTCAAAATTCAATTTAGATGTCAAATTTCTCCCAAAATTTCGACAATAGGCCTATCCTACCTGACATCACAATCTTATACTCCCTCCATTCCATCCTTTGCATTTTAACTGATGTTTTAGCTTTAAAAAATTTATTTCAATATAATTATTGTCTTAAAAATTTAAGACTACCCTGTTTAATTGTTTTCAATTATATGCTTGACAATAAAAAATGTATGTACAATATTCAAGAGAAGAAAATCAATCTACCTTTATCAAAGAGAGGCAATTTACTAAATTATAGCTTGTGTTTATTATTTTCTTAATAAACATGAAAAAGATTTAGAGCCCGTTTGGATAAGCTGAAAAAGATTGATTTTTTAAAAAAATTAAAAGTGTTTTTAAAAGTGCTGAACTTATTTTAAAAATAAGTAGTTACGTGTTTGGGTAAAAGTGCTGAAACTGAAAAAAAGTTATTGATATGTTTGGTAAATAGGTGCTTTTAAGCACTTTTTTTTAGTCAAAATGTCTGAAATATCTTTATAGTTGTTAATAATATATTGAGTTGATTATTATCAACTTTTATTGTTAAAATGATTCAAATTAAAATTAATCTATATTTTAATATATATATATATATATATATATATATATATATATATATATATATATATATATATGTATATATAATAGTTTCATGAATAACTATTAATTTGTGCGCTAAAAAATTATTTTTGCTTAAGAATTTAAGTGTTGAATGTTTTAATGTATTTGAAAAAGATAGTTATATATTAAAAGATTATGTGAGGGCAAAATGAATGTGTTGTGTAGTGAAAGAACATTAGGGCTACAAAAGGATATATTCGGAATAAGGGATAATTATAAGGGACATAAATGTCATTTGCTTGGTCAACAATAATAACTTATAAGCGCCCCAAAGAAAAACAAGGGAAGGCTACTTCTTACTTTTGACTTATAAAAAGTCAAAATTGACCTTTTTAAAGCAATTTTAAAAATTATCACACTTTCAAAAGTAAAAAATGACTTAAAAATCATTTTGATCAAAAAATAAGCTTACCCAAACACCCACTTAAACCTATCGTTAAAATGGAACGAAAAGGGTGAATTCCTTGCTACCCCTTGGTTTTGCGACTTCACGTTTTGTAGTAACTTTACCCTCCAAGCTCTAGCAAAATAAAATAGAGAGTAAAGTCATAAAAAGGATATGATGACTTCACATTTAAATTTAGTAATTTGTGGTATGGGCAACTTAGATTATAGGCAGAATACTTAGAAAACACTCCTAAATTTGGTTCGGGTACATTATTTCCCTTCCTAAATTATGCCTACTCTTAATTATCTCCTTTGTTTGATAGTCTTTAGTCTTTACTCCTTATCTCCTAATTCAAAAAGTTAGCTTCTATTTGAAATATTTTTCAGCAGTTGTCATATACGATGATAAATTTGATCTGATAATGTATTTCTTTTACTTCATTTTAATAAAAGCATATTTTAATTTATTTCTAAAAAAAAATCTTGTACAATGACTATTTATTTAGTTGCGCAATTTTTTTTTTTCATTCTGAATTTACGTTTAAAAAATGGATTTGTCAGTACTCCATCTTTGCTAATTTTTTCTTTTTTTTTAAAAACGAACTAATGAGTATAAACTATGTATTGCTTTTTACTTCTTCTTTAAACGCAATTTTATATATATTTAAATAGTGTATTTTTCTTTTCACGGGCCAATCATCGGTTAAAAGAAAAAAAGGCTTGGGGTGGGGGAGTGGCGCTAGACCTCTATTATGTTTAGCCAAATAAAAAGAGTAAAACCAAAATAATGAATTGCAACCATGTACTTTCTTTTTTTTCTTCCTTAGATATAATGGATATCTATTTTGTGATATATTTTTTTCGAATTCAATCTATTCACATCATAACAAATCTGAGCTTGTAATATGATCCATAATAATATTTTAAAATAACTAAAATTTACATAAATATACATCTTAAGTTATAATTATTACATAAAATTCAATTTGACAAAACTAATTACAAATATCACATTTATATACTCTCTCTCCAAAACTCTCATACATAGCAAAACATCTCTTTTAGATCGGTTAATACTCCACAATATACGCCTAAAATCAAGCTAGCATTATTAAGAGATTTCAAATTTCAAAATATATCTCACAGATTACTCAACTTCATCATCATTTTCAATTTATTTTTGAGGTATTTTTTTTTTTTTTAATTTTTTTTTTTACGATTTCAACTTTAAGATATTTGACGGTTTGTTTATTTTTTTTCATCATCTTCTTCTAAAATCTACGATTTCTTTGTTGCATGTCCTTAATTTTCAAATTTAGGACGACCTAGGCTTCCAAAGATTTTGTGATTTGTTTTTTAATTTGTATTTTTTTTTCTCGATTTTATGCACTCTTATTGTAACACCCAGATTCGCTGAACCGGAATGCTACACGGTGCTCATCACCGCGAAGGACCACAAGCTAACCCATGACTGATATCTGCACCTGTATACTGCAAATCATGATATAATAATGAGGACTACATAGAACTGTAAGGCCATAAGGTTCAACTGAATACAATCATGTAGGTGAAAATACCCAAAACAACTCAATCTGAACGTAAATCTAAACATAAATCTGAAAGCCTCTAAACTATCTGAATAAGGAGTTGAAGGAACATGTCTCCAACTAACTCCGTAAAACTAAACTGAAGAAATAAATAAATAAATCAAATCATATTGTCCTCGAATCAATGAGGACTACTGTGTCTCTGGGACTAGAATGCTGCTGGAGCTCGTGTCTCGAAACCTATGGCGTAACATGAAAAGAAAGCACCATAGCGCAAATGCGTCAGTACAACTGGAGTATTGAGTATACGAGGAAGGTAGGCTGAACATAAAGGGTTTTATGCATGAACATCACTGACTAACTAATATGAACATGGGAGTGCAAACACACATATATAGAAACTGAGACCGTGAATACGTGATAGCATGACCTGTAAGCTAATACATGGTTTACTGATAACTTTCATGACTGATACTGAAACTGATAACATGGACGCCTATATCTGACAGTCCTGTATATACTGAAATCTGAAGAACGCCCTGAGTTCTTTTACTGAGACTGGTACTGAAACTGTGGGAAGTAGTGTTTAACCGACATACCCCATGTATGCCGTTATGGCTAAGCTGGGGTCCAATCTCTGCCCCAACTGGAGGGGTGTCAATATCGTGCCACGGGTAAGGACAGACTGTGAGTGACCCTTATCTGGCGGGTACTCAATGAGAATGGTGGGAACCCTAAACTGATGGGTTAAGCCACCTCATCAACCCTAATCTGACGGGTTAAGATGTCTCAACCTACACTAGCTACGTAGTTCTGGAATACAAGGATGACTACTAAGAATCACATCTTGAACTGACGGGTGAGTTTCCATCCTTGGGTTCACTCGGTGCTAACCTCTACTCCCATCTGGAGGGACTGGACATGAATAACTGACTGTGCATGACTTAATCTTACTGAATTCCGTTGACTGACGGAATGTTACTGATATCTGATAACTGACTAAGATCATGAGGTTTTCCTGAGTCACATGACTGACTGAAGTCTATGGAATCATAACTTGAGTTCGGATATCGTGAAAAATGACATGGATCTAGGCACACAGCTATAGTTTTCGGGTACAAGTACCCCCAGGACTCGATGGAAGGAAACTAACACACATGACTGACTTGAGCATAAGAGTAGAGTCCATAATTTATAATATCATAAGTAGGGACCTCATACTAAGCATGGTTATCAACAATGTATTGCATGGAAAGGATTTCATATCACATGGAAGTACTTGCACAATCTTAATATCATGTTCATTGCATAATCATATTGGTAACACATACCAATAACATGAAAATTCATGTGGATTGCATGGTTATCATACATCTTGTTCATAAGTAGAATTTGCAAGTAAACATAGCATAATCTCATAAGAATAGTTCATGAGTATTCCAACAACATTTACAAGGCACATTATCAACATAGAAGTCATTGGAATGTAAGGGCATATCATGAATCCTTCACTTAGTCACAATTTAGCTATATTGCATGATTTCTAGTTTCTTAGGTATTTTATCAAACACCTTACATGCACATCTTAAGAATAGGTGAAATAATCAAATTATACATCATTAACAATCAAATTTACATGTTTCCAACTCATATGATATCATGAAATTCAAAAAAACATATAAAGATTTCATCTTGGGAATCACCCAATATCAACAACATAATCATCAACACCCAACAATATAGAAATCATACTTTATAATGAAAAAGAGGATTTTTGAGCTTTACGGATGAAAGGGATCCATAAATCAACTCACGCATACCTTAGAAGAAAGATTCTTGATGATTGATGGAGGAATTTCCTTGAAATCGGATCTTTAAGCTTAGTTACGCAACCCTAGTTGTTTTTCTCTTTTAGTGCTCTTGGATGATGAGCTTTGAGATGATAATAGGGTTGTAATATGTTTAGAAGCTATATATTTCGTAGGGTTAAGTTTAGGGACGTGTAAAGAGTGTTAAAAGACTTAATTACCCTTAAAATAACTCAAAATGGAGTGTTTTTGGCACCTGAAACTGACTTAGGCAGCGCCCAAGTGATTGCCTAAGCTAGGTTGGGCGGCGCCTAACCAATCGCCTATGTTTGGGTTGGGCGGCGCCTAACCAATCGCCTATCCTTACTGTCTCTCACGAAAATGGGCATAACTTTTCGCTCGTGTATTGGATTAAGGCGAAATTGGTATCGTTGGAAAGCTAATTTGATTCTATACAATTTGGTGGGTTTAAATCAGCCAAAATATCATATTAATATCAAGTTATACTCGTTTAAAGATGACCCTTGCAAAATCAAACACTAAAACTTGATGGATTCAAAAACTCTTAGCGTGTATTACCTTAAGTGACTCATATGAACATGCTTAATGCATCATAAGCTATCCTATCCCTAGGATATTCATTGTAAGTCATGTACTCAAGTATGAATCACAGAATAGGAGATTTCATACGTAGGAATACTTTTTCACTTCCTAGCTTAGAAACATGCGGGGTATTACACTTATACATTGGTATGCATAACTATGTTATGTATAAGGGTAAAGATGCACTTTTTTGGGAGATCTGCTGTAATTTCTATTTTCTACTTCATATACATTGATACGCAATGTATATACATGGTTGACCCATTTTGCTATTTATACATGCAAGTGTTATGTATAAGGGTTGTCAGTCGTATGTATATGACTTGAAGTATTCTCATCTTATACATATATATGTATAAGGGATGTTTGTGTTATGCTATATGGTTTGACCTATTTTTCAGATTTTTCGGTGCAGTTATGTTTCACCTTATACTTAGGCATATTATTTTTTACCTTATACATTCCATATTATCTTTTTTATGTATAGGTTTAACTTATACATTAATGCAGTGCTTATGTATAATTTATGTTTTATACATTACTGTTGCCATGTTTTCTTTATATGAGTCTTCTTTTTCCGTTTTAAAATTTTTTATGTCTCTTTATGTGGTAAATTTCTTTTTAGGAGTATATTTTTTTGAAAAATTTACATAACTAAGGAATTCATTGATTACACATTATAAGGTATAATCTTGGATAATTATTAGATTGATTTATTTTCTTAAATATCGTTAAAACGGTTAACTCATATACATATGTTATAATGTATAATAACGTATAGGAATGTATATGAATATTTATAACCTGGGAGAAAAAAAATTAAATAATAAATTCGGAAGAGAATGTAATTAACTAGCTAAAATATGAGATTTACATTGTTTATCCGTAAAATAAAAAATAATCTAAAAATTACACAAATACACAACTTATATTTTCAATATTACAAAAAATCCCAACTCCCTAAACATATTACAAAAATTCCAACATATACACAGAATGTTGTGTATATGTTGGCTATGTTATGTATATTAATAGGGAGAGAGAATAAAGTAATTAAAAAAATGGAAGAGTGTGTAATTACTTTCAAAACGGTTGATATTTATGTTATTTACATACAAAAATAATTATGCAAAATGTCAGCACATCAAAATTATTTAAAATTTAAATGATCCAACTTTAAGTTAATTATCCGAAATAGCTTATTTTGGGGTATTTTGTATATTTTAGGTAATAAAACCACTTTAATTTTCTCAAATTCCTTTTACATATGAACTTCCACCAGGACTTTCCAAATTCTAACCATCTCAAACACACCACTAAGAGGCGGGGCTGTTTGGTGTTTGTGATTTGCTCCTGTTTATCAAAGCTGGAGCTCCTCGCATGGGGCAACGATAAAGATGAAGGGGTAGGGCTATTAGGTGTTTGTAGTTTGCTCCAATTCATTGAAACTGGAGCTCCTCGACGGAGCAATGAGGCGAAAAGGTGGGACTATTCAATGTTTGTAATTGTTGCATTGAAAAGTTGTCTAATTTCTTGTTGGATGTTTGGACAAAACAACTAGAAATATGAGATACAAATCAATGGGACGTTTGTTAAGGGGGTGCGGATGACCAACTTATAAATAGATTTATTATATGTCTAATGAATCTATTTTTTTTTTGTGCGTGAATATTTCTTAGATTTTGTTTCAATATTTTAATAATTTATTCTTTTTGTAAGATGTATTCATTAATTTATTTGGTTTATTATTTTATCTTGTAGTAACTGCAGAGTTACAAATTTCTGTATAATAATTTATCCTAACTGTACTGTAATGTATATCTAATTCTAGATTTTCTATGTTATTTATTATCTTGTGTTGTTCTTCTCGTAGTGAGTTTTTTAAATTATATAAACTATCACATGTACTTTTTCCTAAATTTTCTAAGGTTTCTTCTATCCATATTAATTTTTCTTTTAGATTTTCCATTATTTTTCTAATTTGGTTCTATAATTAATTTCATTATTTAGATTATCTTGGTTTTCTCTAGTTTTTCTAATATATTCTAACATCCTTGATCTGAATAGTATCCTTCTGGATAAATTTCTTCGTATAACTGTTCTAGCCAATTTATGGTTTCGATTTCATAGTCTATTACTTTTTCTAATATTATTTTCTTAATATCTATAATTTCTATATCTTTAAGTATATATAAGATTAAAACTTTAAGATATTCTAAATGATCTATTTTCTAAAATTGATATTTTATAGTTGTTTGTTTTAGCCTTAGTAGTTTTCGCATATTTTTATTAAGAGATTTTATATATTTTTTATTTTTATTTTTCATGTATTTGTCTGTATTTGTTTTATCCTTTTTTCTAGTAAATGTATATTTCGCATATCTTTTTCTAAAAATTCTATGAATTCTATGTAATTTATCATGATAGGTATTTATAAGAGTAGTTAGGTAGGCATGGTATATAATTTACTCTAGTCATGTAATATTCACCAAATGTTTTTTCTAATATGATTTTTCTTATATCTGCTACTTTTATATCTCTAAGTGCATACAAAATAAGTATTTTAAATTTATCTACCATCACATCAGATAAATTATCATTCATTTTCATAAAATTGCTTTTTTCAAAATATCCCCTTCAACTATGTACATAACAAAATACGGTCATCTCAGATTACTATATACTAGATTATTCTTAAATAACATGTTCTTCGGTCACTATTAGCACGGTAATTTGGATACTTTTTTCCTTAAACAGCGCCTCTACTCTGGTTACTCCCCGCCACGGCTTCTTGCCTCATTGGTTTCACCTTTAGGATGACATAGTTCTTAGGGATTTTTTCTCCGTTTCCACTTTGCTAATAAACTTCTTAACATATTATTCTTCGAATAATTCTACTATAAAGTAACTAATATGAATTTATTTTATCATATCATGATTGTTGGGAACTATGAATTTAGCTATTCATAATCATAAATAGATATACCTGTTCGGGTAGCTTTGATATTTCTGAAGTTTGTTTCTCCATAGCTTTTTCCATTGAAGTATGTATGTTTTTTAATTAACTGGGCAAAATATTTGTTATGGAATGGAGAGAGTATTTGTTTTAACGTGAGAAGACTTGCCTTGCAATGCCTTCAGTTCTTCTTTATTTATAGAATGAACTTTACGAATTTTACAAATCTTTACATATTTTCTGAACAAAAGATAAAAATAAAAAAGCTAAAAGCCATAAAGGCTATAGCCAAAAGTCAAAAAGGCTATTTACCTAGGCTACCTAAAAAGTCTTCACAAAAATAGTAACTTACAATAATTTAAAAGACTTTTACGTAAATAAAATCTATACAATGAATATTTTGTCTCCGTTTATTTTGTTGTATCTGCTATATCTCCATTATTGCTTCTTATCTTATCTTTTCAGCTGGCATTTTGTCTTCTTGATTTTTATTCTAGATGTACTTCTGGAATAATATTATCTTCTCCATTACACCTTGAACATTGGTGATCTGGATATTTATGTCCAATTATTTTACAACATCTTGTTAGTTGTCCGTCTGAAATAAATCCTTTTTTAATAGCTCTTGCAGTAGATTGTTTCTCTGGGTTGAGTAGTGTCATTATCCATTGTCTGACATCCTCCATATCTGCTGGTCGTAGCTCTTTTGAATTTGAGTAAATCATTTGATGATCTCTTAAATAGTAGCTCCATATCGGGTTTCCATTAGTATAATTATTTGCTAGTTCTTGTAATAATCGTAGCTAGTCCAATAAGTCTTTTATTTGCGTAGAAATCGGGTATCTCAATTCTAGGTATCTCCGGTTGTTGCACAATATCTTCTGGTATGATCATATCTCTGGCTAGTCCTATCTTTACAACCTGTATAACTGGTTTTATCTCGTCATATAATATCTCTGCGGGTGCAGTATAACACTTTATATAAAATAGATTGTCTTTCGTTATTCTTTTGTAGGTGGTGAATATCTTGTATAATTCTTCCATAGTATTAATTCTTCTCCGTCTTGGGTGTATATGGTGTTTAGTAGTCCGTAGTCAAAACAAGTTTTTACTAGGCTTGGGTTAGTTTTCGGTAGTGCGATTAGCTTGTTATATCCTTGTAATTTTTGGGTTATATAGTTGGTGTTTGGTTCTTTGATGTTTGTAGCTCTGGGGTTATGGTTTAGAAAAGTTTGTACTCTATAGATGTTTTCTATATATTTCTGGGCTGTATAATTATAAACTTTTTTGTCTTGGTTTAGGCTATCTCGGTATGTGGTAATTTGTGGGGGTATGGATAAATGGTCTTTTTGTGTTTTTGGTGTAAATGGTTTTTCAAATATTTATTCATGTTCGTGTTTTGGTATCTTAGTCGACTAACTCCTTTGCTTGTACCTGCAGAAGTAGATTGATAAATGTTATGAGTTTTATGGAGTGTACCAACGTCTCCTTCTAGCTCTGGAATTTTATTGTCTTCCGATCGACATAGCTCTGCACACTGCTGAGTTAGCTGATTTATAACTATAGACTTCAGTTTATTTTCATTAGTCTTTAGCTTTTCTATCTCAGTACCCATACTGTCCACTTTCAATGAAAGCGTAGTTAGGGTGTTGAGTATTTTTTCTAGAGTATCTTCTTCTATATTTTCAGTCTGTGTAGCTTTGTCTTGATATGTAATCTGCAATAACATTTTTGTTAGTACTAATTACTTCAATTATAAATGTGAAATTTAATATGTTTAAAACTAGTCTCCGAATCTCTTTCGTTGTAACTGAATTTTGTATTTTCTTTGTTAGCCACCAGCGTAACTGTGTATTATCTGTTCGTACAATAAATTTGTTATATACGATATATGGTTCAAATGCTAACAAACATTTATATAATGAACATAATTCTTTCCTATTTATTTTCCATTTTATTTCTGTCTCATTGAACGTACCTGAGTAGTATCTACAATGGTGTTCTATTTTTTCTGCTTCATATCGATATTTAAGTACTCCTCCATAACTATATTCACTAGCATCGGCTTCTACTATATATATATAAATTTTCTATTTTCATCTGGAAATTGTAATTTCGGTAATTCTTTACAAAGTAATTTTATTTTTTGGACTTGCTTTTTATCTTCTTCATTGTAGTTATATTCCATATCCTTTTTTAATTTTTTCTGTAGTGGTTTTAAGTTTTCTGCTAATTTTGAAATATATTCTCTTATTTGGTTTACTAATCCTAAAAATGATTGTAATTTCTTTTTTGTATCTAATTCTTCTTTTGAATTTGTTATTTTTTGTACTATATGTTGTTGCATTTTTACTCCACTTTTAGCTATTTGTATCCCTAGAAATTCTATCTGATTTTTCATAATTTCAGCTTTCTTTTCGCTTAGACTTATTCCCGATTTTTCTATTATATCTGTAAATTGTTCCAATAATTTTAAATGTTCTTCTTTGGTTTTTGTATATAATAATATATCATCTATGTATACTATACAATTAGATAATTGTTTAAAATAATTATCCATAAAATGTTGATATCTACCTGGTGCGTTTTTATATCCAAATGGTAATACATTCCATTTATAAAATCCTTGTGGTACCGTAAATGCGGTTAATTCTTTAGATTCTTCTTCTAACTTTAGATGGTAAAATCCTGATTTACAATCGAATTTCCTAAAATAATTATATCCTTGTATTTGTCTTATTTTTAATATCTTATTTGGTATTGGATAATTATATGTTATAGTTTTTGCATTTAAATTTCTATAATCAATAACCATCCTACTTTTTCCTCTTTTTTGTTCACTATGTTTATTTACTATAAATGTTGGACTATTATGCTTACGATTACTTTTTTGTATATATTATTTTTCTAATAATTCATCTACATGCATTTTAAATTCTTTTAAATCGTCAAAATTATAGGTTAATGGTTTTTGGGTTATTATACTATTTTTATCTATTAATTCAATTTTTATGGAAGTTTTATGTTTTTTCCATCCTTTTAATGGATCTTCACTATATAATTGTTCTAATTTTTTCTTAATTATTTCTATCTTATTTATTGAAAATATAGTTATTTCTGTTTTATTTATCGAAAATACTACTAGTTCTATTGTATCTTTAGTATTTTTTATATTTTCTAACTTTTGTGTAATTTTTCACTTCCTCTTATCCAATCAGTTTTCTTTCTTATTTTATTATTAACTCTTTTTGCTCTTACTTTTTGTTTGCATGGTGTTGTAAACCACCAGTCGTTTCTAGTTATTATATGTGGGTATAATTTATCTAAAAATGGCATTCCTAAAAGTATATCTTTTGACGTTAGTTCATAATTATAAATTTCTTCTATTGTTAATATCTTATCCCATATTTGTACTTTTATATTCCTAGCTTTATAAGTAATTAGGCTTCCTTCATTATTGAATCCTTTAACTATTATTGGTGTTTTTAATTTATCCCATTTACTTTCTGGTAAGCAATTATATCTACATAAATTAGCTTCTGCTTCTGTATCTATCATAGGCGTATAATATCTACTGTAATATCCTTCTACTACTATCTTCATTAATACATATATTTTCATTTTATGTTAAGGCTCTTTTTAAGAATAATTTTTCTTTGTTATATGTTAAGGTTAATTGTGTATGTTCTATATTATATGGTTTTACTTGTTCTAACCATTTTATTCCTAATATTATATCTGTTTTTTGCATTTCTTCCTTTACTTCAAATTCTATTTTTATTTTTCTAACTCCTATTATTATTTCTTTTTCTACTATATTTTTATTATTTATTAAACTTCTTGGTAGATCTGGGCACATATCATTATCAGTTTTTATTTCTTCTTTCTTTACTAGATATTTTGCTATATAATTTTCTTCTTGTCCTGTATTTAAGAGTATTAAATATTCTTTTTCATTTATTTTTTCTGTTATGTAATATTGGTTTAAATTACTTATTGAATTTGTTTCATAACTTGTTCTTTTTGATGAGCTTGATGATTCTGGTTTTTCATCAGCTATTCTTTTTGTTGTACTTATTCTATCATTTACTATTTCTAAATTTTCTTCTATATCTATGTCTCTATAGCTATAATCATTATAATCTATTGTTTTTACAATTCGTTCAAATGGGTTTTCTATTCGTATCTTGTTAATCTTATTTTTTCCTGTTATTTTATGTTTTGTTGTTAATACATATAAATTTTTGCATTTTGCTGTAAATATTTTACTTCCTGGGGTTAATTCTATTCCTGATAGTTTCCAATATAATACTAGTGATTTATCTATATTTCTATCTGTTACCGCTACTGAATAATTTGCACTTATTATAAATTAAAATTTTTGGTATATTAAATTTCCTTTTACGACAGTTATTATGTTTTTTTCTATAGGTTTTATAATTCTATCATCTGCTAAATATAATTCTATTGGTGTATCTATTCCTTCTCTAAAACATGCTTTTATTAATATCTCTGTACCTCCAAGGTGTACATATTTTATTGGATCTCCTTTACTTTTTATATCATTTATCTCTTTATTAATTATTCTTTTTGTTACTAGTGGTATACTAGCTTTGCCTTTTGCATATCTACAGTCTATTACATGTTCTTTTTGGCATACTACATAATATTCATCTTTTTTTCTAGTAAAAATATTTTTTATTGTTGGTATTTTAAATATTTTTTCTACACTTAAATCTAATTCTTTTCCTTTTATTTCGTCAAATATATTACTGTTAAATATTATCTTTTGTTCCGTTCCTTCATCATTTAAATATTCTTCCTTTGTTATTATTTTTATATCTTCTTCAGTCATTTGATTCATCTATTTCACTATCTATTTCAGTATCTGTTTCGTTTTTTGAAATTTCATATATACTATCCTCACTTTCTAATTCATAATCTATATAATCTATCTGCATATATTCTGTATTATCTATTTTTATTTCTGATATTTGTTTATTTTTTGAATTTTTAGGTAATTTACAATCTCTAGCTAAATGTCCTAACTTTCCACAATTATAACAAGTACATTCTTTTATAGATTTCTTCTTTCTATATGATCTTTTGTATTTATAATTTTTTATATAATATCTTTTTCTTGGTTTCTTGTATTTGTATTTTGATTTTTTATATTTCTTATATTTTTTGTGTCTTTTTCTTTTCTTATAGTATCTTTCTTCACATCCAAATTGGGGTGCTATTTTATTTTTGCAACATGCTAAATTTTTTATTAATGTTTTTTCCATTTTTAATTCTTCTCTATATTTTTCACATAAGTTTCTATACCATTGTTGTAAAAATTTTATTCTAGCTCCTAACGTATCTACTGTTTTTGCTTCTTCCCAACTTTTTATTATCTTTGAACTAAACGGTTCGGGTAATTTATTAAAATATAATTTTCTTATCTCTTTACTTTCTTCTATACTATATGCTCCTTTATAATAATATTATTTAAATGCGCAAGTATATTCGTCTATATAACACATATTACATATTGTTAATTTTAACATTAAATTTCAATTTGTATCTTTTTCTTCATCTTGTTCTTCTTTTATTGTTGTCATACTACCAAATTCATCTTTTATAGTTGTTTCATATTTTTTCAATAATTCTATAGGTGTTAGTCTAGTTGTTGTTGATGATGTTCCTTCCATAGGTTTATTAGCTCTTAATACTTTCTTACTATTTTCAGTTAAATTTGAAAACCATAGTTTTACCGATCCTATTAATATTCTTTCTATATATTCTGGTGCATCTGTTATGTTTATATTATTATCTAATAATTGTTTTGTCATATATCCTATCTATAATTGTATTGTTTTTTCTGTATCTTTTACACAGTCTAGGTCTAAAAAGTTATAATTTTTATTAACTATCTGTTTTGGTGTCCATTTGTCATATTCATTATATCTTTTAAATTTCCTTTTATAATATATGGGTTTTCTTATTTCTGTTGTTTTAGGTATTATATTGTCATCTTCTTTTTTATCAAGAGTATTTATTTCTGTGTTGGTATTTTCTAAGTTTTCTTCATTAATTATTTCTTGTTTTTCATTGATTTCTAAGTTTTTTATATTTGTTATTATTTCTGTATATGTTTCACTATCTTCCAAATCATAATTATCTGTCTCTTCAACATCTATATTATTTATTTCTAATTTTTCCTTAAATTGATTTATTTCGTTTAGTAATTTTTGTTCTTTATCTTTTTCTTCTTTTTCTTTTTGTCTTTGTTCATACAGATCTTTTAACATTTGTAGTTCTTTTTCTAATTCAACAATCCTACTATTTTTAGTTTCTTCTATTTTTCGTATTTCTTCCGTAGTTTGTTGTTTTATTTTTTCTATTTCCTTTTTTCTGTCTATTTCTTCATTTTTTTTTTCTATTCTTACCATTTCTGTTAATTTATCTTCTAATTTTAATTCTTTTTTTTCTAACATTAGATATAAATGTTCACCTATTTTCTTATATCTTCTTCCTAGATTAGAAAATACTATTTTTATTTTTAGTCCTTCGTGATTTTCATATATTTTTTCATCTATTATAAATTCTTCTTTGTTCATTTTATTGTGAATAGTTCATGTTGGTATATATATTCTAAACTATCTATTTGTGATTCTACTTTTGATATTTCATCATTTTGTGTATTTATTGAGTTTTTACTAACTCCGGCAAATATATTATAATGTAGTCTTTCTATTCTTATTTTTAATTCTTTACGTTTTTCAGAAATAAATTATTTTAACTCTTTGTATTTTCGTTCTTTATTCATTTAAATTATTTTTATAATATTTTGGCGGATATTTAAATCTAATTTATCATAATTAGGTTGTATGTGTCTCATTCTCCTAGATTTTAAATGGATTATTAATTTTGCTTCAATACTAGATATTAATGTAATTAGGTAAGCTAATCTTTGTAGATTTTCTTTTGTTTTATTTAGACTTGTATATTCTGAATAATTACTAACTAAAGATTCTTTAATTTTTCTAAAAGCTTCTCTATTTTTAAATCGTCTTCTCATAACTAATTCAAAATATATAGATAAATTCTAATATAACTAACTAACTCATATCTTACTGCTGTACTTTTTAAATTACTGGGCTCTAATACCATTTATAGGGGGTGCGGATGGAGCAGTAAAGTATTGATGATACGTAAGTTTTTTGATTAATTCTAACCTTTTTGTGGGATAATAAGAGTTGCATAGGCAGTAGAATTAGCAATGTAATAAAGATGAATGTTATGAAGACCAATCACAGGTTGTAATGACCAATCACAAAAGTAAATTAGCTTTTTCAAAAATTTGGTATGTGTTAGTCTGTTATAGATACCAAAATTTGATATGTTTTTCTTATTCAATTGATTTTTTTTAGCGAGGTTTATTTATTGTTAATAGGGGAAGGGTCAGTTGTCTTTTTAAGAAGATGGGACTTTCAAGGAGCTGTTAATGTTTCATCACACTTTCAAGGAGATGGAACTTCAAAGTTTGAATTTTCAAGGAGATGGAGACTGGCCGGAGTAGGAGTAATTTGGTCGAGTGAAGATCAGCGGTTGTGGATGGTGTAGCTCATTTGGTAGTTAGCTAGTTCTTTCAGTGATGGCCGAAAATGGGTATTAATATTTTTTCAGGGAGTGATTGGAGAATTAACGAAGGTGGGTACCCATTCTTGATTTTGATTGTAATGGAGTGAATGGAGCATATTAGTGAATTGAATCTTTTTGGGTGATTTTATTTTTCGTGGATGAGATAAGATTATCACTTCTCTGAAAGCATGATTCTTTCTCAACTCTCCTCTTTGCGCTCGTTATGTTCGTTGTTGAAAGTGTAAAATGAATTGTTTGAATTTGAAAGCAAAACTTACTCTACTGCTTGATGTTGAATATTGATTTGCATTTTCTGTTGTATACAATGGCCATTGATTTGTTTATAACTTTGGATCCCATCCTTTTTAATTTCGTTGTTTTCATATGTTACAGAACAACGTAATGCTCAAAAGGCACCCTAAACTAATAAATTAATTGTTGATGTGTTTCTCTGATAGATTAGAATTGGAGTGCAATATTTGATATTAGTGGTGTGAAGGAGAATTATTCAAGTGAATTATGGGGTCTGGACTTAATCACTCTATGTGTGTATGTATGGATGTATATATATACATGTTTATATATTATTTATACAATATAGATGCATGTTTATACATTATCTATACAATGTCGATAAATATTTATACACTATTTATATAATATTGATACACGTTTGTGCACTACTTATACAATTAATACTGATAAATATTTATGCACCATTTATACAATATTACTTATATTACATATACACTACTTATCTATTTGTACATCATATTTAAAAATTTATAGATCATTTATACAATATTGATATGTGTTTATACACTATTTTTATAATATCAATACATTGCATATACTACATAATTATTTATATAATATTAATACATTATATATATATATACACACTATTTATACAGTATTTGATACATGAATAAAATTGTATGAAAAAGTTTGAAAAGAAAAACGAAAAATAAGTTAATTAAAAAAAATGCATGAAAAAACAAAAAAAAAGTTTTCTTTTTTAAATTATTGCTGAAAAAAGGGGAAGAAAATGACCTAATGATTATTTTTGTTGTAAACAAAATTTGGCTATTTTTATTATAAACTATTACCCTTTTATATATAAATAAAAATTTTCCTTACAAAAATTATCAAGTATAATAAAAATAATAATATTTTAGTGATCATCTTATACCTTTGAATACATATAAGAGAACTAGTTGCATAAGGCCCGGGCCTAAGCTCATGGTAAAGAATATAAAATTTAATTTTAGAAAAAATATAACTTAAGTCACATTTTTCTATTACATAATTAATTTAGTTTAGTGATACGTTGATTATGTCTTGTGGGGTAAGTCATTATGATTATTAAAATTTTTCTTGTTATATTTGGATGACTTTTAAAGGACTTTATTTATGAGAAAACAAGTATGAAGTGATAATTAGTAAATACGAATAGACATAAAATTCAATTTAAAACAAATAAATGGTGTTTTAGATGCATTAACAAAATTTTCATATTTAATAGATTTTTAATAAAAAAAATATTTTATCTAGGAAAATAAGTTTCTTTAGTCTTATAAAAATGACTTCGTGGAAGTAGGAGAATTATATTCTATAATTCAGATTCATTGAGTACTTCGCTCTTCAATACACCTTGTCTTCGCCCCCACTAGTAGCACTCATCCCTGCCATCCCATACCCCGCTTCTCATAGTACTTATCTAAATTATATATATGATTTTTAAGTAATATTTACTTACATATTGAATATAAGAAAATAAGTAAGAAACACACTAAATTTTTTTTTTTTGAAAAATACTTTTAAAATAATATTTTCCCCTAAAAATACATGTTTGTACCAAACACACCCAAAAAGAGAATAAGTATTGTGAAAAACTAATAAATGCTCTGATTGAAAATGAGATTGTAGCTTCAAAATTGCACAAATTTTACTAAAATATAAAGAAATAAATATGCACTCCATCTATTTCATTTTATTTTGCATTTATTGATTTGATACTCCTATTAATAAGAAGCTATTTAATAGGAATTTATTTATTTATCTCGATAATTATGATTTGAAAGTATATGATTGACAACTATTATGTTGTATAGTTACTTAATGATAAAAGTAATATTGGAAGAAATTAAAATAATAAACCTCTCTTTATTTGTTAAAATAATAAGTAAAAAGAAAATTTTATTTTCAGTATAGAGGTCAAGAAAAAATGAAAAAGAGAGAGAAAAGGATACTCTCGCAATTCCTTCTTACTTTTTTTTTTTACTTGACAAATAACTTAAAATTTTAATATATTAAGAGTAAAACATATAAAATTATCCTTATTAATTATGTTTTAAAAATTTAAGTTTGGCTATGAATACTTTATGTAATTATTTGATAATAATAATAGTAATAATAATATAAAGATAATTATAAATATTTCATTATTTACTAAAATAATAAGTAAGAAAAATAAGTAATTTTTAATATAAGAAATAAGTAAAACAGAACAAGTAATTTAATCAGGAACAAGAAGAGATCTATAAAAAAAATACAATATATAGTTCAATTACAAAGATTCAAATAAAAATATCATAAAATAAAATAATAAATTTGGACAAATGTAACAAACTGTATGAAAAAAAAAAGTAAGCATGTGTGGCTCTTTAATTGCACAAAAAAAACTGTAAGGACTACCAAAAAGGAAGTTTCTCCCTTATATATAGTTATAACTAGATACCTATATCCATGCAAGGCAAGGGCATTTTAGCAACACTAATGTGCAAAAGGGATCCAGCTTTGGGAAAGATTATTTTCTACTTGTTTTAATTGTTTATAGGAGTAAAGGAAAAGAAATATAGTACAATGAACCGATGTTAACATAATACATACATTCAGTGTAGTCATTTAATAAGGAACAAAATGATATTTATAAAAAAATATTATCATGTATAATTCAATTACAAAGGTCTAAATAAAAATATTATTAAAGTAATACATGAGGATAAAACTAATAAATATAAGAAGAAAACAATATGCATGTGTAACCATTTTATTGCACCATAAAAATGAGGATAAAATTAATAAATATAAGGAAAAAATCATATGCATGTGTAACCATTTTATTTACAACTATATATAAGTGAAGGTTGAGGTGACTAAAATTACCGAAATATCCTTGGAAGTCACTCCAACCTTCACTTATATATAGTAGTAAAAAGCAATATGCATGTGTAACCATTTTATTACACCATAAAAATGAAGACAAAAATAATAAATATAAGGAAAAAACCATATGCATGTGTAACCATTTTATTTATTATTATATATAAGTGAAGGTTGGGGTGACCAAAATTACCGAAATACCTTTGGTAGTCACCCCAACCTTCACTTATATATAGTAGTAATAGTAATTTATTAGTTTTATCCTCATTTTTATGGTGCAATAAAAAGGTTACACATGGATATTATTTTTTTCTTATATTTATAAGTATTGTCCTCATGTATTATTTTAATAATATTTTTATTTAGACCTTTGTAATTGAATTATACATGATAGTATTTTTTATAAATATCTTTTTGTTCCTTATTAAATGATTATCAAGGGTATTTCGGTAATTTTATGGTGCAATAAAATGGTTATACATGCATATTGCTTTTTCCTTATATTTCTTAGTTTTGTCCTCATTTTTATGGTGTAATAAAATGGTTAGACATGCATATTGCTTTTTTCTTATATTTATTCATTTTGTCCTCATTTATTATTTTAATAATATTTTTATTTAGACTTTTGTAATTGAATTATACATGGTGGTAATTTTTTATAAATATCTTTTTGTTCTTTATTAATTACTTGTTTTTAATACCCCAAGGGTATTTCGATAATTTTATGGTGCAATAAAATGGTTATACATGCATATTGCTTTTTTCTTATATTTATTAGTTTAGTAGTAGCAGTAGCAGTAGCAGTAGTAGTAGTAGTAGTATTAGTAGTACTAGTACGTACCCACAAAAAGACAAATCATGAGGACAAAACTAATAAATATAAGAAAAAAATAATATGTATGTGTAATCATTTTATTGTATCACAAAAATAAGGATAAAACTAATAAATATAAGAAAAAAATCATATGCATGTGTAACCATTTTATTTACTACTATATATAAGTGAAAGTTGAGGTGACTAAAATTATCGAAATACCCTTGGTAGTCACCCAAACCTTCACTTATATATAGTAGTAAAAAATAATATGCATGTGTAACCATTTTATTGCACCATAAAAATGAGGATAAACTAATAAATATAAGGGAAAAAATCATACGCATGTGTAACCATTTTATTTATTACTATATATAAGTGAAAGTTGGGTTAACAATAGTTTTATTTATACCTTTGTAATTGAATTATACATGGTAGTATTTTTTTATAAATATCTTTTTGTTCCTTATTAAATGATTACCAAGGGTATTTCGATAATTTTATGGTGCAATAAAATGATTACACATGCATATTACTTTTTCCTTATATTTATTAGTTTTATCCTCATTTTTATGGTGCAGTAAAATGGTTAGACATGCATATTGCTTTTTTCTTATATTTATTAGTTTTGTCCTCATGTATTATTTTAATAATATTTTTATTTAGACCTTTGTAATTGAATTATACATGGTAGTAATTTTTTATAAATACTTTTTTGTTCCTTATTAAATTACTTATTTTTTTATACCCCAAGGGTATTTCGATAATTTTATGGTGCAATAAAATGGTTACACATGCATATTGTTTAGAAGAGGAGGGAACTTTTGAGGTATTTAGTGTTTTTTTGAGAAAAATATTAATAACTGAGTGATATTATTGTTTTAGCAAAAAGAAATAGTGATTTTTATAAGCGACTCCAGAAACATTGATAACAATCCAAGAAAATAACTTTAGAAAAAACTGAAAGTTTAAGTAATGATAAAAATTTTCTAAGCATGAAAATTTCTTCTTAATAAATTAATATAATTTTTTAAAATAAAATAATAAGAATATAATTTTGGCTAAATAAGTTTGATGGTTTAAATAGTTCTATTATTGAAAAAATAATTTAATTACATGACCTACCAATTAGAAGAGAAAGGGACGTGTGAAATATTTTTTTTCGAGGATAATAATGATAGTTTAGTCATATTATTTTCTCTAAAAAGATAAAAATAATTTTGTAGGGAATTCAAACAATGTGAGTGACCATTCAGAAAAATAACCTTTGAAAAAATATTTGTCAAGTTTTAGTATCGATAAAAAAATTTTAAGTATAAGAAATTCTTTTTAATAAATTAATGCATTTTTTCAAAAAAATAAGTAAATAGAATTATAGATTGATTAAATGGGTTAAATAAGTTTAGTATTTTTTTTAAAAAAGTTTTAATGACATGACATGCCAACTAAGAGAGAAGAAGTTTTTTGAGGTGTTTAGTATTTTTAGAGGAAACAAGTGATAGTTGAGTGATATGGTGATCCTAAATGAAACATAAGTGATGTTTGAAGGAAATTTTTTAAAACTTGGGTGACAATTTAGGGAATTCACTTTTAAAACTCTATTTCCATACACTAATTTTCATATTTATTAAAAAATATTATAAAATCAAACTACATAAAAAAATTAAAATAAATTAAATTTCTCAAAATATGTACAAAGTATAAACTATACATAATTAAAAGTTGAACTAAAATTAAACAACTTCAAACATAAAAAAAAAAATATACCTAGCAATTAATAAATAAATTTATTCTAATTATTTTTTGTTTTCTTAATCACATACTACTACATTTGACAATTATTTAATTATGTAATTGTCAATTAAAAAATTATTCATTTCTAAAACTTAAGGTAGGACGAGTTGCCCATTGTTCATTAAATGGACCTTAACTAATCACTGATTATTAACTCGAATAATCATCCATCAATTATGTATTTGATAATTATTTAATTATATAATTGCCAATTAAAATAGAATACATAAATTGTTCATTCTCATGTATTGGGATAGTTTTCAATGTATTAGAAAATGATTATTAAATAAGTAATTTTAGAAATTTAAATTTAGGATGAAAGGGGGAAAAATGTCTAAAAACTAACTAGTTTATAGTGTGAATAGGACATTTTACTATTGTCGCAAAATTGTGGCCAAAAAGATCTTTTCCGTTCTTTTTTATTTTTACCCCCATCTCTTACTTGAGAAAATTGAGTGTAGGGTGACCAATAAGTGTTGAAATTAAAATTGGTGACAAGTTTGACCAATTCAATTCAATTTTTTTTAATTAGTGATTAAGGTAAATTGGGGTTAAAATGTATTTTTTAAAACTTTTAAAACTTTTAAAAAATACAAAATAAGAACAATAAAATAACATGGGTCATTTGTCAATTTTTTCAGAATTGGGTTCAAAATTCTTTCTCTCTCTAAAGTAGAGAGAAAACACGATACAACATCTCAACGTTCTCTCTCTGTTCTCTCAAACACCTCCATCGCCATCTCCGTCTTCTTGTGTTGTCATCACCATCTCCGTCGCTATCTTCGTTCTAAGTTAGGGTTTCGATTCTCCAAGGTAAAATTATTTTTTTTGCTTTCAAATGGTGGGTTTCATTCATTTATAAGAATGTGCTGATTTTGAAAAAATGAGTTTAGATGTTTGAGATTTATGGTTTCCTCTTTTGGGTTTGTTCCTTTCGAAATGGTTAATCAAGACTATATTAAAAAATTAATAAAGATCCCTCTTTTGAGTTTGCTTAAAATCTTTAATTTTCCACTCCAATTAACCTAAAAATAACCTAAATTCTTAGATTTGTTGAATAACTTGTTCAATTGATACAAAGATGGAATGTTTAGGTGTAACATTATTGTAAAAGTATAATGTTTGCCTAAGTTTTGAGTTGGGTGAGTTCAAGAGTCAATTCACTTAACAAAAAAACTTATTCTTTAACTGTAATTTTAATGTGAAATGTAATAATCTCTAAATTTTGAGTTGTTAAATTGAAGAACTTGTTTAACTAGCAGAAAGATTGAATTTTTAAGTCTAGTTTTATTATGATTTGTGAAGTGTGATATTTTGATTCAGTATAAAACTCCGAGCAATTTTCATTCTAGTAATTTTTAAGAGAGTAAATAGGAAAATTTATTTCAGGCTTTTCATCTAGTAAGGTTAAGCAAATAAGTAATTTCAGTTTTGAAGTGTTCACGATCTTCTTTTTATGCAGCCAATTTGTTATCTACAAAACAATGCGTCTTAAAACGAAAATGCATCTTTGTATTCTATGTAGTGAACAGTCACTAAATTCTATTAGTATCATCAATTGAAGATGAGAAACTGATCTAGAATAGTAGAGATGTTACTCATTTTTCTCTAAAGATGGATTTCCCAATTAACAGTATCTATTAGTATCATCTGTATCATTTACTGCAAATTTACTGTAATTATTCATGTTACCTATTTTTTTGTTTTTGTTGGTTACAATAGTTAATGATTTCTATTTTATTTCATGTGGTGTAGATTCAATGGCTCCAAGGAAAAGAAGGGCAACAATTGCTATTACTCCTAAAAATACAAGAAGGCAAATAGTAAACAAAGACAAATAGAAAAGAAAAAATAAGAAAGCACAAGATTGGAGCAGTCTATTGGAGAAGATGGAAATACTAGGTTGGAGAAGTCTCTAGAAGAAGAAAGAAGCACAAGGTTGGAGAAGTCTACGAAAGAAAAAAACGAAGAAATAAGTGGAACAAATGCTTCTTCCACTAATGCAGATGAATCAAATGATAAATCCAAAAGTAATGAAAATGTAGAAGGTGAAAATAGAGGATTCAAGGATGAACACAAAACGAAACACCGACACGATAAACCTATCTTAGAGGAAGAGAAATCTCATACTTTCGAGTCCTCTCCGGACAGTCCTTCACCTAATATCTCACTTGCCAAGCCTATTAGGTATTTAGATTACAGCTTTGAGACACTGATTGAAAGGTATCTAAGTTTGATAAGCTCTGTTAATGTTAAGTCTTGGTTGGGTAAGTCTTTTTTTGAGTTTAGAAAGATTTTAGAAGATAAAAAATTGACGAAGTTCTTTAAATCTTTGATTTTCGAAAAGTACTTAAACCTACCTAACAATATCAATATAAGATGTCAAATGAATTTAGTTTACCAACTTCTTAAACGTAAAATTATAAGTCATAGAAAAGAGGAAGTTTGAATAAACTATTGTGGCATGCCGATTTGTTTTGGCATGAGAGAGTTTGCGATCATCACTGGCTTGAATTGTCATTTACCAATTGTGTATGAGGAAGAAAAAATATCAACTAAGACATTGAGAATGAGACAACAAATTATTGATTTGGTGGGAAAGACTTGCAAAGAGAAGGAGTTGATTGAACACATCAAATCTGAGGATGTTCGTGAAAGTGTAAAGAAGTCATTGTGCTTGCTTTATTTTGTCCACAATTTTCTTTGTGCAAAAGATTTGAACACAAAACTTCCGTCTGAATGGGTTTTGCTCTCAGCTGATAGAGATGCATTTTCTGTCCATCCATGGGGGCGTGTAAGTTATAGTCTTACAATTGAGTACCTATTGAAAATGGTTAATCCAAATGTGAAGACCTCCAATCTTTATGGCTTTCCATGGGTTTTCATGGTAAATTTTATTTTTTTCCATGTTTCTTTTTTTAATTATTTTTGGGTCCATTCATTATTCTGAGCTATCTCTCTTAAAATCATTATTTTATGTAGTGTTGGGCATTTGAGGCTATTCCTCCCCTCCAAAAAAAATTCAAGATTTTTTCAGAATAAATGTCTTCACCGAGAATTCTTAGATGACTTTCAGCGACTAATAACGTATCTGTTGAGATTAATGAGTTGTTTGACCCCCCCAAAGACTTGGTAAGCATCATCTTATATTTTTATTGTCGTGTTGCTATCATTCTTTTCTTTGTCATTTTTTTTTCAATATACACCTTAATTTTTCCCAGTGTTGTTACTGCTACCTTTAAATATATACTATTTTCGACAAAGATGCTAACTTTATGAAATGTTGTTTCAGTGACCCTTCTTTATTTTCTTTCTACTTTTGTATATAGAAATTAGTGTTGATATCAGTCCTTTTTAATGTCTTCAGATTGTTAGGTAACAACTTTTTCTGGTCTAGTATATTGGTTGCATCTATATAAGTCAGCTTTCGTTGCTAGTAGGAACTTACAAAATGTTTGATCGTTTGCGCATTTAGCTCCCTGTATAGTCTGCTTGCCTTAACAGAAGCAGGTGCTAAATTCTCATATCTGCAGCCTTTGTTCTTTGTGAATCATTAACTGCTTGCTCTTTCTTAAACTTTATTAACTTTGTGAATTTACAATTATCGAAACTGAAATTTATTTAGAGGACCGACAATAATGTGTGTAATGAACAATAATATACGACCAACTTTATGGTACTACTATTATAATCAATCAGGTATGAACATGTAAACTATTTACCCATCCACGTTAAAAAAAAAGAACAAAACTTCATAGAAAATATTGTCTGACAGATATGTTGCCTTTGATAATTTTCTAAAATATTCTTGTGGGATTATATGCTTTGTGTTATCATATTTTAATATTATTTTTTTTTACGTGTAGATTGTGCATCCTTGGATAAGTTCTACACCAAGTAAGATAGAGATGGATTTTCTCACTAGGTTTGTGCCTTTGCAATTAACTAAAATGATAAGATTGAAAAGCGTGAGAAAGATTTGAATGGTGTTGTGGCAATCAAAAGAGATTGTACAGTTGTTGAGGGGGATTTTAACCCTTTAAGGGCAGTTGGTGTAGGTGGTAGTATTGTTGGTGATGGAGGAGAAAGTTCTTTTCTAAATATTGATAGAGGTACTAGTGGTGTTGGTGCTGGAGGAGGAAGAGGATTTTCTCCATTTGTTACTAGTGGACTTGGTGGTTTTAGTGGTGGTTTTGGAGCAGGAAGATCTCTGATTAATGAGAATGTTTCGCATCCTCAAGAAACCCCATCCACCATTGAGATACCTTCTTATAAACTTTGTCATGAAAATATGAACTTGTTAACTGCTAGGGTAGATGCTTTAGATCACTACTATGATGTCTGTAACGCTCTGAGTCTGTACCCCGGATGTCACACAGTGCTTATGATCCGAAGGACCATAAGTTAACCCATGACTGATACCTACTGTGAGTACTGAATAATAATACTGAAATGATGCAGAAGTATAATTGAAATGCCATAAGGTTCTCAAATATTGAAAGCAAATACTTAAATACCGATAGTAATACTGCAAAGAAAACTGAACATCCATCTGAAATAGCCTAGCCTGAAAGCCTCTAACCTTCTGAATAGGGAGCTGATGGGACAAGTCCTCAACTAACTCCAACAACTAAATGTACTAAACTAATGAAACAATAAATCTGTCCTTAAAATATGAGGACTCACACTGTAATCGCTGTTGATAACCTGAGCTGCTAAGTACGGTCTGGAGCCGGTGCATCTAAACCTATGATATGAGACATCATAACGCAAGAGAAAAAATATGTGCCAGTACTTGGAATATACTGGTATGCTAAGTGAGGTAGGCTAATATACGTGGGTTTATATGCATGAGATGATAACTGACTGAATGATATGAATATAACTGAATACGAGCATATGGATAACTGAGACTACTGTAAATACTGAGTATGTAATACTGTGCATATACATACATATATTGTATCTAAGATCATATTGAAATTGAGTACTGAGTTCTGATAACTAAATGACTAACATCTGAGATTACTGATAACTGAGTTATTGATAACTGGGTGACTATTTCTGACAGTCCTGATTCTGTAGAACTGAACTGAGTTTTATATTAAGTCTGAAACTGAAATTGTAACTGTGGGAGTGTTTATCTAACCGACATACCCCGATTATAAACTGAGTTGGGGTCCAACCTGTAAACCTAGTTGGAAGGGTGTTAGCACCTTGCCAATAGATACTAATAATGTTGGGTCAACCCTAGTCTGGAAGGAAGACTCATAAATTATATATGTATGGTTGCGTCCACCCTAGTCTGGTAGGAGGACGTCTTACCCTATGCTGGCTACGTAGTTCTGTAATACAGGGATTGCTATTAATGGTCAAAACCTCTGTTGGCAGGAATGCCCCCATCCTTGGGTTAGCTCGGTGCTGATTCCTACTCCCAACTGAATAGACACTGAAATGATCACTAGGTTGTACTAGGCTTGACTAAACTGTTATTGATCGTATTGACTAATTGAACTAGATTGAGTTCACTGAATTCTATAACTGACTGAGTACTTAGTACTACTATTCGTGATGTTACTGAGACTATTCTGAGCTACTGTAGTTCTAGTAAACAACTAGATTTTCATGTATTGAGTACCCTCAGGACTCGATAGCATCAATACTAATAAAACATAGCAATACTTGAAAACATGGCAATAGTCAATTGTTCACATTGCATCACTTAGACATTTTGTCAAACACTTGGAAGTCGTGAGCTTGTACATGAGTAGAGACGTATGCCAACATGTCATAAATACACTGTTTAATCCACAAGGACATTCTATCAAACAATTTCAATGTATAGCTCTAGCATAGAAGTAGTTTAGACATGTAGTGATAACATGAGTTCATTACTAAGATCACTAAAGGATCACAATGCATAATTTTTTCACCTAGGCATTTTATCAAACACTTAGGAGGCATAACCTTACACTTAGGCATGGACAACATACTAATGCATCATGACTACAATAATCATTTCACAATTCAAGGGGTTTTGACATGGGAATTATATCAATCAAATACATACTATTTTATATTTATGACATTTGCAATTAATCCTTAAATTGAAAACCCAACATCAACACATGCATGAACACAATCCAATTCAAATATATAGATCATGAATTCAATGAAATTGTAGTTTAAAAGGGTTCTTGAACTCCAAGGTGAAAGAAAACCCAAGGATGAACACCTAACATACCTTGGTTGTTGATTTCGTGAGAGTTTTGGTGATTGCGTGAGAGTTGTTGTTCTTGAGAGGATAAATATGAATAGTGATGTGTTTATGCTATTTGGGGATGAAATCGTGTGTTTTGGATGATTTTGATGTGGGACAAAAGACCTTATTGCCATTCAATACGTGGAATTGAAATCTAAAAAATTCAGGGGCATGCAATGGAGCGTGTGTCGCATGCTCTGGAGCTATGGAATAGAGCGTGCGTCGCATGCTCCCAAGGGGTGGACTGGAGTATGCGTCGCACGCTAATCGCATGCAGCCACTGTCTTGGACTTCCAAACATGCCTATACACTTATCTAAAAATTTTAAAACTCACCCAAGAAGACCTATTGACATTTCTGATCATGAATCAACTAAAAAATTAACATTCTAAGGTCGTAAGAATTGAAAACAAGATCATCCAATTACGAAGGCTAAAATGATTCTAAGTCTCAACACTTAGCTACATTTTTCTAAGTTTGGGACCCCTCATTACAAGCTATATGGGACTGAATTGAACTAGAACTTTTAGGGGGTCTTACAATATCTCCCCCTTGGGAACATTCGTCCTCAAATGAGACTAACTGAACTGAGAGGAACTGTACTTACAATGGCATGCATGACTGAAGTATGACTAGTTTTGGAGACATGACACATGACTGAACTAATTCATGAATGCATGAATAAAATGAGAATGCTATGCAGCTGCAACTGAGTATGGAATAAAGTAAATAACAGGAAGACTGTTACCTTAGACTGAGTCTGAGTTTGTGGAGAAGAGGTGAAGGTACTTGGTTCGCATGTCTTCTTCTGCTTCCCAAGTTGCTTCCTCAACGGATTGATTCCGCCAAAGAACTTTGACCAAAGAAACTTCTTTGTTCCTTAGTCTGCGAATCTGACGAACAAGGACTTCGACTGGGAGTTCCTCATAAGAGAGACTATTATAAATATATACACTCTCTATAGGGACTACAACTGATGGGTTAACAATGGACTTCTTTAGCAAGGAGACGTGAAACATCGGGTGTACTGATGTTAAGTCTACAGGCAACTCAAACTCATAAGCTACCTTGCCAAAATGACTAAGAATCCTATAAGGACCAATATATTAGGGACTAAACATCCCCCTTTTACCAAACCTCCTTAACCCCTTCATGGGAGAGATTTTTAAATACACATAGTCACCAATCCCAAACTCGAGATCTTTCCTTCTTATATCTGCATACGATTTCTATCAGCTCTGAGCTGTCTTAAGCCTCTCTTTGATCAACTGCACTTTCTCTAAAGCATCAAACACCAAGTCAGGCCCCACTATTATGGCCTCACTTACTTCAAACTGACCAATGGGAAATCTACACCTCCTCCTATAAAGAGCCTCAAGCGAAGCCATCTGAATACTGGAATGATAGTTGTTATTATATGCAAACTCAATCAAAGGTAAGTGGTCATCCCAACTGCCCTTAAAGTCAATGACACATGCTCTCAACATATCTTCTAAGGTCTAAATGATCTTTTTTTCTTGACCATCTGTATGAGGGTGAAAGGCTGTATTGAGGTGAATTTGGGTACCAAGACCCTTTTGGAAGGCTTTCCAAAAATGAGAGGTAAACTACATACCTCTATCTGAAATGATGGACAATATGACACCGTGGAACCTAACCAACTCTTTGATATAGAGACTGGCATAGTCCTCAACTAAATAAGAGGAATGAACTGGCAAAAAAATAGGCTGATTTGGTCATCCTATCCACAATGACCTAAATCAAATCACGCTGATGATAAGTACGAGACAAACCCATCTCAAAGTCCATATTTAATTCCTCCCACTTCCAAGTGGGAATAATGAACTCCTGCATAGACCCACTAGGCTTCTGATGCTCAATCTTAACCTATTGGCATGTGGAGCACTTAGAAACAAACTCTGCTATGTCTCTCTTCATCCCACTCCACCAATAGACTTCCCGCAAATCACGATACATCTTAGTGGTCCCTGGGTGAATCAAGTAGCATGTATGTAATGCCTCGAGTCTGTACCTAGGATGCTACACGGTGCTCATAATCCTGACGTACCATAAGCTAGCCCATGACTGGTACCTGCTGTAATAACTAAATAATAATATTGTAATTATGTGGAAATTAGGCAGAAACTTGCCATAAGGTTCAAATTAAAAGTAAATACTGAATACTGATATATCTTTCTGAAATGCTCTAGTCTAAAAAGCCTCTACTGTCTGAACAAGGAGTTGATAGGACAAGCCCCCAACTAACCCCGACTACAAAAAACTGATAAACTAAAACACTAAAATAATAAGTCTGTCCTCAAACTATAAGGACTCACCACTAAGTATGGTGCTGATAGATCGGGCTGCTAAGTATGATCGGGAGCCCATACATCTAAACCTATGATATAAGACATCATAGCACAAAAGAAAGGTATGCGTCAGCACTTTGAATATACTGGTATGCTAATTGAGGTAGGCTGAGATGCATGGGTTCATATGCATGAACAATACTGACTGAATGACATGAATATAACTGAGTGAGAGTGCATACATGAATACGTAAACTATAACTGAGATCATGATAACACTGGATAATAAGTTTTGAATTACTGAATTACTGATATCTGAGTTTACTAATATTGTGTATCTGATAATTGAGTGACTGTATCTGATAGTCCTGATTTTTGAAATGCTGGTCTGAGTTTTATATTGAGCTGAGTGACTGTATCTGACAGTCCTAAATTTGTAGAACTGAACTGAGTTCTATATTGAGATTAAATCTAAAATTGAGACTGTGAGAGGTAATTATCTAACCAACATGCCCCTTTCTGAATAAATTGGTGTCCAACCTATAACCCATCTGGAAGGGTGTCAGTACCATGCCACAGGTAAAGACAAGCTGAGTCACCCTCATTTGGCAGGTGCTCTGAATGAGAATGGTGGTACCCTCAACTGGCAGGTGGGACACCTCATCAACCCTTAACTGGAAGGTTAATGTCTTAACCAACATTGGCTATGTAGTTCTGGAACACAAGGACTACTTCTAAGGATCACACCCTTTACTGGCAGGTGAGTCCCCATCCTTGGGTTCTCTCGATGCTGAATCCTACTCCCAACTGAATAGATACTGGACTAAATTCTAAACTGTACTAGGCCAGACTGAACTGTTACTGATCGTACTGTCTAACTAAACTAAACTGAGTTCACTGAGTTCTATTGACTAATGGAATACTACTGAATTCTGTTAACTGATTGAATTTACTAAGGTTTGAACTGAATACTGAACTGGACTGGACTGATATTGAGTCTACTGAGTTTTCTTGAGTTTTGTAACTGACTGAGAGTACTACTGATCGTGACATGACTGAGATTATTTCGTAACTGACACTGGCTCTAGGTAAACAACTAAATTGTTGGGTATTAAATACCCCAGGACTTGATAGCATGAAAAGTAAAGCATCACATGACCTTGTATAACATAGAAGTGCACACTTGTTCATAATGCATCTATAAAGGCATTTTATCAAACACTTGAATAGCATGAACTAGTATACATTCTAACATGATACAATCTCACTATTTAATTCACATGAACAACTCATCAAACACTTGGAAGGCATTGTATATGCACATAGTACTAATCAAAACATAAGCATCATAATTTCAAGGCTTTAACATGAATTCACATGATACTACATACATAATAATTGTTTTTACATAAATCTTTTACTTAATCATGGAATAGAAACCCAATCAATATTATAATCAAGAATACACTTGAATCCAAATCATGGAAATCATAAAATCAATTTACTTAAAGATTAAAAGAGTTTCTTGGACTCCAAGGGTGGAAGGGACCCTTGGATGAACACTTGACATACCTTAATAATTAAATTATGAAAGATTGGCGGTAAGTTCTTGAGCCTTTAGTTGAAGTTGAAATTTCCTAGGGTTTGTTCTTGAGAGCAACTTGTGAAGAATGAATAGTTTTTGCTCTTAGAAGGTTTAATTTCGTGTTTTGGGGCTGATAGACGTGGGAAAAAGACCCAATTACCCCTGAGGATGCAGTTTTTTAATGACTTAAAACTGACCTAGCGATGCGCAGATCGATGTGCCATATCGTTGGCATCGACGTGATGGAAAACGTGCCACATCAAGTCCATATCAGGTCACTGGAATTTGCACTGGGAGCTGGAGTAAAATATTCATCGATGCGATTGGCGATGCGGCACATCGATCCACTGGTTTGAGCTTTCAAATGTGATCCAAAAGAAGTTCAAAAAATCCAAAACTTGTTCGGGCAATGGTGACGGATATCAAGTTTATAACTGTAACTGAACATGAACTCAGCCAATCTAAGGAAGACTGTTACCTTAAGCTGAGAATATTGATGAACCTGAGATCAGTTACTAAACATGCATAAATGGGAACATGAGAACATAACTGAGACTGAAATGTGATACATAAATCGAATATCATGGACTGAATTGAGCCCCTAAATACATGGCTTATGGTTGAGATTGAAACTTGAGGGTCCACCTTTGAGTACCCACTACTCCAAACTTGATTTGTTATGTGAGGAGAAGATGGAAGGTTTGGGTCATGAAAGCTCAGGGGATTATAGTGCGTCGCCTCCTTGGGATATTATATCCCCTGAAGAATGCAGACTTACCTGAGATACTGAGGAAAAATTGAGATGATGCACAAGGAACCTACGAACTGAATCGTGACTGCATATGGGGGATCTGAAATTGAGGTATGACACCCAAACTGAGTTAAATTCGTAACCACATGGTTGCTTGATCTTGGAATAGTTACATTCATGAGACTTAGGATAGTGCGACTAGATGGAAGGATGGTAAACCCACCCATACGAACATTGTCCGCCTAACTGCTAAACTAAATTACTGGTTTAGCAGACTAACTTATGCTGAAAACTTATATTCAACTTGAGACTTTCTTTGACACTATTTCTATAGAGTTCTAGTGGCTTTAGGGAGCAAGGAGTCTTGGCATGGCTGAATAAAATAACTGAATAAGAAAATCACATCCTGGCTAAAATTCTGTAATATGAGTCAGGGCGTACGAAACATCATCTAAGATGAAGTGACTAAACCTTATACACTACAACTATAAATTTTCAAGCTTAGAAATATCCCTTGAATACTCTCTCAACTATACTCTCCACCTTAGTACAACGCATCACCTAAGACTACTAAAAATATTCACATGGGTGCTGAGCACAAGTGCATAAACATACTAACTTATCTAATTATCTAAATGGTTGATAGCTGAATACTTGTTCATGTAATATTAGACTGCACTTAGTTTGAACAGCTGGACTGGAACTGTAGAGTATTATACATATGAGGTAAGGACTGATTGTGTAACAGGAGATAACTAAGCTTAAATTCGTGAAAACTATATTATTTGAGAATGCAAGACCTAGCGTATAACATGATTCTAAAATATTCTATAAACTGAGGTACTAAAATACTGATAACTAATAACTATAAGGTATGGTCAAGCAAACCTGAAACTGAACTGAGTTTTTGATCTGATTATTGAACTGAGACTGTAACTAAGACGATAACTAAGATTGTAAATGAAACTGCATCTGGGACTGTAACTGAGCTTATACTAGAACTGAATACTGAGTTCTGATAACTATGTGAGGGAGACTAACATAAATCAAGGATCCGATACACTCAGCATTTTCTTAACTTACTATCTCATGAAAAATTCTGATTTCTCTCTCTTCAACAACTAAATACAACTTTTTGCTAGCCATTTACTTAGCACACTACCCTGATATTTAGTCCTATTCTCATAACTACAGCCTCGTGTAAAACAAGTATGCAAAAATCTTTCCTTATCATGAAATATTTACTCTCTCCTATCTAAGCAATTACTCATTACTACATTATTTTATAAGGAGAGTTCATTAAAGGGTTAAAACATGAGGACCTGAAGCGTGAATGAATACTATGTCAAACTCGACACTTAACTGAGGCCTGAGGAACAAAATAGCAATACCATGAATTTATCAAGAGACCTAAACTAAGGATATACATGACATAATCTGAACTTAGCTGACCGTTAGGAGTGTAGAATGAGTCTTGGGAATTAGGCATAATTTAAAGCATGACATAAGTACATGAGTCATGAGCTGCATGACCTGAGTCTGGAGTTTCTGTGTTCATGAAACATGATTCGTAATACTAGTGAACTGAAACTCCTATACTAGGAACTGTAAATGTACATGATTTTCGCTAATGTGCACAAATATAAGCTATTATCATAGAGAGGACATGTAAGACATGAATAGATAAGATACCATGATAACTGATGGTTTTTGAGAGTCTAAAGTACAATTCTGAGATGATCAGTGGGTTCATCCTCATTACGAGAATAGATAAGAGTGTCTTCTTTGTAGACTATAAAAAACATGTCCAAGTACTACTTGAACATGGGGTTTATCAAGCCCATGAACGTTGTTGGGGAATTGGTAAGATCAAATGACATAACTAAGAATTTAAAGTGACCATACCGAGTTTCGAAAGATATTTTCAGAATGTCATATTCTCTGACTCTGAGCTGATGGATAGCCTGATCTGAGGTCTATCTTAGAAAAGTAACTGGCACCCTGAAGTTGGTCAAACAAGTCATCAATTATGGGAAGTGGATACTTGTTCTTGACCATGACTTTATTTAGCTGACGATAGTCTATACACATTCTGAGAGAACCGTCTTTCTTACGCATGAATAAAATCGGTGCACCCCAAGGGGACAAACTGGGTCTGATGAACCCCTTATACAGGAGATATTTCAACTATACTTTTAATTCTTTGAGTTTTGTTGGAGCCATTCAATATGGCGTATTAGGTATGGGCTGATATTTGGAAAAAGGTCTATTCTGAAGTTGATTTCCCTTTCAGGAGGAACTCTAGGAAGATCTTCGAGAAACACGTTTAGGAATTCATATGCTATTGATACTGACTTAAGAGTAGGGTTTTTTGATCTAAAGTCTTGGACTCAAATGAGATGGTAGACATATACCTTAGATATCATTTTCCTTTCCCTAAGGTAAGAAATAAATTGACCCCTAAGTGCTGAAATACTACCCCTCTACTCTAGGACAGGCTCATTCGGGAACTAAAACTGGATAATTCTATTTCTACAGTCAACTAAGGCATAGTAGGAATGAAGCCAATCCATGCCGAGAATGGCATCAAAATTGGTCATCTCTAATTCAACTAAGTCTGCTGAAGTGACTTTCTGAGATACCATAACCGGACAGTTCCTGTATACCCATCGGGCTATGATATATTTATCCATTGGGGTAGAGATTGAGAAAGGCTCTGCTAGAATTTTTGGGACTGACTCCGAAGTCAACAACTATATAAGGAGTTATAAAAGACAAAGAAGCTCCTAGATCTAGCAAAGCATAAGCATGCAAATGATAAACTTGTAATGTACTATTGACCACATCAGGAGAACTTTCCTGATCTTGTCGGGACTGAATTGCATAGAGTCTATTTGGACGTTGCCCACTGGTGGCACTGGAAGTGGCACCCTACTGATTTGGGTGATCAGACTGAGCTGAGGGATGGTTATGCCGACTTTGCAAACCCACCTGAGGACACTGTCTTACTCTGTAGCCTGGCTTTCCACATTTGAAACAAACGTCACTGCCATCTCTACAAACACCCTAATGGTTTTTGCCACACTTCTGACAGAGAGAAATTGTTCGGCCACTCTTTAGCCTTGGCATTCTGTCCCTCTTATTCTTTCTCCCTGTTTTTCTATATCTCTTTTCCTCATTCTATAGAGCTTGAGTCATAGGCCTAGATAGGATTATAGCAAGCTGATTGTTCTGGGCTACTACCAAATAAGTTAAGGCAATAAAAGCAGCTCTAAATCCAGAGTGGAAGACATGCTCATTTAGGGGATCTGCCTGAATGGGTAGAGGGGCTAGCTATTTTTCATTACTTCTGGAAGGAATGTACTGGAAGCATAAGGAAGAGATGAATTAGACTGAGAGTTTAACTTGAGCTCATGCTCACTCGTACGACATGAATATTAAAAAAAAGAAAACTTTTCCTAAAACATCTAATAGCCTCTTGTCCATAAGTGTGGAGCGCTACACACCCATGCATATGAATCTACTAGATGTGGCTTTCAGACTTCCTAGGACTTTGTTGAACCTTGGGCTTTGATACCAAGTTTGTAATGCCCCGAGTATGTACCCCGGACGCTACACGATGCTCATAATCCCGAGGGACCACAAGCTAACCCATGATTGGTACTTGCTGCAATAACTGAATAATAATACTATAATTATGCAAAAATTAGGCGAAAACTTTCCATAAGGTTCAAACGGAAAGTAAATACTAAATACTAAAAACTGAATACTGATACATCTATCTGAAATACTTTAGTCTAAGATGCCTCTACTGTCTGAACATGGAGTTGATGGGACAAGCCTCTAACTAACCTCGATTACTGAAAATTGATAAACTGAGTTACCAAAATACTAAAATAATAAGTCTGTCCTCAAACTATGAAGACTCGCCACTAAATCTACTACTGATAAATCAGGCTGCTAAGTATGATTGGGATCCCGTGCATCTGAACCTATAATATAAGACATCATAGCATAAAAAAAAGTATGCATCAGTACTTTGAATGTACTGGTATGCTATGTGAGGTAGAATGAGATGCATGGTTTCATATGCATGAACAATACTAAATGAATGACATAAATATAACTGAGTGAGAGTACATGCATGAATACATAAACTATAACTGAGATTATGATAACACTGGATACTGAGTTCTGAATTACTGATTTACTGATATCTGAGTTTACTGATACTGTGTATCTGATAATTGAGCGACTGTATCTGATAGTCCTGATTTTTGAAATACTGGTCTGAGTTTTATATTGAGCTGAGTGACTGTATCTGATAGTCCTGATTTTTGAAATGCTGGTCTGAGTTTTATATTGATCTGAGTGACTATATCTGACAGTCCTAAATCTGTAGAACTGAACTGAGTTCTATACTGAGACTGAATCTGAAATTGAGACCATGAGAGGTAATCATCTAACCGACATGCCCCTTCCTGAATAGATTGGGGTACAACCTATAAACCCAGCTGGAAGGGTGTCAGTACCATGCCATGGGTAAATACAAGTTGAGTCACCCTCATCTGGTAGGTTCTCTGAATGAGAACGGTGGTGCACTCAACTGGCAGGTAGGACACATCATCAACTCTCAATTGGCAGGTTGATGTCTCAACCTACATTGGCTACGTCGTTTTGGAACACAAGGATTGCTTCTAAGGATCACAACCTCTACTGGCAGGTGAGTCCCCAGCCTTGGGTTTACTCGGTGCTAAATCCTACTCCCAACTAAATAGACACTGGACTGAATTCTAAACTGTACTAGGATGGACTGAACTGTTACTGATCATACTATCTAACTAAAATGAACTAAGTTCACTGAGTTTTGTTGACTGATGAAATACTATTGAATTCTATTAATTGACTAAATTTACTGAGGTCTGAATTGAATACTGAACTAGACTGGATTGATATTGAGTCTACTAAGTTTTTCCTGAGTTCTGTAATTGACTGAGAGTACTATTGATCGTGACATGACTGAGATTATTTTGTAACTGACACTGACTCTAGATAAACAACTAAATTATCGGGTATTAAATACCCCCAAGACTCGATAACATGAAAAGTAAAGCATCACATGACCTTGCATAGCATAGAAATGCACACTTGTTCATAATGCATCTATAGAGGCATTTTATCAAACACTTGAATGGCATGAACTAGTATACATGCTAACATGATATAATCTCACTATTTAATTCACATAGACAACTCATCAAATACTTGGAAGGCATTGTATATGCACATAGTACTAATCAACACATGAGCATCACAATTTCAAGGCTTTAACATGAATTCACATGATACTACATACATAATAATTGTTTTTACATAAATTTTGGGCTTAATCATGGAATAGAAACCCAATCAACATTATAATCATGAATACAATTGAATCCAAATCATGAAAATGATGAAATCAATTTACTTAAGTTTAAAAGAGTTTCTTGGACTCTAAGGGTGGAAGGGACCCTTGGATGAACATTTGACATACCTTAACAATTAAATTCTAAAAGATTGATGGTAAGTTCTTGAGCCTTTAATTGAATTTGAAATCTCCTAAGGTTTGTTCTTAAGAGCAACTCGTGAAAAATGAATAGTTTTTGCTATTAAAAGGGTTTAATTTCATGTTTTGGGGCTGATAAACGTGGAAAAAAGATCCAATTACCCCTGAGGATGCGGCTTTTTAATGACTAAAAACTGACCTAGCGATGCACAGAATGATGCACCGCATCGTTGTCATCGATGCGATGGCCAATGCATCGCATTGAGTCCATATCAATTCACTGGAATTTGCACTGAGAGCTGGAGAAAAATATTCATCGACATGATGGGTGACACTGTGCGTCGAGATCGTGTCGATCCACTGGTTTAAGCTTTCAAATATGATCCAACCGAAGTATGAAAAATCCAAAACTTGTTCGGGAACACACACTGATATTCCTGATCATGATTCAACCTAACAAAATCATTACTTTAAGGTCATGACGGTCGTGAAATAGAGTCGCCAACCTATGAAAGCTAAAATAACACTAAGTCTGAATACTTAGCTAAAATTTTCTATGTCTGGGACCCCCCTTAACAAGATTTAAAGAACTGAGTTAAGCTTAAAATTTGCGGGGTATTACAGCGCACCATACGCTTCTGCAAGAATTCTCTGCCTCACGCCATCCGCACATGGCACACATAACCTACCCTGGAAGTGCAACACATCATCTCTCTCTTGGGAGAAAACCTCTACTTTTTAATCTCTGACTGACTCTTTCAGCTTAACTAAACTGGGACTTTGTCCTACTTTTCTTTCTCTTCAGAAGCCAAAGATGATTCCAAACTATTCTGCACCCAAACACTATCCTCATCTGAATCAAACAAACGAACACCCAACCTGCAAAGTTGATGAACTTCCTGAACTAACTTCTTCTTACCATCCTCAATGTGAGCAACACTACCCGTGGAAAATCTACTTAGAGCAAGCCAATATATTGGCCTTTCCTGAATGATACAGAACACTCATGTCATAGTCTTTCAACAACTCTAACCACCTTCTTTGACACAAGTTCAAGTCTTTCTGAGAAAATACATACTACAAACTTTTATGGTCGTGAACACATCAACATGCATCCTATACAAATAACGCCTCTAAATCTTTAAGGCAAACACTACAGGTGCTAACTCAAGTTCATGAGTGGGGTAATTCTTTTCACGAGACTTAAACTGTCTAGAGGCATAGGCTATGAACTTACCTTTCTGCATTAAAACACATCCCAAACCAACAATGGAATCATCACAATATACCATAAACCCGTCTGAATTATCCGGTAAAGTCAAAACTAGGGCTGTAGTGAGTCGAGTCTTCAACTCTTGAAAATTCTTCTCACAAGAATCTGACCACTGAAATTTGATTTTTTTAGAGTCAATATGAACTTAGGGGATGCAATAGACAAAAATCCTTTAATAAACCATCGATAATATCCAACCAAACATAAAAAACTCCTAATATCTGACGGAGAAATGGGTCTGGGCCAGTTTCTCACTGCTTTAGTCTTTTGAGGATCAACTCTAATTCCATCACCAGAAACTATATGACCAAGAAAAGCTACTGAGAGTCTGTAATACTATTCTAAGATGGTCTGTATGATCATATTCACTATAGGAGTAGACAAGAATGTCATCAATAAAGACTATAATGAACATGTCCAAGTACTGCTTGAACACGCGATTCATCAAGTCCATGAAGGCTGCTGGGGAATTGGTAAGACCAAATGACATGACTAGGAATTCAAAGTGACCATACCAAGTTCTGAAAGCTATTTTTGGAATGTTACATTCTCTGACTCTGTGCTGATAATATCCTGATTTGAGGACTATCTTAGAAAAGTAACTGGCACCCTGAAGTTGGTCAAATAAGTCATTAATTCTAAGAAGTGGATACTTGTTCTTGTTTGTGACTTTGTTTAACTGACGGTAGTTAATACATATTCTAAGAGAACCATCTTTCTTATGCATGAATAGAACTGGTGCACCCCATGGGGAAATATTGTGCCTGATAAATCCCTTATCTAGAAGGTATTTTAATTGTTCTTTTAATTTTTTAAGCTCCGGTAGAGCCATTCTATAAGGTGAAATAGAGATAGGCTGAGTATCTGGAAGAAGGTCTATTCCGAAGTCAATTTCCCATTCGGGAAAAACTTTGGGAAGATCTTTGGAAAACACATCTTGAAATTCACATGCTACTAAAACTGAGTCAAGATTAGGGGTCTCTGAACTATAGTCTTTAACTCAAAAGAGATGGTAGACACACCCCTTGGATATCATTTTTCTCGCTCTAAGGTAGGAGACAAGATGACCCATGAGTGCTGAAGTACTACCCCCCATTCTAGGATAGGTTTATTTAGGAACTGAAAATGGACAACTCTATTTTTGCAGTCAACTGAAGCATAGCATGATTGAATTTAATCCATGTCGAGAATGACGTTATAATCTGTCATCTCTAACTCTACTAAGCCTACTAAAGTTACTTTCTGCAATACCATAACCGGAAAGTTCCTATATACCCACCGGGCTATGATAGATTTACAACTGAGGTAGAGATTAAGAAGGGCTTTGCTAGTATTTTGGGACTGACTCTGAAGTCAATCGCTATATAAGTAGTTATAAAGGACAAAGAAGCTCCTGGATATAGCAAAGCATAAACATGTAAATGATAAACTTGTAATGTACCAGTGACCACGTCAGGAGATCTTTCCTGATCCTATCAGGACTGAAGTGTATAGAGACTATTTGGGTACTACCTACTGGTGGCACTGGAAGCGGCACCCTACTAAGATGAGCAATCAGAAATAGCTGGGGGACTACTATGCTGGCTCTGGGAACCCATTTGAGGACACTATCTAATTCTATGACCTGGCTTGCCACATCTGAAACATACATCACTACCAACTCTGCAGACACCCTGATAGTTTCTACCACACTTCTGGAAAAGAGGATTTGTTTGGGCACTACTGATACTACCCTGAGATTTAGAGCTGGTGCCCTATCCTTACTACCATTTCTGAATTTAAGCACTGGAGCACTGGCTGAGGACAAAGCTTGAATTGAATATTTTGGGCAGAACTGGTGATGATTACCACCCTCTGACTTAGGCTAAGTGAAGTTGAAGCTACTTGTTATAGACCTTTTTTTTCTCCCTCTCTTTGTAACTCCCCAAATCTGATACCCAGAATGCTACACGGTGCTCAAGACCCTGAAGGACCACAAGCTAACCCATGACTGATATCTGTATCTATATACTGCATAAAATACTTTATAATACGGAAACATGAAATGAAAGGCCATAAGGTTCAAAATTGCGACATAGTATCTGATAAAAAAATATAACATCTGGGAGGGGTATGAAATACCCAAAACAACTGAAATAAGCTATATGAACAAACTGTAGTCTGGAAAGCCTCTAAAACGTGATTGTTTGAATAAAACGTTGATGGAACATATCCCCAACTAACTCCAACTAATAAACTAATTACTGAGATAATAAAATGATGATCATGTCCTCGAAAGATGAGGACTCACTACTAACTCTAATAGTTGATACTGGAATCTACTAATGCTCTGGAGCTCGTCTCTCTTAACCTAAGGTATAAGACACCATAGCGCAAATGTGTCAGTACTTTGAATATGCTGGCATACATGTGAGGTAGGCTGAATGCATGGGGTTCATATGCATAAACAATAACAATAGTAGACTGACTATCATGAGTGTGAGAATATATGCATAAGACATAATAATTGACACTGATACCGTGATAACATGATTACTGAATCAGAATACTGATAACATGACATTTTGATAACTGATATAATTGATAACATGAGTGACTGTATCTGACAGTCCTGAATCTAATGGAACTAGCTGAGTCCTGTACTGTATCTGAGTTAACTGTATCTGATAGTCCTAAAATTTGAAGAACTATCTGAGTTTTATTACTGAGACTGATTGACTGTGTCTGACAGACCTGATTCTATAACATAAAACTATGGGAAATAGTTATCAACCGACATGCCCCAAATATGCCATTATGGCTAAGTTGGGGTCCAATCTGTAGCCCAAATTAGAAGGGTGTTAGTACCATGCCACTGGTAAGGAAAAGCTATGGGTGACCCTCATCTGATAGTATCCCTAAAAGAGAATAGTGGGCCCCTTATCTGACAGTGCTTATCCACTTCATCAACCCTCATCGAAAAGTGTTGATGCCTCAACCTATGCTGGCTACATAGTTCTGGAATGCAACGGTGACTTATAAGAATCACACCCTCATTTGATAGTGTGTGTTCCATCCTTGGGTTTCCTCGGTGCTAATTCCTACTCCCATTTGAATAGACTCTGAACATGATTTACTAAACTGAACATAGACTGAGTTACTGAATTTCGTTAACTGAAAAAATACTACTGATATCTGACAACTGACTGAGTTCATGGGATCATGGAGATTTTCTGAGTCATAAGATTGTCTGAAGTCTAAGAATTCATAGCTTGACTGAGAGTATCATAAAAAACATGACATGGCTTTAGGAACATAACTAATGTTTCAGGTACGAGTACCCCCAGGACTCGATGAAAGGAAACTGACCAAGCATAACTTACTTGAACATATAACTAACATCATAATCCATAATACATTTATAGAAGCATTTCATCAAAACATGTGATGTCATAGCTTGTACATACATGGGGATTTCATGGTATCATGCTAGTTAAGCACTTTTCCTTCATCTAGGAATTGAATCAAACATATTGTAGGCATGTTACATGTAAACATTATTGTACAATAATTAAACATCATGGTTCAATTTTAATTTCATCATTCAAGGTTTAGTCATAGGTTTGCATGAATCTATATCTATAATAATTTAATCCACGTAGAATTTATCACCCAACATGAATTAGAATTCAATTTCTCATTATCCACATAAATAAGAGCAGCCCAATTATGAAATTCATAAGAAAATCCATAAACTTGAATTTAGAAAAAGGATTCTTGGGCCTCATGGACGAAAGGAGTACATGAATGAAAACTATGCATACCTTGGTTCATAAATACACGAAGATTGACGAAGGAAATTCTTGATTCTGAATCTTCTATGAAAAGCCCTAGGTTGTTCTTGAGAGATTTTTAAGAGAAGAAAGTGTATTTTGGTTGAAAAATGGATGAATTACGTGTTAAAGGGCTTAAATAGGGGTGGGAAATTTACCCTTTTCACCCTGGACGTGTCTTGTAATTTCAGTGAAAATTTTTTGAATTGGACCCCTAGCGCGACGTAGCGCTATCGCGTCGTGTCACTGAAATTTGACAATTGCAAAACTGAGGGATGGTGCGACGCGGAGCTATCTCGTTGCCCCTTCTTTTGTGACATAGAACTTTGGTGCGACACGGAGGAAATCGCGCTGATACATTGGAAAAGGACAATTGCTATTTTATCTTGGGGCGCAGCGCGCCACTGACCAATATGGCGCTGTTTTACGATGGGAACTTGAAATAGTCATAACTTCTTACCTGGTTATCGGATTTAGGAGAATTTTATATTGATGGAAAGCTTATTGAATTTTCCATATGAAAAAAGTGAAAATCTTACAATTACCATGTGTACAATAGTTGATTCATCTATCAAAGAAAGCTCCTAATATTTGTTTTGATGATTTTAACCTAGGAAAAGGTATGGGGTATTACAATATCTCTCCCTTAAGAATGTTCATCCTTTAATGAAACTGAGAGTGAGGGGAAGAGCATAAACTGACATACATACTGAACATGAATAACTGAAACATGATCTCATGACTGACATAACTAATAACTGAATATATTATACTGAACATGCATAACTGATGCATGTGTAACTGATTAATGAATGCATGACGGAGTGTTGTGAGGAACTAAGTTTCTCACAATGACAGTGCATGTCTGATGTATAATTATATAAATAAACTGATACATGAATGCATTACTGATTATGCAATGGTACTTGATACCAAGTTTGTGATGAACACTGAACATGAAACTGAGTAACCTTAAGGAGGACTGTTACCTTGAGCTTGATCTGAGTTGGTGGAGGAGAGATAAGGATACTTGGTATGCATGTCTGCTTCTTCTTCCTAAGTATCTCTCTTGACAGACTGATTTCACCAAAGAACTTTAACTAGAGGGACTTCTTTGTTCCTCAGTCTACGAGTATGATAGTCTAGGATTTTGACTTGAATCTCCTCTTAAGAGAGACTATTCTGAACATCGATGCTATGAATAGGGACTATAACTTCTAGGTCACCTATGCATTTCTTGAGTAAAGATACATGGAAGACTGGATGAACTGAGGCTAGATATGAAGGCAATTCGAGCTCATAAGCTACCTTGCCGAATTGACTAAGAATCTCAAAGGGACTGAAATAACGGGGACTGATTTTCCCCTTTCTTGCCGAACCGTTTCACTCTTTTCATGGGAGAGATATTTAGATAAACATAGTCATCAATCTTGAACTCGAGATCTTTTCTACGAACATTTGCATAAGACTTCTTTCAGCTCTGAGCAGCCCGGAGTCTTTCTCTGATCAACTGGACTTTTTCTAAGGCATCGAATACTAAGTCAGGCCCTATGATTAAGGCTTCACTAACTTCGAACCAACCGATCGGAGATCTATATATCCTACCATAGAGAGCATAAAATGGAGCCATTCAAATATTGGAATGATAGCTGTTGTTGTATACAAACTCTATCAAAGACAAGTAGTCATCCCAACTACCCTTGAAATCAATTGGACACGCTCGTAGTATATCTTCTAAAGTCTGAATGGTCCTTTCTACTTGACCATCTGTCTGAGGATGAAAGGCTGTACTGAGATGAACTTGGGTACCAAGACCTTTTGGAATGTTTTCTAGAAATAATAGGTGAACTGAGTACCTCTGTATGAGATAATAGATAATGGAATACCGTGCAACCTGACCAACTCTTTGATGTAGAGTTTGACATAATCCTCGACTGAGTAAGAGGTATGGACTGGAAGAAAATGAGCTGATTTGGTCATCCTATATACAATGACCCAAACCAAATCATGCTAATGACGAGTTCGAGGTAAACCCATCATGAAGTCCATGCTCACTTCTTCCCACTTCCAAGTACGAATAATGAACTCCTGCATAGGACCACTATGCTTTTAATGCTCTATCTTAACTTGCTGACATATAGAGAACTTAGCCACATACATTGCAATATCTCTCTTTATCCTACTTCACCAATAGACTTCTTGCAAGTCGTGGTACATTTTTGAGACCCCTGGATGAATAGAGTAGCACGCACCATGCGCTTTTGCAAGAATTCACTGCCTTAAGTCATCTACACTTGGAACACAGAGACGACCCTTGCAACGCAAAACACCATCTCCCTCTTGGGAGAAAACCTCTACTTTCTAATCCTGAGCTGACTCTTTCAACTTGACAAGGCTGGGATCTTTATCTTGCTTTTATTTCACCTTAAAAACTAGAGATGATTATGAACTACTATAAACCCATATATCACCCTCATTTTATTGAATAAGCGAACGCCTAGTCTAGAAAGCTGATGTACTTCCTGAGCTAACTTATTATTACAGTCATCCACATGAGCAAAACTACCCATAGACATTCTACTGAGAGCGTCGGCCACTATATTGGCCTTGCCCAGATGATAGAGGATACTCATGTAATAATTTTTCAAGAGTTCTAAGCACCTTCTCTGATGAACATTGAGATCTTTCTGAGAAAAGACATACTAAATACTCTTATGATCTGTGAAGACATCTACATGAACTCCATAGAGATAATGCCTCCAAATCTTCAAGGCAAAGACTACGGCTGCTAACTCAAAGATCATGAGTAGGATAATTCTTCTCATGGTGTTTAAGCTGTTTGGAGGCGTAGGCTATGACCTAACCGTGATGCATGAGTACACAACCTAAACCTACTCTGGATGTATCACAATACACTACGAACCCATCTGGACCATCAGGATGAGCTAAAACTGGAGCTGAGGTGAGTCGAGTTTTCAACTCCTGAAAACTTTTCTCTCAAGGATCTGACCACTGAAACTTGATTTTCTTCTGAGTCAATCTGGACATAGGGGATGCAATACAAGAAAATCCCTTAACAAACCATCTGTATTAGCCAGCCAAACCTAAGAAACTCCTGATATCTGATGGAGAGATAGGTTTGGGTCAGTTTCTTGCCGCTTCGGTCTTTTGAGTATCTACTCTAATGCCATCACCCAAAATGATATGACTAAGGAATGCTACTAACCTTATCCAAAATTCACACTTACTGAATTGAGCGAATAGTTGATGATCTCTGAGAGTCTAAAGTATTATTCTGAGATAGTCTGCATAATCTCGCTCACTGTAGGAATAGACCAGAATATCATCTATGATGAATATGTCCAAGTACTATTTGAACACACAGTTCATCAAGTTCATAAAAGTTGTTGGGGCATTGGTAAGACCAAATGACATTACTTGGAATTTGAAGTGAGTATACCAAGTATGGAAAGCTATTTTTGGTATGTCATACTCTAACTCTGAGCTGATGATAGCCGGATCTGAGGTCTATTTTGGGGAAATAGCTAGCACCCTGAAGTTGGTCAAACAAGTCATCGATTCTGGGAAGAGGATACTTGTTCTTGACCATGAACTTATTAAGTTGATGGTAGTCTATACATATTCTAAGAGAATCGTCTTTCTTGTACATGAATACTACTAGCGCGCCCCACGAGGAAACACTGGGCCTGATGAATCCCTTATCTAAGAGATACTTCAACTTTTCTTTTAATTCCTAAGTTTTGTTGGTGCCATTCTATATGGCAGAATAGATATAGGCTGAGTATCTGGAAGAAGATCAATGCCGAACTCTATTTCTCTTTCTGGAGGAATTCCTGGAAAATTTTTGGGAAAGACATCTGAATATTCATTCACAACTAGAATGGATTCAAGAATGGGAGTTTCGAAACTGGAATCCTTAACATGAACAAGATGATAGACACATCCCTTAGATATCATTTTCCTTGCTCGAAGGTAAGATACAAGTTAACCCCTGAAAGCGGATTCACTACTCTTCTACTCAAGGACGGGTTTATTTGGGAACTGAAACTGGACTATCCTATTTCTACAGTCGACCGTGTCATAGTAGGAATGAAGCCAATCTATGCCAAGAATGACATCAAAATTTGTCATCTCTAATTCAACTAGATCTGCTGAAGCGACTTTCTGAAATATCATAATTGGGCAGTTCCTGTATACCCACCGGGCTATGATGGTTTTACCCATTGGGTTAGAGACTCAAAAGGGCTCTACTAGAATTTTGGGACTGACTCCGAAATCAGCAGCTATATAAGGAGTTACAAAAGACAAGGAAGCACCTGGATCTAAAAAAGCATAAACATGCACATGAAAGATCTGTAACATACCAGTAACCATATTAGGAGAATTTTCCTGATCTTTTCGGGACTGGATAGAATAGAATCTTTTTGGGCGTTTCCCACTAGTAGCATTGGAGGTGGCACCCTGCAGATTTATGCAACCAGACTGAGCTAAGGAGCGGAGATGACTCTGATAACCTGACTAAGGGCTGTCTCTGACTCTATGGCCTGTCTTTCTATAATTGAAATAGATATCGCTGCCAGCTCTGCACATACCCTTATGGTTCTTACCACAAGTCTTACAAAAGGGATTAGTTCGAGCACTGTTAAAACTGCTCTGAGACTTAGAGCCTGGCTCTCTATATTTATTACCCTCTCTGAACTTAGGAACTAGAGCACTGGCTAATGAAGGAGATGGAACTGATGACTTAGGACGAATCTGAGAGTGATTGACTCCCTCTGACTTAGGCTGACTAAAATTAAAGCTACCTGTCCTAGCTCTCTTATTCTGCTTCTCTTTCTGCTTAGTCTTCTACTCCTCTATCTGCTGAGCATGAGTCATGAGCCTGGCTAAATTCATGTCACTATTCAACATGATGGATCTGCACTCATTAACCACACTATCATTCACCTCTAAAATGAACTTACTCATCTTGCCCTGTTATCTGCAACAACATGAGGGGAATATCTGGCTAATTGAGTAAACTTAAGAGAATACTCTTTAACCATCATATTGCCCTACCTGAGTTTGATGAATTCTAACACCTTATCTTCTCTAAGTTCTAGGGGAAAGAATCTATCAAGGAAAGCAAAAGAAAACTCCTCCTACTCAACAGAGCCTGCATCAGCTAGACTTTCTGACTTCCATTGTTTAAACCAATTCTAAGCAACGTCCTACAATTGATATGCTGATAGCTCAACACTCTCACTAGAAGTAACCCCCATTATGTCAGTAATCTTTTGCACCTGATCTAGGAATTCCTGAGGGTCCTCATCTGACTTAGAGCTAAGAAAGAATGGAGGATTCATTCGGGTGAAATCTCAAATCCTGGTTGCAGCTGAATTGCCACTGGATTGGTCAGAACTACATCTGGTAATTCATTCTGAGTAGCAACTGAGTTAGCAAGAGTAGTGAATGCAGCTTGGAACTCTGCATGAGAAACATGTTTGCCCAAAGGTTCTTCGGGTTGAAGGGCTGACTGATTCTCGTTTCTTCTTTTAGGAGGTATGTTCTATAAAAGATAAAAGAGAAATGGATTAGACTAAGATATTGACTTGAGATTATGCTCACTGGCATGACATGAATACTGAAAGAGGGGAAATTATTCTTAAAACATCTTATAGCCTTCAGTACATAAATGTGGTGCACAACACACTTATGTACGAAACTCTACTAGATGCGGCTTTTAGACTTCCTAGGACTCTATTGAACCTTAGGCTCTGATACCAAGTTTATAACGCCCCAAATCTGATACCCAAAATGCTACACGGTGCTCATGACCTCGAAGGACCACATGCTAACCCATGACTAATATCTGTACCTATATACTGTATAAAATACTTTATAATGCAGAAATATAAACTAAAAGGCCATAAGGTTCAAAACTGAGATATAGTATCTGATAAAAAATGTAACATTTAGGAGGGGTATGAAATACCCAAAATAACTTAAATAAGCTATCTGAACGTACTGTAGTCTGGAAAGCCTCTAAAGCATGACTGTCTGAATAAGGAGTTGATGGGACTATCCTTAACTAACTCTAACTAATAAACTAATTACTGAGATAATAAAATGATGATCATGTCCTCAAAAGATGAGGACTCACTGCTAACTCTAACAGCTGAGATTGGAATCTACTAATGCTTTGGAGCTCGTGTCTCTAAACCTATGGTATAAGACACCATAGGACAAATGCATCAGTACTTTGAATTTGTTGGTATGCATGTGAGGTAGGCTGAATGCATGGGGTTCATATGCATGAACAATAAAAATAGCAGACTGACTATCATGAACGTAAAAATACATGCATGAGACATAATAATTGACACTGATACCGTGATAACTTGATTACTAAATCTGAATACTGATAACATGACATAATGATAACTGATATAACTAATAACATGAGTGATTGTATCTGACAGTCCTGAATCTAATAGAACTAGCTGAGTCCCGTATTGTATTTGAATTGACTGTATCTGACAGTCCTGAAATTTGAAGAACTATCTGAGTTCTATTACTGAGACTGATTGACTCTGTCTGACTGTCCTAATTATGTAACATAAAACTATGGAAAATAGTTATCTAAACGGCATACCCTTAATATGCCATTTTAGCTGAGTTGGGGTACAATTTGTAACCCTAATTAGAAAGGTGTCAATACCACGCCACTGTTAAGGACAAGCTATGGGTGACCCTCATCTGATAGTGTCCCCAAAAGAGCATAGTGGGGCCCTTATCTGACAGTGCTTATCCACCTCATCAACCCTCATCAGACAGTATTGATGTCTCAACCTATGCTCGTTACATAGTTCTTGAATACAAGGATGACTTCTAAGAATCACATCCTCATCTGATAGTGTGTGTTCTCATCATTGGGTTCACTCGGTGCTAATTCCTACACCCATTTGAATAGACTCTAAACATGGGTTGAGTTACTAAATTTCGTTGACTGATAGAATGCTACTGATATCTGACAACTGGCTGAGTTCATGAGATCATGGAGATTTCTTGAGTCATAAGACTGTCTGAAGTCTAAGAATTCATAGCTTGATTGAGAGTATCATGAAAATATGACATGACTCTAGGCATACAACTAATATTTTAGGTACGAGTATCCCTAGGACTCGATGGAAGGAAACTGGCCAAGCATAACTTACTTGAACATATAACTAACATCATAATCTGTAATATATTTATAGAAGCTTTTCATCAAAACATGTGATAGGCATAACTTGTACATACATGGGGATTTCATGGTATCATGCTAGTTAGGCACTTTTCCTTCATATAGGCATTTAATCAAACATATTGTAGGCATGGTACATGTAAACATCATTGTACAATTATTAAACATCATGTTTCAATTTTAATTTCATCATTCAAGGGTTTAGTCATAGGTTTGCATGAATCTATATCTATAATAGTTTAACCCACATAGAATTTATCACTCAACGTGGAGTAGAATTCAATTTCTCATTATCCACATGAACAAGAGCAACCCAATCATGAAATTCATAAGAAAATCCTTGAATTTAAAAAAGGGATTGTTGGGATTCATGGACGAAAGGAATCCATGAATGAACACTATGCATACCTTGGTTCGTAAATACACGAAGATTGACGGAGGAAATTCTTGATTCTGAATCTTCTATGAAAAGCCCTAGGTTGTTCTTGAGAGGTTTTTGAGAGACGAGAGTCTATTTTGGGTGAAAAATAGCTAAATCACGTGTTAAAGGGCTTAAATAGGGGTGGGAAACTGATCCTTTTAACTGGACATGTATTGTAATTTCAATAAAAATTTTTCGAATTAAACCCCTGGCGCGACGCGGTGCTATCACACCGTGTCACTGGAATTTGACAATTGGAAAACTGAGGGATGGCGTGACGCGGAGCCATTGTGTTGCCCCTTCTTTTACAACCTGGAACTATGGCACGAGGTGGAGGAAATCGTGCAGAGACACTGGAAAAGGACAATTGCTATTTTAGCTTGTGGCGCGGTGCGCCACTGACCAATATGGCGCTGTTTTACGATGGGAACTTGAAATAGTCATAACTTTTTACCTCGTTATCGAATTTAGGCAAATTTTATATCGATGGAATTCTTATTGAATTTCCCACATGACTAAAGTAAAAATCTTAAAAATACCACGTGTACAATAGTGGATTCATCTTTCAAAGAAAGCTCCTAATATTTTTTAGATAATTTCAAGCTAGGAAAAGGTATAGGGTATTACACTCCTTCTCCGTAGTATTTTTCTCCTCTATCTACTGAGCATGGACCATTAACCTAGCCAAGTCCATCTCCTTAATTAGCATCAATGTCCTACACTCCTTGACCATACTGTCAGATACCCCAAAAATAAACTTACTCATCTTAGATCGACTATCAGCTACCATATGAGGAGCATATCTGGCTAATGGAGTAAACTTGATGGAATACTCCTTTAATGTCATGGTGCCCTGCTTCAAGTTAATTAATTCCAACACTTTAGCTTTTCTTAACTCTAACGGGAAGAATCTATCTAAAAAAGGCAGTAGAAAACTCCTCCCATTCTATAGGCCCTGCATCTGCGACCCTATCTGCCTTCCACCGTTTGAACCATGAGTGAGCGGCATCCTGCAACTGATATGCATCTAACTCAGCACTCTCACTAGCTGTTACCCCCATAATATTTGTGACCTTCTGCACCATGTCAAGGAGTTCCTTTTGGTCCTCTTCAGACTTAGACCTTGTAAAAGATGGAGGATTCATTCGGGTGAAGTCCCAAAATCTTGCTGCAACAGTATTGGCCATTGGGTTAGCCTTAACAACAACTGGGCACTCATTATGAGCTGTAATAGAATGGGCTAAAGTGGTGAAAACTGCTCTGAACTCTGCGTGAGAAACGTGCTTATTTAGGGGATCTTCCTGAACAGACGGGGGTACTAGTTGGTTTCTAGTTCTTCTTCTGTTGGTCTTTATAAGAGGTATGTTCTATAAATAAAAGGGAAAATTAGATTAGATAGAGAGTTTTAATTTGAGAAAATGCTCACTCGCACGACATGAAACTGAAATAAGGGAATTTTTTTCTCCTCAAATGCCTAATAGCCTCTTGTCCATAAGTGTGGCACGCTACACACCCATGCACAAGACTCTACTTGACGTGGATTTTTGACTCCCTAGGACTTTTTAGAAACTTAAGCTCTAATACCAAGTTTGTAATGCCCCAAGTTTGTACCCGGGATGTCTCACGGTGCTTACGATCTCGAAGGACCATAAGCTAACCCATGACTGATACCTGCTGTGAGCACTGAATAATAATACTAAAATAATGCAGAAATATAATTGAAATGCCATAAGGTTCTCAAACACTGAAAACAAATACTGAAATACTGATAGTATACTGAAAAGAAAACTGAATGCCTATCTGAAATAGTCTAGCCTAAAAGCCTCTAACTGTTTGAATAGGGAGCTGATGGGACAAGTACCCAACTAACTCCAATAACTAAATGTACTGAACTAATGAAACGATAAATCTGTCCTCGAAATATAAGGACTCACCATTGTAATCGCTGCTAATAAGCTGAGCTGCTAAGTACGGTCTGGAGCCCGTGCTTCTAAATCTATGATATGAGACATCATAGCGCAAGAGAAAAATATGTGCCAGTACTTGGAATGTACTAGTATGCTAAGTGAGGTAGGCTGATATACGTGGGTTTATATGCATGAGATCATAAATGACTGAATGATATGAATATAACTGAATGAGAGCATATGGATAACTGAGACTATTGTAAATACTGAGTATGTAATACTATGCATATACATACATATACTGTATCTGAGATCATACTAAAATAGAATACTGAGTTCTGATGACTGAATAACTGGCATCTAAGATTACTGATAACTGAGTTACTGATAATTAGGTGAAAGTTTTTGATAGTCTTAATTCTGTAGAACTGAACTGAGTTTTATACTGAGCCTAAAACCAAAACTGTAACTGTGGGAGTGTTCATCTAACCGACATACCCCAATTATAAACTGAGTTGGGGTCTAACCTCTAACCCAGTTGAAAGAGTGTTAGCATTTTTCTAAGGGTTGCTAACAATGCTGGGTCAACCCTAGTATGGAAGGAGCACTCATAAATTATATATGTATGGTTGCGTCAACCCTAGTCTGCCAGGAGGACGTCTTACCTTACACTGGCTATGTAGTTCTGTAATGCAGGGATTGCTACTATGGGTCAAACCTTCTGCTAGCAGGAATACCCCCATCCTTGGGTTCGCTCGGTGCAGATTCCTACTCCTAACTAAATAGACACTGAACTGATCACTAGGTTGTACTAGGCTTAACTGAACTGTTACTGATTGTATTGACTGACTGAACTGGACTGAGTTTACTAAATTTTATAACTGACTGAGTACTTAGTACTACTATTCGTGACATTACTGAGACTATTCTGAGCTACTGTAGTTCTAGTAAACAACTAGATTTTTAGGTATTGAATACCCCCAGGACTCGATAGCATCAATACTAATAAAATATAGCAATACTTGAAAACATGACAATAGTCAATTGTTCACATTGCAATCACTTAGACGTTTTGTCAAATACTTAGATATCGTGAGCTTGTACATAAACAGGGACACATGCCAACATGTCATAAATACAATATTCAGTCTACAAGGACATTCTATCAAACAATTTCAATGTATAGCTCTAGCATAGAAGTAGTTTAAACATGTAGTGATAACATGAGTTCATTACTAAGATCACCAAAGGATCATAATGCACAATTTATTCACCTAGGCATTTTATCAAACACTTAGGAGGCATAACCTTACACTTTGGCATGAACAACATACTAATGCATTATGACTACAACAATCATTTCATAATTCAAAGGTTTTTGACATGAGAATTACATCAATCAAATACATACTATTTTATATTCATGACACTTGCAATTTAACCTTAAATTGAAAACCCAACATCAACACATGCATGAAAATAATCTAATTCAAATATGTAAATCATGAATTTAATGAAATTGTAGTTTAAAAGGGTTCTTGAACTCCAAGGGTGAAAGGAAATCTAAGGATGAACACCTAACATACCTTGATTGTTGATTTCATGAGAGTTATTGGCAATTGATTAAATCTTGAACTTGAATTGGATGAACCTAGGGTTTGTTCTTGAGAGGATGAAGGTGAATAATGATGTGTCTATGCTATTTGGGGCTGAAATTATGTGTTTTGGATGATTTTGATGTGGGACAAAAGACCTTATTGCTCTCCAATATGCAGAACCAAAAGTTGAAAAATTCAAGAGCGTGCTATGGAGAGTGCGTCACATGCTTTGGATTATGGAATGGAGCATGCGACATATGCTTTATCGCATGCTCCCTGATAGTGGACTAGAATATGCATCGCATGCTAATCACACGCAGCCACTATTTTGGATTTCTAAACATGCCTTTACGCTTGCCCAAAAATCTTGATACTCACCTAAGAAGACCTATTGACATCCCTGATCATGAATCAACTTAAATATCGATATTCTAAGGTCGTAAGGATAAAAAATAAGATCATCCAATTACGAAATCTAAAATGATTCTAAGTCTCAACACTTAGCTGCCTTTTTCTAAGTTTGGGACCCCTCATTATAAGTTATATGGGACTGAATTGAACTAGAACTTTTATGGGGTCTTACAATGTCTAAGAGGGGTATTTGGCCATCATAAAAAATATTGGACTCGTATACTCCTGAAGGTGTTAAAAGGCAAAAAAAATAAATTTTGAAGGCATTGTCAAGTGTCAAGAGAAAAGCAAAGAGACAGGCTGAGCCTATCATTGAGAAGGAACTTTTAGATTACTATCCTTAGATGACTACTCCCAATTTTAAGTTTTTTATAAAGAGAACTCGTAACTTTTTTATCATGTTTCGTTGTTGTAGTGAATGAGACTAATATCTAAATTGGTATTTATAATGTGTTGGGAGCTAGAATTCATAGATGTTGTTTTATTAGTATAAATTTTGTTTGTTTGCAATCAACTATTACATTAATTGCTAAATTTTCACCGCAAGTATGTTAGTTGCTGAATTTTTCAAAGCAAGTACGTTAGTTGCTGAATATTGCACAACCATTGCTACATTTTGCTACAATAAGCACATTTCAAAGCTATTACATTAGTTGCTGAATTTTCACCGTAAGTACGTTAGTTGCTAAATATTGCACAACAATTGCTGTATTTTGCTACAATACGTACATTTGTTGCCGACAGTTTCATAGCAATTATTGCATTATGCTATAGTTAGGGAGTTAGTTGCTGAAAATTTTATAACAATTGCTTAAATTTGCTACAACAAGTACGTTAGTTGTCGAACTATTTATAGCAGTTGCTGAATTATGCTACAAGGAGTATGTTAGTTGCTAGGAATTTCATAACAATTGCTGAAACATGGTACTAAAAGTACGTTAGTTGTTGAATATTTTACAACAATTTCTTAAATGTGCTACAACAAGTACGTTAGTTGCTGAACATTTCACAACAATTATTGCATTATAACAACAAAACTATGTTAAATGACCGTTAAGTGATTGAATCAATCATATTTAATGATAAATAGAGTGATATTAGTCTAATTTAAGAGTGTAATTTAGATTTTATAGTTATCAAAAGTAATGAGATGGTAATTTGAGATATACTAGACGATCAATTAAACGATTGTAAATGTAATCAATAAAAACAGAGTTAAATGACCGCTAGTTGATTGCATCAATCATATTTATTGATGATTTAATGATAAATAGAGTGAAATTAGTGTAACTTAATAGTGTAATTTAGATTTTATAGTTATCAAATGCAATGAGATATACTAGACGATTGCAGATGTAATCAATAAAAAATTAGTTAAATGGCCGCTAGTTGATTGCATCAATCATATTTAATATTAATAGAGTGAAATTAGTATAATCTAAGAGCGTAATTTACAGATTTGACTGTGGTCTTAATTGAATTTGCTATCGCAAGTTAGTTAGTTGCTAGAAATTTCATAATAATTACTGAAACATGGTACAACAAGTACGTTAGTTGCTTAATGTTCCACAATAATTGCTTAAATGTGCTACAACAAGGAGTTTAGTTGCTGAACATTGCACAATAATTGCTTCATTATGCTACAACAAGTACGTTAGTTGTTGAATATTTCATAGCAATTGCTGCATTATAATACAACAAGTATGTTACTTGCTGAACGTTTCACAACAATTGTTGCATTATGCTACAACAAGTATGTTATTGAGTTAAATGACTATTTTAATGATAAATGGAGTGATATTAGTGTAATTTAAGTGTGTAATTTAGATTTTATAGTTATCAAATGCAATGAGATAGTAATTTGAGATACACTAGACGATCAATTAAAGACTGCAAATGTAATCAACTAAAAACTGAGTTAAATGACTACTAGTTGATTGAATCAATCATATTTATTGATGATTCAATGATAAATAGAGTGATATTAGTCTAATAGAAGAGTATAATTTATATTTTATGGTTATCAAATGCAATGACATAGTATTTTGAAATACACGAGATGATCAATTAAATGATTGTAAATGTAATAAATTAAAACTGAGTTAAATGACCATTAACTGATTGGATCAATCATATTTAATGATAAACGGTGTGATATTAGACCAATTTAAGAGTAGAATTGAGAGTTGATTGTGATTATAATTAAATTTTCTACAACAAGTAAGTTAGTTGCTACGAATTTTATAACAATTACTGAAACATGGCACAATAAGTACGTTAGTTGCTGAATATTACACCACAATTACTTAAATGTGCTACAACAAGTATGCTAGTTGCTGAACATTGCATAACACTTACTGCCTTATGCTACAAGAAGTACGTTAGTTGCTCAACATTGCACAATAATTATACAATAATTACTGCATTATGCTACAATAAGTACGTTAGTGGCTGAACATTGCACAGTAATTGCTGCATTATGCTACAACAAGTAAGTTAGTTGCTGAATGTTCCACAACAGTTGTAGAATTATGCTACAATAAGTAAGTTATTAAACGTTTCAAAGCAATTGCTGAATTATGTTACAACAAGTATATTAGTTGTTGAACGTTTCATAATAATTGTTCTAATTTGCCGAATCTCCTAGACAGTATAACATATAATTTTTTAAAAACTGAATAACAAGAACAACAATAAGATCAAACTTGCTCACAAATAATAACAATAGCAATAGATGTGTTCACAAATAACAAAAATAATAAGATCAAATGTGTTTCTATGAAGCATTTCGCCCTAAGCATATAGTCTATTTGTGTTCAACCCTTTTGTATATGGAATATTTATTTTTCTTGGTTGAAAATGATTCTCCGACTCCTTTTCGCCTTTTATGGCCTCCTTCTAACCTTGCCTGGCTCAACAAATGGAGGAGATATTTTTCTCTCTAAAATCTCAATTGGAACTTGCCAAGAATCTTCAGATGGCACAGGTTTAATTTCCTCCATATATGCCATAATGTATGCATCTACCGTATAATATAAAGAGGAGTACTCATAAATTCACCTCACATAGTCTTCACCATATTGACACCAAAGCGCTGTCATAGCATGTGGACAAGGTATTTTATCAACATCAAAGACTCTACAACTGCAAGATTTTCTTTACAAATCAACTGTTGTAACAACTTCATGACCATTGATAATATACCTACAGTTGGCAATTTGATGGACTAATGGCTTATTTTTCAACTCAATATTTTCTGCAATGATTGTCTCCATCGAAGGAACAAATTTGGTTCTTGTATTAAGAAATATCATATGCCTCTAATAAAATATCTCAGCAAATCACTTGTTTATTACATCAAATAAAGCAGTGATGGGAAATTCTCTTTCATCCAGAAGCACTGCAATAATCGACTCAGCAATATTTGTCATTATAATATTGTACCTGTAAATGTAAGTCTCAAATTTTATTATTATAAATGTATGTTTCAAGCGGTTGATGTATTTATTTCAATAGTTCTGCATTTATTCTGGAAACAAATACAACAGTTACTGAAATAAGTGTAGCAACTACTAAAGAAATGCAATAACTGGTGAAATATACTACTAAACTTATCAATACATTAATCAACACGTTTAGTTATTTATAGAAATTGCTATATTTTTTTCATCAATTATACTTATTTCAAAATTTGCTGAAATATATGCAACAATTCGTGTACAAAAACTGCAGCAGCCGCTGTAAAAAACTGCAGCAGTTGTACCAACTATCAATAATAATAAACTGGTAAACTATACCTATTTCCTGGAAAGAATGCCCTGCTCTATCGGTGAAATCCAACACATTCAAAATGTGTGGTGGCTCCTGGAACCATATCTCTTATTTGATTAAAGTGATCACTAAACACATCTACATTGTATGCTTTTGCTTCCTTAAAAAAGTGGTGGACGACGCTTCCATTATGAATTTTTTTTTTGAATATTCTCTCCAAGGTACCTCATGCAACAATCATAATAAGCTGAAGGGAACACAACTGAAACTATATTTCCAATACTTGGATGTCTGTCATAAATTATGCATAATTCAGGGGTATCAAGTACAAAGCTGCTCATTTGTTCAAAAAAATATTTGTAGGAAGCATCACATTCAGAGTCTACTACGCAAAATGCCACTGGAAAAATATGATTCTCTGCATCTTGTGCAACAGCAGACAACAACACACCACCATACCTACTCTTAAAAATATCCCATCAATAGCTATGACTTTTCTCATTTGCGCAAATCCAAGAATCCAAGCTCCATATGCCATAAAAAGTACTTGAACCTACCATTTTCATCAACCTCCAATGCCGTCATACTTCCCAGATTTAATGTCCTAAGTATATGACTGTATGCATCAATCACTCTGTATTCATGCCCATGTGTCCCTTTTACCAAAGACTTTGCAATCTCGCTACCCATCCAAACCTTTCAATAACTTACCTTGCAGCCCAATTCAATACGAATAGTTCTTTAAATCTTTTGTAGATGGACCTTTACCCTTAGAATACCTATCGTGGACGTATGCTCCAATAGCTTTTGTTGTGTCATGTGGATTATGACTTGTAAAATATTCCAAATCACATGTGTGCAACTTTTTATACTTTCTAATATAAAACTATCACAATTTCTTAGCTTCATAGCTCTCAACCACTACTTGCACTCGGGATGTACACATTTGTAGTAATACACAAAATTGGAGTTAATCACCTTCTTGATACTAAAAATCTTTCTTCACACAAGTAATTTTCAGCCCAATTTCTAATTCTTGTTTATTCTTAAATGACATACCTTTGTAAAATCCCATTTCATCATCTCGAGCATGACTAGACTGAGTTGATTGTGTAGTTGTCAATATATTACTGTCAACTTCGATTGAAGGAATCTGTTGGCCTGCAATCTCGTTATCTGGAACATTCATATCCATCCAACCACATTCATTATCTAACATTTGTTGGTCTTGAGACAAATTATGATTCTCTGCCAATTTGTCAACCATGTATACCCTCAAAATGGGTCTGGATTCGTCTTCCAAATAAGTACTCAAACTACGTTGATCTTTTATTCTAAAAGGAGCAGTCTTTTGTTTTTCATCACAACTGTGAATATAAGTGATGACAATATTTTTTAACTCATAATTTAATTCACAATAAGTAGCAAGATCATTATATGCGACATCTCGATGCACAATCATCGCCATTGTCTCGGCCATTTCTTTATTTTTTCAACGCCAAATATAACGATTGTTTGACTCAACTCATTCGATGTGACAATCAATCCCTAGTGCTATTTTGTCCATCACTAATGATCTTGAAGGTACCCAAAGATATTACGATTTAGAACAAAATAAATTGATCACGATAGAAATAAAAAAAGTTGCACCAAAATATCACAATTCCTGTAATTTATTCAACAATTGCTTTATTAGTTACAACAATAGATACAAAAATTGCTATACATTATTTAGCAACTACAACATTCTATTTCATCAATTGTTGAATATATTGTAGCAACTACTGCAACAAATTCAACAACTGCTGAAAAGATATGCAGCAGTTGCTATGATTAATGAAGCATTTGCTAAATAAATATTCAACAACTTTTATATATTTTTTAATAGTTATTGTAGTTGATGAAGCATTTGCTGAATAAATTACTCAACAACTGCTACATATTTTTCAGTAGTTGTTGCATCTGTTTCAGTACCTACTACATCAGTTGCTGAAACATATGTTGCAATGGCAAGATCAATAATATAAAGTTCGAACTCAAAATGATAAAAAAAATTACCTCTTAAGTAATTCTCAATGCTGCACAAACAAAATTTAGTCCAAAATTGAGAACTTTTTTCCTCTCAAGAAGAAGGAGAAGAAAAAAATGAAGAAGAAGAAAAACGCGGGATAAATTATTGAGAGAGAAAAGAGGAAAAGATCTTGTTTTATCCTCTTTTAGAAATTAGGGTTTTAGTTAAAATTTGGGTTAAAGTATAACAAATAAAACTTGAGAGTTTTAGTTAAAATTTGAATTAAAGTGTAAGAAATAAAACTTAAAGACTTATTCAAAACAAAGTCAATTATTATTAAACTCTAATTATAAATTTATCATCTACACTTAATATTTAAAAGTTGAGTCACTTTTTTTAAATTTCAACACTTTTTTATCACCCTTAATTAAATAGCCCCTCTTACTTTACCCTTTTTCTACTTTTCACGCCTCTCCTTTTTATAACTTCTGTTTCAAATTTATCTCTTTCCTACATTAACCTTTTCTTCTCTTATTTTTTAGCTTTTAATTTTTTCATGATTTCAAGCGGTTTTTTCTTAAAAAATCTAGTGCTCCACAAAATGGAGAAGGTGACTTTGGTATGGATGGTGTATGGAGATGCGGTGTCTTGGTGATTAACGGTGTAGTGGGTGGCTGGCCGGAGTTTGAGGCGGTGGTGATGGTGTGCTTTCCATTGAAACTCGAATGGGAGAAGTATATTTGACCTCTATTTTTGGTGTGGGGATTGTGTTTGAGGGGGGTCTTTCTCTATTAATAGAAAAATGGGTCTGTTAATCATGAATTTGGGTGATGACGTCGAAGATGGATAAGGATAATGAGGGTGATGGTAATGGTTGTCTATTAATTTTATGTTCAAATCTATCTATATAAAATAAAATTAAAATAAAAGAAGATGTCAAGTGAAAAAATATTAAAATAGTCATGTGATAATTTTCAAGACAAAATATTAAAATATTGTAATAAAAGTAAATTGAAAATATTAAATATTTGAATTTGAAATATATATATATTTTTTTAAATCATTCTCTTTAAATAGAAAGGGATAACTACATATTTTTTCAAACATAGACTCCCAATTACTTTATTTAGCCTAAATTTTAATTAATTATAATTCATAGCCCGTCTTGCCTATTAATTATTCCTAATTACAATATATAGCTTCTCTCATGTATTTTCTCTCTTTTTCTATTTTCTATTATTATCTTCTTCTTTTTTCCTTTTTCAATTTTTTTCTTTTCCTTTTTTTTTGTTGTTTTATCTTTATTTTTTATTTTTTCACTTTTCACTTTTTATTTTTATTTTTTTATTTTTTATTCATTTTTTCTTTTTCTTTTTTATTTCCTTTTCACTTTTCTCCTTTTTTTTTTTGTATCTTTTCTTTATTTTCTATTACTCTCCTTCTTTTTCTCTCATTTTTTCTCCTTTTCTTTTCTTTTTTTTCTTTTTAATTTTTCTCCTTCTTTTCATTTGTGCGAATCAACAAACACATATAAGTGCGAATTATAAAATACAAATACAAATGCAAACTAACAAACAAATACAAGTGCAAACTATAAAATACAAATCAAATGCGATCTATAACATATAAATACAAGTGTGAACTATAAAATACAAATGCGAGCTATAACATATAAATACAAGTGTGAACTATCATTTGTATTTCTTAATTATTGAAAAAGAACGATTGATTTTCTTTCTACGAATACTTGTTTGTATTTATTGATACGAGTTGTATTTATTTATACAAATAAATACAACTCAATTTTTTGTACAAATACAATATATACAAATACATATTGTATTTGTATTTGTAAAATTATCTGTTTCATTTGTTTTTCATTGTATTTGTATCAAGAGATATTTGTTTATTTTCAAATATGAATGATAATTTTGATATACAAATACAAAACAGTACATTTGTATCAAATGATACATTACATATTTATATATTTTAAAATCAAGAAAGTACAATTAATGCATTTACCTTTTTGTATACAAATATAAATAATAAATTATACATAGTCACGGTTAAATACAATATGCAATCAACTTACAAATTCAAATACAAAATAATTTTAAAAAAATAAAAAGAAATCGACGAAAATAGAATACAAATACAAGTATAATCCAAATATAATCTAAATATACAAACACTATAAAACCATAATATAAATATAATCCAATATAATATGCAGTCAATTATAAAATACAAATATAAAATAGTTCTTTAAAATACAAGTGTGAATTATATAAAATATAAATGATGGCGTAAACTAACAAATACAAATACAAGTGTGAATTATTAAATATAAATATAAATGTGAACTATAAAATATAAATACAAGCGCGAACTTTAAAATACAAATACAGTTGTATCAATGAATATAAAAATATAAATAATGGTGTGACTACAAATACGATAAACAATTGTGGTATTTACGTTATCATCCATGACTTGTGCTCGACTAGTCATATTTTTTGAAAATACAAAAAATATAAAATAGAACAAAAAATGATAAAGAAAATAAGTACAAAAAAAAATTAAAAAAATCAAAGAAGAAAGAGAAATAAAAGTTAGAGATTAAAGAGAGCAAAAAAATAAAAAGAAAGTAACTAAAAAAATAAAAATAGAAAAAATAAGAAAAAAGAAGAAAAAACAGAAAAAACACGAAAAAAAAATATAAAAAAATATAATGGTAGTGTTAAGCAAGAAAATATTCAGTTCAACAACATAAGCGTGATTGAGATTTTTTTCTTTTTAAAATATTGAATTCCATTTTTAGCGCGACTAAATAGGGACTGTATTTATATTTTATATGAATACATACTATCTGTAAAATCAAATACAGCGGGCGTAAATCGAATATAGCGGCTATAAATTGTAATTATGTTAAATGTGGCTATAGAAGGTGGGTTTTATACTAAAGTGCTGTTATTTCTGAAAGATCCCCAAATAGAAATCCTAATTAAAGAGTTCTGATAGACTTTTACTATTTGACACTTATCTCTTCTTAAATATAAATACTATAAAATATATTTAAATATAATTTATTTATATATTAATAAAAGATAAAAAATTTATTACAATAATAATAATAATATAGTTAGTAATGGTAGTACTACGTGGGATATGTAGTAGAAGTAGTAATAATATAGTTAGTATAAGAAGTAGCACTAATAATAATAATAATAATAATAATAACAACAACAACAACAACAACAACAACAACAACAACAACAACAACAACAACAACAACAACAACAACAACAAAAATAATAATAATAATAATAATAATCTATACAGATATAAAAGAAAAATTAAAACAAGACAAGATGCCAAGTGACAAGATATTAAAATAGCCATGTGATAGATTTTAGGACAAAGTTTTAAAATATTGTAATAAAAGTTTTAAATTGAAATATTAAATATTTGAATTTGAAATACATTATCCGTTCTAAAAAAAAAATTACTCTCTTAAAATAGAAATCCTAAACGAAGATTTCTAATAGATTTTTACTACTTGAAACTAATCTCTTCTATAATATAAATGCTATAAAATATATTTAAATATAATTTATTTACACAGTAATAAAAGACAAAAGTTTATTAAAATAATAATAATAGTTAGTAATAGTAGTACTGCATAGGATATGTACTAGAAGTAGTAATAATACAGTTAGTATAAGAAGTAGCACTAATAATAATAATAATAATAATAATAATAATAATAATAATAATAATAATAATAATAATAATAATAATAATAATAATAATAATAATAATAGAGAAGAATTATATAAAATCCAAAACAAATTAATTATTTTTTTAAATGAAAAAGATAAAAGAGAACAAAAAAGGTTAAACATATGGAAAGGTTAAATAAGTTGATACTAATATTTTAGAATCAATATCATTAACTTAAAATATTATTTTTATTTCATTTATTTTTATTATAGAAAACACCTAATTGGTATCATTAATTTCAACTATATTTTTTGCAAATTCAAACTATGTAAACTATAAGATAATCATGACATTTTAGAATATTATTTTTCTAAGATTCTAACAAATTTTAAAATTTTGAATTTGAAATACATTATCTTTTTTAAGAAGAAAAAAGAAATTTCATTATCTTAAACTTAGAAATCTATAACTGAAGAGTTCCAATAGACTTTAACTATTCCAAACTTATCTCATTTAAAATAAAAATGCTATAAAATTTATTTAAATATAATTTATTTACCATAATAATGAAATATAGAAGTGTTATTAAAATAATAATAACCTATATATGTGTATAAAAAAGTAATACTAAAAGCAAGACAAGAAGCCAAGTGACAAGATATTGAAAAGCAGTATTAAAATAATAATAATAATTATATAAATAAATAAATAAATAATAGTAATAGTAGCAGTACACTCTCTCTCTCTCTCTCTCTCTCTCTATATATATATATATACAAGGTGCCAAGTGGCAACATATTAAAATAGCCACGTGACAGTTTTTAGAATAAAATTAAAAAATACTTTAAGACAACGCTAAAAATATTATAATACAAATTTTGAATTGAAAGATTAAGTATTTGAATCTGGAATATATCTTAATAACTAGAAACTCATAATTGAAGATATATATATTTAGAGAGAGAGAGAGAGATGGAGAGAGTTTATTTTAATAATAATAATAATAATAATAATAATAATAATAATAATAATAATAAGCAATAAATAGTAGTAGTAGTAATACACAAGTTGTATTGCTTTTAATTTTAAAAGAAAAATATGGCAATTTTTAGGTCATAACTTGATAGTATCGTAATAAAAAAATTTAATGAAAGGATATTAAATATTTTTATTTGAAAATATTATGATTGTAGAAACATTAAAAAAAATTATTATCTTAAAGTTAGGAACGCATAGTTGAAAATTATCAAATAAATTCTAACTATTTCATTTAATAATAATAATAATAATAATAATAATAATAATAATAATAATAATAGAATTCGTAATATCAGTACATAAACTCTAACTATTTCATAACCATAATTGAAGAGTCTTAAATAAACTATAACTATTTCATAATCATAACAATCAATAAATTAATAATAGTTTGTTGTAGTAATAATTTAGTAGTATATACGTGAGAATCTACAAATTTAAAAGTAAGAAAATTAGAAGTAACTAACTATAAATTTATTTAAAATGATTATACTATTTATATAAATTTAAAGATAAATATTAAAATTTCAAAATAAACCAATTCTACATATTTTGAGGTATGACTTATTTTGAGAGTATTTTAGATTTTTTTATAGTTTTAAATTGAATATACAAAAATATAAAGCTTATCTTAATTAGTCTAAAGATTAAGATAAAGTTTGCTAAAAAAATATTTAGTTTGAATTTTTTATAACAGTTAGTATATTTTTAAATTGAAACTATAAAAGGATAAATATTATTTTTAGAGATATAAATAATTTAAAGTAGTAGTCTTTAGATAAAGATAAGTTTACTGAAAATTAGTTTGTTGAATTAGTCTTAAATTTTTGAATTTGAATTTCAAATGGAAGTTAGGATTCTTTTAGCTTTTGAATTGAAAACAAACTCTATACTAGATAAAGTTGAATTTAAATTAACTCTTTCTATATAAACTAAATTTTCAATCAAAACTAATCATTTCATTCTTTGAATTCTTTTGAACTTATTCTTTAATTCAAAAAGCTATAGATCATGCATATAATATTTTTTAAAATAATTACCAAGGTATGTTGTTTATACTTGATTTGATTTATTAATTAATTTTTTATTATTTACAACTAACATTACGTTTATCTTTTGTCAGAAATGTTACTAAAGAATCTAAAGTTTCGAATAAAAAGTTTTCGAAGATTTGATGCATATAAACACCACAAAAGTGTGAAATGAATATTTAAACAAATATAACTAAAAACTATTTGTATATCTTAAATAGAAAAGATGAGGGACAAATGAATAAATAATATAATAAAGCAAAACATGAAACATAAAAGTTTTTTGCAATTACATATTATTTTTACTCATATAAGATTTGATTAGAGGTAGGAGAGGGGGGTGGGGGGTAATTAAGAATCTATATCTTTAAATTGTGAACAATATTCTTAAAAAATATGAAACATAAAAGTTATTTTTACAATTATATAATCTATATATATATATATATATATATATATATATATAAGCAAAACTAAAACAAGACAAGATGTCAAGTGGCAAGTTATTAAATAGCCATGTGATAGTTTTTAGGACAAAGTTTTAAAATATTGTAATAAAAGTTTTAAATTAAAATATTAAATATTTGAATTTGAAAAACATTATCATCTTTTTTAAAAAATAGAAATCCTAAATGAAGAGTTCTAATAGATTTTTACTACTAGAAACTTATCTCTTCTAAAATATAAATGCTATAAAATATATTTAAATATAATTTATTTACATATTAATAAAAGATAAAAGTTTATTAAAATAAAAATAATAGTTAGTAACAGTAGTACTACGTAGGATATGTAGTAGAAGTAGTAATAATATAATTAGTATAAGAAGTAGCACTAAGTAGGATATAATAATAATAATAATAATAATAATAATAATAATAATAATAATAATAATAATATAGAAGAATTATATAAAACCTAAAATAAATTAATTTATTTTCTTAAATGAAAATGATAAAAGAGAACAAAAAGGGTAAAACATATGGAAAGGTTAAATAAGTTGATACTAATATTTTAGAATCAATATCATTAACTTAAAATATTATTTTTATTATAGAAAACTCCTAATTGGTATCATTAATTTCAAATTTTTTTTTTTGCAAATTCAAAATATGTAAACTATAAGATAATCATGACATTTTAGAATCTTATCTTTCTAAGATTCTAACAAATTTTAAAATTTTGAATTTAAAATATATTATCCTTTTTTTAAAAGAAAAAAGAAATTTCATTATCTTAAACTTAGAAATCCATAACTGAAGAGTTCTAATAGACTTTAACTATTCCAAACTTATCTCATTTAAAATAAAAATGCTATAAAATTTATTTAAATGTAATTTATTTACCATATTAATGAAATATAGAAGTTTTATTAAAATAATAATAACCTATATATGTGTATAAAAAAGCAAAACTAAAAGCAAGACAAGAAGCCAAGTGACAAGATATTAAAAAAAGTAGTAAAATAATAATAATAATTATTATTATTATTATATAAATAAATAAATAATAGTAATAGTAGCAATACTCTCTCTTTCTCTCTCCCTCTCTCTCTCTCCCCCCCTCTCTCTCTCCCCTCCCTCTCTCTCTCTCTCTCTCTCTCTCTCTCTCTATATATATATATATATATATATATATATATATATATATATATATATATATATATATATATATATATATAAACAAAACTAAAATAAGACAAGATGCCAAGTGGCAACATAATAAAATAACCACGTGGCAGTTTTTAGAACAAAATTAACAAATATTTTAAGACAAAGTTAAAAATATTATAATACAAATTTTGAATTGCAAGATTAAGTATTTGAATTTGAAATATATTATCTTAATGACTAGAAACACACACACACACACACACACACACACACATATATATAGAGAGAGAGAGAGAGAGAAAGAGAGAGAGAGAGTTTATTTTAATAATAATAATAATGTTAATAAATAAATAAATAATAATAGAAGTCATAATATCAGTACATAAACTCTAACTATTTCATAACCATAATTGAAGAGTCTTAAATAAACTATAACTATTTCATAATCATAACAATTAATAAATTAATAATAGTGTATTGTAGTAATAATTTAGTAGTATATACGTGAGAATCTACAAATTTAAAAGTAAGAAAATTAGAAGTAACTAACTATAAATTTATTTAAAATTATTATACTATTTATTTAAATTTAAAGATAAAGATTAAAATTTCAAAACAAACCAATTCTACATATTTTGAGGTATGACTTCTTTTGAGAGTATTTTAGAAATTTTTACAGTTTTAAATTGCATATACAAAAATATAAAGTTTATCTTAATTAGTTTAAAGATTAAGATAAAGTTTGCTAAAAAGATGTTTAGTTTGAATTTTTTATATTTTTAAATTGAAACTATAAAAGGATAAATATTATTTTTAGAGATATAAATTATTTAAAGTAGTAGTCTTTAGATAAAGATAAGTTTGCTGAAAATTAGCTTGTTGAATTAGTCTTAAATTTTTGAATTTTGAATTTCAAATGGAAGTTAGGATTCTTTTAGCTTTTGAATTGAAAACAAACTCTATGCTAAATAAAGTTGAATTTAAATTAACTCTTTCTATATAAACTAAATTTTCAATCAAACTTCTCATTTCATTCTTTAAATTCTTTTGAACTTATTCTTTAATTCAAAGAGGCTATAGATCATGCATATAATATTTTTCAAAATAATTACCAAGGTATGTTGTTTATACTTGATTTGATTTATTAATTAATTTTTTATTATTTACAACTAACATTACGTTTATCTTTTGTTAGAAATGTAACTAAAGAATCTAAAGTTTCGAATATAAAGTTTTCGAAAATTTCATGTATATAAACATCACAAAAGTGTGAAATGAATATTTAAAAAAAATTAACAAATATAATTAAAAACTATTTGTAAATCTTAAAAAGAAAAGATGGGGGACAAATGAATAAATAATATTATAAAGTAAAACATGAAGCATAAAAGTTTTTTGCCATTACATATTATTTTTACTCATATAAGATTTGATTAGAGGTAGAAGGGGGGGGGGGAGGGTAATTAAGAATCTATATCTTTAAATTGTAAACAATATTCTTAAAAAAATATGAAACATAAAAGTTATTTTTACAATTATATAGTTGTTTTTTATATAGATTTGATTAGAGGTGGGGGGAGGAGGTTAGGGGTGGAGATGGAGGTAGGGTAGGGGTGCGGGTAGATTTTTTTTTCTTGGTATACATAATTGAGATATAATTAGATATTTGATATTTTTTATAAGGTCGTTGTTGAATATTTAAGGTAATATAATTTACCACTCGAAAGAGGCATTCAATATCAAATATTTCATCTGCGCATCGTGCGGGTACGTATATTATTGGGTGTTAATGGTATTTTTCAATGAGAATTTCAAAGTATTGAAATTTAGTAGAGATGTGTGTGTGCAGGGGTGTATACAACGTAGAAGGAGTAAGAAGGACACTGTATTTGTTTTGTATTTGTAGTTGACTGTATGTTGTATTTTTAGTTTCACTCGTTTGTATTTGTATAGTATTTTTGTTGATGCACTTGTATCCTAAAAAAATATTTTTTGTATTTGAATATGTAGTTGGATGCATATTCTATTTTGTAGTTTCATTTATTTCGTTTTATATTTATTTTTGTATTTATAGTTGACTGCATCATTTGTATTTTAAAATAATTAAAAATGAACGGTTAATTCTCTTTCTATGATTACTTATATTTGTATTTATTAATATAAATTGTATTTTATTGATCCAAATTGAACCACGCGAAATATGCAATGTATAATTTGATACCAATCTTTATATTCCCTTTAGTTCAAAATAAGTGAATTTTTGCCTTAATGCACACCTATTAAGGAATTGAAACTAAGACATAAATTGTACTTTAGTTTTCATTTTCATTCTTTTAGATATTATCAAGCTATTTTTGAGATTTCAGCCACATTAAAATAAAGTAAACTAAGTCTCTTGGAACTCATAACCTAGAAAGTATAAATAAAAGGTAAAATTGAAAGAAATTTTCAACATGTCTCTTGAATAATGAACAATTCACTTATATTGGACATTGAAAAAAATCTTAAAATTGTATTTATCTTGAATTAGAGAGAGTAAACAAATATAAATGATATATTTGACATATAAATACAAACGATTGCATTTATATGACAGACTCAAGATGTAACGACCTAGAAATTTGATTAAATATGTGAAATTTATAATTTTGTGTGATTTAACTATTTTACCCCTCTCCGTAGTTACATTATGATATTTTTGGGGTGTGGGAGTGATTCACATGGTCTTCGATGCATTTTGATACCATTTATGTGATATTGTGGTTTTTGATGGCTTCGAGAGCCTTATTTTAGACTTATGTGATATCTTTTGATCCGTGTGATGGATCGCTGAACGGACTGTGCCACCAGCTCCAAAATATCGATTTTAGGCTAAGTAGACCTTTGGTTTGGACCCTAGTTCACCCAAGCTCATTTCGATCTATTGGTCGGAAAGTTGGAAAATTAAAAATATGAGTGTCGGATCCACATTTTATTAAAAAGATCTCGAATGAAAAATCTGACTTCGCCAACAGATCTAGAATGTTGATTTCAAGGTGGTGACATATTTGGTGTAATTTTATGGCTTTTAAATCTCATTTCAAACCTCGATTTGGAAAATTATAATTTAGGATTTTGGGGGTCGACTTTGTGAAAATGATATTGTTTTGAAATTTTGATATCACCATTGAATTCGGAGTGTCGAATTTAGTGTGGTTACATAATTCGTTTGCATAAATCGAACTCTGATCGAATTTCGGGCACCCCCTCGAAGTTTGCTTCGACTTAAAAAATATCTGGTGCACCAGGTTACTGGTACAACCATATACATAAAGTGTAAATTAGTAATGATGAATGTGATTTATGTGTTAAATGTCTGGTAACCCGGGTACAGTATAAATAGCCCTTTTCATCCAGTTTTTGCTCATTCTTTCACCTTCCTCTTGAGAGTTAAACCCTAAAATAGTGTGGGAGCTTAAAAGTAAAGTTTATGGGAGCTTGAGAAGCTATATTCACATATATTTCTTGATTCTATTACGGATTTAAGGTAAGAATTTACTCTTTTCTTAGTAATTTCTTAATTAATTTCTCAAAGCCCCAAAAATCTTAGGACTTGATTTTAAACTCCAATTTCACTCTTTTTCACTTGAATAATGTTTTTATCTTATAATTACTAGTTTTTCATCAACTTAACCTTCAAAACAAGCCCGATTCTTGATTCTAACCCAGATTTCAAAGATTTTATCCGGTAAAGCTCAAAAATGGTTTTTCTTCAATTTGAACTTCATTTTTGACTTGATTTAACTTGGGTTTTCAGCTGTATGTTCCTAAAATATGGGAAACATATTTTTGAAGTAAAGTTTCAATTTCGCCCTTTTTTTCGAAAACCCATTCCGGAGGTCCGTTTTGGCCCTGAACCAAAAGTAGTCAATATGGGTGTCACTAGTTTTGTTTGGATGCGTAGATTTCATATTTGATATTTTTAGTGGAGTTCGAGATTATTCGTGAAAATTAAGGTCGTGGATTCAAAGTGTAGCAGACTGATTTCAATTTTTGAGGTAGGTTATGACTTAACTCTTTCAGACTGGGATGGGTAGTAAATGATGGTATAAAATGCATGTTAAGAGTGAGAACTAATCATAAAAAATGACTATCTATGTGTTGTCTGTGTGTGGGGGCCTATATGTGATGTAATCATAGAAATTGAGATATTATGTGATATGTGTGACCTTGTGGGGTCCTATATGATATTGATTGCCTTGAATACATGTGAATAACTGTATCGTGTCATTAAAATACTTAATCTAGTACCATTGGTGTATTGTGATTATATTCATACTTTATTGGCATATAAGACATGTGGAAATTCATGGATGAACGAAAATAATGAGTGGATATTGCTCACATGGTTGTAAAAATGTATCATTACGGTTAGTTGTGGATATATATCATGTGGTTGGTTGTGAAAATACTCATTGTGATAGGTTGTGAGCATTACATCCTCATATCATATTCATTCATGAAATATTGGTACTACTGCGACAACACCTGAGTAACATTGGCAGTACCTTTTTAAAAATCCTCCCAGAGGGATATGCCGGGGAGGAGATATTATAATACCTTATAAAATCCTTTTTCGAGGGATATGATGGAAATGAGATATGAGATGTGGATTGTATATGGGTTGACGAACCCCTTATGGGTCCTACGTCGGGAAGATTTAGCTTCGTAAGCGTATACGGGGATTGTGCAATGATTTCGGAGGTTGTACGATGACCTCGTGCATATCATCATTATCACATACATTGCACTTACTTTATTGTGTTGTATTGCCGTATTGAATTGCCATCTATGTAATTGTTTTATCTTCTTTTACTTGTATTTGATGATCTTGTATATAAATGTTCCCTCTTATTCACCTATATGTGATATAATGCATACTCATGTTCTAGATTGGTGTGTATGTGATATATTGGAACTGTTAGTGCAAGCGGTGTGGGCTACCGTTGTGGGGTATTTTTTGATTGCAGGTGACATGCCCTTAGTGTATATTTTGTATGCTTTATTTACTACTTTGCTTGGTCGGCCTATGATACCTATGGAGTACAAGTGAACCATGCTCATGCCTAATGCATCCTTTTGGTGCGGGTCCTAGCTTGAGAGCGCCTTAACTTACTTGACTCAGGCGATTGTTGGAGCTTTCAAGGTAGCGATTGGACATTTATGCGTCCGAAGTTCACCTCTATATTTCTATAGTAGTTATGTCTTTATTAGTATTCGGAGACAAATATTATTCCTTTGTGGTTATTTTTCTGATGTATTTGACTCTTGGATTGTATTAGTAGTTCTTACACTATTGACACCTAGTTTTCGGCAAGATTGGTAATTTTGATAAGTTCTTTCTACATTGTTATGATTACTTATATGGTTCGACCTCTATTCTAGAAGCCTTACCTTAGGATATTTCTTTCTTTTCCTCTTTTTGTATCAGTTTAAGTGATAGGCTTACTTGTCAAGGTATGCCGCGACAAGTGTCATCATAACCCTCATTTTTTGGGTTATGACACAAGCAAATACAAATAATAAATATACCTATTTATATACAAATGAAAGCTAAAACTTGAAAAAGAGATAGAAATACAAGGTTGAAAAAAAGAAAAAAGATTATAGAAGAGAAATAGAGAAAAAGAAGAGAGATCAAGGAGAGAAACAAAGAGAAAATCATCAATATTTAGAAAATCATTATATTTGATAACATAATCTTTCATTAAAGTCTCATAAGTTATTTTAGTACAATAAAGATATTCTCCTAACTGAATCTCTCATTATTTAACTATTTGAATATGTATTTCAACAAAAAAATTGCATGATAAATACAATTGCTAGTGATTACAATAACAATAATGTTACTACAACTACTTGATTATCCTCTTAAGGTTCGCTATTTCTGAAGTTCCCTCAAAAAAAGAAAAAGAACATCATGTAGCCAGGGTAATTTTGTTAAAAGTGACAAAAGAGTTTGAAAGTGAGGTGTAAGTGACTCAAATTTTAATAATTGAGTATAGGTGACAATTACTTTATTATGGATTAAGAAATTTAGGAAAGTTTGAGAATAGCCCAAAAGTTTTTTAATTTATACTTTGCTCCAATGTAAAACCTAATATAACTAGAAAAAGGAGGGAAAAATATATGTTTCTCTTTCTTCTCATTTATTATTATTTTCTCCCTCTTTGCGATTTTTGTTGTGCATTGTTATTGCTTTCTTATTTATCATCTTCTGCGTCATTATCATCATCATCTTCTTCATTATCATCATTATCATCTTCTTCTTGTTGACCATTGTTGTTGTTTTAACCTCTACTGCTGCTACTTGATCAATTTTTAGGTCATATTTTATTTCATATATGTAATGCCCCGAGAGTACACACTGGGATCCACATGGTTCTTACAGTCTTGAGGGACTACAAGCTAACCCATGAGCTGGTACCTACTGTGAGCACTGAGTAAAACTGATAAAAAAATCATATGCGGAATTTAATTGAGGAATGCCATAAGGTTTTAAGAAATAAATCTGATAAAATCTGTAAACAAAACTGATGATACTGATAAAACATCTGACAATGACAACTAAAATTTGAGAATTGACTAACTGTCTAAAATATCCAAAAGCCTTTAAACTGACTGAATGAGAGTTGATGGGATAGGCCCCAACTAACTCAAACTAGCTACTGAATTGAAATGATTGAAACTGATAAAGTAATCTAAGCTAAATAAATTATGTCCTCAAACTATGAGGACTCACCACTGCTAAGGCTGATAATCTGTGAAGTTTATGTGCGATCCGGGAATTGAATGTCCGACCCTATGATATGATACATCATAACGCAAAAAAAGAGTATGCGATCAGTTCTTTGAATGTACTAATATGCAAAATAAGGTAGGATGATATGCATGGTTTCATGTGCATGAATAATAACTGACTGAATAAATAAATAGCATGAAATACTGAATAAAAGGCATGGAATCTATAAATACTGAAGATGTATGAAATCTGTAAATACTGAGAATGAGTGACCAAGCATACACATATTTTGAATATAATAAGTAAACTGTAATACTGAAATCTGATAACTGAATAACTGATATCTGTATGCTATGGTCATGCAACTGAAACTAAATTACTGAACTGATTACTGTACTAAGACTGTGGACACTGGCTATGTGGATCCACTGATGTACTATCCCGAAGGACTAAGGGTGTCAAGCCTAAACTGACGGGTAACCCCTAGGAGGTAGTCAAGCCTAAACTAACGGGTGACTCCTCATATCCTATGCTAGCTACATAGTAATAGAGTACAGGGACTGCTGCTAACGACTCTGCCTAATTGACGGGGAAGTCATCATCCCTGTACTCGCTCGGTTCTAAATCCTACTCCCAACTGAACTGACTCAAAATGCTGGACTTTTCTAAGTTTAACTGATTCTGATGACTAACTGAATTGATAATGTTCATATCATATTCTGAAACTATTCTGAAGATACTGAGGTTAAGTAAAGAGCTTATTTTTTGGGTATTCGTAACCCCCAGGACTCGGTAGCAGTAATATTAAAATAGTACTAAAACTTTAAGGACATCATGAAAAAATTATATCAAAATCCATTCTTGTAGGAATTTCATCAGACACTTGATGTTCATAGTTCAAGCTAAGCATGAAATAGTTTAAAGCTTGTGGTAATAGTATGATTTCAATATCAACATCACCAATTATGAATTTAATCAGCGAATAACAACATTAAAACATGTGGGGTTTGATAACAACAACAATTTCATGTAAACATAGTATAGAATTACAATTCATGGGAGTTCATGGTTGAAATCACAATTCAAAATCATAATAACTTGTAAAGATCATAACTTGAATTTAAAATTGGATACTTGGGCTCCATGGGTGAAAGGGACCCATGAATGAACACTTAACATACTCGGGTTGATGAATTTGTGAGAATTGATGGTGAGTTCTTAAGATTTGATCTTGATTTTAAAGGCTAGGGTTTATGTTCTTGAGAGAGGATTAGTTTAATTTGAGAGAATTGTGAAATAATGAGCAAATAATGCTTTATTGGGCCTTAAATCCCGTGTTTAAATGGATTTGGGGCTTTGGGAAATGGACAAATGGTCCCTGGAAAAATTATATCGCGAACTGAGAAATCCCAATTTTGACACCCGACGTGATGCAGTACAATAGCGTCGGGCCACTGGAAAACTAATGAACCCCATTTTTCCCAGCGGCGCGACGCGGTGCGCCGTTGGAAAAAAGATAATTCTAAACTGGCATTTTGATGAGACGCGGTGCCAATTGTGGAGCCTCACTGAAAAGTGACAATTGTGACATGGAACATCGGTGTGATGCAGTGCCTATTACAATGGCACACTGGAAAAGAGAGAACACCATTTTTTGGTTCACCGCGTCGCGATGCTGCTCGTATTGAGCTATTGCTTTCACTAAAAGTGCCATAACTTCTCACCCGAGTATCGGATTTGGGAGAAATTAGTATCGTGGGAAAGCTAATTAAATTTCCTATCATTTGGTGGGTCTTGAACTAGAAAATTATGAGTACAGAAAAAGATATGCTCATTTGAAGTTGATTAAAGCAACATTCTTATCAAAATTTTAATCTATAAGGATTATTTTGATTCGTCTAATAGATGGGAGTTATTTGAGGCCTTAATATACCTCAAACTAACTCATAAAACTACCAAGGAGCTATAAGGTACCATGCATGAGCTTGAAACAAGACGCTAACATTGGTTTGGATTTTTGGGTTATTACAATATCTCCCCCTTGGGAACATTCGTCCTCGAATCAGATTGGTTAAGCTGAAAATACTAAAGAATTGAGATTACATGATAAATATACGTGATGAAAACATGATTACATGACTGAGTCTAAAACATGATTCATGACTGAACTGGTTCTGTGAATGCATGACTGACATGAGAATGATATGCAGCTGAAACTGAGCATGAAAAAGAGAAATTCTAAGAAGATTGTTACCTTAAGCTGAGTCTGAGTTTACAGAGAAAAGATGAGGGTACTTGGTCCGCATATCTGCTTCTACTTCCCAAGTGGCTCCCTCAATGGATTGATTCCTCTAAAGAACTTTGACGAGGGGAACTTTTTTGTTCTTTTGCCTACGAATTTATCGATCAAGAATTTTCACTGGAATTTTCTTGTGGGAAAGACTGTTCTGAACATCTATCATTTCTAAGGGAACAACTATAGTTGGATCACTAATACACTTCTTCAACAAAGATATATGGAATACTGGGTGCATTGATGCTAAGTCTTCAGAAAACTCAAGCTTATAAGCCAACTTTCCAAAACGGCTCAAAATTCTTAAAGGGCCAACATATCAGGGACTAATCTTCCCCTTCTTACCAAACCTCTTCACTTCCTTCATAGGTAAGATCTTCAGATATACAAAATCACCAATCTTAAACTCAAGATCTTTCCTCCTCATATCTGCATATGGTTTTTGTCAACTCTAGGCTGCCTTAAGGCATCAAACACCAAGTCAGGCCCTACTACTGCGGCCTCACCTCCTTTGAACTAACCAATCGTAGATCTACATCTCCTTCCATAGAGAGCCTCAAACAGAGCTATCTGAATACTGGAATGATAGCTGTTATTATACATAAATTCAATCAAAGGCAGGTGATCATCCCAACTGCCCTTAAAGTCGACTACACATGCTCTCAACATATTCTCAAGGGTCTGAATGGTCATTTCTGCCTGACCATCTTTCTGAGGGTGGAAGGATGTACTGAGGTTAACCTGGGTACCAAGACCCTTCTAAAAATCTTTCCAAAAGTGAGGGGTAAACTGAGTACCTCTATCTAAGATGGGAGATAACGGAACACCGTGCAACCTGACCAACTCTCTGAGATAGAGTTTTGCATAGTCCATATCTAAAAAGGAAGTATGGATTGGCAAGAAATAGGCTGATTTGGTCATCCTGTCCACAATGACCCAAATCGAATCATGCTGCTGACGAGTACAAGACAAACCTATCATAAATCCATGTTCACTTCTTTCCACTTCCGATTTGGAATAATGAACTCCTGCATAGACCCACTTGGCTTCTAATGCTCTATCTTAACCTGCTGACAAGTAGAGCACTTAGCTACAAACTCTGAGATATCCCTCTTCATCCCACTTCACTAATAAATTTCCCACAAATCGCGGTATATATTTGTGTCCCCTGGATGAATAGAGTAACGCGCACCATATGATTGTACAAAAATTTACTATCTCAGCTTATCAGCATATGACACATATAATCTAACCTGGCAAGCAACACCCTATCTCCTCCTTGGGAGAAAACCTCTACTTTCTGATCTCTAACTGGCTTCTTCAACTTTACTAGACTAGGATCCCTATCTTGCTTTTCTTTTACTTCATCAACCAAAGAAGAGTCTGAACTTTTCTGAACCCAAGCACCAGCCTCAGCTGAATCAACCAAATGAGCACCTAATCTGGCAAGCTGATGAACTTCTTTAACCAACTTCTTCTTATCACCTTTAACATGAGTAACACTACCCATAGACAATCTACTTAGGGCATCTGCCACTACATTGGCCTTGCCCGGGTGATACAAAATACTTATATCATAATCTATCAGCAATTATAACTATCTACACTGGCACATATTCAAATCCTTCTGTGTAAACACATTCTGCAAGTTTTTGTGATTCGTGAACACATCAACATGAACCACATACAAATAGTGCCTCTAAATCTTTAACGCAAACACAACAGTTGTTAACTCAAGATCATAGGTAGGGTAATTCTTTTCATGGGGCTTAAGCTGTCTAGAGGCATAGGCCAAAACCTTTCCCCTTTGCATCAAAACACATCCCAACCCAACTCTAGAAGCATCACAGTACACAACAAACCTATTTGAACCATCTGGTAATGTCAAAACTGGGGCTGTAGTGAGTTGAGTCTTCAACTCCTAAAAACTCTTCTCATACGAATTTGACCATTGAAACTTAACTTTTTTTTGAGTCAATTTGGACATGGGGGATTCAATAGCTGAAAATTCTTCAACAAACCATCAATAATAGCCAACCAAACCCAAGAAACTCATAATATCTGATAGAGAGATGGGTCTGGGCCAGTTTCTTACCGCCTCAGTGTTTTGAAGATCAACTCTAATGCCATCACTGGAAATAATATGGCCAAGGAAGGCTACTGATCTTAGCCAGAATTTGCACTAACTAAATTTAGCAAACAACTGATGGGCTCTAAGAGTTTACAATACTATTCTGAGGTGGTCTGCATGATCATTTTTGTTATGAGAGTAGACAAGAATGTCATCAATGAAGACAATGATGAACGTGTCCAATTACTGCTTGAACACTCTGTTCATCAAGTCCATGAAGGCTGCTGGGGAATTGGAGAGACCAAAGGACATGACTAAAAACTCAAGGTGACCATACTGAGTTTGGAAAGCTATTTTTGGAATGTCACATTCTCTGACTCTGAGTTGGTAATAGCTGGATCTGAGGACTATCTTAGAAAAATAACTGGCACCCTGAAGTTGGTTGAACCAGTCATCAATTCTGGGAAGTAGATACTTTTTTTTGATTGTGACTTTGTTTATCTGACATTTGTTGATACATATTCTAAGAGAACCATCATTCTTACACACGAATAGGACTGGTACGCCCCATACGGAAATGCTGGACCTGATGAATCCCTTATCTAGGAGATCTATCAACTATTTTTTTAACTCTTTGAGTTTGGTTGGAGCCATCCTGTATGGCAAAATAGAGATAGGCTGAGTATCCGAAAGATTATAGTAGAGCCGAAGAAGATTCTTTCAATTGAGATTCACCCAAAAAATACAAATAGCAGCCCTCGACCCCCTAGGTTATGGCCTACCGACCCATAGATGTAGAAAGGTGGCCTGCCTACTAACCAAACTGCGTAACTAAAGTGAATCCTTGTTTGTGGATGATAGGTGTTGGTCGGATCACCTGTCAGTTCGAACTTGATGAGAAGATCTCCAGGGAACACATCTAGAAATTCCCTTACCACTAAAATTGACTCAAGGTTAGGAGTCTCAGAATTAGAGTCTCTGACTCTGACAAGATGATAAATACATCCCTTGGATATCGTTTTCCTCGCCCTAAAGTATGAAACTAGTTGACCCCTAAGAGCTGTGGTACTACCTCTCCATTCAAGGACTGGTTTATTTGGAAACTAAGAACGAACTAATCTATTTCTACAATCAACTGAAACATAACATGAGTAGAGCTAATCCATGCCGAGAATGATGTCAAAATCTATCATCTCTAACTCCACAAGATCAACTGAAGTAACTTTCTGAGACACTGTAACCAGGCAGTTTCTATATACCCGTTGGGATACAATATAGACACCCACTGGTGAAGACACTGAAAAAGGCTCTACTAAGATTTTAGGACTAGCTCCAAAGTTGACGGCTATATAAGGGGTTATGAAAGAAAGAGAAGCTCTGAGGTATAATAAAGCATAAACATATAAATGAAAGACTTGCAACGTACTAGTGACCATATTAGCAGAATTTTCCTGATCCTGTCGGGACTTAAGGACATACAATCTATTTGGATGCTGACCACTGGTAGCACTGGAAGAGGCACCCTGCTGAGTCTGGTGGCCGGCTTAAACTGATGACTGATGGGACTAGCCCTGTTGGCATAAATCCCTACCTTTCTGAGCAACTACCCAACAATCTTAAATCTGATAGCCTGGCTTGACACACCTAAAACATACTTCACTGCCCACTCTACACTCACCGTGATGGTTTTTACCATATTTTGGACAAAGAGGATTTGTACAATCACTGTTAACACTGCTTGGGACTTAGAGCCTGGTGACTTATCTCAATTATTATTCCTGAATTTGGGTACTGGGGCAATAGATGAAGATAAAGCTGGGACTGAAGATTTCTGACAATATTGAGGACAGTTACCACCTTCTGACTTTGGCTGATTAAAATTAAAGCTACCCGTTCTAGCCCTCTTATTCTCTCTCTCTCTCTCTTTAGTCTTCTGCTCTTCAATTTGTTGAGCATGGACCATCAACCTGGACAAGTCCATCTCTTTAATCAACATTGCAGTCCTACACTCCTTGACCATACCGTTAGATACACCAGATATAAACTTGCTCATCTTAGACTTGTTATTAGCTACCACATGAGGAGCACACCTAGCTAACTAAGTAAACTTAAGGGGATAATCCTTCATACTCATGTTGATCCACCTTAAATTAATAAACTCTAACACCTTAGCCTTTCTCAATTCTAACAGAAAGAACCTATCTAAGAAGGTAGTAGAAAATCTTTCCATTCTATAGGCTCTGCATCTGCATCTCTATCTACCTTTCACTGCTTAAACCATACATGAGCCACATCTTACAATTGATAGGCAGCTAACTCATCACTCTCACTATTATTTACCCCATAATATCTTTTACCTTTTGGACCATGTCTAAGAATTTATACGGTTCCTCGTCAGATTTGGATCTTGAAAACAAAGGAGGGTTCATTCGGGTAAAGTCCCAAATCTTAGATGCGGTAGTATTGGCCACAAGGTTGGCCTGAACAGTGGATGGTTGAGCATTATGAGCCTCTACAGACTGATCTAGAGTAGTGAATACAACTCTTAACTTTGAAGAGAAACATGCTCATTCGGGGGATCATCCTGAACGGACGGGGGTGCTGGATGGTTTACATTTTTTCTTCTGTTTGTCTTTCTGGGAGGCATGTTCTATGAATAGAAGGAAGAATAGATTAGACAGAGATTTTAACATGAGATCATGCTCAGTCGCGCGATATGAATAGTGAAAGAAGGGAAACTTTTCCTAAAATGCTCGTCGCCTCTTGTCCGTAAGTGTGGGTGCTTCATACCTATGCACAAGACTCTACTTGACACGGCTTTCATACTTCCTATGATACTGTAAATCCTTAGGCTTTGATACCAAGTTTCTAATGCCCCGAGAGTACACTCTGGGTGCCACATGGTGCTTACCTTCCTGAGGGACCAAACCTAACCCATGAGCTGGTACCTGTTGTGAGCACTGAGTAAAACTGATGAAAAAATTATATGCAAAATTTAACTGAGGAATGCTATAAGGTTTTAAGAAATAAATCTGATAAAAATCTGTAAAAAAACCTAATAATACTGATAAAACATCTGACAGTGGCAACTAAAATCTAAGAACTGACTAACTATTTGAAATATTCGAAAGCCTCTAAACTGAGTGAATAAGAGTTGATGGGAAAGGCCCCAACTAACATAAACTAGCCAATGAACTAAAATGACTAAAACTAATAAAGTAATCTGAGATAAATAAATCATGTCCTCAAAATATAAGGACTCACCACTGCTATTGCTGATAATCTAGGAAGTCTGTGTGATTCGGGAACTAAGTGCCCGAACCTATGATATGATACATCATAGCGCAAGAAAAGAGAATGTGATCAGTACTTTGAATGTACTGGTATGCTAAATGAGGTAGGCTGATATGCATGGTTTCATCTGCATGAATAATAACTAACTGAATAAATAGATAGCATGAAATTCTAAATAGAATGCATGAAATTTATAAATCCTAAAGATGCATAAAATCTTTAAATACTAAGAATGCATGACCAAGAATAAATATGTTCTAAATATAATTTGTAAATTGTAATATAGAAATCTGATAACAGAATAAATGAAATTTGTATGCTATGGTCATGCAATTGAAATTGAATTACTGAACTAATTACTGGACTGAGATTGTGCGAACTATTATCTAACTGACATTCCCCAATGAGCAAATTTGGGATCCAACCTGTGACTCTAGTTGGAAGGGTGTCAGTATCGTGCCACGGGTACTAACACTGGCTATGTGGATCTACTGATGTACTATCCCAAAGGACTAAGGGTGTTAAGCCTAAACTGATGGGTGACCCCTGGGAGGTAGTCAAGCCAAAACTGACGGGTGACTCCTAAGATCCTATGCTGGCTATGTAGTTCTGGATTATAGGAACTACTACTAACGACTCTTCCTATATGATGGGGAAGCCGTCATCCCTACACTTTCTCGGTGCTAAATCCTACTCCCAACTGAATTAACTTAGAATGCTGGACTGTTCTAAGTTTAACTGATTCTAATGACTGGCTGAATTGATAATGCTCAAATCATATTCTAAAACTATTCTAAAGATATTGAGGTTAAGTAAATGGCTAAGTTTTTAGGTATTCGTAACCCCCAAGACTCGATAGCAATAATAGTAAAATAGTACTAAAACTTTAAGGAAATAGCATGAAAACATTTATATCAAAATCCATCTTTTAGGTATTTCATCAAACACTTGATGTTCATAGTTCAAGATAAGCATGAGAATAGTTTAAAGCTTGTAGTAATAGCATGCTTTCAATATCAACATCACCAGTTATGAATTTAATCAACGAATAACAATATTAAAATATGTAGGGTTTGATAACAACAACAATTTCATGTAAACATGGTATATAATTACAATTCATGGGAGTTGATGGTTAAAATCACAATTCAAAATCATAATAACTTGTAAAGATCATAACTTGAATTTAAAATTGGATATTTGGGCTCCATGGGTGAAAGGGACCTATGAATGAACACTTAGCATACCTGCGTTGATGAATTTGTGAGAATTAATGGTGAGTTCTTGAGATTTGATCTTGAAATTTGAAGGCTAGGGTTTCTGTTCTTGAGAGAAGATTAGTTTAATTTGAGAGAATTGTGAAATAATGAGCAAATAATGATTTATTGGGGCTTAATTCTTGTGTTTGGACGAATTTAGGGCTTTCAAAAATGGCCAAACGATCCCTGGAAAAATTAAATTGTGAACTGAGAAATCTCGATTTTGACACCCAGCACGATGCGGTACAATCACGTCGGGCCACTAGAAAATTGACGAACCCTATTTTGCCTAGCAGTACGATGCGGTGCTATCGCGTTGCGCCACTGGAAAAAAGACAATTCTGAACTAGAATTTTAACGTGATGTGGTGCCACTCATGGAGCCTCACTAAAAAGTGACAATTGCAAAATAGCACATTAGTGTGACATCGTGCTTATCGCAATGGCACACTGGAAGACGAACGCCCTTTTTGGGTTCACCGCATTGTGATGCGGCTCGTATTGAGCTACTTCTTTAACTAAAAGTTCCATAACTTCTCATCGAGTATCAGATTTGGGCAAAATTGGTATCGTTGGAAAACTAATTAAAACTATCAAGGAGCTATAAGGTACCATGCATGAGCTTGAAACAAGATGCTAACATTGGCTTAAATTTTTGGGGAATTACAATATCTCCCTCTTGAGAACATTCATCCTCGAATGAGATTGGTTAAGATGAAAATACTGAGGAACTGAGATTACATTCTAAATATACATGATGAAAAAATGGTTACATGATTGAGTCTGAAACATGATTCATGACTGAATTGGTTCTGTGAATGCATGACTGACATGAGAATGATATGCAACTAAAACTGAGCATGGAGAAGAGAAATTCTAGGAATATTATTAACTTAAGCTGAGTCTTTGCGAAGAAAAGATAAGGATACTTGGTTCGTATATCTGCTCTACTTCTGTAATACCCCGCAATTTCCCAGCTCAGTTTAGTCTTTAGTACAAGAGAATCCCTAATTAGAATTTTTGTTCTAGGCCTAATTTCCCAGATTTAGGCCCACCATCTTGTAGGGAATTTAGTCAGCTTTCCAACGATATAAAATTTACACAGATCCGATAACCGGGTAAGAAGTTATGGTTATTTTAATTTTCAGTCATAAAATACCATCATTTCAGTTAGTAGCGCGTCGCGCCATAGGTCCAAATGACAATTATCAATTTCCAGTGTGACTCCATGATCTCATGCATCATGAAGGGCCTTCATTTCCCAATTTTCCAAATCCAGTAAGGGTCCGCAATTATGCCACGTCGCGCTAGGGCCCCAAATTAGAAATTTTGATGAAAAATTAAAGTTTCGTCGTATTTAATCCACCCAGATGTGGGATTTAATCCCAAAAAATGTATTTAGGTCATTTTTAACTCACTTTTCCTAACTTTAAGACATTCTCTCTCAAAGATAGAAAACCCTAGCCTCCAAGTTTCAAGAGCAATCTCAAGAATCACTCCGAGAGTCTTCAAGAACTTCAAGAATTTAGATTTCTAGGTATGTTAGATGTTCATTCATGGATCCTTACCTTCCATGGAGCCCTTTTCAAAATATAAGACTTTGGATTCCATGCTTTCTATGTTAGAATTGAATTGAATTCATGTTTTCATGGAATTAATCATTATATGTGTTGAATTGCATGATCTTTATGATAAACCCTACGATGTAAAAGTTTATTGATGTAGCTATGATCCCCATGTGTGTTTGCTATTATGTGACCTAAGCATGCTCTCGAAGTGTTTGTCTAAATACCTAAGTGAATGAAATAGTGTCATTATACCATGATAGCATGTACTAGTCAATGCATCCCAAGTGTTTGTTTAAACATCTTAATGAGTGATTTATGAACATATAGCCAAAGTCATGTTTCCAAAACTTGTTCCATGATTTACTTTTGATATTATCGAGTCCTGGGGGTACTTAATACCCGACAATCTAGATATTTACCTAGATCCTTAGTAACTATAGAATAAACTCCATAGTATCACGAATAGCAGAGCTCAGTCAGTTACCGAACTCAGCTAACTCAGTCCAGTCTAGACTAGTCTAATCAGTCAGTGTCATTCAGTTGGGAGTAGGAACTAGCACCGAGCGAGTGTAGAGGTGACAACTTCTCCCGTCAGGCAGATAGAGTCGTTAGTAGTAGTCTCACACTACATAACTATGTAGCCAACGTAGGATGTGAGGAGTCACCCATCAGATTAAGGCTTGACTACCTCCCATGGGTCATCCGTTAGATTAGGCTTGACTTTCTGTTCAGGGTCATCCGTCAGATAGGTTTGACCACAATAGTGTCTTTACCCATGGAACAGTACTGGTTCTCTTCCAACTGGGGTTACAGGTTGGACCCCACTTAGTTTACTCAAGGGCATGTCGGTTAAGTGAGAACTCCCATAGTTTTAGTTTCAGTCTCAGTTTTTAGAATAGAACTCAGTTTAATTCTACAAAATCAAGACTGTCAGATACAGTCACTCAGTCATCAGTAATCCAGATTATTAGTGATATCAGATTATCAGTATATTAGTTATCAATTATCAGATTTAGTTTTAGTATACTCAGTTATAGTATGCACATTATGTTTAGTAGTTACAGATTCTCCATGTATGCTAATCCAGCTCTTACATATCATTCAGTTAGTTATTGTTCATGCATATAAACCCATGCATTTAGCCTTACCTCATTTAGCATATCAGTACATTCCTATGTACTGATCGCATACTTATTTCTTGAGCTATGATGTCTCATATCATAGGTTCGGACGCTCAGGTTCCTGACCAGACATAGCCAGTTCCTATTATCAGCAGCAACTATAGTAGTGAGTCCTCATAATCTAAGGATGTTAGATTACTTTAGTACATTCAGTAGTTCATTATTTCAGTAGTCGGACTTAGTTGGGGAATTTTCCTATGAACTCCATATTTAGACAGTTAGAGGCTTTTTAGACTAGAATATTTCAGACAATTGTTTAGTATTTCAGTATTTTTTTCAGTTTTGGTTATAGTATTTTGAACCTTATGGCATTTCAGTCCATCTTCCACATTATTACAGTATTTTTATGCAATGCTCCCAGCAGGTACCAGTCATGGGTTAGCTTGTGGTCCTTCAGGGTTATAAGCACTGTATAGCGTCTAGGGTACAGATTCGGGGCATTACAGCTTTCCAAGTGGCTCCCTTAATGGACTGATTCTGCTGGAGAACTTTGACTAGGGGAACTTCTTTGATCCTTAGTCTACGAACTTGTTGATCAAGAATTTCAACTGGAATTTCCTCGTGAGAAAGACCATTCTGAACATCTATGCTTTATAATGGACAACTACAGTTGGGTCACCAATACACTTCTTCAACAAATAGATATGGAATATTGGGTGCACTGATGCTAAGTCTGCAGGAAACTCAAGATCATAAGCTACCTTTTCAAAATAACTCAAAATTCTAAAAGGGCCAACACTAGGGACTAAGCTTCCCCTTCTTACCAAACCTCTTCACCCCTTTCATGGAAGAGATCTTTAGATATACAAAATCACCAATCTCAAACTCAAGATCTTTCCTCCTTACATCTGCATATGATTTCTGTCGGCTCTGGGCTGCCTTAAGCCTCTCTCTGATCAACTGAACTTTCTCTAAGGCATCAAACACCAAATTAGGCCCTACTACTGTGGCCTTACCTACTCTGAACCTACCAATCGAAGATCTATATCTCCTTCCATATAGATCCTCAAACAGAGCCATCTGAATACTGGAATGATAGTTGTTATTATACGAAAATTCAATCAAAGGCAGGTGATCATAACAACTGCCCTTAAAGTTGACTACACACGCTCTCAATATATCCTCAAGAGTCTGAATAGTCCTTTTTGCCTGACCATCTGTTTGGGGGTGGAAGGCTGTACTGAGGTGAACTTGGGTACCAAGACCCTTCTGAAAAGCTTTCCAAAAGTAAGAGGTAAACTAAATACCTCTATCTGAGATGATAGATAACGGAATGCCGTGCAACCTGAACAACTCTTTGAAATAGAGTTTGGCATAGTCCTCGGCTGAAAGGGAAGTATGGAATGGCAAGAAATGGGCTAATTTGGTCATCCTGTCCACAATGACCAAAATCGAATCATGCTGCTGACGATTACAAGGCAAACCAGTCACAAAATCCACGTTCACTTCCTCCCACTTCCAAGTGGGAATAATGAACTCCTGCGTAGACCCACTTGGCTTCTGATGCTTTATCTTAAACTGTTGACAAGTGGAGTACTTAGCTACCAACTCTGAGATATCCCTATTCATCTTACTCCACTAATAGATTTCCCACAAATTGCGGTACATTTTCATGGCCCCTAGGTGAATAGAGTAACACACACCATGTGATTCTACAAGAATTCACTATCTCAGCGCATCAACACACGACACCTACAATATACCTTAGCAATGCATCACCCCATCTCCCCCTTGGGAGAAAACCTCTATATTTTTTATCTCTGAATGACTCCTTTAACTTCACTACACTAGGATCCCTATCTTGCTTTTCTTTCACTTCATCAACCAAAGAAGATTTCAAACTATTCTGAACCCAAACACTACCCTCAATTGAATCAACTAAATAAGCACCTAATATGGCAAGCTGATGAACTTCTCTAACTAATTTCTTCTTATCACCTTTAACATGAGCAATATTACCCATAGACAATCTACTTAGGGCATCTACCACTACATTGGCCTTGCACGGGTGATACCAAATACTCATATCATAATCTTTCGATAATTCTAACCATCTCCTCTAGTACAAATTCAAATCCTTTTGCAAAAACACATACTACAAGCTTTTGTGATTTGTGAACACATCAACATGCACCCGATACAAATAGTGCCTTTAAATCGTTAAGAGAAACACAACAACTGCTAACTCGAGATTATGGGTAAGGTAATTATTATCATGGGGCTTAAGCTGTCTAGAGGCATTCTGTATCAAAACATATCCTAACCCAACTTTGGAAGCATCACAGTACACAACAAACCCATCTAAACCATCTGGCAATGTCAAAACTGGGGCTTTAGTGAGTCGAGTATTCAACTCTTGAAAACTCTTCTCACAAGAATCTGACTACTGAAACTTAACTTTTTTTTGAGTCAATCTAGATATGGGGGACACAATAGACGAAAATCCTTTAACAAACTATCAGAAAAGCCTTCCAAACCCAAGAAATACCTAATATCTGATGGAGAGATAGGTCTGGGATAGTTTCTCAATGCCTCGGTGTTTTAAGGATTGACTTTAATGCAATTATCAGATATAATATGGCCAAGGAAGGATACTGATCTTATCCAGAATTTGTACTTACTGAATTCAGCAAACAACTGATGGGATCTAAGAGTTTGCAATACTATTCTGAGGTGGTCTGCATGATCATTTTTGTTATAGGAGTAGACAAGAATGTCATCAAGGAAGACTATAATGAACGTGTCCAAGTACTACTTGAACACTCTGTTCATCAAGTCCATGAAGGCTATTGGGGCATTGGTGAGATCGAAGTACATGACCAAAAACTCAAAGTGACCATACTGAGTTCTAAAAGCTATTTTCAAAATGTCATATTCTCTGACTCTGAGTTGGAGATAGCCAGATTTAAAGTCTATCTTAGACAAATAATTAGCACCTGAAGTTGGTCGAACAAGTCATCAATTCTGGGAAGTGGATACTTTTTTTGATTGTGACTTTATTCAACTGATGGTAGTTGATACACATTCTAAGAGAACCATCTTTCTTACGCATAAATAGGATTGGTGTTCCCCACAGGAAAATGCTGGGCCTAATGAATCCCTTTTCCAGGTGATCTTTCAACCCTTTGAGTTCAGCTGAAGCCATTCTATATGGGAGAATAGAGATAGGCTAAGTATCTGGAGAAGGTCTATTCTGAAGTCAATTTTTCTTTCGAGAGAAACTCCAGAAAGATCTTCAGGGAACACATCTTAAAATTCCCTCACTACTGAAATTGACTCAAGGTTAGAAGTCTCAGAGATAGAGTCTCTGACTCGTATAAGATAATAAATACACCCCTTGGATATCATTTTCCTAGCCCTAAGGTATGAAACAAACTGACCCCTAAGAGCTGTAGTACTATCTCTACATTCAAGGACTGGTATACTTGGAAATTCAAAATTAACTACTCTATTTCTACAATCAACTGAAGCATAACATGAGTGGAGCCAATTTATGCCGAGAATGACGTCAAAATTCATCATCTTTAACTCCACAAGATCAACTGAAGTAACTTTCTAAGACACTATAATCGAGCAGTTCATGTATACCCCCTGGATACAATAGAGACGCCCACTGGGATAGACACTGAAAAAGGCTTTGCTAAGATTTTAGGGCTGACTTCAAAGTTGACAACTATATAAGGGGTTACAAAAGTAAAAGAAGCTCTGGGGTCTAATAAAGCGTAAATATATAAATGAAAGAATTGTAACATACCAGTAACCACATTAGTATATCACTTTGGAATTACTTCATAGGTGAAATTGGTAAGTAAAATTATGATTTTTAGTTGAATTTATCTTCTGGGTACACCGCTACTTCTATTTTTCAACAATGTATAGAACCTGAATATGAATCAAATATATGACTCATCTGTTCCAAATATGACTCATCTATTGCAATGGAAGACTTATAGTGTTGTAACTTGAATTAAATAGATGGGTTATCTATTTCAACAAACAAGTTATCTGTTGCACTAGAGGAGTCATCTATTGTAATAGATTACTCACCAATTGCAATAGAACCTAAAGTTGATTCCAATAGATGAGTTATCTATTATAATAAATAACTTCTCTGTTGTAATAGATGACTCTTCTATTGGGATTCGTATTACAAAACTATAGAACCTGAAGCTGATTCCAACAAATAATTCATAGATTGCAATAGGTGACTCATCTATTTCAACAAGTTAGTGATTTGTTGCAACAAGTTACTCATCTATCAGAATCAACTTTATAGATTCTGTAGTACTATAATATTTATTCCAATAGGTAAGTCATCTGTTACAATAGATGAGTCACCTATTCCAATAGATGACTCATATATCAAAATTAGTTTCAGGTTATATAGTATTGTAACATGAATCCTAATAGGTGAGTCATCTGTTGCAATATATCACTCACATGTTTCAACATATTATTTACCTATTGCAAAAAATTACTCATGTGTTAGGTTCATGTTATAATACTATACAATCACTATTAATTTTATTATCATGTCATTATTAACATTTCTAACAAATGTCTTTATTTAGGTACCACTAATGGAGGGTTCAATAACAATATGGGTGGCTTGTCATGGCGAATGGATCGAAAAGAGCAATCGATATGTTTGGCGTTGGAAGGAGTGTGAAATGCTATAGGCGATAGTTATGACAATCCAAAGTGATATTTCGAATGATGATTTTGTGAACTTAATCATCAGCTATTGTAGACTGAATTATCAATCGGAAGAACTCATCATCAGCTACATGCAGAACTCCTTTAAAAAATAGAGGGTACTACCTTTCAAGATAATCGATCAGGTTCGATTGTGTGCTTATCTGAGTGATTTAGATAGGCCAGTGTTAAGGGTATACGTGGTTGAAAAACTAAGATAGAATGAGAACCAAAATATAGAAGAAGAACAACAAGACATGTTTGATGATAAATTGGATGGTTTAGACATGAATATTTTAGATGATGATCAAACAACTACTCCTGTTATTACGAGTAATACAGTGGGCAGTTTTTCTCAATCAATACAATTGGAAAATTATCAAGATGATGAGAGTGGTTTTTTCAACAGCATGTCATTCAAGAATAAGATAGAACTATCTACTTCTTTGTTTATTGCTTACTTGAAAAAAGATTTTTGACTAAAGAAGGTGATTAATTCGAGCAAAGTCTTTTCTTTTGGATGTGCTAATCTGAACTGCAAGTGGTGGTTGAGGACTGTGAAATACTTAAGCTCTGGTAGATTCAACATTAATGTTTATAAAAAGTATCACATGTGTGATTTGGAGCATATTACAATCCATAATTCTCATGCCACAACAAAGATCCTCGGTAAATTTTCCAAAATAAATTCTCGAATGGCAAAGGCTCTTCTACAAGTGATATAGCCAATCAAATCCTTACAGAATTGGGTGTTACAGTTATTTATTGGAAGATATATATGACCATGGAAATTTCTAAGGACTTGGTTAGGGGGACACATGCTCATGGGTATGCAGTACTCGATGCCTACCATTACATGCTTGAGTCCATAAATTTTGGAAGTAAGACATGACAATAGAAGGTTTAAGTAATTTTTTGTAACCTATGGTAGTTGGATTCTTGGCTTTCAACAGTTGAGAAAAGTCATAGTCATCGACAAGACTTTCTTGAGGCCAAGTATGGAGGAGTTTTGCTTTCGGCGGTTGCACGGGATGCAGAGAGTCACATCTTTCCTATCCTTTTTGTATAGTGAACAAGGAATGCCTCGTACGGATATTTTTTAAACAAATGCATAGCTGTATCAAAGATATGAAAGAGTTGTGTATTATTTTATAGTTAAATCTCTTTTGGGGAAACATTTTGATGATTTTAGGAATATTATGAGGAAGAACAAACTAGAGGATTTTTTAGGTCCAGCTGCTTTGAATACTTTCTTGGAATGCTCAAGGACAACAGTTTCTTCTTTCAAATGAGCATGAGATATGGTCTTCTCAAGATCGGGATCAAGTACATGGTTCATGATAAATATTTGAAGGAGGGGGTAAAAAAGATTGATAAAATTTGGATTAACCATTGTGGCATGCCGATTTGTTTTGGCATGAAAGAGTTTGCCATAGTGACTGGCTTGAGATGCCATTAAGCAGAAGAACATATTCTCAAGGAAATACCCAACAAAAATTCCAAGGCAAGAAAGACACCTAAACCACCACCATCAGATAAACGCAAGACATTATCTAAGCTATCACCCACCAAAACCAACAAAGGCAACCAAAAATAGATGGGTTGCTAGACATTGCTGTATATGGATACAAAGCCCAGAAATTGATAAAATATCTCAAGAATAAAGACATAATAAAGAAGTACAAGGAGCAATTGTGCTTACTTTGGTTTGCCCAATCCGTTGTACTAGCAAGAGACGCCAACAAAGTCATAAAAGATGATTTGTTGGTGATTGCTCAAGATTTGGATAAATTCAACATTTATTCCTGGGGATATGGTGGCTACAATTTAACTGTCAAAAATTTATTGACAAAACTATCCCCAAAGATGATTAGCTTATACGACTTTTCATGGGCTTTCATGGTAAGTTTAATCACTATTTGTTTACTGTTCCATTAATTTATATTGAATAATTATTATGACTTCTTTTATTTTCTTCCTATTTACATTTTTTAGGCTTGGGCATTTGAAGCCATTCCTCATCTCTAAAAATAGGTTAATGATTACCCGAATGTGGTTTCTTATCAAAGGATCCTTAGGTGGTTGGTTGCAAAGAGCAACATAAAATTTAAGGAGGTTGATCTCTTTAACCCTCTGAATGATGCAGTAAGTCTTCTTTCAAGTACAATAATTTGACTCAAAGGAAGATATTAAAATAGATGGGATATTTGTTGCAACAGATGAAATATTTGTTGCAATTTGTCTCAATAAATTACTCATCTATAATAACTAGTGCAACAGATGGGTAATTTGTTGCTATTGATGAGTCATCTTTTGCAAAATATTACCTATCTGCTGCTTTGGTTCCTTAAAACTAACTTAACAAATTCCTCATATACTACAACTTATATATTAGATGGGTAATCCGATGCAATATATGGTTAAACTATTGCAACAGATGAATCATCTATTGTAACAAAAAGATCATATATTGCATAAGTTGTCTATGTTAACATATTACCCAACCGACTACAAATTATTATTTGATTAAAATTTATATATTTTTATTTATAGGTTGTGCATCCATGGATTATACCTACTCAACAAGAGTTGGGGATGAATTCTTTTATTACTATAGGTCTCATTCATACAATAGCAAACCCAACGGTGGAGTTAATAAAGAAACAATTAGCTGGAACAACAACCATAAGAAGAGTAGTTAGGCAAGGTTAGCCTCATTGAGGCTCTTCATGATCAACCTGCTGTAATAGATTTGGTTGTTGCTTTTGGGGGTGTTGTCGGTGGAGTTGTTGATGTTGGTGGCAGCCATGCTGATGAGTATGTTGCAGATGTTCAAGCAAAAATAAATATTTTTGAAACTAAAACTAACCTTCTAGAAGATGATGATTTCTTAATCACCCCTTTCAGTGGTCCAAAAAAAAGGTATCTTTAACTCTCGACTGGACGGAACAAGCTATGGATGCACAATCTAAAATAAATCAATACATATAATAGAATGATGATTAAATCATTTTAAAAACCATTAATAAAAATAAAAACTTTATTAAAATTAGACTTACTGCTTCCTTCTGGTGGTTGAAGAGGTCAACAAATTTTACTTTTTTATCAGTTTTGGCCAACAACCATCTCCGGATTCTTGGACATGAAACTTCTTCCTGGCAGTTCACTTGTTGTCTCAAATAAGGAATGACTTCAAATGCCTAAGCCCATAAAATAACGCCAATAAATCAAAAGCATTATTCAATAATAAATAAATAAATCATAATAAAATAAATATTTACCCTGAAATCCCATGGAAAGCCATATAAGTTGACTGTCTTTGGCGTTAACAGAGTCAACAAATATTTGACAATCATTTAAAGCTTTCATAACCCCAAGGATAGCTATTAAATGCCCCAAGATCCTCGGAGAGCTTTATTAAACCAAGTGGTATGTTGTGGTTAAAGTATCTCATCCAAAGAATATTATATACAAACCAAACCAAACACAATGATTGCTTGTGCTTCTTAAAAAGTCTTGTACCTTTCATCACTTCTATCAAATTTTTATTTTTTAAACTTAGACCAACAAGGGACAATAAGTCATCACCACACTTGATTTTCCTTTGCCTTTTTTTCGTGTGCAGGATGATTTTTTGGGGTTAGAATAGGTATAGGTTGAGAAGGAAGATAACATTTTAGTCTAGTAACTATGACAAACTTCTTCCAACTAAAATAAATAGGCATGCCACAGTAATTTATCCACACCTCATCTATCTTATCTTTATTTTCATACATAGCCTACGCTTGAGAAGATCATATATCATTGTCATTTGGAAACAAGAATTGTTGTCCTCCAGCAAATCAAGATATTACCCAAAAAAGCTGTCCCAGAAATAAGAATTTAATTTTTGGTATCGAAGTATTTTTTGAAGGTAGCAAAAGATTTTTCCATGGCTTACTTAACCATGAAATCACTATTTAAATTTGTGGCATCATCACACTGCATTCTCACAAGATAAATATCAATGCTGAAGGTTTTGACCAACTCTTCAGTGGAAGGGCTATTAGCATTTGGAAATATTCCTCATCCCCATGTTCATTATCTTCTGCTTCTGATTGAGATATCGCTTGTAAAGCAAGCTTATAGAGTAGTGGATGTAGCCTAGCTGCTTTACTTATTCCTATACTTGGACTTGATTTAATGTTTTTTTTGGGAACCATATTATCTAAAAATATTTGTAAAATAAAAAAGATTATAATTGATTAATGCATCATTAAAAAAATAATACTAGTAAATCTAACAAGTACAATACAGTAAAATAACAGTTTCAACAGGTTACTCATTTGTTGCAACAAGTAATTCATCTGTTGCAACATATAACTAACCTGTTGCAACGGATGAGTAATTTGTTAGAAACAATAAAAATAGTTTTAATACTATTGTGAATTATTTCAATAGATCACTCTTCTGTTGAAACAAATGAGATCTGTACAACAGATTATTCATTTGTTGCAAGATATGAGTGATCAGTTAGAACTATTATTAACTGTCAATATTGTTTAAATTTTCTTGCAATAGAAGGGTCATCTATCGTAACAAATGAATGATTTGTTGGAAGAAATCAAAGTCTTGGACATGTCATCCTATTGGAATAGTTAATAGAACTTCATCTAACAGATGGTTCATCTATTGTATTAGATGGTTCATCTGTTGCATTAGATGATAATATGTTGCATAAAAAACAATCTAGTAGAAAGATTTAGAACAACAACAATATCACCATTTAATACCAAATACACCATTTTTACTAAGAACAACAACAAATCAACCCAACAACACCAACACAACACAAACATTAATAATGACCAAAAACACCAACATTGTTGTTTTGTTTGTACAAAAACAAACAACAAAAAACAAACTTCAGAAAACACAACAAATCGAATCAACAGTTCGACAACAAGAACTATAATAACAACAAAAAATCATATTTTACTCTGGAAAGAGAAGAGAAGAAATATCACAAATTGAGATTTCTTCAGTCCTCATTTCAAATTTAAGCTACAAATACTGAAATTATTAACCAATACTAGAAGAGAAGCTGACTCACGTTCCTTTTTTTCTTCATAACTAAAAAACCCTACTTTTTTTACCTGTGAAAAAAGAAAAGGAATTATGAAATATTTGAAGTATTTACTGCCGAAGAGCAATGTTGTGACGTCGATTGACCATTTAAAGTCGAAAAGGAACTTGAAACCCAACTATTTTTTCCCTCAGGGGTTGAAGGAAGAATTTTGAAGAACTTTTAGTTAAGAGAAGTTTGAGAGAAATAGTGGAGAGAGAAGGAAGAGAGGAGAGAGATGGTTGATTTGAAGAGAAGAGATGTGTGAGTTAATTTGTATTTTTAAAAAAGATTAGAATGTTTTGAAAATATTAATGAAGTCCATAATTAACTTAATCAAGTTTTCTAATTATGTTTGACCCTTTAAGTTGGTCAACGTCACCAATACCACATTCAAGACTTAAAAGACACCTTTCCTTTAATTTTCTCGAGAAGCTCTTTATGTTCGTTTCTCTAAAAAAATTATTCCCTCCATTTTATTTTGCGTTTCATAGTTTGACCGGATATGAATGTTAAGAAATAAGAAAGGCTTGATGTTGTTTATAAAATTATTTTTATCAAAACATATGTTACTACTATCTTTAATTAAGTGGGACCTTATATGTGGGACCAATAAGGACAAAAGTGAAATTATATCTTTAAATAATTATCAAAAAAGAAAAGGTGGCATTCTTTTTGGGACGAATAAAAAATCTGATGACATATAAAATGAGACAGAGAAAATACTAATTTAGTCTTTATTATAACCATCCAAAAATATCTCTTTAGCGTATACTGTGAAGTTCTAATGTCTATTTTATTTTTATACTAGAGAGCTTTGCCCGTGCTTTGCATGGGCCCAACCCGTAATTTTGCTATGAATCTAATATAATGATCAAGTTGCATATAAACATCAGTATAAACTAATTGCTGAATTATATAAAATAGATACATTTCAATATATAACAATATCAATATTGTATGCCTATTTATATTGGTACATATACTATTTATAAATTCTATGATAGCAAATGCATTTTGCATATTGTGATCAATCACCTGAGCAGTCATGATCAAACATCTGTTAAATTAAATTTAATGATCAAATATTAGTATTCTAATAATGTGATTTAATGATATTGTACTAAATTGTAATAACAAAACAACAACAATGTAATTAATATATATAATTTCATAAATAATATCGGGGATACAAACTAAATCCAACTCCAGTACTTCACCAACATGTTCGTACTAAGATGTTTCAAATTGTATACTCTCCAAGTTTCTAACTCCCAAGATTTATAAATAGGGAAAATTATTTTTCACCAATCAATATAGGAATGCATCACTGGATTCATCGGCAACTAGTGCTATGAAAAATCACACAATAACGAACCTGATGTAGGTACCAAACCCATGTCTTCAAATTCTAAAAGCCACTAAAATGAAATCAACAATTAAAGAACTCCAACTCCATTAAATTTATTATATCACTTTTCAGTAATTTATATTTAGAAACTTCAACATTTGTTGTATATATCTAAGGGTAAACATGGGTCACATTCCTTTTAAAGGAAAAGGGTCAAAATTTTAGAGATCCATCTATTGTGAATTTTATTGCAGAACACTCAAAGGATGAAAATGAAAATGATATGCACCCTGGACTATCTAAGCTTGTGGATACCTGGTTGATGGAAGTGGTCTTTCCTAGATCTGGAGAGACAGAAGATGTCACTTTTAAACTTGGAGACTATTATGATGATCCTACTATTTTAAGATATTTGGAAAGGTTGGAAGGTGCAACTATTAAAAGGATTGGAGTTGAAGATATAACTGTGCTGAATAGTATTAAAGCTAGTGTAATTCAGGCATTACAGAAAGTTTTTTCTTCTAGTGATGAGGAAGGATAATGAATGGTGAGTTTACCACTCATTCGCACTCATTATTCGTGCATATTACCTTGTTTTGACTGAGTAAATGAGACAAAATTTATGGTTAGATGCATTGATATCCACTCTTTACAGGCATAAAGTTGAGGAGACCAAAAGATGTGGATTGGATCTAAAAATAATAAAAAAGGAACAAAGAAGAGAGCAACTGAAGACCTGGACTACATCAGCCTTGGTTACCACGATCGTGGTCCTCTATCCGCAGTTGCAGTCAGTTAAGATGGTCAGAGCAATGTGGTCGCGTACATAATTGCCGTCGTGTTGTCTCGGTCACGGAGAGCCAGTGCGATCGCAGTTCAGTGGGAATATGCCTAAGGGAAGATCTGTAAAATCACTTATACGCATCCCAAGCCCTACTTAAGTAAAAACCCTTTCTTTTTTAGGCATTGCTTACCTCATAAGATATTTTTGAATTCTATACTTGAAACCCTTATTAGGCAAGTGTGTAATTAACTTTGGAGGCAAAATTTCTTAGGATTTTTGTGAAGAATAAAATAATCCTTAAGGTATATCTCTCTTTACTTTCTTCATGAGTAGCTAAGTAATTTAGTCTTGGGATTATATTGAACTAGAGTATAATTGTGTATGGGTATTGTTGTGTTTGCATGGATTTTAGTTGTTGAGTATGGATTCCATCATTGCTTGAGCTTATGGGTTAGAGTTTGATGGATGAAAACCCCGAATATCCAAATGGGTTTGATGGGTGAAAGCCCCAAACTCTAAAAACCCTTTATCATCCTCGAAAAAGGGATGAAGGTGAACATTAGGTAGCCCATAACATTCTCGAAAGAGGGTTATAGGGGGACAAAGCAATGGTGGACAATTGAGCCTATGGTTTATAGCCTTTTGCAATCTTAGAAATAAGTGTTTTGGGAATGTAAATCATGTCAAGAGCATCATCCTAGAAATAGGGATTCTTGATTGAGATTTTGGGTGATTATGAAAATGTGTACACTTGTTAGGTGCTAAAAAAGGCCAACAGGTAAAATCATTAAGGTTTTGTTGAAATATTGACCCCAATGAAATTTGACCTAGCCTATCCTTTAGTTAACAATTAAATTTCATGAGGAACCAACATCAATCCACATGCATTACCTCTAGGTAGACATAATCCTAAGATTTCCTCCAAATCTTGAATTCAAATTAAAAGTTTTATTCACCAAGTTCTTGTTAAAGTTTGTTGTGAAGAATTCCCAAACAAATCCCTCTCATTTTATTTTACACGTCGTTTTGTTAGCATTTCGAGTAACCTCGCAGTAATTTGAGCACCCATAGTATTTGAATTCTATAATTCACTCCTTGAGATTCAACCCCAATTCAAATTGGGTTAATTGACAATGACCTCCTCACACCTCAAAAATGGGTGTGAGTTGAGCATTATCAAAATAGTGCCATTGCCGGGGAATGGAATATAGATTTTACTTGTGTGGTGTCATTCTTACTTGGGAATACCCGGAGTGGTGTCATTTAATTCATTTGTTATTTTTGAATCTTTTGTAGGTGACCAAAGTGTAAACAGAGCAATAAGCGATAACACAAGCAATATGGGCTCCTTAGACGCCCCTGTTGATGATGAAGGCCAATTAAATAAAGTGGGATAAACAAGTGCAATTTGCATCCTACCAACCAAAGAGAATGGAGTATTTTATGTGACTAGTATTATGCTTCACATGTTGTAAATGAAAAGATTGTACGGGGGTCAAGCATATAAGGACCCGAATGTCAATTTGAAGAACTTTTTTGAAGTTTGGGCACCATTTAACATAGCACATATTACACAAGAATCCATCCAGCTTTGACTTTTCCTGTTTTCACTAATGGGTAAGGTGGTTTTATGGCTTCGCTCACTTCTACCCGACTTAATTACATAATGAGGTCCTGGAAAAGATGCTCCTCGAGATTTTCTATAGGGCTCTTGATCCATTAAACAAAATAGTGGTGGATAATGCGGCGGGTGGTTCTATAGTGAGATTACATCATTTTACGGCCATCCGATTGATAAGAGAAGTATCAAAACAAAATTGGGGTTAGCATACTCGAGACACTGAAGCTTCCAAAACCCCTTATACCATATTCGTGGTGACCAATAAACAAAGAAAATGAGAAGAAGAAAAGAGGAGAACATGGACAAAATGATGACCCAACTTGAGCTCTTGACAAAGCATGATATGGGTGAACCCGCGAAAGTGGTAAACGCCATAGCATCAAAATCTTGTGAAGAGAATGAAGAAGCAAGGAAGTTGGTTGAAGAAATCTGGTACTTGGTAAACTACTCGGGGGGTTCCCGCCCCACCTATCAAAGGCAAGGTGGGAACCAAGGTTGGATGGATCATGAGCAAGATCGAGATTGGAGAAATCATGAATGTGACTATGACTATTATGTCCCTTCTCATAACCGGGCTAAATCCAAGGACTGCAGTGCCATTAAACTTGAAATTTTCAAGACCGAGGATATGTTAGCAAGGATCTTGAATAAAGTAGAAGGAACAGACAAGATGGTCTATGAATTAAAGGGTGATTTATCCTAACTCTCTCAAATGGTGGTGTATTATTCTGCCTCTATCAAGAAATTAGAGACCCAAGTGGGGAAAATATCCATGCAATCAAATGCTAGACCTAGAGGTGGACTTCCAAGTGACACAATTTCTAACCTAGAGAACGATGCCTAAGTCCTATCAATTTTCACAAGGAGTGGAATAGCACTTGAGTAACCTTTTAGAGAGACGTGAGTGAGAATATGCTCAAGGACAAAGCAAAAGAGATGATGCCTCAAAGAAGAGAGGCAAATAATAAGAAAGAGGTCAATAAAAGTGATGAAGAGGTGGTTGAAGTTGAAAGAACACAAGCTAAAGCAACACCAACCATCCAAAATCCTACCCTATTTCCTCAATATTTGTATAAAAATAGGAAAATGACAAATTGAGAAAGTTCATGGCCAAACTTAGCAACCTAACTATAAACATCTTGTTGCTTAAAGCTATCCAAGAGATCCTGAGATACACTAAGTTGATAAAAAAGTTGATGTCCAAGAAGAAACTTATTGAAGGTGATACTATCAAGGTCACTCATGGATGTAACACTATTATGGATAGCAAGGCTGCAGAAAAGAAAGATGACCCCGGAGTATTCACTATACCTTGCATAATTGGGATGCATGAATTTGCAAAAGCTCTATGTGACCTTGGTGCGAGCATCAACTTAATTCCTTTGGTCATATACAAGAAACATGGTCTGGATACCTCGACGCCAACCTCTATGCGACTCTTGATGGCAGACCGATCTATAAAAGGGCCGGTGGGTATATTGTTTAATGTCCTTGTGAAAGTGGACACGTTCATACTCCCAGTAGATTTTATGGTATTAGATTATGAAATGGATCAAGAGGTGCCTATATTTATTTATCATCCTTTCTTAGCCACCGAGAGAGCCATTGTCGATCTAGAGCTGGGGGAGATGAAATTTAGAGTGCAAGAGGATAAGGTCTCTTTCAAAATTTGCAAGACAAAAAAGCAAACCACGAAGTTGGAAATAGTATTCATGGTGGATGTTGAACATAATAAGATGAATAAAGAGGAGTTTCAGGACTCACTTTGAGAATGAAGGAAGGAAGACATCATTCCACAACGATAACTAAGGCGCTAGTTGGGAGGCAACACATAAATTCCATGAGAGTGGCTTGAACCTTTTTTTATTATGCTTTTGTAGGGTAGATGTTATCTTTTGTACATGAATAACCCATGCTTTTGTGGCACTATGGAGTGTACTGGATAAGCTGAACAGGGGAGAAATGTGTCAAAATTGAGTAAAATGCTGAACATGAGAAAATAGGGGAGCAGAATTGCTCTTGGTTAACCCGATCGCGGTCCCCAAACGTGGTGGTGACATGGGTGTCCAGGATAATAGTCCCTTGATCGCAATCGCGGCCACTTTTGCCATTTAACCCCTAGTTTCCCTCATTTCCCTTACACCCCTTTTAAGATTGTACTCTCTTATTTGGGCTAATTTTTAGCCAAATTTATGAGATCTTAAACAACATCCTTTTGCATTAAAACTCTGGTAGGTGACATGAATCCATGCATTTACTTATGAAAACAGGCCTTAGAATGCATGATTTGGAAAGGGCCTATAATTTTGATTGTTATGCTTTCCATGTTGTCATATTTGGTATTGGTGTGATATTGGATATTTGATTAAGGTGTGTGCACAAGTAGGGAAATCATGACTACCCAATGATGTGTGAAAAAGGTAGACAAATAAGCTATGCACATCAAGTGTTTGATAAAATGCTCAAATGAACTTTTAATATTAATTTTTGCTTTCTAAAGGGCACATTCACACACCTGTTAGCATTATTCCAATGATCCTCATATGCATCCATATTATGGAACATACTAGCAGCTTAAATTTGGAAAAAATCTGAACACACAAAGCTGATAAGGAACCAGCCTCAGGTAGCGCGACCTTGATTGCGGTAACACAAACACAGTTTTGACTCACGATCACGGTAACTAAGGATAGTTCCTTCTATGCCAAAAATCCTGCACTCCCAATTTTTGGTCAAGCAACCCCAAGCACCTAGTCCAATGAACTCTAGTGATTAATATAACACATTTTGAATGATTAAAATGTCATCAAAAGATATAATATATGCTTAGTTCTTTCAGGAAAACCTTATGGATAAGTGTGATCACATCTGATTCATGGCACCCGAGTTTCTTACTCTTTACTATAGGGATCTTCCAAGGACAAAGATGCTCCTGGAGAGAGAAATTTTCTTGGATAATGTGCTGGAGAAACTACCAACACTTCATGACAAACTTGAAGCCATAGGGTGGCGGTGCTTCACTTCGGATCCATGCATTGCAAATGAGCAATGGGTTTGTGAATTTTATGCAAACATCGGTGAAGTCTCTTTTTTGAACCCACTCAATATAACTGTCAAGATTCAGGGAAAACTGGTGAAAGTTAGAGCTAAACAAATCAATGATGTTTATGGGCTCAAGCAGGCAGACATGACTGAATTCAAAGCGAAGGGGTGTAAATCTGAAAATTGGTTGGCACAATGGCTATGCCCCGAAAATGAAGTCTCATGGAACAAAACTAAAGGCAATATTTCCATAAATGACTTCACCTTTGAGGCTCAGATATGGTTGCACATCATTTGTAGCCTAGTTTCTCCTTGCACCCATATGACAGCAATCCTAAAATTACGTTCTAGGATGGTTGGGTGTGTTTTAGATGGCATATCTCTAGATGTTGGTCAACTCGTGGTTAATGAAATAGTTTATTTCAAGAACCAAGGTGGTACACATCTCTTTTTCCCCTCTTTAATTACCAAGATTTGCAATAAAGTAGGGGTGGATGAGTATGCTAGTGATACATGGGTATGCCCTAATTCCACCATTTACCCCTTGAGGATTACAGGTGAGGGTGCACTTGGCAAAATTAAGAAAATAAAGATCAACTTGGAAACGCCGACATGCAATGATCTTGAGCCTCATCGTCCAACCACCACGGGACCTCTTGAGAAGATTGGAGTAAATATTACAACCATCAAAGATCTTGTGTCTAGTTTGCTCCAAAGACTGGGAGAGCCTTCCATGACTCATTATTCTTATGTGTCATGTACTGATTATGAGAAGTACAAGAATGACCAAAACAAGCAAGAAGCTACCATTGATAAGATTGAAAAGGCATAATCTTCTTTGATGGAATCACATCAAGACCTCCAAATCATACATGAAAAAGAGGTTAAAAGGGAGAAAAAGAGGGACGAATTCTTTATCAGGATATGGAAGGGCGTAAAGGGCCTATGGAAGGTCCTAAGGCCCCGAGATAGACTTCCTTCTTCTTAGGTGGATAGTGATGATGAGGCCCCAACTAGGTGGTCTCTTGAGGAAGAGAGTGGTAATGTAGAGTCCAATAGTGATAGCATCCCTTGATGCGGTTTCAAGGATCACCCTTATCTCTTTTACCCTTGATTATTTATGTAGTAAGGACACTGCTATATTTTCAGTTGGGGGTGTCTCCTTATTCTTATTCATTTAATTTGGGTCTGTATTATTGATATTTTTGCATATTTTTCTACCCTTATGGATAATTCTCATTTTTATTTTTATTTGGGTTATAATAATCGAGCACCCTGATGGTGCCCACATTTGCATGGATTAGCTATTTTGTTCTTAGTTTGCTATTTTAGTCTAAATTTCATTACTCAGTCTTTGCCTTTGTGATTGAGTTTCTAACCATAGATGCAGGGAAAGTCTGAGTACCCATGGAATCAAGGCCATAGAATGCAAGGGAAGTCTGAGTACCTGCAGCATTAATGATTTGGGTTGCATTATGATCCATTGGTGAAGTTTAAGTAACCATATGGTGGGTCGCCCATACTATGAACTTCAATGTGAGATTATAGCTTGGATAGTTTCAATGATTTGTAAATTATATGTGGTGCGGATACAAAAGTAAACAACCCCCTCCATTGGAAAATTTTGAAAAATTCGAAGACATGGATGTGAGCAACTTTATGACAAAAATTTTCACTCTTTCTATGACTCCAAAAGTTGACTTTGGAAAAATAAATGAATACTCCATATTTGCCTCGAGCGGGTAGAACAATTGAATTACCTTGACGACATTCACATGCCATGTTTGTAAGGTTAATTGTCTTTATCTCATGTGTACTCGTACTATCTAGAACTTGCCCCTTTAGTCTTTCAAAGCTAATTTTTGACTGTGCTTGGTTGGTAAAATGATCATAGGCCATCTTGTGATTTTAGAAGTCCACTTTAGCCTAAAGAGCCTACCAATACATAAGAGTTACCCCTAGTCACTCTCTTCGATCCTTTGGACTTTTCTTTGGCAAATGCATTACATGACGTGACCCTTCTATTCATCTTCTATTGAACCCCACCCTCCTTGAATTTGAGACTACAAATTGAGGCTAAAATCCTAAGTTGGGGGTGGTGGAAAGAGAAAGAAGTATAGTTGAGCCACGAAGTCATAAAAAGTTTCCTACAATCTTAAGAAAGTGAAGCCTTTTGGATTTGAATAAAGAAAAGATCCCATAAAGGATAGAAAGGTGTAACACCCTGAGTCTGTACCCTGGACGTTATATGGTGCTCATAATCTGGAAGGACCACAAGCTAACCCATGACTGGTACCTACTGCAATAACTGAGTAATAAATATTGTAATTATGCAGAAATAGGTGCAAACATATGACATAAGTTTCAAATCTATAAATAAATATGAATGCAGTATCAAAATACCAAAAATGAATATAAGTACTGAAAAATTGAACAACTGTCTGAAAATACTCTAGCCTGGAAAAACCTCTAACTGTTTGAATAGTGGAGTTGGTAGGACAAGCCCCCAACTAACTCCATCTACTAAAATAAAACTAAAGTACTATAAATAATAAGCATGTCCTCAAACTATGAGGACTCACCACTACTCTGAAAGTTGAGAATCTAGAATGCTAAGGATGCTCTCGAGCTCGGGCGTCTAAACCTATGATATAAGACATCATAGAGCAAAGAAAAACATGCGTCAGTACTTTAAATATACTGGTATGCTCAGTGAGGTAGGCTGAAATGCATGGGTTCATATGTATGAATAATAATAACTGAATAACATAAGTATGACTGAGTAAGAGCACATGCATGAAGACATAGACTATAACCTAGATCGTGCTAATACTGAGTACTAAATCAAAATATTGATAACCGATATCTGGGTTTAGGAATATTGTATTACTGATTATTCGAATGACTGTATCTGATATTTTTGAGTACTGTGGAACCATACTGAGTTCTATAATGATCTGAGTAACCATGTCTGATAGTCCTGAATCTATAGAACTAATTGAGTTTTATTCTGAGACTGAGACTAAAACTGAGGCTGTAGGAGGTAATCATCTAACCGACATTCCCCTTCTCTAACTAATTTGGGGTCCAACCTGTAACCCTAGTTGGAAGGGTATCAATACCATGCCACGGGTAAGGACAAGCTATGAGTTAACCCTCTCTGACAGGAAGCTCTTCCATCAACCCTCACTAGCAGGATAACTTAGATGAGAAGTATCAACCCTCATAATGTTTGGCAGGAAGATACCTCAACCTACACTGGATACATAGTTCTATAACGCAGGGATTGCTGCTATGGGTTAAACCTTCTGCTGACAGGAATGCCCCCACCCCTGGGTTAACTCGGTGTTGAATCCTATTCCCAATCGAATAGACACTGAACTAATTTCTAGTCTATACTAGGATGGACTGAACGGTTACTGAGATTATTGTTTACTAAACTAAACTGAGTTCACTGAGTTTCATTGAATGATGGAATACTACTGAATTCTATTAGCTGATTGAGTTTATAGAAGTCTGAACTGGATACTGAATTAGACTGGACTAGTATGGATTCTACTAAGTTTTCCTGAGTTCTGTAACTGACTGAGAGTACTACTGATCGTGTCATGACTGATATTGTTCTATGACTGACCATGGCTCTAGGTAATCAGCTAAATTATCGGGTACAAGTACCCCCAGGACTTGATAGCATACTTTAAGAGACACGACATAACATGAAACATGTAAACTATGAACTTGATCACTATTCATACATTGGGGAATTTTGACAAACACTTGCATGATATAACTTGCACATAAGCTAACTTGACATGATTTCATTCTCTTAATAGTTCACATGGACAATTTATCAAGCACTTGGTGAGCATAGAATATGCATATAGTATTGAACGACAAGTGAGCATTATACTTCAACTCTAATTTCCCAAGTCAAGGGTTTATCATGGATTCACATAAATCTAAACATATAATGATCAATTTTACATGATATATATATATATATATATATATATATATATATATAAAATCATGAATTAAGAACTTAATCAAAATAGCAATCATGGATACACTTTAACTCCAACAATGGAAATCATAAAATCAATTACTTAAAGTTCAAAAGAGATTCTTGGACTCTAAGGGTGGAAGAAACCCTTGGATGAACACTTCACATACCTGTGTTGAAGAATTCTTGAAAGTTTATGGTTGAATCTTGAATTTTTTATTTGAAATTTAAGCACCTAGGGTTCTGTTCTTGAGCTAATTGGAGAATGAATGAGTATATTTGCTCTATAGGGAGTTTAATTTTGTATTTTGGTGGCTGAGGGTTGAGGGAAAAAGACCTAAATACCCCCAAGAATGCAGTATTTTAATGACTAAAAACTAGGTTACCAACGTGCAGGTCGACGCGGTGCATCGATGCCATCGATACGATAGCCAATGCATCACGCCTTGTTCACATCGATTCACTAGAATTGGACGCTGGTAGCAAGAGAAAATATTAATCAATGCGATAGTCGACGTGGTGCGCTAAGATCGCGTTGATACAATATTTGGGGATTCCAATGGAGCTTCAAACGAAGTTCGAAAAATCCAAAACTTGTCCAAAAATACTTACGGACATGCCTGATAATGAATCAACCTGAACATCAAAATTTAATGGACGTAAAGGTCATGAAATGAGATTGCCAACCTTTGTAGGCTAAAATGACACTAAGTCTGAGTACTGAGCTAAAATATTCTAAGTCTGGGACCCCTTAACAAGCCTAAAGGACTGAATTAGGCTTAGGATTTTGTGGGGTGTTACAAAAGGCTTTATATATATGCATAAAGTATAGAATAAGAGAAAAAGAGGAAAGTGGGAAAACCGAGAAAAAGTCAGGGTAGGCAAAATAGTAAAGTGAAGAAGTAGCCCAAAAAGTGAAGCATACAAAAAGGCGAGATGTGAATGTTCAAGGAAGAGTGTAGCCATGTTATTCCCACATAATATCCTACCTCAACTCTAAACCTACATTACAAGCTCAAAAAGTCCTTTGTGATTCCTAACCAAGTGTGGTCATTGTAGTGGTGATTCAAAATAGGGGCAAGCGTATGGCATGGTACTTATTAACATGGAGAATTTCTTGTGAGAGTTGAGTGTTTTCACTTAAAATTCCTTGTTGCATGATTGGTAACTAGGTGTATAAATTTTATTCTTTCTTGTGAGGAGGCATGTGAACTAGTTGAGGTAGGTGATTTTGTCATCTTCCTCACAATGAGATGAGTGGAAGTATAAAATGATTGTAGTCAATATGTGAGTCTTTTTTAGAGTGTTAGTAATTGTTACATAGTTTCTCCCCAAAGTATATTGCATCCTTCACTATTCCATTTTATGATGAGGGGAGTCGTTGAAAGCCTATTTGCCTATGTGTGAAAAACTTTTGGTGGTCACAATCAAGTTTGAGTCTTCACGATCATTGAGTGATAGAAAGAGTGCATACATATGAAATTGTCTCATAGTAAGAGGTAGCATTGCTTGAGGACAAGCAAGGTCTTAAGTTGGAGGTGTTGATGAGTGTTGAGTTTACCACTCATTCGAACTCATTATTCATACACAATACCTTGTTTTGAATGAATAAATGAGACAAAATTTATGGTTAGATGAACTGATATACACTCTTTGCAAGCATAAAGTTGAGGAGACCAAAAGATGTGGATTGGAGATGAAAATGATAAAAAGGGAATAACGAAGAGAGAAACTGAAGACCTGGACTACATCAGCCTCGATTACCGTGACCGTAGTCATCTATCCATAGTTGTAGTCAGTCAAGATGGTCAGAGCAATGCGGTCACAACACACAACCGCAGTCGCGTACTATCGCAGAGAGTCATGTATGATTGTGGTTCGGCGGGAATATGCCCAGGGGCAGATCTATAAAAGAACTTAGATGCATCCGTAGCCCACTTAAGAAAAAACCATTTCTCTTTTGGCATTGATTACCTCATAAGATATTTTTAAATTCTAGACTTGAAACCCTAATTGGGCAAGTGGTAATTAACTTTGGAGGATAAAGTTCTTAGGATTTTTGTGAAGAATGAATGCTTTGGATAATCCTTATGGTGTATCTCTCTATACTTTCTTCATGAGTAGCTAAGTAATTTAGTCTTAGAATTATGTTGAACTAGAGTGTAATTGTGTGTGGGTATTGTTGTGTTTGCATGAATTGTAGTTATTGAGTATGGATTCCACCATTGCTTGAGCTTATGGGTTGGAATTTAATAGGTGAAAACTCCAAATCTCCAAATAGGTTTGATGGGTGAAATCCCAAAACTCTCGAAACCCTGTATCATCCTCGAAAGAGAGATAGAAGTAAACATTAGGTAGCCCATAACATTCTCGAAAGAGGGTTATACGGGGACAAGGCATGGTGGACAGTTGAGCCTATGGTTTACTGCCTTTTGCAATCTTAGAAATAAGTGTTTTGGGAGTGTAAATCATGTCAAGAGCATCATCCTAGAAATAGGGATGCTTGATTGAGGTTTTGGGTGATTATGAAAATATGTACACTTGTTAGGTGCTTGAAAGGGCCAACGGGTGAAATTGTTGTGGTTTTGTTGAAAGATTGACCCTCATGAACTTTGACCTAGCCTATCCTTTAGTTAACAACTAAATTTCGTGAGGAACCAACATCAATCCACATGCATTACCTCTAGGTAGACATAATCCCAAGATTTCCTCCAAATCTTGAATTCTAATTAAAAATTTTATTCACCAAGTGCTTGTTAAAGTTTGTTGTGAAGAATTCCCAAACAAATCCCCCCATTTTATTTTACATGTCATTTCTGTTCTCATTTCGAGTAATCTCGTAGTAATTTGAGCACCCATAGTGTTTGAAGTCTATAATTTTCTCCTTGAGATTCGACTCCAATTCAAATTGGGTTACTTGACAATGACCGCCCACCCCTAAAAAATGGGAGTGAGTTGATCGTTATCAAAGGTCATGTAAGACGATATGGTGACAATGAAATGAATGAATTTGATATTGCTAAGCGATTTGAGGATCTTGGAGAGCTTCTGGACCAAATTAGTTTTATCACGGCGTTTGAGGATCCTTCTATAATGATTTTTGACTATCAAGAGCAAAATCTGATAACGAACAAAATAAAAAATGCAAGTGTGAAGATTACTTTGACTTTCACAACTTTTGGATTACTGTCTTTGTCTTACCACAAAGCATACTGAAGGAAATTGAGAGAAGTTTCAGGGAATATTTGTGGGGATGCACTAATAGGAATAAAAAGACTTCACTGGTAGCTTGGGAAAAGATTTGTCTTCCTAGTTATAAAGAGGGTCTTATTGTCAAAGATTGCAAGACCTATAGCGGTTGTTTCTGAAAGTCCCTCGGTTCAAGTGAAGAATATCAAAGTAGTAATAAAAATAAATAAAAGTAAAAGGAATAAATAGTAGTGAAGGAAAACATAAGAACTAATAAGAAAGTAAGAAGGAACATATTGAGTAATAAAGGGAAATGTTCGTGCATCTGATGTAGAATAGGAGAATGGAAACAATTTTAACTTATGATGTGCATCTGATGTATAACAGGAGAATGAAAACATGTTTTAACTTTGGTTTGAAATGTGTCATGATACTGTTTTACAACTAAATCTAACTTACCCTTGTATCAAAAGCTGGTGATGTATGCTTGAGGCCATTTAAGTTTAGAGGTCTCTGCCCTTTTAAGTCAGAAAATTGTGTTGTGCATTTGGATATTATTGGTGTTGTATATAGTTGGAAAGCTGCAGAGTGCTACTTTAATAACCTTACTGATTAATGGAAGAATGATAAGACTTTTAGTGCATTATTCAACTGTTATATTGAACAACAAGGTGCAACTTTTTAATCATAATAAATAATATATGACAACGAATAAAAGCGAAAGACCACATGAATAGGATAATACTACCACAGACTCGGAGTTCTAAACAACCATCAAACTTAAGATAGCAAGATTAGGTTAAGATATTACTACAACACTCAACCACCAACTATGTGTGAACTTACCAAATACAAGGTTTTCCAGCAGCTAAAATCTCAGAGCAGATTATTACTCCAGCTCTAGATACAATAAGGTTAGTAGTTGCATACGCTAAATCCATTGAGTGCAAGAACCTTTACCAAGTTAGGATTAAATTGGATTAAAACGGAGAAAATACGACACCCCTTTCCTTAACTTGGAAGCCTAAAATGCTAAATTTAACATACAATAAATACACAATTGTTTGAAACAAAACAACACTTACGGGGTTATGTATAACTGGGAATGACATTTCATGAGGCTCTCCACATCATCATATGCTAAGACCCCAGTTTGCTATATCAAAAATAAGTCTTTTCGTTCATTTAACAACTCAAAATACAAATGCAAGATTTGAAAATTAATTGCATTAGCACCCAATAAGACCCCAAGAATCAACACCACCTTACCATGCCCCCTTTCCTATAATAGCATTTGAAAAGAAATGTCTTCTTCCTATGACCCTAGACACATAGTGCCTCAACGACAATCTCAGTGGATTCCCACACACCATGCAATTGCTCTTTTGCCAAAAATGATCAACAAAAGAGTTAAATATAACAAACACTTTATGAGCAAATAAAGAAAGCACCCAGTTAGACTGAATCCCGTTCTTGAATTACAAGCTTAATGCCTCTGAGACTTGTAGCTAAGCAAATTGAAAATGAAACAAACCCACTAGTTCCAAATCCTTTTAGAACTTCCTAAGATTCATAAATAAGATGACAACTTACGTAAAAAAATAAGAAAAAAACACGTTTAAAATGTTCAACTAGATTAGTGTCTCAAGCTTTAAACGGTCTAACATAGATTGAGAGAGAATGATATCAAATTCATAGATTCTCACAGATTCTCATCATAATTATACGGACTAATGATATATTTATAGGTTTAGATCCTTAAAAAGATTCTTGTAGATTCTTAACAACTTTAATAATTATGAAGAACATGCCATATATAAGATGGAACCACTACACAACATTGGTTTAGCTTTTTACATTATTAGGCTAAGAAGAAGTCTTACTTGCACCTGGTGTAACTAAATGCATGTCACATGTTATCCTTTTACATTCATTTTTTCCATGGTTAAGTTAAGAAATATCTAAAGATTCATGATCAAGGAAAAAAGGTATAAAGAAAATGATATGAATTTTAAACCATAACCCATAAAAAGGATGTTAAATCATAACCCGAAAATTAGCTTTTATTAAATTATTCAACATCAGATATAGACTAACTTTCTAAATTATTTAATTTTGTCTCTGCGAGTTCAACAAAATCGTGCACACACCGAATATAGATAAGTAATTTACACACAAGAATCACTCTCCACACTCTTGTTAATTATAAGACACAATTATTGAGAACTAAATGGTTAAAAAATAGCATAAGGAAATAGAGAGGCCGCGACAAAAAAAAAACTATTGATCCAGTGGTAGTACTTCAAATTTCTTTGTTCCATTTATTGAATTGTCAAGACATGCAATATTGCTCGAGCGCAAGAACATAATTGTGCTAGTATAAAGCTCGTACTAAGAAACTAATATATTAATTATAGGTGAGCAAGAAACCAAAAGAAAAATCCTTTTCCAAACTTACTGGGATTCTAAGAGTCTAATTGCTACTTGTATAGAGTGAGAGTCTAAGAATAAGTGTTAATTTTGCTTCATTTACAAATTACTCTTTACACCAAAAAAATAAACAGTCGCTCACCAAATCATGATGATCCTTTTCAATGCAAAAAACTTGGAGCCACCTTGACCGCAGGTGATATTTTATGGATCCACTCTGTAATTACATCAAAATACATGAACATTTAGCATAACATCTGGAAGAAAATACCATACAACATGTGAAATCTAAGCTCTTTTCAATATAGCATCGTGGAGAAATTCTGTCTATTTAGAATAAAGTTTAAGTTAATCCTTCACAACCTTAACAAGCAAACCTGTGGGTGCCTCGACAGTTTTGAGGTGGCCGGATCTTAGTAAATCTCTGAGATGAAATCTCATTTCAAGTGGAGAAAGTCTAACATGTTTCTTTTCCAAAGCAGACATTGCCATCTCTTTGTACTTTCTACGATTGAGAAAAGACATAATCTCTTTTCTTCCCTGGTATAAATTGCCAAAATGCTAGTAAGAGAGCGTACATAATTGTATTCTTGGATGAAATTTGAAAACGGAAGGGTGTGTCAAACATGTGAGAGGCCCTTGAGAACTGATATAATATTTGGAATCGCAAACTAGTACATGTTTGGATCAATAAGTTGTTGAGTCTTATAGGGAATACAAAAGGAAAAACAAGGAAAAAACAACATGAGAATGAAATTGTATCAACAAACAGAACTTCAAAGACAAAATTGAAAAAATTGTAACCATTCATCTTGACAAAATTGATTCAAGATACACTATTCCTTTATGAACGATACCATATATTTTCGAACAGAATCATTTACGGAAAGGCTTAGGAGGTATCCTTCTTTACCAACTAAATATTGACACAGGTGAGCAACCTTGGATGGATACGGTACAATAAAATCCCCAATAAACATTCTGGTACTCTTCTAAATTAATCTGATCATACCATCGTAAGCAATTCTATAATTTTTCGTTGATATACAAATTATTTTCAAAACATTAACATAAAAAAACCTATTCATTAAGATGCACACCATTATTTTGATGGCTTGGTAAGTACGATCCAAAATTAAGATTATGGCTTAGAGAAGGATGTGGCAAATTCATTGATGAATCTAAGTGTAAATACATCACAAGACAAGACAAGGTTAAACACTAAAGATTGTATCGAGGACAGGGAGAAACGTCGACCTTTGTACTCTAAACTTATGATTCGGTTAAGTGATCATTAATTGTAATTCATAACCACCTATAATAAGATATTATATGAAGTTATTTGACAGTTAATACTAATCAACTCGGGCAGTACATAGAATAAAGGACGACAAATATTCAAAAGCTATTAAAACTAAAATTCAATACGTAAATAAGCACAAAAGCGACTACTTTGAGGGATCTATAATGATTGATGAAGAGCTTGGGAATACATACCAATACGTATATTTGGGGTAGCAGCAACTGTGTCATCTATAATGACCATCACACATAGATAGTCCAATGCTACAACATCAAACATAGTCTGCCGTATGCAATTTGGAGTTTGAACACCTAAAAGAGAAACATCAAACATTTGGCAAATACAAATACATCAGTTAATCCTAGGGGTGTGCAAAAACCAAACCAAACCGATAAACCGAATTGATAAAAATGCAATGATTTTTTATTGATTTTATAAAAAAAATTATTGGGTAAATGGTTCGATTTCGGTTTTAGCTTATTGGATACACTAAGTTATTGTTTTATCCCTATTTATGTTATTTACATAAATATCTATATTACTTATATATATGTGTGTGTGTGTATGCCCCTTTTTATTCACAATTCAGTGATTCAAAAAGTATTAACCTATTTAGGGAAACAAAGGAACAATATAAAGCTCGGGTATTATCATATTAGAAAGCTTGAAGCATTTAGTAGCTTCCAATAATTAGGATTTAGTTTTTTTCCAAACTAACATTCAGTTCAAGTTTGAAGATTCTTGTAAACTAAAATGCATTGCGTAGGATTTTGGCGGTAACTAAGATTTCATTTTTTTTATGTTAATTGTTACTATTTCTATTTTATGAGTATTTTCTTATTGGTTAAACCAAAAATCGATAAATCAAAACCGATAAGAAAATATCTTATTGGTTGGTTATTAGTTTTACATATTTAAAAACCAAAAACTGATAAACTGAATCGAACCGACTGATGCACACCCCTAGTTAATCCAGTCCCGAAGTCTATAGATGGAGAAAAACTTGCTTATAAGTATCCAGTTACCTATAATGACCAATTTGGTAACGCTAATGCCCTGAAGATACGAATGAAGGTATGTGTTAAAGAATGAATTGAAGCGGGTTTCCACCAATTTGTAATCACCTTCCTAAATAACAAGCCTATCAACCAGATCTACCCCCACAACACCCTTTGATATCGGCTTTGGTTTGCCATTACCATACAAATGCCTATGAAATAATTCAACATCTCTTCCAAATGGGTCATGCTCGCTGATAACCTATCATGGAATTTGTTTATCAAAAATGAGTTTAACTTCTATACACCAGTTATAAACTAACAATCAAGTCACTAAAATATAAACTAAAAATGACCATCCATAAAATATAGGATTAGTAACCTAAGGCAGCTTAGCTTATATATCAGGTTAAAATCCAATGCAGTGACAACTACCATAGGTATGTTCAGTTGGTCAAATATTTTATTTGTTTCCTAATAAAAGTGGGAAAAACAAGTACCACATATGGCATTCTCTATTGATTGTGTCCTCCCCCACCCTCGAACACACCTCATCTCGACTTCCTACTACATAACCCCATCCCATTCTCCCTATGCCCATCCCCACCCTCAATAGTATTTGTCTTATGTACATTTGTTTTTAATGTGATATTTTGTTCTTGCTTATCCAACACAAAAAAATAAATCAAAATTCACTTATTTCCCTACAAAAATATTTTCCAAAAAAACATTTTCCTTCCTACCGAACGCATCCTACCTCTCGATCCCAAACAAGTTGAAATCGGCTATATAAATCCTCACTACTTCATTTAAGCTCAACTTAATGTTATTTTAATATTAACAGTTTTAAAACGTCTTTATACTATCAGTGTATATATAAGTTAAATCTGGCATGAATTCCTATTAACCAAAAAAAATTCATACTTTACAGTTGAAAATGCAAAAGACAAAGGGATATAACAAAGTTCAAAGCAAGATAAAAATACCCAAAAAATATGGTGGGTAAACCAATAACTTCTGGTACCATCGTTTTAACCGTTTTATCGATCACCGCTTAAAGACAGAAACAATGGAAAAATAGTGAACCACCAAGCATCATTCTAAGAAGTTAGTGTTCTTGTTGTTATTTGGATCCAAGATTGGATTTGGTGTTTGAGAGCTTGAGGAAGTAGAGTTGTATGATTGTATGTAGAGAGAGACAGAGAAATATCTAGAAGGGAAATGAAGCTCATGGTTTGGTTTTAAAAATAATTTTACCATTTTACCCTTGAAAATGAGCATATTTACGGTCATACCCTTGGTCGTCCCTAATCGTCCTTTCTATATAGTAGAAATCTTTTAGATGCAATGACTATTTATCTTAACTTTATATCTTTTTCTTTTTTCTTTGGGCTAAATTTTGTAAAAGTCAAATTGCTTACAGTTTCATTGTTTTTAGTCAAAATAAAAAGTTAGCCTAAATAATGGAGTTCCAACCAACCCGAAAGAAAATGATTAAAAAAATTAGAGGATTTTAAAAGGTATAAAAATATATTTAGTTTTAAAAATGTGATGTGAACAATAATTAATATGATATGCAAATATATCCCACTTTTCTAGGATAACAACATTTAGGGTAAAAATTATTAAATAGCAAATGTCATGAGGAAAATTAAGACTAGATATAATTAAATGAGAAAACAATAATTTAACCCAATTTTAGAAGTACTTTTAAGTAGGAAAAATTACATAAAGTAGCATGGGGCTTTAGGTTGTAGGTGATAAAAGAGTTTTAAAATGAAGTGTAGGTGACACAAGTCTTAATTATTGAGTGGAGGTGACAATTACTTTATTATGGATTAAGAAAGTTGGAAAAGTTTAAAAATAACCCACAAATTTTTTAATTTACACTTTGATCCAAATGTTAGTTAATATAACAGGAAACAGAGGAAAAAAAGGCGTCTTTCTCTCTTTTCTCATCAGTTGTTGTTATCTCTTTCTTCACGATTATTATTGTTCATTGTTGTTGCTGCTTTATTCATCATATTCTGCTTTATTACATCATCTTCATTTTCTTCTTGTCGACCATTGTTGTTGTTGTTGTTACCACTACTACTGTTATCTGACCAATTTCTTAGGTCAAATTTTGTTTCCTACATCACTTTTCACTTTGTCATTACTTCATAGGTGATTTTGGTAAGTAAAATTATGATTTTTATTTGAATTTTTCATCTAGGTACATAGTTACTGCTTTTTTTTCAACAATGGATAGAACCCGATCATAATCCAACATAAGTGCCTATAATTTAAATAGATCACTCATCTAATGCATCAGATAATTAATCTGTTACAACAGAAGATTTATAGATGATTGAATTTGAATGAGTTAGGCAAAAAAGGAACGACTGTTCACCTCCATTTATTAATACTGGTGCCATTTTTATTGAGTTGTGGCAACAGATTATATATTTGTTGCATCAGATAACCCATCTGTGGCAACAGATATATCATTTGTTATAATAAATCTACGATCTGTTGCATCAGATAATATATCTGTTGCAACATATATCTTTTTAATAATCATCATATCTTTATCATTAATCTAAATTTGGTGACTTTTTTATTATATAAATGAAAAATAGATTAAAAATAAAAAAGCGTGTCTGTTCACCTCAATTTATTAATACTGGTGACTTTTTGATTACTGTGAAAAGTTATGACTTAATTAGTTCTTTTCAGTAACCATTTTTAATGAGTTGTGGCAACAAATTATATATCTGTTGCATCAGATAACCCATCTGTGACAACAGATATACCATATGTTGCAACAAATCTACAATCTGTTACATCAGATAATATATATCTTACAACATATATCTTTTTAGTAATCATCATATCCTTATCTTTAATCCAAATTTGGTGACCTTTTTATTATATAAATTAAAAAAAAACAGATTCAAAAACAATAAGTGTGACTGTTCACCTCCATTTATTAATAACATTCAAACTGGTGACTTTTTTATTAATGTGAAAAGTTATGACTTGATAAGTTCTTTTCAGTAACCATTTTTATTTAGTTGTGGCAACAAATTACATATATGTTGTATTAGATAACCCATCTATGACAACGAATCACCATTTGTTGCGACAAATCGATAATCTATTGCATCAGATAATATATCTCTTGCACATATAAGCTATCTTTCTTAATAATCAATATATATATTTTAATCCAAATTTGGTGACTTTTTTATTATATAAATTAAAAAGACAAATTTAAAAACAAATATGTCGAAGAGTCATGATCAGTTATTAAAATTAAATAATCATTCTATTACGGTTATAAATTGTGTTTATCATTTATTTCCTTATTATTTATTTACGAACCATTTTTTATATTAAATAATTGAAAAGTCATGTCGTTTTACCCTCTCAATAATAATAACCCTCCTTTTATCAATAACCACCTGTTGCAACATATGATCGATCTGGCGCATCAGATTAACCTCCGTCAACATGTTGAGTATAAGGAAAAAGTAGAATGATAATTAAATACTAAATAAGAATTAAAAATTCAAAGTCGACCACCATGTCCAAACATAGATTTTTGAATCCCTTGGGTAGAGCCGATATACAAAAGGAGGAAAATACAAACATACATACGCTAAAAGAAAAAATATAACCTAATTATTATTACTACTATTATTATTATCATTACTATTATTATTATTACTATTATTATTGTCAACCGGACAATTTTCATCCGGTAGAAGCAGGGCCCTCCTCAGCCTTGCTCTGAAGTCGGCCAAATCCCTCTGGAGTTCATCAAACTGCCTTTGAAGTTCCCACAAGGACTCGATATGAATCCTCTTGTACGAATCTGGATCAACCAAATTTGTATTGTAAGTGTAGTAGAATGAATGAGTGAGAGTGAGTAAGGAGGCCGGAGGGACCTATTTATAAATGATTGAATTGGAAGGGGTTAGTCAAACAAAAAGCCATGACTGTTCATATCCCTTCATTAAATAAAACGGATGACTTTTCAAATATCTAAAATAAAAACAATGGATCTAAATATAACATTTTATCTTTTATTGTATTTCGGAAAGAAAAGAAAATTACTTTAAAATAAATCTAACAAATGGGTAATCTATTGCAAAATATATTCCATTTGTCAGATAACTTATAATATATTGACAATATATTGCAATAGATGGATATATCTGTTTGCTTTTCCAACAGATATGTCATATGTTGCAACAGATTGATCATTTGTTGTAACATATGTCTGCAATTGTTTCACAATTTAAATAGATATGGCATCTGGTCAACTTACTAGTCATTTGTTTATTCAATTTAAGCAATAGATGGGTTAGGAAGAATAAGGTGTGTGTAGATGGATCCACTATCATATATGTGGGAGTTAAGTAAGTATTACTGATAAGGTCACCGGTATAACATACACAAAGTACAATGTTTTTGTGAATGCAATTTTTAACCGATTAGGCACTGATTATTCAAACAAGATCATGCATTGTACAGTTAAGTTTGATGGGTTCAAATTGATAAGTTTGAGGGGCCCATAAAGATGGTTCAGATACCATGTTATGAATTACTAACGGTTGTTGCTCATGTTTATGGTGTCATGTTTTGAGAAGGGATCAATATTTGGTGTCATTGCAGAGATCCAATAGCGATTGGACTTAATTTTAAGTGTGCATTGGACTCTGAGAATTCCTTCAAAGCCTTGAACTACATCAAACAAGAACGGAAAACCAATAGAAATTCCCCTGGCCTAAATTTATATGAAAGGATTAATCGAGAAGATAATTATATGCCAGAAGGAGCGGAAGGAGAATACCTGTAAGGAAAAGGAGAGTTGACGAAAGACTATATCATCTGAGCGCTAATTGAAGAAGAGAAATAGGGTAGAAAGTAACTTCTAGCGAATCTGGCTGATGAAATTATCTTAAAACATGAGAAGTCTTAATCAAGTGCAAATATGAAAGTGTATCCAGTAATGTAAATTCGTTTGTGGTCTCTCTGAAAGAAAAATAATGCAGATGGACACTTTGCTAGGGAGCTGTGACTAGGTAGCGTGGTCGGAATTATCACCTAGATAGAAAATAACAAAAGACCAAGAAAGCAGCCTTACGAGCATCGACGATTGAAATGATGTACAGTAAGTCTAGAAAAATTACGCCAACAGCAACTGCAATTAAAGAAAGGAAACTAGGCGAAGGCGACAATTTTTGAATTGTAAATTGCATCCCATGACTTCTTGTTTGTGGTTCCGATTAGGTCCACTGCTATTGACCTGATCGAAACCACAAACAAGATTGAAAGGCAAATTGAGTATCATTACTCCCTTAGCAATATGGATTAATTGATTGTGTTTTCTTGCCATAGCATGCTTTCAACATTTCTTGGAGAAGATCAGAGGCTTTCTATAGTATGTGAATCCCAATAATTTTCAAGCTTGCCTCCAGCTTGCCAATTTGGTATCCAATTTTGTCGTTGTCGTCTTTGAAGTTGGTATAGAGTTCCTGGTCTTTTTTGAGCTCTATAAGGAAAACTACCTTCAAATTTGTGGCATTAAAGAAGGCCTTAGGAACACTTACTTCAGAAGCATTAAAGGATACATAGAGGGTCACTGTGTTTGTTTTAGGTCAAAATAAGTTGATGCACACTCAAGATGTGGTCCCAATTATTGAACAACTCACTTTAATCAAGTGTTTCTCAATGTAGCTTGTTCAACCAACCTTCAAAGGATTTAATAAATTAATAAGCAAGGAGTTACATAACGTTTGATCTTAATCAACTATACCAAGCCTATCAAACATTACGTAACTCCAGGATCATTACCCAATTAAAAAACTTTGCTCGATTTAGTGGATAAATCAAATGAGCTCAATGTCATAACCTTTCTATTGATCGATCTTCTCTAATATAGATGACAAGATATCCACCATGCAAAAGTCTACACCATCATCAGAAATACTTGCCAGGGCGCAAGTTTTCAGAAGGCATCAACAGTAATCTCTCAATATCAAGTGATATTGAGAGATTCCTAGTCATTCCTTCTTAATACTTTCAGTACAACAAGAATTTCTGCAGATGACAAGATATCTACCATGCAAAAGTCTACACCATTAGTAGAGATCTTGCTAGAGAAAATGTCTTCAGAAGGCATTATTAGTAATCTATCAATATCAAGGAAGTCTTGTACGAAAGTCTTTAGAATACATTAAAAATAAGGAAGTTTTTAGCAATGACTATACATAATTATGGCATCAACAACCTCACTAGATTCACCCCTCGTACAGAAGAAAAGGCAAGAATATTTTTATTTGCATTCGCATTTTATATGTTTAACAACCAAACAAATATGAACTAAATCTAGAATTCAAAGATGAACTAATGCTAGATTTAGTTCATCTTTGTTTGGTTTGTTAAATAAATAACATGCAAATGCAAATGAAAATATTTTTGCCTTTTTCTTTTGAATGAGGAGAGAATCTAGTAAGGTTTTTTATGGTAATTATGTGTAGTCATTGTTGAAAACTTCCTTATTTTCAAATGTCTTCTAAAGACTTTTGTACAAGACTTCCTTGATATTGAGAGATTATTACTAATTCCTTCTGAAGACTTTCGCTCTAGCAAGAATTTTTGCTGATGGCGTAGACTTTTTCATGGTGGATATCTTGTCATCAGCAAAAATTCTTGCTGTAGTGAAAGTCTTGGGAAGGCATGACTAGGAATCTCTCAATATCACTTGATATTGAGAGATTACTATTGATGCCTTCTGAAGACTTGTGCCCTGACAAGCATTTCTGGCGATGGTGTAGAGTTTTGGATGGCGGATATCTTGTTATCAATATTGAAGAAGAACGATCAGTAGAAAGGTTGAGAGATTGAGATCATTTGTTTTGTGCACTAACTCGGGGAAAGTTTTTTGATGGGGTAATGAGCCTGGAGTTACGTAACATTTGATAGGCTTGGTAGAGTCAGTTTGGATCAAACGTTACGTAACTCCTTGCTTATTAATTTATCAAATTCCTTGAAGGTTGGTTGAGCAATATGCATAGAGCAATGCTTGATAAAAGAGAATTGTTCAATGGTTGGGACTACATCTTGAGTGTGCATCAACACATTTTGACCTAAAACCATACACAACGACCCTACATGTATCCTTTAAAACTTCTGAAGAAAATGTTTTGAAGGGCTTCTAGAATGCCACAACTTTAAAGATGGTGTTCCTGATTGTTCTCACAAAAGATTAGGAAATCTATACCAAATTCAAAGACGGTAACGATAAACTTGAATATCTAATAAGAAAGATTAAGGCAAACTTAAAAATTATCAAAATTTACATACTAGAGCAAGCCTATGATCTTCTCCGGGATATATTTAAAGCATGCTAAGGCTATAAAACATAATCAATTATAACCATATTGCTAAGAAAGTAATGATACTCAATTTGCCTTTCAATATTGTTTGTGGTTTCGATCTGGTCAATAGTAGTGGACCTAATCGAAACTACAAACAAGAAGGCATGGGAGGCAATTTAAAATTTAGAAATTACCGCCTTCACTTAGATTCCTTACTTTAACTACAGTTGTTATTGGTGCAAGTTTTCTAGACTTACTGTACATCATTTCAACCTTTGATGCCTGTAAGGCTACTTTCTTGGTCCTCTGCTATTTTCTATCTAGGTGATAATTCTGACCATGCTACCTAGTCGTAGATCCCTAGCAAAGTAACCATCTTCACTATTGTTCTCTTAGAGAAACAACAGATGGATTTTTCATTACTGGATACAATTTCATATTTGCACTTGATACAGATTTCTCATGTTTTAAGATAATTTCATCGGCCAGATTCGTTAGAAGTTATTTTCTACACTATGTATCCTCTTCAATTATCTCTCATATGATATTGTCTTTCATCAACCACCCATTTTCCCTTGAAGGCATTCTCCTACCGCACCTTCTTTGGTATAATCATCACCCCGAGCAACCCAACCATATAAATTTGGGCTAAGGTAATAACTATATTGGTTTTCCATTCTTGTTAGATGCAGTGCTAGGCTTTGAAGGCCTTCTCAGAGTCTAATACATCCTAAAAGTTAGTCCAATCACTATTGAATCTCTTTATAATAACACCAAAACTTAATCCCTTCATAATGATTGGCACATAAACATGAGAAACAACCAACATTAAATCTTAATAGGGTATCAGAACCATATTCATGGTCCCTCAGCCTTATCAATTCGAACCTACCAAACTTAACTGTAAAATTGCAGGTATCTTATTTGAATAATTTATGACTAATCGGTAAAAACAACATTCACAAAATTAATGTACTCTATGTGTGTTTCCATGATACATTATCAGTAATACATACCTCCCACATATGAAGTGGTTCCACCTACATGTAGCTTATTCCTCTGAATCCATCTTTACTGTAGCCTTTTGTGATGGTCGGGAAAAAGTTGATTAACTTTCAGTTTCTTATATCTATAAAGAAGAGGAAAAAAAGTGACATCACAAAAAGAATATCCATCTATTGCAATAGATATGGAGTCTTTTACATTAGATGTAGAGTCTGTTGCATCAGATGTGGAATCTATTGCAACAAATATAGAGTCTGATGCAACAGATATGAAGTCTGTTGCAACTGATATGGAGTCTGTTGGAATACATCAAACTAGCCTTGGTGTTTTGATTTGTTCCAACAGTTGCTCTGTCTGTTGCAGCATCAACAACAGAATAAACTACAGATAAATAATAAATAAAAAACATCAATAACAAAGAAACAACAATATTTGTTCCAACACCATCAACACCATCATCAAAAATAAAGAAGCAGCATTCTTTGTTCCAACACTATCAACAACACCACATCAGATGGTCCAACAATGCCAACCCCACCAACAACATCAATAACAACATAAACAACAAAGAAATAAACAAAATAGATACAAAAAAGGATACTTCCAATAAGGCTTTTGAACTTCTCCCAACATAATACTTTTTTTGCATATTGTAATAAAAATTCCCTGCTTGTTTATTCAACACTAAAAGTTCCTTCAAAATTTTTAAATAAATATGATATAGGTAAATAGTAATTAAATAAAAAATAGATGCAAATAACTTACGAAGAAGAAAACGAGAATGAAAGAGCAATAGTGAATCATACCTTAATGTCAAAAGGGGATCAAAACAATAATTTTAGTCGAGAAAAGATATGGATCGGTTTAGATCCGAAAAGATCTATGAGAAAGAGAATAGAAAAGAGAGAAAAAAGATTGTGATAACCCTAAAGAGGAGAGAAAGAAAACGATGAAAGATGAATAAAATAAATTTAGGGCTAAAGCTGAAGGAGAGCTGAGATAATTCTAGATGTATTGTGTACGTAGACGTGGGTTTCAATAATTATTAATTAATATAATTAATATTCATTAATAATTTGAGGGACAGGAGGAAGACTAGTGACATTGAAAAGGCAAGATAATACTACTCAATGAACTCATTTTTGAGTTATCCAAGAAACTCTTCATTTTTACCACATTTTGTAGTACTGCTTTATCTACTCGGACAGAAACTTGCTTTAAAATTAAAAGAAAGAAAGATTTTCAAACAGATATGTCCTCTATTGCAATAGATTGAAATATCTATTTAAAAATCTCAATAACATAGTCATCTGTTACAACAGATATAAATATCTATTTAAAAATCCTAACAACTCACAGATGCAAATGTTCTTTTGATAATTAAATCAGATATGTCATCTATTACAACAATATCAATATCTGTTTAAATATTCCAACAACTCAGTCATCTATGACAATAGATGCAAATGTCCATTTGATAATAAAATTAGATATATCATCTATTACAACAGATATCAATATTTGTTTGAAAATTTCCAACAGCTCAGTCATCTATCAAAATAGATGCAAATGTCTATTTGATAATTAAATCAGATATGTCATCTGTTGCAACAGATATAAATATCTGTTAGAAATTTCCAATAGCTCAGTCGTTTGTTCCAACAGATTTTATTGTAATTGATTTAGGTAGAACTAGGGATGAATGAATAAGTTCATAGGGTCAACTACAACTTCAATTGAGTCTTTACAATTGACTGGTGTTGGTATTGTGTTCATCCCGACCCGATTCATAGATCGATCGCTCTGAGTTAAAAAGATTCTCATTAACTTAATGTTAAGCTAGTACCTAAATTGATTTAGATGGAACTAGGGATGAATGAGTTCTCATTTACTTAATATTAAGATAGCACCTAAATTTATTTAGTTGGAACAAGGGATGAATGAGTTTATAGGGTAAACAACAACTTTAATTGAGTCTTTGCAATTACATGGTGTTGGTATTGCATTGATCCCAACCCGAGTCATCAATCGATCACTCTGAGTTGAAATGAGTTCTCATTAACTTAATGTTAAGATTAATAGTACCTAAATTTATTTAGGTGGAACTAAGGATGAATGATCTCATAAGGTCAACAACAACTTGAATTGAGTCATTGTAATTGCATGGTGTTGGATTTACATTCATCCCGACCTGAGTCATCGATCGATGACTCTGAGTTGAAATGAGCTCTCATTAACTTAATGTTAACATTAATAGTACCTAAATTGATTTAGGTGAAACTAGGTATGAATACATAGGGTCAACTACAACTTCAATTGAGTCGTTGCAATTGCATAGTATTGGTATTGCGTTCATCTCGACCCGAGTCAATGATCAATCAATCTAAGTTGAAATGAGTTCTTATTAATCAATATTAAGATTAATAGTACCTAAATTGATTTAGGTGGAACTAGGGATGAATGAGCTCATAGGGTCAACAATAACTTCAATTGAGTCATTGCAATTGTGTGGTGTTGGTATTATGTTTATCTCGACCCGAGTCGTCGATCGATCACTCTGAATTGAAATGAGTTCTTATTAACTTAATGTTAATATTAATAGTACCTAAATTTATTTAGGTGGAACTAGGGATGAATGAGCTCATAGGGTCAACTACAACTTTAATTGAGTCGTTGCAATTACATGGGGTTGGTATTGCGTTTATCCCGACCTGAGTCGTCGATTGATCACTCTGAGTTGAAATGAGTTCTCATTAACTTAATTTTAAGATTAATATTACATAAATTGATTTAGGTGGGACTAGGGATGAATGAGTTCCTAGGGTCAACAATAACTTCAATTGAGTCATTGTAATTGCATGGTGTTGGTATTGCGTTCTTCCCGACCCGAGTCGTCAATCGATTACTCTGAGTTAAAATGAGTTCTCATTAACTTAATGTTAATATTAATAGTACCTGAATTAATTTAGGTGGAACTAGGGATGAATGAGCTCATAGGGTCAACTGCAACTTCAATTGAGTCGTTGCAATTACATGATGTTGGTATTGCGTTCATCTCGACCTGAGTTATCGATCGATCACTCTGAATAGAAATGATTTCTTATTAACTTAATGTTAAGATTAATAGTACCTAAATTGATTTAGGTGGAACTAGGGATGAATGATCTCATAAGGTCAACTACAACTTCAATTGAGTCGTTGCAATTGCATGGTGTTGGTATTGCGTTCATCCCGACCTGAGTCGTCGATCAATCACTCTGAGTTGAAATGAGTTCTCATTAACTTAATATTTTAAAAACTATATCTTTTGAAATTTTAAAAATTAATTAAGATCAATTCAGACCAAATTAACAATCTCAATACTTGTCATTCTTTTCCAAAATTACAAATCAACCCATACATATCATCCATTTGTGGGAAAAACTTTTCCTCATTTCAAATCTCAAGTTCTCTTTATTTTCTCTCTCTCTCTCTCTCCCTCTCTCAATAATGTAGACAATAACTACTCAACATATTGTTCAATCTTTCAAAACAGAAAGATTTTCTTCCCATTTCTGACCGCATAGTTATTATTTTTAACTTCATTCTTACTTGTATCCATTATTTTCTGTCTTTATAGGTAATAAGGTTTAAGAAGAGTTCTACATTTTTTATTTATTCTAAAAATTAGGTATTTTTAGTTAATGATAAAAAAAAAGACTTTTAGTTGTATTATCTTCGAGAATGGGTTACCAATTTTGTGTTTTGATGCTAAAAAAGTAGGAAGCACCCGAGAAAACCCTAGTTTTTGTCTCAGTGTTTTGTTGACTATCGTGGTATTGTTGGATGGTGTTTATGGTGTTGTTGGTGGATATTGTTGGTGGTGTCGGTGGTCTTGGTGTTGGTATTGTGGCATTGGTGGTGGCATTCGTTGTGGTGTTGGTGGTCCATCTGTTGTAATAGGTGGAAGATCTGTTGGGAGATATTAAATAGGTCTTCAAACAGATTCCCCATCTATTCCAACTGATGGGTTATCCATTGTAGAATTTTTTTGTAAGGTGGCGTAGAATAATTTATTGAAATTTGTGTATTATGCAGACATCAAATGCAATGTATTTTTTGTAGTTAAAAGATGTCTCCCAAAAGAAAAGAAACTAAAAGTTGATCAACTTCTGATCACCCAACAACAATGGCTAGAGTACAGATAGATTCGGAGGAACTTCTCGAAAAATCTTAGTCAGGGTAAAATGAAGCTGACAAAAGTGATAACTTCTTCTCACCAATGGGGCATGAATTAATATCGAAATTCCAGCATTATCCTATCAAAACGATTAGTATTGACAGGTTTTGAATTGCGATGCCGATGGATAACCCTGACAAAGTAACAGGGGATCTTGTACTTAAATATTAGTTGGGGAAACATTTTGATGAATTTAGGAGTATTATGAAGAATAAAAACATAGATAGACTTTTTAATAAGAGCTACTTTGCATACTTTGTTGATCTGCCTAAGGACTCCACTCTCTGTTTCCCAATGAGCATGGTATATGGTCTTCTCAAGCGCAGAATCAAGTAAGCGGGGGATGATAAAGATACAAAGAAGGAAAATCAAAGATGGATGAAATCTAGATCAACTAATGTGGAATGTCGGTTTGTTTGGGTTGAAAAAGTTTGACATAGTGACTGGCTTAAGATGCGATCGTCCAGAAGAACCTCTCATCAGGGAAACACCCCACAAAAGGTCCAACAGATGCAAGGGAAAAAAAGATGGGTTGTTGGGAATTGTTGGACATAGCAGCTACAAAGCAGAGGATTTGATGGCAGATCCCAAGGATAAAGACATACCAAAGCACCACAGGGAGAAATTGTGCTTAGTTTGGTTTTTCCATTTCATTTTATTGGCAAGAGACGTTAGAAAAGTCATATAAGATGATTTGTTGGCGTTTACTGATGATTTTGAGAAATTCAATAATTATCTCTGGGGATATGACAACTACTACTTAACTATCCAATATTTACTAACAAAGCTATCCACAGGGACGATTATATTATACAACTTTCCTTGGGCTTACAACAGATTACCCATCAACTGTAACTGGGGAAATAGATGGGTAATCTATTGTGACAGGCAATCCATATGTCACAACAGATTAACCATTTATTGTTTTGGTTCTCTGAACCCGACTCAAGAAATTACCCATCTACTGTAAATTATGCAATAAATGGGTAATCTGATGTAATATATTGTCAATCTGTTGCGACATACAAATCATCTATTGCGGAAGATAGATCATCTGTTACAAAGTTGGTTGTGTTAACATGTAACTCAACTGACTGCAAATTATTATTATATGATTTAAATGCCTCATATCTTTTTTATAGGTTATGAATCCTTGGATCGTGCCTACTATTGATGAGTTGGGGATGACTTCTTTTCTTACTCTAGGTCTTGTTGATACAAAAGAAGACCCAACAATGGTGTTAATAAAGAAAGAATTGGCTGGAGAAACATCTATAAGAAAAGTAGTTAGGCAAGGTCAGCGTAATGTTGAAGCTCTTTATGACCAACCTCAAACTGCAACAGATCCGGGTGCTTCTTTTAGGGGTGTTTGATGTGTGAGCAGATGCTAACATATTTGAGGCTTTTAACTGAGAATAATTGCAAGTCTTAAGCAATTTTTATCATTTTTAATAGTTTTCTCTTTGATATTACAATAAAAGTCAAGATGCAAAAGAACCAACAATAATAGAAATAAAAGAGTTGATTTCTGAGCAAGTAAAGAGGGAAGTATAGCTGACGACTTGTCTGATAAGTTGTCAGCCTTATGATAAGATATCAGAGTTGCCGTCAGCCTTAGACAGAGAATGAGATTCAACTGGAAGAAATGACGACAACCTGTGATGAGCCGTCAGAGATGTGATGATCCGTTAGGCTCGTCGTCAGGCTTAGGCAGTGCTTGAGTACTTGAAGTAAAGAAGCGACTACAATTTTGAAAAGTCATCATATGTATGATAAGTCGTTAGGCTTCATCGTCAGCTGAAGATAGAACTTGTTCAAATGTGAAGAGGAGCTGACGACATTCTTGATAAGGCATCAGACTCCTAATAAGCCGTCACACATGTCATCGTTTGTCCAAGAAAATACTGTGATCTTTGATTTTGTTTCCATAATTAGGATGAAGTATTTAAAGCATATGTTAGGGTTTTCTAATCATAAGGGGCAGAATATCTGGAACTTATTCCAAGAGAGATTACTTTTCTTTTTGGCTCTCTTAACTTAGAATTCAATTTTTCAACTCTTTGATTTGGTTGTGGAAATTTTCTCTTGGACTTAGAAGAGAATCAACTTTAGACTTCATCTTTTGTAAGTTTAATTACTTTGAATGATGATTACAATTGTTTCTATCTCTTTCTTTCTCATGTGGAACTAAAATCCATAACTAGGGTTGTGGGATCTATGATTATTCCCCTATGGATTTAATAGTTGGTTAGAGTTTGAGTCATTGTGGAGACATTTTGATAATTACTTTGTTATGATTGTTATTTATTGGTTGCAAATAATAAATCCCGCCTTATGTTGACTTGCTCGAATTAAGAAATAAATTAAAGGTAGCAAATTATCAACAAGGATTAGGGAAGGTTAAGCTCCTATCGAATGATTAATGTTGTAACAAGATTGATCAACTTGAGATAAAATCAGTATGAATAGAATGATTTTTTTAAGTTTGAGCGAATTAGGGAGTTCAACATCTAAGTAGGTTGAGAAACACTTAGATGGATTGTCGAAACTGATAGTTTGGTGTTTCTTACAAGTTACGAGAACCTAACACTACAGCTGTTATTTAATGGGGATTAATAATCATAGCGATCACAACCCTAGTTTCTCTTTATCATTGATTTGAACCATTGACATTTTAGCTTTGAGTTCTGAAGCCAGTCGAAACTTTAATTATTGTTTGATTGATAAAACCCCCATTTTATCTTTTTGCAATATTTTTTTAAATTTAACTTGTAGCTATAGTTTCGAATTAGTTTTATCGCCACTCACATTGTTCCTCGTGGATTCGACCCCAACTTCAAAGTTGGGTAAATATATTGTCGACGACCGCCTTAAACTAAATTGACGTGTAAGTTGAGCATTATAAAAAATGGTGCCATTGTCGGGGAATAATTTGGCGTATTAAGTTGGTTTGGAATTTTAGCCTACTTGTTTGAATTCAAACTTGTAAATATTTGTTTTTAGTTTTCTTTTATTTCTTGTGTTAGGTAGATTTTTATTTTAGTTTACTTATTACTATGGCATCGTAGAATGAACATGAGTTTGGTAGTTAGAAATCTTCTCTTGATGATCTATGTCCATATTGTGATGGACCTCACTTTTGGCAAGACTGTAGATATGTTCCCCGGAGAGAGATGTATGCACCATCTCTATCCTATCAAAAGTATGATTGTTCTTTTTGTGGTGGTCAAGATGGACATTGGAGTGATTGCCTAAATGCCCTCTCCCCTTATTGCACTAACCAAAATTCTAGTTCTTCTTATGAGTTTGATAGGTCTTATAGTCTAGAAAAGGAAGAACAAAGCACCGATAAGAGTGGCATTGAAGCTATGTTTCAACGAATGTTGGATCTCCAAAAAAAATGTATGATATCGTATGTGATATGCATCAAGACATAAAGATAATCATTCATGAGGATATAGATATAGAGGTCAATCATTCAAAGGATTCTTCTATATTATGTTTAGATGATATCTTGTCTGTGGAATCATTTAAAATAATGGAAGACTATGAAGATGAGGAGCAAGAACCCTATATTGATGTTGATCTTGATAATGAGCAACCCTCGGTGATTTCCCAACCAACCAAACCAACCATGAAAGATGATACCAATATTGAGGAAATGGTGCTTGAGTCAAAAGAAGAAACTAAGTCAATCTCTTATAAAGACTCTAGCCTAATTCGAGGTGAAGAGGTTTAGAAGGATGCAACTGCAAAATTAGGGAGAAGACCTCACTTGAATCACTTTTCAACATTATGCTTGGTGGATGTGATGAAAGTCAAATCACCCAAGCAAATGATGAATTTTAGAAATGAGGAGGAAAATTCCTACATTTTGGAGTTTGTCATACCAAAAGGGTATAATACAACCCCAATCTTGAAGGCCAAGAAGCTTAAAGATCGATGTCCATTTAGTGGATTTTTAAGATTCTCATTATTGCCAAATGAGCCCACACAAAAGTTTGGTGCAAAATTGGGCAAGCGGTTCAAGTTTTCGAAGTGGCGTGATAGAACTTTCCTTATCATGCTCTCACATTTGCCCAACTCACCTAAAAGATGTAAAGATTGAAAGATGGGCCAATAATTCAAATCGTCTAAGTGGAGGGATAAATGATGAAACACTTTTAAGGTATCTTGATGAATTTTGAGTAGTCAAGATAACCTAGTCGTGTTGCGACATTAAATCAGGTGCTGCTTGGGAGGCAACCCAAGGTATTTTGTTGTTTGTATTCATATTATGTGATTCACATCAGATCTTCACACCCATGGTGCCACAGGTATATTTATAACTCTCTTGTTTTAGTTTGACACACTGGGGACATTGCATGATTTTCAGTTAAGGGTGGGGCTACTTATGGGTGTTGATGTTCTCTTGGGGTTTTTGTTGCCATGCCTCTTTTCTCCGGTGTCTTGTTCCTAGTAGATCTGAAATGTTTAGGCATATTATGATTTGTTGTAAAATGTTGTAGTTGACTAGAAAAAATACAAGTACCATAGGCAATTAATATGTTTTTGTTGATTTATGAACACCTCTCCGAAGGTCTATTTTATAACTGTGTGATATGCATTTATGTGTGACCATTGTGCATCTTGTTATGGCATTAGTACTAGTGACATGATAACCATTGCTAAACAATTGAATAAACTAAATGGGTAGTAGCTTGTGATGTACCTTTGTGCCATGTGTGTGTAAGATACTACCTAGTTCCCATTGTGTGTTAAATCCAGAACTTGCCTGGTTGGTCTTGCCTTAGTTGTAGGATAGCGGTTAGGAAAGGATCATAGGTCATTGTTGATATTAGTCCACTTTTAGCCTAAATGACCTTCCACATGTGAATAATATCCCTTGATCTTGATTTTGAGCCTGAATGCCTATTCTTTTTATTATACCTATCACCTTCCCATTTGTAACACAATAAACTTATTTTAGCCCTGGTCCTCCTTAAACATTGTGCACTTTGACTTAGGCAAATAGCCTAAGTTGAGGGTGGATATCATAGGGGTACGTGATGTAAAGTGAGTATGAAGAAGGGTAAAAAAATGCAAAAAAATGCAAGGCTGAGTGTGGTTGAAAATGAATGAGAAAAGAAAAGTTGTGAAAAAAAGAAAATGAATGAATAAAAACTGCACCCAGCTTGAATGTGCTTTACTAAAAAAAGGAAGAAATAAGGTAAAGGTTGCTAAGTGAGACCCCAAAAATAGTACAGTTCCAAGGAGGCTTAGTTACTTTAAATATCCTTGTGTATTATACCATCCCCAAGCCTACATTACAAGATGAAGAAAAGTCCTATAGTGATCCTAACATAGCTGTCTGAAAGCTTCGATAATGAAAATAAGGGAAAGCTTATGGTATTTGGCATACATTGACTGGAACTTCTTTCTGAGAGTAAGTGTTTCTTGATCATCCCCGCATTGACATGATTGAGTTCACATATGAGTGAGGAGGTACCTCTTTGTTGTAAGGGCACACTGGTTACGTTGCTAGTTGTTAACCTGTTTGGATAGTGTAATCTTGGTACATGCATGGTTGTTATTGCTGAATTGATGTCATATCCTGATTCCTGTGTGTTGCATTGTTGTTCTTCAATAATATGCACAGTTTGTTTTAAAATTAATTGACCTTGGAGATGGTGAAGATGTTTTGAGCTAAAATGGACGATTGATTGTTAAATGTGCTTTGTATCCTCTTAGTTATATTTTAGTTGCTTGAGGACAACCAATTGTTTTAAGTTAAGGGTGTTGATGTGTGGGCAGATGCTAACACATTTGAGGCCTTTAACTGAGAATAATTGCAAAGTCTTAAGCAACTTTTGTCGTTTTTTATCATTTTCTCTTTGATATTGTAGTAAAAGTCAAGATGCAAGAGAACCAGCAATTATGGAAGTAAAAGAGTTGATTTCTGAGCAAGTAGAGAGGGAAGTATAGCTGACGACTTGTCTGATAAGTCATCAGCCTTGTGATAAGCTATCAGAGTTGCCGCCAGCCTTAGACAGAGAATGAGATTCAGCTGGAAGAAGTGATGACAACCTGTGATAGGCCATCAAAGTTGTGATAAACCATCAGGCTTGTCGCCAGGATTAGACAGTGCTTGAGAACTTAAAGTGAAGAAACGACGACAATTCTGATAAGTCATCACATGTATAATAAGTTGTCAGGCTTCATCATCAGTTGAAGACAAAACTTGTTCAAATGGGAAGAGGAGCTGATGACATTCTTTATAAGGAATCAGACTCCTGATAAGCCGTCACACACGTCGTCGTCTGTCTGAGAAAATACTATGAACTGTGATTTTGTTTCCATAATTAGGATGAACTATTTAAAGCATATGTTAGGGTTTTCTAATCATAAGGGGGGAACATTTGGAAATTATTCCAAGAGAGTTTACTTTTATTTTTGGCTCTCGAAACTAGAATTCAATTTTTTAACTCTTTGATTTGGTTGTGGGAATTTTCTCTTGAACTTAGAAGAGAATCAACTTCAGACTTCATCTTTTATAAGTTTAATTACTTTGAATAATGATTACAATTGTTGCTATCTCTTTCTTTCTCATATGGAACTAAAACCCACAACTAGGGTTGTGGGATCTATGATTATTCCCCTATGGATTTAATATTTGGTTAGGGTTTGAGCGATTGTGGAGACATCTTGATAATTCCTTTGTTATGATTGTTATTTATTGGTTGCAAACAATAAATCCCGCCTTATGTTGACTTGCTCTAATTGAGAAATAAACTAAAGGTAGCAAATTATCAACAAGGATTTGGGAAGGTTAAGCACCCATCTAATGATTAATGTTGTAACAAGATAGATCAAATTGAGATAAAATCAGTATGAATAGAATGATTTCCTAAGTTTGAGATAATTAGGGAGTTCAACATCTAAGTAGGTTGAGAAACACTTAGATAGATTATCGAAACTGATAGTTTGGTGTTTCCCACAAGTCACGAGAACGTAACACTACAACTATTATTTGATGGGGATTAATAATCATAGTGATAACAACCCTAGTTTCTCTTTATCATTGATTTGAACCATTGAAATTTTAGCTTTGAGTTCTGAAGAAAGTCGAAACTTTAATTATTGTTTGATTGATAAAACCCCTCATTTTACCTTTTCGTAATATTTGTTTAAATTTAACTTATAGTTATAGTTTCAAATTAGTTTAATCGCCACTCACATTTTTCCTCGTTGATTCGACCCCGACTCCAAATTTGGGTAAATATATTGATGACGACCGCCTTACACTAAATTGACATGTAAGTTGAGCGTTATTAGTGTTGCTGGTAGAGTTATTGATGATAGTGACAGCCATCCAGATGTTGTTGCTACTGCTAGTCATGATTATGAGCATGTTGGTGCTCAACAAAAAATAATTACATTTGAAAACACCCCTTGTATAGGTCCATCTCACCCCTACACCGATCCCTCCCACCTTACAGTGGTCCCTCTCACCCCTCTTCACCCTCATGTGCTCATTGCAAATGGAAAGTGTGCAAAGACAGATAGGATAAACTCCTTGAAAAACTAAAGGTTATTTTTGAAGCTGCCAAGGAGTTAAAATCCAAGAGAGGTGTCACACCATCCAATAAGGTGAGGGAGACATACACTCCTACAATGGCGGTTAGAAGGAAAAGAAGAAACATTAGACAAATTCTCTCCATTCTGAAAACAACAAAAATTGCAACTCCTCACGCTCCAAGAGTTGTTGAAGTTCAGGGGCCGCTGAAGAAGATGGACATATACGCGGCACTTGGCAACGAGGCAAAAAAGAAACTGAAAGAAATCGTGAATGACAAGACGAAGGTTCAAAAAGAATACACCATGCATTCATTTACCTCTAAAGACTTCACAAATATGACAAATGTGCGTGAGTGGTACAAGGATAATGTAAGTTTACTTTTGCTAACCTAGCCTTCCAATCTACTCCATGAAGAAGAACCTACACAGCCGATGTGTAATATATTGCAATAGCTTGGTATTCTATTGCAACATAATACACATCTGTTGCATAAGCTTCATTAGCTGGGTAATCTATGAACTGATTTAGAGAACCCTCTGCAACATATTCTTTCCACTATGTTTTTCTTCTTTACAATTACTAACCTATTTAAAAATTATCTTCTTATACCACAGTATATTGATGAAATTCTCTGCCTTATGAGGGGTAGGCAATTAGCGTACCCGATGCTAATGATGCTGCCGATAGGACAATAAACCTCAACTTCTACAATAATTTCAAGGATAGGTATGATGATATCCGTAAGCTAGCTGGTCTCGGTGGTAGAAGATTTGATAAGTTAGTTTCTACATTCCAATGGGATGAAGACGTGATTAAATATGTAAGAGAAAAGAGGTCATATCCACACGGACAGAGCTGGAGCAAGGCAAAGAGAATCCTTGCATTCATGAACGTGGAAGTCAAACATTTTCTCGTTGTTGAGATACTACTCTATGGGTAAAAGATTAAGGTTTATGACTGCAACTTACTTGTCTTCAACGAGGTCACATTTTTAACCCACATGCAACCACTTTTGAAGTTGTTGCCCAAGTTGTTGACGCAGAGTAAACTGATGGATTATTTGCTGGTGAAAGTCTTGACGAAGGAATCATGGGATTTTGAAGGTCGAAATAAGAACATCCAGCTCCAAAGAAATAAAACTGGTGCAACGAGCGGGTCGTACTCGCTTTTATATATCAAGTGTTTGCTGATCGATACAGAAATCACCGATATGTGTGACGCCATTGTGGGAAGGATCAAGAGGTCTAGGCTTATGGGGTACAAACTAAATGGTTGGATCCCGTGTATAAACAAGAATATGTACAAAGACAGAGACGAATACGATAATAATTTTTTATTTCAAGCCATTTCACTTTACATGTAGTGGCAATAATTTTTATGTCTGGCAAAAGTTGAATTTTTTTATAATACAACAAATTGTATAGTTGTTGTAACAGATATAGTACTTGTTATGATAGATTGATTATCTGGTGGAATAGGTTGGTCATCTATTGCATTATGCAGATGTTCCCAGTCTGTCTGTCACAACAGATATATAATCTATTGCAATATATAATCTATCTGTTGCAACTGAGAGGTAATTTGTTGGATCAAATCAAAAAGTAGGAAGACATGTTATATAATTTGTAGCACATAACCTACATGTTGCAACATATGACTAAATCTATTTGGTAAGATATTTCGTCTATTACAGCAGATGTATTATCTGTTACGATATATGAATCTAGTATTCCATTTCAATTAATATGTTAAAAACTAAGGATTGAATTATTCATAGACAGCATAAAATAACTCAACAAATAAATGAAATGTAAGTAAATCATTATGGGTACAAATGATATACTCTACAAATAAATCAACAAGTTAAACAAAGTAGGATAGGTTATTACATTGACGAACTCAAGCTATAAAGATCTACTCAATATGGATAAGTTGTTCTTCATTCGGTGTTATGAAATTCGGCTTTGGTCGAAGTGGATCTTTAATGTCGCTTGCATATGGCGTTTGAGCTTTCGCTTATCCATATTTCCATACAAAAGCAACATATATTTTATGGATTAATCTGGCATAAAGTCTATCATTTGGTACTTGTAATCCATCGCTCAAATACTCGGCGTAGGAGGCAACAAAAAGATCGCAATTCCTGCGTTTTAAAAAAATAAATAATCCATGTCTTGTAGTTCATGCAAGCATTGTGAAATTTATGAAATGAAAATATATCATGACACTTAAACTTACAGGCAACCAATGATTTATTGAGCAATTCCTTCAACATATTGTACATCAAATGGATTACCCATTTTATCTCGATATGCTTCAATCATCGACCAATCAGTATGAACCTTTAGGTCCAAAAAACCACTCATAGTAGGCAATATTTTGGCTAGCTTTTGTATCTCAGATGACGGCCCGAAATGTATCCTTCACGACATCGAGTCATAAACTCGGATGCTCCTCTCTTTTAGAATGACGCATCTAACGCCCAATGGAATTCATTACCACAATTGATTAGGATGTACACTTCGTCGATCAAATGCTAAGGTAAGCCAACTGGAATGGTAAAACCTTTGATAATGTTGATTAAGCATTTCTCATTTCGGGAAACTTCCGGCTATTGTTGACAATAACTATCGTAGGCATTATTGATGTAAACTTTGTACAAATAATTTTCTGTCATGTATCTGTATTATTCTTGTGTTTGCAACTTCGCCTTCTTTTGGAGGTAGTAAAAGATAATATCGATGTGTTGTACATATTATCAAACATTTTGGATTACGTGATGAAAAAATTAATATGCAGATGCAATAAATAAAGTATTAATTAATAGTAATGTGTATGAAATTTAAACCTCATCATTCCAGCAAGTTTGGGGCTGTGACATCAAATAGAACCAATTCTTCATTTCGGGATGTGCAACAACAAAGTCGAACATATCAAAACCAAGACTTGATTCATTCACTTTGTAGTGTTCGTAATTTTATTTTCTATATGATGATTTATGTGTTAATGTCATGTTCTTACAACAAGAATTGTATAAACCAATATCTTTAAAATTGATTTATGTACCTTCCAGCATGATGCTTTAACAGACCATCGACAATCCATTCTGAATAGTCGTTGATCAACTGTGTTAGTTTTTTTTTTAGGCTCATCCAGGATGTTGAACCCTTCAAATGGGTAATTCTTTCGTTCTCCCGAACTGACAGGCTCCACTTTTTCTTCTTTTTCGGAAGAAGTTTATGTATTATCAACTATGATATTATGCTCTTCAGCAGTAGCTTCTACTGTGACATCTACTTGAAAAGCCAGAATTGTCAATGCTAATTACAGATATACAATAGATTGTCCATCTATTGTAATAGATGAGTCTTATGTTGAAACAGATGGATCATCTATTGGGACAAATTCAAATAGGTGAATTAGAGCAGTAGATAATTTTGAACAGATGACCCCATCTATTGCAACATAAGACTCATCTGTTGCAACAGATAATGCATCTAATGCAACAGGTTAGACAACAGTTACAACAAATGTATATATCTATTTGATAATATTCAGCAAATATATCATCTGTTAAAATAGATATGTGCCTATTTGATTGTTGGAACAGATGATGTACATTCACCTTCTTTAGCTCATGCTGCTCTCCTGTGGCCCTTGAACACTGAACACCGGTGCAAGGTAAAGACAGAGGCATTGTAATTTTTCTTTTTAAATTCTTGATGATGCCTTGGAAATATATTTCCTTCTCTTCTTAGCCACCTTGATCTCTAGTGGAGTGTATGGCTATTGTAACACCCCGTATTTCGAGCTAGAATAAAATCCATGACTCTGATGCATTGATAATCCCAGATCCTTAAATCCTATGCCAATTTAGCATGTTTATGTAGTATGTGAATCAATTTGAGCATGAATTTAGACCATAGAGGTCCTTCAACTCAAGAACGAGTTGAAACTATTTTGATCGATTAAGTTTTAGTAGTTGTTGTAATTTGTGTCAGCTTCCATCGACCATAACTCTCTGTATATGTCGAATTATAGAGACAACTATGTGTCAAATGATAGGTCTTCGAGTTAACTTTCCAAAGATACCAATTTTGATAAAATCTGGCACTCGAGCAAGAAGTTATGGCCTTTCAAAGTAGTATGCGTTGCCTAACAAATCACACATAGCCACTGGAAAGTGTATGCGATAGCATATGCGGGTCCAATGTAAATATAGGTGATATCCTTTTTCCCACCCTTATTCAGCCATAAACATGAAATCCAGTCCCCAATTCTCCAAAATACATCCACATTCATCCAAAAATTCTCAAGAACACTCCCAAGGGTTTCAAACTAAAAACCCAAATAAATTAAGATTTAACCGTGGGTTTTCAAAATCGATTAGAGATTCAAAATCCTCAATCCACAGGCTTCAAGAAGCACCCATTATTTTCTAAAATAGAGGTACGCGGGGTTTTCCTAAATTTTCATGGGCATAGAAAAATCAGATTTTAGAATAGGGTTTTTGAATCTATGTATATATTCATGTATTAAATATTTTAACATCATTGTTTTGGTCTTTTAATTTTCCTTAAAGTGATTTCAGAATATGAATGTAGGAAACCATTTATTTAAGAATTAATTCTTGTTGAGAGCATAATTTTTGGTGAATTCCCTCTTTAGTGAATTTTTTCAGATTTCTCATAGCATATGAATTGTTTTGCAATGCATCCCTGAAAAGCACTATATGAAATGATTGAACTCTTGTTATGATTTAAAGGTGGTTTTAAAATCACTAAAGAGGGAATCTAGCATGAATGTTTAATGTTCATAATGCATGAAATAAAAGAGTGCATGGATTTGCTAAAGATAGTAGACCACCATATGTTGATGAAGTTTTTGCATGATTTTGACTCGAGTTTTGAAACACAAAATCTTCTATATCAGTTGCATGTTTTTGGTGGTCTAAATTATGCTTTAAATGAAAGATTTAGCTTAATGTATAATGGCTCAGAAATCATGACTTGCAAGTCTTGGTATGACAATACCGATTCAGACCAATGCCATATCAGACTCAGACTAATAGACATTTCAGACTATCATGATTTTAGACATTCAGAATATTGTATTTACAGAAAAGGTTAAAAATAGGCATACAGAGATGTTAGGTGGTTCCCTGAAGAGGGCTTTAGTTCAATCAACTCATTGCCTAAAACCGTGGTTGCCGACCTGGGTATATTATTATACGCTGACTTAAATATCGTGTGGCATATCAGATTTAGGAACTCCAACCCTTGCGACATACTCGGGTTGGAGTCTTCCCCGCCGAGTCAATGGCGAATTCTATATCGCTCGTGGAATATCAGACTTGTAGGGGATACTACCTAACTCAGAAGTAATACACAGATCAGAGTTTGAGATTTACAGACAGGTTACATATTTTCAGAAGGTGCCCATGTGTTTTTCAGAAACTATTTTATGCATAATGCTTGATGAACACTTTCTCTCACATATTATATATATATATATGTTTAATTACTCTATTTTGGATTGCTTTGCTTGCCAGTACAATTGTGTTGACCTCTCCCCCCTTCTTCCCAAGTACTGAGGTGCAGTCTAGGGGTCCAGATCCTTAGTAGAGTCTACAGAAAGGGTTGTCTCAGAGTTCAGTTGGTGACCCTTCTTTGCTTCGGAAGGCCTAGTCATTTAGGTATTTATTTCAGTATGGCTTTTGGTCTGCTGGGGCCGTTGTCCCAGGTATTCAGATAGTATGTCAGTAGAGATTTCACAGATGGTTGCAGATGTTTATTAAATATTGTTGGACATGTTTTCAGGCCTTTAACTATTTTAAATTGTTGACCATGTTTTTGTATTATTGTGTCTATTCCGTATTACTTTGATCATATAAATTATGTTCATGATTACCAGATAGACAGAGGGCATTCTAGGCCTTCGAGTTCGGGAATGCTCGTCACGGCCTGGGCCCCGATTTGGGTCATGAAAAACTAGGTATCAGAGCACGGTTTATGGTCCTAGGGTGTTTGTGAAATTGTGTTGGGTAGAGTCTTGTTTATGGGTGTGTAGCGCACCACACTTATAAGCAGGAGGCTACAAGGCATTTAGGAATGTCTCTCTTTCTTCATGTTCTAGTTCGTGCTATAAAGGCAGAATGTTCCTCCTTCATACTCTAATTCGTGCTATTGTGTCACCCATATTAAAATAAAAGTTATCCTAATTTCTTCCTCACTCTGGTATTTCCAAATATTCTCCGATTATCTAGCAGAAATTTCAGAAGTCCCACAAAGGACAGGAGAGGAGCTCCCTAGTGTAAAATTATGTCCTCGTTCTTATAAGGCGTTCAGTTAATACAAGAGTAAGATGTGTATTCTTGAGTCATTGAATATTGTGTATCAAGCTTCTATCTCTTGTAATCTTGATATCATTGTGTTGTTAAAAACAAAAGTCTAGTGAAGCCGTGTGAGGCTTATTTTGATTCACTAGCAATTTGCTGTTCATATTGTTGTTCTTGTGTTTGTTGGAACTTTATTTCCACCCGAGTAGTAGTATAAGTTAGTGTGTCGGTGTCATGACCTATTGGTAGTAAAATTAGACCAAGAAGTTTGTGATATAAAGTCATAAGGTTAGAGGTCAGAATGAGGGTGACTTTTGTGATTAAATATTTATAGTTGAATAACCGTTGATTGAGAATGATTTACCTTTTTATGGTGGAAGACTAATGTGGTGGTACCATTTATGAATTATATGGTAGTCCGTGGAGGAAGTGTTGACTCAGAATGTTATTTGTTTTCTTTCTTTCAAAATAGAGAAAGAGCCAAGAGTGGATACTTAAGGTGGTTATAGAAACCCCTTATAGGTTATGAATGAAAATGGCTAGATTAGCCAGTAGGTTGTAAGTATAGACTCATTGTCATATAGGGTATCTGAAGGTAGTTTAAATGCCCATTGGGGTAAGTAAGTGTGATGTGACAAAGCCGTATAAGTAGATAAGATTGTATGGTTATAATATAAGCTTAAGGTTGATCATGTCTATTATGTGACCTTACCCCTTAACCTTCTTCTCATTGGTAGTTGTAAACTAATACTACTTGTGAGAAAGTATGTAGTATATTTTTGAAGTATTTGGGTAGACTATCCCAATTTGAAGGATTAGTATATTTATATTATGTTGCACTTTTCATTGGTTGTAAATGATTGATGATAGACTATAGGCTTGAATTTAAATAGTGTGGTGGTGAATAGTGGCAAGAGATTGATGATACATGTTTTGTGGGATTAGATTTGTAATCTTGATGTGTTGAAATAGTACGTGCTAATGGATTATGAAAAGGAAAATCGTAAGGTCATGATCGATTATTGTGGTTATGAATTTCTAGTGTACTAGTATTTCTTGATGTTTATTTCATAGTTTCTAAGTTAGGATTGTGTGTAAGGTTGGTTGTAAACCATGTTTAGCACTAGACATTAAGTTTGAAGCAATTGATGGCCATGGAGGTAGATGTGATGATTTCTTGGTTAATGATACTAGTTATATGAAGGTGATCTATAGGCTTGAACAGTGTATGCAAGTGCCTAAGTTTATTTGATTCGTAATGAAGTATGACGTTGTATATGTGATGTAGAAGTATGCCCAAGGTGGTATGAAGCTGTAGTATTTTTCTAAGGCTATTACATATTGTGTGTGGCTACTGGTACCGTTGAGTTGATAGGTGGAAAAAGACTAGCTAGATGGTATATGGTGTTCTAAATAGCCAAGTTAAGGACCTTTGATTGATAGCGTTGAGCCTTTTGATATGAACTTGACTCTCATGGTAGAGGAAAATAAGTTTGAAGTTGCTATGTTAGTAGACTACGATAGAAATAGAGTGGCTCATTGAAGACTTGGTGATACCCATGTTAGGTGTTATAATCTAAGCTCGATTCCTTGAAAGTCGTGCTAATAGAAATAAGAGTAGAGGAACTAAAGGGTGTGCACTTCAACTTTGGGGATACTCATGAAGATTCAATGTTAGTAAGTGTTCGAGTAATAGATGATGACTATTGGGGTTACAGAATAATAGAGTGTGCCTCAGGAGGTAGTATTAGCAGTGGGCGTTCCACTCTCATGTGTGGTCTTTTGGGTAAAGTTTTATTAATTTTGTGTATTGTCATATTTCAGAACCCAGAGTGCAGTAAGTGCAGTTAAGTTTAAAGTCTAGTAAGGTATCTCCCAGAAACTTAAGATGATGGCTTGAAGCTAAGGGGGAGATGACTAAACGAATAACCAAGTAAGACTCTCAGATTCTTATAGTGATGTCATGATGATATAGAACATCAAAAAGTAAGGGTGAATCTCAACCCATTCCTATCTCAGTATTTCTCAGTGATCCTAATACCTACTCATGCTTTACGATTTAGTTCCATGATCCGTTCATGTTCATACATATGATAGAGAGCCATGTACTCATGTTTTATAATGTTCTCCATTTCCATAACTCATGTTTTATGCCAAATGGTTGGTGATATTCAGCTTATATCCATGAATACCCTAAATTCAGAGCGCTTTGGTGAGTCCTTGTTGTTGTTTTGCTATTCCTCAGGCCTAAGATGAGTGTCAAGCTTCATATAGTATTATTCCATGCCTCTAGATCTTATGTTCTAACCTTTTTGTGACTCCTCCTTATGCGATGACAGTGGTGGTGAGTAATTATTCCTTGTTGATGGAAGATCATAGTACGCTTGTTTAGATAAGGCCATAAGTATGAAGTAAGATTTGGGGCCAAGTTTTTATTTATGTGATGGTTAGTGGAATTTTGTATGTGTATGGTCTTGGGGTAGCTCGTGGGAGTGATATTGATAGTGGTTTAGAGAATATGTGAAGTATGCCTTTATGAGTGTTTTCTTTGAAGGTCATATGTGGTTATAAAGATAGGCTTGAATGACATGTTGAGATTATTGTAAAGGAACGCTATATGCGCTAGCGACTTCATAGTAAGAGTTCAGAGTAGTCATTGAAGTGGTAAGGCATATTATACTTAGGATGTGATCTTTAAAGGAGATATAGAATATTGTATCATATGGTTTAGAATAATAGCGTGGTCTGGCATGTTGTATTTTTGTGACTTATAGTTAGGCTTGATCATGGCGAAGGGATTAAGTTATTTCCTACATTAGTAGAAAGATTTGTCAATGCTCATATGAGAATTTTAAGCTGAGTTGAATGAATATGATATTTAAGGAGAATAGTATAGTTAGTGATATTCGAGAAGTATGCTAAGCTTGAAAGTAAGAAGTTGTAATGCCAAAGGCCTGGTAATTCTATCCTAATTCAGGAGTTATATACCTATGTTCCAAACTGCAGAGTAGTGTCAATGTGGTGATTCCTCAGTTGGATGTCTTGTGTAATCCATACCCAAGATTCATGGCTCCCTATTACTGCTAGAATTTCTTTAGAGAATTGTGCTGAAGAGATACTCCAGTTAAGTATAAGGGTGTAGTATAATTCAGTCTGTATGACCAATAAGTCAGTTTAGAAGTCAGATTCGCATAACTTGTTTTCTCATCTTTGCACTTATTCATGCTACTCGCAATCTCAGACATGCTACTATTCCAAGATAGAGTATACCAGTAGTTACGAGTATAGCCCATTTCATGCATCATACATTAAATTCAGATTCCAGATGTTCAGTTATGATTTAATTCGTAGGTGCCCTGTGCATCGCCTCAGTTTTTGAGTATCTTAGTGAATTGAGCATTCATAGAGAGACATAGGGTACCAAGGGGGAGATACCCCATTCAGTTGCATGCATAGATTCTTATTACAAGCTTCACATCAGTTATTATTGCGTATTTAGCCATACGTTCATACGTTAGTTCAGTCAGATATGCATGCATTAAAACCCATGTTCAATAGAAAAGTTCAGCTTATCAGTGTATTCAGTCCTGCATTCAAAAGAACAACTCGGTCACAGATCCGTGCATCAGATATGCATGATTCATTATGAGAATTCAGCCTATGAGTAACTTCAGTTGTGTATTCCATGCCTCGGATATACATGTCCGACATAAGCATTTAAAACATCAGTAGTTCCAATCTTATAGTCATGTTTCTGATCAATGTATTCTTTCTTAGGGAACATATCATGTCCACGTTATCCCATACCCTTAAGACTTTGACATTCTATCCATCATTCGGGGATGAAGGATCCCAAGGGGGAGATAATGTAACAACCCGTATTTCGGGCTAGAATAAAAACCATGACTCTGATGCGTTGATAATCCCAGAGCCTTAAATCCTATGCCAATTTGGCATGTTTATGTAGTATGTGAATCCATTTGAGCAAGAATTTAGACCATAGAGGTCCTTCAACTCAAGGACGAGTTGAAACTATTGAGATGGATTAAGTTTTAGTGGATGTTGTAATTTGTGATAGCTTTCATCGACCATAACTCTCTGTATATGTCGAATTAGAGAGCCAACTATGTGTCAAATGATAGGTCTTCAAGTCAACTTTCTAACAATACTAATTTTGCTAAAATCCGGCACCCGAGCAAGAAGTTATGGCCTTTCAAAGTAGTATGCGTCGCCTAACCAATCGCACATGGCCACTGGAAAGCATATGCGGCGCCTATGTAAATATAGGCGATATCATATGCGGCGCCTATGTAAATATAGGCGATATCATATGCGGCGTCTATGTAAATATAACTTATATCATATGCGGCGCCTATGTAAATATATGTGATATCATATGCGGCGCATATCTTATGGTTTCAAGTGATTTAAACACTCCATTTTTGGGGGAAAATGGTCCTTTTCCCATCCTTATTCAGCCATAAACACGAAATTCAGTCCCCAATTCTCCAAAATACATCCACATTCATCTAAAAATTCTCAAGAACACTCCCAAAGGTTTCAAACTAAAAACCCAAATAAATAAAGATTTAACCGTGGGTTTTCAAAATTGATTAGAGATTCGGAATCCCTAATCCACAGGCTTCAAGAAGCACCCATTATTTTTCGAAATAGAGGTACGCGGGGTTTTCCTAAATTCTCATGGGCATAGAAAAATCATGTTTTAGAATGGAGTTTTTGAATTTATGTATATATTCATGTTTTAAATGTTTTAACATTATTGTTTTGGTCTTTTGACCTTCCCCAAAGTGATTTGAGAATATGAATGTATGAAACCAAGTATTTAAGAATGAATTCTTGTTGAGAGAATGATTTTCGGTGAATTCCCTCGCTAGTGAATTTTTTCAGATTTCTCATAGCATATGAATTGTTTTGCAATGCATCCCTGAAAAGCACTTTATGAAATGATTGAACTCTTGTTATGATTTAAAGGTGGTTTTAAAATTACTAAAGAGGGAATCTAGCATGAATTTTAATGTTCATAATGCATGTAATGAAAGAGTGCATGGATTTGCTAAAGGCACTAGACCACCATATATTGATGAAATTTTTGCATGATTTTGACTTGAGTTTCGTAACACGAAATCTTCTATATCAGTTGCATGTTTTGGTGGTTTAAATTATGCTTTAAATGAAAGATTTAGCTTAATGTATTATGGATCAAAAATCATGACTTGCAAGTCTTGGTATGACGATACCAATTCAGACCAATGTCATATCAGACTCAGACTAATAAACATTTCAGACTATCATGATTTTAGACATTCAGAATGTTGCATGTACAGAAAAGGTTAAAAATGTGCATACAGAGATGTTAGGTGGTTCCCTAAAGAGGGCTTGAGTTCAAGCAACTCATTGCCTAAAACCGTGGTTTGCCGACCCGGGTATATTATTATACGCTAAATTAAGAGTCGTGTGGCGTATCAGATTTAGGAACTCCAACCCTTGCGGCATACTCGGGTTAGAGGATTCCCCGCCGAGTCATTGGCGGATTCTATATCGCCCGTGGAATATCAGACTTGTAGGGGATACCACCTAACTTAGAAGTAATACACAGATCAGAGTTTGAGATTTACAGGCAGGTTACATGTTTCCAGAAGGTGCCCATGTGTTTTTCAGAAACTATTTTATGCATAATGATTGGTGAACATTTGCTCTGACGTATTATATATATATATATATGTTCAATTACTCTATTTTGGATTGCTTCGCGTGCCAGTACAATTGTGTTGATCCCCCCTTCCTCCCAGGTACTGAGGCACAGTCTAGGGGTCCAGATCCTCAGTAGAGTCTACAGACAGGGTTGTCTCAGAGTTCAGTTGGTGACCCTTCTTAGCTTCGGAAGGCCTAGTCATTTAGGTATTTATTTCAGTATGGCTTTTGGTCTGCTGGGGGCCTTGTCCCAGTTATTCAGATAGTATGTCAGTAGATATTTCGCAGACGGTTGCAGATGTTTATTAAATATTGTTTGGCATGTTTTTAGGCCTTTAACTGTTTTAAATTATTGACCATATTTCCGTATTATTATGTCTATTCCGTATTACTTTGATCATATGAATTATGTGCATGATTACCAGATAGACAGAGGGCGTTTCGGGCCTTCGGGTTCAGGAATGCTCGTCACGGCCAGGGCTCCAGTTCGGATCGTGATAGCTATGAAATCCTTTTTTTTTAAATGACACCCCTCTTAGATGTCATTTCCTTTACAGAAGCAGTTAGTTCATTAATAGCATTAATCACTCCATCATGTTTCGCCTTGAAGTCTTGACATTTGCATGTAGAACATTCGCTAGATGTGGAAAAATCTAGAGAAAACTTTGTACAACCAGTATGATCATAATCATCATGGCTTATTTCAAAAACTGTAAGAGAAACATCATTAGCCCTAACAGCAGCACCACTACCACTACCATCATCAACAGCAACAAGACCACCCTTCAAAATTATTTTTCTTGTAATGATTATTGCTCCAAACAATTCCATTGTTATTATATCAACGATCTTAGAGTCCGATAAAGTTTGCACAAACCGTAAAGTAAGAAAAAATGGCACCTTTAAATCTCGGTTGGTCGGAACAAGCCACGGATGGACAATCTAAAATAAATCAGTACATATATTAGAATGATGATAAAATTATTTAAAATCACCATTAATTAAAATAAAAACTTGATTAGAATTGGACTTACTGCTTCCTTCGAGGGATTGAAAAGATTAAGAAATTATATATTTTTATCAGTTTTAGCTGACAACCATCTCATGATTTTTGGACAGAAAACTTCTTCCTAGTAGTTCACTTGTTGTCTCAAATAAGGAATGGCTTCAAATGCCCAAGCCTATAACATAACGCCAATAAATCAAAATCATTATTAAACAAAAAAATAAATTATATCATGATAAAAGAAATGTATACCATGAAGGCCCATGGAAAGCCATTTAAGTTGACTAACTTTGGTATTAACGGACTCAACAAATATTTAACAGTCATTTTGAAGCTTTAATTGTTATACCCCATTTTAACACGAGGTCAAAATAGTGTACAACATATTGGAAAAGTTCTGAGTTAAATTAGGAAGTCGCCACCTAATTAGTTCTACAGTGAATTAGGACATCTATTATAAACTATGTGATTAAAGCAATTAAAGACTTCATTTTAAGGTCTACTTAACTAGCGATTTTGAGTAAGGGTTCTAATTATCCTAAAGAAAATGGATTAGGCACCCTAAAAGATCCGTTAACTACGGTTAACTAGCAAAACTTAGGTTGATGATATTTTAAAAGGGTTATTTATTCTCTTTTATCTATTAAATAAAATTAATTTGAGGAAAAATAATGATAAAACAAAATTGTGTTTAAAAAATGGTGGAGATTTGAAATGATTCATAAAAGAATACATGTTTGTTAATATATGTAAAGGTGCATAGTGCGGTGTTAAAATAGTGCACACGTGTAAATAGAAAAAGATGTCTATTTTTACATGAAAAGGTGAATTTAAAATAATGTATCCAATCAAAATAATAAAATTATATGATAATACATGCATGATGCTCTAAATTATGATATATCTTGGATCCTATTCACTAGGAACATATTTGAAAAGTGGAGTCATTCTAACCTTTTGACATACAGACATGTATTTTTAGGATTTTCAAAAATCAAAAATTTAACATATATAACTTGCATCTTGAATCCTTAAAATCTTTATTGTTCATTTGTTTGTATTGGAAAGAGCTTAAAATGGAATTGAGAGAAAAAAATAAATCATCTTGCAAACCCAAAAGATATTTTTTAACTTAATTGAAAGCATTAAAATAAACTCGGTAAAAGGGAATTTCTATTTGGGTATATTCCTTGGATTCAAAAATAGCTAAACTTAAAATGTTACATCTTCTTGAGAGGTGGGTAAATATACAACTATGTTGAACTATCTTTCCTAGTTGGTTAGGACGAATCCAAACATAATTGAGGCAAGTACAAATATAAATAACAAGATGATAATGTACAAACCATTAATCAAAAAACAGTGAGTATGTCTCACAAGAAAAAAAATATATATAAAGCTTTGAAGTAGAAAGGAAAGTAATGGAGTCTTTGGGTAGGAGTATCCTTCTAGACACGATTGGACAATGCATATTAGTCGCTTCTCTAATTTGGATAGAGATGGAGTCAAATCGTAACCGCAAACACACTCCTGAATATACATGTAAAACAAGGAAAGGGAATGGATTAGAGGCAAATATGAACTCACTCAGAATATAAATTAAACAAAACATGCCCTTAAAGACCAAGAACTAAATCAAACTATCTCCGTACCAAAAGAGAATATAGAATAACCAAGACATACGACCTGTCGTGGCCACTAAATAGAGCCTCCCTTTCAATAGCAAATGCCACACACCATTTCCCTAAGTGATAAAATCTAACTATCCACTTTAAATTCTTTTTATTCTCACTCATACACAAGACACATAAGCAAATGTTGCTATTTTTTAATCCTTAAAAACATAACCTAAATCAATACTCGTAATAGAAACAAATTAACATGTGAAACTATATATTAAGGTAAAGAACTGGATAGCTGATACTCATTACAGAAGCAATCATAAATCATATTTTTTGCAGAGTATCATTGTGAGCGTCCTGATTTTATTTTGTAATGTATATTTAAACAGGGAATCTTAAGTTTGTACTGAGTGGATCCGAATCAGTTTTAGCCTACATGATGCTTGCATATATGTTCTCTAAGTATAAATAGATTGCATGCCCATACTATATATCTAGCTAAACAAGTACTGTAACTATGCATAATTGCCAGGAAATAAAACTTAAAGAGTGTGCCAATAAAAAATAAAAATTTAACCTTACGTGAGTATATGTATTTAATAAATCGATAAAACACATAAATAAGACAACATATCGATTACAAAAACATAATCTCAATACCAACCTTTTGTGGGGCAGTGAACTAAGACGTCGGCCTCGGATATACTCACGATAGATTGTCCAATGAAAGATGCTAAAATCCTATATTCTATCTTGAATTTTTTTCCTAAAAAAAAAAGAGTCAAAGCTAAAGAAATTTAAGATTAGAAAATCTAACTGAATAAACGAGATCATGAAACTTTTTAAAGAGGAAAACACAGCTCCAAAAATTTGTTGCTAGGGGGAGTATGCATTAGCTTCCCCCCTAAAAAACATTGCTTTTTCTGAATATATAAGGTGTTATTTATAGGTAAAAACCAAGGGTTAGTTTTACAGGCTATGTGATTGAGAATACAATGATAGAAAAATAGGGTAGCTAATCTCTGGTCACGATGAAAGACCCATGAAAATTTGCTTGAACAGGGTGAAGGGACATTGAGGGAGAGAAAAAAGACAAGTAAAAAGTCACACTTTTTGTCAGGGAAAAGCAAAGTCCAAATCTGATATAGGACTTGAAGGAAGTTAGGTCATTTTAGGTGAATAAATTGAGGGTACAATAGGTGATTCATGGTAAATAGGGTTTTAGGGCTATGAGTTGGATATTGACCAACCAATAGGAGAGAGACACGTGGTGAAGGGAGAGGCAAGAATGTGGAAGATGTAAAAAAGGTATGGCAGGGATGTGTTTGGTGTATGCCATGACCGTTTGGCACCTTACGTGGCGCAAACATGGCATCCGTGTGGCGCTGTGGTGGAAAATGAGAAGAAAAAATGGGCTTTGTGGGTCAGGCTTAATTTTGGGCCAAAGTTATAAGAACATTAACAAAGAATGGGCAGATTTAAATACTTTCTTTCTTATAATCTTTTGGCTTCTAAATTAATAGAAAATAACACTTTCAATAAACATATTAAAAATATCTTAATAAATAATAATATTAATAATAAAATAATTATTTGATATTAAAATATAAGCATTTGAACAAAGTTGTGTGATAAATGTCGGAGCCAAACGATAGTGTTTATACAGTATAAATCCACAAAAATATTTTTCTTCAATTACATAAACAATAAAGTAAATATAATGCCTTTTGCGCAAGTTTAACCAAAATAGCAATAAATAATAATGATGATGATAATAATATTAATAATAATAATAATAATAATAAATAATAATAACAATGATAATAATAATAATAATAATAATTTCGTTGATGATTCTTAATTTTAGAAATACAAATGGTAACAGGACGCATAAACTCCTAATTATAGAAATAACATACATGCAATGTTTTTTAATTATCAAAATTATTTAGAAGCACAAAGAGATGACTTGAAAGAAAGACGGAACAAAATTGGGTGTCAACAGTTGTCCCTCTTTGGTTGAAAATGATGTAAGAGTTTTCAGACAAAGAAATTGACTTGATAACCTAATTTTGTCCCAGCTAACAGATTCTAGGAGGATATGTATGAAGAATATTAGGGAGGATTATGGCCAAACTCCGGTCTCTGAGTTGCCTACATATCTCAGGTTTCATGAGAATCAAGTCAAACGTAGTTCAAGAGTCTTGATAAGGAAGAAGGTTGAGTGAGCTTACAACACCATGATCAACAAAGGTGCCTTAGAATCATTAACTGATAAGAATAAATATGGCGGCTAAGAGGTTAGGCTTGAACAAGTAAAAATTGAAAATGGAGTCAAGCAAAATGAAACCTTAAGAGGATAAAGAGTAAAGGGAATTAGAGTGAAATTAAAACTGTGAATTAACAAAATTGAGGTATTGGATGAAATGAAGTAAATACATATCTAAAGAGCAATACCTTTTAAAAAAAACTGTCCCAGTTTCGAATTATAAATGAAACTGGGTGTCAAGATTGAGAAAAAAAATAAAGAAGAGGGGCTAGAGATGGAAAACACTCGAGGTTTAAGATTTTGTTAATTGAAAAATAAAAGGCTGGTGTAAAATTTCCTATGCGCCCCAAATGTGAGACGTAGGTTGAGCAAGATTCGAGAGTAGATCGTTCACCATTATTGGTGAGCTTGACTCTCCAACAAATTTCCCCAATTTACTGCTAAAATAAAGTTCCACATTGTGCTATGTCTCCTTTTCCTGCATACGAGTTTTTCTTCCTGCCAAGTCTTGATAAAAAAAATTAGCAAACAAAGCAAAGCATGAAAAGGAAAGAAAAATATAAATAAAATTCTTACAGAAAGACCATGAGACAAATGCATCCATCGCTTCTCTAGATACGATTGGTTGAACGTGCAGTATTTTAGAAGTAACAACTTCAAATTCTCGGGTTGCAAAATTATCAATCTAAGTAGAAATATTAGCAAAATCAATGCTTAATAGCTAACAGACGAATAATGAAACTTGATTTTTTAAGAAATTAAAGATAGCATGCATTGCTTAACTATAAAATAAATAATTAAGGCATTTCTAGGTGTTCAATTAGATGCAAGTGAGTATAAATATTTTAGTGAAAGTGAGCATGCATAAAATTTCTTATTTAAGGGCAGACTGTCCCAATATGTCCTACTTTAAGATGGACGAATTCAAAATATCCTATTTTAGGGTGGATGAACCCGACGTGTCCTATTTTAGGCTGGATGAACCCAATATGTCCTATTTTAGGGCGGACAAACTCAACTATGTATTGCAAACTTACAAATATTAATGCAGTGCAAAGAGCTTGGTGCGATTTTCTCTAATAATTTTGAGAAAATTTAAGGGATAGCATGCAGTGCTTAACTAATTAATAAAAATAATAATGGTAAAAGTAAATGAATAATTAAGGCATTTTGATATGTTCAAGTAAAACAAGCAAGCATAAATATCTAATTAAAGGCGAGCGTTCATAAAATGGTTCTATTAGAGGGCGGACTATCCCACTATCTCCTATTTTAGGTTGGACAAACCCAATTGTCCTATTTTAGGGTGGACGAAGTCCTATTTTAGGTCGGACGGACCCAAAGTGTCCTACTTTAGGGTGGACGGATCCAAAATATATTAAAACTTTCAAATATCAATGCAATGCAGAGAGCTTGGTGCGATTTTCTCTAATAATTTTGAGCAAATTTAAAGGATAGCATGTAGTTCTGAACTAACTAATAATGATAAAATTAAATAAATGATTAAGGCATCGCGATATATCCAAGTAAAGACAAGCAAGCATAAATATTTAATTGAAGGCAAATGTGCATAAATGATCTTATTAGAGGGCGGACTAATCCACTATGTCCTATTTTAGGGTTGACAAATCCAATATGTCCTATTTTAAGGTGGATAGACCCATAGTGTCCTATTTTAGAGTGGACGAACCCAATTTATCCTATTTTAGGGTGGACAAACCCAATGTATTCTATTTTAGGGTGGACGAACCCAATGTGTCCTATTTTAGGGTGGACAGACCCAACATATATCACAAACTTACAACTATTAACGCAATCTGAAGAGCTTGGTGCAATTCTCTAATTACGAACATTCATAAATCATTAAAAACTCTATGCAGTGCATTTGCAGTGGTGAAAATTCAAGTGCAGTGCCTTTGCGATAGAAAATATTAGTATCCATAGTGTGGCACCCATAATTTGGGATTTTATTCTTTGACAAATTTTGCAGTCAAGAAAGTTCCTGCACTCAAAGACAATTGTAAATTTTGAAATTTAAATAGCCTTGTATTTGCATCATTTTTGCATTGCCTTTCTTGTGCTTTGCTAGCATGTGTTATCCTTCAAGAATAATCAGCATTTTCATTACTCAAAGAAAATTTGTTAGTAAAAAAGAAATGATTGCCTTGCATTGAACCATAAAGTTTTGACTATGAATTTCACTTCTTATAGTTATGGCATTGCTGCAATTTGATGACGCGAATATGGCTCGTGATCTCAAACATTTTCTTTGCCAAAATTGAGATAGGCTATTCGCAAAGTTGTCCTAGTTTTGGCTATAAGAGAAATGAATTTTCTTTATATTATTATGACGGAACCCAGAATAGGTGCCTACATATCCCGTTGCTAATAGGAATCAGGTCAAACGTAGTTCATATGACATATAAAAAGGATGTTTAAATCCTTGGCTAATATGACTGAGTCCCTATGTGGGTTTCCTATGTATCCACCAAGGAAATCAGGTCAGCCGTAGTTCGACTTACATAAAAAAAATTTAAAACGTACAAAGGATTGATATTAAGTTTACAAAATACATAATTGTTCCCAAAAGATGCTACACAAAAATTGACCATCCTATTACATAAAACCTAGATGACATATTTTAAAAGGGATCACACTGCACTTTAATCGTCATGCTCAAGGAAACCATTGCTGGAGTTCTGCCAGGTGCGATTGTAAGTGCTAGCAAAAATTGCAGGAAAGGATGAATTAAGTTTTTTTCCTTTCGGATCCTTAGGAAACTCTACAAATTTCCAAACTCCTCTAGAAGTACTGGTAGAAGACCTATATTGCTTAACAAAATCATCGACTAGGTTGCCCCAAAAAAACCATTTCCACATATCCTACTTTGCATACCACATCAAAGCTGGACCGTAAGTGTCCTAACAAAAAGTCTCATCTTTAGTTCATTATTTTGACCAATATTTCTCACCCAATCAACATATGCCTTTAGGTGGTCTATAGGACTACCAACTCTGCCGTACATTGGAATATTGCCATAATATATCTCAAAAGGTAAAGCAGACTCATTTGTAAAGGAAATCTGATTAGTCTCAATGTCAAAATACCTTCCATCCTTTGCTCTGCTTTTGCTTGTCTCCGCCAGGTTATTGAATGACTCTTTTGAAAAGGATGAGTGCATGTTAGAGAAAAGTCGGTCATTATAATCAAAAGAGGGTGCAGTAATACCAAAGGGTGAGTATGCTTCTGAGCCTTTAAAGGTGGGAGGTGTAGAAGTGCCGAAGGGTGAGTATGTTTCTGAGCCTTCAGAGTTCTTAAGGTCGACTAATATTTCTTTCATGTTGTCAATTTCTTGCTCTATTTGTGAAACTTTTGTGTCAAGCTTAGCAACTTTATCTTGATATGACTCTGATTCTTCGGAGTCAAACTCATCCTCAACAAGGTCAATCACGATAATTTGTTTAGCCATACCTTCCTTTAGTTACCTTTGGTGCTCAACTTAAGTCAACCTTTGAAAGGAGAAAGAAACATTCGGTAAGTGTTGAATAGTTGTTAAAGGCTATTAGAAATGGAGCATTTAGAAATGTGATTAAAAGAACCTAAGAGGTCGAGTCCTATAAGGGGTATAAGCACGAGATGATAATTAATAAAAAAGATAGAACACACGAAGATTAAAATTTGATAAGACAAAGGATTGTGAATGACTCAAAATTCTAACTTAATATTGTTGGATAAAAAAAAAGAATATCAAAGACGAAGAAAATAATAGAATTTTCTAGATTTATGCTCTAAAGTTTGAGTTTTAAAAAAACATTGTGGAAGACCAATCCCAATTATCTCAAGATAGGAACAACACATGCCCGTTGAATGACTGAAACTTTAAGGAAGTATCAAATTTAGGGTTGTTACTCTAAAACAATTTAAGGAAGAAAATTAAACAACTAAAGTCAAGTATGACTTGACAGTTTGAGTAAAACAAATTTGAATATCTACGAATTTAAGAACCAACAAACGACCTGAAGGCCAATGGAAAGACAGAAGTATTGGAGGGCATGAACAAAATTTTATGACGTAGATCAGTACTAAATAGATACTACAAAGTGCTAAATGTTTTGTTGTTATAAACAGAAGATTACACTAGTAAAGGAGGTACCTGGAAGAGCATGAAAAGATAAAGGATTCAAAAGTTCGAATTTAAGATGAGTTTGGCAAAATTTGATTAAGCACGAATCTGACAAAATTTGAAATGAATGTTTTTAGCAGAAATATTTACGAAGAATTATGCCAACGTTAACAGAGTAGATTTTTTTTAACAAGTGGCTGACATAAGTATTAAAATCTCAAAGAAAAAATTAAAATAATGATGAACTAAGCTCACTACAATTTTGAAGAAAGAATGTAAACCCTATAGGAGATCGTAAGAAATGAAAATAGGAGAAAACCTTAATTGAAATACTAAGAATTCGACGGGTTGAAGATAATTTCCTAAATAGCGCTCTAGAATCGTTAAAATGTGTTAAGCGCAGAAGTGTTACAATAAGAATTTTAAAGAAATGTCATGATATAAAATATGTGAAAATGTGATAGATAATAAAGAGATACATAAGTTCAAATTTAATTTTCTTATCTAAAAATAAGGACAAAACAAAGGTGAAAATAACAAATAAATATCAAATCAAATTAAATTGCAAATAAATTCATGTAAGTCAAATAGCATGTAACAAGCAAATTTGCAGGACAAATAATGCAAATATGTTAAATAATACGTCCTAATATGCAGGTGACTCCTTTATGCTGGATGTAGGCCTAAGCGTCAAATAATTGAGATTTCGATAAATTGATTCAAAATTTAATTAATGACACTACTCTAACTTGGAGTTAGAATTTTCCAAACTCAATTTGGTCAAAATTTAACTTGGATTAATTTATCGTTATCTCTGCACATAATATGAAGGTCATCATAGGGTCATAAACCCTTATGACATAAAGGCATTTTCTAAATTCGTGGGATGACACCATGGGTCAAACCACCTATGGCTTATTCATGCATGGCCTAAATCAACGGTGGCAACGCTCTATCTCAAGTTTTTCTAAGATTTGGGTGGACACGAACTTGGATTTCCTAGATGAGAAGGCATGTGGCCCACAACAGTAAAACTCCCTCTTACCCCATATATTCACCGACTCTCTAAAATTGGTGATTTGAAAGAATTTTCAGAAAGTACAATGTACAATTCGCATGTACAATTGTAACGCCCCAAAATTGGGTTCCGAGACGTCATACGGTGCTTAAGGTCACAAGTGACCCCAAGCTAACCCTTCTACTGGCATAACTCATAAGCAACTGAATAACTCTTTTCTGAATCTGATCGATATAAAAATGGAATTTTATAGGATTACAATTTTGCCTTAACAACAAAAATTGAAACAAAATACATCAACTTCTACTAACTGTCTATGAAGCCTCTACTAGTACTGACTATAGGTAGCCGGTTCATGACTCCCGACTACCCCAACTCAATACGACTGAATAATGAAAATACAACACTATAAACTCTACATAACTAACCCAAGCCCTTGAATAAAAAGGACTCATCACCTGCTGACTGGATACCACGAACTGACTGGATCTGAAGGTACAACTATACCTTGTACCTACATTTTGAGAAAATGTAGCCCACATACGAATATGTGGGTCAGTACCGTGAAAAAATACTGAGCATATTGGGGTGCAATGCATATATAAAATAATATCTTAATATCATCACAGTTTATAAAATTATGCAAGCTGATATAGATGACTTACTTAGCTCGAATTAAATCATCAAAATCATGGATGAATAATACATGTAAAGTAAAACAAGTGAGTTATTACAATACGTTCTCAATTCACTTTCATCTCAATTTCAAATCATCAAAATAATCAAATCTCATGTCAATTCTCATTAGAATATATTCCTTAAATCTTTTAAGAATAATGACTTTCTCAAACTCGGCCTTTTAAGCAAATATGTTTTCATCTCAGATAGAAGAGTACACACACACACATTAGGAGATCCTATAACCGACATAAACCATGTGATCTACATGGAGTCCAACGTACAATCCATGTTGGGGAGAGCCGTCCTATCCTTTCCATCGGAGTAGGACTTCCAGTATCAATTCAAAAATACTAGTGATCACTATATAAATCAGCCTCAGGCTCACATCCTACGGGGGCATATAGTTCTAGGGAAGTAAGGTCACTTTATACCTCCCACTCGGTGCTAAAGATTACTCCCGGACTTAGCTCAGAAATTTAAATCAGCCTCAGGATCACATTAAAGAAAATCCACAATAAACACTTCAACAATTTTCATCGGGAGCTAATTTGCTACCCCTTTATCATAATCAATAAAAACGTGGATTTTTTTCACGGTTGAGTTCAAAACAACTCATTCACGACCAAAAGGTTAAATCATTCAAAATATCTTAAATATTCAACATCAACGTGCTTATAACACACACTTTCTCAAAAAAACACAATTTCCAATGGGGATTCACGACCTAAATATCAAAATCATGATAAATATCGTTCAAGATTCATGCTTTATATCACCACACATATAAATTAATCTTTCAAAATCATAAACATCAAGATTCATAATAATCATCATAAGATATGGGTTCATGATTCAAATTCATAAAAATCATGCCTTTGTAAAAAAAATTACTTTTGGGCACAAGAACGAAAGAGAGTTCTTGTTGAAAAACTCCACATACCTTGAATGATGAACTTTAGATCGATACTCGTTTTTGAGATGTTAATCATGCCTTTGAATGATGGTTCTTGGAGTTCTTGAACTAAGAACTTGGAATCTTGAATAAATTTATAGAATTAATGGTGAACTTTGTAGGTTCTTGAAGTTCTTGAACTAGGAACTTGGAATCTTGAATAAATTTGCAGAATTAATGGTGCACTTTGGAGGTTCTTGAAGTTGGATGTAGGAGCTTAGGGTTTTCTTTTTGAGGGAATTTGATGAAATATAACATATAATACTTCTAATAGGCCTTAATATAGGGTTAGGATGGATTTTGGGTGAGGAAGAATGACCAAAACACCCCTAAAATTTAAATAATTCTCTAATCAGTCCTTTGGTGGACAATTTTGATAGTCTGAAGTAGATCAACCATAACGTTTTACTCTGATATTCAAATTGGATGAAATCAATTTCATTATAAAGAGGACTCTCATATCTTTCCGTTGATATATAGTATCTCACCCATATAATTGGGTACGAGGAGTTATGATCGTTTGAAGTTGGCCTAAAAATTCACTTTTGATAGGATGAAGTAGATCGACTATAACTTTTTGCTCCGATAGACAAATTGGATGAAACCAATTTCATTGGAAAGAGAACTCACAGAGCTTTCCGTTGATATATAGTAGATCACCCAGATCATTATGTACAAGGATTTATGATCGTTTAAAGTTGGAGAAAAAATATGTCAGGCCTCAGTACTTTTTTTCCTGCACGTTTTTACTGTTCACAGTTCGATCGGAATGGTCGTAGTTTGATCGGAATAGTCGTAACTCATCACTCGAGTGTCCGTTTTTCATGATCTGCATATTGTTGTAAATCTTATTTGATACTCTAGGCAATGGTAGGTCAATGTCTTAGAAATACAACACAGAAATTTTATGGATCACTCTAAAGCGTAGAACTCGATACGTTTCTCACGAAATCTTTACGAACAAAATTTTTCGGGGTATTACATTATATCCCCCTTGGAAACATTCATCCTCGAACATCGCTTGATAAGATAAAAGCAATGATCAACTGACCTTCTTAAGGGACGCAAACATCTGAGACATGTCGGCACGATTGGAATTACAGTTTCCTAGTCCTCATACTGAATATGCATATCTGACGCATAAATATCTAGCTGAATTGACTCTGGAATGTATGAATGTGTATGCAATAATAGCCAATTCAAGGCTTGTAATGAGAACTTGAGCATGAACTAGATGTGTTTAAAACACGGAAGGTTTAAGAAGTCACGGGGTATCTCCCCCTTAGGACTCTATGTTCCTCTACAACACTTATTTCACAGGGTCACTAAGACTGTGCACAGGGCACCTATGAATTAGCTCATATGCATGACGCACGAGCAGAGGTATACTCGTAACTACTGAGATTCTCCGTATGGAATGATTTCATTCCTAAGATCCTTGGATAACATGATGAATGATAAATGAGAAGGTACACTATACGATTCTGATTGACTGAGTTGGAATACTTGGAAAATAAAGATCGTTTAGTAGAAGTTTACGAATTGAAGCATAACTATCTTCCAAAATCTGAAACATGTACACCACAATCCCTCAACATAACCACTTAAAACATCAACTAACCACAATATACATGAAAGCTTAATCTCAATCTTACTTCACATTACCACTTAGCTCAAAATAACCATACACCATCTAGAGCTTCAACACTTTCAGCTCAACTTCGGAATTTCAATCTTAGAGTCTAACGCTCAACTCAAATTTTTCTCATCCTTAACGGACCACACTACCTCTGTCATCGCTTATTAAAATCACGCTTGTAAACTTATATTTGTAAAACATAAGAATCAAAATCACATCTAAGAAGCTCAACCATTACAGTCATACACTAATCCTCGAAATTAAAGCAGTCCCATAATAACTTAGGTGAACTTTCTCATCATAAACACAACATCAAACTTAATCACGAATCAACAAAACTTAGGCTCTTATATCCATTATTCAAGCCTACTAGATCACTTCTTAACAACTTATACCATTAATCAAGAAATTGTCACAGTCACCTTCACGATCACCAATCATTCAAACTTAACTTTTAGCACACAATATAACTTAAAACTTTTTGCATGAAATTTCCACTTAGAATCTATAAAACAATCCTCAACAAATGCTAGCCCATTTAAACTTCATAACAATAATAATTGGTCATAATCATATAGATTATCTTATTCATAATCCATTAACACATCCTTCTTTCACCCGTCACTACTATCTATCCTTCATACACAACTTAAATTAGTCCATAGCTCTCTACGTCTTAACTTAACTTCCTCTTGCAATCTGGAGAGCGCCTAGATTAACAACACTTACCTACCGAGTACTTCCATCACTAACCTATACTCTTTTTCAAACAAACACCGTCAACACCCGTTTCATACCTCGAACAAACTATATCACTTCCTATTAACCCAATTGGATGCAAAAAGGGATTTCGCTATACTTATGCTCAACAAATCACACTTACCATCCTTCTTACTACTACACCTCCACATCCCACATTTTCAGCCAGCACAAGGAACAAGATGAACTACAAGTTTCTAGTGGATCGAAATAGGCCGCACACGGCTCCACTAGGCTTTGAATATGAGTTTTGAAAAAAAAATTGAGATGAATAACAAAGCATCTGTGCTAGTGAATCGAAAGAGCCCTACACCGTTTCACTAGACTTTGATTTTTCACAAACATAATGATAACAAGATTACATAATACAAGAGATAGAAACTTGACACACAATATTCAATGATCTAAGAATACACCTTACTCTATCTTAATTAAATAACTCATAAGAATGAGGGCATAACTTTCAACTTAAGGAACTTAACACATTAGAGAGCTCCTCGTAAGCCCTTTGTGTAACTTTTGAAATTTCTTCTAGAAAATATAGAAGCATTACCTGGGGAAGAACTGGAGCTTGTGAATCATGTTATCTCAAAATTAATACATAGAGGGAGAAGTATAGATTAACATTGTAGATTCTGAGGAGGAATCTGAAAGCACACCTAACCTAGGCTTAGTTCACGACTTTTATAAACATGAATAAAGTACTTCAATCTTTGGAACTCAAAAGCACGGACAGGATACTATCTAGCTCTCTTACAATCCCATAAATATCCACGGAGAATTAAGCTTAACTATTTCTTATACCTTAAAAATGAGGCAGAGTTGGCCAGAATAGAGTAAGATGAGAATCTACAGAAGCTTCTTGGAAAACCTTTTTATAGCATGATCTTGGATTGAAAGAAGGGAAATATTTTCTAAATGCCCTGTAGCCTCTCGAAGAAAAGTCCAGACATCTCTGTACCGTTCCGCAAGAATCTACTAGACACGACTTCATAGACACCCTAGGACACTTGAACTTTGTGCTCTAATACCAAGTTTGAAACGCCCCGAAATTGGGTCCCGAGACGTCACACGATGCTTAAGGTCATAAGTGACCCCAAGATAACCCTTCTACTGGCATAACTCATAAGCAACTGAATAAAAACACAAATCCATACAAATCAGCAGAAATTAACTCTTTTCTGAATCTGATCGATACAAAAATAGAATTTTACAGGATTACAATTTTGCCTTAACAACAAAAATTGAAACAAAATACATCAATTTCTACTAACTGTCTATGAAGCCTCTACTAGTGCTGAGTGTAGGTAACCGGGTCATGACTCCCAACTACCCCAACTCAATACGACTGAATAAAGAAAATACAACACTATAAACTCTACATAACTAACCCAAGCCCTTGAATAAAAAGGACTCATCACCTGCTGACTGGATACCACGAACTGACTGGATCTGAAGGTACAACTATACCTTGTACCTACATTTTGAGAAAATGTAGCCCACATACGAATATGTGGGTCAGTACCGTGAAAAAATACTGAGCATATTGGGGTGCAATGCATATATAAAATAATATCTTAATATCATCACAGTTTATAAAATTATGCAAGCTGATATAGATGACTTACTTAGCTCGAATTAAATCATCAAAATCATGGATGAATAATACATGTAAAGTAAAACAAGTGAGTTATTACAATACGTTCTCAATTCACTTTCATCTCAATTTCAAATCATCAAAATAATCAAATCTCATGTCAATTCTCATTAGAATATATTCCTTAAATCTTTTAAGAATAATGACTTTCTCAAACTCGGCCTTTTAAGCAAATATGTTTTCATCTCAGATAGAAGAGTACACACACACACATTAGGAGATCCTATAACCGACATAAACCATGTGATCTACATGGAGTCCAACGTACAACCCACGTTGGGGAGAGTCGTCCTATCCTTGCCATTAGAGTAGGACTTCCAGTATCAATTCAAAAACACTAGTGATCACTATATAAATCAGCCTCAGGCTCACATCCTATGGGGGCACGTAGTTCTAGAAAAGTAAGGTCACTTTATACCTCCCACTCGGTGCTAAAGATTACTCTCAGACTTAGTTCAGAAATTTAAATCAGCCTCAGGCTCACATTAAAGAAAAATTCACAATAAATACTTTAACAATTTTCATCGGGAGCCAATTTGCTACCCCTTTATCATAATCAATAAAAACATAGATTTATTTCAAAGTCGAGTTCAAAATAACTCATTCATGACCAAAAGGTCAAATCATTCAAAATATCTCAAATATTCAACATCAACGTGCTTATAACACACACTTTCTAAAAAAAAAACACAATTTTCAGTGGGGATTCACGACCCAAATATTAAAATCATGATAAATATTGTTTAAGATTCATGCTTTATATCACCACACATATAAATTCATCTTTCAAAATCATAAACATCAAGATTTCATAATAATCATCATAAGATATGGGTTCATGCTTCAAATTCATAAAAATCATGCCTTTGTAAAGAAAATTACTTTTGGGTACAAGAATGAAAGAGAGTTCTTGTTGAAAAACCCCATATACTTTGAATGATGAACTTTAGATCGATACTCATTTTTGAGATGTTAATCGTGCCTTTGAATGATGGTTCTTGGAGTTCTTGAACTAAGAACTTGGAATCTTGAATAAATTTGTAGAATTAATGATGAACTTTGAAGGTTCTTGAAGTTCTTGAACTAGGAACATGGAATCTTGAATAAATTTACAGAATTGATGGTAAACTTTGGAGGTTCTTGAAGTTGGATGTAGGAGCTTAGGGTTTTCTTTTTGAGGGAATTTGATGAAATATAACATATAATGCTTCTAATAGGCTTTAATATAGGCTTTGGAATGATTTTGGGTGAGGGCGAATGACCAAAATGCCCCTAAAAATCAAATAATTCTCGAATCTGTCCTTTGATAGACTATTTTGATAGTCTGAAGTAGATCAACCATAACGTTTTACTCCGATATTCAAATTGGATGAAACTAATTTCATTAGAAAGAGGACTCTCATATCTTTCAATTGATATATAGTATCTCACCTAGATCATTGTGTACGAGGAGTTATGATCATTTGAAGTTGACCCAAAAATTCACTTTTGATAGGCTGAAGTAGATCGACCATAACTTTTTGCTTTGATAGAAAAATTGGATGAAACCAATTTCATTGGAAAGAGGACTCGTAGAGCTTTCCGTTGATATATAGTATATCACTCAGATCATTATGTAGAAGGAGTTATGATTGTTTAAAGTTGGAGAAAAAATACGCCAGGCCTTAGTACTTTTTTTTTCCTGCACGTTTTATTGTTCACAGTTCGGAATGGTCGTAGTTTGATCGGAATGGTCGTAACTCATCGCTCGAGTGTCCGTTTTCGATGATCTACATATCGTTGGAAAGCTTATTTGATATTATACGCAATGGTAGTTCAATGTCTTAGAAATACTACACAAAAAATTTATGGATCGCTCTAAAGCGTAGAACTCGATACGTTTCTCACGAAATCTTTACGAAGAAAATTTTCCGGGGTATTACAACAATGTGTGTATGTCAATTTTTTGAAGTGGGGAAAGTATGAACTTGATGAAAATTTATAAAATGGTAAACAAGTAAGAAATTTATACAAAACAATAGCGAATAAACATTTATTCCAAACAAACATAATAAAACAAAACAATTAGGGCGAAACAAACAAAAACGGACTTAATTATTAACCGAAGTTTGTTATGGTTAAGAACCTTATCATAATCCCCAGTGAAGTCGCCAAGCCATTATACCCCATTTTAACACGAGGTCAAAATAGTGTACAACATATTGAAAAATTTCTGAGTTACATAAGGAAGTCGTCACCTAATTAGTTCTACGGTGAATTAGGACACCTATTATAAACTATTTGATTAAAGCAATTAAAGACTTCATTTTAAGGTCTACTTAACTAGCGATTCTAAGTAAGGGTTCTAATTATCCTCAAGGAAAGGGATTAGGCACCCTAAAGGATCCGCTAACTACGGTTAACCGGCCAAACTTAGGTTGATGACATTTTAAAGGGGTTATCTATTCTTTTTTATCTATTAAATAAAATTAATTTGAGAAAAAATAATGATAAAATGAAATTGTGTTTAAAAAAGGGTGGAGATTTGAAATGATTCATAAAAGAATATATGTTAGTTAATATATGTAAAGGTACATAGTGCTATGTTAAAATAGTGCACAGGTGTAAATAGAAAAAGATGTCTATTTTTACATGAAAAGGTGAATTTAAAATAAAGTATCTAATCAAAATAATAAAACTATATGATAATACATGCATGATGCTCTAAATTGTGATATAGCTTGGATCCTATTCTCTGGAAAAATATTTGAAAAGTGGAGTCATTCTAACCTTTTGACATATAGACACGTATTTTTAGGATTTTCGAAAACCAAAAATTTAACATAGATAACTTGCATCTTGAATCCTTAAAATCTTCATTGTTCATTTATTTGTATTGGAAAGAGCTTAAAAGGAATGGAGAGAAAAAAATAAATCATCTAGCAAACCCAAAAAATATTTTTTAACTTACATTGGAAGCTTTAAAATTAACTCGGTAAAAGGAAATTTCTATTTGGGTATATGCCTAGGATTCAAAAATAGCTAAATTTAAAATGTTACATCTTCTTGAGAGGTGGGTAAACATACGACTATGTTTCACTATCTTTCCTAGTTGATTAGCACGAATCCAAACATAATTGAGGCAAGTACAAATATAAATAACAAGATGATAATGTACAAACCATTAATCAAAAGACAGTGAGTATGTCTCTCAAGAAAAACAAATATAAAGCTTTGAAGTAGAAAGGAATGTAATGGACTCTTTAGGAAGGAGTATCCTTCTAGACATGATCAGATGATGCATATTAGCCGTTTCTCTGATTTGGATAGATATGGAGTCATATCATAACTCCAAACGCGCTCCCGAATATACATGTAAAACAAGGAAAGGGAAAGGATTAGAGGAAAATATGAACTCACTTAGAATATAAATTAAACAAAACATGCCCTTAAAGACCAAGAACTAAATCAAACTATCTCCATACCAAAAGAGAATATAGAATAACCAAGACTTACGATCTGTCGTGGCCACTAACAGAGCCTCCCTTTTCAACAGCAAATGCCACACACCATTTCCCTAAGCGATAAAATCTAACTAACCATTTTAAACTCTTTTTATTCTCACTCATACACAAGACCACATAAGTAAATGTTACTAGTTTTGTAATCCTTAAAAACATAACCCAAATCAATACTCGTAATAGAAAAAAATTAACATGTTAAACTATATCTTAAGGTAAAGAACTGGATAGCTAATACTCAATACAGAAGCAATCATAAATCATATTTTTCGCAGAGTATCTTTGTGAGCGTCATGATTTTTTTTTTTTGTAATGTATATTTAAACAGGGAATCTTAAGTTTATACTGAGTGGATCCAAATTAGTTTTAGCCTACATGATGCTTGAATATATGTTCTCTAAGTATAAACAGATTACATGCCCATATTACATATCTAGCTAAACAAGTACTGTAACTTGTGCATAATTGCCAGGAAATAAAACTTAAAAGAGTATGCCAACAAAAAATAAAAATTTAACCTTACGTGAGTATATGTATTTAATAAATTGATAAAACACGTAGAGAATACAACATATAAATTACAAAAACATAATCTCAATACCGTTCTTTTGCAGTGTTGTGAACTAAGACATCGGCCTCGGATATACTTACGATAGATTGTCCAATGAAAGGTGCTGAAATCCTATATTCTATCTTGAATTTTTTTTTCTTAAAAAAAGAGTCAAAGCTAAAGGAATTTAAGATTAGAAAAGTGGACTGAATAAACTAGATCAAGAAACTTTTAAAGGGGGGAAACACAGCTCCAAAATTTATTGCGAGGGGAGTATGCATTGGCTTCCCCAAAAAAACTGCATTTGCTGAATATATAAGCTATTATTTATAGTTGAAAACCAAGGGTTAGTGTTCTTGATTGGGAAAATAGATTTTGAATTTTGAACTTGGTCAAAAATTACCATTGAAATTTGAACGTTTGGGGTTGTTGAACATTGAAGTCTTTGGCTAGTTTTACAGGCTATGTGATTAAGAAGATAATGATAGAAAAATAGGGTAGCTAATCTCTAGTCACGGTGAAAGACCCATGAAAATTTGCTTGAACAAGGAGAAGGGACGTTGAGGGAGAGAAAAAAGAAGAGAAAAAAAGTCGCACTTTTTGTCAGGGTAAAGCAAAGTCCTAATCTGATATAGGACTTGAGGGCAGTTAGGTCATTTTAGGTGAATAAATTAAGGACACAATAGGTGATTCGTGGTAAATAGGGTTTTGGGGCTATGAGTTGGATGTTAACCAACCAATAGGAGAGAGACACGTGGAGGGGAGAGAGGCAAGAGTGTGGAAGATGTAAAAAAGGTGTAGCAGGGATGTGTTTGGTGTATGCCATGACTATTTGGCACCTTACGTGGCGCAAACATGGCATCCGTATGGCGCTGAGGTGGAAAGTGAGAGGAAAAAGTTAGCTTTGCGGGTCAGGCTTAATTTTGGCCCAAAGTTATAAGAACAATAACAAATAATGGGTGGATTTAAATAATTTCTTTATTATAATCTTTTTGCTTCTAAATTAATAGAAAATAACACTTTCAATAAACATATTAAAAATATCCAAATAAATAATAATAATAGTAATAAAATAATTATTTGATATTAAAATATAAGCATTTGAACAAAGTTGCGCGTAAATGTCATAGCCAAACGATAGTGTTTATAAAGTATAAATCCACAAAAATATTTTCTTCAATTAAATAAAAATAAAGTAAATATAATGCCTTTTGTGCAAGTTTATAGGGAATGCGACGATGATTTAAAATATAACAAATATAGCAATAAATAATAATGATGATGATAATAATATTAATATTATTAATAATAATATTAATATTAATATTATTATTAATAATAATAATATTAATATTATTATTATTATTATTATTATTATTAATAATAATAATAAATAATAATAACAATAATAATGTCGTCAATGATTCTTAATTTTAGAAATACAAATGGTAACTGGACATGCATAAACTCCTAATTATAGGAATAACATACATGCATTTTTTTTAATTACCAAAATTATTTAGAAGCGCAAAGAGATGACTTGAAAGAAAGACGGGACAAAATTGGGTGTCAACAGCTGTTAAATGCCTCAAGATCCTCTGAGAGATTTATTAAATCAAGGCTTATGTTGTTGTTAACGTCTCTCACCCAAAGAATATTATGTACAAACCAAATCAAGCACAATGATTGCTTGTGCTTCTTTGAGAGTCCTTTACCTTTCAACGCTTCTATCAAATTTTTATTTTTGAAGCTTAGACCAATAATGGACACCAGGTCATCACGATCACTCGACTTGTCTTTGCCTTTTTTAAGTATGCGGGGTGTTTTTCTTGGGCTCAGAGTAGGTATAACTTGAGAAGGAGAAGGAGGATAATATTTTAGTCCAGTAAATATGATAAACTTCTTCCAACCAAAACAAACAGGCATGCCACGGTAATTTATCTACAGCTCATCTATCTTATCTTTGTTTTCATACATAAACCTACGCTTGAGAAGATCGTATACCATTTTCATCTGGAAACGAGCATTGTTGTCCTTCAGAAAATCAAGATATTTTCCAAAGCAGCTTTCCCTGAAATAAGCATCCAATTTTTGTTCTCCAAGTATTTTTCTGAAGGCGTCGAAATATTTTCCCATGGCTGACTTAACCATGAAATCACCCGTTAAATCTGTTGAACCATCGCACTGCATTTTCATAGGAAAATGATCAATGCTGAAGGTTTTGACCAACTCTTCGGTGAAAGGGCTATTAGCATTTGGAGCATCTCTTTTGAAATGTTCCTTCTCCCCGTGTTCATTATATTCTTCTCTTGAATGAGATAATGTTTGTAAAGCAAGCTCATAGAGTGGTGGATGTACCCGAGCTGCTACACTTGTTCCTTTACTTGGACTTGATTTGGTTTCCTTTATTTTAGGAGCCATATTATATTAAATTAACAGGAACATAAAATAGATGATAATTTATTAATGCATCATTTAAAAAGGATAACAGTAAATCTAACATGCACAACAGTAAAATAACAGTTCAAACAAACCACACATCTATTGCACCAGGTATGTTATCTGTTACAACATATAACCGACCTGTTGCAACGGATGAGTAAATCATTGGAAATAATAAAAACAGATCGTTAATCTGTTGCACCAGGTATTTTATTTGATGCAACATATAACCAACTGTTGCGATGGATGGGTACACCGTTAGAAACCATAAAAACAGATCATTAATTTGTTGCACCGGATAGTTTATCTGTTGTAATATATAACCAACCTGTTTCAATGGATGAGTAATCCATTGGAAACAGTAAAAATATATCACTCATCTATTACACCAGGAAGGTTATCTGTTGTAACATATAACCAACCTGTTGCAAGGATGAGTAATCTGTTGGAAACAGTAAAAACAGGTCACTAATCCGTTGTCCTCGGTAGTTTATCTGTTGTAATATATAACCAACCTATTGCAACAGATGAGTAATCTGTTGGAAAACATAAAATAGATCACAAATCTATTACACTAGGTAGTTTATGTGTTGCAATATATAACCAACCTGTTGCAATGGATGAGTAATCCATTGGAAATAGTAAAAACAGAACACTCATCTATTGCACCAGGAAGGTTATCTTTTGCAACATATAACCAACCTGTTGCAAGGATGAGTAATTTGTTGGAAATAGTAAAAACAGATCACTAATCTATTGCACCAGGTAGTTTATTTGATGCAATATATAACCAACTGTTGCAACGGATGATTAAACCATTCGAAACTATAAAAATAGATTACTAATTTATTGCATCGGGTAGTTTATTTATTGTAATATATAACCTATCCGTTGCAACGAATGAGTAATCCATTGGAAACAGTAAAAACAGATCACTCATCTGTTGCACCAAGAAGGTTATCTGTTGTAATATATAACCAACCTATTACAAGGATGAGTAATTCATTAGAAACAGTAAAAAAATACTACTAATCTATTGCACCATGTAGTTTATCTGATACAACATATAACCAACTGTTGCAATGGATAAGTAAATCATTGGAAACCATAAAAATAAATCACTAATCTGTTGCGCCAGGTAGTTTATCTGTTGCAACATATGACCAACCTATTGTAACGAATGAGTAATTTTTTGGAAACAGTAAAAATAGATCACTCATCTGTTGCACCAGAAAATTTATCTATTGCAATATATTGGTTTGGATTGATGAGTGATCCAATGGATTGGTTATCTGTTGCAACAAATAACTAATTTGTTGCACTAGGAAGGTTATCTGTTGCAACGTATAACCAATCTGTTGAAATATATCACTCATCTTTTGCAAAATGAGTTATCTGTTGGACCAATATTATTTAGATTTCTTCCAAACAGAAGAGTCTTTTGTCGCAACAGATGAATGATCTGTTAGATTGTTCATCTGTTGCATTAGATTTTTATAGTTGCATCAGATTTTCATCTGTTGCATCAAATATTTGCATCTGTTGCATCAGATGTTTTCATTTATCGCATCAGATGTTTTATCTATTGCATCAGATATTTTATCTGTTACAACACTATTTTTAACAAGACAAACAATAAATCAACCCAGCAACACCAATACATCACACACACACTAAGAACATCAACTGTGACCAAAAATCACCATCAAATCTGAATCAACAGTCCGACGATAAGAAGAAGAAATGTCAGAAATTAGAGTTTTATTCAGTCCACATTTCATATTTAAGTTAGAAATATTGAAATTGTTAACCAATACTAGAAGAGTAGTTGGCTTAAGTTCCTCTATTTCTTCATAATATTTTACCTATAAAAAAGGAAATGGGACGACGAAGAACTCGAAGTTGTTGTCGCCGGAGAAGTCTTCACGTCGATTGACGGTTGAAAGTCGAAAGGTAACTCGCCCAACTATTTATCCGCCGGAGGTTGAAGTCGCTGGAGATTGAAGGGAGAATTTTGTAGAACTGTTGGTTGGGAGAGAGTTGAAAGAAGCTATCGAGAAAGAGAGGAGAGAGACGATTGATTTGGATTGAAGGGGGTGGGTTGATTTGTATTTTTGGAAAGATTAGAAAGTTTTGAAAATATTAATTAAATCCACAATTAACTTAATCGAGTTTCCTAATGATGTTTGACCCTTTAAGTTAGTCAATGTCACTAATCTTTCATTCAAGACTTAAGACATCTTTCCTTCAATTTTCTCAAGTAGCATACTTAAGACTATAATTACAATAAATAGCAATACTTTTGTAAAATTACAGTTTATAGCAAGAGTAGCATTATTTTTTATCTTATTTTTTTATCATTTTATTTTTTATTTTATTTTATTTTCACTTTATTTTCTCTCTTCTATTTCTTTTTTATTCTTTTTTCCCTTTTTCATATTTGAAGATAATTATCTCCATGATCTTCAAGATTTCAATATAAAGCATCATTACTGTCTTTCACTCTCTTACATCTCTACCTTTTTTTCTTATTAGTTTTTTTTCATCTTATTTTTTTATTTTGATTTCATTTTCTTTTTCATTTTTTCTTTCCACTTTATTTTCTCTCTTCTATTTCTTTTTTTTTCTTTTTCATTTTCTTTTTTTCCTGTCTCATATCTTTCTTTTTTTCTATTTTCGTTTTGTTCTTCTTTTTTCTATTTTATTTTGTTTCTTTTTTTCTTTTATTTTAATACTTCTATTTCTCTTTCTTCCTTTTTTTTTCTTTTTCACTTCTCTTTTTTTTCATTTTTTCTTTTTATATTTTTATTTTATTCCGTTTTTTACTCTTCTATCTGTAACTTTTATTTTGAAAAGACAAATATGTATATCACATACACATATTCAAAAAATATACAAAATACATAGGCATAAAGATCTGGATATGTATTTCAGTACAAAACATACATATGATTTATTTATGAAATACATATCATATTCATATTAAACAGAAACAATCATAACTATACTATATATCTTCATATGTATTTGTGAAATACAAAGGTGACTCATATAAAATAAGAATATGCATATGGGTCAGGTATGTATTCTGTAAATACATATGCAGAGCTATATGTATTTTATACGGTGTTGAATTTATATTTGAACTGTACATACTATGTCATTTTAGAGGGTAACATATGTACTTAATTATTTTACTATGTCATTTTAGAGGGTAACATATGTATTTAATTATTTTCTTATACTTTTTAAGATGTGTATCATGTATTTTTTTATTACTTATATGTATATGTATATAATTGTCATTTTTGTTATAGAGATTTTGTATCCTATATGTTTATATATACATGTGAATCAAATATGTATTTCTATAAATACATATCCAGATATATATGTATGTTTTTTACCGTACATATATATATGCAGATCTGTATTTCTATTTATTTTGTATATTTTTTGAATAAGCATATATGATATAGATATTTGTCTTTTAAAAATAAAATATAGAGATAGAAGAGTAAAAAAGAATTGAAAAAAAACAAAAACAAAAAATAAAAATTCAAAAAAAAAAGTGAAAAAAAGGAAAAAAAAATAGAAACTAGAAATAGAAGTGTAAAAACAAAAGCAAAAAAAAAAATAGAAGAAGAAGAAGAAGAAAACGACAAAAAATTTGAGAAAAGAAGAAAACAGAAAAAAAATAAAACAAAAAGGAAAAAAAAAAGAAGTAGAAGAAAGAAAATAAAGTGGAAAGAAAAAAATAGAAAAGAAAAAGAAATTAAAATAAAAAAAAATAAAAAATAAAAAATAACTAACAAGAAAAAATAGTTAGAGATATAAGAGAATGATATTTTAAAATTTTGAAGATCATGGAAATAATAATCTTCATATTTGAGTTTGATTACGAAAAGGAATCTACTAATTTAAATAAGAGTAATTTATGAAAATTTAATTAGATGATATAATTATTCCTTATTTAACTCAATTAATTTGAGTAAAACAAGACAATAAGTCTTGTTATATATGTATTTGTATAGCAACAGTTTACTTAAATACAAAATACAATTTGCTATTTTTTGTAATTATAAAACTGTTGCTATAAAAGTTACAATTAAAGCTCTATAATTGTTATTTTTGAAATTTTTCTTTTAAATATTCTGCTTGGATTATAATACCTTAATATTAATAACTTATGTTTGTAATTCAATTTTTCTTAGAGTTTTATTGGATGAACATGTAAATAATGCAGGGTGAGAACTAAAATGTTAAGGTTCTAAATTTCAGTACGTGCTTAAAGATATATGAATATCTTGAGAAATTTAGAGCGTCATTGATGGAAGAAGAGACAAAAGTGAAATAAAGATAACCAAGAAAGAAGAAACGTAGCAACGCGTAATAAAAAAGAAGCGAGAAAATGGCCAACTCATTGTTTCTTACGCCACTGCATTACTCTGCAGCAGTGGCGTGAAAAATGCAAGCTTTTTAGACCCTTTCCGATTGCCTCCTGCATCACTGCTTGCCACATCTCAGGATCTATTCTAGACTGCTGCACCATTGCCTTGTTTTGCAACAGTGACACGAAACAGAGTACTCCTCGTGCGAGTTGGAGACGGCTTTATTTTAGTCTCACGCACCCGAAATTCTATAAACACTAGTTTTAGTCTTTTAGATGAAAATTAGAGATTATTATTATTAGGCAAAATGGCCTTTTGGATCCCTATACTATGTCGGTTTTGTAAGTTGGACACTTCTACTTACATGTCATCTGGACCTCTGAACCTATTAAAAAGCAACATTTTAAACTCTTTTTTGGTAAGTGTTACACACTTTCCTCCACATCAATTGTCATGTCAGCTGCCACGTCTGACACAGCATTTTAAAATATATATATATATTACATTAAATTCCAAGTTATTTTTAAAATGCTACATAAAAAAATTAAATATTAAAATTAAAAAAATCAAATAAGAAAAATTTATAAATTGTAAAAAAAATTGAATAAGCATGTTTTTATTTTTGCTCACAAATTAAACATCAAATCCATTCCAAATAATTAAAATTCTTTTCCAACTAATTTAAATTTTTAACTATAAATTAATACATACAAACATAATAAATTTTTGATTTTTAAATTTGAATATTTATAACAAATTCACAAAGTTTAATTTTTTTAAGGGAAATTCACTATTTTTTTCAATATTCATTATCACTCACTTTCAATTTAAAATTAAATTTTAATCCCCAAAAAAATAAAAAGATTTCAAATTTAAATTTTAATTAAAAAATGAAAGGAATAAATTAAAATTAAAAAAGAAAAAGTGAACGTGTGTGTGAGAGGGAGGGGGATGGAAGTGTGTTTGGGTGGGGTGTGGGGGCTAGAAGGGGGTGGGGTGGGGTAGGGCTGGGGCTGGGAGGGGCATGGGGGTTGTGGGTGAGGTAGGGCTGGGTGGGATGGGGACGGGCTAGGTAGGGGGAGGGGTTACGTGGGGTTGGGTCAGCTGGGGACGGGCTGGGGTGGAGGGCTGGGGAAGAGGGGTGGGTGGGGCTGGGTGGGGTGGGAAGGGGATGGAAAGGGGGTGGGGTGGTAATTTTTTTTTTAAATTTATTATTTTTATATTTTTAAAAATATTTTAAAAATTTTAAAAATATTTTTAAATTAAAAAGGATGGAGGAAAAAAAAAAGGGGGTTGGGGGTGTGGGGGTGGGGATGGGATGGGTGAGGTGTGGGAGTGGGGACGGGCTGGGGTGGGGTGGGGAGAGAAAAAATATATTTTTAAAAATTTTTAAAAATATTTTTAATTTTTTTTATTTTTAAAAATATTTTAAATTATTTTAAAAATATTTTTAAATTAAAAAAGATGGATGAAAAAAATGGATCCTTTTTTTTTAAATTATAAAAATATTTTTAATTTTTTTTAAATTTAAAAAATATTTTTAAATTAAAAAAGATGGAGGAAAAAAAAGGATTCTTTTTAAATTATAAAAATATTTTTAATTTTTTTTTAAATTTTAAAAATATTTTTAAATTATTTTGAAATTTTTAAAAATACTTTAAAAGTTTTTTTAAATTTTTAAAAATATTTTTAAATTTGAAAAAATTGAGGAAAAAAAGGACCCTTTTTTTTTTTAAAATTTTTAAATTTTTTTATTTATTTTTTAATTATTTTAATGTTAAATTGGCCAAAAAATGATCCTCACTCGCATCCCTAGGCGAGTGGGTACACTCTCCTTGTCCTTGTCAGCATGACCTTGCCACATAGATAAGGTCAATGGTCAAAGGGTGCAAAATGTTTTCTTTTGAATGGTTCAAGGGTTTAAATGACAAACATATAAGTAGAAGTGTTCAACTTACAAAACCGATATAATACAAGGGTTCAGAAGATCATTTTACCCTATGATTATTGTGCGTGGAGTTAGGGAAACGACTCATTTGTTTTCAGTTTATTTCTTTACTTTGACTTTAGAATTGCTGCCGTAATTCTCATGAATTCTTATATATTCTTACGAATTATGAGTGCTAATTTACTTTAGGGAAAATGATCGTATTTGTCTTGAAAAGGATCATATTTATGTTTGGTTATATTTTTTGGTGATATTTGTTCCTATCATTCAACTTTGAGCTCATATTTATCTTTAAATTGTTAAGTATCATCGTAAACACTTTTATCATCTTATGTTGCATCTATATAGTGCTTACATGTCACTCACATAAATACTTATTACTTTATCCGTTTAAAAAAGAATAATTTTAAAAAAAAATGACTTTTTTTTCTTATTTTATAATAGTTTAATTTCAACTTTTCACGTGGTATATTTGAGACCACAAAATTAAATGACGTTTTGATACATTTGACATAACTTTAGTTTAAGATCATAATATTCAAAACACTTCTTTATTTTCTTAAAATAAGTATTAAGTCAAAATAGATTATTCTTTTTTAAATAGAGGAAATATATTTATTTACTTTAAAAAAAAATCTTCATCCTGCAATTTCACTCTTATTTTCGAGCTCAAATCCGATTTGAATCAACAGAAACAACTCGTGAACTGAACAATATTGAATTCGATGGCAATCTCAGCGCCAATTGTTCCAGAATAGCGACAATGCCCATCGCTGGAACTGTATTGTCACCAAAAGCTAAGCACTTAAAATATGAAATCAAACAACCACATTTGACTCAAAAAATAAAAACCCATTTGACATGTCGTAATAAAAATCCACTTTAATAGATTCATTTAACCATGGGCCATGTATGTAACATTCCAAAGACCAGATCTTTCGCCTTTTGCTTTAGAGATACAAATTAATTTGTCGGGTATACGACTTCCATTACTGCTCATTATGCTTAGCACTTAGATTTATATAGGACCATATAATAATATATCCTCTCTGTTTAAAAAAACAACGATTTACTTTCTTTTTTAGTCTGTTTAATAAAAGAATGATCCTTTTCTATTTTTGGCTATACTTTTACTTCAATTTTTCACATGGCATGTTTAGGATCACAAGATTAAATGACATTTTTATACATTTGACACAACTTTAATTTAAGGCCACAAGATTTAAAAATGTTCCTTATTTTCTTAAATTTTGTGTCAAGTCAAAATAAGTCATTCTTTTTTAAACAACGGGAGCATTAGGTTGAGATTTTGAGGTTTGATTAGATTGTGACGAGTCCAGGGACATACGTGAGGAAGCATAAGACCATTTAAGGAGTCGAAAGGCGCGTGGAGAATAGAAGAGATGGGCAAGGGAAAGAGTGAGTGGCGGGAAGACTAACACAACGGTATTTAGAATAACGGGAAGGTGAGGGTGAGTATCTAATGTGGATTTCGCTAATTGTATTTTATCCATTTGGTGGAATATAATAATTAAAATAGGAGGAAATGTTAAGTGAAATTATACTTATACAAGGGGAATTATAATTTTGGTAGTCCTCACAAGAATTTTGTAGACATTTTACTTATTTTTTGTAAAGCAAAATTGCTACACATATCAAATTTATAGTGTATTGATGATTTCATTTTCTTGTATATTTCCATTTTTCCCTTCTTTTTTTTTTTTGTCAAGACCATCTCCACTTGGTCTTTTGTAATTGGTTTCTTTTTGTTATTTATTGGATTGCATTTTAATTATAACTTCTTTTATTTATTACAAACAATTACTTTAACTTGAAGAAAATTATGCCAGAATAACTTTTAATACGAAATTACAGTTTGCAATAATTTTTTACTACACTGTTGAAATCTTTTTAAAAACTTATTTAATTTTTTTTTAAAAATATAAGTACTAAATAGGGCAACTTAATAAATAATATCTTATATTTATTATTTTTCTTAGTGGACATTAAAAAAAAAAGTAAATTAATAATTAAAATGAGACTAAAATCTTATTCTTTAAAGGGCGTGTAAAAAAATAAATATGACAAGTAAATGAGTAATATATTACTGTAATTCAATGTACTATTTAATGTCCTTATTCATCATTATTAAGTTAATTTGTGTTAAGGCTCTAAATTAATATTCTAATTATTTTAATATAAACTTGAAGTCATAGAAATATTTGTTATATTAAATAATTCTATAAGAAGAAAAAAAAAGATTTTTCATAAAAATAAATTTATTTTATCTATAATAACAAATTCATAAAAGTACCGTATTTTTTATTTATTATTTTTGTCGAATCATAATTATTTATATACTTATCTTCAAAAATTATTTATCTTCAAGAATCATTTATACATCTAATTCTCTGACAATATATTTATTTCTCAAAAATAATATTCTAAGATTAATTATAAGATAAAAATATGATATAAATTAATATGTTATTTTTCTATTCTAAATTTGGGCTTGGGCTTAGCACGAGTCTGGTTGGAACTAGTATATATATATATAAACCAACATATGTATATAGAATTAGTTGTACTATGTGTATATGCATATGTACATACATATATTTAGATATGCATATGTATACATACATATATTAAGGCTCTAAATTAATATTCTAATTATTTTAATATAAACTTAAAGTTATAGAAATATTTGTTTTATTAAATAAATCTATAATAAGAATAAAAGATTTTTCATCAAAATAAATTTATTTTATCTATACTAACAAATTCATAAAAGTACCGTATTTTTTATTTATTATTTTTATCGAATCATAATTATTTATATACTTATTTTCAAAAATTATTTATCCTCAAGAATTATTTATATATCTAATTCTCTGACAATATATTTATTTCTCAAAAATAATATTCTAATTTAAATTATCCAATTATATGATTACAAACTTAAATAATTATAAATACTTATCAAAAAGACATGTTTAATATTTCATTAAATAAGATTAATTATAACATAAAAATATGATATAAATTAATATTTATTTTTCTATTCTGATTTTAGGTCCGGGCTTAGCACGGGCCTGGTTGGAACTAGTATATCCTTTTTTTCTGAACCTTTATTTGTTTTCAGAAAATAGGATTTGGCTCAGGATTGCCCATTTTTGTTCATTCCAGGGTTTCTTTGAATTTGAAAGTGATCACTTAGTAAGTTTCCATACCAAGGCTCAATCCAATTAAGTTCGTAGCGTCTACCGATTTCGCCATATCCCCTTTTTTTTTTTTGTTTTGAGATTAGGATCTCGTTGTGATATAAACCAACATATGTATATAGAAATAGTTGTACTATGTGTATATGTCTATGTACATACATACATACATATTAAGGCTCTAAATTAATATTCTAATTATCTTAATATAAACTTGAAGTCATAGAAATATTTGTTCTATTAAATAATTCTATAAGAAGAAAAGAAGATTTTTCATCAAAATTAATTTATTTTATCTATACTAACAAATTCATAAAAGTACCGTATTTTTTATTTATTATTTTTTTGGATCATAATTATTTATATACTTATCTTCAAAAATTATCTTTCTTCAAGAATTATTTATATATCTAATTCTCTGACTATATATTTATTTCTCAAAAATAATATTCTAATTTAAATTATCCAATTATATGATTATGAACTTAAATAATTATGAATACTTACCAAAAAGGCATATTTAATATTTCATTAAACAAGATTAATTATAAGATAAAAATATGATATAAATTAATGTTTTATTTTTCTATTCTGAATTTGGGTCCGGGCTTAGCACGGGCTTGGGGAAAACTAGTAAATATAATAAATATCTATGTAAGTATCACATAAGCACAACGTAGACGTTATATAAGTTAATAAAAGTGTTACTTATGGTACTTAATCGTTCAAGGACAAATACGAGGCCAGAGATAGATTTTAGGGGCAAAAATAATAAAAAAGTATAATGAAGGGCAAATACAACCCTTTACTAAGAGTACAAGGATAAATATGATCTTTTCCCTTTACTTTATTCTAGATTTTCATAAAAACATGCTGGTTGAAATCTAAATTTCATTTATTTATAATTGAACTTTTTTATCTGGAAGTTATTTATTTCTTCTTAATTTGAATTATTCGTTTGCTTAAGCACCTTACGATACTATCTAAAGCTTATTTATTGGATTTGAAAAAGGAAACTACAAGTGTAAAAGGGAAAATTGGCTAGTTCGTGATTATATTTGTGGGGTTTGAAAAGGCCAAATGACGGGTCAAGGTGTAATGACCCTTTAGGTTATTTTCTTCACTTTCGTTCTTTTTCAGCATTTAGAACTTTTCTATAGCTGATCCAAGTCATTTATGAATTGTACAGTTTTGTTATTGGGCAGTTCATTTGAATTTTAAAGTCTTTTGAAGTTAAGGAATAAATATCGGGTCTAAACCTTGGGTCAAAGGCCTCAGATAGCATTTTTGATAGTCTCATCAGCTCCGGAACATCGAGTTTAGACTAGGGGGCCCTTGGTCGGTCCTAAGACTTTCAAACTCATTTTGGACTGTTGGTGGAATTTGGCTAAAACAACCTCTTAGAGTGTGGGACCTGCTTTTTATAAAAATGACCTCGAATGAAAAATTTGATGGTGTTGTTGAGTATGGAATGTTGAATTTGGTAGGATATCATAGTTCATTTGCGAGCACGGGATTTTGAACCAATCTTAAGCACTTGATTAAAGTACATTAGGACTTGTTGAACTTAGCTAGTGCCATTTTATCTGGTGTAACCACTTAAGCATCCAAGGGATGACTTTAGCGTCCCTAAGCCTCGTTACCGAAGCCTAGAAAGCCTATGCATGATCACTTTAGCAGCCCATAGGTTCTTTAGATATGACAGCTTTAGTGGTTATTTAGATGCTAAAGCGACCATCATTGGCATTTTATATATAAGTCCCCTTCACTTTTCATATTTAACTCCAAATGTAAAATCCTTCATTAGAGACTACTTTAAGCTGTAAATTCATATAGGAATTGACCCTTTGAGGATGGGATTTGCGTTGGTGGGCACGTGATCGTTGTTAACTTCGTAAGTTTTGTTTAACATTTAGTGAAATTCTGAATTGATTCTTTAATTTTCGACGGTGATTGGAACTTATTTTGCTACTGTTTGAGCTTGGATTGAGCCAAATTTATGTGGTGATTGATGATAGGCGAATTTACACGCCTATATCAATATATTTTGCCCATATTTTAGCCTAGTTTTGAGAACAAACTATATATTTCATGCACTTTTAGTCCTTTTTCCTATAAATGAGCTAACGAACATGATTAGGAAAGTTTCAGGTATAAATGATGTAAAATACAGCATTTTATGGCTTACTTGACGCAAAAGAAAGCTCACAAACGAAGTAGAAAGGAGCTGGACGCCTAAAGGACCAAATCTGCTGCATGGAAAATCTGTCCCGGGCTAAAACAACATTTCTGAATACTTTGGGGACTGCATGGAAAATCTGTCCAGGACTAAAACAGCATTTCTGAAGACTTTGGGGACTTACAGACACAAAGCTGGATTTTGACAATGATACATTAACCTAGTACAATTGGGTTATGTATTTCATTAGTTTATTTGGATTAGGAGAATGTTACATTAACCTAGTACAAATGGGTTAAGTATTTCCTTAGTTTAGTAGGATTTGGTTATTTATTTCATTAGCATAGTAGGAGTAGGATAGGAGTATTATAAATACCCTATCATGCTAGAGATTTTAATCAAGTCCTCCCTTAGTGGAGGCAACTCCTCTCTAAATTCAAGAAATTCATTCTTAAACTATTAATTTTCTTCCATCTCTCTTATCTTCCACCACAAACATTCAACTCTTAAATTCCACAACAAGAGAATCGTTACTTGCTACGGAATCAACAAAACCACACGCCAAACACCTTCTATTCACGCCATCCACCATGCAAAACGTGATATCCTTCGCATTCATGGGTAACTAAACCTCTTAGTTGGGGTTATGGAAGCCGAATGAGTTACTATCTACAGCTATGAGTTTGTGAGTTCAAGACACGTATATTGCTTATATCATTATTCTCTTCATCTTAAATCTACATTCTTTGCGGTTCAAACACAAGAACACGCCATTCTAACATCTAACCTGTTCGAGAGAAAGGTTATTTGTCTAGAAAAGAAGACGCATAGACCAACGCCAGTCTAACATTTAACTTGTTCGAGAGAAAGGTTATTTGTCTGGAAAAGAGATAATGTCAAGGTAGTAGGACACCCTTTCCTATTAAAAAGCTAGTGCCGTACCTGGACTAACCTCTTGGAGAATTTGTACCGCTAGACACACTTTAAGCTCGAGAGAGTTAAAGTGAAATAGTCCTTGTTTAGGTCGAGAGACGCTTGGATTTACCATCGACTACAATTCTCTATAAGCAATTGCATGTCAAGACTCTACACACTCATAGCCAATAGAGACGTATACTTCTGAAGGTGGACATACCCCAACGCCTCAATTCTCATTGTTTCACAACCTACGAAATACTCTCTTTTTACTTTATTATTTTCAGATTTTATTTCATTACTTTGGTTACTTATTACAATCCCCCCATTCTTACGAGACTTGCATCAAAAGTCTAATAATTTCACTTACTTGTTGACCAAGCTATTCTCTGTGGGATCGATACCCAACCCAGTTGGGTTCTATATTTGCTAACGACCGCTTTACACTCAAACGAGAGCTGTAGATTGAGCGTTATCAAAAATTGGCGCCGTTGCCGGGGAATACAAGTGTCAATCAAGTTCGTGATAATTACTAGACCCTTTGGTCAAAGATTCTCGTACTTTTACTTTTAGTTGTTGTTTTTGTTTTTTTTTAGGTTTATTTAGTGCATCAATGGAGGCACAACGTGAAATTGAAAGGATGGCTGCTCAAGTGCATCAACAGAATATTGATAACCGTAGGCGAGCAACAAATCCTGACGATGAGGACGATCTGGACGGACCTGGTTCCACAGGAGCTATTATTCTTCCTCCCTTAGCACCGGGAGCAAAGTTCAATATCACTAGCACCATGATTCAGCTTTTGCAACTCAAGGGATTATTTGGTGGACTAGCAGGCGATGATCCGAATATGCATCTGATCAACTTTATTTCTACATGCAAGTCATTCGACAATCCTGGCGTTGGACAGAATGCAATTCGATTACGTCTATTTCCATTGTCTCTGTCTGGGGAGGCAACTATGTGGTTGAATGGGCTGACTCCTGATTCTATTACAAATTGGAGGCAATTGAGAGACGCTTTCCTAGAAAGATTCTTTCCGCCATCCAAAAAAGTACAGTTGAGAGATGAGATCATCAATTTTCGACAGCTTCCAACTGAAGCTCTCTACGAAACATGGGAGAGGTTCAAGACGAAGCTAATGCGATGCCCAAACCATCATATGACCAATGTCCACTTGATGGAGATATTATACAGAGCCTTGAATTCAGTGACTAAGCTAGTGGTTGATAATGCGGCTGGAGGATCTTTTATGGACCTCACCTTTGGGCAGGCAAGCCATATGCTAGATCGGATGACAAAGCAAAGTAGAGCTTGGCATACCAGGGATTCTGAGGTAACAAGCCCCACTTTATCTTTTGGCATGACTGCAGAGCAGAGGCGAAGACAAGAGGATCGTGACCAAGACATGGCTCACATGAAAATGCAGATGGATCTTCTTACCAAGCACTTATTATCAGGGAAGACCGAAAAAGTAAAAGCTGTAGCGCTAAAAGGAAGAGACGAATCTGATTCTGGAGCGGAGGCCGACTACTTGAACAATCAGAGGGGTGTCCGTGGGAATGCCCAAGGAAACCAAGGTCGGAACCATTATGATAAATCTGGAAACAAAAACCAAGGTAGTTGGAAGAAATATAATGAAAAGAGTGGTTTGTACGTTCCCCCTGGCAGACGTGATACCACCATATCTAATTCTGGGAGTATGGAAGACATGATGGCTAAGTTATTGAAAGGAGTGGAAGCAACAAGCGCGGGAGTTAAAGAGGTAATCGACGATTTAGCCTCCATGAAGCAATTAGTTGATTCTCATTCCACTTCTATCAAGCAACTAGAGCAGCAATTCAGTCAACTTTCAGCAGCACTCAACCAAAGAAAAGCCGGCACCTTACCTAGCGATACTGTGCAAAACCCAAGGAATGACGGGTCATGCATGGCCATAACTACCAGAAGTGGTAAGGTGCTGGAAACTTCAGCAAAAGGCAAACAAGTGGTTGACGAAGTGGTACGGTTTGATATATGCAAAACAATGAAGCAGCCCAGCGATATGAATGAGTCATCTGTAGCTGATGTTCATTATGAGGATATGAAAGCATTATCTATAGAGAAACAACCTACTGTTGAGCCATTGTCTGCTGTGCTACTGAAAGTTGAGCATGAAGATAATGTAGGTTATGAAGAACTTATGAGTGCTCTAACAGAAATAAAGTCTTATACTCCTAAGAAACCAGATTGTGAACTCAAGAATCGACCAACAGCGAATACTCCCTTTGACGAGCCACCAATGCTAGAATCGCAAGAGCTTCCCGATTATCTAAAGAATGTGTTCTTGGAAAGTAGAAATATACTTCCAGAGAGAGCAGATGATTTAAGTGAACAGCACGTAGAAGCTCTCATCTCTGCTCTGAGGAGATACAAGAGAGCTATGGGTTGGACTATTGATGATATAATTGGTGACTCTCCGGAGAAACGTATGAGCCATCTCGAAAAAGATCGCATGACCACAGGTAAGCCTCATTGTCGTCTAAATCCTTTTAGAAAACGATCCATCACTTATCTCGACGAAGTCTAAGTACTCGAGACTACTATGTCGAGCCACGACAATAAATAAGGCGCTAGATGGGAGGCAACCCATCGTACTAATCATTTTCATTTGGTTTTGAGCAAAAATAGGTGCAAGAAGTATGCAACGAGGAGATTGATTTCAATTGGCAATTTGGTCGCATTGTATGGTAAAGTCGGTAAGTTAGGAATGGTGATGCATAAGGCTATGAATTGAGCCTTTCTCACGTCATAATAGTCTTCGAGGAAGGCTAGGCCTTGGTAAAAATAGGCCACGAACGATGCACAACCTATTCTATAGCCTAAGGACTCGGAATCTAGTGTGCAATACACTATGCGCCGCCTATTCCTAGGTGTGCGTTTGACTATGCGCCGCCTATGCTATGGCATTTGAGATACTGAGACCAAATGCCATACCATATGCGCCGCATATGCCTAGATATGCCATACCATGTGCGGCGCATATGTCCCATTATGCCATGGACAATGCGCCGCATATACATGTGTTATGCCGAGGGATATGCGCCGCATATAGGGTGATTTTGTCCCCAAATCCGATTGTAAATGGGTCATAACCCGACCCATACTCTTCCTATATAAAGGGGACATAGTTTTACAACACAACCACATTAGAAAACACCCTAAAGGCGCCACATAACCTTCCAAATCTTCTCAAAATTTTCTTCCTTTGTTCTTCCAATCCACAACAACTTCTCCACAATCTTCAAGCAAGTAAGTGCTCTCTTATTCTCCACCTATTTATCGTAAGTACTACGTTGCTATGCTTATTATAAATTGCTAAATCATATAAGATTGTTGGTGATGTTCATGTGTTCGAATTGTTGTTGCATAATCATGTGAGTGAACATATACGTAGGGAATTCTTGACTTATTTCCGACTTGAATTTGGTTTCAATAGCATTGTTATGATATTTGCTGAATAGATATGGCTATGAATATTGCTTAAGAGTGTTGTTTGGATGCTTACATGTTAGACTATCCCGGCCATCGGGATAAGATTATAGTGCCTATCGACTTAGGAGGTTGTGCTTGTTGTAAGAATAACGATTCCATGTGGTAACCCCTATGTCATAGTGTTGCTATATCTACCATGAAAGTAGTCCAATGGCTGCAAATAAGTGATACAATGCTGATTTTCTTGCTGGAATACAAGCCTAAAACGTATGTCGACGAAATCTGAGTAAATCGACTACGTTCACCTCGCTGATTTATGCAACAAAACTAAGTGTGGGGTGGTACCCCTAGTACTTGCTTATAGATTGTATCAAGTGAGATTGTGCTGCAACTAACGCTATTTCTAGTCTCAGGTACAATGGCACCTAAAGCGAGACAAGGCAAGGAGAAGGCTACCACCTCCCAAAAAGGCAAAAAGAGAAGTTACAAGGATCAAGGAGAACCCTCCTCGCTGCAAACACCTCGACTCACGCTTGGAATTAAGTGGGACACTTATGCGGAACTTATGAGGATGATGACTCTTATGATGATCCCAACGCAAGGGGTATGACCCCAGACATAGAGGAGGAGTCCGACTGACCAGGTTCCTCGTATTTATTTTCCACTGAGGACAGTGTCCCGACTAAGTGTGGGGTGGCGGTATCGCATGCTAGACTTCTTTGTTTGCACCTATGTTTGTTTACTTTGTTTATTTTAGTCCATTGTTTTTCGTTTTTTTTCGTTTGGCATTTTTTTTTAAGTTTTTTTTAGGAGTCAAATCTTTTCTAGCTTCGCATGAAATTATTTTGATAGGCAGCATGAGATTATAACAAGAGTATGTGTTACAATTGTGACTATTGAGACGTTTAGGCTCTAATTGTGACTCATTATGTGATATTGTGTGATTCAATTCCTTCACTTGTTGGGTCAAGAGTCTATATTACTTCCAATCAAGTCGACCATGTGCCTTGTGTGTGTGAGATAATAGTATATTCTATGTGTGTGGCTGATGCTAGAACTTGCCTGGTATGTATGCAAAGCGAAAATAAGGAGTGTAAGTTAGGATATGATTTAGGCATTTCTTTGGCAACCTATATTTGTTTACCTTCAGTTTTACCTACCCATGGACATCATCCTAGTTAAACCCTTTTGAGCCTTTAGCCTATTTCTTTGACAACCTTGTATGTAAGCCTAATCCATTTCTTTCAAGACCGTAATTTGATCCAAATTCCTAAGTGCTTTAAAGTGAAAAAGTCATGTGACAACATAAGAGGAAATTGGTTGAGTATGATGCTTTAAATTGTCATGGTGCTTGAATGTGTTATGAAAAAGAAAGTGCTATCATAAGAGGTATGTTGTGAAAAGAAAAAGGAAAAGAAAGCTGAAAAGTGAGTTGTGCTTAAAATTGAAAAACAAAAGATGAGAACAAGGGTGGAAGAATAAAATGAAGAAAGGTTGAAAGAAAAAAGTGTCAATGATACAATGTGATGTATTAAAGTGCTTAGGAACTTAGTCACTATTTCTGGCCAAAATAGCTGATCCTACCCGTCCCTTAGCCTACATTACAACCATCAAAAGACCTACTTGATCCTAAGCTTAGCATTCTGACATTTAGTAGAGTACTACATTAAGGGCAAGCCTATGGTCATCAGTTGCTACATATGAATTCTTTGCGAGAGCGAGAGCAAGGATATGTTGATACCCATGTTTGAAAAATATGCTATACTTGTGAGTGATTATGGGTACTATATTGTGAGACACACATGGTTGATGAGCTTGGGATAGTTGTATATGATTCTATGTACCTTAACGTTTGCATGCGAGTTGATCACCATCACGAGTCTATGCTTGAGGTTAAATTGTTTCTACTTATAATCGGAAAGCTACTCTTCGTTGATAATTGTTGTGCTTGTCTTGAAGAATGTTTTGTGTTGTTGCTGTAAAACCCTAAGTTGATGTTTAGAAGGACATGATATTTTGTTCGAGGACGAACAAAGCTGCAAGTGTGGGGTGTTGATGATAGGCGAATTTACACGCCTATATCAATATATTTTGCCCATATTTTAGCCTAGTTTTGAGAACAAACTATATATTTCATGCACTTTTAGTCCTTTTTCCTATAAATGAGCTAACGAACATGATTAGGAAAGTTTCAGGTATAAATGATGTAAAATACAGCATTTTATGGCTTACTTGACGCAAAAGAAAGCTCACAAACGAAGTAGAAAGGAGCTGGACGCCTAAAGGACCAAATCTGCTGCATGGAAAATCTGTCCCGGGCTAAAACAGCATTTCTGAATACTTTGGGGACTGCATGGAAAATCTGTCCAGGACTAAAACAGCATTTCTGAAGACTTTGGGGACTTACAGACACAAAGCTGGATTTTGACAATGATACATTAACCTAGTACAATTGGGTTATGTATTTCATTAGTTTATTTGGATTAGGAGAATGTTACATTAACCTAGTACAAATGGGTTAAGTATTTCCTTAGTTTAGTAGGATTTGGTTATTTATTTCATTAGCATAGTAGGAGTAGGATAGGAGTATTATAAATACCCTATCATGCTAGAGATTTTAATCAAGTCCTCCCTTAGTGGAGGCAACTCCTCTCTAAATTCAAGAAATTCATTCTTAAACTATTAATTTTCTTCCATCTCTCTTATCTTCCACCACAAACATTCAACTCTTAAATTCCACAACAAGAGAATCGTTACTTGCTACGGAATCACCAAAACCACACGCCAAACACCTACTATTCACGCCATCCACCATGCAAAACGTGATATCCTTCGCATTCATGGGTAACTAAACCTCTTAGTTGGGGTTATGGAAGCCGAATGAGTTACTATCTACAGCTATGAGTTTGTGAGTTCAAGACACGTATATTGCTTATATCATTATTCTCTTCATCTTAAATCTACATTCTTTGCGGTTCAAACACAAGAACACGCCATTCTAACATCTAACCTGTTCGAGAGAAAGGTTATTTGTCTAGAAAAGAAGACGCATAGACCAACGCCAGTCTAACATTTAACTTGTTCGAGAGAAAGGTTATTTGTCTGGAAAAGAGATAATGTCAAGGTAGTAGGACACCCTTTCCTATTAAAAAGCTAGTGCCGTACCTGGACTAACCTCTTGGAGAATTTGTACCGCTAGACACACTTTAAGCTCGAGAGAGTTAAAGTGAAATAGTCCTTGTTTAGGTCGAGAGACGCTTGGATTTACCATCGACTACAATTCTCTATAAGCAATTGCATGTCAAGACTCTACACACTCATAGCCAATAGAGACGTATACTTCTGAAGGTGGACATACCCCAACGCCTCAATTCTCATTGTTTCACAACCTACGAAATACTCTCTTTTTACTTTATTATTTTCAGATTTTATTTCATTACTTTGGTTACTTATTACAATCCCCCCATTCTTACGAGACTTGCATCAAAAGTCTAATAATTTCACTTACTTGTTGACCAAGCTATTCTCTGTGGGATCGATACCCAACCCAGTTGGGTTCTATATTTGCTAACGACCGCTTTACACTCAAACGAGAGCTGTAGATTGAGCGTTATCAGTGATCGATCCTTGAGTTGCATGAGAGCTGCGATGGTTTCAATTTTAGCTATGGCTTGGTTTATCTGCTAGTGAATTGAAGTATATACCATCATGACCTGAGAAATCAGGGGGACAACTTGGTATCAGAGCCTAGGTTTTATCGGTATCATTGGTATAAAAGTCAATGTTTACTAGAGTCCCTAGATCGGTACAAAAATATTAGTATCATATCTTCTAGAGGCTGCAAGACATTCTTAGAAAAATCTCATCTTTTTCGTTCACTTTTGTGCATTCTGAGTATTAGTTTCTAAATTCTTATTTGTTTCAATCTTTCATAAATAGTTAGTCTGTGGGGTACAACAGTTGAGGATCAGGACCTCGAGTCTGCTACTAGATCTCTAGCTAGAGGGAGAGGTCAACCCCAAGAAGTTATGCTAGAGCTGTAACCCCAACTCGAGATCAGGCTAGGAATTAATTATTAGACCCTATTATTGCTCTTGAGTTAGAGATAGCCCTAGAGATTCCACCACGACAGAAGTATGTAGTCCAGGGGCAGCCTAGGACCCACTCAGGTTTATAACAACCTCAGTTTTCTATTATGCATTGATTTAGTTATTGGGGTTTGTTGACGGTCCGCCAACTGGAAGAGCTCATAACCTATAGCTATGCCTCCCAAAGTAAAGGTTACACCAGCATCAGTAGTTTCATAGCCAATAGTAGCCCAACCAGTTATGTCTACAGAGAAGTAGAAAATGCTAGGATTATTTTTTAGATTAAATCTATGTAGGTTTGTTGGGGCCTCGGAAGAGGATGCTTATGAGTTTCTTACCTAGTTGTTAGGAGGGATACGTAATTTGGGGTTGGTTAAGTCGCACAGAGTGGATTTTACCATCTATCAACTAGACACGACAATGATACAATGGTGGAGAGATTATCTTGATTATAGTCCAGTTGGATATCCATATCTAACTTGGATTCAGTTCTCCAAGGCTTCTTGGAGAAGTACATGCCTCGCATCATACACGAGCACCTGAGAAATGAGTTTTCTATGCTGATACAAAGTTCTATGACTGTGGTCGAGTATGAGGTGAGATTTTATGAGCTATCCAGGCATGCCATTTTGATTTTACCTACAAAGTATGAGAGGATTGGCTATTTTGTTAGAGGTTTTGATGATGTCGCCTAAGTTATACCTTCCAAAAAGCACAAAGTGATCTCTGATCAAATATAGAACCCAACTAGGTTAGGATCAATCTTACAGGAAATAGGTCAAATTTCTATCGCGTGTTTGTCTAAGTAATTTGATAGTAAGTAAAAAGGAGGTTTAGTGAAACAAAAGATCAATAGTAACAAGTCTTTATTTGTTGGACTTGTAATGAAAGACAGCAAGTCTGTGTTCTCTAATAACATCATAACTCCATAGGTTCTCCGTACTATAGTGATCTCTTATAGTATTAAGCATGCAGAATCAATAGGTTAAGTATCTTCAACCGACTATACTACGCCCCTTGTAGATGAATATCCCCAATCATAAAGGTTAATGTGTATTCAGTGTTGCATTATTAACCCCCATCTATGTTTCCAAAATAGTCTTTCCTGTTGACCGACTCAAGGCTAATTACATAAAGATGACTCTAAGTCTTGTTGTTGATTCGCTATTTCGATCTGGCTATCCTTGCTACAGTCTAAGGTAGAGATAGGGCAAGTTCCAACGCGTACACTCGTTAAAATAAATCACACTAAAAGAAACAACAATACATGCCCAACTACTTTTTACTCTAAACACTACTTTGTTAATCTGTCATGGTTTTAATAATCCTAGTTGTGGTGTTCTTAGCTACTCATAATTGTAAGAACACAAGAAGAATTATGATAAAAAATCATAATTATGAACTTACAATAAAAATATGAAATACTCCAAAATCTCACTTAGAATTAAAACCCTAAAAATTGATGTTTGTGATTCCAAGGCCAAGAATGGGCCTTAGAATCTTACAATAATGTAATAAAACGTAAGATAATCATACAATCTGATATGAGTATTTATAAATACAAAAAATCCTATCATTAACTATGTAGGAGAAATAGGTAGGCATGTTTCTACCAATCTTTCACGACCCGAACCGGAGCCCTGGCCGTGACGAGCATCCCAAACCATGAAGTCCCGAAACATCCCTGTCTATCTGGTAATCATGCACATAATTCATATGATAAAAGAAATGCAAAAGATACACAATATTACAGAAACATGGTCATAAGTCTAATAAAATCAATAATGGGAAATAAAGTCCCACAACATCTATCAACATCTGAAATCCGTCTACGCAATCTCCACTACATGACTAATAGCAACAGTTTAAAATCTGGTACAAGGCCCCCAGTAGACCAAAACATGACTAGAGATAAATATCTGAAAGTAAACAGGTCTTCTGGAATATAGAAGGCTCACCACTGCACAATCTGATCTGCGATCTGAAATATCTACTATTTATCTGGATCCCTAGACTGAGTCTCAAAACCTGAAAGGAGGGGGGGTCAGCACAAAAGTACTGGCACGTGAAGCAATCCAAAATAAAGTAATTGAATATATATATATATATATATATATATATATATAATACATGAGAGCAATTTTCATCAAAACATCATGCATAAAACAGTTTCTGAAAAACGCATGGGCACCTTCTGAAAACATGTAACCTGTCTGTAAATCTCAAACACTGATCTTTGTATTACTTATGATTTAGGTGGTATCCCCTACAAACCTTATATTCCACAGGCGATATGGAATTCGCCATTGACTTGGCGGGGAAGCCTCCAACCCGAGTATGCCGCAAGGGTTGGAGTTCCTAAATCTGATACGCTACATGACACTTAAGTCAGCATATAATAATATACTCGGTTTGGTGATGATAGGCGAATTTACACGCCTATAGCACTAGATTTTGCCCATATTTTAGCCAAGTTTTGAGAACAAATTATATATTTCATGCACTTTTAGTCATTTTTCCTGTAAGTGAGCTAACGAACATGATTAGCAAGTTTTCAGGTATAAATGATGCAAAATTCAGCATTTTATGGATAACTTGATGCCAAAGAAAGCTTCACGAAAGGAGGAGAGCAAAACTTGGACGCCAAGGACCAAAAGTGGCGCATGGAAAATCTGTCCCGGGCAAAAACAGCAATTCTGAAGACTTTGGGGACTAGCAGTAATTTATTAGGATTAGGATAATGATACCTTAACCTAGTAGGATTGGGTTAAGTAATTCATTAGCTTACTAGGAATAGGATATGGGTATTATAAATACCCTATCTTGCTAGAGATTTTTATTCATTCCTCATTAATTCTATTACTCTATAACTCTTCTTCTAACCCTTCCATTAATTCTACTTTTTATTCTTCTTCTATTCATCTATTTAATTCTTAATTTTCGCAACAAGAGAAACGTTACTTTGCTAGGAATTCACGCCTAACGCCTACCACACTATTATTGCACGAAATCTTTATTGTGGTATAATAACAATGTCAATTGTGATTCCCTTCGCATTCATGGGTAACTAAACTTCTCTGTTGGGGTTATGGAAGCCATATGAGATACTATCTATTGCTATGAGTTTGTAAGTTCATGACACGTATGCTGCTTATATCATTACTCTCTTCATCTTAATGTAAATTTTTGTGGCTGCAGACGCATAGAATAACGTCAGTATAGCATTAACTTGTTCGAAAGAAAAGTTATATGTCTGGAAAAGAGATAATGTCAAGGTAATAGGGTCCCATCCCCTATTAAAAAGTTAGTGTCGTAACTGGATTAACCTCTTGGAGAATTTGTACCGTTAGATACGCTTTAAGCTCGAAAGAGTTAAAGTAAAATAGTCCTTGTTTAGGTCGAAAGACGCTTGGATTTACCATCGAATACAATTCTCTATAAGCACATGCATGTCTGAATTCCGCACAACTCATAGCCAATGGAGACGTACAACTCATAAGGTGGACATAACCCCAACTTCTCAATTCTCATTGATCGTAAACCAACCAAGCAAACCGTTTTTACTCCTTTATTTTTTGTTTTTACTTCATTACTTTGGTTACATTACTTGCACGACAAAACTCCCCCCTTTTTACGAGACTTGCACTAAAAGTCTAGTAATCTTTGCTTACTTGTTGACCAAGCTATTCCCTGTGGGATCGATACCCAACCCAGTTGGGTTCTATATTTGACTACGACCGCTTTACACTCTTACAAGAGCTGTAGATTGAGCGTTATCAGTCGACAAACCACGGTTTGGGGCAAAGAGTTGTCTGAACTCACGCCTTCTTCAGGGAACCACCTAAGCTCTCTTTATGCCCTATTTTAGCCTTTTCTGAACATGCATCATTCTGAAGTTCTAAAATGCAAATCTGATAAGTCTGATTTCTGTTTTCATCTGTGTCTGTTATGGCATTTTCTAAGTTTGGTATCACCATACCAAGACTTGCAAGTCATGATTTTTGAGCCATAATATATTAAGATAAATCTTTCATTTAAAGCAAAGCTTAGACCACCCAAAAACATGCAACTGATATAGAAGATTTCGTGTTCCAAAACTCAAGTCAAAATCATGCAAAAACTTCATCAACATATGGTGGTCTAGTGCCTTTAGCAAATCATGCACTCTTTGATTACATGCATTATGAACATTAAATATTCATGCTAAATTCCCTCTTTAGTGATTTAAAACCACCTTTAATTCATAACAAGAGTTCAACCATTTCATATAGTGCTTTTCAAGAATGCATTGCAAAATAATTCATGTGCTATGAAAAATCTGAAAATTCATAATAAGATGGAATTCACCAAAATTCATGCTCTCAACAAGAATTCATTCTTAAATACATGTTTTCATACATACATATTCTCAAATCACTTTGGGGAAGGTCAAAAGACCAAAACAATGATATTAAAACATCTAATACGTGAATATATACACAGTTTCAAAAACCCCATTCTAAAACATGATTTTTCTATGCCCATGAGAATTTAGGAAAACCCTGTGTACCTCTATTTCAGAAAATAATGGGTGCTTCTTGAAACCTGTGGATTGGGAATTCCGAATCTCTAATCAATTTTGAAAATCCATGGTTGAATCTTGATTTAGTTGGGTTTTTAGTTTGAAACCCTTGGGAGTGTTCTTGAGAATTTTTTGATGAATGTGGATGTATTTTGGAGAATTGGGGACTGAATTTCGGGTTTATGGCTGAATAAGGGTGGGAAAAGGATCATTTTGCCCCAAAAACGGAGTGTTTAAGTCACTTGAAACCATTTCATAGGCGCCGCCTATGCTTTCGCCTATATTTACATAGGTGCCGCCTATGCTATCGCCGCCTATGTTATCGTCTATGCTTTCCAGTGACCATGTGTGATTGGTTAGGCGACGCATACTACTTTGAAAGGCCATAACTTCTTGCTCGGGTGCTGGATTTTAGCAAAATTGGTATCGTTGGAAAGATAACTCGAAAACCTAGCATTTTACACATAGTAGGCTCTCTAATTCGACATATAAAAGATTCATGGTCGATATAAGTTGACAAAAATTATAATGTCCACTTAAACTTAATCGATCGAAATAGTTTTCAACTCGTCCTTGAGTCAAAGGACCTCTATGGTCTAAATTCAAGCTTGAATGGATTCACATACTATGTAAATAATTAACATGCCATATTTGCATAGGATTTATGGCTTCGGGATTATCAACGCATCAAAATCATGGTCTATATTGTAGCCCAAAATGCGGGGCATTACACAATCGTAGACTGGAGCCGTGGATCAGTCTGCCAATCGTGGACTAGAGTTGTGGAAATTAAACTCTTTTCCACTGATCAGGTCTACCAATAATAAACCCGGTCTACAAATTGTGGAACCTATTAGTGGAAATTAAAAACTTGATTTTTTGTAGCCATTTGTTCACGACATGATTCCACGGGTCGTGGACCAAGTCTACTAATCGTAGACTCCACCCGTGGAATTCAGAAATGTGCCTTTATCTTTAGAACTTTATTCACGAGCATGTTTGATGGTTCATAGATGATTCCATGTTCCATTGATTCTTTATATGAGTCTTCCCTTGGTTAATTTTGAGTCCTTTTTCTTTGTTTTGCCTCTGAACCCTATTCTCCTGCACAATATAACAAAAACACATCATACCTACCAAAAATACCTTAGTTCTTGCATATTTTCCTCATCTCAAGCGTCGAAAGTTCCATGAAACTATGACACATCAACACCCTCAACTTAGAATTCTTGGTTGTCCTCAGGCAATCAAAACAAAACAAAAAAACACATGATACTTAACTAAGAGAAACCTAAGGGACCTACGACAGTCAATTCATTGCTTCTAGCACAAAATTCAACCCTCCTCCTATACAAAAATTTAAATCCTCTGTGTGTATATATGCAACACATTACCATGACATAAAAGGGATCAAGTGATGACATCAAATTATGAACAAACAACATAGCACATACGCAAATGTCATTACCCGAATAAATAGTAGTTAACAATGCAACCCATGTACTCTCACAGCAAACAAGTCCTATACACTCTCACTATAATAATAAATATCAACATAAGTACTGGATTAAATCACTCATTTTCACAAATAAGTTCAAACAGTGTGTATGAAATACCATACACTTGCTCTATTTTCTATGCCTTAGTTTTTCGGACAGTTGGACTAGGATCACTATAGGACTTGGATCGGCTTGTAATGTAGGATTGGTGATAGGTATGGTAAATATAGATAAGGTGATTCAACCCTCTTTGAGACTACACTTATATTTGGCTCCACTTTATGATCTTTCTCCTTTTATTCTCCCTTATTCTCCAACATTTATCTTCAGATTTTAGGTGTGGTTTTCTCTTTTACACTATGTATACATATATGTATATATATTTTTTCTTTTGCATAACTTTATTGATCACACTTTCTTTTTTTTTTCTTACCACACCCAAGTCTACTTTCTTTTCTCTTACTAACTTCTTTTTCATACCCGTATCGAAGTACACACCTATATGATAACCACCCTCAACTAAAATATTTTCCTGAGTTAAGGTACATAATTTTCAGGGAGGGAGGGAGAAGGGCCAAAATAGGTTCATTGTAATTAGAAATAGAAAGATGAATGGGTTAATGAAAGAAAATGATTGATTAAGGCTGAAATTCAAGATCATGGGATACTTATTACATTTGGTCGGGAATTTAGTCCAAGTGGACTTATTCAAGTTTGGCCTATGATCCTTTCCTCACCAACTATCCTACAACCTAGGCAAGATTAACTGAGCAAGTTTTGGAATACACATACAAAGTGAACTCGGTAAACAATCTCACACTCATATAGCACTCAGTTATACTATCAACTACTACCTATCTAGTTCATGCATTGTTAAGCGGAGGTTATTTTTCCTATAATACTAATTTCATAACATGATCTATAGTGTAAAATAAAATTTCAGGAGGGGTATCTTTTAAACATCAAAAATTATTTAAAAACCAAAAATCAATTTCAAATCATTTAAAACTTGGCTACAGTAAGGTTCAATATTTTTATTCTAATTAAATACAACAAAACATAATAAAAACAAAACATTATTAACATCCTAGACATGCCGGTTCTTTTATGATAGCACACTCAAGGAAAAAAAATACGATAACCAAAATCCCCAATTGGTAGTATACCCCATCCCCCAACTCTAAGATAATGTACTGTCATCATGCATAACTGTAGAAATAATAAGATCAAGGGAGTAAAGACATACCTACGGCTCTCTAAGCGCTGGATGTGGACTCACCGGAGTTGGGGTATCAAGAAGCACCCCAGGATCTAAGATGGCTGGTGGTAGCTACTGATTCAAAGGCTCTTAACTTCCTTTATTCACGAGCAATCTAATCAACATAATACTCAATATAGAATGCCTTAGTTGCCCTCCTCGGTTCTTTCTCAAGTTCATCAAAACTAGCACTATGGTATGCCCTCTTGACCCTATCAATAGGGGGTTCATCATCCTCAAAAAGACCAAACACCAATGTTGTTGTAGTAGGAATCAACTGTGGAATGGGTGGTATAAAAAGAGCATGGCTAGTTGTTAATTCTCTAACCTCTATACTCAATGTAACCACCCCCCTCTTAAACTAGAAAAATCTAAAATATGGGTCTCAAGCAGTTGGTCACCCATTTGAATATCAAGACTATCAATCCACCCATGCAGCTCTCAAATAAACCTGTCCATTATTGTCATCACTCGGTCCTCTATACATACCACAAATAACTTCATTGAAGTCATACCCATGGCTTTATTTGGGTTGCCAATTTGACCAACTGGTTATCAGTATGTCTCTGCCTCTTAATTAATTGCATCTACCTGTCAACTAACTACTAGGGGAAATCATAAGACATTGAAACCATACCAAAAGTAGGTAGACAGTGAGGTAAGTGGATGGTGTGACTATGGTGCCTGCTTCCCCTTCATTATAGTAGGTTGTCTTAAGACCTTTCTCTCACCACCCAAAGTGATGGTGTCCACCAGCTCGATCATATGTAATGGCTCCTCAAATAGGGATGCTCTTGATAAAGTAGAAGGTTGTGTTTTCAATTACGAAACCAAGTTGGTATCATTATGAATTAACCCCAAATCTGCTATACAAGACACCTCTATTGCATGATCGATACCCGACAGTACCATAAAGCTCGCAGTATTACATAGCTTCCAAACAAGGCAAGAGAAGAAGATACTCGTGAAGTCTCTGAAAGATCTCTCATAGATCTCATCAATGATGTATCATGCAAAATCTATGTCGTACCCCACCATAATGCTTTCCTTTAGAATTGCTCATTCAAGGGTAAGTGAATTATCCACTCCTGTAGGGCCTAACTAGTTTCGCACAATAGATCACCAAAAATTACCCATAAAGTGCAAGGAGGACTTATTTATCTCCACTTTTCTACAACTCATGAGGTATCAACCCTACTTTTAGCTATGTAGCTTGCAATCCAACTCAATATCTCCTACTTCTACTTTGGATCTTTTATTTTAGTTCTATTTTTTACCATCTCCATGCGGTAATTAAACACTATTATGCTTACCAGAACCTCATGTCCAGGCTCAAATAAAATGTATTAAATCGTATGCTCAAAGATATCACCTTGTGTACTCCGAACCAATGTGGCAGACAATAGAGGTTGGTCCTAAATTGCTTCTCCTGAGGTGTGATCAAGTCCACTGAAGCAGTATAAGAGGCATAAACTTATGAACCAACTCTGGACTGTAGCTTCCTTATGGTTCCCCCAATCAACCAAACATGTATTGATCAAACAATGCTTTTATCTCTAGAATCCTAGACAGATCAACTGTCCGAATACGAGGATCCTCTATAATAGTCCTCTTAAGTGAAACTCTCTCAGTTGGATTTGCATATCTGTCGTAAATTAGTTTCATATCCGAAACAGACTACCTTCTATTTTACTAGACTATGGTTGTCTGGGCCTTTTACTCAGCTAAGGGTAGCGTCAAATTATACGTGGAACTTTGTATCCTAGTACTAAAATTAGAGGTAGAAGCATTGTTCTCCTTACTATCACTAGGCTCAGATGATTTCTCTCTCTTTTTAGAATTGGGAGAAGTGTTTACCTTACTATAAGAGTCGCTAGAACCTATGGCTGACATTGTGGGTTAACCTATGGTGTGTCCTGAGATGCAACTTGCTCCTTTGTTCATTGCCTCATATGTGGAGGCATAAGTTGGGTATCATCATGCTCGATAATATATTACTCCTACGACCCATTGTTTTCCTTTTCAAAAGACTTATCTCAGAGTCTAGTTATAAGACCCCGCAGAATCCTAATTATTTGAGTCCTTTAAAGCATACCAAAATAGGTCCCAGACTTAGTAAATTTCTGCTAAGTGTTAGGACTTAGTCATTTCTAAGGCCCTCAAACTTGGAGGAATTTATTTACGACCTTTTCGACCTTAGAAAGTTAGTTTTTTAGTTGATTCATGATCAAAAAAGTCAATAGTACATCTCGGGTGAGTTTTTGAATTTTCGGACAAGCGTAAGGGCGTGTTTGAAACTCCAAAATAGTGGCTCAGGGCGATTAGCCTGCAGCGCCCTGCCCAGTCCGATGCTGGGGGGAGCCCGCGATACAGCCTGCGACCCCCTAGCCAGTCCAGTCCGGGTAAATTCTACAATTTTTTTCCGCATTTTTAAGGGCAAATAGGTTATTTTCCCTTCACCCAATAGCTCCATAACATGGGATTAAAGCCCCAAATAGCATAACTGCTCATTCTTTTCACAAAATCCTCTCAATAACAAGCCCTAGCTTCATCAAGTTCAAAAATCTAATCTCAAGAACTCACCCCAATCTCCATGAAATTAACAATCAAGGTATGTTTGGTGTACATCTATGGGTTCTTTTCACCCATAGATCCCAAGAATCCCTTTTAAAAATACATGATTGAGTTTTCATGAATTCCATGCTTCAAGATTAATGGTATTCATGTTTATGATAGTGATAGTGATTAGGTTTCAATTCATGATTAATTCTAAGTTTCCATGAAATTAAAATAGTTTATGTGATGAATTATATAAATTGTATGCTAAACCCTTGAATTTGAAATTGAGTATTTTATTCATGATGTTCATGTGTTGGCCATTATCATGTGAAATAATCCATGCTCCCCAGTGTTTGCTAAAATGACTATGTGAAGTAAATGGTGGAATCATGACATGTCATTATATGGTCCCAATCATGTAAAAGCTTATGCCCTACAATTGCTTGATAAATGTCTCTATAAATAAATTGTGGACAAGTGTACATTATTATGTTTCTCAAGATCATGCTATTCTTTACTCTTCATGCTATCGAGTCCTAGGGGTATCTAATAACTAAAAATCCTAAATAATACTCAGTCCAGTTCAGTCAGTTAACACGATCAGTAATAGTTTAATCAAGCCTAGTACAGTTTAGAAATCAGTTCAGTGTCTAATCAGTTAGGAGTAGGATTCAGCACCGAGTGAACCCAAGGATAGGGACTCACCTACCAAAAAAAGGTGTAATCCTTAAAAGTAGTCCTTGCATTCCAGAACTACGTAGCCAATGTAGATTGAGACATCAATCTGCCAGTTAAGGGTTGATGAGGTGACTTACCTGCCAGTTGAGGGTACCACCATTCTTATTCAGAGCACCTGCCAAATGAGGGTGACTCAACAACTTGTCTTTACCCGTGGTATGGTACTGAAACCCTTCCAACTAGGGTTATAGGTTGGACCCCAATCAGTTCAGAGAGGGGCATGTCAGTTAGATGATTACCTCCTAAAGTTTCAGTTTCAAGCTCAGTACAGAACTTAGTTCAGTTCTATAGAATCAAGACTATCAGACACAGCCACCTTGCTTAGTACAAAACTCAGTTCAGTTCAACAGGATTAAGACTGTCAGACACATTCACCCAATTATCAGAAATTCAGTTATAATTAAAACTCGTGAACTAACTTTGGACTATAAGATTTAAGAGTCTCTCACATCCATCCATGTCTGTATCTATTAAATATGGCCTTAATATCAGGGATCCCTCCCAAGTTAGTTGTCCAGATACGGGGTTCCTTAACTATGTTCTATTTAAACCCACCCTGTTCTATCGGCTCAGTATCTCAATCATAGATATCCTTCATGTCCTATACACACCATCTCTTTTTTTGGGGCCACAAGCATAGTGGAAGTGTGTGGAACCCTGTACCTTTGCACTTGAAGTTGATAAAGTACCATCCTCACTAGATTTTGAAGACATTACTCCCTCTTCAGACTGACGAGCATCCGTATCTCTTTTATCACTACCTAACTCAGCTAATTTTTCCTTATCCTCAGACTAGGGAGTGTTTGTGTCCTCCTCACTATCACCAGACTCTGATACTTCTTCCCCCTTATTAGATTGAGGAGAGACAGCTGAATGAGGTGGCAATCTTTGAGCATTTCGTGCAATAGGATCTTATGGAGCCTCTTGCCTAGGAAGGGACCATGTTGTGGTGCAAGCTAAGGTGATGGTTTTATTGTAACGTTGGCTGCAGCTTCCTTCTATGTTTGACATCATTTTTGGTGAGGTATCAATAGGCATCACCCAAGGATACTCTTTTGCTGGGGTTCACCCATTTTTTGCATTCCCTTTGGTGGCATGGTACATGTGTAGAGGAGTGTAAGTACATAGAACACATAACTAGGTAAACACTTACAGATATTTAAAAGATGTAGGTCATATTCATGAGTTCAGTCCACAACTAGTGTACTGGGTTCATGACTCATAAAAGTCAGACAAAACTTTTGAGCTTCGGAATCTTAGGTCTAATTCCCACAAGTCTAATCAATGACTCATGAATCCAGTTCACAGATCTTGGATTGGACTTGTGAGTTCATACTTAAGAATAACATAAAGCTCCAATTTCTTGAATTCAATTGCTAATAATTTCACCTAATCAGTTTAGATTCGATTAAATGTCATAACTCCACCCATTTAGTTCATATTGGTTCAATTTTAGGGAATATGAAATTGTGATTTTAACCTTACTTTGGCAATGGAGAAATAAACCTAAAATAATTTAGAGAGTATGCACATACCTTAGCATTGATGATGATTTCAAATAATAAACAAAGAAATTTCTCAATTAGGAACCTCTTATGCATGAGGATCAGGGTTTTGGTTGGTTTGATCATCGTGAAGATGTAGTAGGATTTTTTTGAATGAGAAAGGAGGGAAATATATGTTTTTAGTGTTTGAGTTTATATGGGATTTGTTTTGTTTTATTTTTTGAATTGGATTTAGGGTTCGTTTAACGGAAAGGGTTAAGTTTTAGGATTTGCGGGTTGGGTCACGTTGACCTCTTAATTTAATTGAAAATTGGTAAATTACTTAACTGACCCATAAAATTGACCCATGATTCATAGGTATAATTTATTACCCTTTAGTTAGGCTTGTGGGTTATGATCTAAGACCCAAGCCATCGTCTAATTTCCATGACTCAACCCACGACCCATAGGTATGGTTTACAACCCGTGGGCTGAATTTGTGGGTCATATTCTGAGGGAAGGATTTCACTCTGATTTTCATAAGTTGGGTCTATATTTCATGGACTTAAGTCACAACTCGTAGACTCTATTCATGAGCAGAGCTTGACTGTTCTAATTTTCCAAGTTTTCCTTACGTCAGTGATTCCTGTGTGCTTCTTTCCCTTAGAAAAAAACAAAGTTAATACTAACACCATGAGTTGCCTCCCAAGCAGCGCTTAATTTAACATCATGGCATGACATTACTATGTTAGTGACACAGACTTCACCAACAAGCCTATGGGTAGCCTCCCATAAAACGTTTGATTTAACATCGTAGCATGACCCATATCTCTTGACTACTCAAACTTCATCAAGGCTCAATTCCATACATAACTTAATCTCTTTCGTATATCTAATATAGTGCTTAATACATTGTTTGTTCACCTTGAATGGTACATACCATCTCATTGTATCTCGATTGCACCATATGGAAATACCCTCACCATGGTGAATAGTCTAGAACATCTAAACTTCAACTTGCCAAGAAATAAGCATTGTCTCAAATTATATAGCCAAAACTAAATCACCGGGTTTGAATTATCTTTGTTTAATTTTTCTATCATGGTACAGTTTCATACTTTTCTTGTTCAAGGCTGAACTCTCATATGAATGGAGGCAGAACTCATCCATCTAAGTTTTCTTCTCCAATCATAAGTATGCAACATCACTCCATTCAAAATTCAATTTTTTCAGTGCCCATAGTGCCTTATACTCAAGTCGACCGACAAGTAGCATGCGTTTCCATATACAAGCTGATGTGGAGATTCACTATAGGATCTTATATGTTTACGATAGTCCTATAATACATTATTTAGGTTTCTAGACCTTCTATTGGCATTCGCGGTTTTTGCCAGAATAGACTTTATATTTTGATTGGAGACCTTTACTCGCCCACTTGTTTGAGTATGGTAAGGTGTTGCCACATTATGATTCACACCATATTTCTCAAGTAAGGCATTAAAAATATGATTGCAAAAGTGTGAGCCTCCATTACTAGTAACTGCTCGAGGTGTACTAAACCTGGATAAAATATTCTTTTTTAAGAATGTTGTATTGCTCTTACCTTCATTGTTTGGAAGCACAATTTCTTCCACCCACTTTGAAATATAGTCACCAACCACCAAGATATACTTCATCCCATGTGAACTCACAAATGGGCCCATAAAATCGATACCCCAAGGATTGGCATCATAGGGAGCTCATACCTTCATGAAAATATTACATTGCTTTTGGCATTGCCTACAAGAACTAGCATAATCATGTGTGTCCTTATAGGTAGTAGGCCAATAGTAACCACATTGCAAGATTTTGTGTGAGTAACTTCATGATAACACCCACCCAAGGATGAATGACATAAATCTAAAATACTCATCTTTCCAACCTCAAGAATACACCTCCTAGTTACACCATCAGCACGCACTCGAAACAAGTGTAGATCATCCCAAAAGAACTTTCTCACCTCATGCATAAATCACTTGCGTTGCTGAAACAACATAGCTTTTGAGATGAGATCACTAGCCAAATAGTTGGAAAAGTCTGTAAACCAAGGGATTTAGTCTTGTGCTACCACTAAGACCTACTCATTTGAAAAATTATCATCAATCTCAAGCTCATACCCAAGTTTTAGCATTGCTTCCTCCTCTAGGCGTGACAAATAGTCAACTACTTGGTTTTTGGTACCTTTTTAATCCTTAACCTCAAAATCAAATTCTTACAGAAGAAGTACCCATTGAATCAACCTCGACTTTGCATTTTTCTTTGCCATGAGATATCTAAGAGCTACATTGTCAGTGTGCATAATGACTTGGTTCCAATCAAGTAGGACCAGAATTTTTCAAAGTTAAACACCACTACAAAAAACTCTTGTTCGAGCACTGTATAATTTTTATATGCAAAATTTAGTGCTTTGATGGCATAGTAGATGGGATGAAGTATCTTTTCTCACCTTTGACCTAGGACTTCTCTTAATGCCACACCACTAGCATCACCATCACTTCAAACGGCAAGGTCTAATCAGGAGACACAATAATGGAAGTTGAAGTCAACCTCTCTTTTAATAACTCAAAAGCCTTAAGGAAAGCATTATCAAACACAAATTTCACCTCATTTTCTTTAAATTTGCACAATGGATTTGAAATTTTAGAGATGTCCTTTATAAATCACCTACATAAACTTGCATGACCCAAGAAACTCCCAAATACCCTTCACGGAAATTGGTGGAGACAATTTGTCAATCACCTCAATCTTAGCCTTGTCAACTTCTATCACAGTTTTTAGAAATTTGGTGCCCAAGCACTATTCCTTCCTTGACCATAAAGTGACACTTCTCGCAATTAAGCACTAAGTTACACTCGTCACATCTTTGCAAAGTGTTGGATAAATAAGCCAAGAAATTATCAAATGATTCACCCATAACTGAAAAATCATCCATGAAAACCTCAATAGTGTCCTCCACCATGTCATAAAAAATGGACATCATGTAATGGTGAAAGGTTGCGGGAGCATTTCAAAGACCAAAGGGCATACTTTTAAATACAAACGTCCTATATGGACAAGTGAAAGTGAATCCTCTTGGTCCTTAGGAGAAATAAAAATCTAATTATACCTTGAATAACCATCAAGAAAACAACACCATCCTCTAGCTACAAAACGTTCTAGCATCTGATCCAAAAATATTATAGAAAAGTGGTCCTTCTGGGTCCATGTATTCAGCTTCATGTTATCAATGCATACTCGCCATCTAGTGACTAGTCTCATAGGAACTAACTCATTTTTATTATTGGGAACTACAGTGATTCCAACTTTTTTAGCCCACACTAAACCAGGCTCACCTATTTGTTATCGATAAGTGAATAAACTATACCTGCACCTAACTACTTAATGATTTCCTTCTTCACAATGATTTCCTTCTTCATAACCTTTTTCATAAGTGGATTCAATCTATGCTAATTCTCAATGCGAGGTATGTATTTTGACTCAAGCTAAATTTTGTGAGTATAAATTTTGGGTGGAATTCTAACCATGTTAGCAATGGTCCAGCCATTATCCCTCTTAAACCTCTACAAAACTGATACTAAAGCCTCAACCTACCACTCTAATAAATCTGATGCAATGATAATCGATAAGGTATTGTTGGCCCCCAAGAATGCATAACGCAAATAAGAGGGAAGAGCCTTCAATTCTGAAACTAGTGGCTTCTCAATAGATGATTTAATTGGCAGGGTTGCTCTATTTATTTTTTATATCAAGGTTTAACTTCTTTGGGGCATAAGTGTATGAACCTCTACCAACAAGTGTATTCACCATCTCATTATACCCATTAGTATTATCACTATCCAAATTCATTATCACAGCTGTGAGTGCCTCAAGACTAAGTCACTTATCAATTGGTGCTACTAATGTATTTCTATCTACAGTGTCTATCACTGAAACCAAATGAATATCCTTTGGCTACTTCATCGATTGACATAATTATAAGTAACTTGCTCATCATTAAGTCTGAACTTCATCTATCCCATATTTATATCAACCAATGCCCTACCTACCTATGGGTTTCATCACCGTATAATCTTCCATCAAAAGTCTCATAGAGGTTAGTTTAGCTGACCCTAACTCTAATTTCGTATAGATGACTAGCGGCATCAAGTTAATGCTAGGATCACATAAGGCTCGTGTAAAATTTGAAAATCTAATAGTATAAGGAATGGTGAATGCTCTTGGTTCTTACTTCTTTTTAACTAAAAATTAAGAGGCAATGGTGCTATAGTGGTGCAAATTATCTGTAGGATCAGAACTCACCGTCCTCTTCTTGGTCACCAAATCTTTCATAAACTTTGCATAGCTAGGCATCTTCTCTAGATCTTCCATAAGAGGGATATTCATAGACAACTCTTTCAGCGTAGAAATAAACTTCTAATACTCTCATTCTTTGGCTTTCTTCTTTAATCTTGGGGGAAATGGAGATGGAGGTATGTGAAAGGGCTTCAATACTAAAATAACCTCATTACCTTTTGCGTTGTCAGTGTCATCTTTTTTCTACAACTATAGGCTTCTAAGAGGCTTCATCATTCATCACTAATTTTTTTGTTTCATTGTCATCCACATCATCACTGCTCTGGGGGTCATTCCTCATGTTATTAAGCACATGTATAAGTGGATCAATTGTGGCCTTATCACTCCAAGTAGTAATAGCTAAATAGTTATTGTCATTCTTAGGATTTTGAGTTGTGTTATTAGGAAGAGTTCTTGGTTGACATTGGTTCAATGTGGCAGACATCTGCCTGAATTATTGCTCAAGTTGCTTAAGAGTTGTTGTATGCGACTCTACCTTTTGGCTCAATCCCAAAATATTTGTCTTAATTTCTCTAAGATGACTCTCTTGGTATTCTGAACCCTTTACAAGTTTTTCTAGTAATATTTCCATTCTTGAACTTTCAAATTCAGCATCCATGTTCTCTAGCAGAACATAAAGACCGCCTTTTTCTTTATAATCAGCTTTCCTCCTCCAATAACCATCATGCTCTCTACTCTTATACCTATACATGTCTTTATAATAGTTCTGAGCTTGATTCTCTTACATTGAGTTTCAATTTTCTTGATTAGACCTTTTATTCTTGGCTTGAAAACACATTATCTCTCTATTAAGATACTTAGTTTCTTCTTCAGAATTTGGCTCTTCATGTCTAGAAGTCTTACCGCGTGCAACCACTATATCACTTTTTTTACTCCAACTACCATAAATTTCTTAGAAATCAAGCCAATCTCAGTCTTTAGCTATGCCACCTCTTGAGCCATTGTCTTATCTAATGCTCTCTGCTTGGTGGAGGCACCAATTAAGTAAGTACCGGCTGATCTATCTGTCTCTTGAGTATGCCATCCTCAATTAGTTTTAGTAATTTGGTCTAAGATTATAGATGGATGCTCCCATTGTAGACTCATGAAGGTTCCACTTGTGATAGTGTCTTCAACAACCTTAGTATTAGCATTTAAGGCTTTATAGAATATCTCAAGAAAGTTTGTAACCATGATTCTGTGATTTGGAATATTCTGAAGCTTCTTCATGAACCTTAACCATGTCTTATATAGTGGATCTAAATACAACTATTGAAAATTATAGATCTCATCTTTCAATTGCAACATTATAGAGAGTGGAAAAATTAATCTAGAACTAAGGTCTCAACTCATCCCAAGAGGTGATAGACCCATAAGTTAGCTCACCTAGCCACAAAGTCACCTTTTTCGTCAAAGAGGATGGGAATAACCTCAGTCGTATAACTTCTTGACTTACCCCATGCAGATTATATGAAGTGCAGATCCATATGAGATTCATAATGTGCATATTTTCATCATCAATAGGTAGTCCAACGAACATCCCCTTCAAATTTAGAAACTAAATCATACATTTGTAATATCAAATTTGGTACCTTAGAACAATCCTGGAGGAATAATTGCACATATTTCAATTAGCTCAATATATCCAGAGTCTTTTTTCTAGATCATCATACACTAGAAAATATTTTTGGATGAGTTGTTGTCCTCTGTTTCTTCTTATTCTACACCTTACATCAAGTTCAGCTAGACGACTTTCTCTCCCTTTCTAGATCTTTCTTCTCTGGTTGCTCGTCGAGTAGCTGCTTTCCTAGTATTTTTCTTAGCTATTAAGTGAGTGGTAACTTTCCCTAAAGTTTATGTAACATCACGTAGAAGTAGTTAATTCAATTTTGGGTCATCATGAACCATTTCAAGCAGGGCTCCTTGATCATAAACTCCTTTTTTCTCCATCTTTTGACTATTCATTAGAGTCTTCTCAAGTTCAAGATCAAATGGAGTCAGAGGATTTCTTTGACTTCAAGTGATAGGCATACAGCAGTGTGTGCCATAAAATAGTAGAAAAGCAAAAACCAACAAACAAAACCAATAACTTCAACAAACTTGATCTATCAATTCATAACTATATTCCTCGACTATAGTGCCCAAATTTGATGACACCTAAATTATATCTCTCAAAAGTATAAAGCGGTGCTTGGTAAAATATAAAATCCAACTAGGTTGGGGTCAATCCCATGAGAAAAAGCTCAAAATTTTGTCAAGAGTTTGTCTATGTAACAGGAAATTAAGGAAATAAAAAGGGGGGTTTTGTAAAAGTAAATTGTAATGGTAACAATTATTGGTTGATTAGATTGAGACCAACATGAGATGAGAACTAGGATTGTGATCCTCATGAATTCATAACTCCACAGGATATTTGTGCTCATAAACTATCTCGATGCCTTGCAGTAAAATCTAACAAGATATGTATCACCTAACCATCTCTCGACCTTGGTTAAATAAATTTCACTCACATTTTCTTGAAATCAGAGCATTTTATTACTAACCCTTGTTCTGTGATCTAAAATTAACTATCTCGATTAAGGCTCAAGTTAATTAGATGACAGTTGGTAGTTTCAAACTTTTATTTTTATCTCCTTTTCTAATCTCTACCTATCTGTAACACCCTAAAAATGGGTCTTGAGATGTCACACGGTGCTCAAGACTATGAGTAGCCTTAGGCTAACCCTGTAAGACTTCTACTAAATCTGAAACTCATAATAGAGAAATATAGATATATAATCAAAGCTAAAATGCAAAAGTCTGTCTGATCTAAGCTAAAATTATCTCAACATAATATCTTAAAATACTTGACTTAGAAGTATGGATAATAAATACTGGAAATCTGAATTATAAATAGCAGTCTAACAGGCCTCTACTACAAATAATTAGAGAGCCACTGGAACAAACCCCCAGCTGACTCAAACTGACTGAAAATACTGAATCAACTACTTTAATAAGATGAAAAACTAAATAACTGGGTCCCCAAACTATGAGGACTCACCAACAGTGGTATGTAGATGGAGATGCTCAAAATTACTCACGCTGTTGAAACTAAGCACCTGAACCTACATTGTTAAACAATGTAGCACATAGATATATATATGGATCAGTACTTCTGGAATGTACTGAGCATGTGGGGGTGAATGCATAATTAAAACAATACCCCAAAGATAATATAAACTTGTAAAGAATGCATGCTAAGTGTAGATGACTCACATTAGCTTGAATAACTATAAACTATGAATCATAGTCATAAGTAGTAAGGCATGTTGTATAAATCTTGCGAGTCATAAAATTTAGTTTCTAAAAGTTGTACTTGTATTCTATCTTTAAATCATGCTGACTAAGTGTAAAAAGGACTCACTTTTTTATCTGTAAACTGAAAGCTGAAATCTCATAGATAATTTCTTATGTAAAGAAATATCTGAATAAAGCTGTGAGCCTTTACACTTAGTTTCTAAAAGCTTTTCTGTTAGGATTACTCTTTTCTGTAGAGAGGTTCTTCTAACCGACATACACTATATGAGCTATCATAGTGTCCAACATCTAGTTCCCTTATGGGAAAACCTCACATTGGGGAGAGGTGTCATACTCTTGCCAAGGAGTATAACCTAAGCTAAATGATCACATATGTAACTATCATCCATATAAAAATGGGAATAATCTAATAATTTGATCCTACGTTAGCTTATAGTTTTGTAGCATGTGAACATACCCAACTCGGTGCTAAATACTACTCCCTTTTAATCTATATGCTCATTCTGTAGGAAATCCACTTTAAAACTAGTATAAGGGTTTATAATGAAAACCAATTGTGTATCTTCTTAATTTAAACTGTAACTGAAACTGTAAAGTGGATTCCATATCTAAGATAAGATCAAAAGATCAAATCTTGATCAAAATATGAAAATAAACTAATCATAGGGTGCGTAAAGCACTATCATTCTTGAAATATCGATATTCAAACTAGGGCTTAATAACCCATGCATCAAATTCATGTCAAATCATCATAAAGTTCATGCTTGATAATGAAAACCTTAAAATTCAATTCTAAATCTGGAAAATAAAGTCACACACATAAATATACGAAAGTAGACATATAATTCAACATCTAAATCACTTGTGACATCATAATCTTCAAATAGTGATAAGTGGGTATAAACCCTAAACTGAAATTCATATAATTTCAAGTAAAATTCAACTTTAAAACTAATTTTGGGCACAAGTATGAAAGGATTATCCTTGTTCATAACCCCTCATACCTTAATTGATGAAAAGATGAAGAAGCTTGAACTTTGAGTTCCTATTTGTTCTCTTGAAGATTGTTTCTTGAAGATCTTGAATTGGGAATCTTGAATTTTGGGTTATCTGGGAAAAGAAATGTGGAATTTACATTTCTTGAGGTTTAAAATTTAGAGTTCTAAGGTTTCTTGAAAAGAAATTGTAAAACCCCACAAAATTCCTAGCATAATTCAGTCCTTTAAGCTAGTTAAGGAGTCCCAGACTTAGAAAATTCTAGCTAAGTATTCAGACTTAGTTTATTTTTAGCCTTTGAAAGTTGGCAATCTCATTTCATGATCATAATGTCCTTTAAATGCCTTTATCTTAGTTAATTCATGATCAAGAAGGTCAATAGGTGTTCCAGAACAAGTTTCAAATTTTTTTGACCTCAATTAAATCATGTTTGGAATCCCAAAATAGTGGACCAACGCGATCTTGGCACGCCGCATCACCCATCGCGTTGGTTAATATTTTCCCCAGCTATCAGCGTGTAATTCTAGTGAACCAATGCAATCTTGGTGTGATGCGCTGGATATTGCATTGATGCCATCGACGCGCTGTGTTGACCTACGATCACTGGGTCAAATTTTAGTCATTAAAAGACCGCGTCCTCAGGGTTATTTAGGTCTTTTTTTCCTGCCTCTCATCCCTAAAACATGAAATTTAGCCCCTTTAAAGGAATAATATAATCATTATTCATAAAATCCTCAAGAATAAAACCCTAGGGCTATAAATTCAGGAATCAAATTCAAGAGATTTCACCATCAATTTTTTCCAAATTCAAGCAACAAGGTATGTAAAGTATTCATCCAAGGGTCCCTTCCACCCTTGGAGTTCAAGAAACTTTTTTTAAAACATGAATTGTAATTTCCATATTGTGGGTTTGAATGTAATCATGTTAATATTGTAGTATGTGTTCCAAATTGAAATCATTATGTATTTATTGATAGTATGATAGCGTGAAAGTTGAATTTTGATTGTCTTATATTGAAACCTTTGAATTTTGAAGTCATGATGTATTTGCATTGTTGTTCATTCCCAAGTATAAAGCTACGCCTACCATGAGTTTGATAAAATGCTAAATTGAGATTATGGTGATTTTATGATCCTTTGGTGGTCTAAATGATGAACTTATGTTATACCCACATGTTCACAGTGTCTTCTATGCTAAAGCTATACCTTGTATGTGTTTAATGGAATGCTCATGAGATTGGTTTAATAAAATTATAATATGTTAGCATGCCTTCCAATTCATGTGAAAAATCATGACTTTCAAGTGATTGATGAAATGCCTCATAGAATGTATTGTGAGTTGTTGACTATTGTCAACTATTTAAGAATTGTCATGTTTTATTATGCTATCGAGTCCTGGGGGTATTTAATACCCAAAAATTTAGCTGCGTGCCTAGAGCCAGTGTCAGTTACAGAACAGTCTCTGTCATGTCACGATCAGTAGTACTCTAGTTAAGTTACAGAACTCAGGAAAACTCAATAAACTCAGTATCAATCCAGTCCCATTCAGTATTTAGTTCAGTCCTCAGTAATCTCAGTCAGCTAATAAAACTCAGTAATATTCCGACAGTCAATGGAACTCAGTAAACTCAGTTCAGTTCATTTAATCAGTATAATCAGTAATAGATTAGTCCAGCCTAGTATGAACTAGGAAATTAGTCCAGTGTCTATTCAGTTAGGAGTAGGATTTAACACCGAGTGAACCCAAGAATGGGGGCTCACCCGCCAGCAGAGGGTGTGATCCTTAGAAGCAATCCTTGCATTCCAAAACTACGTAGCCAGCATAGGTTGAGATATAACCCTATGAGTCTAGGGTTAATACATATTATTCGAGTTCTCCTACTAGCATGGGGTTGATAAAAGAGCTCCCTATCAGAGAGGTTTAACTCATGGTTTGTCCTTACCCGTGGCATAGTACTGACACCATTCCAACTGGGGTTATAGGTCTGACCCCAAATCTATTTAGAAAAGAGGCATGTCAGTTAGATGATTACCTCTCACAGTCTCAATCTTAGTCTTCAGTGAAGAACTCAGATAGTTCTACAAATTTCAGAACTGTCAGATATAGTCACTCAGCAGTACGGAACTCACCTAGTTCCATCAGAATCAGGATTGTCAGACACAGTCACTCAGTAAATAGTAAATCAGCTATTAGTTACATCAGAATCATAATTTTAGTTATAGTTCACGTATTCAAGCATGTACTCTCATTCAGTGATGCTCATATTATTCAGTTATTATTGTTAATGCATATGAACCTTTGCATTCAGCCTTACCTCACTTTGCGTACCAGTACATTCATACGTACTAACACATAATTTTATTTATGCTATGGTGTTTTATACCATAGGCTTAGATGCATGAGTTCCCAAGCACCCTTAGCAGTTCAGATGTTCAGCAGACAGAGTAGTGGTGAGTCCTCATAGTTTGAGGATATATTTTTTCATTCAATTTTTCAGTCTATTTTAGTAGTTAGAGTTAGTTTGGGACATTTCCCATCAACTCCACATTTCAGACAATTTTAGAGGCTTTTCAGACTAGATGGTTAGACAGTATTCAGTATTTCAGATTCTGATGTTTTATCAGACTTTATTATTTTCTTTTCATTAGTATTACAGTTTTGAACCTTATGGAATTTCAACCTATTATTCTGCATTATACAGTGTTATTGCAGCAGGTACCAGTCATGGTTTAGCTTGTGGTCCTTTATGATTATGAGCACTGTGTAGCATCCGGGGTACCAAACTCGGGGCGTTACAAACTTGGTATTAGAGCCTAAGGTTTAATAGTGTCCTAGGAAGACTGGAAAGCCTCATCTATTAGAGTTTTATGCATGGGTGTGTAGCACACCACACTTATGTACGGGAGGCTATGACATGTGTTAGGAACGATTTTCTTTCTTTCAGTATTTATGACGTGCGAGTGAGCATGAGCTCAAGTAAAACCCTTATTTTAATCTTCTCCTTCCTTTTATTTATAGAATATGCCTCCTAAAAGGACTAATGAAAGAAGAACCGGGAATCAATCAACATCTCAGCCCGTTCATAAAGATCCCCTGGATGAGCACGTCTGTCATACATAATTCAGAACTTCCTTCACTACTCTAGATAATTCAGTAGCGGCTCAGAATAAACGGTCAGCTGCTACTGTTTCGGCCACCCCAATGGCCAATATTGCTGCAACCAGGATTTGGGACTTCACCCGAATGAATCCTTCCTTATTCTCAGGATCTAAGCTAGAAGAGGATCCACAGGAGTTCCTCGATCAGGTTCAGAAATTCATAGATATGATGGGAGTGACCTCTAATAAGAGTACTAATTTAGTCTCCTATCATCTAAAAGATGTAGCCCATACGTGGTTTAAGCAGTGGAAGGTAGACAAGGGTGCATATGTCGAGCCTATAGAATGGGAAGAGTTTGCTACAACCTTCTTAGATAGATTCTTTCCTTTAGAGATAAAAGAAGCCAAGGTGTTAGAGCTCATCAATCTCAAGCAAGGAAGTATGAGTGTGAAAGAGTATTCCCTCAAGTTTACTCAGTTAGCCAGGTATGCTCCCCATGTAGTAGCGGATAATAGATCCAGAATGAGCAAGTTTGTATCTGGGTATCGAGTAGAGTGGTTAAGAAGTGCAGGACTGCGTTGTTGATTAAGGAGATAGACATATCTAGGCTTATGGTCCATGCTCAATAGATTGAGGAGAAGAAGCTTGAGAAGAAGGAGAGAGAAAATAAGATATCTAGTATAGGTAGTTTCAGCTTCGCTCAGCCTAAGTCAGAGGGTGGGAATCATTCTCAGTTCCACCCGAAATCTTCAACCCTAGTTCCATCTTCAGCTAGTGCACCAGTACCAAAGTTCAGGGATAACAGTCATGATAGGGCGCCAGGATCCAAGACCCAGAGTAGTGCAAGTGTTGTTCATACCAACCCATTTTACGAAGAATATGGTAAGAATCATAAGGAGATGTGTAGAGCCGGCAGTGATGTATATTTTGGATATGGTGTGCCAAATCATAGAATTCGAAATTGTCCTAACTCTGGCCTACAAAGTCAGCACAGTTGTCCTTCAGCTCAGTCCAGTCACCCGAATCAGCAGTGTGCCACTTCTAGTACCGTTAGTGGGCAGTGCCCAAATAGGCTTTATGTACTCTCATATAGTCAAGGTTGAGAAAGTTCTTCAGATGCGATCACTGGTATGTTACAGACATCCCATTTACATATTTATGCCTTATTAGATCCAGGAGTTTCTCTACCTTTTGTAACTCTTTAAACAACACTTAACTTTAAAGATAGACCAAATATTAACAAAAACTTTCTCAGTCTCCACCCCAGTGGGTCAGTCTATCATAGCCCAACGGATATACAAAAACTATTTGGTTATGATATCTCAGGAAGTTAGGCTTCCAGATTTTAGTAGTAATATTAGTACGGGTAGAAAAGTAAAGGGTGGGAATGATGCCCAACCATCTTTACCTCTATTCAAAGTTTGGTACTTCAGTCATCATGATAACTATGTATGCTTTATGCCTCAGCTCCATGAACACAACTTATCTTCACACACTTTTCATAGAATTGCGTGCACTTATAGTTCCTAGTATGAGGAGTTCCAGTTCACTCAATAGTACGAATCATGTTCCATGAGTATAGAAAACTCCAAACTTAGGTCATGTAGCTCATGACTACTACTCTCATGCCTTAAAATGTGTTTAGCCCCTGTTACCATCTTGATTACAGTTATTGTTACAGTCTCAGACATAGTGTCAACCTCAGTCTCAGTCCAGTAATCAGATTCGTAACTCGATTCAGTCACAGGATTGCTCAACTATAGCATACTGTTATTAGTTACTCAAATTTTAAGCATTTTAGTACCTCAGTTTATAGATTATTTCAGAATCATATCATATGCTTGGTCTTGCATTCTCAAATAATACAATTTTCATGAATTCGTGCTCAGTTATTTTATGTTATCCAGTTAGTCCTTACCTCATATACACGACACTCTACAGTTTCAGTTCAGTTATTCAGGCTAAGTAAAGTTTAGTATTGCAAACCCAGTATTCAGATATCCATCATTCAGTTAATTTGATAAGTTAGTATGCTTATACATTCATGCTCAGCACTCATGCGAATACTTTCAGTAGTCTCAAGTGAAGGGTTGTACTAAGGTGGAGTGTATAGTTAAAAAGATATTCAAGGGATATCTCTAAGCTTGAGAATTTTAGTTACAATGCATAAGGCTTAGCTACTTCATCTTAGATGATGTTTTATAGGCCATGACTCACATTACAGAACTTATTCAGACCATGTCAAGTTTTCCTTACCCCCTAAAGCCACTAGAACTACATAAAAAGAGTGTCATAAAAAGGCTCCGGTCGAGTATAAGTTTTTAATATAAGTTAGTCTGCAGAACCAGTGATTCAGTTTAGCAGTTAGATGGACAAGTTCATATGGTTTCCCATTTTTACATTTATTCGTGTTATCTGAAGTCTCATGAATGTAACCATTCTAAGATGGATCAACTAGGTAGTTCCATGTTCAGCTCAGTTCATGTATCATGTCTCAGTTTCAGATCCTAGATATTCAGTCACGATTCAGTTCGTAGGTTCCTTGTGCATCGCCTTAGTTTTCCTCAATATCTCAACAAAGTCAGCATTCTCCATGGGACATAGTATCCCAATAGGGAGATACGTTATAATCCCCCGAGCTTCCATAGCCTCGACCTTCTATTTTTTTATCCTCGCATAACAAATCCAGTTTGGAATGGTGGGTACTCATAGGTTAACCCTCAAGTTCCAATCTTAGCCGTGAGCCATGTATTCAGGTGCTCAGTTCAGTGCCTGATAATCAGTCCAAGTATCACATTTCTGGCTTAGTTATGTTCTCATGTTCCAAGTTCAAGCATGTTCAGTAATGATCCTGAGTTTGATATTGATGATTTAGTATTCTTGGAAATCTCTTCCATGATGGGAATGAAGAGGTTCGGCAAGAAGGGCAAGCTTAGTCCCCCAGTATGTCAGTCCCTTTAAAATTCTCAATCGCTTCGGCAAAGTAGCTTATGAGCTCGAATTGCTTTCAAATCTATCTTAAGTCCATCCAGTGTTCCATGTCTCCTTGCTTAAGAAGTTCATAGGTGACTTAGCAGTCGTAGTCCCTATAGAGGGACTAGATATTCAGAATAGTCTCTCTTTCAAAGATATTTCAGTCAAAATCCTCGTCTACCAGATTCACAGACTGAGGAACAAAGAAGTCCCTTTAGTCAAAGTTCTTTGGCGGAATAAGTCTGTTGAGGGAGCTACTTGGGAAGCAAAAGAATACATGCAGACCAAGTATACTCACCTCTTCCCCGTTAATCTAGAATCAGCCCAAGGTAATGGCTTTTCTTAAGCTTATTCAGTTTTATGCTAAGATTTCCATTACAAACTTGGTATCGTTTACCATTGCATATTCAGTCATATGTTCATGAGCCAGTTCAGTTATGTATTCATGCATCAGATATGCATGATTAGTATGAGAAACTGAGCTTATCAGTACTCCCAGTCATGCATTCATGAATTAGATCGGTTATGTATCCATGCATCAGATATGCTTGTTCAGTATAAAATTAAGCATATCAGTAATATTAGTCCTATAGTCAGGTCCCAGATGTTAATGTCCATTAAGTAAATTCAGCCTATTTGTACTCTCAGTTCAGTCAGTCTTATTCGAGGATGAATGTTCCCAAGGGGGAGATATTGGAAGACCCCACAAAATTCCTACCTTAATTCAGTCCTTTAAGCCTGTTAAGGGGTCCCAGACTTAGAAATTTTCTAGCAAAGTATTCAGACTTAGTTTATTTTTAGTCGTCGAAAGTTGGCAATTTCATTTTGTGACCTTAATGTCCTTTAAATGCCTTTATATTAGTTAATTCATGATCAGGAAGGTCAATAGGTGTTCTCATATAAGTTTTAAATTTTTTGAACCTCGTTTAAACCGTGTTTGGAATCCCAAAATAGTGGACCAATGCAATCTTGGTATGTCGTGTCGCCCATCGCATTGGATAATATTTGCCCCAGATATCAGCGTGCAATTCCAGTGAACTGGTCTGATCTTGGGGCAACGCGTTGGATATCGCATTGATGCCATCGATGTGCCACGTCGACCTGCGCGTCACTGGATCAAATTTTAGTCATTAAAAAAACATGTACTCAGGGTTATTTAGGTCTTTTTTCCCCCCGCCTCTCAGCCCTAAAACTTGAAATTGTTCCCCTTTAGAGGCATAATACAATCATTATTCATAAAATCCTCAAGAACAAAACCCTAGGGCTATCAATTCAGGAATCAAATTCAAGAGATTTCACCATCAATTTTTCCAAATTCAAGCAACAAGGTATGTAAAGTGTTAATCCAAGGGTCCCTTCTACCTTTGGAGTTCAAGAAACTTCTATTAAAAATATGAATTGTGATTTCCATGTTATAGGTTTGAGTGTAATCATGTTAATGTTGTGGTATGTGTTCTAAGTTAAAATCATTATGTATTTCTTGATATTATGATAGCGTGAAAGTTGAATTTTGATTCTCTTATATTGAAACCCTTGAATGATGAAGTCATGATGTATTTGCATTGTTGTTCATGCGCAAGTATAAAGCTACGCCTACCATGGGTTTGATAAAATGCTAAATTGAGATTATGGTGCTTTTATGATCCTTTGGTGGTCTAAATGATGAACTAATGCTATACCCACATGTTCACAATGTCTTCCAGGCTACAACTATACCTTGTATGTGTTTGATGGAATGCTCATGAGATTGGTTTAATGAAATTATGATATGTTAGCATGTCTTTCTATTCATGTGCAAGCTCATGACTTTCAAGTGATTGATGAAATGCCTTATAGAATGTATTCTGAGTTGTTGACTATTATCAATTATTCAAGAATTGACATGTTTTATTATGCTATCGAGCTCTAAGGGTATTTTATACCCAAAAATTTAGTTGTGTTCCTATAGCCAGTGTCAGTTACAGAATAGTCTCAGTCATGTTATGATTAGTAGTACTCTAGTTCAATTACAGAACTCAAGAAAACTCAGTAAACTTAGTATCAATCCAGTCCCATTCAGTATTCAGTTCAGTTCTCAGTAATCTCAGTAATCTCAGTCAGCTAACAGAACTCAATAGTATTTCAGCAGTCAACGGAACTCAATAAACTCAGTTCAGTTCAGTTAATTAGTACAATCAGTAACAGATCAGTCCAGCCTAGTATGAACTAGGAAATCAGTCCAGTGTCTATTCAGTTGGGAGTAGTATTCAGCACCGAGTGAACCCAAAGATAGAGGTTCACTCGCCAGAAGAGGGTGTGATCCTTCGAAGTAATCCTTGCATTCCAGTACTACGTAGCCAGCATAGGTTGAGATATAACCCTATGATTCTAGGTTTAATATGTCTCATTCGAGTTCTCCTACTAGCGAGGGGTTGACAGAAGATCTTCCTATCATAGAGGGTTAACTCACATCTTGTCCTTACCCGTGGCACGGTACTGACACCCTTCCAAGTGGGGTTATAGGTTGGACCCCAAATCTATTCAAAAAGGGGCATGTCGGTTAGATGATTAGCTTCCACAGTCTCAGTCTCAATCTTCAATAAAGAACTCAGATAGTTCTACAGATTTTAGGATTGTCAGATACAGTCACTCAGTAGTACGAAACTCAACTAGTTCCATCAGAATTAGGACTGTCAGACACAGTCACTCAGTAAACAGTTTATCAGTTATCAGTAACATCAGTTAATCAATATTTAGACTCAGTATTCAGTATTATCATAATTTTAGTTACAGTTCACGTATTCATGTATGCACTCTCATTCAGTCATACTCATGTTATTCAGTTATTATTGTTCATGCATATAAACCTTCGCACTCAGCCTTACCTCACTTTGTGTACCAGTATATTCATATGTACTGACACATACTTTTCTTTGCGCTATGGTGTTTTATACCATAGGTTCATACGCGTGAGCTCCCGAGTACCCTTAGCAGTTCAGACGTTCAGCAGACAAAGTAGTGGTGAGTCCTCATAGTTCGAGGACATATTTATTCATTTAGTTTTTTAGTCTATTTTAGTAGTTGGAGTTAGTTGGTGACATGTCCCATCAACTCCACAGTTTAGACGGTTTTAGAAGCTTTCAGACTAGATGTTCAGACAGTATTTAGTATTTCAGATTCTAATATTTTATCAGACTTTATTATTTTCTTTTCATTAGTAGTACAATTTTGAACCTTATGGCATTTCATCCCATTATTCCGCACTATACAGTGCTATTACTCACTTATTGCAGCAGGTACCAGTCATGGGTTAGCTTATGCTCCTTTGGGATTATGAGCACCGTGTAGCATCCGGGGTACTAGACTCGGGCATTACAAAAATTTTGGTGAAAGTTTATAATGCTTAGAATAGGTTTAATCTTGTTTTTTCACGATTTAAGGGCTTGGGAAATGACTAGGTTGCCCTTTGGAAAATTAAGTTTGGAACTAGAAATCCCAATTTTGCACTCCACCGTGATGCGGTGCTATCACGGTGGATCACTGAAAAAGGGACGAGTGCCATTTTGCACTATGGTACAATGTGGCGCTATCGCGTTGCATCATTAGAAAAAGGACGAGTGCCATTTTGCACTCCAACGAGATGTGGGGCCCGTTCTACTGCAATTTCTAGTGCAACACTGGACAATCACAGTGAGCTACTGAAAAAGGTATGAACGGGATTTTAGGCTTCACCATAACGCGGTGTAATCATGGTGATTCACTGGAAAATGGACAATTGAGAATCTGCACTTCACTGCGATGCGGTGCTATCACGGTGAACTACTATTTTTCACTAAAAGTGTCATAACTTCGCACCCGAATATCGGATTTAGGAAAAATTGGTATAGTTGGAAATCTGACTTAATTATCAACACATTTGTGGTTCTGGAGTTGGAATAGTCTACACGTATCAAGAGTTATTCATATTTTTAAAGTTGACCCTTGACACACTAGGAGCTAAACGGAACTAAGAAAAGTACGGGGTATTACACTATCTCCCCCTTGGGAATATTCATCTTCGAATGAGACTAGTTAAACTAAGGATACTAAGGAACTGAGACTATATGATGGCATGTACAACTGAAACAAAACTGCATGACTGAATCTAAATCATACTGAGCGACTAAACTAATCTGTGAATGCACGAATTTACATAAAGATAATCACATGGCTGAAACTGAGACTGGAAAAGAACTGAATTAAGGAAGACTGTTACCTTAGGTGGAATCTGAATTTGTGGAGAAAAGATAAGGATACTTGGTTCGCATGTCAGCTTTTGCTTCCAAAATCACTGACTTCAAACTTTGACCAAAGGAACTTCTTTGTTCCTTAGTCTATGGATCTGGTGATCAGGAATCTCTACTGGAAGTTCTTCGTATGTAAAGCTATTCTAAATATTTGTGCTTTCTAGAGAGACTACAATAACTGAATCATCCATGCACTTCTTCAATAAGGATACATGGAACACTGATGACAAGTCTGTATGTAGCTCAAGCTCATACGCTACCTACCCTACACGACTTAATATCCTGTAGGGACCTATATATCGGGGACTAAGCTTCCCGTTTTTGCCAAATCTCTTCACCCCCTTCATGGTTGAAACCTTCAAATAAACAACACTTCAAACTCAAGATCTCTCTTTCTTACGTCTATATATGATTTCTGACGACTCTGACCTACTTTTAATCTCTCTCTAATCAACTGAACTTTCTCTATAGCTTCAAACACCATATCTGTCCCAATTAAAGTGGACTCACCTACTTCGAACCAACCAACTGGTGATCTAAACCTACGCCCATAAAGATCCTTAAACAGGGCTATTTGAATACTAGAATAGTAACTGTTATTGTGGGCAAACTCGGTCAAAGTCAAGTGGTCATCCCAAATGCCTTTGAAGTAAAGAACATATGCCCTCAACATATCCTCTAAGGTCTAAATAGTCCTATCTGCCTGACCTTTTATCTACGAGTGAAAAGTTGAACTAAGATGAACTTGGGTACCAAGACATTTTTGAAAGGCTTTCCAAAACTGAGAGGTAAACTGAGTACCCCTATCTGAAATTATGGACAATGGAACTTTGTGTAATCTAACCAACTCTCTGATATACAGATTAGCATAATCTTCAACTATGTAGGACGTTTGAACTAGTAAAAAATGGGTTGATTTGGTCAATCTGTCAACAATAACCCAAATAAAATCATGTTGCCGACGCGAATGGGGTAATCCTGTTACAAAGTTCATGTTCACCTCTTCCCACTTCCAAATGGGAATACCAAACTCCTGCAATATGCCACCAGGTCTTTGGTGCTCTGTCTTAACCTGTTGACAAGTTGCACACTTGGCCATAAATTCTGTGATATTTTTCTTCATACCACTCCACCAATAGACTTTTCGCAAGTTGCGGTACACTTGGTGTCTCCTGGGTGAACGAAGTAACGCGCACTATCCACTTCTACCATAATTTGCTTCCTCAAATCATCAACACATAGCACATACAATCTACTCTAGTATATCAACACATCATCTCCCCCTTGGGAGAAATCCTCTACCTTTTGGTCTTCAACTGACCCCTTTAGTTTGACCAAAGTAGAGTCCTTATCTTGCTTCTCTTTCATTACAGAAACAATAGAAGACTCTGAACTACTCTGAACCCAAATATTCCCCTCAGCTGATTCAACCAACCTCATACCTAATCTATCTAACCAGTGAACTTCTCGAACTAACTCTCTCTTATTATTCTTTATATGAGCAACACTGCCCATAGACAGTCTACTAAGGGCGTCTGCCACTACATTGGCCTTTCTCGAATGATATAATACACTCGTGTCATAGTACTTCAACAATTCTAACCACCTTATCTGACAAAGATTTAACTCCCTCTGAGTAAATACATATTGCAAGCTTTTGTGGTTCGTAAACACATCGACATGCACCCTATAAAGATAGTGCCTCCAGGTTTCAATGCAAATACAATGGCAGCTAGCTAAAGGCCATGGGTAGGGTAGTTATTTTTATGAGGCTTAAGCTGTCTAGATGCGTAGGCTATCAAAACAAAACCCAGACCAATTCTAGAGGCATCACAATAGACAATGAATCCATCTGTTCCATCACGTAGCACTAAAACTGGGGCTGAAGTAAGTCGAGCCTTTAACTCCTGAAAAATCTTCTCATGGGAATCTGATCACTAAAACTTAACTTTATTTTGGGTCAATCTAGTCATAGGGGATGCAATAGATGAAAAACCTTCAACAAAACATCTGTAATAGCCAGCTAAACCCAAGAAACTTCTGATATCTGATTGAGAGATGGGCCTAGGCCAGTTTATTATTGCTTTCATCTTCTGGGGATCAACTCAAATACCATCATTGGAAATAATATAACCAAGAAAAGCTACTAATCTTAGCAAAAATTCACATTTACTGAATTCGGCGAACAACTGATGATACCTAAGAGTGTGTAACACAATTCTAAGATGGTCAGCGTGATCATCCTCACTACAAGAATAGACAAGATTATCATCGATAAAGACAATGACAAACATGTCTAGATACTATTTGAACACTCTGTTCATCAAGTCCATGAAGGCTTTTGGGGTATTTGTCAACCCGAAGGACATGACTACAAACTCAAAATGACTATAACGGTTCTGAAAGCTGTCTTTAGAATATCACATTCCCTTACTCTAAGCTGATGATAGCCGAATCTAAGGTCTATCTTGGAAAAGTAACTTGCACCTTGGAGTTGGTCAAATAAGTCATCAATCCTAGGAAGAGGATATTTGTTTTTGATTGTGACTTTATTCAGCTAACGATAGTCAATGCACATTCGTAAAGAACCATCTTTCTTTCTCGCGAATAGGATGAGAGCACCACATAGAGAAACACTGGGCCTTATGAAGCCTTTATCTAAGAAATCATTAAGCTGATTTTTTAAATCCTTAAGCTCAGTTGGAGCCATACAATATGGAGGAATGGAGATGGGCTGAGTATCTAGAAGAAGGTCAATACCAAATTCTATTTCCCTATCAGGGAGGTACCCCTGGCAAATCTTTGGGAAAAACTTCAGAAAACTCATTAACTACGAGGACTGACTGAACTATTGGAGTCTCAAACTTAGTGTCTTTGACTTGAACTAGTTGATATATACACCCTTTTGAGATCAACTTTCTGACCTTAATATAAGATATGAAATGACTTTTCGAAGACACGGAATTACCTTCCCACTCAAAGACTGGTTCATCTGGAAAGTGAAACTTCACTACTCGAGTGTGACAATCTATAGATGCATAACAAGAATAGAGTCAATCCATACTAAGAATAAAGTCAAAGTCGGCCATATCTGACTCTATTACGTCTACTAACATGAACTTATGAAGGACAGTGATAGGACACTTTCCATAGATCTGTTTGGCAACACTTGACTCACCCACTGGATAGAAACTAAAAAGGGATTAGAAATCTTTTCAGGACCTACTTTAAAATTTACTGCAACTAGTAAAGTCACATAAGAGAAATTTGACCCGGGGTTTAACAACACATAAATATCAAGATGAAAAATACGAAGCATACCAGTAATAATATCTAGTGAACTCTCCTTATCCCGATAGGATGGTAAAGTATAAAACTAATCTGGCACTGACTGTCACCGGTACTGGATGACGTGCCTTTAGGAAGGACTAGGCAACCTAGAGGTGCTGGTGGGCTAGTAGCCTGAGTCTAGGGACAAACATCCTTGTATCCTTGCTTAGCATGCGGACGCTCTTTGATTCCATGACTCAACTTACCACAACCATAACAACCTTTCTGTCCCAACAAGCACTCACTAAGATGATTCTTACCACACTTAGCACATAAAGAATAACTAGGTTTTCCACTCACACTATTCTAAGATCTGGACATAAAAGTCTTACCCCACTGCTCCTGTCTAGCTCTGAGGCGAGAGTAATGGCTAAAGATGGCACTGGCATAGATGAGTGACTCTAAAACTATAAATGATTTCCCCCTCCAAACTTTGTCTGGCCATATTCAAACTACCCAACTTAGCCTTCTTATTTCCCCTCTCTCTCTCTTTTAACTTTTCTACCTCAATCTGTTGAGCATGAATCATTAACCTAGTAAGATCCATATCCCCAATAAGCATGGCAGTCCTATACTCCTTGACTACCAAACTAGATACTCCAATAATAAACTTAATCATACTCTACCTAGGGTCAGCCATCGTGTTAGGGGAAGACTTAGATAACTAAGTAAACTTAAGGTGATACTATTTCACTGTCATCGAGCCCTGCCTCAGGTTCAAAAACTCCTATACCTTATCTTCTCTCATTTCACATAGAAATAACCTGTCTAGAAATACATCCTGAAATACCTGTCAACTCATAGAAGCTGCATTCTCACCTCTACCATTCTTCTACATAATCATCCAATTATATACCACATCTTTTAGCCTATAGGATACCAACTCTACACTCTCCTCTTCAGTAACATACATAATTTGGGTGATCTTTCTCACCTCATCTAAGTGAATTTGTGGGTCCTCCCCTGCTTTTAACACAAAGAACTCAGATGGATTTATTCTCAAGTAGTCATGAATTCTGGCTGCTGCTAAATCACTATTCTACTAAAGTAGGACTGCTACCTAATGGTTCCCATGAATATTGGAAGTTACAGCCTGGGCCAACGCCTGAAAGGCAGCTCAGAATTCAGCATGGGATACATTCTCATTCAGAGGGTCAGCAGGCTAGGCTGGCTGGTTATCATTTCTGCGTGCAATAGCTTGGTGAAGAGGCATATTTAACTGTCCTATACGAGCATGAGTTACAAGCAGATAGAGACACCGTAAACATGATAGATCATAAAAGAAAGAGATGATTTCCTAAATGTCCCATAGCTTTTTGCTCATTAATGTGGTGTACTTTAGACCCATGATCAAGACTCTACATAACGCAACTAGTCTAACTCCCTAGGACTCTTATAACCTTAGGCTCTGATACCAAGTTTGTAATGCCTTGAAATTGGGTCTCGAGATATCACACGGTACTCAAGACTACAGTAGCCTTAAGCTAAATCTATAAGCCTTCTACTAAATCTGAAACTCATAATAGAGAAATATAAATATATAATCAAAGCTAAAAGATGGAAGTCTATCTGATCTAAGCTGAAATTATCTGAACATAATATCTAAAAATACTTGACTTAGAATTCAAGACAATCAATACTGAATTTCTAAATCATAACTAGTAGTCTGATAAGCCTCTACTACTAACAACTAGAGAGCCACTGGGACAAACTCTCAGCTGACTCGAATTGACTAAAAATACTAAATCAATAACTCTAATAAGCTGAAAAACTGAATAACTGGGTCCCCAAACTATGAGGACTCACCAACTGTCAAGATGTAAATGGAGATGCTCAAAATCACTCACGCTACTGAAAATAAACACCTGAACCTACATTATTAAACAATGTAACATATAGACATATATGTGGATCAGTACTTCTGGAATGTACTGACCATGTAGGGGTGAATGCATAAGTAAAACAATAACCCAATGGTAATATAAACTTGTAAAGAATGCATTCCAAATGTAGATGACTTACATTAGCTTGAATAACTTTAAACTAAGAATCATAATCATGAGTAGTAAGGCATGCTGTATAAATCTTGCGAGTCATAACATTTAGTTTCTAAAAGTTGTACTTGTATTTTATCTTTAAATCATGTTGCCTAAATGTAAAAAAGACTCGCTTTTATATCTGTAAACTGAAAGCTGAAATCTCATAGCTAATGTCTTATGTAAAGTAATATCTGAATAAAGCTATGAGCCTTTACACTTAGTTTCTAAAAGCTTTTCTGTTAGGATTACTTTTTTTTGTAGAGAGGTTATTCTAACTGACATACACTATGTGAGCTATCATAGTGTCTAATGTCTAGTTTCCTTATGGGAAAACTTCATATTGGGGAGAGGTGTCATACTCTCACCAAGGAGTATAACCTAAGCTAAGTGATCACATCTGCAACTATCATCCATATAGAAATGGGAATAATCTGATAATATGAGCCTTTGTTGGCTCATAGTTCTGGGGCATGTGAACATACCCAACTCGATGCTAAATACTACTCCCTTTAATTTATATGCTCATTCTATAGGAAATCCACTTTAAAACTAGTATAAGGGTTTATAATAAAAACCAATTGTGTATCTGTTTAATTTATACTATACTTGAAACTATAAAGTGGATTCCATATCTAAGATAAGATCAAAAGATCAAATCTTGATCAAAATCTAAAAATAAACTAATCATAGGGTGCGAAAAGAACAATCATTCTTGAAATATCAATATTCAAACTAGGGCTAAATAACCCATGCATCAAATTCATGTCAAATCATCATAAAGTTCTTTCTTGATAATGAAAACCTTAAAATTCAATTCTAAATCTGGAAAATAAAGTCACACGTATAAATATACAAAAGTAGACACATAATTCAATATCTAAATCACTTGTGACATCATAATCTTCAAATAGTGATAAGTGGTTATAAATCCTAAACTGAAATTCATATAATTTCATGTAAAATTCAACTTTAAAACTAATTTTGGGTACAAGGATGAAAGGATTAGCCTTGTTCATAACCCCACATTCCTTAATTAATGAATAGATGAAGAATCTTGAATTTTTGAGTTCCTATTTGTGCTCTTGAAAATTGTTTCTTAAAGATCTTAAATTGGGAATCTTGAATTTTTGGTTATCTTGGAAAAAAATGGTGAAATTTAGATTTTTTGAGGTTTAAAATTTAGAGTTCTAGGGTTTCTTGGAGAGAAATTTTGGTGAAAGTGGGCGTATAATACTTATAATAGGTTTAATCTAGTATTTTTCACAATTTAATGGCTTGGGAAATGACTAGAGGTTGACCTTTGGAAAATTAAGTTCGGAACTGGAAATCCCAGCGGTGATACATGGTGGCTCACTGGAAAAGGGACGAGTGCCACTTTGCACTATGGCGTGATGCGGCGTTATCGTATTGCATCACTAGAAAAAAGACAAGTGCCATTTTAAACTCCAACACGATGCGGGGCTTGTTCCATCGCAATTTCTGGCATGACACTGGCCAATCGCGGTGAGCTGCTGGAAAAAGGACGAACGGGATTTTTGGCTTCACCGTGATGTGGCGTAATTGAGATGCTTCATTGGAAAATGGACAATTGTGAATCTACATTTCACCGTGATGCGGTGCTATCACGGTGAACTATTGTTTTTCACTAAAAGTGCCATAACTTCTCACTCGAGTATTGAATTTAGGCAAAATTGGTATCGTTGGAAAGCTGACTCAATTATCTACACATTTATGGGTCTAGAGTTGGATTCTACACGTATCAAGAGTTATTCATTTTTTTAAATTTGACCCTTGACACACTAGGAGCTAAACAAAACTAAGAAAAGTATGGGGTATTACACTATCTCTTGAGAAATTCTAAAATGCAGGCAAGTTCCTAACATTTGCAACTGTTAAGAAAGTAATTAATTCAAAAGAAATATCAATACCAGCAAGCACACCAATCTAGAATGACTTCGTACTTAACCCATTTTGTTAATTCATTATGGTTCCAACAACCCTAATTATGTGATTTTAGCCACTCAAGATTGCGATCATACAAGAAGAATTCATAGATCGAAGCATACTTGTACACTTGTAAGAATAAGATAAAAAGTTGTAATCTCAAATTGATTAAAAATCCCAAAAACTAATGACAATGATTCCAAGATCAATAATATGTCTAAGAACCCTAAAATAATGTAAAAGTGTATAAACAATCATAATACAAAATGGAGTATTTATAGATACAAAACGAATCTTATATTAAATAGTGTAGGAGAATTAGGTCAGCAACATTCTATGATTTATTGACTAAAGTAGTAAACAAGACTCATAGTCATGTCTCTCTCATGGAAATCAAACTCTGGATCAATCTTTAGTACTTTATTCACGACTGTCACTCAAGAGTCGTGAGTTGGAGCCACGGATCGTAGATCAATCCATGGAATTAAACTTTTATCCAGATTTAAAACTCTACTCACGAATCCCATTCATAAGTTAAGGGGATAATTTATGGGTCATGTACCACGCTCGTGAGTACCCAACTTTTCCTCACTCAGTATATTTTTATCCTTTTTCTCAGTTTTTCTCATAAACTTATTTTCCTGCACAATTATCCCAAAAACACATATACCCTATAAAAATACCAAAATGTTGTATAATTTCCTCATTTTAAGCATCAAAAGTGCCATGAAACCATGGCACATCAGCTACTCACATATGTGATTTTTTAGTACTGGATCAGATATATAGATCATGTTTGGTTGCTATTTGAGAGTGTGATACACAGGTTGATTTTATTATGTTAGATATAGTAGATTTCAATATGATTCTAGGCATGGTCTGGTTATCCCCCTATCATACAATCTTGGATTATTTTGCCAAGACCATTACCTTAGCCATGCCTAAAATACCCTTGGTTCTTTTATCGATATATTAATTGACCAGTTTAAAGGTCCAGCGGTGTCTCTAAAGAATGATTTGAGATTTGGTTACCACCAGTTGAGGATCAGGGCTGAGGACATCTCTAAAATAGCATTCAAGACTCATATGGCCATCACGAGTTTCTCGTGATATCTTTTGGGTTGACCAATACCCCAATAACTTTTATGAACTTGATGAACCATATTTTTAGGCCTTATTTAGACTTCTTTGTGATCATTTTCATTGATGATACTCTAGTATATTTGAGGAGTATGAAGGAGCACAAGCAGCATTTGAGGACAGTGCTCCACACTTTGATAGATCATCGGCTATATGCCAAATTCTCAAAGTGTGAGTTTTATCTTAAGTATGTAGGTTTCTTAGGGTACATGGTGTCCATGGATGGTATTATGGTAGGTTCATAGAATATTGAGGTTATTTGTTATTGGGCTAGGCTTATGTATCCTACTGAGGTTCATAGTTTTATTGGATTAGCCACTTACCACAGGTTGTTCATCAAGAGATTTTCTACCATTACAGTCCTTATGACTAGAATGACTAGAAAAGAGGTTCTATGCCAGTAGTCCATGAGTTGTAAAGTGAGATTTCTGAAGCTCAAATACTTGATTACTCCATCTCTTATTCTAACTCTTCTAGTTGAGGGCAAGGGGTTCACCATCTATTATGATACTTTTGGTGTTGGTTTGGGTTGTGTTCTGATGTAGTGAGGTTATATTACTACACATACATCAAGGCAGCTAAAGATACACTAGTGCAACCACCACACTCATGACTTAGAGTTGGCCGCAGTAGTTCTTACACTTAAGATTTAAAGGCAATGCTTGTATGTGTTCATTACAAGATCTTCACTAACCATCATAGTCTTTAATATATTATGACCCATGAGGTGCTTAATTCGAGAAAGCATAAATGGATTGAGCTGCTAAATAACTATGATATCTCTATTATATACTATCTGGAAAGGCAAATATGGTAGTAGATTCCTTGCATCAGAGGGTAGTGAATACATGTAACTTATTCTTTATTTTAGTTTTAGAGCAGTTGTTGGCTTTGGATATCTAGTCCTTAGATAACTTTATGGTTTGACCTGATATTTCTGATCCTAGGAGGATTCTTGCTAGTGTTGAGGCTAGATCTACCATTTTAGAGCAAATTCAACATCATCAGTTTAAGGATGACAGACTTTGTAGCATTTGAGATTAGGTGCTAAGAGGTGATTTCAGGGGGGCTACCTTATATTCAAAGGGTATTTTGAGGTTTGATGATCGTATTTGCATTTTGGGAGTTAGAGATTTGATTTAGTTGATTCTTTTAGAGGCTCATAGCTTTAGATAATCTATTTACCCTAGGACAATTAAGATGTATAATGATTTGAGGCAGCATTACGGGTGGAGTGGTATCCAAAGAGATATAGCAGAGTTTGTGGCACAATGCCTGTGTTATCAGTAGGTAAAGGCTGAGCATTTGAGAACTAGTGGATTGCTACAGAGATTACCTATTCCCAAATAGAAATAGGAGTGGGTCACTATTAATTTCATAGGTGGTTTGCCTCTACTTCTCATAGTTTTGATAGCATTTGGATCATCATGGGTTGATTGACCAAATCTACCAATTTCATTCTTATTCAGACTTTCTACAGTGCTGAGAGGTTGTCCATTATTTATATTCAAGAGATGGTTCTCCTTCATGGGGTGCCCATGTTTATTATTTCAAACCAAGGTTCTCAGTTCTCTTCTAGCTTCCACAAGATATTTCAGGAGGATCTAGATACTCAAGTTAACCTTAGCACTATTTTTTAACCCTAAAATAATAGGCAGCTAGAGGAGACTTTTCAGGTTTTGGAAAATATGCTTCGTTCTTTTGTTTTGAATTTCAAAGATTAGTAGATAAGTTTTCACCTTCAGCAGAGTATGCTTATAATAACAGCTTTTATTCCAGTATCTAGATGGACCCATTTGAGGTGTTGTATAGTAGGTGTTGTTGATCTCTAATTGGTTGGTTTGAGACCCCTGAGGTTAGGCCCTGTGTTATAGATTTGCTTCTTGAGTCATTATACTAAGTTTGGATGATTTAGGATAAGCTACAAATAGGTATGAGTAAGCAAAAAGTTATGTTGATCGTAAACTCCGTGCATTGAGGTTTAAAGTTGGTGGTCGAGTCTTTCTGTGAGTTTTACCCATGAACGGTGTGATGAGGTTTGGAAGGAGAGGCAAGTTCAATCCTAGGGTATATTGGACCATTTGAGATCCTACGAATAGTTGGGCAGGTAGCATATAAGTTAGCTTAGGCTCCAGTTTTTTTGGCCATCTATCTAGTTTTTCATGTATCTATGTTGGGGTGCTAAATTCCAGATGAGTCCACGTGCTTCGGTGAGACTCAGTTTAGGTCGATGAAAGTTTGACCTTTATAAAGGAGCATGTGTCTATTTTGTCCAGAGATGTTAGATGGTTGCGCTTTAGAGATATTTCTATAGTTAATATATAGTGGTAATACCATTTAGTCTAGAAGGCTACCTGAGAGATAGAGTGTGATATGTGGACCTATTATCCCAACTTGTTTGAACCTTCTGGTACATACTTATCCTTTACTTTTGCAGACGAAATCCTTTTTTAATAATGGAAGTTGTAATGACCCTCTAGGTCATTTTCTCTATTTTTGTGTGTTTTCTCTATTTAGAGATTTTTTATAGCTGCCCCAAGTCATTATGACTTGCTGGGACTGACAGTTTAGTTATCGGGCAGTTCATTTAGCTTTTAGAGCCATTTTCCTATGTTGGAGATTTTAAGGTTAAGGAATGGGTCTTGGGCCAAAACCTTAGGTAAACAGCCCCAGATACCATTTCTAATAGTCTTATCAGCTCCAAAACATCAGTTTTAGTCTAGGGGGACCCTTGGTCTAAATTTTGAGGCTTCTAGACTCATTTTGGGCTATTGGATGAAATTTGGCCAAAATGGCCCCTCGGGATGTAGGACCCACTTTTTATTGAAATAACCACAGACGAAAATTTTGATGGCATCTTTGAGTCTGGAATATCAAATTTGGTAGGGTAGCATAGTTTGTTTGCTAGCATAGGATTTTGAACTAATTTAAAGCACCCGATTGGAGTCCAACATTGAACATGGCTGGTGGCAAGTTATCTGATGCAGCCGCTTAAGCGGCCAAGGGACCACTTTAGCGGTAGCCACTTTAAGTCCCTTCATTTTCCAGCTCTAACTCCAACTATAAAATCCTCAATTAGAGACTACTATAAGCTCTGAATTCATGTGACAATTAAATATTTGGGGTCAGGATTAACATGAGGGCATGTTGGTGGGCACGTGACCGTCGTTATCTTCTAACTTTCATTTAACTTTTGGTGAAATTCTCTAAATTGATTCTTCAATTTTTGATGTTGATTAGGATAGATTTTGCTATTGTTTGAGCTTGAATTTAGCTAAATTTATATGGCAATTGATCCTCGACTTGCGTGGGGTGCTATGATGATTTCAATTTTGTGACTCCGTAAGCAGACCCCAAGTAGGAGTTTTAGTTTGATTTTTGACCCAGAGCATTTATACGTAATATGAATTTCCTCATCTCGATACAAAAATTGTGGTTTTTCTAGCGTGATGGTTCTTAGAGGCTTCTCTATAACAACTTAATTTTTTGTGATTCTTGTAAAATATTTATGTCTATGTGATTTGATTATTTTACCCCTCCCCACAATTGCTTTAAGGTATTTCTGGGGTAGGGGGATGATTGGCATGGTTCCCAATGCCTTTCAGCGTGATTTATATAAATTTGTGGTATTTGGTGGTTATAAAGGCTCTATAATTGACTTAGATCAAAATTTATTTATCTGTGTGTTGGATAGCAAAATGGACTTTACCAGCAAATCCAGAACATTGATTTTAGGTTGGTAACTTGGTTGGTATAGTTTTATGACTTTTACATTGCATTTCGACCTCAGTTCAGAAAGTTGTGAAATTAGGTTTCAGGGATCAGCTTTGTAAAAATGATATTTTTTCAAAGATTTAATATCTCCATTGAGTCCGAAGCGTCAAATTTGATAGGATAGCATAGTTCGTATGCATTCTCAAAATCCCTAAAGAATTTGGAGGGGCCCTCAAAGAGTTGGAATTTTTCAAGTCTCCACAGCTGGTGCATGATATGGTGCAACCGCTAAAGCGACCTTTTGGGTGCTTTACCGGAGGGTGCCAAAGTGGCCATTGGGCGCTTTAACAGAGGGTGCCAAAGAGGCCATTGGGCGATTTAGCCTTCCTGACACAGTCGCCAGGTACCACTTTAGCGGTAGCCCAACCACTTTAGCGAACCTACACCTACTTTAGAGGTAGCCCAGCCGCTTTAGCGAACCTCCACCTCAGCGCGGGTACCACTTTAGCTGCCCAAGGTCCACTTTAGCAGCACTTAGGTATATTTATATACCATCTCCTTTTCTTAATTTTTTTACATCATTTTCGAGACTTAGCGCTTGGAATTTTAAATTTTGGGGCTATTTCTTTCATTTTTAGGCTTGGGTAATGTCCAAATCCCTAGTTTAATTATTTTCCTTTGATTTTTATCCTCAAAACATTGTTAACACGCGAATTCAAAGATGGAAATTGGGGATTTTGGCCTAAAAGCCCTAAAGTAATTACTCTTTGATTTAAACCCCAATTCCAAATCGTTTTTACTTGGGTTTTCTCCCATGAGTTTCTTTAATTATGAAAAATATATTGTTGGACAAAATTTTCAGTTTTTTCCTTCTTTTTCATGAACCTATTTTGGGGCTCCATTTTGATCTCGACCCAAAAATGGGCAATATAAGTATCGTTGGCTTTCTTTTGATGCATAGATTATATATTTGTATATTCTAGATGATTACAGATCCATTCATGAGGAGTAAGCTCAGGTTAAAGACTTATTTTTATCAATTTTCCATATTTGAGGTAGGTTATGGCTTAACTTTCTTCAGACTGGGATGGGTAGTAAATATTAGCATAAAAACACATTATGGGCATGGGAACCAATCATGGAAATGGCTATATTATTGTGTTGTTCCTGTGTTGGGGGTTTTATTATTGTTATTTTATGCTTTTGAGACATTATTTGCTTGTGTGATCTGTGAGGTCTTATGCGATGTAGTTGGTCTTGCGTATATGTATTTGGTTATATCTTTACAGATAAAAGAGCCCAAATTATAGTTTATGTGGTGTCAGTGGCATATTACCATGTATTTTTACTACATTGGCATATGGATTACATTGGGTTCATGGATGATTAGAATATTGAGTGGATGCTCACATGGTTTGTATATTGGTTGGATTTTGGAAATTCTCATTCTTGTTGGTTGTGAGCATTACATCCATATATCACATACATTATGAAACATTGGTACCACCATGGAAATACTGAAAACACTGGCTTTTTCTGACAGAAAATATGACATCTTTAAAAACCCTATATGGATGGATATGTCGGAGGGGAGTTATGGATATTAGTATTGGATTGGGATTGTATATGGATTTACAAACCCGCCATGGGTCCTACATAAGGAGCACAACCCGGTAGGTGTATACGAAGGTTGTGTGACAACCTCGTGCATCATCAGCATTATCTTCATTACATATTATATATACTGTGCTCATTCTGTGTTGGATTATCATCTTGGCATGATATTTGTCTATGTGTACTTCCTTTCCATATTTGTATTTGTGATATCAATATACTTGTGCTTCTTTCTCATATTTGCGTGTGGTACATGTGAATATTATAGAACTTTTAGTAGAGACGGTGTGGACTACAGTTTGGGATAATTTTTTATTATAGGTGATATGTCGATAGTGTGTATTTTGTGTACTTTATTTTTTACTTTGCTTAGTTAGCCTATGATACCTACTGAGTACAAGTGGACCGTACTTATCCCTACTGCTCTCTTTTGGTGTAGATCTAGGTTTGAGTATGTCGTATAGCAATTGATTCAGGAAATACTGGAGTCTATTCAAGGTAGCAGTTGATCCATGCATCCAGAGTTGACTAATCTATTTTTAATCTAGACTATCTTAATTGTATTTAGAGACAGAGTTGTTCCATTTTAGGTATCTTATGTATATTTTGACTTAGAGTTGTACTAGTCAGTTCTTACACTATGACACCAAGTTTTGGGTATATTGTATGGTGTCTTTGGTTTTGAATTTCGTATTTTGTTATGCATGTGTGGTTCAACTTTGTTCTAAGAGTCTTGCCTTGGGATTGGTACTACCTTTTATTTTATATCAGTTTGGATGATAGGCTTACTTGTCAAGGTCTGTCATGACAAGTACTATCATGACCCTTGGTTTTTGGGTCATAACAAATTGGTATCAAAGCAGCTAGGTCAGCGGTCTCAATAGTGTAAGAATGGGGTGTCTAATTGAATCTTGTAGATCGGTACGTAAACGTCTATATCTACCTTTAAGAGGCTATAAGATGTCTTTAAGAAACTTCTATTATTTTGTCCCTTATTATGCGGATCTTTTATAACTTGTGTTGTAAGTCATATTTCACTCTTTTCTACACAGATGATGACTAGATATCATGAGGTCAGATATATGGAGACTTTATTCGATGAGAGAGCCCAGTATAGAGAGTGAGTTGCGAGTTGTAGACAAACTCAAAGTAGAGGACAAGCATGAGGATCTACCCCATCCAAAGGTAGCACTAGAGGACTCTCCCCTGAGCCTCGAGTTGAGTAGGTTGGAGACATGGGTCCTAATTCAATCTCGTTGAGTTCTTCTACCCCCAGTCGTGAAGGGGTTTCTAATTTACTTATTAACAATTTGAAGGGTCCTCTTTCGAGTGTACCTAGTATTCCTTCAGGTTTGAGTATTATACCTCCGTCTAGGCTCAAGTCTGCTTATGGTGTTTCTCCAATCTCGAGTGTGGATCCTTCAATGGTACCAATATCAGCGTATGGTACTCTACAGACTACGACTATTATCCCTTTTTCAACGTCTATACTTGAGTATCATATTTCAAGATCAAGAGTTCAGCCTTCATCTATGTTACCTCCTCAGGTGGGATCTTATCCAGCTAGATTCACTATGCCTCCAATTATTACGAGTACAATTATGTCCTTTGAGGATCAAAAGAGGTTTGAGAGATTCACTTGTTTGGGTCCTCTTAGGTTTAGTGGTACGGTAGTTGATGATGCCTATAAGTTTTTCATTGATTGTCGTGAGAAGTTGCATAACCTGGGCACACGTAAGTCGCATGGGTTGCTTATACTACTTATTAGATGAGAGATGCAACTAGATATTGGTGGGGGTCACTTGTTAGTTGTAGGCCTCTTGATTCTCCAAAGATGGCTTGGAATCAATTTGCTAAAAACTTTTTAGAGAGGTTTATGCCTTACAGTCTGAGGGATCAGCTGAGAGATAAGTTTTATCACCTAGAGCAGGGTTCCAAGACTGTTGTCGAGTATGAGGCATACTTCCATGCCATGTCTAGATATTTTTATACCAGCATTGCCACCGAATCTGAGAAGATTGGAAAGTTCATGAAAGGGTTGGATGATTCTCTTCATCTAGATACAACTTAGATGGTAGTGTATGGAGCATCATTTCAGAGTATAGTTGATCATTCTAAGGTGACTAAGTCTATTCTTCAAGCATCTCAGGGAGGCACCAAGAAGGTGCGTAGTTAGGGTGAGTTTAGAGGTCACACTTCTCGAGGTAGGGGTTTTCAGAGGTTTTTGTGGGTATCATAGTAGACCCATGCAGGCATCTTTATAGAGTTTAGGTAGTGGATCTTTTGGTTTAGCAGCTTTGGGTAGTCGTTCTAGCTCAATCATACCTCATCCTATTGAGTGGCCATAGAATTTGCTACGTGTGTAATGTTGTTGGCTATTTTCCAAGGATAGTCCCTGCCATATGTTCAGAGCTACTCATATTTCAGTTGGGATAGGTGGTGGTTTTACTAAAGGTATACGGGGTAGAGATAGTGGTTCTCGTGGTGGTGGTCGTGGGGCTACTCAGTCGTCTGGTGGTTGTGGATAGTTCTATATTGTACCCACCAGACCAGAGGTAGAGGCTTTCGCCACTGTTATCACAGGTATCGTCCCAGTTTGTTTCAGATCTATATCTATGTTATTTGATCTAGGGTCAATTTTCTTCTAAGTGTTTGCATATATTCGGGTTTTGATTTTGCTAGTGAGCCTCTTGCCATGCCTATTCATGTATCTACCCCTATAGGAGACTCCTTAGTGGTGGATTAGGTACACCGATCCTGTGTTTTGACTTTTGCGGGCCATGAGACCTAGGTAGATCTGCTTGTCTCAGATATGGTAGATTTCGAATTCATCTTGAGTATGGATTGGTTGGATCCTTACCATGTTGTCCTATATTTTTATGCTAAGACCGTGACTTTATCTCCACTAGGTGTGCCAAGGATAGCTTGGAAGAGGATGTTTCATTCGAGTCCCAAAATAGTGATATCTTTTCTTCAGGCTGGTCGCTTGGTTGAGAGGGGGTGTTTATTTCATTTGGATCATATTTGTGATACTAGTATTACATCACCTTCTTCTTTTGATTATATTCATATTGTCTGTGAGTTCATATAACAACCCAAAAATAGGTCTCGAGACATCACACGGTGCGTAGGAGCAAAAGTGACCCAAGCTAACCCTTGTACTGGCATAATGTTAAGCAACTAATCTAAATATGTATAAAATGATTGAGTTTACTGTGTAGGCATATAATCATGATGAAATCTGAGAAAATACAATACTGATAAAATTTTACATTCTGATAAAATTGGAGAGTAGAACTGAAATTACATGACTGACACTGACATCTGTGAAGCCTCTACTATACTGACTATAGGTAGCTGGGACGCATCCCCAACTACTACTAATTAATACATATGAGTAAGAAAGTAGAGTACATAAATAATATCTAACTGAAATCCCCAAAGTAGGAGGACTCATCATCTGCTGGATGGAATCTGCAACTGTCTAATCGTGATAGATGGACTACAACTGAACTAGTACCTACATTATTAAATAATGTAGCACATAAATGTATATGTGGATCAGTACTTTTGGAATGTACTGAGCATGTGGGGGTGAATGCATAAGTAAAACAATATCTTCATGTTCACATGAACTTGTAAAAAAGATGCATGCTAAGTATAAACGGCTCACATTGGCTGGAGTAACTGAAAGCTGAAAATCATGAATCATGAATAATAAAGCATATTGTATAAATCTTGTGATCCATAACACTTAGTTCTAAAAGTTGTACTTTTACTCTTTTTGCTAGTGGACTAAGTAGAACTGAGGTTAAGTCTGTTTTCAAATCATGCAGGCTAAGTGTAAAAGGACTCACCTTTGTATCTGTAAACTAAAAGCTGAAAGCTGATGGCTAATGACTTATGTAAAGCAATATCTGAATAAAATTGTGAGTCTGTACACTTAGTTTCTAAAAGTTGTTTTGTTATTCTTTTCTGTTAGAATTACTCTTTTCTGTAGGAAGGTTCTTCTAACTGACATACACTATGTGAGCTATCATAGTATCCAATGTCTAGTTCCTTTATGGGAAAACCTCACGTTGGGGAGAGGTGTCATACTCTTGCCAAGGAGTATACCCTAAGCTAAGTGATCACATATGTAACTGTCATCCATATAGAAATAGGAATAATGTGAACACGTACCTACATTAGCTAGTAGTTCTAGGGAAGTGGGATGCGCTAAACCCACACTACCCGCTCGGTGCTAAATACTACTCCCTTTAATCTGTATGCTCATTCTGTAGGAAATCCACTTTTAAAACTAATATAAGGGTTTACAATGAAAACCTCTTGTAAATCTTTTTACTGTAAACTATAGCTAAATCTGTAAATTGGATTCCATATCTAAGTTGAGATCAAAAGATAAAATCTTTGTTCAAAATCTGAATATAACAAGTTATGGGATGCTTAAAAGCGATATCTTTCTTGAAACATCAATATTCAAACTAGGGCTTAATACCCAGGCTTTAACTCATGTCAAATCATCATAAAATTCATGCTAAATAATGAAAATCTTGATAACTCAATTCTAAATCTGGAAAATATTGTCACACGTATAAAAATATCAAATTAGATATGCAATTCAACATCTAAATCACATGTAATATCAAAATCTTCAAAATAGTGATAAGTGGGTATAAACCCTAAACTGAAATTCATATAATTTCATGAAAAATTCAACTTTAAAACTAATTTTGGGCACAAGGATGAAAGAATTATCCTTGTTGAAGAACCCCACATACCTTAATTGATGACTACATAAAGAAGTTTGAACTTTGAGTTTCTAGTTGTGCTCTTGAAGGTTGATTCTTGAAGTTCTTGAATTGGGAATCCTTAATTTTGAGTTATCTTGGAAAAAGAAGGGTGGAATTTAGATTTCCTGGGGATTAAAGTTTGATGTTCTAGGGTTTCTTTGAGAGAAAGTTAATGAAAATCAAGCATAATATGCTTAGAATAGGCTAGATTCTGTGTGTTACACGATTTGGGGCTTGGGGAAATGACTAGATTGCCCTTTGTAAAATTTAACTCGAAACTGGAAAATTCTGATTTGGCACACCACCGTGACACGACACTATCGCTATGGATTACTGGAAAATGGACGACTATAATTTTGGCCTCTGGCGTGATGCGGTGAAGTCGCATCACTGGAAAAAGGACGAGTGTCATTTTGTACTTCACCGTGATGCGGTGTTTGTCCAATTGGGAATTTTGATATGATATAGGCAAATCGTGTTGAGCAAATGGAAAGGGACGAATGGGAACTGGAAATTATCCACGATGTGGGCCAATTGCGGTGATCCACTAGAAATCGGACGGCTGGGAATTTGTCCTTCACCGGGACGCGGTGCTTATCGTGATGCCTAACTGTTTTCACTAAAATCACCATAACTTCTCAACCGAGTATCGTATTAAGGCAACATTGGTATCGTTGGAAAGCTAATTCAATTTTCTACACATTGGTGGGTATAGAGATACAAAAGTATACATGTATTATGAGTTATTTACTTTTAAAGTTGATCCTTAACACACTAGGAGCTAAATGGGACTAAGAAAAGTGCAGGGTATTACAATATCTACCACTTGAGAATATTCATCGTCGAATGAGACTAATTGGACTGAGAATTCTAAGCTAAGGTAACTGAGATTATATACTGAATATACACATCCGGGAACATACTTACATGACTAAGTCTTAAACTTTAGAAACCTCTATCATGAAACTAATTTCTGAGCTGACTTGTCTTTACTTGCTATAAGTAGCTGATTTATGCTGAGAGTTAGAATTCACTTGAAGTGTTGATGATACAATCATACATATAGAACTTCGAAGTGGTAAATTATGCAGGAACAAATCATGAGACAACGAGGCTAAGATCATACAATGGGTATTACACTGTCTGAGTTAGAATACTTGGAAAACTAAGATCATTCTCTGAATTCTTATGAACTGAATCATGACTAAATATCTAAATCTGAGACTGATGCTTGATGCCTGGACTGATCTAAATTCGTAATTTTCACAAATGCGGATATTTTACCTTATGAAATGGCCTTACTCGTAAAACTTTGGGTAGTTCGGCTAGATGGAAAGTTGGAAATCTATAGGAGTTTATCTGTTTGATTGCTAAACTGGATTGCAGGCTATATGGACTGGATCATACTGAATGCTCACACCCAAATGGGGTATTTCTTCAACACTCTTCGAGGAAGTTCTAACAATATTAGGGAGCAAAGAACTCTGGGCATGACCTGGACAAGACATCTAAATAAGAAATTTCAACATTGCTACAACTCTATAGCATGGAACATAGACTTATAAATTATAATCTAGGATAGAATTACTAGGCCTTAAGCAATGTAATTACTAGGCCTTAAGCAATGCAACTTCTTACTTTCAAGCTTAGCAACACTTCTCAAATACTCCCTCAACTATACTATCCCCTTAAATATCATATTCACTTGATTCAACTTATAATTCTTACATGGGCATTGATAAATCCGTCTACTAAAGTCTAAACTGAACTAAATTCTCTCATCATGGTCAAGTCTAACTCAAAATCACAAGGTACTACACATAACACCATAATACTAGTCTAAACCATGAATTCAGTACCCCAAGCGTTGTCATAATTGCTCACCTCTAGGATAATTATTCTTATCACTTTAACAACTAAATTCAACCTCTTACTAGGAATTTACTAACGCACAATACATTCATCCACTTACACACTAACATGACTTTCAAACCTATTTTCATAACCACATATGCACTTCCAAACAAACACCCATAAAAGAATTTTTCTCATATTCTCTAATACATCTATCAATAACAACTTCCATGCACTATTCTTAAGAAGATACGCATAAAATATTCTCAACTATCCAACTCATACACAAAAAACTTCACCTCAATATTCCTTCACTTATAGGCTTACATAAACTAAGCATACATCCATCTTTCCCAACATAACATATTTACTCTTTCCCATCTACACAATTGTCCATCATCACTATCTTGATCTAAGGGAAGGTCACTTAAAGGTTGGGATACTAGGGCCTGAAACATGAAGGGGTACTAAGCATAACTTGACACTTTACTAAGGCCTGAGGAATAGAGTATTCACGATATGGATTCATTAAAGAGATCTAATCTGAGGACGTACATAATATAGATCTAAATTTCACTGATTGTTAAGAATGTTGCATGAGTACTAGAACTGAACATACTTTAAAGCATGAGTACATGAGTCATGAGTTGCATAACCTGAATTTAGAGTTCATAACTTATGGAATGTGATTCCAACTGCTGAATGAACTGGAACTCCTCATACTAGGAACTGGAGAGTACATAATTCTCTATTATATACATGAACATAAACTATGATAATGGAACTAACACATAAGGCATGAGTAGATATTGGGATAACTGAAATACAAATGCTGAAATAAGAATGGGTTGGGCCTTATCCTCCCTTTTTGATGTTCTACAACATACTGGCATTACTACTAGAATCTGAGAGCTTGACTTGATTCCTTGTTCTATCATCTCCCCCGTAGCTTTAAGCCATCATTCCAAGTCTATGGAACCCTTTACTAAACTCTAAACTGAACTACACTCGTTGCACTCTAGAGTCTGGAATGCAATAATACATGTAAATAATAAACTTACTTTGAAAGTGTAAAACCCACTACTAATACTTCCTTCGGAGATACAACTCTTTCTATAGCCCAATAGTCATCATATAATAACTTGAACATTTACTAACTTAGAATCTTTATTAGTATCACCATATCCTAAGTTTACACTATCTAGAGCTTCAACTCTTATTTCTATTTGCTCAATATTCAAGGATTCAAACTTAGATTTTAACACTTAACATGGATATCCCCAAACCTTTAATGAACCATACTGCTTCCGTCATAGCCTACTAATATCATATCTCTAAACTTATATTTTTCCCTAAACCATGAGAATCAAAATCATACAAATCCATAACACCTTAACTTAGCTATTAAGAATATCAAATACTATATAACTATCCTCCTTCCACTTAGCAACTCAGCGGTACTACTAACCATACACAATAAGTAATAACTTTAGAAAATAGATCAACCCCATATCACCTTGGGCATACCTCTAAATCATACGTATAACATCATACTTAATTATGAATAAAATGGAATTAAACTCTTGCATATACTATGCAATCTTACTAGATCACTTTCATTTAACTAGCATCACTAACCGAGCAATCATTACTTCCACCTTGATGATCATCCACTGTGCAAACTTAACGTCTAGTGCTAAACATGATTTACAACCCAACCTCACATATTATTCTTACTTGGAAGCTATAAAATATAGCATCAAGAAATACTAGTACACTAAAACCTCATAATAACAATAATTGATCATATGATCTCATGGTTTATCTTATTATAATACATTAACACCTCCTCCTTCTACACATTGCAACTATTTACCCATCGATCCACCTATGTTACTTTCATAGCTCTATAAGTTTCAACTAAACTCCTTTTCGCAGCCTCAAGGGAAGCCTAAATTAACATTACTAAACCACCAAATGCTTTCATTAATAACCAATACTTTTCTAACAGAATAGGTACCATCAATAACTCCGTTCATATATCAAGCAAACAACAATTCACCTTAACTAATCATTTTTCTCTACCTTCTACCAAGGAAATTGTACCACATTCATTACCTCTAAACTAACACACAAGGACATATCACCTTAATACGAACTCTATTACATGCATAAGCTCATGTATATACTTTCGACCAAATCTTATTCCCACCTTTCTTGCCACTACACTTCTATACCCATACTTCTAACTATGAAAAAAAGGTTCTACTACTTATAAATCATAAGACTCTAGGTTGCAATATCCCTTAAATGCAAATTTTGTTTAACAATCTAGGTTCACACTATCTTCTCTCATAAGCACTATCTATATTGAAGGGTTAATGAGAAATCTGAATATATATCTTACTCTAGCTTAGCTGAACAGCTAATATGGATGAGGACATAAATTTTGATTTGAGGAAATTATAACACACTAGTGAGCTCCTCTCAAGCCCCTTATGTGACTTCTGAAGTTACTGATAGTAAATCTGAGAGCATCAACTTAGGAGAAATTGGAATCTAGTACTCATGTTATCCCAGAAAGTATAGATGGAGAATTTTGGGGTAATACATGAATAGATGAGAGTTTCTGAGAGAACAACTTTACTGCATGATCTGGAGTATGAAAGAAGAGATATTTTTTAAATACCTTGTAGCCTCCCAAAGAAAAGTACAGACATCTTTGTACCATTCCGCAATATTATACTAGACACGGATTCACGGACACCCTAGGACACTTGAACTCTGTGCTCTGATACCAAGTTTGTAACGCCCCAAAAATGGGTCCCGAGACATCACACGGTGCTTAGGACCACAGGTGATCCCAAGCTAAACTTTGTACTGGCATACTGTTAAGCAACTAATCTAAATATGCATAAAATGATTAAGTTTACTATGCGGAAATATAATCATGATGAAATCTGAGAAAATACAATACTGATACAATTTTACATTTTGATAAAACTGGATAGCAGAACTGAAATTACATGACTGACACTAACTAACATTTGTGAAGCCTCTACTACACTTACTATAGGTAGCTGGGATGCGACCCTAACTACTACTAATCAATACATATAAGTGAGAAAGTAGAGTACATAAATAACATCTAACTGAAATCCCCAAAGTAGGAGGACTCATCATCTGTTGGCTGGAATCTGCAACTGTCTAATCGTGATAGATGGACTACAACTGAACTGGTACCTATATTATTAAACAATGTAGCACACAAATGTATATGTGGATCAGTACTTTTGGAATGTACTGAGCATGTGGGGGTGAATGCATAAGTAAAACAATATCTCAATGTTCATATAAACTTGTAAAAGGATGCATGCTAAGTATAAATGGCTCACATTGGCTGGAGTAACTGAAAGCTGAACATCATGAATCATAAATAATAAATCATATTGTATAAATCTTATGAGCCATTACACTTAGTTCTAAAAGTTGTACTTTTACTCTTTTTGCTAGTGGACTAAGTAGAACTGAGTTTAAGTCTATTTTCAAATCATGTAGTCTAAGTAAAGAACTCACCTTTGTATCTGTAAACTAAAAGCTAAAATCTCATGGCTAATGACTTATGTAAAGTAATATCAGAATAAAATTGTGAGCCTTTACACTTAGTTTTTAAAAGTTATTTTGCTATTCTTTTCTATTGGGATTACTCTTTTCTGTAGGGAGGTTCTTCTAACCAAAATACATTATGTGAGCTATCATAATATCCAATGTCTAGTATGGGAAAACCTCACATTGGAAAGAGGTGTCATACTCTTGCCAAGGAGTATAACCTAAGCTAAGTGATCACATCTGTAAGTGTCATCCATATAGAAATGGGGATAATCTAAATTTGTACCTATGTTGGCTCGTAGTTCTAGGGAAGTAGGATGCGCTAAATCGACACTTCCCACTCGGTTCTAAATACTACTCCCTTTAATTTGTATGGTCATTTTGTAGGAAATCCACTTTTAAAACTAATATAAGGGTTAACAATGAAAACCTCTTGTAAATCTATTTACTGTAAATTGTAGCTAAATCTGTAAAGTGGATTCTATATCTAAGCTGAGATCAAAAGATCAAATCTTTATTCAAAATCTAAATATAACAAGTCATGGGATGCTTAAAAGCGACATCTTTCTTAAAACATCAATATTCAAACTAGGGCTTAATACTCATGCTTTAACTCATGTCAAATCATCATAAAATTTATGCTAAATAATAAAAATCTTGATAACTCAATTCTAAAACTGGAAAATACCAAGTGGGTATAAACTCTGAACTAAAATTCATATAATTCCATGAAAAATTCAACTTTAAAACTAATGTTGGGCACAAGGATGAAAGAATTATCCTTGTTAAAGAACTCCACATACCTTAATTGATGACTAGATGAAGAAGCATGAACTTTTAGTTTCTAGTTGTTCTTTTGAAGATTGATTCTTGAAGTTCTTGAATTGGGAATCCTTAATTTTGAGTCATCTTGGAAAAAAGAATAGTGAAATTTGGATTTCTTGGGGAATAAAGCTTGATGTTTTAGGGTTTTTTTGAGAAAAAGTTGATGAAAAGCATGCATAATATGCTTAGAATAGGCCAGATTCTGTGTTTTACATGATTTGGGGATTGGGGAAATGACTAAATTGCTCTTTGTAAAATTTAACTCAAAACTAGAAAATCTTGATTTGGCACACCACTGCGACGTGTCGCTATCGCGGTGGCTTACTGGAAAATGAACGACTGCCATTTTGGACTTTGGCACAATGCGATAAAATTGTGTTGCATCACTGAAAAAATGATGAGTGTCATTTTGCACTCCACCATGACGCAGTGTCTGTCCAATTGGGAATTTTAACACGATATGGGCAAATCACGTTGAGCTACTGAAAAGGAATGAATGGTAACTGGAACTTCTCTGCGACATGAGCCCATCGTAATGCTCCACTGGAAATTAGACAACTACGGATTTGTCCTTCACCGCGACACGGTGCTTATCGCGATGCCCTACTACTTTCACTAAAATCGCCATAACTTCTCAACCAAGTATTAGATTAAGGCTAAATTGATATCGTTGGAAAGTTGATTCAATTTTCTACATATTGGTGGGTCTAGAGCTAGAAAAATCTACATGTATCAAGATTTATTTACTTTTAAAATTGACCCTTAACACACTAGGAGCTAAACGTGACTAAGAAAAGTGCAGGGTATTACAGTTCATGGATGGTTTACCTATGTATTTGCCTAGTATGCCTTCGGATCATGATATTGACTTTTTCATTGGTGTTAAGCCGAGAACCAACCCCATTTCGGTTCCTCCTTATAGGATGGCCCTAGTCGAGTAGAAGGAATTAAAGGATCAATTGCAAAATTGTTGGATAAAGGATTTATCTAACCTAGTGTATCACCTTAAGGTGCGCTAGTCTTGTTTTTGAAGAAAAAGGATGGGTCTATGCGTATGTGTGTTAATTATAGGTAGTTGAACAAGGTGGCGACTAAGAACAAATATCCTCTTCCTTGTATTGATGATTTGTTTGATCAGCTTCAGGGTGCTTCAGTGTTTTTGAAGATTGATTTGAGATCTGGTTATAACCAATTGAGGATTAGAGTTTTAGATATCTTAAAGATAGCTTTTTGGTCTCGGTATACTCATTATAAGTTCTTGGTCATGTCCTTTGGGATGACCAGTGCCCAGCCGTATTCATGGAGTTGATGATGGGGTATTTTGATCGTATCTAGACTCTTTTATTATTGTATCTATAGATGATATCTTGGCTTACTAAAATAGTGAGGCGGATCATGAAGAGCATTTATAGATTCTGCTTCAGGGGCTGAGGGATGAGAAGTTGTATGCAAGGTTCTCCAAGTGTGAGTTTTCATTGGAGTCTGTCTCCTTCTTGGGTCATGTTCTAACTAAGGATGGTATTATGGTTGATCTGACCAAGATTGCAGCTAGTCCTATTTCTCTTATCGATATTTAAAGTTTTATTGGTTTAGTAGGATACTTTCGATGATTTGTTGAGGGTTTTTCCTCTATTCCAGCTCCATTTTCCAAGTTGACTCAGAAAAAGATTTTTTCAGTGGTCCGATGCTTGTGAGGCGAGATTTCAAAAGCTCAAGGATTTGTTGACATCGGCTCCTATCTTGACTTTGCCCAAGAAGGGCATAGATTTTACTATATTTTATGTTGTTTTGGGCATTAGGTTAGGTGTTGTGTTAATGCAGGAGGGTAGGGTGATTGTGTATGCTTCTCATCAGTTGAAGCCCCATGAGAAGAATTACCCTACCCATGATTTAGAATTGTGCGTGGTCATATTTGTTTTGATGTTGTGGAGGTACTACTTGTATGGATTCAATTATGAGATCTTCCCAGATCATTGTAGCCTTTAGTATTTCTTTACCAGTGAGATTTTAATATGAGGTAGTGCCATTGGCTTAAGTTTCTTAAGTACTATGATCTTACTATTCTCTATCATCTGAGCAAGGCAAATATGGATACGGATGCCTAGAGCTAGAAGTTGACTAGAATGGATAGCTTGGTATATTTTTTGACCTAGGAGAGACCTTTGGCCTTAGAGTTTCAGTCTTTGGCTAACCAGATATTAGGCTTGATATTCAACACCTGGGTGTGTTTTGGTATTTGTGAAGGTTAGATCTTCCTTGATGGAGAAGATTTGGGCTTATCAGTTTGATGATGTTGGGAAAAGAGTAATTCAAGATAAGGGGTTGAGAGGTGAGGCTAAGAAAGCCTTAATTCAGATAGTATTTTGAGGATTAGAGGTTGAGTTTATATGTCGGGAGTGGGTTATTAGATTAGATTGATTTTAGACGAGGCTCATTATTCAAGGTATAACATCCATTCGGGAGTGACTAAGATGTATCGTGACTTGAGCCAGAATTACTGGCAGGGTGGTACAAGGAAGGATATAGGGAATTTTGTAACTCATTCCCAATACTGCCAGTAGGTGAAGGCCGAGCATTTGAGACCTGGTCATTTAATTCAAAGGTTACCTATTCCCGAGTGGAAATGGGAATGAAACACTATGGATTTAATGACCAGATTACCTCGTACTTCTCGTGGTTCAAATAGTATTTGGGACATCATGGATCAATTGACCGAATTTGCTCATTTTATTTTAGTTTAGGTTTTCTTTGGTGTTGAAAAGTTAGCTCGTATCTATATTCATGAGATTTTGCATCTTCATGGTGTGCCAGTGTCTATCATCTCGAATTGAGATTCAGTGTTCATATCTCACTTTTAGAAGACTTTTAAAGAGGAGTTGGTTACCCAGGTTGATCTTAGTACATCTTTCCACCCCTAAATCAACGGTCAGTCGGAGCGGACTATTCAGGTTTTGAAGGATATGCTCTATGCTTATGTGATGGATTTTGGTGGTCAGTGGGAGTAGGGTCTAGATTTGGTGGAGTTTGCGTATAATAGCTACCATACTAGTATCAAGATGACCCATTTTAAAGTTTTGTATGGTAGGTATTGTCTCTCTCCAATGGGTTATTTTAGGTTTTTAAGATTAGACCTCGAGGTACAGACTTGCTTCATATATCCTTGGATAGAATTCAAATTATTCAGGATAGACTTCGAGCCACTCGGAGTAGGCAAAAGTGCAATACGAATTGTAGACTTTGTGCCTTGAGATTTAATATTGGTGATAAAGTTTTCCTTTGTGTCTCGCCAATGAAGTGCATGATGAGTTTTGGGAATAGGGGCAAGCTTAGCCCCAGATATATTAAACCTTTTGAGATTCTTCAAACTACCGGGGATGTGGCTTATGAGTTAGCCTTTCCCCAGATTTATCAGTTGTTCATATAGTTTTTCATGTTTCCATGCTTCGGCGTTACATTTTGGATGAGTCTCATGTCATTCTTTGGGACTCGGTTCAGTTAGATGAGAGGTTGTCTTTTGTTGAGGATCCCATCTCCATGCTAGCCAGGTATGTCAAACGGTTACATTTTAGAGATATTCCAGTTGTTAAGGTCCAGTGGAAACATCGACCTATTAATAAGGCTACTTGGGAGGTCGAGTCTAATATACGTAGTAATTATCCCCAATTTTTTTCTATTTCAGGTAGTTCTCTTGCCTTTAGTTCGAGGACGAATTAGATTTTTAGTGGTGGCTAATGTAACGACTTGATTTTTGGTGATTCTTGTAAAATATTTATTTTTGTGTGATTTAATCATTTTATCCCTGCTCATGGTTGCTTTGTGGTATTTCTGGGGTATGGGGATGATTGGCATAGTTCCCAATGCCTTTCAATGTAATTTATGTGAATTTGTGGTATTTGAAGGTTATAAAGGCTCTATAGTTGACTTCAGTCAATATTTATTAATTTGTGCGTCTAATGGCAAAACGAGTTGTGCCAATAGATTAGGCACATTTATTTTAGGTTGGTAACATGGTTGGTATGGTTTTATGGCTTTTACATTACATTTCGACCTCGATTTGAAAAGTTGTGAAATTAGATTTCGAGGGTCAATGTAGTGAAAATGATTTTTTTCAAAAATCTAATATCGTCAGTAAGTCTGAAGCATTGAATTTGATAGGGTAGCATAAATTATTTGTGTTCTTAGGATTCCGGATGAATCTCGAGTGGCCTACAAAAATATGGAATTTCCATATCACCACAGTTATTGCATAAGTTGGTGTGACCGCAAAAGCGACCTTTTGGGCGCTTTAGCAGAGGGTGCCAAATCGGCCTCTGGGCCTTTTAGCCTCCTAGACACAGTCGCCAGGTATCACTTTAGCGGTAGCCCAGGCGCTTTAGCGTCAACCGCTAAAGCGACCAGGGCCCGCTTTAGCAAACCTGCACCTGAGCGTGGGTGCAGCTTTAGCATCCCTAGGCGCTTTAGCGGTGATTGCTAAAGTGGCCCAGTGTCCGCTTTAGCGACACTTGGGTATATTTATATATCTTTTTTTAGCAATATTTTCATCATTTTTTAGACTTGGAGCTTGGAATTTTGAGTTTTTAAGATATTTCTTCTATTTTTAAGCTTGGGTAAGCTCCAAATCTCTATTTTAATTATTTTCCTTTGATTTTTAACATTAAAACCTTGTTAAAACATGAATTTAAAGATGGAAATTGGGAATTTTGGTCTGGAAGGCCTAAAGTAATGATTCTTGGACTTAAACCCCAATTTCAAACTGTTTTCACTTAGGTTTTCTCTCATGAGTTCTTTAATCATGAAAAAGATATTTTTGGATAAAAATTCCAATTTTACCCTACTTTTTCGTGAACCCATTTTAAGGGTCTGTTTTGAGTTCGACTCAAAAATGGGAAAGATGGGTATCGTTGGCTTTTTTTTTATGCATATATTTTATATTTGTATGTTCTAGTTGATTACGGGTCCGTTCATGTGGTGTAAGTTCAAGTTGAAGGCTTATTTGTATCAATTTTTGGTATTTGAGGTAGGTTATGGCTTAACTTTCTTTAGACTGGAATGAATCATAAATATTAGCATAAAATCACATTATGGGTGTAGGAACCAATCATGAAAATCACTATATTATTATGTTATGCCCGCGTGGGGGCCTATATTATTGTTATTTGGTGGCTTTGAGACATTATTTGCTATGTATGGCCATGTGGAGTCCTATGTGATGTAGTTGGCCTTGCGTATATGTATTTAGCTATATCTTTTTTGATGAAAGAGCCTAAATTGAAGTCTATGTGGTATCAATGGCATATTATTGTGTATTTTTAATTCATTGGCAAATAGATTACAATGGGTTCATGGATGATTAGAATATTGAGTAGATTTTTAGCTCACATGATTTGTATATTGGTTGGATTTTATAAATTCTCAATCTGGTTGGTTGTGAGCATTACATCCTCATATCACATACATTTATGAAACATTGGTACCACCATAGAAATACTGAAAACACTACTTTTTCTGACAGAAAATGTGACATCTTTAAAAACCCTCTACAGATGGATATGCCAGAGATGAGTATGGACATTAGTATTGTATTTGGATTGTATATCGTTTGACAACCCCCCCCCCATGGGTCCTACCTCGAGAGCACAACTCAGTATGTGTATACGGAGGTTGTGCGACAACCCCGTGCATCATCATCATCTTTATTGCATATTATATATATTGTGCCTTTTTTTGTTGTATTATTATCTTAGCGTGACACCTGTCTATGTGTGCTTCGTTTTCATACTTGTATGTGTGATATCTGTATACTTGTGCTTCTTTTTCGTATTTGCGTATGGTATATGTGAATATTGTAGAACGGTTAGTGGAGACGGTGTGGGCTACAGTTTGGGACATTTTTTTACTACAGGTGACATGCCCATAGTGTGCATTTTGTATACTTTATTTACTACTTTGCTCAGTTGGTATATGATACTTACTGAGTACAAGTGGATCGTACTCATCTCTACTGCGCCCTTTCGATGTAGATCCAGGTTCGACTGTGCCGCACAACAGTTGATTCAGGCAATACTGGGAGTCTATTCGAGGTAGCAGTTGATCCATGCATCGAAGTTGACTACTCTCTTTTGTTATCTAGACTATGTCTTATTTGCATTCAGAGATATTGTTGTTCCTTTTGGGGTATCCTATGTCTATTTTAACTTCGAGTAGTATTAATTAGTTTTTACACTGTGACACCAGGTTTTAGGGATATTGCATGGTATGTTTGGTTGTGTATTTACCATTTTTGCTATGTATGTGTGGTTCGACTCTATTCTATGAGTCTTGCCTTGGGATTAGTACTACCTTTCATTTTATATCAGTTTGGGTGATAGTCTTACTTGTCAAGGCTTTCCATGACAAGTGGCATCATGACCCTGGTTTTTGGATCACAACATTCTTGAAAGAAGAAAGCTCCAATTTAGATGATTTGACGAGCATTCGACAGCGTCCAGGTAGGCTAAGCTTACCCTTCTTTTAGATTTAGCTTAATTATGGTATTATCATATTATTACGCTAGTTTTAGGTGGATAGTTTAGCCCAGTTATGGTTTTAGCATATTTACGTCAAATTTAGCCAGTTAGGGTCTTTTTCCAATAGAATATAGGACCTTTTCCCATTAGTATAGTGTATTATCATCTCTTAGGAATAGAATTAGTACTTATAGTACCTTGGGATAGGAGTGGGAAGCCTTAAACTAGCTTTGGGTAGGTTCTTCCTTAAGTTAGATTATTTGGACCCCATAGCAGACCCTACCATCCTTTTTCAGATAGAATGATAGAAATAAAGCTCTTTTAGACTTAGTTAGATGCTTGATAGGCTGCCTTAGGATATTAATTGGGGTTGGGATTGACTTAGACCTGATTATTTACCTGTTTAGCACCTTTCCCCGAGTAGGATAGGACCTGACCCTGGCTCGCTCAACCTTGACTTGGGAAGGAAACACGTCGAGCCTTAGTAGGTTTAGAAACTAGATATTTAACTTGGTGATCTAACGTTCTGGGATATCTTGAAGACCATTGAATTTTGCTAGCTATTCCATTCTTAATATTTTATATATATTTATGCTTAAATCCAGTTGCAGTTCAAACCCGACATATGTTTTATTTCTACTATTATGAGTTCTGGAATGAGTATGGCATTGGTTTATGGTTATGTTTTGCTTCTTTTGGAATCATCTATTGTGGAGACAATTGGTTACTTATGAGTTTCGGTTCGAGTCAGGCATTAGTCTATAACTACTATCCGATTATTCTGGATAGATTAAGGTTATTACTAGGAGTTTTGGCAGCTGTACTTGGTTCTAGTATGGGAGTTCTAATATTTTAATATAGATTATTTGGCCGTTTGTTACTATCCACTATTTTAGGTTCGAGCTTGGTGTCTGACCTCTTATTGTTATCCACTAATGTCAGTTCAAGCACAGTATATTCTGTCATTATGGATCTGGGATTGGAAAGTAATTTAAGATTGGCACGGTTACAGTTTATTTATGTTTCTTAGCTTAGCTTTCCTCTTATTTGCACCCACCGGGCTTATAGAGCCTCAATAGGGTTATTTATCTTTTTGTGTGTGACTTCTCGATTTATAAGGGCCCAGTTAGGTTGTAGTTAGTTATTTGCTTTTACTTTCGACTTATATATTTCTCTTACCAGATTTACCTAGCATACTTTGATATTTACATTTCTATCCCTTTTACTGTTGACTTAGCTTACTCTTTTGTACTTTATATTTATGTTTTATTATATTTAAGCTCAATCGATCGATGATGTCTATTGAGTATCCGTTGATTTGATATCAATACTACACTTCTGTAACTTTTTCCAAATACAAAGTCGAGTGTGAGCCATCAATGTTGACGTTGATCCTCGAACCTTGCTATTGATATGGAGAAGTGGTGAGCTTTCTAGAGTCCGAAGTTGATCCTACTCCATCTACTTCAGTTACAGTCTTTTATATCTCCGAGACTACTATGTACATATGTATAATTAGGATATTGTCTAGTCTTTTTTTAGGTCTTAGTGGCTCTTACTACCAACCTTACAAGGTCTTGGGAGGGATTATTTTGTATATTTTGCCCTCTTCTCTTGCTTGTACAGTATATTATGTATGCATATCTTTTCTGCTTTTGCCTATTTTATTTTTGTTATTGATTTCTTTCTTGTTTTCCTTTACCCTTCGCATGTTAGCCCCTTACTTGTCATTCCGAGCTATGACTTGGCTTACCTATCGGAGGTTGAATTAGTTGTTATCATGACCTGAGAAATTAGATTGTGACATAAGGGCATCTCAATGTCTCAGTAAAATTAGTGAATTAAAATAAAATTTTAATAAGAGGCTTTCAACATATATACAAGTACTTATAAAAATAATAATTTAGATTTATTTATTCTATTTTAAATACTTGTTGTTTTTAATATACTTAAGTGACATAAAATCTTTAGTTAATCTCAGATACATATAAACTAAGAATTACTTTGATTAATAAGATGTTAGTCAGGTATTTGCAATTTTACCTTGGATGTTGTTGCAAAAAAAATTATTTATTAATATGAAGATTTGAGTTTCTAAAATATTTTGGTAAAAGGTAGTTTCCGTTCTCACTTTTTTTTAAATATATATGTTGAACTTTTTTTCTTATTTTTTTTTACAATCTTCAATATTAATTCAAGTGAAATACTATCATAAAATTCACCATCAATAATTGGTGGGGCCTCACAGTTTTTGGAAGCCTAAAACAAATGTTTTACTAGCTTCACCCTTGAGTCGCACCTGATTAAGATTACAATACTCATTGATCATAAAAATTGAATAGCACTAAATCCGACATGAAGAAATATGTCAAAATTTGGTTATTGCTATAAAGGAAATCTGATGTTGTTTGTAAAATATTTCCTCACGAATATGATTCAAACCAAGACTCAGCTCCTCAATTGATTTGATCAATGGGCATAGTTGCATGATGTTTTAGACATGGCAGGCCACATTTCCTCAAATCTTTCTCAATGTTTTTAGCTTTTAAAAAATTGTAGTTCTATTTTCTTCTCCTAATTCTATTATATTCTCTATTATATTGGTCAAACCCCAAAGAATCAAGTGAATATTCAAAATTGCATTTAATCTATTTTCTACTCATAAAGTGTCACCCAAATGATATTTTTTGCAATAAATTTTTAAAGCGTCGAAAATTAACTGCAACCAAAGATAAATAAGAGAAAAAAAGTCATTTTTATTGATGAATCTTGTGAGTACAATTTTGTAACTCTCTTGATTCTTCTCTCCTAAACTTAAAAATTATCCGAGGGCCTTCAGTAGTATGTTTCTCGAATCTTTGGATGATTTGGACTCCTAGAGATGTATTTCAATCGCCGGTAATATCGAAAAATATTTTGTCGCTTTGGAATAATCTCCAGAAAGAACTTCGTTGATTGTTCCTAGCAAGGAATTAATAGTCGATGTTGATGTTGTCAATGTTTGTCAAAGTTCTCTTTCTAAATATCCTCCTTAGAATGTTATGTTACCCCCTATTTATAGTTGTAGGAAGAAGGTCTGGTTGCTTGTGATTGGCCGAAATATGTCACTTTGACACTTGCCGACTTTTGACCAATTCTTAAATTTGAATGAGATTTTCACATCATTTGTACATGTGGCATCATCTCGTTGATCTTGGATTTGACTGGGATGCCATGTCACTTGACACATGGCATGAGTTTGGGCTTCAAGGTAAGATGGACCTTGATGAGGAATAAAATGAATTTATTATTTTTTTAAGCCCAAAATAATTTTTGACCCAATAAAATATGGATCAAATTCAAATTTTGTATAAATTTGATCCAGTAAATTTTACGTGCCTACAGATGCCCCCTACTTCAAGGCTTGTCGACGTGTAGGCTTGCCGAAACTTGGCGGCGAAACGTAAAGTACTCATGAATGTGTTTTCATTTTCGTGACTTCAAAGGTATTTATTTCTCATCGGTGCGTCCTAGTTAGACCAATACTTGCGAGTGGTCTAACTAAAGTTTTCTCCATGAACATTCATGTCATGAAAGGCTTTGTCAAAGCAACCAATGATTTGTTTGTGGTTATCCTCATTTTTCACCCACAATGGAGTACAAACTTGATATTATTTCAGAGTATTAAAAAAAAACTTAATTTTTTTAACTCTTCTTGGATAAGTATGAACATGAGAAATCATCGCCTTAATATTTATTTAAGTAATTCTTACTGGCACAACAATGTGACTCTCTCAATGTATTTGAATTAAAAGGATCAATACAACACCCTCACTTGACATATTGCACGTATGAAGTAAAAAAGTTGACTTGAATTTTTGTACCAAAGAAAAATATTAACTTTCCTTTTGGCTTCCTATACCAAAGGAAAATATTAACTTTCCTTTTGGTTTCATGTACCAAAGAAAAATATCGACTTCCCTTTTGGTTTCATGTACCAAAGAAAAAAAATATTAACTTTCCTTTTGATTTCAAAAAAGAATTCAAGACTACTCCAAAGAAATCTCCTCAATATGGTAATTTGCCAACTGATTGGCAATTTGAAATCCCCTGGGATTCTTATCTTCTAGTTTTACCATAACGAACTGAAAATTATTCATAGGAGCCTATATATAAGGAAATATTATGAAATCATATCAACCACAATCTTTTGAAATCTGTAGCCCTTGCAAAGACATTCCTTGGCCCCTTTGCGATCATGTATTTGGAAAACACTGTTGATGCGCATCAACCTTTTTGGCAGCATTGGTAGACGCCATACAAAGTATACAACCTCCTCGCAACATCGGTGGAAGAGGTACATGGAGTGCCTTTCCTAATTTTCAACTTCAAACACTCGCAGAGTAAAAATCATATTTAGCTGTAGGAATGTCCAAATGTTAAATGATTTAGTTCTGAAGAAACTAGAATTATGTTAATCCAACATATCCAAAAATCAATGGTAAATGCCTTCAGGATTAACGGGAATTAATTTTTGAGGTTTGTCTTCAGATCTGGCTGGTCTTCTCAAAGATTTAAGCTGTCTCACCAAAATATCCTTTTCTTGACATAGGAGAAGCCAAATGATGAGAGTCTTAGTTCTAAAGATACTAGACTTGTATTGTTGTGTCATATCCAAAAATCAATGTCAAACTCCTTTTGTATTGACAGGAATCAATTTTTGAAGTTCATCTCTAAGTTTGGCCTGTTGATTTTACAGCTTTGTGTAGCCTCGCTAAAATGTTTGTATCATGAGCTTGGAGTGGCCAAATCATGAGACATTTAATCTTAATGTAACTTGACTTTAAGGAGAACATCTATGCTAAATATGAAAGATTAAATTAGCCGGAATTGACCAAGAACAATTTTTGAAGTTAACGTTGTAAGCTTTCATGTCATGACTCCAGATAGCATGTTCGTGATCACTCCTCTTTGCTTCTATTTTTGTAGGTTCATGAAATAATGCAAGTGGTATCGATATCAGACCAACCGTATACAAATATTGTCCAGATGATTTTTCAGGAACTACTTGAGGCATTATTTTTTGAGTCGCGGTTTTCAATGAGCAACAACTAGGTGCTTCATCCATTTTTGTAAGGATTTGGCTAGCAATATTCCCTCTCATGACTTGGAAATGGACACTCGGAGCAACTCTTTTCTATCCTTGGCAATAAAATTTATGCCTATTCCCTTAAGTCTCGACATATAAAACTCCTTGCATCTTGGCAAAGAAATTTATAGACTGTCTCCTACTATTTTGCCACTGTTAATCGTCAAACATCGAAGTTGTTGAAAATGTTAAGCTATTCACTGTGATTTGCTCTTATTATTTTCGGAATCATTGAAAGATCACATAAGGAAAATGAGTTTCAGTTCTGGAAAGCTTGAGTAACGGAGATTGTTATTGTTGAAGATCAATGATTGAAAACCAAATTTCATGCTAATTTACATCGATATCATCCATGTTGAACTAGACTAATGTTCTTCTCCCAATGTTGATCATGCCAAATTAAAATATTGTGGGGGTTTCTAATTCATGAATGGCTTACAGTGTTGGAAAATAGACTCGTGAGGATACGTTATACGCAAAAACCATGCTCATATTCTCTCCAGATCTGTCCAGGTATCCATTCGAAATTAGACAATCAGTTCTGTTTTATCACCTTTTGTTTGTTTTGTGCACCTCACAAAAATTCTCATATCTTGACATGAGAATATCAGAATTAAAAGCCATTTTTTGCGTTGGAAATTTGACTCGTAGAGATACATCTCACGAGGGAATCACAATCAGATTACACCCAAATCATTTCAGATATTTCCCTAAAACCGATCTTCTAATCTTGGCTCGCTAGTTTTATCAGCTTTGCGCAGCGTCATGATAAATCCTGTATCTCGACGTAGGAGTATTGAAATCAAGCGTTGTTTCTTGCTTTGAAAACTACACTCGTAGAGTTACATCTCACTCTGAAATCATAATCAGATTGCACCCAAATCATCTCAGATATTACCCCAAAACTGATCTTCTAATCTTGATTTGCTAGTTGTATCATCTTTGCGCAGCATCACGATAAATTTTGTATCTTAACATTGGAGTATCGGAATCAGGTGCCCTTTTTTTGTTGAAAAGTAGATTCATAAATATACAACATACATAAAAACTGTACTCAACGCATTTACGAATTTATACAGATACACCATCGAAGTCAGCTTAGTTCAGAATTTGATGGCCTATATTGCAACTTTAAGCGGTTATGATAGAAAATTCATAACCTAGCGTAGGAGATTTTGAATCATTATCCGTCTTTTTTGTTGCAGAGAAGTCTTCTGAGATCTACCACATATGTAAAAATGATGGTGAATACCTATACGAATTTATACAAATATATTATAGAAATTCGCTTTGCCTTGCTGGTCTCCTCACCTTTGTACATCTGTGGTAAACTTAGCAAAGGAACATCATCCTCATGTAATGTCTATGTCAATTCAAAGTGTTGTTGCCGTGCTCAAATAATGACACACTTTTTTCTCTTTTTTTATTTTGTTAACTCATATGACTGAACTTAGAGTAAAAATAATCTAAGCTACCTACGTACCTCGGGAGGATCAAGTCATAACATAGTTCAGGCATGATGAGTTAATTTATTTTTAAAAAAAAAATTCTCTTTATTTTCTTTTTCTTTCTTTTTTTAGAGAGCCGTCCACAGTTTAGACTCATGCGGGCCAGAAGTGATTTGACTTACAGTTTAAGCTCGGGCGTCAAGGAGTATTCTGGAGAAGAATTCTTGTAATGTAACTTTCCTTCCAACCCTTTGTAATGAAGTATTGTTGCACTTCAGTTTGCTATTTATTGCCCCCATTGGTTGAAGAAGATTTGCACTTGATCTTGTGTCGACTTTTGGAAATTGGAGTTTACAAGTCCTCTGACATTTTTTTCTTTTGTGAGAGATCAATGTTCAGGTGTTACCCTTCTTGCTATTGTACAAGTCATTTGACATGGACTTGCTTATTGTTTTCTTTATGGTGGGAACCTCAATTGGGTCAAAGCTCCCAAATTGTAGCATGATGATTCCTTTAACTTTTGGTGATTCCATAGAGCACATAAGTTGTAGAACTTTTGAAATTGAACCTTTTTTATGGTCCAGTTTGACGCTAACATGATTTACATCAACTATATTGCCATTATCAATGATGATCCTTCCTTCTTGCATTAACGTCATGATTTTTTCCTTTAGGATGAAGTATTTTGTGGTGTGATGACTAACAATGCGGTGAAATTTGCAGTACTTAGGATCATCGACTTTGTTTGATTCTTCAGGTCGCTTTGACTTAGGGAGTTCAATGACTTCTTTGGCTAGCAGCTTGTCAAGAATCCCAGGAACATAGGAGTCGGAAAAAGGATATACCCTTGCTTGTAACTTTTTCAAGGTTGGTTGATTTTTCACCTCTTGCATTTGTTTCTTTGGAGCTTCCTCTTTTAACTTTTATCTTGTGGAGGCCTTCGTAAAACTCACAGTTGTCGTCGTAGATTCCCCACTTTGGTATTCTGCCAAGTCTTTGAATTTTGTAACTTCTTTTGTAGGATCAAAAATAGGTGAGGTCATTCTATGACTTGCAATACTTAGCTCCATTTCATGAGCGTGCGTAGCTAATTCTTTAAAAGTTTGAGGAAGGATATAAACAAGGCCCCAATGCATCCCTTGAATGCAAACTTCAATCACGGAAGTTTCAGAAAGTTGATCCTTGCAATCGAAGCTCAATGTTTGTCAATGATTTATGTAGTCAACTACAGGCTCATCTTTACTTTGTCTTGTGTTTGTCAACTCCATCATGCTGACCATATGACGGGTGTTGTAGAAATGATTTAGGAATTGATTTTTTAGTTGCTCCCAATAATCAATTAATTCAAACTCCAAGTCTGAGTACCAATCAAAGGCGTTGCCTTTCAAAGAGCGAATAAACTACTTGACAAGAAGATCACTATATATGCCAGCACTGCTACAAGTTTTAACAAAATGAGTTATGTGTTTCCTTGGATTTTCCTTTCCATCAAATTGTTGAAACTTGGCAGTTAATATCCAATTGGCATCGGTAAGCCCTCGATTCGCTTAGAATACAGCTTTGAGTATCCTATGAAATTTTGTGAAAGACTGTCATATTTTATCTTGATGGTGTTTGCAATCATATCTTGCAATTGTTGAACTGTTAGAGTGGCCATTGAAGCAGATCGATCAGCGCATTGATTGTCACTTAACTTGATGAGAGACTCACCATCAACTTTTTCTTGCGGTGTTAGATTATAATTTGACTCTACAAGATTGAGGAGATCTAACTTGCTTATAAGTCAGGTGATTTGATGATCTTTCTCATCAACAGACTTCTTCAAGGATTTAATGGTTTGCTCCATAATTGCAAACTTCTCATCCATGTCAACTGCATCAACCTTGAAAATATTGACTTTCGTTGAAGTTGAAAAATTCGTTAAGTCCTCAAATTCTCCAAAGTTGCAGATAGTTTTAAATAGTTCATATGATAACTTAGATGCAAAGTTGCCCCCAGGGGTTGTAGTTACAGCCGAAATTTGAGATTTTCTCATTTTCGTCATCTCTAAAAAGGTAAAGTATTGAGATTCATCCAAAGCACAAGCGTTGAGATTGCGTCGATTGATGGGCACAACAAGTTTGATCTTAGTAGATGTGGCAATAGTAGACTTCTTGCACGAAACGTCATTGATTTTTCTATAGTCCATTGCAGTAGTTGAATTTGTGATTTTTCAATTTGGAGAAGGAAGAGATGAAAAGCAGAACTCGTCCCACTAGGCGTGCCAAAATTTGTTCGCAATAAATTTTCAAAGCGTCGAAAATTAACTACAACCAAAGATAAATAAAAAAAAGTATTTTTTACTGATGAATCTTATGAGTAGAATTTTGTAATTCTCTTGATTCTTCTCTCCTAAACGTAGAAATGATTTGAGGGCCTTCAGTAGAATGTTTCTCGAATATTTGGATGATTTGGACTCCTAGAAATGCATTTCAATCGCCAAGAATGTCGAAAATTATTTTGTCGCTTTGGAATAATCTCCAGGAAGAACTCCATTGATTGCTCCTTGCAAGGACTTAATAGTCGATGCTGATGTTGTCAATGCTTGTCAAAGTTCTCTTTCTGAATGTCCTCCTTAGAATGTTATGTGACCCCCTATTTATAGTTGTAGGGAGTAGGCCTGGTTGCTTATGATTGGCCAAAATATGTCACTTGAACACTTGGCGACTTTTGACAGATTCTTGAATTTGAATGAGATTTCCACATTATTTGTACATGTGGCATCGTCTCGTTGGTCTTGGATTTGACTGGGATGACACGTCACTTGCCACGTGGCATGAGTTTGGGATTCAAGGTGAGATTGACCTCGATGAGGAATAAAATGAGCTTATTATTTGTTTAAGCTCAAAATAATTTTAGACCCAATAAAATATGAATCAAATTCAAGTTTTATATGAATTTGATCCAATAAATTTTGTGTCTACAGATATGTTATTGGGTGGTGTTGCCAGAAAAAATAATTTTCAAGCTGATATTTGGAAAAAAGAAATATTTTATGATGGTGAATTTGATGAATAGGGTTGTGCAATTGGAAGAATGTAATGGCCGTGCACTTTTTTTCCCCTAACTACTGTTGTGCAATTGAATAAAAAAAAATTACTGTTGTGCAGTTCACAATACCTACTTTGACCTATGCATGCATTCTCAATTTAGATTAATTATTTTCCTTGAAGTGGTTAATTGTTTGCCATGAAGATTATAAACGCACAAATCTTTCTCCTTTCTACATGTAGATTATAAAGGCATAAACCTTTCTCCTTTTCTACCACTTCTTTTCCTTCAAGTGGTTAGTTATTTGCCATGTATGTTAGAACTAATAAAAATGGTGTCTAGTTTTAAGAAAATGGTGTCTAATTAGTGACATTATGGCTATTTGCTTTAAGTAATAAGTCTTTTCATAAGAAAATGGTGTCTAGTTTTACTCATATGCAAATTAGTTTTCTTAGGAATTTTCTTTGAAAAGGCAATAATTTTCGTGAACTTGTTTTGAAATCGAGTTTTTTATTGATTTTACTTAGTAAAATTGTCTTTTAAAAAAAAATAAAAAAAATTGCCCTCTATTAACTTTCTTTGAAAGGTAGTTTTATTCAAGTTTGTCTTTTTAAGTGAATTTCTCTTTTGCAAAAGATGACTGTTTTCTCATGAATGAAATAGGATCATTTTTTAAACCTTTAATGTTCTTGATATTTTTTTGTAAATTTATGTCTTTTCAAAGTTGGCCATTCTTTTAAAGTTAGTCAAATTTTTTTGGTTAATCATTTTTAGCGAATGTTCTTAAGCATATTAAATTCCTTCTTAGGACCTTACTTGAATCCTTACCATTTTCTTAAATTTTAAAAGTTTATTTCTCTTTTTTGCTTTTGAAATTTTATAAGTTTTTCTGATCTTTTTATAAAAATTAAATAGTCGCTCTGTAATTAAATTATTTTGTGATTTAAAAAAAAAAATTGAAATGATTTAAGAAGTCAAAAACTATTTGTCTTTTAAATATTTATTTTCCCTTTGAATTTCAAAAGAAAAGGGATAAACAATATGTAATGTACTAACCTCATTTATGAATTGTAGTGATTTTTTTTAATGTAAATCTATATCTATAATCTATATTTATATCTATAATCTATAATCTATATCTATATCTATATCTATAATCTATATCTATAATATATAAAAAGTGTGAGGACCCTTAGAAAAGTGATTTGAACTTTTTGCCCTTCATTAAAAATCTCCGCAATAGATAAAATTGTTTTTTCACATTTTTTTAAAAATTATTTTTATGATATTAAATATTTAAATGAAGAAGGTTTCTTATTATTATTAAATTGCTAATTTTATAGTAATTTCTTTTCTCACGTCTAAAGAAAATTAGCAAAAGTCTTTCTTTTGAGTTTTTATTTGGATCAAATACAATACTTCCAAAATTTAGCATAGGAGTCGTTGAAAAAAAAAAGGAATCTAATTTATATTTGGATAAATTTTTCAACCCTTAAAGTTATAAAAAAAATTAAATACTATCATAAATAATTTACTTAGCAAATAAAATAAAATATTATCACAAATAATTTATTACCATAGTTAATTTTTACCTTTTTTCCAAAAAAATAACGAAAAAATTCCATATTTAGGTAACCTTTTCTTAAGGAAAAAAGGTTTTAGAGTTTTATAAATTGAATTAGTTTTTTTCTTCAACACATAATAACATAATAAATTATTTTTATATATTTGTAAGTAGCTTTGTTATTGAGATTCTAACTGATTTTTTTGGTTTAATATTCGGGTTTCAAATTTCTTTTCCTATTATGCTGGCGTTATTCATGAAGAATAACAAAAGATATTTTTATGTTTGTAAGTAACTTCCGTTATTGAATCTCCAGCATAACTTTAAATTTTCAGTTTTAGATTTTCTTTTCTATTACATTGAATTTCTTGATCATGAATAACAAATGTCCTTTTATGTTTGTAAGTATAGCCTTGATCGAGATTTATTTCATACGCTGATCTGAAACTTATAACATTGTTAAAGGAAGAAGAATTATTGTAAATTTTAAGTACAAAATCTTCTCATAAGTAAGAAGGAACAAATACACTTTTTATGGATTGACATAATATACATGTTCAACACGAATATTTTGAAGACTTATTACTTTTAGATGTTTTCTTTCGAAGCATTGAAGTTGAAGAATTTTGTAAGATAAAAAAATTCTTTATTTCCTTGGCACAAATACAAAATTATTTTAAAAATAAAATTTGTTGGCACATATAAGGGGGTGTTAATGTATTTCACATTTTCACTCTCTTATTTGTATCTTAGATATTACAAATACTATATAATTAATTAAATAATTTCTTCATCTTTACATGTTTAAAAGATATTATATTCATTTTTATTATTTAAACAAATATCATATTTAGTATAGCATTTAAATGGATTAGAGTGAGGTACACACGCGAGGCGGGTACATCTAAACTAGTACTCTAAAAAAAGTGCCAAACATGACTCGCACAAAATTTTCCATCATAATGTATGTCGTATTTGAAGTTGAAGTTTTTATAATTCTACAAATATATTAGGGCAAAGGTACAACTATACCCTCGAACTTTGATAAATGGTACAAATATACTCTTCGTCATACTTTCGGTACAAATATACCCTTACCGTTAATGAAAAGGTACAAATATACCCTTATCACTAACGGTGGGACACGTGTCACGATCGTGTTGCTCCATTAGTGATAAGGGTATATTTGTACCTTTTTCAATTTTATAATTTACTTTCTCCGTTCCATATTAGTTGATCATTTTGTTAAAAATAATTATTTTATATTAATTGTCCATTATACTAAATCCAAAAGGCATTGATTAAATTTAAATTATATTATCCTTGTAGTTAATTCATTCTGAAAGTCTTCACATTTGTTTATAAAGTTTCCAAGAAATTTTTTATGGTGTGAATTCGTAAAAGAAAAACTTACCAAAATATACTATATTTAAAAACTTTTACCATTTATAGCTGTATAATTTTAATATATGCATAATCTTACTATCTAATAAGAGGGAAAGGCCACAGAAGTAGGCAACTCTCCGTCAGCAAACCTGCTACTCCTGCCTGCTTCATCAGCTACTTGCTTCATGATTTTACTATATCATCTCTAATTAATTATTACAAGTCATTTATGTATTAAAAATTAATAATATTTAATAAAAAATAAATTATATATTTAGATTTTTAATAAATATATATATATATATATATATTTATTTTTACAAAGATTAATTAATTCGATAAATTAATAATAGTAATAACTAACTATTCTTTGGTGACAATATTTTCACTTTAAACATGAGTCTATTATCGAATTAATTAATCTTTGTAAAATTATATATATATATATATATATATATATATATATATATATATATATATATATAATTTTACAAAGATTAATTAATTTGATATATATATATTTATTTATTTATTTATTAAAAATCTAAATATATAATTTATTTTTTATTAAATATTATTAATTTTTAATACATAAATGACTTGTAATAATTAATTAGAGATGATATAGTAAAATCATGAAGCAAGTAGCTGATGAAGCAGGCAGGAGTAGCAGGCTTGCTGTCGGAGAGTTGCCTGCTTCTGTGGCCTTTTCCTCTTATTAGATAGTAAGATTATGCATATATTAAAATTATACAGCTATAAATGGTAAAAGTTTTTAAATATAGTATATTTTGGTAAGTTTTTCTTTTACAAATTCACACCATAAAAAATTTCTTGAAAACTTTATAAACAAATGTGAAAACTTTCAGAATGAATTAACTACAACGATAATATAATTTAAATTTAATTAATATTTTTTTCATTTAGTATAATGGACAATTAATATAAAAGAATTATTTTTAATAAAACGATCAACTGATATGGAACGGAGAAAGTAAATTATAAAATTGGAAAAGGTACAAATATGCCCTCGAACTTTGATAAATGGTACAAATATACCCTTATCGCTAATGGAGGAACACGATCGTGACACATGTCCCGCCGTTAGTGATAAGGGTATATTTGTACCTTTTCATTAACGACAAAGGTATATTTGTACCCAAAGTATGACGGGGGATATATTTGCACCATTTATCCAAGTTCGAGGGTATATTCATACCTTTGCCCAATATATTATAACAGAAAGACAATTAATTATGAGTACCCTGTTAATACATATACCTATTACTAGATACCTTATATGTACTAGAGCTCTTGTAACTCTATATCGCTAGGGAACAACTTGGGGAAAATTTTATCATGGGTGACACTCATATATGACATGGTGTAGGAGGCATTACTTTTTGAATATAAAATATGTGGGTCCCACTTGTTATCCCTTCTCACTCCTTATAGTTATTTCTCTCTCCCTCTTTTTAACTAATCAATCTTTTCTCCTCATTTTTTTCTTTTTCTTTTTTATTTAATTTTTTTGTAGTTTAACTTTTTAAAATTAATTTTATTTGTGCACTTCTCGACTAATTTTATGAAATATTGAAAAAAAAATTATCTAGTAGTTATCTCCATTAGAAAATAAATTTGAGACCACATGATACTCAACTCACTTCATTGAAACCACTAGGCGATACCCTTAGGTGCGATTATTTTTATATTTTTTGACTCACTATTTAATTTTTTATCTTTTTCAAAATCTAAAAATCTCAAACAAAAAAAAATGGTTGAACACAACTGCAACTCCAATTTTTTAGACTCTGATGGCCAAATGCGTACTTAATATCAATTATTTATTAATTATGCATCCGAATTAATTATAAAATACTTAATTGACAAATGACAATGGAATAAAATTATCGGATAAATTATGATGTTAACTTGTGCAAAAGATAAAAAATTAACATTATGAATGTTTACTATTGATCAAATAAAACTTAATAAATTAAAAAATCAAAATCTTTATTTTCATTCTTATCTTTCATCGTCAATGACCTTAATTAATTAATTACAAAAAATATAAATTACTATTTTCTCGATTCCATATTAGTTGATTTTATCAAAAATAACTATCTTATAGTAGTAGTCTATCTTACTAATCAAGAGAACAATAATTTAAATTTTTTTGTATTACTCTTGCAATTTTTATTTTTTTAAGTGTTAATACTTATTTATAAAATTTTCAAAAAAAATAATTAATGAGTGATTAATAAAATGATCTTCTTATTTATGATTTTTGACGTGTTTAAGAAATCAACTATGAAATCGAGGGAATACTAATTTATTTTTTCATAATTAATTAATTAAGGTCGTTAATGATGAAGAAAGATAAGGATAAAAATAAAAAAATTGATTTTTAATTTATTAATTTATATTTGATCAAGAGTAAACATTCATAAAGTTAACTATCCTATATTTTGCATAGGTTAACACTATAATTTGTCTGATAATTTTATTTCATTGTTGTTTTTTAATTAAATATTTTATAATTAATTAGCATGCATAATTAATAAATAATTGATATTAAGTACGCATTTGGCCATGAAAGTCTAAATAATTGGAGTTAGAGTTGTGTTCGACCACATTCTTTTTATGAAATTTTTAGATTTTGAAAAAGATAAAAAAATAAATAGTGAGACGGAAAAACATAAAAACAGTTGCACCCAAGGGGTGTCGCCTAGTGGTTCAACGAAATAGATTGAGCACCCTGAAGTCTCAAATTTAATTTCTAACGAAATAGTTGAGATGTGCACAAATAAAATTTATTTTAAAAAGTTAAACTACAAAAGAATTAAATAAAAAAAAAGGAAAAAATGAGAAGAAAAAGTTGATTAGTTAAAAAGAGGAAAGAGAGAAATAACTACAAGGTTTGAGAAGGGGTAACAGGTGGGATCCACATATTTTTATATTCGAAAAATAATGTCTCACACACCCTATCATATATGAGCCTTATCCATGATAAAATATTTTAGAACAACTGGCTCGCCATCTTGACAGAGCTGCATGCCAATACATAAAAAAATATTTAAGATAGTGAGACTAGAAAGTCAAGCAAAAACGATAAGTACAACCTGCATCAAAAGTCTAGGCTCTCTTCAGTCGTTGTTATCTTGAACCTGAGTTGTAACATGATCTGCGATAGTCAACCATATCTGTTTGTGCATCAAAAATTTATATTGTATTATTAAGTGTAAATGTTTTAGAATACATACAAAATAAAAGAAAAAAAATCCAAAATAGGCATATAGCTTTTAAGTTCATTTAATTTTCTATTTTAATTTATTGGTGCTAATATCTCATGTGCCTCGTGTGCATCTCATGCAATACATATTTTTTGAGATCTAATATCAATTGTCTAGTTGTCTCTAGAAGCAGACAACAAATTATCCTTAAATGCAATACTAAGAAAACCCAGATTTTTTCTGGTTCACTATGATCTATGCAAAATCAAAAACCAACAAGAGGAAAAGGCTCACCACCACCATGGGAGATGATCGGGTCAAACCCTCCACCGCCACGGCGAGTGAAAACCTGAACGGATGAATTTTGTCCAAATATAATAATAACAGTGGCGAGCCTGTTATATATATATATATATATATATATATATATATATATATATATATATATATATATATATATATATATATATATATATATTATAGCCGTCAATATGGGTCAGCCTGACCCAGCTTGTAATTTGATGGAGTTAGGCTTCAATTTTCACAGTCCATTTAAGAACAGAGCTTTTTAGTCCGTAAACCCGTGGCTCGTGGGGCTTGAGCAATGTGGGTTGGGTTAGCTCATGGGCGGGACCGTAAGTTAAATAGCAACTAGTTAGATTGTTTATTAGTATTTTTATTTGGTTCAAAGGATATCAGTCAAAAGTTATTTAATTTCAGTATTAGGAGAATTTTTTGGTGTGTTGGAGACTTGATTAACAAGTATTAACACTATGTAATATTGTCTGGTAATATTTATGTTTATTAATATTCTAAAACTAAATTATAAATTATTACTTTTTAAAAAGTGGGTTGGCTCGTGAGGCCCGCGTCCCACAGAGTAATGGTGTGGGTTTGGTGTTTTTTGACCCATCATTTTGATGGGCCAGCCCGGCCTGACCCGTCAAACTCAAAGCCCATGTGGGCTAGCCTGAGTAGGCTGGGCCGACCTATATTGACAACGCTTTCTCTCTCTATATATATATAAATATGTATATTAACTTCTATAAAAAGAGATGAAGGAAGTTTGGGGGGTTAGGGAGAAAATGTACCAGCAGTGTGTATCTCAGGTCCATATGGAATGAGTGCTCCCAGGGGCGGAGCTACGACTTGCGAAGGGTGGTCAGATGAATACCCTTCGTCAAAATTTTTTTTTGGATATATAGGTTAAATATAGATATATATATGGTTATATACATATTGTTGAACACCCTTGATAAGCTAGAGATGCATAGCCTAGTGGTCAAGGGTGTGCAAATTTGCGTTCGGGATGCAAGTTCGATCCCCAGTAAGTGCAGTTGCTTTTTTCTCCTTTTTAAAGAAGGAACAGATTACAGATCCTTATAAAGTATTGGGATTGGACCGGATTATACCTCACAATTCAACCCAATATATGTTCTGGGCATGAAGCCCAATTGCCCAATAATGTGAAAGCTCATTTGGCATTGGCTATTGGCTAACTGCAGCCAAGGGCCAAGGCTGACTTTTCTTAAAAACAAATTAAAGAAAACTTTTTTTTTTTAATTTAAAAAAGAATAGGTCAAACTTAATTAAATTCTAAAGTTAAATTAAACCCATCCCTTTCCAAATTTCCCTTCAGTTCACTAAACACTTCTCCATTCCTTCACCTGTCCACCACAAATCCACAATCTTCTCCACCTTATTGTTAAATTGTTTTTTGAAATTTAGTGTTAAAGTCTTCAAGCTTCAATGGGCTATCATTATAATTTTTCCTCATTGACTATTGGAGTGTGAATTGTAAAAAGGTATTCTTCAATTCTTCTTACGTTTTAGTTTAATTTTGTTTCCCTTGAACTTGCTTTTGTATATATTTTTTTATTTTGAACTAAGTACTTTAATATTCTAGTTTTATCTAATAGATAACTTCTTTGTTAATATTATTTAAGAGAATGGGACAATGTTTCAAGTATTCATAATTTTTTTATTTGTTGAAATTGAATAATAAGTGTGATGCGCTTGATTTTTATTTTAGTTTGAGGTTCAATGAGCTTGGAGAAGTATTTTTGTAAAATTTCAAAAATAAGTTCAACGTCTCAAAATCAATCCCGCCGAGATGAAGATGTTGATCAAATAATAATACCATCTCAGTTTTCTCAGAGACAAAAATTTGATGTAAATGATTTAAAGGCTGACCCCGCTGAAAGTCCTTCGATTTTGAGTTATCCTCTGAATATTTGTGATGATATAAGAAGCGCATACATTCTAAAACATACTTTCCAACCTCGAGATCATGAGTTTCCTTAAACAGACTTTTCTGGAACTCCACATCATTTTGTTTCTAAATAGTTTGATGAATATTCTGATTGGTTGGAATATAGTGTAAGTGCAGATGCAGCTTGTTGTTTACCTTGTTATTTATTTCAAGGTGAAAGAATTCATCAAGGTGGTGGTAATACATTTTCGACGAAGCAATTTAGAAATTGGCACAGAAAAGATAGCTTTGCAACACACATTGGTCCTCCGAATAGCATTCATAATCAATTAAAAAGGAAGTGTGAAGATCTTATGAGAGAAGAACAATCTATTGAGGTTGTATTTTACAAGTTGGACGAGAAAAGTAAGAATGAATATCGAGTTCGGTTAAATGCTTCAATTGATGTGGTACAATTTCTTCTAAATCAAGGTTTAGCACTCCGCGGTCATGATGAAAGTGAATCATCCTTGAACAAAGGTAATTTTCTTAAAGCACTTTCTTGGTTTGCGGATAGATGTGATGACATTAAACCTTATGTGATAGAAAAAGCTCCAAAAAATAATAAAATAATTTCTCATGATATTCAAAAAGATATAGTGACCGCGTGTAAGATTAAAACAATCAAAGTTATATCAAAGGATTTAGATGGTGACTACTTTGCTTTGTTGGTTGATGAATCAAGAGACGTATCATGCAAAGAGCAAATGACTATTTGTTTACGATATGTTGATAAAAGGGAATTTGTGATGGAAGCATTTATTGGACTTGTTCATGTTAAAGATACTAGTGTTTTATCTCTGAAGAAAGCAATTGTGGATGTACTTGCTCACCATTCTTTAACTTTAGCTTATGTACGAGGGCAATGTTATGATGGAGTAAACAATATGCAAGGTGAGTTAGGTGGTCTTAAAACATTAATTAGACAAGAAAATAGATCGGCTCACTCGGTTCATTGTTTTGCTCATCAACTTCAATTGACTCTTGTTGCGGTTTCTAAAAGGTGTGTTCAAGTAGGAGAACTTGTATTATTGACTTCAAATATTTTGAATGTTTTGGGGGCTTCCTTTAAACATGTGGATGAATTTCGAAAATCTCAAAAATAAAAACTCCAAGAGGCATTAAATATGGGTGAGCTAAAAACGGGTAGAGGTTTGAATCAAGAACTTGGTCTTATTAAAGCCAGTGAAACTCATTGGGAATCTCACTACAAGTCGTTTGGAAACTTTATTAGTAACTTTGCCTGCATTATTGATGTACTTGATTCTCTTGTTGAAAATGCAAGTACTTCGGAAGAAAAAGCTAGCGCATCGGGATTTCTCAGAAGTTGTCAAACTTTTGAGACCGTTTTCTTGTTGCATTTGATGACTGATTTTTAGGAATCACAAATGATCTTAATATGTCATTACAGAAAAAGGAACAGGATATTGCTAATGCCATGATTCTTGTAAAAGTAGCAAAGAGAAGATTGCAAGCATTACGAGATAATGAATGGGATCCTATTTTAAAAAAAATATTGGTTGGAATTCGCTCAAAGAAAAGGTCGAGGCATTTTGTATCAAGCATAGTATTCCATTACCCAATTATGATGAGCCATATGCTAACTCAGGGAGATCACGACGTAAAGTAGTTGATTATACTACTTTGCACCATATTGTGGATGTGTTTTATAAAATTATTGATTGACAGCTACAAGAACTTAATGACCGTTTTAATGAGGTGACAAGTGATTTGCTTAATGGTGTAGCTTGCTTGAATCCAATTGATACATTTTCTAGTTCTGACATCCAAAAGATATTGGTGATGACTAAATTATATCCTGATGACTTTGATGAGTTCAACATGAGGGTTCTTGAGAATCAAATTGTTAATTATATTATTGATGTTCGTGATATTGATAAACGATTCTCCAATTTAGGCAGACTTGGGGAACTTTCAAGAAAGTTGGTTGAGACAAAGAAGCATTTAACCTATCCTCTTGTATTTTTCTTAGTGAAGTTTCCTTTGCTTCTACCCGTTGCCACTGCACCAGTTGAAAGAGCATTTTCGGCAATGAAGTATATCAAGAATGATTTGCGGAATCGAATGGATAATGAATTCTTAGATGGTTGCATAGTGCCTTATGTAGAAAAAAAAGTATTTAAGAATATTTCTAATGAGTGTATTATAGAAACATTTCAAGGGATGAAGCATCGTCGAATGCACTTGTAATTATATTTTTTAATCAAGCTTTTATTAATAGAATTTGCTTTGTTGACTTTTTTATATTATATGTTTCAACTTGTTATCATATATGTTTTTTTATGATTAGTTTGGTTCAAAGATTCTTCTTCTTCAATATACGGTTTACAATATTTTTTTATGACCCATTTTTTTTTTTTAAATATGAACACCCTTAACCAAAATTCTAGCTCCGCCACTGAGTGCTCCTGCATAAAAGATGCACTATAGTCAATACATAATTTACCTAATTTTACTCCAAAATGATTCTACATATACTTCTTTTTGTCTAACTGATATATCATAGGAAATCAAGAGTTGTCTCAGGTTGTTGGGATTAGGATCTCAAGTCTCAAATTAGTGTCGAGATAAGAATTTAAGTTAGTGGTGTGAGTCAGATATCGGGTCAGGGTTGAGAGTTAAATCTTGGTCAGTTTTATGAAAGTCAAGTCTCGAGTCAGGGTAATGATATAGGTCTCGAGTCGGTGTGGAAATTAGGGTCTCGAGTCGGTGTAAGAATTTAGATCTTGAGTTGGCATAATAGTTGGGTCTCGAGTTTGGATCTTGAGTAAGTCGGGTTTCAGTTTAAGGTTAAGGTCAGGAGTCGGGATTCAATTTTGGGATCTTAAGTCGATGTTGAGTTTTTTTGGATCTCGAGTCAGTGATGGGACTTGAGCCTTCGATCGATTTTGAATTCGGGTCTCAAGTTAGTATCAAAAATTGGTCTTGGGTTGAAAATCGAGAGTCAGGTCTCGAGTTAGGTTTGAGATTAAGATTTTATGTCTCAAGTCGATGTCGAGATTATGTCATAATTTTGTGTTGGGATTTAAATCATGAGTCGAGGGTAGGAGTTAGATATGAGACTTAGAAGTCAAGTCTCGAGTCGGGGTCAAAATTAGGGTCTCAAATTGGTGTCAGGATTTGGGTCTTGAGGTCGTTATAAGGAATTGGGTCTCAAGTTGGGGTTAGGAGCCAAAAGTCGAGTCTCTTTTAAGGGTGGAGATCAGATGCCGAGTCGGAATTTATTTCTCGAGGTCTTGAGTAGATGTCTTGATTTGGGTCTCAAGTCAGTATCGCTAGTCGAGTCGGACAAAACTAATTAAATTTTTTCTATTTTATTCTTACAATTGATATTCTTTGAAACCCTAAACAAATTAATGTGAGTATATTTTTCATAAATGATCTTGATGTCCATCAACATAAACTAAGGGTAAATCAGTAAAATTAATTATCTTACTTATGATTTTTAAGTAGTGTGTAAAATGAGAAGTGGCCAACTAGTGGGTGTTTGATAGGCTTATAACTTTTGGTCTAATAGCCAAAATTCATAAGTCAGGTTTCTTAACTTCAAAGTAAGTGCTTAAAGCATTTTTTATTTTACTCAAACACTCTAAAAATACTTAAAAGCTATTTTAACTTAAAAATAGTGAGTAATAATTTGAAGAGTAATGGATAAAAGTTAAATAGCGATCCTAATAGAGGCTATCTAGTGACAACATTTCTGCTCGAGTAATGGACCAAAAACAATTGGGTCGTTCACTAACGGATCTAAAAAAAAAAGAAAAATTTTCATAAGTAACAAACTTATAGCTATAATTAGAACTTTTATAGCAACCGTTTCATAATTATAAAAAATGAAAAGTTGTATTTTGTATTTTATAAAAGTGTTGCTACTAAAATACATATAAAACAAAATTTTCTGTCTTTCTTTTATTCAAATCAATTGGGTTAAATAAGGAAGCACTAAATTCTTTTTTCATAAATTACTGCAGTAGATTCCTTTTTCATAAATTACTCTTATTTTAATTAGTAGATTCATTTTTCAAATCAAACTCAAATCTGAAATATTATTATATTCATGATCTTCAAAAATTCAAAATAAAACATCATTACTGTTTTTTCTCTCTTTCACACTCTTATATCTCAAACGTTTTTTTCTTGTTAGTTTTTTTTTATCGTTTTAGTTTTTTATTTTGATTTCTTTTTTCTTTCCACTTTATTTTCTCTTCTTTTTTTCCTTTCTCTTTCTTTTTCTTTTTTTTTCCTTTCTCGTATTTTTTTCTTTTCCTATTTTCATTTTCTTTTTTTCGCTTTATTTTTACACCTCTATTTCTAAATTCTATTTGTCTTTCTTTTTTCCCCTCCCTTTTCACTTCTTTTTTTTCCAGATTTTTTTTTCTTTTTTTTCTTTTTCTATTTTTCTTACTCTTCTATCTCTATCTTTTATTTTTAAAAGACAAATATCTATATCACATATACATATTCAAAAAAATACACAAAATAAATTGACATATAGATCTGCATATCTATTTACAGTACAAAACATACATATATATCTGCATATGTATTTACAGAAATATATATCTGACTCATATGTATATATAAGCATATAGGACACAAAATCTCTATAACAAAAAAGGATATCTATATACATATACATATAAGTAATCAAAAGATAGATGATACATATTTTAAGTAAAAAATATAAACAAGTATATATGTTACCCTCTAAAATGACATAAAACTATTCAAAGACAAATCCAACACCATAGACAAATACATATGAATATGCATTTGTATATTCAAAAAGGACAACTAAATACATATACATATAGGTAATCAAAAGATACATGATACATATATTAAACAGTAAAAAAATATAAATAAGTACATATGATACCCTCTAAAATGACATAGAATAGTTCAAAGACAAATCTAACACCGTAGAAAATGCATATAGCTCTACATATGTATTTACAAAATATACATACCTGATCCATATGTATATTCTTGTTTTATATGAGTCATCTTTGTACTTTGCAAATACATATGAAGATATATAATAGTTATGTCTGTTACTGTTTAATATGAATATGATATATATTTCGTAAATATATCTCAGAGTCATATTTGTATTTTTTGTATAGTAATATACATATGGATCAGACATGTATTCTGTAAATACACATGTAGAGTTATATGTATTTTTTTGTAATATAATATAAATTATATAAAAGAAAACATATGCATACTATGTATTTTGTATTATATTTTTGTGAAAAGTACATGTAAGTTCAATAGGTGTTGCGTAATCATATATTTATGGCAAGAGTACTTTCAAGGTTTGCACCACATATAGAATGTCACGCAGTCAATGATATTAAAGAACGTATTAAGGCGATGTTATCAAAGGAGCAGTACACGATTTTTTTCATAAGAATATTTGTGGTGTCTACATGAGCAAGAAGAAATGTATAGTTCAAGCGCAACTAGGCAGATGTATTATGTCACAAATGTATTATAAATTTTTTGGGGCATGTGCATATATTTGTATTTTGTATATATAAATGCATATCTATGTGTATTTTTGTACGGTGTTGAATTTATCTTTGAACTGCTCTATGTCATTCTAGATGGCAACATATCTATTTATTTATAATTTTTACTGTTTAAGATATGTATCATGTATTTTTTGATTACCTATATATGTGTATATAGTTGTCCTTTTTGTTATAGAGATTTTGTGTCCTATATGTTTATATATACATATGAGTGAGATAGGTATTTCTGTAAATACATATGCAGATACATATGTATGTGTTTGTACTGTAAATAAATATCCAGATCTGTATGCCTATGTATTTTGTATATTTTTTGAATATGTGTATGTGATATACATATTTATTTTTTTAAAATAAAAGTTAGAGGTAGAAGAGTAAACAAACAAAAAAAATAAAAATAGAAAAAAAAAGAAGAAAGAGAAATAGAAGTGTAGAAATAATAAAAAAAAGGAATAAAAAAATAGAAAAAAAAAGAAGAAAATGAAAATAGGAAAAGAAAAAAAGATACGAGAAGGAAGAAAAAAGAAAACGAAAAAGAAAAAAATATAGAAAAATGAAAAAGAAAAAAAAAAGAAATAGAAGAGAGAAAATAAAGTGGAAAGAAAAAAATAAAAAAGAAAAAAAAATCAAAATAAAAAAAATAAAATGATAAAAAGATAAGATGAAAAAAAACTAACAAGAAAAAAAGTTAAAGATATAAGAGAGTGAAAGAGAGAAAAAATAATAATGATATTTTATTTCGAAATTTTGAACATCATGAAGATAATGATCTTCAAATAAAAGAAAGAAAAAAAAAACAAAAAAGAAAAAAAAAAGAAAAAGAAAGAAAAAAAATGGAAAGAAAAGAATAAAAAAAATAAAATGATAAAAAATTAAGATGAAAACAAAGTAGAAAATACGACTATGTTGGGACAGTGGGGGAAGTAAAATAGTTGAGTGAAAATAAAAAAAAAAGTAAAGTAGTGAAAGTAAAATAAACACTTATCTAATTAATGAGTAAAATAATTTTATAAAAATATTATTATTTATTGTAATTATAGTTTAACAACGTACTCGTGTAATTTTATTTTTATTTTTTCAAAAGAAAGAATGAAACGGGTTATGGAACCTCTCTCCACTAAAACCTCAAAAATCAGGGTTTAACACTCCCACGATTCTTCTCCATTTTCCCCTTTTCTCATTCTTCTTCGCCAAAATGACGAAATTCAGGAAATTGAATCGTCCAACTGGACATCGAATGTCCATGCTCAGGTTCCTATTTTCTTCCTAAATTTACTTTCCTCGTCGCTCTTTGTGTAAGCTTATATATGTATGTTTATTGTAGGACAATGGTGTCGCAATTAGTCAAGCACGAGCGCATTGAAACCACCGTTGCTAAGGTAATACTAACATTTAACAGCTTTGGTTATTTCCATCTTTTTGGGTTGCACATTTGGCAAAAGTTTCTACCATGCTGTTAGTTAGTACCAGTTGCATGTTGCAAGTTTCATATATCAATAACTGCACTTGTAATGGATAATGTCAGTTGTGTGGGGGAATATTATTGTTTGATTACTATATTTAGACTAGCTAGTCATGATCTTAATGTTTTATCATTTGAAGTAGCAATTTCCTTTCTTTTGTTTTTGTTCACCATGGTGTCTAGGCCAACTTTCGCACAACTCGATTAATTTCACAGGATACTTGTCACCTCCCACCACCAACAGGTACGAGGTAACTCTATCCACCAAGGGTAGGATGGATAGGAACTCTTGGGTGCTAGCAAATTCCTATCATCTGTTTGAAAAGATACACATGGTTAATCTTTTAAGCCTTCTTATTGTGCTGGCCAATTTGCTCTTTGGTGAAATAACATGGATGGGAATTTTAGTCATGGATCACATTACAACAAGAAGATACCCAGTGTAATCCCACAATGGGGTTTTATCCCTATCTTTGTGGGGTAGAGAGGTTGTTCCAAAAATCCTCAGTTCAAAAGAAGTGTAATCAAAGCAGCCAATGACCACATTAATAATTATAAAATCAAAACATTGACTTTTGAAGTTGGATTCTCAATCCTTTTTGTTAATTACTAGGAAATCTGTTTGGTGCCAACCCATAGGACCGATTGCAACCTTTGGAACATGGGATGATTTGGCCCGATGCTCTTCTCATCTGCACTTAAAACCAGGCTTAGTTCGCATGGAGCAGGACTCAAACCTGTGATCTAAGTCACAAGTCCCTCAACCTTTGCCACTTAAACTAAGCCCTGGGGGCATGTCTGAGCTCCCTATCTTGTGTTCTGCTTTACGTATATTGGAATGCCTTTGTGGGGTATCCCACTAGCCCTTGATGTATCTCCTTTTGGGATCTCGTGGTGAACATTTTTTGTGTTTTTTTTAACTTTATGTATTTGCTTTAGGGATCTTGGTGTCTATTAGTCTTTTTTTTACTACTAAAAAGGTTGTTCCGTTGTGATCAAAATCGAGGATGTCCTCTATTCGTTAGAGGATTTGGGATAAAGAAATGAGAATAGATTACTCCCCTTCAATCCTTTGAATTGGTGATTATGAATGTGTTTGGTTTCGTGGGGGCCTCATAGGAGATATTCCTTTATCTGATATTTGGAGATGTTACATGAACTTATCCACAACATCATAAATGTTCCACTCTTATAATTCTCCAACTCAAAGAAACACTTAATTTCATGGAAATTCATTAATATGATAATATACTATCCCTTTCTCCATTTAATTGGTAATCTGATGTACCTCAAGTTATAAAAACTTATTCTAGGAGGCCAAAATAAGCAATTCGGAAACTTAGTAACTGTCATGAGACAGTTACACATGTATTGGGTGGTTTTGTCTGTAGAAAAAGAGGCAGGACAGTAGACAGATATTCAGAAAAGAAAAGGGAATCTTTTGGGAGAGTTCTAGCCTCTCGAATGTCTAGGAATGCTGTAATTTGTGTAATCTTAGTAGTATGTACCGTATTAGTGAATTTCTTACATGTGTTAGGTTGTATCTAACAGTATTAGCAGTTTCCTAGTGTCTGTCTTCAGATTTATTGTTGTAATATCAGTATATCTAGTGTAAAACATCAATATTTGTTTCTCTATTTACTGTTTTTTTGCAGTAAGTCTATCAATTTGGTACCAGAGCAGTAACATTCGGGTATGGTGAGTAAAATGGAGGGACGCGTCGAACAGGTAGAGACTAATTTGACAGGGGTAAGGGAAGATGTCAGAAAACTGCAAGGATGGTTTCAAGAAATGAGAGAGTCTCTTGCAAGAATTAAAGCCCAAGGACGAACTATGATAGAAGAAGCATCCCCTTCTCAAGCCAAATCCATCGGAAACCAAGAAGAAGGAAGCAATGTCAACTCGGTTGGAGAAAAAGATGGGAAGAAGTTTTAGAAACTACAATTACCAGTTTTCGAAGGAGAGGATCCTTTAGGATAGATTTTCAGAGTGGAACGATATTTCGCAGTGAATGAAATTTCTGATATGGAAAAATTACGGGCAACAGGTGTCTGTTTGGAAGGAAAAGCCTTAAATTGGTATTATTGGATGGAATCTCGGCAACAAATGTCAACCTGGGAAGACTTCAAAAAAGAGTTGTTGAACCAATTTCATGATACTCAAAAGATCAACCAATATGCTGTCTTAATGGGGCTGAGGCAGATTACCACAGTCACTGTGTTTCGTGAAGAATTTGAAAAGGTGTCAGCATCTATGACTGAGGCATCTAATGAAATGTTATCAGGAGCATTTCTGAATGGATTGAAAGAGGAAATTCGAGCAGAAGTGATGCTGTTACGGGCTCAAACATAAAGGGAGATAATGGAGATGGCTCAAAAGGTGGAGGATCGAAATTCTGTGTTGCAACAAGTTCATAGTTCTAAATTTGAACCAACCAGAGGAAGTTTAAACAATAAACCGGTTGGGTTTAGAACCAATTGTCATCGAGTTGCAAACGTCCTTGAAACACAGGACTCAAGAGTCGGAACAACAAGTCATAACACTGAACAATTGCATCCTACCGCAAAGTCGACTAGCTTTAACTCTTCAGTAGCAAAATTCGAGGGACAATTTAGAAGGTTGACCGATTCAAAATTTGCTCGAAAAAGACAATTAGGGTTATGTTTCAGATGTGATGAAAAATTTGGCCCCAATCATCGTTGTAAAAACAGGCAGCTTAATCTATTGATTGTTTCAAAGACACCCAAAATAAATGAGGATGATACAGAAGAATTCTTTGAGCCTACCGGAGAAGATTTAGTTGAAGAGGAAACAAAGGGTACTATGATGGTGTTGAATATGAATTCATCTATGGGACTTACGGGATGTAGAACAATGAAATTCGTAGGGAAGATTCATGGGCACAACGTAATTGTTTTGGTCGATAGTGGGGCTACCCATAGTTTTATATTTTCCACTCTTGCTCATCAACTCCAATTACCTATTAAGAAAGACCAAAAGATTTGAAGTAGCAATTGGTAATGGTAAACAAGTTAGCGGGAATCAAGTATGCAAAGAAGTAAGGATGGATGCACAAGGAATTCAAATCAACCAACAGTATTTTCTATTCGAATTGAAGGGAACTGATTTGGTTTTAGGGATGGAATGGTTGGTCACATTAGGTGAAATGAGGGTAAACTGGAAACTTCAAATCATGAAATTCAATGATGCTGGAAGATCAGTGTTGCTTCGAGGGGATCCAGCTATGGTTCGAACAGTAGTATCACTCAAATCTATGACCAAATTACTAAAGAAAAGAAACCAAGGGTTTTTTGTCGAGTTGAATCAGGTAACAAGAAGTGAAAATGAAGATGCTATAATAACAGTGGAGATTGAAAAGTTATTATCTGATTATCCAGAAGTAGGTGAACAAACCTTGAGTCTACTACCACATCGTTTGAGGGATCATGCTATTACTCTTTAAACTGGAGCACAACCACCGAACATTTGTCCATATTGATATCCTTATTCTCAAAAAGCGGAGATCGAGCATTTGGTCAAGGAGATGTTGGCTGCTGGAATCATTAAGGCTAGTTTTAGTCCATATTCTAGTCCAGTATTACTGGTTAAGAAGAAGGATGGAAGTTGGCGATTTTGCGTGGATTATCAAGCTCTTAATGATATCACTATCCCCGATAAATTTCCAATACCATGCATTGATGAGTTACTGGATGAGCTAGGGGGAGCCACCATATTTACAAAGTTGGATCTTAAGTCGGGTTATCATTAAATTCGCATTCAAGCTGGAGATGAAGAAAACACAGCCTTCCGCACCCATGAGGGACATTATGAGTTTATGGTCATGCCATTTGGCTTGACCAATGCACCCTCGACTTTTCAATCACTGTTGAATGATATTTTTAGGAATTATTTGCGGAAATTTGTTTTAGTAGTCTTTGATGATATTATGATTTATAGTAAGGACTATGCTTCACATCTTGGGCATCTCAAGGTTGTTTTGGATATTATCAAAGAGAATCAACTGGTGATCAACAAAAAAAGGTGCATGTTTGGTCAGCTTAAACTTGAATATCTGGGCCATATCATTTCCTTTGAAGGCGTGCAAGCTGATCTCTCCAAGATTGAGAGTATGATATCTTGGCCAGTTCCTAAAGATATCAAGTCTTTGCGGGGACTTTTGGGACTCAGTGGATATTACAGAAAATTCGTCAAAGACTATGGTAAGATCGCTGCCCCTTTGACTGATTTACTTAAAAAGGATGCCTTTTTAGGGGGAACGAGCCCAACAATCATTTGAAGCGTTAAAGTTGTTTATGACTCAAGTGCCCGTTTAGCGATGTTGAATTTTTCTCAGCCTTTTGTAATTGAAATTGATGCTTCGGGATTTGTTGTCGGTGCAGTTTTAATGCAAAATGATAAACCTATCGCTTATTTCCGTCGAATGCTTTCTTCTAGAGCAAGACAATGTTCGGTATATGAACGGGAGCTAATGGCTATTGTGTTAGCTATCAAAAGATGGAATCACTACTTGATGGGCCATTAATTCATCATCAAAACAATCAAAAAGCCCTTAAATTTTTGCTAGAACAGAGTCATGGATGAGAATCAACATAAATGGGTCTCCAAACTCATGGGTTATAAGTTTGGGATAAAGTACAAACCGAGTGCTGAAAATAGAGTGGCTGATGCATTGTCAAGACACGGGGAATCTGCAGAGTTATATGCATTTTCAATTTGGAAATATGAAGACAAGGAAGAATGGGACCAGGAAGTACAATGAGACCAAAATGACTAATATTTTGCAGAAGTTAATCTCAGGACAACAAACAGATGACAAATACAGCTTGAAGAATGGATGTCTACTATTCAAAGGACGCTTGGTTTTGCCACAAGGATCATCTTGTATACCTGGTCTATTGAAAGAATTTCATTCTTCTCCTATAGGAGGCCATTCGGGGAATCTTCGCACATATGAAAGGTTGTCTAAGAATATTTATTGGGAATGTATGAAGAGGGATGTGCAAGACTTCGTTTCCAGGTGTGAAATTTGTCAAAAGAACAAGTCTCAAACTTTGAGTCTTGCAGGGTTACTTCAACCTTTACTTATACCTCATCATGTCTGGGAGAATGTAACTATGGACTTCATTACTGGCCTTCCTAAATCCCATAGGTTTGATACTATATTGGTTGTGGTGGATCGTCTTGCTAAGTATGCACATTCTATTCCATTTTCACACCCTTTTAATGCTAAAGATGTGGCTGCTGTTTTCTTTAAGGAAGTGGTTAAACTGCATGGATTTCCTAAATCTGTTGTGTCTGATCGTGACCGTGTGTTCATAAGCCAATTTTGGAAAGAGCTATTCAAAATAACTGGTACTACCTTATGCTATAGCTCTTCATATCATCCGGAAACTAATGGGCAAACGGAAGTCGTGAATAGAAGTTTGGAGACATATCTCCGTTGTATGGCAGGAGAACATCCTAAACAATGGTCCCACTAGTTATCTTGCTCAAAATATTGGTTTAATACATCCTTTAACAGATCTGCAAGTATGACACCCTTTAAGGCATTATACGGAAGGGATCCACCATCAATTTTTCACATGGATGACATGACTTCAGCGGTAGAAGAAGTAAATGAGCAGTTGCGCATTAGAAATACGATCTTAACTGAACTCAAAGAACATCTACTGCAAGCACAACAAAGAATGAAGAATCAAACTGATCGACATCGTCGAGAAGTGATTTTTGAGATTGGTGAAATGGTATATCTCAAACTTCGGCCCTATAAACTACGTTCTTTGGCTAAGAAGATCAATGAAAAACTCAGTCCCCGTTTTAATGGCCCTTTCAAGATTCTAGAAAGGATTGGTCCCGTAGCTTATCGGTTGGAGTTACTGATTGGAACTCGCATTCATTCAGTGTTTCATGTTTCACAGTTGAGAAAATGCTTGCTTCCAACTACTCCTGTTCAAAACCTACCTCCATTTCTTACCCAAGATTTGGAGCTTCAATTTGAACCTGAAGCAGTGAGGCAGACCAGGAAGCTAATCAATGGTAAGTGGGAAGTGTTAATCAAGTGGAAGACCCTACCAGAATTTGAGAACACTTGGGAGGAATATGCAATCATTAATTTGCAATTTCCTGACTTTCACCTTGAGGACAAGGTGATTCTTATAGGGGCGGGTAATGATGTACCTCAAGTTATGAAAACTTATTCTAGGAGGCCAAAATAAGCAATTGGGAAACTTAGTAACAGTCATCAGTCAATTACACATGTATTGGGTGTTTTTTTCTGTAGGAAAAGGGGCAGGACAGTGGACAGATATTCAGAAAAGAAAAGGGAATCTTCTGGGAGAGTTCTAGCCTCTTGAATGTCTAGGAATGTTGGAATTTGTGTAATCTTAGTAGTATGTACTGTATTAGTGAATTTCATACGTGTTAGGTTGTATCTAACAGTATTAGCAGTTTCCTAGTGGCTGTCTTCAGATTTATTGTTGTAATATTAGTATATCTAGTGTAAAACATCAATATTTGTTTCTCTATTTACTGTTTTTTGCAGTAAGTCTATCATAATCTTAAATAGTCATTCTCTTCCCGGTATAGTTTTGTCTTTGGGGTTCAAGTTTTTCTTCTCTATTTTGAGTTTACGATTCTAACAAGTTTGTTTGTTACTCCTATCTTTTTTGGGAAAGTTAAGGTTCCTAAAATGAGTGATATACCATTAATGTTGTTCAATATAGATGGCGAATGAGGATATTAGGCTTAACTGGTCTATTTGTGCATACATTGCAGGAGTCCAATCCATTTTGTCGTGGATTGCCCTTTTGCTTGGGCATTGTTGTGGCTATTCATATTGATGAGAGAATTTTGTGTCATAATTTGAGTGAGTTCTTTCCACTTTTGTGGTCTAATACTATAGAAGGTAATGTTTATGGAAAGGTCCTATGTTTCAAAACTTGGCTTGATTGGATTGATAGAGTGTGTTCTAGTACAAAGTTATGGAGTGAACATTAGCATGGTTACGAGATAGTGGAATCGACTATAGAAAAAGGAAGTCACTGACTACTTAGGAATGCATGTTTTTGTCTTTATTTTGGGATTATATATCCTCTTCTGATAAAAATTTCCTTAATTTATTCTCTTGCCCGAGATACTCAGGCATCTTCAGCATGACAATTGTGATGCTTTTAGGACAGCATTAAATGATCTCGAGAGGAATGATGTGACTCCTTGTTTGAGTTCTCTTTTGTTCTGTATATTCTTTGAACATCTTGTCCCAGTGTTATCAAAACTGAAAAGCAAAAAGGGGAAGATCTTTTGGGTTTAAAGCTCAAGGTATAAATAACAAGCTAGCTTTACTGTAGAAAAGCACATATATTAACTACGGACACAACTCAGAATTAAAAATCTACAGTTGAAGTGAGTATTTATCGTTTATAATTCCATCTTTAAGAAAGAGTCCATAGGCCATGAAATGCACGCCTTACGTGTAATGAACGAACTCTGGGAATAAGATAAATCCTTCAGAAGTATAACACTTCCTTAATATCTGAAGTATATCTTGTGTTATTTGAAGCAATTAGACATTAGATGTTTTCTCAAAAGTAACAAATTCATTTTAAAGCATCTAGGATTTCAATTTGGCAAGCTGCTAGATTCACTGTGTATTTGGGATGATTGATCCACCTGTTTTCTTGTATGAGTGCAGGCAAAGGAAGTCCGGAGGTTGGCCGACAATATGGTTCAGCTCGGAAAGGAGGTACAAATATAGTTGGAAGATTGAAATTTCTGAGTATTTTCTTCTTAAAAATGAAATTTCTTGAGTTTTTTTCTTGGTGTGTAGAGAATGTTAATATGCCGTTTTAGTCTTATTCGTCCTTCAAATACATACCATGATTTCTCAGAAAAATAAAATAGAATTATACTGCAAAAAAGATGTCAATTAATCAGTAAGGTTTGTGTACGCAGTTTTTTATTTGATAAATTCTTAATCTAAATTACATCACACTATCCACTTGATATAAGTGGCATAACAGTACCATTTGTTCTATGAAACTAGTAGTCAAGTTTCACGGCTAGTTTTAAAGAGTGAACATTTGCCACCCCTCTATGAATTTGAGTCTGCAGTATCTTCTGTACAGAAGCTGATGACCAATCTTTCCGTCAGAAACTGCATAGTCTGAGGAAGCTAGAATAGAGCTGATTTACTGAGTAATTTAATCAAACTTATGGAAAAATGAACAATAAATTGCTTTGATTTATTTTTGTTGATGAGGTAGCAAGGTTGTTCTCGCTATGCCTCATTGGTGGTTTCCACAATTATGGTGGGTGATAAAAGCTTATATGTGTCAAGGGATGATGCAGAAAGAAAGTTCATATTTTTGGAGTTTTGAACGCCAATTCCATAAATGGGCAGGATCAATAGATTTGATCTTAGATCGGTAGCGAGGTCTTGAAGAGAGCCACTCTGACTGAAGGTGGTGTGCCAAGCTCAAAAACTTGGGCTTGTAATAATGTGGTGGAATGTTGGGTCGTTGCAGTAGGTGAGGCCTAGCTATTTCTCAGGTTTCCTATAGGTAGAAGCTAAACAAGCTTTGAAAGAGGAAGTGATACGAAAACGACCAAGAACACACGAAAGCACACTCCCAAAACAGTCCACTAACTCAATGTGCCGAGGACCCTTTAGGAGACCACACTCGGATTCAAGAACAAGAACAAGAAGGAAGAGATTACAAGGTGTTTTAACACCAAATCAGCTAACAACCAAACTATATTAGCAATAATAAAAGAGACAACAATAACAACAACAAGGAATACACTCGGCTTACACTAATCAAGAGGAAACAATCCAAGATTACAATAAAAGTAAAGGGATAGATAGATAGACCAATGGTTGGTATAATCTTAAGAACCCAAGAACTTATTCCACTCTTGGACCCTTAACACCACACACAACACAAAACCTATCTCTTACGTGACACAAGATCGGATTCCACCTCTCAAGTATCGACGTTTCCAAGCAAAATGCATACACAAGTGATTCCACACTTGTATAAGCCCTAGTTTTCGGTTTGCCTCTTAGAGAAGAGAGGACTTGTGTTACAAAGTGTTATACACTCTCAATATCCATAAAAAAACTAAGTCTAAAAGCCCTACAATGCTCCTTTTATAGCTATTACAAAATTTAAGTTAAAATAACCAAAAGGCCCTTCAAAGAGTGGGCGCCCATCAAGCGTAAGTTATGGACTGATTTTGGTGCATTTTAGGCCTCTCTTATACTTCAATTGCACACACCAAGGCTCGGGTCCAACTCGCACTCTCATAAGTCCATATCCGTGATTATTCTTGTATCATCCTCTCCATCTTGAGAGGAATTTGTCCACAAATTCACGGCTTCACCTTGTTCAATTGGTCACTTCAAAGGAAACCTACTTAAAACAGTCCGCAAACAAGTCACAAAAACAGTCCACAAAAACATGAAGAATCCGAAGGCTCAATAACAAGTCTCGGCCAACATCTTCATTTTGAACCTCGGCTTCCTCTCCATCTTGAGCCTTGTCTTCATCCTCATCCGAAACACATAGTAAATGGCAAAGGAAACACTAAACACATCCCACCTCTTTTCTTGGTGGCGGGTTCCTTGTGGTTCCCTACATCTTCCCCTCAACTTCTCTTCCATCTTATACGCATCATTGTAGGATCCATGTCCCTCATGTTCCCTTCTACCACACTCCTCTATATGGACATATCGGTTTAGGTGAAGTGGAGTTTCGGATGAAAGGATTGATTTGGTAATGTAGAGCTTCGGTTGTGGAGCTTGGATGGGAGGAGGTTGGCTTCCCAAGTTCTTCTTGTTGGACTTGATCGAATTGTGGGAGAAGTGACCTACTTAGGTCTCGAGTTGGAGGACATTTGGTGGCTTGGCTTATGTCTATGTCATTTGGTGGCGGTCTTGGAGGTCTTATTGTTTGAGTTAAAGTTTCGGAAGTAGAAACACGAGAATTCCTTCAACTCTCCACTCGATCCACCCTCTCAAGTATAGTAGACATATCCGAGCCCAATTTTTCAAGACCCGCATTCGCCTTAGTTATTTCACGGGCAATAGCATCAAGGTGGGCCGAAATGGTGTCCATTATGGCCAAGGAGATACCTACAAGACAGAAAACATGTTAGTTGTACAAAATATCCTCACTCTCTCTTTTATTTCGTGTCTCTCGGATCCCTCACTCTCAATCTCACAAGTGTTGTAAGCTTGTTTGTACTTCGAAAGGTGAATCCAACGTTTACTAGGACCCCAGAGAGTAAGGAAAACACAAAAGGACGTATTACAGTGACTCAAAAGAATTAAGACACACAAAGGAAGGTTAACACGAAGAACGACTTCAAAACTAACTTACAATCTAGTACTAGCTTGTAAGTTAGATTTGGAATCAACAAACGAAACTAAAGACACAAAATGAGACTAAAAGATCAAAATTTGAGCTTAAAATATGTTGCGTGAACAATAAAAGTGATGACGTGGCAGCCCACTATTGGTCACTATTTTGGCGCCATTTTATTTACCAATTTGAAGTCTTGATCACTTTACAATTTGAAATGGTGAATTTTGGTTAATGGAGGAAAGACTACAAGTCTTGAAACTCTTTTCAATTTTCAAACACAAGTCTTAACTTGACTAGTACTATTCCCACAAATCATGGCCCTTGAAACAAGGAAAAGTGGTTGAAAAAGTTGATGTCAAGTCTAGGAAGTGATGGGTTCAACTCCTTTCACCAACAAGCTTTACAACTTTTATCTTCAACTTTTTGAATCTATTTTGCACTTTTTGTTGGTTAAGTTATAAGACTAGGTGAAGAACAAGATGAACACAACAACAATCTTCAAGAACTACAACAACAACACCTTCAACGCCCCCTCCAATTCTTCACAACAACACCACAACACACGGCCACCTTTCAAGTTCACAACAAAACTTCAACTAGCTCAAATATAGATAGACACCTTTAGTGTTAGTGAATCAAGAAACTAACACAAGAAACACGCTAGACTAACAAAAAGATTACTAGATATAGACACACAAACAAGTTTTCAACCAAGACAACAAGATACAACTTTCGGCCAAGAACATGATCTCAAGAACACAACTTTCTCTTTTTTTTTTTTCAACTACCATGCCCAAGAGTGATTTTGTTGGAACCAAATCAACCACAAGCTCTGATACCAAATTATACGATAACAACCAAGAACACACGTAAACACACTCCCAAAGCAGTCCACTAACTCAATGAGCCGAGGACCCTTTAGGAGACCACACTCGGATTCAAGAACAAGAACAAGAAGGAAGGGATTACAAGGTGTTTTAACACCAAATCAGCCAACACCCAAACTATATTAGCAACAATAAAAGAGACAACAATAACAACAACAAGGAATACACTTGGCTTACACTAATCAAGAGGAAACAATCCAAGATTACAATAAAAGTAAAGGGATAGATAGATAGACCAATGGTTGGTATAATCTTAAGAACTCAAGAACTTATTCCACTCTTGGACCCTTAACACCACACACAACACCAAACCTATCTCTTACGTGACACAAGATCGGATTCCACCTCTCAAGCATCTACGCAAAATGCATACACAAGTGATTCCACACTTGTATAAGCCCTAGTTTCCGGTTTGCCTCTTAAAGAAGAGAGGACTTGTGTTACAAAGTGATAAACACTCAATATTCATCAAAAAAACTAAGTCTAAAAGCCCTACAATGTTCCTTTTATAGCTATTACAAAATATAAGTTAAAATGACCAAAAGGCCCTTCAAAGAGTGGGCGCCCATCAAGTGTAAGTTATGGACTGTTTTTGGTGCATTTTGGGCCTCTCTTATACTTCAATTGCACACACCAAGGCTCGGGTCCAACTTGCACTCTCATAAGTCCACATCCGTGATTATTCTCGTATCAGGAAGAGTGTCTTTTTTGCTGCTTGACCGATGGTCCTTTAGCACAGGGTGCACACTGTATAGGATTTAGGAGAGAACAGGGGATTGTTAATTGACCTAATGGGGATCCCCGTTGATCTTTTGTGCATGAGACTATTCAAACAGATTGGGATGTTTGTGCAGAGGCTTTTTGGCTGTGGACCTATTCCAACTGACCTGGTGAAAGTCTTAGTCAAAGATTTTGGTGGTGTTTCGAGTTATGTAGGGCCAGAGATGGAGAGTTCTTCTGTAAGGTGGATTTCATATAAGAAGGTTCCATTTTGGTCCCAAATGATTCAGTATTTCTCCATAGGATTCAGTTTGAATCAGGAATCAGGACAAATGGAAACTTTAGTTTTGGGGGATTGCTTTATGGTATTCAGTGGTGGAGCTTAGTAGTGTCAAGGGGGTTCCAAAACCCCTTTGTCAGAAAATTACACTTTGCAAATAAAGTAAAAATGATTTTTTTTTGGTTATATGCCAGCTGTTAATCCCCTTGGCATGATGAAAGATTTAAGTACCGTGGTTAAGGGGGTTGGTTCAAAATTGCATTAGGTCATATGTTTAAATTACAAGTACTTTTTTGAATCGCTTGTATAAATTTATTAGGTCATATGTTCAGTTTATATAAGATGCTGATTACCAGTGAGCACAGGAATCTTTTAAGAGAGGAAGCGGTGCTCATTCCCACGAAAATGTTGGGGGCAGTATCTCTTTTGGCTTTTCATGCCTTCCAGCCTCAAACCTGTTTCCTTGTCTCACGATATTGGGAATGATAAATAGATTTTTGTCCATGTATACAAAATGGAAGTACGGAATTATTAATGAGGACTATAGGGAACTTATCCCAAAATATGAGAAAGATAGAGAAGAATAGGACAGTAACAGGGAATTCTGATCCAAAATGCCAAATTTGAAATGTCAATCTGAAAAAGTAGTCAACCAAAGGAGATGATAATGAGAGCAATTTGTGAGCACAAAAGCATAGTGGTGTTCACCATGAGTAAAATGTAACATTAGGAAGTTTCTTTATTTGGTTTTGATTCGAGAGGATGTAATCACAAGGCTGAAATTTATAGAAATGAGCGAAACATTGTAGCCTCTTAGGTTTGTCTCAACTTGGATAAATTACTTTTAATGTAACAAGGCTTGTCTTAACGTGGAAAAATATATAACTAAAAGGATTATTATTTAGATCACTTTCTTGGTTGTAGTGGTGTTGGTTGTTTTTGGTCAGAGCTTAAGCTGGTTGACCTTGGCTTGTTGGTTTCTTTTGTGAACAGAGTTAGAAAGTACTTTTGAGGCTAATCTAACTTAGTATTATTAAAAGCAAAAAGCACAAAAAAAGCTCTAAGGTCCATTGGGGCTTTAAACACATTGAAAATAAAGCATGGGCTTTAATGAAAGAAGGTAGGGAGAAAAAAATATATATAGAGTCCAAGATTAATAACTATAATCATGAATGACAAATATATAAACAAAGAAACCAAATCATTCCCATTGGTGAGGTCGACAACATTGATTTGCTTGCACAGGTTTTGCACTGTCGTGTAGGGGTTCTACCTACCACTTATTTGGGTCTACCCTCGGGGGCCACAAATAAAGACATTAATGTGTGGAGTCCAGTTCTTGAGGGAGGGTAGAGAATAGGCTTGCTGGTTGGCAAAAAAGGTACTTGTCCAAAGGAGGGAAAGAAGTGCTTATCAAGAACACATTATCGAGCATCCCCAGATACTTTATGTCTTTGTTTCATGCTCCTACTAGTGTTACAGGAAAATTGAAAAGGCTCCAAAGAAACTTCCTAGGGATTCGACAGACGGGGCAAGAAAACTTCATTTGGTTCGATGGGAGAAAGTGACTACTACTAAAAGTTGGGGAGGGTTGGGAGTCAAAGATTTGAGGGTATTTAATAGAGCTTTGCTGGGGAAATGGTTGTGGAGATTCGGGATAGAGGTCCATTCTTTATGGAGAGGGGTGATAGTAGAAAAATATGGGTTGATGGAAGGGGGATGGAGAATTAACAATATCACTATGGCATTTGGATGTAGAGTGTGGAGGAATATCATGAACGGTCGGATTGATTTTGAGGTTAACATCTCGTTTAGGTTAAGGGACCGGGGGAGAGTCAGTTTTTGGAAAAATAAATGGTGCGGAGATGTGGTACTAAAAGATGAGTTCCCGAGCTTCTATAGGTTTTCTTGTCAGAGGGAGGCGGTAGTCCATCATATAAGGGGTTTACAAAAGAATTGTTTTGGGATTTGAGGTTTAGGAGGAATCTTCAAGACTGGGAGGTTAATGAGTTTCAAAGGTTACTAGTTCTACTTCATTAGCATCGCGAGCCAGTTGATAGACCTGATACTCTGAAATGGAAATTTTGGAGTAATTGGGTTTTTTCTATCAAGTCCTTCTACGAGAAGTTTTTGGTGAGGGAATTGGAGGCTTTTCCCGTAAAGTCGATTTGGATTCCTAAGGTGCCGAGGAAGGTGTGCTTTTTCTCATGGTTAGCTGCTAGAGGGGTGATTACGACGGCGGAAAACCTTAAGAAAAGAAAGTTTATGCATTAGCGAGTGTTTCTTATGCAAGGAGACGAGTGAGGATGTTGATCATCTTCTATTACATTGCAGCTTGACTACGATACTGGTAGGATATGCCTAGGTGGTTTGGTATATCTTGGGTGATGCCGAGAACTGTGAAGGATGCGTTGTCTTGCTGGAAAACTGGAAGAAGCAGGAGAAAGTGTAGAGCTTGGAATGTTGTCCCTTTAGCTTTGATGTGGATCTTTGGGAGAGAGAAACAGTAGGGCTTTTGAAGGGGTAGAAATGACTTTCGGACAATTGAGGAGTAGCCTCCGGCCCATTATTTATTTTTGGTGCACCCATGTGTGCTGGGTTGTATAGAGGGTTGGATGTCTTTTGTAGTGAATTATGTCGTGTTATTGGTTCTTTATTTTTTGGTATACTTCTTATATACAGCCGATTTTGGCCCTGTGATTAATGAAATTGTTTATCTGATCAAAAAAAAAAAAAATGAACAAAGAAATTGAAAAACAATTACGATTAAGTGAAAGATCAATTGTTTAGTTTTGCCTTGTCAAGAAGAGGTCCATAGGCAAGGAAAAGCATGCTTTAGAACCACACTGAAGCGCACATTAAGCGCTCAACACATTGAGCCTCACTTTAAGGCTAAAGCGCGCCTTTGACAACACTGATCTAGCTTCTCATATTTTTATTTTCAAAGCTTGCTTCAACAACCAAAATCATAATAAACCATGCGTATTTCTCATTTCTCATCTTGAAAACCAAAAAAATGAGATTTAAGATGGAAATTTAAAGTGCAAGTTACCCACTTCAAAAAAAAAAAAAAAAAGAAGATGGAATCTTAAGTGCAAGTCATGGAAGCGGGCTCATTATCCACTGAGCTTTGAGCCGTGTGGCACTTGCTTCGGGTATTTTTTGGTTATCAAAACATAATAATAAATAAGTAATACCTACACAATAGTAAATAACAAAAGAATAAACTTTCTGATAAATCAGCAGTTGTTTGCTCTGTTTTCTCTCCTTTGTTCTCTTAGTAATTTTGTCCTCTTTGAGGTGTTCTGCTTTTGGGCTCATTTATATTTTTGGCACTTCTTTTGAACTATTGCAGGGAACTCTATCTGCTGCAAGACAGGCAGCTGCCTTTGTGCGTGGGGATGATGTCATTCATAAGCTCTTTACTGAACTGGCTTACAGATACAAGTGAACCTTAGACCATTAACTTTCTACTCTATTTTTTGTTTATAGATCTATGGTTATAAATATCTTAAAATTCATATGTTACAGAGATAGAGCTGGTGGATACACGAGATTGCTCCGAACTCGGATTCGAGTAGGTGATGCTGCACCTATGGCCTATATTGAGTAAGATTCTCAGTTTAACAGATACATAATTTTTGCTAGTCTATACAGAGAAATGGCTTCCAGATGATTTCGGCACTTTTATCCACAGACAAGAAATAGTATGCTGATTCAAAAGATTGTGAAGGGACGGTTGTGATAAGCTGGTGTCTGACCAGTTTTATGTTATTTTTGCAGGTTTATTGATAGAGAAAATGAACTTAGACAATCCAAACCCCCAAATCCTCAACCTCCCCAGAGACCAGCCCTGGATCCCTGGACAAGATCTCGGCTCAGCCGGCAGTTTGCACCCCGTAAGGAGGAGAAAATCTCTGATTCTGATGGTCAATGAGTTTTTTTCTTGGGAAGTGCATTCAAGATGATTGTTTCGTCTTTTCAATCCATAATGATTTATGTGTTTTACTTGTTTGGAGGCCTACATGTAGCAGTGTGATGAAAATAATGTTTTATTCAACAGCACTAGGCGTGGTGGGTGGTAAATTGAGCTGGTTTTAAGCTTTTGTATTTTCCATTCTGCCTTGTACTCTAGTTGATCAATACATATGAAACATGCAGAAACTTCTTGACTTGTGTTTTAGAACCCCCACCCCACCTGCCCCATTGACACTGTTTGCATAAAATTCCATGCAGGCTACTGTCTACGATCAAGCCATATTTTCTCTTTGAGATCTGTATCGGGCTCCTTGGATAACCTTTCAACATGTTTAGTAGAAGAGATTACTTTTTGCGAAATTATATGTGAAGTGCTCGTGGGATGATTGCTTTTTCTAAAAAAAAATTCCTGGTTTTGTTGTTTTCAAGTGTTTAGGTATGGGGTTTACTATATTTCGAAACTATTTTTGACATATGAATATCATTATTAATTTCTTCTGTTGCAAAAATTATTGAAACATTCCGATTTGCTAATAATATTACTACTATTTTAATTTATATTTGCTCCAAAAATTGTTTTTCATTAACCAACAACTTTGAAGAACATTTTCTAGCACATATTCGGCGAAAACTATTTATTCATGAAAAATTACTGCTACCAATTATATTGTTCTTAATTTCCTTGCGTCAGAGTTGGGAGGTATAAACTCCCCCTCTTATTCTTGTTTTCTTGTTATTATTTTTGTTACCTATGTAATGATTGTCAGGATTATCTAATTTACTGAGTCCAGAAAGTGTTATTTCCAGTTGATCCATGCTGGCTAAAGTTAAATAGTTCTTATTTTGTTGGAAGTACTTGATGCGAAGAAACAAATCAGGTAATCGATATGCACATGACCAAGATGTTACAGACAATGCACCCTATGGTCTGACATTCAATGTTTTCCTATTTCTGAAACTAGTTTAGTTTGGATTTTTTTAATCCAATAGAAGGTACATATATTATTTGACAAAAGTACACTTAACTAAGTTACATTGTAAAAATATAGTCTAAAACATGAGAGTTCTAGACTGATCAACTTTCTGTCTCATACAACATGGTCGGTCTAATCACTATTCTTAGAACTTTCCTTTGAATTTTAGAGGCACCTCCTTAACACATGAGTCGAGAAACGAGCCTCCATTTCACCCAGCCATCCTATCCCACTATGGGAGTGATGTCCTCGTCAATATCTCTATTCCTTGGATCATAGATTTAAGATACTTAAAATTATCTCTTCGTTGAATGACCTGAATATCAAGTTTTACAACCATATCAGCTTTATATGTCACCTCGCTGAACTTACACTCCAAATAGATGTTAGAATAGAGAGATTTACCTGAAAAATTGACATAGCAAAAGAATGGGAGAGAGAGTTTCGAGTTTTGAGAAGATATGTAAGTTGAAAATTAAGAAATGAAACCTCCCCACTCTCACCCTTATAACTGTCTTGCAACCACTGCAGCGGTCTGCACCCTACTGCAATAAGCCCGCTATAATGAGATTCTCGTCGCTGTAGTGGCTGCACTTGAACTCCACAATATGAATTATATGGTGTCGTATGATGTTTCTAATTCTCTTTCCTCTGAATAGCATGAGTTCTGTAACAACTTAAGTAAATTTTTTTCCCGAGCTGTCAATGTATGAAAAAAATAATTTAATTCAAGCGTACTACTGGATTTCATACGTTAATTTTTTGAAGGGCCTTGATAGGAAGGTCAAGTAAACATCATTGAATTTGTTAGATGAGAGTAAGAGACTTTATAAGTGTTCATCTTCAAATTTTTTGACCTCTTACTCTTCGTCATCTAATGTCTATTTAGTGTTGAATGGTTGGTAAATTGGTATCTAATGTAATGATTTGTTCTGTGATTATTAAATATTTGCGGTAAAAATACCCGAATTTAAAATTTACATCAATTTGAAATTGAGTCAGGATTAATAATTATTTTCATTTAATATCCATTGAGGGTATAAAATTAAAAGAATGGCCCCGACCTAATTAAGCCCGCTCAGAGGTCCTTTGACTGCAACATCGGGCATGCTATAGTGATGAGACACCCGTTGTAGCGGTGTCGGCTAGTAACATTCAAATAAAATCTATTTTTTTTCTTCAATACTTATTCTAAAAAGTAGAGTTCTTTCCTAAAACCACCCATGGGGCTATTTCCAGGTTAGAACAACTATGATGGAGAGGCAAAGCTCCCAAGAAAATGAGGCCATATCGTTATCCTCGTGGATTTTCTATTAAAACTGTTAGACCGGGAAGAGGAACAAGAGTGCCTACATTGGATGGTAAAAACATGAAATTAAGGTAGGTTATGATTTTATGAGTAGTAGCCTATGGTTAATAAACATATACATGGTGTAGAATTGAAGGGAGAAGCATGATTAAGTCTTCAGACATGGTATTCGAAATGATTAAACGTGGAAACAATCTTTATAGATCTAATACACATAGTAATATGTTGATATATGAATCCCATGATGTCTATCTAATATGTGTTTGTATGACTTTCATAATGAGATATAATACAAATTAGGTGAATGTGGCTAACAGTGGAAAGGTTTGAGTATGCATGTAACCTCCAAAACTGGTTGATAATAACATAGTGGGTAGGTCAGTTTTTTGTACCTTCCCGATTTAGAGTATTCCTTGTAGTAATGATATTTTCTTGAGAGTTGAGCATGAAAGGAGAAGCGATGTCATAATATAAAGGTTCTGCCGGACCCTTTGTAAGTACTAGTATGTAATTCGTGTAAAGGATGAATTAGTTAAAAATAGAGTGATTACGTAGAATGCTGATGATAAGCCTTGGAAATAGCAAAAGAAACAATGGTATGAATCTACTAACAATAAGAATGAAGGACATTGTGCTGATAACTGACGTCACCGACCTTAATGTATTTAATGGTGGCTGGGTATGTGATGGAACCTATGATTTATTTTAAATAGAGTTTAGACTTGATTTAGTGCTTGTATACTCCTAGTGCTTGTATACTCCTGAATTAAATAACTTTTTAATTGGTCTTTAGACATATTTATGCTTGTTCATTGATGTATTGCTAATGCTTGAATGAATTAGCAATCGAATGTTAAACTTCGGAAATAATTTATGATTGTAAGTGTTACGATTCAAAAATAAGGTCATAATGACACTTATCGCGGTCCATCCTTGATAAGTAAGCCAATCATCTAAGAATAAGGAAAAGCCAAAAATAGTAATAAAAATGAAACAAGTCGTGACTCCTAGAACGAATTCCCATCATACTACACATACATATGAAAGTTTAAACAAAACATAATCATCCCAAAACCCAATTCATAAGTACAAGAGCATCTACTACACAATCGAATCTAAAAAGTACATAGTCCATCTCTGAAAAGTGAAGTAAAGAGATAACAAATAATAAGATGAGGCCTGGAGTCAACTTTGATAGACCTAGAGCATGCCAATATCTCAAATCACCAAATCCTCAGCGCATGAACTCAGACACCGCTCATCGAACTCATATTGGGATCTGTACCAAAAGGGCATCGTAGGAGTGAGTAAGATCCACTTGTACTCAGTAGGTATCATAGACCGACTAAGCAAAGTAGAAAATAAAATAAGTAAATAAAATATTGTGAGCATGCAACTTGGAAAAAAAAAAAGTTCTCAAACGGTAGCTCACATCGTCTCTACTACTAATATATATATATATATATATATATATATATATATATATATATATATATATATATATATATATATATATATATATATATATATATATATATATATATATATATATATATATATATATATATATATATATATATATATATTGCAACACCCCATATTTTTGGGCTAAACTTTGAAGTGTCGTTCTTACGTGTGTTGACTCTAATTCCATGAATTTCTTTTGAATAGACATGTCATGATCTTTATCCTAGTCTGTGAAGTGATTTCTAGGTGAAAAATGTTCATAAGAATCACTTAGAACAAAGTTGAGCCAAGATCCTTTATTCGTCTAAAGTTTGGTATTCGATTCTACAAGGATCTACTTTGAACGTGTATAACTTTTTATAGACGTAGACTTTTCCATCTCAAGACCCACTAAATTGTAGATAATTGAGTCAGCTTTCCAACGATACCAATTTCGCCTTAATTCGATACCCGAGCAAAAATTTACAGCCATTTTCATGAGAGAGGCAGTAGATGCGCGTGATTAGCATGCGACATACGCTCCATTTCACCCCTGAGGGAGCATGCGATGTAGCATGCGGCGCACGCTCTATTTCGGCACTCCAGAGCATGCGACGCACACTCCATTTTACCCCTGAGTTTTCCAGCTTCCAGTCACGTTTTTCCAGGGGCATTTCAGTCCTTTCCCTTCACCCAATTGATCTAAAACACGAGATTTAGGGTCCTAAAAACATAAGTTACTATTCTAATCTCAAAATTCCCCCAAGGATTTAGGGTCCCAAAAACATAAGTTACTATTCTATTCTCAAAATTTCCCCCAATTGAAAGCATTCTCTCCCAAGAACAAAACCCTAGCCTCTTCAAGATTCAAGCCCTTTCTTCAAGAAAACCAAGAACTCAAGTATTCCAATTCAAGAAAGCTTTCAATAAAGTTATTCTCTTTCAAGATTTAAGTTTCAAGGTATGTTAGATGTTCATCCACGGGCTCTTTCCACCCATGGAGTCTAAGAACCCAAATTTCAATTTTAAAAGAATGATCTTTATATGTTATTATGAACTTTATCCATGAACTCCCGTGAATTTTGATTTTACATGCTATTTCTAAGTAATTGTTGTTGAAATTAAACCTTGCACGTTTGAATGGTGCTATTCGCATATTAAATCCCTAAATCCATGATTTATAGTATTTCAATTATGTTATCATCTCATGTTTTTACTATTCTTATGCTCATGTCCATGAATTTCAAGTATTTGATGAAATGCCTAAATGATTGGGGTTTGAATAATGACTCCTTGTTATGTTTCCAAGAGCGTTTGATAGAGAGTCCTTACTCGTTGAAAGTTGAAGTATGTTTAGCTATATCTTGGTAACTCGATTTTCAAGTTATATTTTCAATTTATTTCACGTAGAATGCATTATAGTATATTTTAGAGAAAGGGCATCTTCCCCCCCCCCCCCCCCCCCCCCGAACTTATCTCCACAACTTACTTTAGCACTTAACTTAACTTCCATTTATTTACCCCCCTTAACATCTTTAAAGTGAATTATTTTCACCCCTCAAAACTAAATACCACTCTCACGACGGAGAGTGCGCTACACACTCGCCACTTCATTTCCAAATCAGTGCCACATCAGTGCCATGTCATTTGCCATGTAAGAATTTTTTTTTTTAATAATCCCACACACTGACTTTTTATATATTTTTATATACTATTTTTATGTATATATAATATATATATATATATATATATATATATATATATATATATTCAAAAGAGTATATTTTTTATAAAAAAATATTTTTTATATAAATAAAATAGACCCCGCCCCCCTTCCTTCTTCTTCTTCACAACCCCCACCCCCTTCATTCTTTCAAAGCCCCCACCCCATCCCACCCCAATTCCTTCTACTTCTTCATTAGACAACAACCCGTGTCCCTTCCCCTTCCTCCTCCTCCTTCTTCTTCTTCTTCTTCACATAAAAGCACCACTTTTTCTATTTCTTTCACCATTACCACAAGCTTTTCCAATGAATTTTTTTCTTCATCAAATACAAAATTAACTTGAATTAGCTTGAGCAAATCCATCAATGAACTAAATACAAGTACATGATCGCAAAAACACATCAATACACAAAATCTCAAATTCAAATTCTTTCACATTAACCAAAACCCAAAATTTCAAAACTCCTAAATTTTCAATTTCTTACTCAAAAATGTCTACAGAAATGACATAAACAGTCTGAAATTCAAAAATGGTATAGATGATATTCGCATGACATGAAATTCTTCGTCAAGAATCAAACTTGTTAATCAATCTTGAACCCTTTTTGATTGTCGAAAAATAAAATTTTAGATTAATTAGGACTTGATAGGAAGGGAATTACGAAGAAACAGGGTGGGAGTATGAAGAAGATGAAGAAATGGAGTGTTGGGGTTGGGGTGGGGGTGGGCATGGGGGTGGGGAAGGGGAGTGATGAAGAAGATGAAAATGTCTTCTGTGAAGACATTTTTCTTTTAATGTTATATATATATGTGTGTGTTTGTGTGCGTATAATAATAATAATAATAATAATAATAATAATAATAATAATAATAATAATAATAATAATAGCAATAAAGTGGCCTTTTTTAAAAAAATAAAAATTCACTCGCTCTTTTTTTTTTGCCACGTCGCTATAGGGGAATTTAATTCATTTGAAAGTTGTTAAGGGGGTAAATAAACGAAAGTTAAGTTTAAGTGCTAAAGTGAGTTGTGACGACAAGTTTAGGGGGAAAAAGATGTCTTTTCTTTATATTTTAAATATTGTGACTTCCATATCATGTTTATACGATTCAGAATAAAACCCTCAGTTTATGATTTGGTCATGTAATTGTGCTATCTTTTCATGTTTTAAAAGCATCCCCATGTTAAAGTCTTAGTCCCCATGTGTTTGATGAGATGCTTGAGTGAGTAACTGTGAACAATGATTACCTTTCATAGTTTCAAAGCTTTCATGTGGTCCTATTGTCATTGCTATCGAGTCCTGGGGGTTATTAATACCCGAAATTTAGCTGTTTACTTAGTTTCAGTAGCTTCAAAATAGTTTTAGATAAATCATGAGCATTACCACTTAGTTAGCCTTCATGATCAGTTACTTGTCCAGTTAAATTTGTTAAGTCCAGTAATCAGTGTTATTCAATTAGGAGTAGGATTCAGCACCGAGCAAACCTAGGGATGGGGGCTTACCCACCAGTTAAGACTGGGTCCTTAGAAACAATCTCTAAGTTCTAAAACTATGTAACCAGCGTAGGTTATGGGATATCACCTGCCAATTTAGGACTGACACTCTCAGGGATCACCCGTCAATTTAGGACTGACCTCAGGAGTCACTCGCCAAATTAGGACTGACTCCATAACCATTATTAGTACCCGTATCACGGTACTAGCACCCTTCCAACTGGGGTCACAGGTTGGACCCCGATCAGCTCAGACTGGGGCATGTCGGTTAGATGATACCTCCCAAAATTTCAGTTACAGTCTCAGTTCAGAATTCAGTTCAGTCTTGCTTGACTATAGCATATAGTTTATCAGTTATTCAGTTAGCAGATTTTAGTATTTCAGTTTACAAACTATTTCAGAACTTGTTTTATACTTGGTCATGCATTCTCAGTCTTTACAGTTTACACACACTCTTACTCAGTACTTCATGCTATACATTCAGTCAATTATTACTCATGCATATGAACCCATACATATCAGCCTAACCTTTTTTAGCATACCAGTACATTCAAAGTACTGATCATATACTCGTTTCTTGCGCTATAATGTCTTATATCATAGGTTTGAACTCTTGGATTCTCGATCGTACTTAGACTTTCCAGTGCATCAGCAACAACAGTCGTGGTGAGTCTCATTCTTTGAGGACAAGTTATCTTATATTCAATTATATCAGTAGTTCAACTATTTAGTAAGTCGGAGTTAGCTGGGGGCTTGTCCCATCAACTCCATAGTCAGATAGTTTAGAGGCTTTCAGACTAGTACAGACAGTTAGTCAATTTTCAGTTGTTATTATCAGCCATTTTATCAGTATTGTCAGTATTGTTTTACAGATATTATCAGAACTATGATTTAAAACCTTATGACATTTTGCAGTTAAATTCCGCATATGATCTTTTGTTATTAGTTTTACCCAGTTCTCACATTAAGTACCAGTATTATGGGTTAGTTTAGGGTCACTTGTGACTTTAAGCACCGTGTGGCGTCCAGGGGGTACTATCAGAGAGTTACAAACTTGTTATCAAAGCCTAAGGTTTTACAGTGTCGTAGGGAGTCTGAAAGCCGTGTTGAGTAGAGTCTTGTACATGGTGTGAAGCGTGCCACACTTATGGACAAGAGGCTACAAGACATTTTTTAGGAAAAGTTTCCCCTCTTTCAATGTTCATATCATGCGAATGAGAATGAGTTCTATTTAAACTTTCTTTCTAATCCATCCTTTAATTCTGTTACAGACCATGCCTCCCAGAAGAAACACTGGAAGGAGGAATGGTAATCAGCCCGCACCTCTGCCTGTTTAGGAAGATCCCCTGAATGAGCATGTCTCTCACTCCAAATTCAGAGCTGCTTTCAACGCCTTAGCTTATTCAGTAGTTACTCAGAACAATCAGCTGGCTATTGTCCTATCTAGGCTTATGGTCCATGCTCTACAGAGTGAGGAGGAGAAGTGCAGGGAAAAAAGTAGAAGGAATAAGAGGGCCAGAATAAGCAGTTTTAAGTCAAGGTTAAAGAGTGGTCGTACTAACCCTCTCTGCGGGAAGACTGATAGGAATATCAGGGTGTGTGTAGGGCTGGTATTTGTTTGTGTTTTGGATGTGGCGATTCAGGCCACAGAGTCAGGAAATGCTCCCAGGTAGGTCAGCATAGTCAGCACAGTCGTTCCCAAGTTCCAGTCGATCGCCCGACTCAGCAGGGCGCCACTTCCAGTGCCACCAGTGGTCAATTTTAGAATAGACTTTATGCACTTTAGTCCCTAAATAATTAGAAAAGTTCTCCTGATGTGGTTATGGGTATGTTACATCCCTTTCATATTCTTGTGTATGTTTTACTAGACCGCAGAGATTCACTTTCTCTTATAACCCCCTATATAGTTATCAACTTCGGTGTCAGACCTGAAATATTAGCGGAGCCCTTCTTAGTGTCTACCTTAGTGGGTAAATCTATCCTAGCCAGACGGGTATACATAAATTGCTCGATTTTAGTATCCTAGAAAATTACTTTAGTTGATCTCAAAAATAGAGTCGTTCAGTTTCAGTTTCCCGATGAACTAGCTATTAAATGGAGGGATAGTATTGTCTGAATTCTATAGATTTTGCACTCATGGGGCTAGTTGTATGAAAGGTGAATTAGTAGGCTTGAAACAGTGTATGCAAGAATTTGAGCTAACTATTATGGTGTGGGTGTGCTTATGTAGCATCCTTGACCGTTAAGTTTGAATGGGTTTAGTAATGTAGTAGTTGATGTTCTTACCAACTAAATTATGGGCTATAGCATGTTGAGGTTGGATGTCCAGGTGTACTGGTAATTCTCATGGTCTAGGGAGAAGAGTAAGTATAGAGATGAGATATTAGTAGGCTATAAAGGATGTTAGTGTGTTCATTAAGAGGTTGAGAATATCCATGTTAAGTGATAGAATATAAGCTTGAATCTTTGAAGGTTGAGCTAATAAAAAGGAGAGTTGAAACTCTAGTTGGTGTAGAATCATGGTATGGTGATACTCAAAAAGGCTCTAAGTTGGCTAGTGTTTAAGTTGTTGTATGATGATTATTGAGGCTGTATAAAGCTAAGAATTGTGTATCAGAAGTAAGTACTAGCAGTGGGCCTTACATTATTGGGTATAGTCTTTCGAGATAAGTATAGTGTTTATGTGCATTTTTCTACCCCAGACTCTAGAGTAAACTGGTGACAGTTCAGCTTAGAGTTGTTGATTAAGTGGTTCACAGACTTAGAATGATGGCTTTAAGCTAAGGGGGAGATGATAGGGCAAGTAACTAAGTCAGGCTCTCAGATTCTAGTAGTGATGTTAGGATGGGTAGAGAAGCAATATGAGAGGATAATGCCCAACCCATTCTTATCTCAGTGCAAGGTTTTTCACTCATCACGATATCTACTCATGCTTTACATGTCAACTCCATGATCATAGTTCATGTTCATGCAAAGAATCATGTACGCTTCCAGAATCTAATATAATGAGTCAGCTTGCTCAGCAGTAAGAACCACGTTCTACGGATTTAGAAACTCTAAACTCAGGTCATGCAACTCATGACTCATGTATTCATGTTTTACAGTGTGTTCAGTTCCTGTACCCATGCAACACTCTTAATGATCAGCAAAATACAGATTCATGTCATGCATGTCCTCAGTTTAAACCTCTTTAATGAATTTATCTTATTGACCCTCTATTTCTCAGGCCTCAGTTTCATATTCCAGATGTTCAGTCATGATTCAGTCCATAAGTATTCCGTACATTATCTCAATCTTTCCTTCGTATCTCAGCCAAGTCAGTATAATTCAGGGGATGAACTATCCTAAGGGTGGAAAAGCATCCCCATGTTAAAGTATTAGTCCCCATGTGTTTGATGAGATGCTTGAGTGAGTAACTGTGAACAATGATTTCCTTCCATAGTTTCAAAGTTTTTATGTGGTCCTATTGTTATTGCTATCGAGTCCTGGGGGTTAGTAATACCCATAATTTAGTTGTTTACTTAGTTTCAGTAGCTTCAAAATAGTTTCAGAGAAATCATGAGCATTACCACTCAGTTAGCCTTCACGATCAGTTACTTGTCTAGTTAAATTAGTTAAGTCCAGTAATCAGTGTCATTTAGTTGGGAGTAGGATTTAGCACCGCACGAACCTAGGGATGGGGTCTCACACACCAGTTAGGACTGAGTCTTTAGAAATAATCCCTAAGTTCTAGAACTACGTAGCCAGCATAGGTTATAGGATGTCACCTACCAGTTTAGGAATGACACTCTCAGGGATCACCCGCCAGTTTAGGATTGATCTCAGGATTCACCCGCTAAATTAGGACTGACTCCACAACCATTCTTTGTACCCATGGTATAGTACTAACACCTTTTCAACTGGGGTTACAGTTTGGACCCCGATCAGCTTAGCCTGGGGTATGTTGGTTAGATGATACCTTCCACAGTTTCAGTTTCAGTACTCAGTTCAAAATTCAGTTTAGTCTAGCTTGACCATAACATATAGTTTATCAGGTATTCAGTTATCAGATTTCAGTATTTCAGTTTACAGACTTTTCAGAATTTGTTTTATGCTTGGTCATGCATTCTCAGTTTTATAGTTTACATGCACTCTTACTCAGTACTACATGCTATACATTCAGTCAGTTATTACTCATGCACATGAACCCATATATATCACCCTAACCTTATTTAGAATACCAGTACATTCAAAGTACTGATCATATACTCGTTTCTTGTGCTATAATGTCTTATATCATAGGTTTGAACGCTTGAATTTCCGATCGTACTTAAACTTTCCAGTGCATCAGCAGCAGCAGTCATGGTGAGTCCTCATCCTTCGAGGACAAGTTATTTTATATTCAATTATGTCAGTAGTTCAACTATTTAGTAAGTCGGAGTTAGTTGGGGGCTTGTCCCATCAACTCTATAGTCAGACAGTTTAGAGGCTTTCAGACTAGTACATACAGTCAGTCAGTTTTTTGTTGTTATTATCAATCATTTTATCAGTATTGTCAGTATTGTTTTACAGATATTATCAGAACTATGATTTAAAACCTTATGGCATTTTTAGTTAAATTTCGAATATGATTTTTTTATTAGTTTTACCCAGTGCTCACAATAAGTACCAGTATAATAGGTTAGCTTGGGGTTACTTATAATCGTAAGCACCATGTGGAATCCAGGGGGTACTCTCGAGGCGTCATATATATATATATATATATATATATATATATATATATATATATGACATCAAGAACAGGTCAAACTTACATGAAAGTATATATAGAAGTTGAATACACAACAAGTAACATGTAAAAGCAACCATGGTGTGCAAATGCAATGTTATAAATGATTATGTGAATAGTTGACAGTCATCACATGACTTCCTGCATATATCTTTAGAGCCTCAATGCTCCCAAAATATCACTCACAAGAGGTTCACAACCCTTATACTATCTTCAATTTCTACCAATCTTAATTTCATGTCTTAATCCACTCAATCGGCACATCCTCGGTCTAGGCATTTTAAAAATGTCTCATTTTATTCTAAAAATTAATGTTCTTAAATAGTACTGGTATCTCATGAATGTTCATGTATGCAATGAGTATATAATGCTCATAATCAAATCAGTATGAAGATATCTAATCCATTTAATACATATACAAGTGAGCTCAGAAATCAACTCAATATGTCATTAACCATGATATCAATTCTATTTGGATACCATTGAAATAAATATGTATGTAAGACATCACTAATATTACATCAACCAATAACACAAGTATTTCTATCATGATAAAGTGAACAATGCTTAATGAAGACTATAATAACTATCTAAGCCCTCGCACAACATCAAATTCATAGCATGCTTTACTTATTCATTAACTACCCAGTCCAGTATGAAGAAAGTCAAATCATAATCTACTTCTAAGCCTAAGATCCTTCAACACAGAGCTTTTATATTTTGAACGGCCTCAGAATTAACTACAATATTTAATATAGCATGTACGCACTAAAACAAAGCTAAGATACCCATATTATCCATATTTGAGTTGGGTTCAAAATAAATTTGAAAAATGAGTTCAAAAATAAAAGAAATGCAACCAAAATTTTATTTTAGAAATATACTCCCCAAGGTTAATGAAATATACAGTTGAAAATCCACACAAAAATAAGATCAAAATCACAGAAAAAAATATTTTTAAGCTTTATCGGCAAAATCCCTAAGAATCTATTTCAAAATCATGATTAACAAATATTTTTGAATATGTAATCAATAAAAATAATGGGATACGAGTTTAGAGGTTACCCACACGAAACACGATTAAGAAACTCTCGAGAATTGTCTTTCCCAAAGCTTGGAGGTTCAAAAATGGAAGAAATTCATGGAAATAGATTTATATATTATTTTATGACAATGCCTTGCGATCGCAGGCCCCACCTCGTGATCGCGAGAGTTAACATTGCCTGGCCTATTAATTAGCCTTTACATTCATATCCAGGGCTTTGTGAAGGTCCACGATCCCGACCATTGCATTTGTGATAGTCTCATCGCATTCGCAAAGAAGGGAGATACCAGACCCGACTCGATCATATTTCATGATCATGGCTGCCACCAATGCAATTGCGATGAAGGATTAATTCCTTCTCCGTATCTATATTTTTGAGCTTATGTTTGTGAAGAAGGATTCCATTGCACCAGATATCAATAAAAATGTTGATTTGCATGATTTTCAAAACCTCCAAACGGACCCTCATAATTCATTTAAGATCCGACAGAAGTAAATTGTCTATGCTACCAAGCGATTTTTGATGTTTTCAAATCAATGGCAATGCTATATCTTCAAAAAAATATTGTTTTCAATAAATTAACCTTGGGACTCCTTTTAGGTAAATTATCAAATGAAGGGTCAAAATATAAAATAAGGGTTCCGAATCCAAACTAGTCTTGCTACTAACCCAACTTTGACATTTTGGACCTAATAAAACTGTTAAATTTTTTAATAAATACTCAAATAACATGTATTAACCAAAGTCAATTATATGACTTTTAAAGCCTCTAGAAATTACAAACTCTCCCAAAATATTTTTAATCACACCAAAAATTATGTCGACCATCCCATACTCCAAAATTGACATATATAAACTATGAAAAAGGGTGAAATGGTAATATTACATTAAGATTAAAGTTTTACAAATTTGGTTATTATAATAAGTGTACTTTTAAATTTGGTGTGCTTGTGTTACATCCTAAGTGATAGTGAAACTAGAATCATAAGTTGATATTGGTTGAGGAATTGAGTATCACACCAATACCGATAGTGATATTATTGTTATTATTGTGATGGAAGAGGTACCATACTGATATTGATATTGATATTATTATAATGGATTGGGTTCCACGCTGATATAGTACCTGGGCCTTGGTGCATCCCTATAGGCCATGACTATTGGATAAAAATAAGATCCTTTAGCGCAGATATACAGATGAGACAATGTTTATGAGATGAGATAGTGTTTATAGTTAGAGGTGCATCCACTAAACTCACCATGACGATGCACCTTCTTGGTGCCTCCCTGAGTAGCCTAGATAATCAACTCGGTCATCTTTGCATGCTCAATAATACTCTGAAAAAAGCCCTTAACACTACCATTTGATTAGCTAATTGATAATTACCATCCAATTCCTTCATAAATTTTTAAATCTACTCGAACTCTGTGTAAATGCTAGCAGCTGAACACCTGAATAAGGTGTGAAAACGAATTTCATGTTTTGCAACAGTCATGACCCCTACTTTAAATGATCAAAATCTTCACGCATCTGGTCTCTCAAATTATATAGAACAAACCTCTCAAAGAAAGCCTTGGAAAATTGAGTCCAAATTATAGCAGGCACACTCAAAGGTCTACAACTAGCAAATAACCTCCACCAATCCCTAGCCATATCTATCAACTGATAGGTAGTATAAGCTACTTCATGAGACTTAGAGGATCAAAAATTATGTAACTTCTCCTGACAGTCAACCAAAAACTTATAGGACACCTCGCCAATAACACTGCCGAACTTAGTTAAACCCAAGTAAAGAAACCTCTAAAATCTCTTTTGATTATAAAAAAACATAACTGTACCCAAATCAACTAGAGAAATAGTAAGTTTGGCAGGTTGAGAATCCATATGTGAAGGTACCTTAGATGAAGGTTGTACCCCTAAACTAGGAATACTATGATCAGATACTGGCACAGAAGGTGGAATACCACTCAAAATATGAGGAATATCATAAGCAGATACCGGTATAGATGGTGGAACCACACTCACTATTAAAAGAATACCATAAGCAGACGCTGACTCTAACGATGGTACTATACTCAAAACTATAAAAACACCAGGTGCACACAAGGGAACACAATCCGAATGAGTTAATAACTTAATCAACTGATCCTCTAACACTGGGGTAGCAATTGAATCCCATAGGACCTAAGGTGGCCTCATATCTCCTACATTTTCTATCTCAGGCTCAGAAGAGATCCCCCTAGCACTACCTCTGACAGGGGCAGTTCCTCATATCTGTCATCTACCTCTAGGCCATCCACGAACCTTACCTCTCATCTAGTTTGAGATCCATCCTTGGGTGGTGGCTCAACATCTCTAAACTCTCAATATTTAGTCCCCATAATCTGCACAAAAAAGAGTGGAAGACAACTTAAAACATAGGGTCTGAATAATGAGCACGATAAGGAATCAATATATAAAGTAATGCTTTTCTACGAAGTTATTGCTTTAGTGATAAGTGACTGCCAAGTTGGCTGCTAAAGCAGTGCTTTTTCGCTTAAGTGGCCACTACTAAAGTGGTACTTGGACCACTAAAGCAGCTGCACCAACAGCTTAGCAAGAATGTCAAATTCCTGATTGCATCCTTGAGATTCGTTTGGAATTCAGTGAATGCAAACGAACTATGATACTAGGTTAATTTCAATGTTTTGCACTCAATGCCGATGTTGAATTTTCAAAAAAAGATAATTTTTCCAAAATTAACTCTCGGGACTCCCTTTTCACTATCTTTGAACCAAGGGTCAAAATGAGATATAAAAGCCCCGAAACTAAATCAACCCTGCTACTAACTCAAATTAGATATTTTGAATCTATTTGTGCAGTCTATTTTTTCATCCAACACTCAGAACAAAGAATGTTAACTGAAGTCAACTATGTGACTTCTCATACCTCTAAAAACCGCAAACTTGCACAACTCATTTTTGGTTTCATTGAAACCATGCCAACCCTCTTCGAACCTCAAAATCGAGATGTAGCAACTAGGAAAAAGAAAAAAATGGTCAAAATACTTAAAAATAAAAATTCACAAATTCAAATCATTACAGTTGGATGACACCTTTTAGATAACACATTATTGCAAAAGAATTATATTTTGTTCAGAAATATGTTTGTTAGTTAAAGCACTTCAAAACAATAATTAACACTAGGAAAAATTGCCTCATCACTTTAGCTACTTCGTTAAATGAAATAATTTTTAAGTCTTGTTTCTAATTAGTTCAACAAAATTTATTTATTTGTTCACTCCATTATTTGTTCTTCAATTATCCTATTCGAAGGAACTTCGCATGAGACCAAAACTCTTTTATTCTAATAAGTTTTAAATACTTTTATTTTAAAAACATAACACATCAAAATATTTCTCTGTGTATGGTTTTACAAAATTTAACCTGACATAACAAATTATGTCTAAATATTGACGAGAGTTTTTATATATCATTTTATCCAACCACAATATAAATTAAAAAGATAGTTAACAAAAGTTATTCATAAACAAATATGCTAATTAGATAAATTTATATTTAGATGATGCCAATGATATGAAGAAAATGAAATAGACATAATGATAAGGAGTATTGAAAGTGATTATAGGGTCTAGAAGAGTCGTACGGTCAAACTAAATTGAAAACCACACTACGGGCTAAAGTTACAATCAAATGTTTATAAGGACTAACTTTAAATAAGCAATTTTTATAATAAATTACAATGTACGCTATGTAATATATCTTTTGAATTAGAACTTGCAAAGAAGATGGAGATTGAGTTGTGGGACTTGTGTACTAATTTAAGGGAGTTTCTAGTGATGATTTTGTGCAGTTACAACTCATTTATGCTTAGCTCTAACAATTGAGTTCTTGGACAACATTAGATTTCAAGAAAACTCAAAAACTATTCTTCAATGGAAATTTTCAATATTTGTCTTCAAGAGATAACTTCATTAATCAAATTTCATATATTGTTTGTAAATAAGTATATAAAAAATGAATTGAAGTGACTTATGATTTAATTACGATATTGGTTAAGCCCTAAAAGGTGGTCTTGTAAATGAAATTGAGTCGTTGATAGGAATGATGAATCGTAACTTATTAAGGCTGGATACCTAATTTAGCATCACTAATGATCCCAATGTACATTAAATGTCAAGAGTGGAATCAATTGAGGATGAAATTGAATCATATGTGATTTGAGAGTATTCTAATGTACATTAAATGTCAAGAATGGAATCAATTGAGGATGAAATTGAATCATATGTGATTTGAGAGTATTGAAAGTTTGTTGCCAACTTAACCCAAAATGAAAATTGATAAATATATTGAATATATTTTAATACGTTTGGAATATCTAAATGTGTGTAGGTTTGTCAAATGAGTTAAAACATAAATAACTGGTCGAATTCATTCAGAATTTTATGAATTTGATACAATATAATTTGAAATTGGATCAATTTTTAGCTCATTCTAACTTAACTCATTTTAAAATAACAAAAATTTACATAAATATACATCTTAAGTTACAGTTATTACATAATATCCCAAACAAAACTAATCCATCTTTCATACTTTCTCTCTCCAAAATCCTCATACTTATCAAAATATCATTTTTAGATCGATTAATGCTCCATAATATATGCCTAAAATCAAGCAACCATTATCTGGCGATTTCAAGATTTCAAACGTTAACTGATCAAATTGCTCAACTTCATTATTTTATTCAATTTATTTTTGAGGTTTATTTAATTTCTTATTTTTTTCAACTTTACTAAATCAAAAATTGTAACACCTCGTATTCTTGAGCTAGAACTTGAACCGTCATTTCTACATGTGTAAACTCTAATCCCATGATTAATCTTTGAATTCATGTGTCATGATCTTTATCCTAGTGTGTGAAGTGCTTATAAGGTGAAATTTTTTTATAGGAATCACTTAGAGCAAAGTTGAGCTAAGAGCCTTTGATTCAGCCAAATTTCGATATTTGATTCTACAAGGGTCAACTTTGAACGTGTATAACTTTTTATATATTTGAATTTCAAGACCCACCTAATTAGAGATAATTGAATTAGCTTTCTAACAATACCAATTTCGCCTTAACTCGATATCCAAGTAAGAAGTTATGATCATTTTCGTCAGAACCAGTAAGCTGCCGCGATAGCGCCGCGCCGCACCATAGGACTAAGTTACCGTGTCTAGCTCCACGACTCGAATTAATATTTTTCTGCATCTTTAAATAAAAGCCCAAAGGGTGTTTTAGTCATTTTTCCTTACCCCCAAGCACCTAAGTGATTGATTAAAAAAAATAAAAGGGCATTATTTGCCCACTTTTCATCATCAAATCCATACGTAAACCCTTCCCTTCCCAAGAACAAAAATCCAAACCCTTTTTCCCAAGAATTCAAGCTTCTAAGTTCAAGAATATTCAAGAAAACATCAAGAATAGGGTTTCTCTCTTAAGTTCTTCATTCAAGTCGCAAGATTCAAGCTTTCTTCCTCAAGAATTCAAGGGTTCAAGTTCTAATTTCAAGTTTCTTCAAGAATTTGTTCAATTAAAGTATGTGGGGTGTTCATCGATGGGTCTCTTTTACCTATGGAGCCCGAAAACCTTACTTTGATTAAAAATATGAGTTTTCTCCTTTTATGAAGTTGCACATGTTCAAGATGAGTTTAAATAATGTATTTCATTAGTAATTTGATTCAATTCATTCCTAAGGATGATTTCATGAAAATTTAGATTATCTCATGCTTCAAGTTTCAATTTTCCATGTCATATTCATGTGAATTTCTTGGTAAACCCCTAATTTATTAATTTTGCCGTGTAATCATGTTGATTTCTCATGTTTAACACATTTCCATGTTCAAGTTCATGATTCTCACATGTTTGATGAAATGTTTATGCTTTTGGGTTTTGAACTATGATCATATACTATAGTTTTTAAGCTTTATTATTATATTTTGTGGTCATTCAGTGTTGGTGGGTTATGAACGCTCGATACCTATGTGTTTTACATGATTTTTATTTTTGAAGTAATAAGCCAGTCAGTCCATGGTTTTAATGTCATATTCAGAACACTATGATCATGTTGAGAATTATCAGTTTATATGTTTCTAATTATCTCAAAATCCGTATGCACTGTTATTTTTAGAATAACATGACCTGAGCTTATCAGTTATCAGTTATCAGTGTATGTACCAGTTAGTATTTTAGTGTCTTTTTATTGGGAGTAGGATTTAGGACTGAGTGAACCAGGGATGGGGCTCACCTGCCAGTAGAGGGTGTGACCCTTAGAAGCAATTCCTGAGTTCTAGAACTATGTAGCTAGCATAGGTTTGAGATGTCTTTTTGCCAGTTAAGGGTTGACACATATCTCATGAGAGCACCTGCCAGGAGAGGGTGACTCCTTAGTCCTTTGGGACATCATCCTTATGGATCCACATCATCAACTATGTGTTAGTACCCATGGCACGATACTGACACCCTTCCATCTGGGGTTACAGGTTGGACCCAGATTATCTCAGATTAGGGTATGTCGGCTACATGATATCTCCCACAGTTTCAGTACATTACTTCTGTGTATTCCAGTTTAGGTTTACTTGACCAAGTGTATAGATTGCCAGTTATTCAATTATACAGATTTCAATCTTTCAGATTATTGATTACCTCAGAAACAAGTTTATGCTTGGTATTGCATTCTCAAATATTACATGTTCATGTTTTCATGCTCAGTATACATACATGACCCCCAGTTCAATTTTACAGTCTATTCACCTTTATATGAGATTTTCATACAGTAGTCGCGTGTACCATTTCCCAACTTCAGTTCTACTTATTCTACGAAAGTAAAGATTTTTAGAAACTAAGTGCAGTGAATCACCAGCTTATCAAATTATGTTGTTACTCATGTTTTATGATACTTCAACTTTCAGTTGATTTCAGTCTCTTGGTGAATCTACTAGCACTTAGTATGCTTGTTTTAAGATTATGTATGAAATTAGTTTTACTAATTACATTCACCCCACTTACTCAGTACATTCCAAAGTACTGATCCATATATACGTCTATGTGCTAAATTGTCTCATAATGTAGGTACCTGTTATAGCCTGCCTATCATAATTAGACAATTTGCAGCTTCCAGCCAACAGGTGATGAGTTCTCTTGTTTTGGGGACTCTAATCAGTTGTAGTTCATGTACTTTATTTTGATTATTCATATGTATTGATTAGTGGTATTTGGAGGCATGTCCAACCTATCTATAGTCAGTATAGTAGAGGCTTCATAGATAGTTAGTCAGAGTCATTCACATAATTTAAGTTCCGCCTTCAGATTTATTGTGTTGTAAACCTTTTTAGTATCACATGTATTCCAGTTTTCTTACTATTATCTTTTTGTTCAGCAAATTTAGTTTATATAATTAATTTAATTTAGATGCTCAAGTATCATGCCAGTTCATAGATTAACTTGGGATCACTTGTGGTTCTAAGCACCATGTTATGACTAAGGGTAGTCTCAGTTCGTGACAAACTTGGTATCAGAGCCCAGAGTTCAAGTGTCTTAGGGTTTCTATGAAGTGGTGTCTAGTAGAGTCTTGCAGAACAGTATGGAGATGTCTATAATTTCTTTGAGAGGCTACAGGGTATTTAAGAATATTTCTCTTCTTTTATGTCTCAGATCATGCAGTAGAAGTTTTATCTAAGGAACTTATGCAGATTCTTACGTTAATCCATTTGTACCATCTTTGCCTTATTCTCAAGGTAACAAAAATAGACAACTTAAATTCTTATAGATAGAGTTTTCTATGATAGTCCTCACACACAGTTATGGGATTACATGAGGAATTAAAAGGATTCCATCAGTTTCCTTATGTTCTAAACTTTGAAAGTATACATTCTTACTCATGAAAATCGTGCATTTAACCGAAGTTAGGTATGCTTTCAGATCCCTTCTCAGAATCCTATGATAGTATATGATCTAGATTTAGAAGCATGATCCCAGAAGTTTAGCAGCAGTAAAATGGGGATAGTGTTATTTGAATTTAGTAGGTTAGGTATCCATGGGGCTAGTTGTATGAAACATGAATCAGTAGGCTTGAAACAGTGTATGCAAAAATTTAAGTTATTGTTTTGAAATTAAGTATGATGATGTGTGTATGATCTAGAGGTGTACCCAAAGTGATATGAGATTGTATTATTTCTAAGTTTTAACAGCGTGTGTGCTTAGATAGTACCCTTAAGTTGTTAAGTATGAATGGGGCTATGTAGTATGTGTCATTTTTATTAGCTAACTTATGGGTTATAGGTTGATGATGTTGGGTATGTTAGTGTAATGACAATTCTCATGGTTTAGGAAAAGATATAAGCTTAGATATGTGATATTAGTAGGCTATGAAGGAAGTTAGTATGGTTCATTAAAGTTTTTGGGACATCCATGTTAAGTGTTAGAATCTAAGTTTGAATTGTGGAAGATTGAGCTAATAGAAAGAAGAGTTGTAGCTCTATATGGTGTGAACTCGGGTTATGGATACTCATGACGATTCTAAGCTAGTAAGTGTTCAAGTTATTATATGATGACTATTGAGGCCATAGAAAGTTAAGAGTTGTATCTCAGGAGAAAGTACTAGCAGCGGGTTTTACACTTTCAGGTGTAGTCTTTCAGGGTGAGTTTATTATTTATGTGTATTGATATATGTTGGGCTCTAAAGTAAAGTGGTTTTAGTTTAGTTTAGAGTTTATTAAAGGGGTCCACTGACTTAGAATGATGGCCTAAAACTACGGTAAAGATGATAGAACAAGTAACCAGGTCAGGTTTTCAGCATCAGTTAGACAGACAGTCAGACATTTCAGTGTTTTCAGATAGACAGCTGATTTCTAGTATTCTATCAGATATTTTAGACATGTCTTGATTCGTATTTCATTATCCAGTTTTACAGTATCTTATCATCTTACCTTCCGCACATGTATTATTTTACTATTTGTTCAGTGATCATAATAGGTACCAACTCATGGGTTAGCTTGGTTAGCTTGTGGTCACTTATGGTTGTAAGCCTTATTGTCACGACCATAGGGTAGCCTTGGGTCATGACAAAACTTGATATCAGAGCCTAAATTTTTAAGTGTCCTAGGAAGTCTGAAAATAACATTGAGTATAGTCTTGTACATGGGTATGAAGCACTCCATACTTATGGACAAGAGGCTATGAAACTTTTTAGGAAAGTTTCCCTTCTTTCAATGTTCATGTCATGTGAAAGAGCATGATCTTTATTTAAACTCTCTTTCTAACTCATCCTTTGTTCCGTTTACAGATAATGCCTCCTAGAAAAAATAATAGAAGAAGAAATGGGGATCAGCCCGCACCACCGCCTATTTAGGAAGACCCCCTGAACGACCATGTTTCTCACTTTGAGTTCAGGGCCACTTTTACGACCTTATCCCATTCTGTAACTGCTCAGAACAACCAACAAGCTATTTTCCCAGCCAACCCAGTGGCAACTACTGTTGCAGTTAGGATTTAAGATTTCACTTAGATGAATCCCCCTCTATTTTTAGGATCCAAGTTTGAGGAGGATCTGCAGGAGTTTCTGAATATGGTGCTTAAGGTGACTGATATCATGGCCATCACTTCATATAAGAGTGCAGAGTTGGCTACATATCAGTTGCAGGATGTAGCTCATACATGGTTTAGTAGTGGAAAGAGGACCAAGGTGTTGATACAGGGTCAATAGAGTGGGAAGAGTTTGCCTCAGCCTTCTTAGACTGGTTCATTCCCCTAGAGTTGAGGGAAGCTAAGGTTTAGGATTTCAGTAATTTAAACCAGAGTAATATGAGCATGAAGGAGTACTCGCTTAAGTTCACTTAGATGGCAAGGTATGTTCCTACTATGGTGGCAGATAACAGGTCTAGAATGAGTAAGTTTGTGTTTGGTTTATTTGATAGTATGGTCAAGGAGTATATGACCACTATGTTAATTAAAGAGATGGACCTATCTAGACTCATGGTTCATGCTTAGCAGATCGAGGAGGAGAACCATATGGAGAGAGAGAACAAGAGAACAAGAGGGACAGAATAGGTAGTTTACACTTTTCTCAGCCAATGAAGGTGGTAACTGTTCTCAGTTCCATTAGAAATTTCCATCCTCAGTTCTATCTTCAGCTAGTGCGCCAGTGCCTAAGTTCATCCAGGACAGGGCGCCAGGCTCTAAGTCCCAGGGTAATATGAATAGTGGTCGTACCAATCTACTCTACAGGAAATATAGTAAGAATCATCTGGATGAATGCAGGGCGGGTAGTGACGTGTGTTTTAGATGTGGCAAGCCAGGACACAGGACTAGGAAGTGCCCGATAGGGATGTGGAAGGGCAGAAATGATCGCCAGTAGGGAAAGAGTACTTCTTCAGCAGCACCAGTGGGTCACCCGACTCAGCAGGGTGCTACTTCCAGTGCCACCAGTGGGCAGCGTTAAAATTGGTTGTATGCACTCCAGACTGGTAGACTTGGCACGATCAGGAATATTCTCCTGATGTGGTTACGAGTACATTACAGGTTTTCCATCTTTATGTTTATGCATTGTTAGATCCCGGAGCTTTACTTTCTTTTGTGACTCCTTAGATAGCTAAATATTTTGGTGTCAGTCCCAAAATATTAGCAGAGCCTTTCTCAGTGTCTACCCCAGTGGGTAAATCTATTATAGCTAGACGAGTATACAAAAATTGCCCAGTCACAATATCTCAGAAAATTACCTCAGTTGAACTTGTGGAGTTAGAGATGACTGATTTTGATGTCATTCTCGGCATGGATTGGCTCCACTCATTCTATGCCTTATTTGATTGTAGAAATAGAGTCGTTCAACTTCAGTTTCCCAATAAACCAATCATTGAATGGAAGAGTAGTACTTTAATACTTAAGGATCAGATTATTTCATATCTTAAAGCAAGAAAGATGATATCTAAAGGGTGTGTTTACCATCTTGTCTGAGTTAAAGAATTAACTACTGAGACTCCGAATCTTGAGTCAGTTCCTATAGTAAATAAATTTTCAAATATGTTCCCTAAAGATCTTCTCGGAGTCCCTCCCGAGAGGGAAATTGACTTCAGAATAGATCTCCATCCAGATACCCAACCCATCTCTATTCCACCATACAGAATGGATCCAGCTGAGCTTAAGGAGTTGAAGGAATAGTTAAGAGATCTCTTAGATAAGGTTTTCATCAGGCCCAATGTTTCTTCATGGGGTGCTCCAGTCTTGTTCATGTGTAAGAAAGACGGTTCTCTTAGAATGTACATCGATTACCATCAGTTGAACAAAGTCACAATCAAGAATAAGTATCCCCCAGAATTGAAGACTTGTTCGACCAAATTTAGGGTGTCAGTTATTTTTATAAGATAGACCTCAGATACGGCTACCATCAGCTCAGACTCAGAGAATGTGTCATTCCGAAGATAGCTTTCAGAACTCAGTATGGTCACTTCAAATTCATGGTTATGTCCTTCGAACTAACAAATGCCCTGCAACTTTCCTGGACTTGATGAACAGGGTGTTCAAGCAGTACTTGGACATATTCATCATACTCTTTATTGATGATATCCTTATTTATTCTCGTAGTGAGAATGATCATGCAGACCATCTGAGAATGGTGTTGCAGACCCTTAAAGCTCATCAGTTGTTCGCTAAATTTAGTTAGTGTGAATTTTGGCTAAGATCAGTAGTTTTGTTTGTTCATATTGTCCCCTGTGATGGCATTAGAGTTACCCTCAAAAGACAAAAGTAGTGAAAAACTAGCCCAGACCCATCTCTCCATAAATATCAATAGTTTCTTAGGTTTGGCTGGATATTATCAATGATTTGTTAAAGTGTTTTCTTCTATTGCATCCCCCATGTCTCGATTGACTCAGAAAAAAATCAAATTTCAGTGGTCAGATTCCTGCGAGAAGAGTTTTCAGGAGTTGAAGACTTGACTCACTTCCGACCCAGTCTTAACTTTGCCAGATGGGTCAGATGGATTTGTAGTTTATTGTGATGCTTCCAGAGTTGGTCTTGGTTGTGTTTTGATGCAGAGGGGCAAGGTCATAGCCTACGCCTCTAGACAGCTTAAACCCCATTAAAAGAATTATCCAACCCATGATCTTGAGTTGGCAGTTGTGTCTATGCCTTTAAAATTTAGAGGCACTATCTTTATGGGGTTCATGTTGATGTTCACTGACCATAAGAGTTTGCAGTACATATTTACGCAGAAAAATCTGAATCTTTATCAGAGAAGGTGGCTTGATTTGTTAAAAGATTATGATATGAGTGTGCTGTATAATCCAGGCAAGGCCAATATAGTAGAAAATTCCATTAGTAGATTGTCTATGGGTAGTGTTGATCATGTAGAGAATGATAAGAAGAAGTTAGTTTATGAGGTTCATCATCTTGCTAGATTAGGTGTTCGGTTGGTTGATTTGGCTGAAGCTAGTATATGGGTTCATAATGGTTCAGAATCTTCATTAGTATAAGCTTCATTGTTCCCTGGGATTGGCTTTGGGCCTTTCCTGCGCAGCTTAGGTGGAAGGAGAAGAAGGCCTCCTTTTCCCCGGAGGGGGGCCGACCCATCAGTGAGATACCACTCTGGAAAGGCTAGAATTCTAACCTTGTGTCAGGACCTACGGGCCAAAAAAGACAAAGACAAGATAATTTTTTGTGACCATTGTTCAACTATGACAGAGGCTTTCAAGACACTAAACCACGCAATGAAAACCTTAACCAAGAAAAAGAGAGTCCTATACAAGAAAAAGAAAAGATGCTAGAACATATGAGAATCCTACAAGACAAAATTAAATTTCTTCATTTTGAATTATCCCAACAGACTCATGAAACCCAAAAAATTATTTCAAAGAGTTCTCTATCTCATTCAAAAATGGATAAGAAAGGTGTGCATTCCTCAACGAATGCAAAAAGATCCACTGTATCGGATAGAGATACAACTAGTCCAGTTTAAATAGTAACTGGGAAAGACGCATCAAATTCGTTAATGACTGGCACTTTGTTAAAAAGTGTACGAATTCTCCCAGATAATTTTTAGACACAGGAAGAAAATATATCCAAGCCAAAAAAATAAAAGCTTTTTATTTAAGGAAAAAGAAAAATGATTTTAAAAAATGCAACAGATGATAGCAGAAATAGTTAGAAGACTTTAAATGAAAAACAAAATAAGTGATCTTGGAAAATTCAGAACCGGAGCCAAGACCCAAGATGACAGATTAGAAAATGAGGAATATGACCTTGAAATAGATCAATTCGTCCAAGACCCAAATGAAGATGACGACTCAGGAATGAGTTTTGACTCAGTAGCATTACACAATTTAAATACTTGAGATAATTTTACGTAATCAATGACGCAAGATGAAAGAAGACAAGAAAAATGGTGTAAGCAGTGACGTAATAAAATGGATGATTGGTCTAAAGTGGACAACAAATGGATGGTAGATAAATAAAATCTTTTAAAGCCATGTGATGATGGGGCCCACAAGTGTACTCGAGAGGCTAAAAGATTCTTCAAGCAATTTGAAATCCGATTTTGAAGTTCGCTGAATGCCTATAAATACCCAAGCTATCAAACAGAGCGAAAAGAAGTTAGAGTGTAAGCATATAGTGTGAGCATATGTGTTCTTAATTTTGAAGTTTGTTCTTGTTTTCTCAGTTAACAAAAATGTGAGTAATAGTGTATATAAATTTTTAAATTTCTACCAATTGCTTATAGCTTTCAGGGGAACTCCCGAAAGGAAAACCTCTGTTCGTCCTAAGTCATGTAAGTAGTTATAAAGATCTTTGTACTTTCTCCCTAATATGTAAATATATATGCTTGTGATATGTATTGTTGATATGATCATTGTATGTTGTTTTATCTCTTTACCCTTAGTATATGGTTAGTCTCTCAGTGTTTAGCAATAACGATGGATTAATCTGTAAATTTCTAGAATATTAAAAATGTCCTAAGAGATTAGAAAGGACTTTGGTGTTGTCCCAGGTGTGATTAAAGAAGGATTTGATAAATATACAAACTGAAGAGAAATAGATTAATGGGGTATTAAATTAAAAAAAATATCATATTTACGACGTCTTTTAATATTACTTTTGTAGCCCCACAATATATATATATATATATATATATATATATATATATATATATATATATTGAGAATTATTACCATTATATATAAGAGAGAATACCAATTTTTAGTAGTCCTCCCAAGGCTATTATAGTAATTTTAATTAATTTCTAATTCTCTAAAATTGTGACACTTTGGATGAAAAGATGAAGTTATTTTATCTTCTTTTTTGCTATATGGACATTTTCACTTGGTGCATATGTCATGAAATGGGAAACTATTATTTAGTTTTTTCTTGTAATCACTATTGTTTAACTATTTTTTTACAAGGCTATTATAGTAATTTTAATTAATTTCTAAGCCTCTAAAATTGTGATACTTTGGATGATAAATATTAAGTTATTTTATCCTTTTTCTTTCCATATGGACATTTGCACTTGGTGCATATGTCATGAAATGAGAAACTATTATTTAGTTTTTTCTTGTAATTTCTACTGTTTAACTATTTTATTTTAAGAAAAACAATTAGAATTAGAGGAAGGAGAATTGAGGAGGAGATTACAAAGCAGAAAATCAAACATCTACCAATAAAGTAAATAATTCAGATTCTCAATTAATTGAACTATTCAAATTTTCATGTTGTTTAATTATTCGGTAAATCACTCTTAGAAACTTTCGTTATATTATTTTGCTTCTTATAATTACATATTATTTAATTAGGTCAATTAGAAAATATAAACGTCAAATATTTAATAATTCATTTTTTACTTTTACTTCATGCTTTATGAATTACCTTTCAATGACATTATTTATACAAGATTTTGATTGTCCAGCAACAAGATCCAAAAGCTTTAATTGTGAGTAATTTTTGTTATTTTTCTATCAAAATTGATTATTTAATTAACGTTAAAAATATTAAAATAGTCGGAACAAAATTAATATTTCATATGAGCTTTTATTTAACGTAGTTTAAAACTGAAAAATATATTATGATTGTGGAGAACTTTCTTCTATTGCATGAACAATTCATCACCTTTTTCCTTCTTTCTTAGTATTTATATTTAATAATTTTATTTTTTTCTATGAAATAAGTTTGTAAAAATACCTTGAAAATGAAGAAGAGGTAAAAAGGGGGTTAAAATTAGTGACTGTATGGGGTTATATTTTATTGTCGAATTGATTATGGTTCTCATGTATATCCTAATTATTTTTTATGATATCAATAGAATTTTTTTGTAACAATTTTATACATTGCTATTGAAAATATCTGACATATTTAATATATTAAAAATTGAAATTATTGATAAAGTTAAAAATTAAGGCAGTGATACGAATAAAGATCAAATTATTTTTAAAATCTCTTTCTTTGATTAATTGAGAATTAATATTGTTTAGCATAAATTGTATATAAAAAACTAATTGATTCTCGATGTTCATTTTGATGATTTTTTTAATTTAATATAAAATTAAGCTTAAAGCAGAATATTTAACTAAAACCTAAATATTTAACTAACATAAATTCTTGCCTAATGATATTATAAATAAAATTAGATATTTTCCACCAAAGACAAAAAGACTTGAGGAAAATAATTGATTCTTTTGATGACTTTCCTCTTCATCTTCCTGGTTATAGAGAAGAACTTGAACTGAAAATGTTAGAAAGGAAGCAAAAGGTATCAAAATTTCTAACTAAATATATTTATTACATAAAATACCAATTCCCTTGAGTTTGGGCCGGGCCATATAAAACTAGTGTTGTACATATTTGAAGACTTGAGAAATACTTGAAAAGAAAAGAAAAAAAGCAAGCTCCCTCATATTCCCTACACTAGATGCCGAGGGCCCGTGGAACGAGCCCAATATATGCTATTTTTGTTTCAATTAATGTGACATAGATAGAATTTAGATAATTAATCATATTTTTAATATATTTTTAGATATTTACGTTGTTAACTATTATAATTTATAATAATTTTTATGTAATTTTCAAATAATATATGTTATCTCCTTGTCCAAACTTTTGTGGGATTGATAGTCAATTATATTTTTAAAATAATTTAAGTTTTAAATTATTGAAATTTATAATATTTTTTTCTTTAATTCTAATTTAAGTAGCGCTGTTATAATTTCGACAGTCAACCAGATATATTACATATTTTAAATTTATTAAGTTGTTAATTATTGTGATTTATAATATTTTTTACGTACTTTTTAAAAATATATAACAAATAAATTTTTTTAGATGATTTAAACTATTAACTATTATAATTTATAATACTTTTCATGTAATTCACAATTAATATATATTACTCTCCTTGTCCAAACTTTTGTGGTATTGATAGTCAATTATATATTTAAAATAACTTAAGTTTTTAAATATTGTGATTTATAATATTTTTTCTTCTATTTCAATTCAAGTGACAGTGGTATAATTTCGAGAGTCACCAAATATTTTATATCTTTTAAATTTTTTAAGTTATTAATTATTGTGATTTATAGTATTTTCATATATTTATTTGGTCTCAATTTATGTAATACAAATAAAATTTAGATAATTAATTATATTTTTAATATATTTTTAGATATTTTAAGCTGTTAGATATTGTAATTTATAATACTTTTTTGGCAACGTAATTTACTATTTTAAGTTGTTAGCTATTGTAATTTATAATACTCTCTCCTTGTCCAAACTTTCGTGGCATTGACAGTCAATTATATTTTAAAAATAATTTAAATTTTAATTATTATGATTTGTAATACTTTTTCTTCTATTCCAATTTAAGTAACACCGATATAATTTCAAAAGTTAATCAAATATCACGGTTGAAGTAGCGAAGTAGGCATGTCTTAAATGACTCATAATAACTAATTACAAGTGATATACTCCCTCCGTCCCAAATTATCCGCCCCAAATTTTCTAATTTAATTTCTCATTTTACTTATCCTTTTTCATTAATCAAGAAGAGACAAAATTTTTTTTTCATGTTTTATCCTTTACATTAATTACTTTTTCTTCAAATTAAAATATAAATATCATTTAATAGGGGTACTATGGTAAACTAGTCATGTTATTAACTATTTTCCTTAATCAATGTGTCATCTCAATTTAAGATGGGCAATTTGGGATTGGGGGGGGGGGGGGAGTAATAAAATTTCTATAAAGAATATTTGTGAAAATTTTTAAGTGAGTCTCATATAAGATGCCAAGTTAATATAAAACATCAAGAGTTAATTTACTCTATCATTTTATGTTTGTTTTATTTTCTTATTAAATATTATTAATTTTTAATACTTAAATGACTTATAATAAATAATTAGGGTAATATAGTAAAATAATAGTTTAAGCAGCTAAAATAAACATGTCATAAATGTCTATTTTTATTTTTCTTACTAAACATTAGCATTAATTTTCTAATAAGTAAATAACTTATAATAATTAATTAGGAATGATATAGTAAAATCACTGGTAGAAGCAGTTGAAATTGACATGTCATAAATGTTACTTTTTATTAAATATTATTAATTATTTAATAAGTTAATGACTTATAATAATTAACTTGGAGTGATAATGCAAAATCACGGGTTGAATCAGCTGTAGTGGACATGTCATAAATGGTTATTTACTTTTTTTACATAAATATTATTAATTTTTGAATGTGTAAATGATTTATAATAATTAAATAGTGGTGATATAGTAAAATCATGAGTTGAAGCGGCTGAAACGGAGATGTAATAAATGGTTTTTTATTTTTTATTAAATAATATTAATTTTTAATATATAAATAATTTATAACAATTGATTAGGGGTGATATAGTAAATTCACGGATTGAAACAGCTGAAGCAGGTGAAGAAGATGAAACTATTCTCTTTATTTTTATTAAGAATTTGTAAAGTTTGATTTTAATAGATTGAATTTTTATTCAAATATCTATATCTATATTATATATATATAGATATCCGAAAGGTTCTCAAATCATCAACCCCTAGAAAAAACAGACGTTGTAGTTATAAAACAAAATAATACTATAATACTATTACTATTAGAACTTAATAAAAAACTAGAAAAATTAAATAAAGTAAAAGAAGAACTTAATAAAAACCTAAGAAAATTAATTAAAGAAAAAGGTCAGTTAGAAAAACAAGTTAGTCAAGACAAAAATATAGACGAATTAATTGAGCAATTAAAATGAGTAGAATTAACTCCTAAGGAAGAAAAATTAAGAACTACTAAACAACAATCATGGACCTTTTTCCAACATCCACAAGCAAGCCAAGACAAAGTTTTACCCAAGACAAATTAAAATGTAACATATTATCTGAAATAATAAACAAATCAAAAATGACTTCAAAACAACAACTAGAAGAAGTAATAGATGTAGATAAAGATATACAACTATTTCGATAAAATAAATTAAAATTATTAAGTGTCAAGACTCTATATGATGTAGGAATGTTTTCTTCAAAAGCACAATTATATAAACATAACAGAGAAGAACACATGTGTGTCATTGGAGAAAATAGTAGTAGCATAAATCTAGTAAGTTCAGACTCTTTAAGAGAAATTATAAAATCAAACATGACCCTCATGCATATGAGACTAATAGTAATAGGCTTAAAATGATTAACTAGAAAGAATCTAGAAACTAAAGAATTAGTTTCAATATATGATAATAGATGGTCAGATTCAAAAAGATCCATAACAGGAATAACAAGAATAACAGAGGTAGACGTGTAATACCCCAAAAATTCAAACCAATGTTAGAGTTATGTTCCAAGCTCATGCAAAGTATCTTATAGTCCCTTGGTAGTTTTATAAGTTAGTTTGATTTATATTAGAGTCTTAAATAACTCTCAGCTATTAGACGAATCGAAATAACCCTTACCGATTGGAATTTTGATAAAAATATTGCCTTAGTCAACTACAAATGAGCATATCTTTTTCTCTACTTATAATTTTCCATCTAAAAACCAACCAAATTACAAGAAATTGAATTATCTTTATAACAATACCAATTTTTCCCAAATCTAATACTTGGGTGAGAAGTTATGACACTTTTAGTGAAAGCAGTAACTCAATATAAGCAGCACTGCGTCGCGATGACCCCAAAAATGACATTCGTCCTTTTCCAGTATGTCATTGTGATAAGCACCGCATCGCACCGATGTGCCATTTCTCAATTATCATTTTCCAGTAAGGTACCGTGATTACCATCGCATCGCGCCGAACGTCCAGTTAGGAATTATCCATTTTCAATGGCGTAATGCGATAGCATCGCATCTTGCCATTGGACAAAATGAGGATCGTCATTTTTCCAGTGGCTCGATGCGATTGTACCGCGTCACGCCAGAGCCAAAAATCGAGTTTTGTCAGTTCGCAATTTAGTTTTTCAGGGATCGTTTGGTCATTTCTCAAAGCCCTAAATACGTCTAAACACGGGATTTAAGCCCCAATAAATAATTATTTGCTCATTATTTCACAATTCTCTCAAATTAAACTAATCTTATCTCAAGAACAAAAACCCTACCCTTAAAAATTCAAGATCAAATCTCAAGAACTCACCATTAATTCTCACGAATTCATCAACCCAGGTATGGTAAGTGTTCATCCATGGATTCCTTATACCCATGGAGTCTAAGTATCCTCTTTTAAATCTAAAGTTGTGATCTTTATAAGTTATTACGATTTTAAATTATGAGTTTAACCATGAACTCCTATGAATTGCAATTCTATACCATGTTTACATGAAATTGTTGTTTATCAGACCCCACATGTTCTAATGTTGTTATTCACTGATTGAAATCATGATTAAGTGTTATTGATGGTTAAATCATGACATTACTCCAAGTTTCATACTATTCCCATGATTAGTTTAAACTATGAATATCAAGTGTTTGATGAAATGCCTTTACGAATGAATATTTGATAAAAGCTTTCATGTTATGTCCTCCAAGCTTAAGTACTATTTACTATTACTGCTATTGAGTCCTGGGGGTTATGAATACCCGATAACTTAGTTGTTTACCTAGTATCAGTATGTTCAGAATAGTTTTAGAATATGTTATGAGCATTATCAATTCAGTCAGTCATTAGAATCAGCTAAACTTAGAACAATTAAGCATTCTGACTCAGTTCAGTTGGGAGTAGGATTTAGCACCTAGTGAGTGTATAGATGGTCGCTTCCCCATCAGATAGGCAGAGTCATTAGTAGCAGTCCCTGTACTCTAGAACTACGTAGCCAGCGTAGAATATGAGGAGTCACCTGTCAGTTTATGCTTGGCTACCTCGCAGGGGTCACCCGTCAGTTTAGGCTTGACACTCTTAGTCCTTCGAGATAATACATTAATATAGTAGATCCACACAGCCAGCGTTAGTACTGGTGGCATGGTACAAACACCCTTCCATCTATGGTTACAGGTTAGACCCCAATTAGCTCAAATTGGGGCATGTCGATTAGATGATACCTCCCATAGTCTCAATCCAGTAATCAGTTCAGTAATTCACTTTCAGATGCTTGATCATAGCATACAGATATTAGTGATTCAGTTATCATATTTTAGTATTTCAGTATTTACAAATTTTATTCAGAATATGTTATATTCTTGGTCATGCATCCTCAGTACTTACAGATTTCATGCATCCTCAGTATTTATAGATTTCACGCATCTTTAGTATTTACAGATTTCATGCATTCTATTTTGTATTTCATGCTATCTATTTATTCAGTTAGTTATTATTCATGCACATGAAATCATGCATATTAGCCTACCTCATTTGGCATACCAGTACATTCAAAGTACTGATCGCATACACTTTTCTTGCGCTATGATGTATCATATCATAGGTTTGAATGCTTAGTTCCCCAATCGCGCATAGACTTTCTAGATTATCAGCCGTAGTATTGGTGAGTCCCCATATTTTGACATTATTTATTTAGCTCAGATTACTTTACCAGTTTAAGTTAATTCAGTTCAGTAGCTAGTCAGAGTTAGTTGGGGACTTTCCCATCAACTCTCATTTAGTCAGTTTAAAGGCTTTCAGATATTTCTAACGGATAGTCAGTTCTCAAATTTTAGTTGTCATCTTCATATATTTTATCAGTATTATCAATTTTGTTTACAGATTTTATCAGCTTTAGTACTTAAAACTTTATAGCATTCCTTAGTTAAATTCTATATAAGACATTTTGTTATTAGTTTTACTCAGTGCTCACAGCAGGTACCAGCTCATGGGTTAGCTTGTGGTCCCTCAGGACTATAAGCACCGTGTGGCGCCCAAGGTGTACTCTCGGGGCATTACAAACTTGGTATCAGTGCCTAAGTTTTTAAAGTGTCTTATAAAGTCTGAAAGTTACGTCAAATAGAGTCTTGTGCATAGGTGTGAAGTGCGCCACACTTATGGTCAAGAGGCTATAAGGCGTTTAGGAAAAGTTTCCCTTCTTTCAGTGTTTATGTCGTGTGACTGAGCATGAGCGCAAGTTAAACTCTTTGTCTAATATATTCTTCCATTCATTTAACGAACATGCCTCCCAGAAAGACAAACAAAACAAGAACTGTGAACCAGTTAGCACCTCTGCCCATTTAAAAAGATCCCCTGAATGAGCATGTTTCTCATACAGAGTTCAGAGCTGCATTCACTACTCTAGCTTACTATGTAGAGGCTCAGAATGCTCCGCCCACCGCTGTTTCATCTAACCCAGTGGCCAATACTGCTGCAGCTAGGATTTGGGACTTTACATCCTCCTCTGTTTTTGGAATCCAAATCTGAAGAGGATCCACTGGAATTCTTAGACATGGTCCATAAGGTAACAGACATTATGGGGTTAACTTCTAGTGAGAGTACTAAATTAGCTGCCTACCAATTGCAGGATGTAGCTCATACATAGTTTAAGCAGTGAAAGGTAGATAGAGGCGCAGATGTTGGGCCTATTGAATAGGAAGAGTTTGTTACTGCCTTCTTGGATAGGTTTTTTTCGTTGGAGTTGAAGGAAGCCAAGGTGTTAGAGTTTATTAATTTAAGTCAGGGAAACATGAGTGTGAAGGAGTATTCCCTCAAGTTTACTCAATTAGCTAGGTATGCTCCTCATGTAGTAGCTGATAGCAGGTCTAAGATGAGCAAGTTTATGTCTGGTATATCTGACAGTGTGGTCAAGGAGTGTAGGACTGCAATGCTGATTAAGAAGGTGTACTTATCTAGGTTGATGGTCCATACTCAATAGATTAAGGATAAGAAGACTAAAGAGATAGAGAGAGAACAAGAAGGCTAGAACGGGTAGCTTTATTTTTAATCAGCCAAGGTCAGAAGGTGGTAACTGTCCCCAGTTTCATCAGAAATCTTCATTCCCACCTCCATCTTCAGCTAGTGTCCCAGTACCCAAATTCAAAAATGATATTAGGGATAGAGCGCCAGGATCTAAGTCCCAAGGCAGTGTTAACAGTGCTCATACGAATCCTCTTTGCTAAACATATGGTAGAAACCATCAGGGTGTCTGTAGAGCTGATAGTGATGTATATTTTGGGTGTGGAAAGCCAGGATACAAAGTCAGGGATTGTCCAAAGAGTGGTCAGCAGGGTCAGTTCAGTCGTCCCCCAGTTCTAGTCGGCCGCCCAGTTCAGCAGGGTGCCGCTTCCAATGCTACCAGTGGTTAGCGCCCAAACAGATTGTATGCCTTATGTCTAAAAATATCAGAAAAATTCTCCTGATATGGTTACTAGTACATCACAGGTCTTTCATTTACATGTTTATGCTTTATTACACCCTAGAGCTTCTCTTTTTTTTGTAACCCCTTATATAGCTGCTAACTTTGCAGTCAGTTCTGAAATCCTAGAAGAGCCTTTTTTAGTGTCTACCCCAGTGGGTGTCTCTATTATTGCCCGGTGGGTATACAGGAAATGCCCGATTATAGTATCTCAGAAAGTTACTTCAGTTGATCTTGTGGAGTTAGAGAAGACGGATTTTGTTATCATTCTCAGCATGGATTGGCTCCATTCATGTTATGCCTCTGTTAATTGTAGGAATAGAGTAGTTCATTTTCAGTTTCCAAATAAACCAGTCCTTGAATAGAGGGGTAGTACTACAGCTCTTAAGGGTCATGTTTCGTACCTTAGGGCAAGGAAAATGATATCCAGGGGTGTATTTATCATCTTGTCTGAGTCAAAGACTCTAATTCTGAGACCCCAAATCTTGAGTCAATTTCAGTAGTGAGGTAATTTCCAGATGTATTCCCTGAAGATTTTTCCGGAGTTTCTTCCGAAAGGGAAATTGACTTCGAAATAGACCTTCTTCCAGATACCCAGCCCATCTCTATTCTGCCATATATAATGGCTCCAACCAAACTCAAAGAGTTGAAAGAAAATTTGAACGACATCTTAGATAAGGGATTCATCAGTCCTAGCGTCTTCTCATAGAGTGTACCAATCCTATTCATGCATAAGAAAGACAGTTCTCTTAGAATGTGTATTGACTACCATCAGTTGAAAAAAGTCACAATAAAAAACAAATATCCACTTCCCAGAATTGATGACTTGTTTGACCAACTTTAGGGTGCCAGTTACTTTTCTAAGATAGACCTCAGATCCGGCTATCATCAGCTCAGAGTCAGAGAATATGACATTTCAAAAACAGCTTTCAAAACTCGGTATGGTCACTTCGAGTTTCTAGTCATGTCCTTTGGTCTCACAAATGGCCCAGTAACCTTTATGGACTTGATGAATTGAGTGTTCAAGAATTACTTGCACATGTTCGTCATAGTCTTCATTAGTGACATCCTTGTCTAATCCCGTAATGAAAATGATCATGAAGACCACCTCAGAATAGTATTGCAAACTCTTAGAGCCTATCAATTGTTTGCTAAATTCAGTAAGTGAAAATTCTGGCTAAGATCAAAAGCTTTTCTTAGCCATATTATTTTTGGTAATGGAATTAGAGTCGATCCTCAAAAGACCGAGGCAGTGATAAACTAGACCAAAACTATCTCTCCGTTAGATATCAAGAGTTTCTTGGGTTTGGCTAGCTATTATCGATGGTTAGTTGAAAGATTTTTGTCTATTGCATACCTAATGTCCCGATTGATTCAAAAAAAAGTTAAGTTTTAGTGGTCAAATTCTTGTGCGAAGAGTTTTTAGGAGTTGAAGACTCGACTCACTACAGCCCCAATTTTGACGTTGCCAGATGGTTCAAATAGGTTTGTTGTGTACTGTGATGCTTCTAGAGTTTGGTTGGGATGTATTTTGATGCAGAGGGGTAAGGTTGTGGCCTATGCCTCTAGAAAGCTTAAGCCCCATGAAAAAAATTACCCTACCCATGATCTTGAGTTAGCAGCTATTGTTTTTGCCTTAAAAATTTAGAGGCATAATTTTTATGGGGTCCATATTGATGTGTTCACAATCACAAAGGCTTGCAGTATGTAGTTTTGTAGAAAGATTTGAATCTGCACCAGAGAATATGGTTAAAATTGCTGAAAGATTATGATATGAGTGTTTTGTATCACCCGAGCAAGGCCAATGTAGTGACAGATAACCTAATTAGATTGTATATGGGTAATGTTGCTCATATTGAGGATGATAAAAAGAAGTTAGTTAGAGAAGTTCATCAACTTTCCAGATTAGGTGTTCGTTTGGTTGATTCAGCTGAGGGTAGTGTTTGGGTTCAGAATAGTTTAGAATCTTCTTTGGTTGCCGAAGTAAAAGAAAAGCAGGATAGGGATCCTAGTCTAGTGAATTTGAAGGAGTCAGTCAAAGATCAGAAAGTAGAGGTTTTCTCCCAAGGAGGAGATGGGGTGTTGCATTGCCAGGGTAGATTGTGTGTGCCATGTGTTAATGAGTTGAGACAACGAATTCTTACAAAAGCGCATGGTGCGTGCTACTCTATTTATCCAGGGGCCACGAAAATATACCGCGATCTGTGGGAAATCTATTAGTGGAGTAGGATGAAGAGAGATATCACAGAGTTTGTAGCTAAGTACTCCACTTGTCAGCAGGTTAAGATTGAACATCAGAAGCCAAGTGGGTCTATGCAGGAGTTCAGTATTTCTACTTGAAATTGGGAGGAACTGAACATGGATTTTGTGATAGATTTGCCTCGTACTTGTCAGCAGAATAATTCGATTTGGGTCATTGTGGACAGAATGACCAAATCAGCCCATTTCTTGCTAGTCCATACTTTCTTTTCAGCCGAGGACTATGCCAAACTCTATCTCAGAGAGTTGGTCAGGTTGCACGGTGTTTCATTATCTATTATCTCAAATAGAGGTACTTAGTTTACCTCTAATTTTTGGAAAGCTTTTCAGAAAGGTCTTGGTACCCAAGTTAAACTCAGTACAACCTTCCATCCTCAGACAGATGGTCAAGCAGAAAGGACCATTCAGACACTTGTGGATATGCTAAGAGTGTGTGTAGTTGACTTTAAGGGCAGTTAGGATGATCGTCTATATCAGAGAAGTTCGTCCTAGTGAATCTACAAAGCCGTGTCTACGTAGGGTCTTGTTTATCGGTGTGTCATGCACCGCATCTATAAACAGGAGGCTATGGACATTTAGGAATTATTTCTTTTTCTTCATGTCTTAGATCGTGCGATAGAGCCTATATTGTATATGAAGTCATAGTTGACCACTGAATCATTTTGTTTCTCTTATTATAGTAATGATGCCGTTTACCAAAAGCAAGAATACCGATAAACAAGTAGATGTGGCTGCCGAAGAGGGTACTAGTAAGTCACCCACTATACCAGCTAATCAAAGTGAGGCTCCAGCTAAGCATGCATTAGAAACTTCTTCCACTCCGGAAGAAATAAGGGGGAGGAGAACTATATCCCCAGAGACACCTATTAAGGCTGCTGATCAAGATCTTAGAAATGCAGTACAACTTTTGACTCGTATAGTTGCTGGGAAAGCTCAAGGGCAAGACATTCCTACCACGGGTCCTAGTAGTACAGATAGGGCGGCTAGTCTTCGAACACAGGATTTTCTTAAGATGGATCCTCCCACTTTTATAGGATCAGATCTTAACAAGGACCCACAGGACTTTATTAATCAAATTCAAAGGGCCTTAGATGTTATGCATGTAACGGGTAGAGAGACAGTGGATTTAGCGGCGTATAAATTCAAAGGGGAGGCTATATATTAGTACGAGGACTGGAAATGATCTAGGGGTATTGATGCACCCCCAGCTACTTGGAAAGAGTTCAAAGAGGCATTTCTTGATCGTTATCTTCTATTTGATATTCGTCAGGCCCGTGCAAATCAGTTTTTAAATCTTTGTCAGGGGAATATGAGCGTGAGGGAGTACAGTCTCCGATTTAATCCTTGTCGAGATATGATCCTAATGTTGTAGCTACTATGGATGACAGAGTTCATTAATATATGGATAGGCTGGATCCATATCTGGTTAGAGATTATACTATAGCCGTTTTGAACAAAGATATGGACATAGTGAGGATCCAAGCTTTTGCACAGAAAATGGAAGATCAGAGGCAGAGGAGAAGAACACAGGAATTAGAAAGGGGATATTCCAAGAGGGCCAGATCTACAGGGCAGTTCATGGCATCATAAGGAGGGTTCAAACCATAGTTTTCTGCTAGACCACCTAGCCTATTATCTTCTTATTCTGTAGCTAGTGCCCCACCACAGTTCCAAGGGTCCAGAGGAAATCAATTTGGGCACAGAAGTGAGAGTCAGAGTTCGTGGACAGTGGGGTACCAAGGGCAAGGAAATATGAGCTAATCGAGACCTCCTCGAGAGCCATGCATAAATGTGGAAGGTATCATTTGGGCGCATGTTGGCTGGGCACCAATGTTTGATTTTGGTGCGGTATGTTGGGGCATATGATGAGAGAATGCCCACGAATGGGCATAGGGGGTATGGCACAACCTACGGGGTTATTTGTTGCATCATCATCATCGATGCCTTATCAGGAAGGGGTGCACAACCAATGGGTCGTGTTAGAGGTGATAGAGGAGCCACAAGTTCTAGCGGGGCTCAAAATCATACGTATGCTCTAGCGGATCAACAAAATTTAGTGGTTTTCCCAGATGTGGTTACGGGTACGTTGTCTATCTTTTCATTCGATGTATATGCCTTAATTGATCCTGATTCTACATTATCTTATGTTACTCCATTAGTTGCTGAAATGTTCGAAAGAATACCCAAACTGTTAGTTAAGTTATTTGAAGTGTCCACATCGGTTGGGGAATCTATTATAACTAGAAGGGTTTACCGAAACTGCATAGTAACTGTTTGTGGTCATGATACGATGGTTGATCTAGTGGAGTTAGAAATGGTAGATTTTGATGTTATAATGAGTATAGACTAGTTGGCGTCTTGTTATGCCACAATTGATTGCTGCACGAAAAAGGTATATTTCCATTTTCCAAATGAATCAGTCCTTGAATGGAAAGGTGAAATTGGCGCGCCAAGAGGTAGATTTATTTCTTATTTTAAGGCAAGAAGAATTATTTCCAAGGGATACATATATCATTTAGTTAGAGTAAGGGATACAGAAGCGGAGCCACCAACTCTTCACACTGTTCCGGTGGTAAATGAATTTTCTGATGTATTTCCTGAAGATCTTCCAAGTTTGCCTCCTGAACGAGAAGTAGAGTTTGGTATTGATGTAATACCAGGTACCCAACCAATCTTCATTTCTCCGTATAGAATGGCCCCAACAGAATTACGAGAATTGAAAGAGCAATTGAAAGATTTGCTAGAGAAGGGATTCATAAGGCCTAGTATGTCCCCCTGGGGAGCACCAATGTTATTTGTGCGCAAAAATGATGGCTCGCTGAGGATGTGTATTGATTATCGGCAATTGAATAAGGTGACTATTAAGAATAAATATCCTCTCCCAAGAATTGATGATTTATTTGATCAGTTACAGGGCGCCAAGTGCTTTTCTAAGATTGATTTGAGGTTAGGTTACCACCAAGTGAGGGTCAAAGAGAAGGATATACCCAAGACAGCTTTCCGAACACGGTATGGTCATTATGAGTTTCTAGTTATGTCATTTGGGCTAACAAATGCACCCGCAGCTTTTATGGATTTGATGAATAGGGTGTTTAAGCCATTCATGGATGTATTTGTGATAGTTTTTATAGATGATATTCTAGTTTATTCTACATCAGAAGAGGACCATGCCAATCACTTACGACAGGCATTGCAAACTCTTCGTGATTGTAAGCTTTATGGAAAGTTTTCTAAATGTGAGTTTTGGTTTAAGTCGGTGGCATTTTTGGGTCATATTGTATCTAGTGAAGGGATAAAGGTTGATGCTCAAAAGATAAAAGCTGTGAAGAACTGGCCAAGGCCCACAACGCCTACAGAGATTCATAGTTTTCTCGGGTTGGACGGTTATTATAGAAGGTTTGTTGAAGGCTTTTCTTCCATTTCAGCACCCTTAACCAAGCTAACCCATAAAGCATCCAAATTCTAATGGAATGATGCCTGTGAGAAGAGTTTTCAAGATTTAAAGAATAAGTTGATTTCTACACCCGTGTTGGTACTTCCAGAAGGCACCGAAGGGTATACAGTGTATTGTGATGCTTCCAGAATTGGTTTAGGATGTGTATTGATGCAGTATGGTAAGGTAATAGCATACGCTTCTAGACAATTGCGGCCACATGAGAAAAATTATCCTACACACGATCTTGAGCTGGCAACAGTTATTTATGATTTAAAGATATGGCGCCACTACTTATATGGGGTTCATGTTGATAAATATATTGACCATAAGAGCTTGCAATATATTTTTAATCAGAAGGATCTAAATTTAAGGCAGCGGAGATGGATTGAACTATTAAAGGACTACGATGTTGATATCTTGTACCATACAGGGAAAGAAAATGTGGTAGCTGATGCGTTAAGTCGTAAGGCTATGACGACACCTATAGAAAGGCAAGGTATAATTAAAGATCTTCACCAGTTAGCTAGTTTGGGAGTTTGCCTTCTTAAAACTCCAGATAAAGAGCTTATCGTACATAATGCTGCAGGATCTTCATTAGTAGCTGAAGTGAAAGAGAAGCAATATGCAGATCCTATTTTATTACAGCTTAAGTAAAACGTTCAGAGTGGTGCGACCAAGGTATTTGAGCTTACGCGAGAAGGAGTACTTCAGTTCAAAACCGATTGTGTGTGCCGAATGTAGACGGGCTAAGAAAGAAGATTATGACAGAGGCACATGGTTCAAAGTATTCCATTATCCAGGATCAACCAAAATGTATCAAGATTTAAAAGATATGTATTGGTGGAATGAAATGAAGAAAATCATTGCAGAATTTGTAGATGAATGTCCAAATTGTCAAAGAGTTAAAGTTGAGCACCAAAAACTCGAAGGTTATATGCAATGCATTGATCTTCCAAGCTGGAAGTGGGACATAATCAACATGGATTTCGTTATTGGTTGTCCTTGTACATCCCAAAAGTTCGATTCTATATGGGTGATTGTTGATAGGCTTACCAAATCCGCACATTTCCTACCAGTTAGGACCACTTACACAATTGAAGAGTATGTGAAGCTGTACATTAAAGAGATAGTACGATTACATGGAGTGCCAATTTCTATTATATCAGATCAGGAAACCCAATTTACCACAAACTTTTGGAAGTCTTTTCAGAGGTGTTTGGGAACACAAGTGAAGTTGAGTATAGCTTTTCACCCTCAAACAGATGGACAAGCAGAACGTACCATCCAAACACTTGAAGATATGCTACGAGCTTGTGTGATGAATTTTAAGGGCAATTGGGATGATCATTTACCTCTTATTGAGTTTGCCTACAATAATAGCTATCATTCAAGTATCAAAATGGTACCATATGAAGCTTTATATGGAAGGAAGTGTAGATCACCAATAGGACGGTTCGAAGTGGGTGAAACTCTTTTGTTCGGACCGGATCTTGTTTATCAAGCCATAGAGAAGGTTAAAGTAATTCAGTAACAATTGAAAACAACCCAAACTCAACACAAGTCATATGCAAATAGTAGAATAAGAGGGCTAGAGTTTTCTATAGGTGATTGGGTATATTTGAAGGTATCACCAATGAAAGGGGTAATGAGATTTGGCAAGAAATAGAAGTTGAGTCCACGTTATATAGGCCCGTATAAGATCACTCGAAGGTTTGGACAAGTTGCATATGAATTAGAGCTACCCCAAGAGCTCTCATCAGTATATCTGGTATTTCATGTGTCAATGCTTCGAAAGTGCATCGAAGATCCATCACATATCACTTCTACTGAGGATGTGCAAGTTGTGGAAGATCTTACCTATGAGAAAGTGCCTATTGCTATTCTAGATCGCCAAGTTAAGAAGATGAGAAATAAAGAGATAGCATCTGTGAAAGTACGTTGGAGAAATTGTCAAAGGGAAGAGATTACATGGGAAGCTTAGGAAGCAATGAAATCTAAGTACCCTCATTTGTTTAAAGATGAAGAGGAAGTTCAAGAAATGTAGTTAGAACATTAACAAGTAAGTTTTTTTTATATATGCATAGTATTTATGTGATGATGTGAATATTAATGATGGACTTGAACTTGTTTTGGTTGAATAACTGCGCTAACATTCGAGGACGAATGTCCTAAAGGGGGGAAGGATGTAACACCCCATATTCAAGTACGTGTATTGGTCTTATTTATATGGAATTAATTTTTTTATTTTATTTATACCGAAATTTGCCCGTTGATGGTTCCATGCGAAGGTTATTGAATAAGCTTTCCAACGATATAAAGATTCCAAAAATGGATAGATTTCGGATATAATTGAGCACATTCGAAATTATAAAACGGTGGCCGAAATATTTGGGAATAGTAAATGTGCAGGAAAATTTCCTGCACACAAACTACTGAGGCCAGCCGAATTTTTGGGTCAACTTTGAATGATTATAACTCCCTTAATATAATGAACTGGGAGAGCTGCGACCTATGAAAAGAAATATATTTGAGTCTTTTTTCCAATGCAATTGGTTTCATCCAAATCCAACGTCTAAGTAAGGAATTATACTCATTTTACTTCAACCTATCAAAATAGATTTTTAGGGTCAACTTCAAATAACCATAACTCCTTGTACAGGACAAACTGGGTGGCCTACTTTATATGAAATGAAATCCCTTTGAATTATCCTTCCAACGATACCAATTTAACCCAAATCCGATATCGAAGCAAAGAGTTATGGTCGATCTACTTTAGCTTATCAAAACAGTCCACCAAAGGACAGATTTGACAGTATTTAAATTTTAAAGGCATTTTGGTCATTTCCTATTATATTATGGACGGGAATATATGTATATATACATGTATATGAGTTCAAAAACTCATTTTTATCATCAATCATTGAGGAAGAACAAACCCTAGTCAAATTTGACCTTTAAATTAATTTTGATTCAACTGTAGAAATTCCAAAGTAATCCGATAACTGCGTTTGTCATCTCGAGGGCTTCGAATGACACCTATTATTTGTGCAAATAGGATTGCATAATCTAGAGGTGAATACTAAGTTATGAATATTGTTTGCCTTTGTTCTTTTCCATGTGTATATGTGTGATAGAGGATTATATGTATTGGTTGTTATTGAAAGGTGATGGAAATAGGGTTATGGACTATTTTGCATCATTTGGTTGTATTGAATTATGGAAGGTGGATATGGTAATTGAGTTATGGAAGGTGGATATGGTGATAGACTATTGAATTGATGATTATTTATGTCTATGGTTCAATTTGGTTTAATGGATTGGTTGGAAGGATAAATGAATCCAAACTTGATATTGGAGGATGTTGTATGAATATGCATGGCATGTGAATGTAATTGGAGTATAAGAGGGTTAAAGTGACACCCTTTATGGTGTAATTAAGGCTTACTACTTAACCACTAGTTTGGTGAATTCAAATAATTGAATTGTGACATTTGGGTTCTAATACTAGATTGCTATATATGTTCATTGTAGATAAGTAATCTGAAAAGATGGGAAGTCCATTTGCGAATAGTATTGAAGGTTGACAGTCAGGTATGTAAAGCATACTCTATACCATATCTTTGGCATGAAAGTGAACAATTGTTCTATTAAGAAAGTTTCCAAAGTTATTCAGTAACATGTGATCCATAATGGTTTTGTATGATGTCCTACGTTACCAATGAACTTGTTTCCACCCTACAAGATGTCAAGACATTCCAATACTTACTTATTTTCCAAATCTTACATGTTTATTGTACTAATGAATGTCATAAGGTATCCGGTTACTCAAACAAGATCCATGTGCTATTAATGACTCCAAAATATTTTATTGATATACCAATAAGTTCCTACTTCATTGTTATGGCATTGATGACTCCAAAACACTTTATTGATGTGCCAATGAGTTCTTACTTCATTGTCATTGCATTGATGGTCTATTTATATGTCTCTTATTGATGTATCATTGTTTCAAAGTATCAAAAATGCGGTGGCGACCGAAATAACAATCTCAAAGATTAATTGAACTAAGTAATGGAAGTTCTCTCTTATCGGGTGGTACCCCAGGGGCATAAGCCTATCATGTGTCGATCCCTATTTATGTGTTTATGGGTGATATCCCAGGGGCATAAGCCTATCATGGGTCGATCCCAGTTGATATGTACTGGAGGCAGCCTAATGGTTACAATACAGTACAGTAATGATTACAAAGATGATAAGAACGAAGGTAAAGTGATTGAATAAATACAATGTACAGGTTGTCACAAGTTCTAGTAAGTGTGGTCCACTCCTATTACGATTTATTCACTTGTTGTTTATTTCTATTGAGCTCCTATATCATATGTGATTATCTACAACTTTACATACTCAGTACATATTTCGTACTGACGTCCCCTATGGGGGACCTGCATTTCATGCTGCAGGCATAGGTACCTCATCTCATACACCGCACAAGTAGGAGCCAGGATATCCGGCTGCTTTTGGTGAGCTCCAATTTGCTTCGCGGCTTTTCGTGTCATATCCAGTCACTTTTGGTATTGTATAGAAGTTAGTTATATGACGGGGTGTGTCCCGACCTTAGTTAAACTCTGTGTATTATCTAGAGGCTTTGTAGACCTAATATACAGTCAAGGTGGCGTTTTGTTAATAGACGTGATGGCGCCAACGGCCAAGTATTGTATATATATATGTGTGCTCGAGCTTATACAGGTGATTATTTTCTTTTATATGTGACATGATGTTGTCCGAATTTTGGGTTGTCATAGAGGTATGCATGGGAAGTATAAGGTTATGAGCTGGTTCTCTCGGGCTTCCTCGGTTGCGGAGGCCAGTCCACCCCAATAGGATTTGAGGTGTGACAGCCTACCTTTTATTGAATTCGCGTATAATAACAACTATTATTATAGTATTTAGATGGCTCCGTTTGAGGCTCTATATGAAAGGAGATGTAGATCTCCGATTGGTTGGTTTGAAGAAGGAGAAACCGCTTTGGTAGGGCCTGACTTGGTGTTTGATATTGTAGAGAAAGTACAGTTGATCAGGAAGAGGCATAAGGCATCCCAAAGCTGATAGAAATCATATGCAGATGTGAGGAAGAAAGATCTTGAGTTTGAGATTGGTGATTTCGTATATATGAAGATCGTTCTTATGAAGGGAGTGAAAAGGTTTGGTAAGAAGGGAAAGATTAGCGCTCTATATATTGGCCCTTATAGGATTTTGTTTCATTTCGGAAAGGTGGATTATGAGCTTGAGTTGCCTGCAGACTTAGCATCAGTTCACCTAGTATTCCATATCTCCTTGTTAAAGAGGTGTATTGGTAACCCAGCTGTAATTGTTCCCTTAGAAAGAGTAGATATTCAGAACATTCTTTCCTAAGAGGAAATTATAGTTGAAATTCTTGATTGACAAATTCATAGACTAAGGAACAAAGAAGTTCCCCTAGTCAAAGTTCTTTGGCAGAATTAGTCCATTGAGGGAGTCACTTGGGGAGCAGAAGAAGATATGCGAACCAAGTACCCTTATCTTTTCTCCGCAAACTCAGACTCAGCTTAAGGTAACAACCTTCATAGAATTTCTCTTTTCCATGCTCAGTTTCAGCTGCATATCATTCTCATGTCAGTCATGCATTCACAGAACCTGTTCAGTCATGAATCATATTTGAGACTTAGTCATGTACTTATGTTTTTATCACGTATATTCAACATATAATCTCAGTTCCTCAATGTTTTCAACTTAACCAGTCTCATTCGAGGATGAATGTTCCCCAGGGAGAGAGATTATAATACCTAAAAAATCCTAGCCAATGTTAGAGTCATGTTCTAAGCTCATGCAAAGTATCTAATAGTCCCTTGGTAGTTTTATAAGTTAGTTCGATGTACATTAGAGTCTCAAATAACTCCCAGCTATTAGATGAATCGAAATAATCCTTACCGGTTGAAATTTTAATAAGAATATTGCCATAGTCAACTTCAAATGAGCATATCTTTTGATCTACTCCGAATTTTCTAGCTAAAAACCCACCAAATGATAGAAAATTGAATTAGCTTTCCAACGATATAAATTTCTCCCAAATTCAATACTTGGGTGAGAAGTTATGACACTTTTAGTGAAAGCAGTATCTCAATACGAGAAGCACCGTGTCGCGGTGACCCCAAAAATGGCGTTTGTCCTTTTCCAGTATGCCATCGTTATAAGAACCGCATCACGCTGATGTGCTATTTCACAATTGTCACTTTTCAGTAAGGTACCGTGATTACTATTGAGTCGCGCTGAACGTCCAGTTAGGAATTATCCATTTCCAATGGCACAACGCGATAGCACCGCATCGCACCGTTAGTCAAAATGAGGATCGTCAGTTTTCTAGTGGCCCGATGCGATTGTACGGCATCGCATCGGAGCTAAAAATTGGGATTTCTCAGTTTGTGATTTAATTTTCCAGGGACCGTTTGGTAATTTCCCAAAGCCCCAAATCTGTCCAACCACGGGATTTAAGCCCCAATAAAGCATTATTTGCTCATTATTTCACAATTCTCTCAAATTAAACTAATCTTCTCTCAAGAACAAAAACCCTAGCCTTCAAAATTCAAGATCAAATCTCAAGAACTCACCATCAATTCTCACAAATTTATCAACCCAGGTATTTTAAGTGTTCATCCATGGGTTCCTTCCACCCATGGAGTCTAAGTATCCTCTTTTAAATCTAAAGTTCTGATCTTTACAAGTTATTATGATTTTAAATTATGATTTTAACTATGAACTCCCATGAATTGCAATTCTATACCATGGTTACATGAAATTATCATTTATCAGACCCCACATGTTCTAATGTTGTTATTCACTAATTCAAATCATGATTAAGTGTTATTGATATCGAAATCATGTCATTAATCCAAGTTACATACTATTCCCATGATTAGTTTAAACTATGAATATCAAGTGTTTGATGAAATGCCTACAAGAATGAATATTTGATAAAAGCTTTCATGTTATGTCCTCCAAGCTTAAGTACTATTTTACTATTATTGCTATTGAGTCTTGGGGGTTGTAAATACCCAAAAACTTAGTTATGAGCATTATCAGTTCAGTCAGTCATCAAAATCAGTTAAACTTAGAACAGTTCAGCATTCCGAGTCAGTTCAGTTGGGAGTAGGATTTAGCACTGAGCGAGTACAGGGATGGCAGCTTCCCCGTCAGATAGGCAGAGTCATTAGTAGCAATCTCTGTACTCCAGAACTACATATCCAGTGTAGAATATCAAGATTCACCCATCAGTTTAGGCTTGGCTACCTCGTAGGGGTCACCCATCAATTTAGGCTTGACACCTTTAGTCCTTTGGGACAGTACATCAGTATAGTGGATACACACAGCCAGCGTTAGTACCCGTGGCACGGTACTAACACCCTTCCAACTAGGGTTATAGGTTGAAACCCGATTAGCTCAAACTGGGTCATGTCGGTTAGATAATACCTCCCACAGTCTAAGTCCAGTAATCAGTTCAATAATTTACTTTCAGATGCTTGACCATAGCATACATATATCAGTGATTCAGTTATCATATTTTAGTATTTCAGTATTTATAGATTTTATTCAGAACATGTTCTATGATTGGACATACATCCTCAGTACTAACAGATTTCACGCATCCTTAGTATTTACAAATTTCACGTATCTTCAGTATTTACAGATTTTATGCATTCTATTTAGTATTTCATACTATCTATTCATTCAGTTAGTTATTATTCATGCACATGAAATCATGCATATCAGCCTACCTCAGTTAGAATACCAGTACATTCAAAATATTAATCGCATACTTTTTATTGCGCTATGATGTATCATATCATAGGTTCGAATACTCAGTTCCCAGATCGCGCATAGACTTCCTAGATTATCAGCTACAAAAGTGGTAAGTCCTCATATTTTGAGGACATGATTTATTTAGCTCAAATTACTTTACCAGTTTCAGTCATTTCAGTTCAGTATCTAGTTTGAGTTAGTTGGGGTCTGTTCCATCAACTCTCATTCAGTCAGTTTAGAGGCTTTCGAATATTTCAGACGAATAATTAGTTCTCAAATTTCAGTTGTCATTGTCAGATGATTTATCAGTATTATCAATTTTGTTTACAAATTTTATCAGCTTTATTACTTAAAACCTTATGGCATTCCTCAGTTAAATTTTGGATAAGACCTTTTGTTATCAGTTTTACTTAATGCTCATAGCAGGTACCAGCTCATGGATTAGCTTGTGGTCCCTCGGGACTGTAAGCACCGTGTGGCGCCCAGGGTGTACTCTCGGGGAGTTACAATATGTCATATAATGGAGGACTTTTTTATTGTAATCCAGACTATATGATAAATTCTTTAAAATTTGAAAAATATATTAAAATAGACATTCAGACTAAAGGTTATGAAGAAATGCATAATGAAAATAATTTACTAAGATGTGTAGGATTTATGGGAAAGCTTGCCTCCAATAGTGTTACAAAATTTAGATTAAAAAGAAATGATGTAGTAAGCCTAATGAAAAATAAGGGCATAAGACTAATGAAACCCCTAAAAATAAATTCAGAAAAATATGCCGAACTAGAATGAAATTTAGAAAAATTTAGTAAAAAGGAGGTACTTAAGCCAAACGATCATTTAATGTATATAAATAATAAAGGACAAACTCCAGTTAGGTTTACAGACTACAAATATACAAATGAAAAAGAGATAATCGAAGAAATTGAAGAAAGTGAGAATAATGAATTTATAAACATAGAAATAATAGAAGAAGAGGGTTTCGAAGTAAATAATATTATAATAAAGGCAGAAGTCATGCATGAGACAAATAACTACCAAAAATTTAAATGAAAAGGTTGTAAACTAGGAAATTTAGACTTTACAAAACTGAAAGAACATTTTATCAAATGTGAATCAAGAATAGACAATTATGGCTATAGAAACAAAAAGGAGATACCTAACGAAATATACAAAGATGAAGATTTAGAAACAAACTATAGTATCAATGAAATAGAGAGAATAAAGGAACTAATGGGGAGTGTAGCAAGTAGCTCAAGCCCTTTTCAAAGAACTACTAATATGAAAAGAGTACAGATAAGTACGGGTAATCTACCAAGACATGGAGTGTATAGGATAAACACAGAAGAACACGCAGAAAATATAAAACATAGAGGAAAAAAATGCTAATAGAAGAACCCATTAGATTACAAGAAGGTGGGAATAGAGGAAAAAATTTAAATATAGCAACCCATGACTCCCAAAAGTGGAACTCAGTAATAGGCCTATGAAAAGGCATAATAGTAGCAGATTATATACAAACTAATCAAGAATCAGATGCAGAAACTATGTATAGGTATCTAGAGATATTTCTAGGAGAAAATACTAAAGCTTTATGGGAAGCATGTAAAACAGAATTCCCTAAAGACTTTCAAGGATTAGTCAATATGGGAGCTAACCCCTACAACTTTGCAAATAAGGTACATAGTTTATTATCCGATGAAGACCCCAATAGTGGTCTAATAGTACTACAGAAAAATGCTCTACTAAAATTAGAACAATTAAGTATAAATAATTGGTCCAAGATAAAGGAATTCCAAAACGATCATTTCTACTATTGCACAACTAGTGAAAATTCGTTTGATCAAGCATTAGGAAAGAAATTTTTTAATAAATTATCAGGAGCTTTAGAGTGAAAAATATAAGAAAGATGATTCAAAACAGAAGGGGTAACACAACACCAAGACACAGAATGGTCAATAGGACAAAGAATACAACATATAATAAAAGTATTACAAGAAAAATGTACAAATATACATATACAAAAGCAGTTAAAACAAAGTGAGACAGACTTCTGCAAAAGTATATATGCCACTCAAAATTATGATCAAGACTATAAAAAGAAAAAGTATAAGAAGCCATTTAGAGGAGACTATCGTCCTAAGAAAAAGTATTACTTGAGAAAATCAGAAGCAAGAAAATTGTATCTAAAGAGATAGAAATATGTGAGAAAATATAATAATAATAATAATAATAATAGAACTTATAAAAATAGGTTAGAATGTTTTACATGCAAGAGTATAGAACCTTTGACAAATACTTGTCCAAAAAGAAATAATAGTAGATCGAGAAATACATAGTTAATAGAAGATGTAAATGAAAATCTAATAAATGTAGATGAATATATGTTAGATAATAAAAGTATATATTTCGTAATGAGTATGAAAACATTTGAATAAAATAAAAAAGATTCTTCAGACTCCGAGGGAGAAGAATTCATAAATAAAATGGAATTGAAAATGTTAAATTTAAACAATCATGACTCAATAAATATCATGATTGATTGTGAACACGAGTTTGAAAGAGGTAGAGCCCTAGACAGTAATCAATATTTTAAATGTAGATGGTTCCCAAGCAAAAGTAAGAAAGTAAAATGTAGAAAATGTTACATAAAAAGATGCATCACTTGTGTAGAAAAAATTCTAGAATTACAAATAACAAAAAATAATGTTGAAAATAGATCTGGGCCTATGACTAATGTAACAGAAGAAAAAATATTACAACTAATTGAGAGGATAAATAAGTTAAAATGAGAATGAATAAAATTGAAAAACAAAAAGAAATAGTTAAGGGGTAAGAAGGATTAGAACTAGAATTAATGAATAGGACAGTTGAAGGGACAAAATGTAACAAGGGTAAGAAAAAGAAGCTAATGAATATGTCATTTGAAGAAATGATATGTAATGTAGACAAAAAGATTAGTACAATTAAAGTTCGAACAAGGATAAGAATTCACGATTATAAAGTGAAAACCTTAGCTATAGTAGACTTAGGATGTACGAAGAGTATATTAGATAGCAGAATTTTACCACAAAGGGTGATTAAAGAACTACCTAAACCTCAAGAGTCTATGTAAATGGATGAAACGTTTAATACTTATAGACAATATATACCTAAGGCAAAAATATTTTTTTTTAACACTTGCAGTGATTTTACAAACCGTCATATAAACTTGACGGAATCCTAGTAAGAGATTTAAATATTAGAGCAGATTTTGTACCAGGTCTGGACTTTATGTTATAAAATAACGGAGGTTGTTTCATTACTAGAGATTGGGTACTTCTCGCTAAAAATATTACTCAGACCCCATAAACAACAATACCTACTACAACTAAATACCACTATCTTGAAGAAAAATCAGACAAAGATAGCTCAAATAAAATAAAATAAGATAATTCACTAAAATGTGATAAAGGATAAAATTGCACATGCAAGAATAGTAAAAAGGTAAAAGCGTATGAAGAACTGCAACACTTATTAGACATTGATGAATTAGAAGAAGAATACACTTTAATAGAAATAAATACAGAATTATACAACTTTAAGAAGGGAATACAACAGATAGGAATAATAAGAGATCAAAAAGACTTAGAAAAAATAATACAAATTTTAGATGAATTAGAAATAATTAGAGAAAAACTTTTGAAACACTGGGACTCCAACCAAACTACCTATAAGTTAGAAATAATCAATCCAGAATCACCATAAAAACAGCATCGATAGAATCTACAAATCAAGATCTTAAGGATTTTGAAGTACAAAATAAAGAACTATTAGAGCTAGAAATAATTAGAAGATCTAAATCAAGACATAGATCAGCAACCTTTATGGTAAGAAATCATAGTAAAATAGTAAGACAAAAGGCAAGGATGATAATAAACTACAAAAGACTTAACGATAACACACTTATGGATGGATATAACTTACCAGAAAAAATAGAGCTAATAAATAGAATACAAGGAAAGAAAGTATTCAGTAAGTTCGATTGCAAATCTGGATATTGACAAATAAAAATGCATGAAGACAGTATAGAATGGACGGCTTTCACATGTCTTGAAGGACATTTCAAGTGGCTAGTTATGTCATTCGAGCTAAAGACAACGCCTCTAATTTTTTAAAGAAAAATGAATAATATTTTTGGGAGTTATAAGAATTTCATATTAGTTTATGTAGATGATATTTTAGTTTTTAGCAATAACATACGAGAATATTTGGGACATTTGCAACAAATTTTAAATTATTTGTAGACAATGAAATTATAATAAGTAAAAAGAAAATGAAATTATATAAAAATAGTATTGATTTTTTAGGAGTAGTTATTGGAGACGACAGAATAAAGTTACAACCATATATAGCGAAAAAAGTTTTAGAAATGCCAGACAAATTGGATAAAATAAAAGATTTACAAAGATTTTTAGGATTACTAAATTATGCTAGAAATTTTATTAAGGATTTAGGAAAAGTAGCAAGGCCGTTATATTTCAAAACTGGATCTACAAGCCAAAAGATATTTAATAATAAAGACATAAAACTAGTTCAAAAACTTAAAAGCATGATACAAGACATCCTAGACTTGTCTATGCCATTAGAAACTGAATACCTAATTATTGAAAAAGATGGAAGCGAAAAAGGATGGGGGCAGTATTAAAGGCAAAATCAAACAAATAAAGTGACAAGAACGAAGAAGGTATTTGTGCTTATCAGAGTGGTAAGTATAAAGAAAAGATAATATGAGTAGCATAAATGTGAAGACATTAACATTAATTTATGGTTTGAATAGTTTTAAACTATATATTAAATAAACCTGAAATATTAGTTAGAACAGATTGTGAAGTTATAGTAAAATTTTATCAAAAAATAAATAAAAAGAATAACAATAAAAGAAGATAGCTAAATTTTTTAGATACCACATAAATTTATAACATTGTATTAGAACATATAAAAGGAAAGATAATAATCTAGCAGATCAGCTTAGTAGACTTATTATACGAAAGAACTAAAGATTTTTGTTTCAGCATGTATGCAGGAAAAGGAAAGGGCAAGTCTGAGGCCTCGTCTTCCCAAGACAATTACTTTAAGACGCTATTACGTATTACACATTTCAAACCACAAGCACTGTTAGATCATTAAAGACTCGAAAGAATGATTTTTGACACTCAAGGCTTAATATGCTATCAACCGTCAAATATGACGTTCAGACTAAGACCATACATAAGGGTAGACAAGCAATAGACATGCCTCATAGACAACTTGTGGATATCTTACAATAAGATACCCTGAGATGACAATTAATTTATCTCAGTATTAAATGCTTTAAGTTATTATTTTACAGAAAAAAATTTAACTAACCGATTTAAATACTCTATTGTTATTAAAGGGCAGACGTAAGGATCTTTTCAGACATGGATAGAGGTAGTAGAATCAATAAAAAATCATATGACGCCTCTCTTTAAAGGTTTTAATGGCCTCACTGAAGCATTAGACTACGCTCAGGGAAATTTAGGACCTAATTATTATATAACCCTATCTCTCAGATCAGGAATGAGAGACATTCTGCAATATAATATGATACAAGTACGATCATGATTGTGGAACAATACGTAAAGACTCGAGCTTGGGTGGCTGCCCAATAAATGGAATAATCTTTAAAGTGTAGAGAACAAGTCTCAACACTCCAAAGTCATCTAATATGCACACTCCAAGGCCGTCCCGTTGCCATGGCTCATTAAGGGCATTTTAATCATTTTGTAATAAGTTGTAACCTAGGATATAAATAGAACATATTAGGTCAATTTATCATAACTTTGATGAATATTGTGAGACTACTCTTGAGAGTATTCATACAAGTATGGATATCATTTATAAACAAGTGTGGATATCACTTGTGTTGGTAGCTAATTTTGAGACGTTGATTGCTTGGAAATCCCATTCCCTTGAGGTCACGTAAGAGATAGGTTTATGTTGTATGTGGTGTTAAGGGTCCAAGAGTGGAATAAACTCTTGGGCTCATAATACTACATCTCTATTTGTCTATCTTTCTATCTTAGTTTTGTTATAATTCTTGTAACCGTTGACTCTTGTTATTGTAAGCCGTTTGTAGTTATTATTTCCATATACTTGTTGTTCATCTTATTTCATCCTCTTTTGTTGATAATATTAGTTTGGGTTGGCTGTTGGTGTGATACACACCTTGTAATTTCTTCATTATTGTTGTTGTGTAGCGAATTTGATAGTGGTCACCAAAAAGGGTCCTTGACTCTTCAAATTATGGACTATTTTTGGTGTGTGTTAGTGTATTTATTGTTGATCTTGTATCATTTGGTATCAAATCATGGCTTGATTTTGTTCCTACAAGATCAATCTTGGGCTAGCTTGCTTGAAAATACAAAAAAAAATAGTGTTCTTAAGTTTGGATCTTTGGCCGAAAGTTTGTTGTGTTTGGCTGAGACTTGAACATTAGATCTAGGAGTCATTTTATTTGTCTTGGTGTTTCAAGTGTTAGTTTTCTTCATCACTAACACTCTTGAGTGAAGATCTAAATTTGAGCTTGCATTTGTTGAAGTGTTGTTGTGAACTTAAAGCCTTAGCCGATTATGTTGTCATCTTGGTGGACTTGGCCATGATTTGTTGGCCTTGTTGTTGTTGGAATTGATTGTTGGGATTGTTGTGTTCTTGGTGATCGTTGAAGTTGTTCTTGATGTTCTTCATCCCTTTCAAGACTTATTAAAATAAAGTGAATACTAGACCTATAAAGTTGAAGAGAAAAAGGTGAAAGCTTGTTAGCCTTGAAAGACTTACCATCACCCATCAACTAGTCAATCACTTCCCAACAACTTTTCTTGTTTTAAGGACCTTGTTTTAAGGGGGATGATACACAAAAGTCAAGTCTTCCACTTTTAAATTTGACAATAGGATTTCAAGACTTGTTTCCCTCCTAAATCAATTCCCACCAATTCCAAATCACAAATTATTCAAGACTTTCAATTTTGAAAAATAAAATTTGTTAAGACCGCAACCAATACGTGGCTGCCACATCATGTTTTATGTTCACACGACAAATTTAGGCACAAATTTTTGATTTCTTAGTTTCTAATCTTTGTTTCTTAGTTGCATTTTGTTGATTCTATTGCTAATTAACAAACTAGTAATTGTCTACTAGGTTGTAAATTAGTGTTTGGGTTCGTTTATTCGTGTCTACATTTCTTTGTGTGCTTTTATCTTTTTGAAATTCGTTATAGTTTCTTGGTTCAAGTCCGTACGTATTTTCTTTGAGTTGTTTCAAAAGAGAATCTATTCCAACCTTGAGCCCCAATTGGTACCAAGTAATCTCCTTAGAGTATAAACGAGTTACCAACACTTATGAGGCCAATTGAGAGGCATTTCAAAGTGTGAGAGCTTGTGAGGATGTTTTCTTTTCTAACATTATCTAGTTTGTTATTTTTTGTGTTTTGGTTTTAGAATTTCTTTTGTTAGGAACTATAGCATTAGAAAAGGTGACCATGAACGATTTAATGGCAGCCATAATGGGTATGAAACATTACCTTAGTAGCCGAATAGAGAGAATGGAAAAAATAATGGACCGAGTGGAAGGAAGAATGGAAGGGACGAAAAGCTCTCTTTGCAAGGAGTTGGATAACTTGATAGAGAATCCAAGCCTTTCTAATCAAGTTCCTGTGAGTGGACATGCTACACATGAGCTATAGGGTAATCAAACAACTTGCACTCTAGTGAATGAGGCTAGTAGTCAACTAAGTGTGAATGGTAGTTTGTTTTTAGGTGAGCCGAATGTGCCTCCATTTGGTGATGATAATGTACAACTTGAGATTGTGGATACACTAGTTGATCCATCTAGTTTTGAGGTCATTGTGACAAGTGATAGTATATTTTCTTATGGAAGTCATGAAGACCAACGTGTGCGTGAAAATGGTGATATTGAACATGTTGGCCGATTGACTATGGATGACCCTCTAGTTGTTTTTGTTGTAGTCCATCATAGTATAGAAGGGATATATGATTGTACTAGTGGTAGTATTGGGAAAAGGAAATCCATCCTAAACTCGTGTCTATGGACACTCCACCCATTTAATCCCGGTGATCATTTGAAGTATAGAGATGAGGATTTTTTTTGGAATGACTTGAATGTGCATGGAATTTATGTCCTTCCTATATCAGCTTTCAAGCCTATTTGTTGTTCCAAGAAAAGTCTATGTTTTCCACTTGATGAGAAACTCTTGTTCCTTATTTTTTATCACACTTACGTGAATAGACTAGTTGACTCTTTCTTGGGAGGGTATTCGGGTAAAAGGGATGTTTGGGTATATGTGAAGTTTGAGACACCTTATCAAGATGCTATGATTGATTACACTAATTCTAACCCTCATACCTTGAGGAACTTATGTTTTCTTGTCCTTCCTATTGTTTTGCAAGGTTCGAATTCGAGGTCGAATCCTTTTTCAAGAAGGGGAGGATGATACAAGTACGATCATGATTGTGGACCAATACGTAAAGACTCGAGCTCGGGTGGCTTGACAACCAATGGAACAAGCTTTGAAGTGTAGAGAACAAGTCCCAACACTCCACATCCATCCAATATGCACACTCCAAGGCCGCCCTTTTGCCATGGCTCATTCAGGGCATTTTAGTTATTTTATAATAAGTTATAACCTAGGCTATAAATAGAACATATTAGGTCATTTTCTCATAACTTTGATGAATATTGTGATACTACTCTTGAGAGTATTCATACAAGTATGGATATCACTTGTGTTAATAGCTAGTTTTAAGACGTTGATTGCTTGGGAATCCCGCTCCCTTGAGGTCACATAAGAGATAGGTTTATGTTGTATGTGGTGTTAAGGGTTCAAGAGTTGAATAGTCTCTTGGGTTCGTAAGACTACATCTCCATTTGTCTATCTTTCTATCTTAGTCTTGCTATAATTCTTGTAACTGTTGTCTCTTTTTATTTAAAGCCGTTTGTAGTTATTATTTCCATATAATTGTTGTTCATCTTGTTTCATCCTCTTCTGTTGATAATATTAGTTTGGATTGGCTGTTGGTATGATACACACTTTGTAATTTCTTTATTATTGTTGTTATGTAGCGAATTCGAGAGTGATCACCAAAAGGGGTCCTTGACTCTTCAAATTGTGGACTATTTTTGGTGCGTGTTAGTGTCTTTCTTATCAATCTTGTATCATAATATAAAGAATGACACAGACACGATCATCTTCTGTGATCAGTGTTCACCCATGACAGACATTTTCAAATGACTTAATCAAGCAAACGAGATCCTAAGACAAGAAAAAAATCTTATAAATGAAAAAGAACAAATGATAGAGCATATAGGAATTTTACAAGACAAAATTAAAATCCTTCATTTTGAGTTATCTCAGAAGACCCAGGGAACCTATCAGATGGTTCCAAAGAGTTCTGCATCTCATTCAAAAATGGACAAAAAGGGGTGCATTTGTCACGCCCTAAAATCCCATCGGGCCGGACTGGCACCCGAAGCCGAGAAGGCCCGGGAGAACCCGTTCAAATACCTGTACTTTCACTTACATGTCACCAAAAATTTGGACAGCACTTCATTGGTAATGTAGAACAATACATGTTTTTGGACAACCTCAGAATCTTACTTGATGGAACATTGGTGTTTTCATGCCAAAGAACATTGTTAAAGTATGCTTTACATACCTCGTTGTAGATTCGGATACCAATTCAACACAACTTCTTGCCTTTACAAATCACTTATCTACAATGAAATGTTTGGCATCTAGGATTAGCAACCCAACACCACAATTCTCTTCCATAATTCCATACAACCAATATTTGCAAAACATTCCAAAAACCAACTTGAACAATAGGTTTATGTGTATATATATATATATATATAATCATCATTTCAATACCACATCATCAATACCAAATCCCTTCACAATTCAATATAATCCAACCATGCACAAGAATAATCCAACATCATTTCCCAATCATCTTTCAACAACAATCAAATAACATACTTCTTATGCTCACATGCATATATATATATATATATATATATATATACATATCCATATAAATAACACCAACATAATTTACATCCTTACTATAAAATGGCCCTTTTGGTTTCAAAGTCCTGTTTGCACAAATAAGGGGTGCTTTTCGAAGCCCTCGAGACGGTGAACACAACTACGGAATCAATTTGGATTTTCTACGGTTGAATCACAAGATAATTGGAGTTGAAATTAGGCTAGGGTTTCTTATTTTCAATAATTTGATGATAATTGATGGATATGAGACTAATTATATGTATATAATGACCAATTTTCGTCCATGAGGTGATGGAAAATGACCATATTGCCCTTAAAAATTTAAGTAAATCCGAATCTGTCCATGGTGGACTGTTTTGACAGGCTAAAGTAAATCGGTCATAACTCTTTGCTCTGATATCAAATTTGGGTGAAATTGGTATTGTTGGATAGATAATTCAAAGGGCTTTCATTTCATATAAATTAGGCCACCCAATTCGTCCTGTACAAGGATTTATGATCGTTTGAAGTTGACCCTAAAAATCTGTTTTGAGAGGCTGAAGTAAAACGAGTATAACTCCTTACTCAGATGTTGGATTTGGATGAAACCAATTGCATTGGAAAGAAGACTCAAAGATCTTTCTTTTGATAGGTCGCATCTCTCCTAGTTCATTATATTGAGGGAGTTATGATCGTTCAAAGTTGACCCAAAAAACTAGCAGGCCTCAGTAGTTTGTGTGCAGGAAATTTTCCTGCACATTTACTGTTCACAACATCCCGGCCACCGTTTTATAGTTTTGAATGTGCTCGATTATATCCGAAACTTATCCGTTTTTGGAAATCTTTATATCGTTGGAAAGCTTATTCAATAACCTTCGTGTGGAACCATCGACGGGCGAATTCCGATATAAATAAAATAAAAAATTAACTCCATATAAATAAGACCAATACACGTATTTGAATACGCCAATAGATGTATTTGAATACGGGGTGTTACATCTTTCCCCAATGAATGTAGAAATATCCACTATATCGGATAAAGATATAGTTAGTCCAGTTCAAACGGTAACTGGTAAAGATGCATCAAAGTCGTTGAGGGCTGACACTTTGTCAAAAGTGTAGAGAGAATTCTCCCAGCCAGTTTTCAGACACAAAAAGAAGGTACTTCAAATCAGGAAAAATCAAGAAAGGTTTTTATATTAAGAAAAGGAAAAATGATAAAAAAAATATACAACAGATAATAGCAGATACAGTTAAGAAATTATTAGAGGAAAAGACCAAAGAAGTAATCCTGGAAATTCAAACCCAAAACCTGAATCAAGACTCAGGATTTCTGTGATTCTAAGTCAAGAATCAAGACAACAAATTTCAGACTCAGACAATGAAGACTGTGATCTCGCAATGGATCAATTTGCTCAAAACCCAAATGAAGAAGATGACTCGGGGATGAGTTTCTCTCCGGAGTTTTAACACAATCTAGATACGTAAGATCGTAAGCAATGACGACATAAGGCTAAAGACGTAAACAATGACATAAAATGAATAATTGGAATAAAAATGGATGACAAGTGGATGGATAGTAATTAAAGAAGAAACTTAGCCATCTGGTGATGGAGCCCACAAATATACTTAGCAAGCTAAAAATTCTTCAAGTAATTTGAAGTCCAAAATTTAAAGTCCGCTAGATGCCTATAAATATCCACTCAGTAAGACAAACCAAGACAGAGCGAAAAGAAGAGAGAAAAGGCAACCAAGAGAAATCTAGTGTAAGCGTATTAAGAGTTCTTATTTTCTCAGTTTTCAAAAAAAAAATGTGTAAGTAAGTATGGATAGAGTCTAACTTTTTTCTACTAGCAGTTGTAAGTTTTCAGGGAACTCCAAAAGGGAAACATCTCTTCTTCTTAAGGCAAGTAAATAGTTGTATATATTACTACTATATAGAAGAGCGAGTAGCAGCTCTCGAAAGCAGGTAGATGACGATCGACATGTTTGCTTCTTGCTGCCTACTTGCTCCATGATTTTACTATTTCACCCCTAATTAATTATTATATGACATTTACGTATTAAAAAATTAATAAAATTTAATTTTAAAAAAAGTAAAATAGATATTTATGACATGTCCGCTTCAACTGCTTCAATCGTAATTTTTCTATATCGACCCTAAGTAATTATTATAGATCAGTTAAGTATAAAAAAAAAATTTAATAAGAAAACTAAAATAAACATAAAATGATAAATTAACTCCTGATGTTTTAAATTAATTTGACATTTATATGAGGCTCACTTAAAAAAAATTCACATGTATTTTTTATAGCAATTTTTCTATATCACTTCTAATTGGTTATTATGAGTCATTCAAGACATACCGATTTTGCTACTTCTATCGTGTTACGATATATAAGTGTGAGTAGTAGTTGCTGGAACCAGGCAGCTGGTGGTTGTCATGCATACTTTCAGCTACCTGCCTGCTCCGTGATTTTACTATATCACCTTTAATTAATTATTATATGACATTTACGTATTAAAAAATTAATAAAATTTAATTTTATAAAAAAAAGTAAAATAGATATTTATGCATGTCTACTTTGGCTGCTTCAACGGTAATTTTACTACCCCTTGTTAATTATTATAAGTCATTTAAGTATTAAAAAATTAATAATATTTAATAAAAAATGTAAAATAAACATAAAATGATAAATTAACTCTTGATATTTAAATTAATTTGACATCTTATATGAGGCTCACTTGAAAAAAATTCACAAGTATTTTTATATAACAATTTCACTATATCATTTCTAATTAATTATTATGAGTCATTCAATACATGCCGGTTTCGTTACTTCAATTGTGATATTTGATTGACTCTCGAAATTATATCAGTGTCGCTTAAAATGAAATTGAAAAAATATTATAAATCACAATAATAAAAAAATTAAATTAAAATATAAATTGACTATCAATATCATAAAAGTTTGAACAAGAAGAGTATTATAAATTACAATAACAAACAACTTAAAATAGTGAATTATGATGTTGAGAATGTATTATAAATTATAATAGTTAACAACTTAAAAATAACATATATTGGGTCCGTGCTGGCACAGGCCTTCGGTACCTAGTACTATATATAAATGTGAGTAGCAGCTGTTGGAAGCGGGCAGCTGGCGGTTGTCATGCCTGCTTCCAGCCGCCTGCTTATTCCATAATTTTACTATATCATTCATAATTAATTATATATAACATTTACGTATTAAAAAATTAATAAAATTTAATTTTTTAAAAATAAAATAGATATTTATGACATGCCTGTTTTACCTGCTTCAATCGTAATTTTATTATATTACACCTAAATAATTATTATAAGTTATCTAAGTATTAAACTATTAATAATATTTAATAAAAAAAGATAAAATAAACATAAATGATAAATTAGCTCTTGATATTTTAAATTAATTTAACATCTTATATGGGTCCCACTTAAATTTTTTTCACAAGTATTTTTTATAGTAATTTTGTCACATCACTTTTAATTAGTTATTATGAGTTATTCAAGATGTGTCAATTTCACTACTTCAATCGTGATGTTTGATTGACTCTCAAAATTATATCAGTATCTCTTAAATTAAAATAGAAAAAATATTATAAATCACAATAATTAAAAAATTAAATTACTTTTAAAATATAAATTGACTATCAATATCACAAAAGTTTGAACAAGAAGAGTATTATAAATTACAATAGCAAACAATTTAAAATAGTAAATTATAATGTCGAAAAAATATTGTAGATTACAATAGCTAACAACTTAAAAGTCTCAAAATATATTAAAAATATAATTAATTATCTAATTTTATTTATTTCACATAAATTAAGACAAAAAAATATATATTAAACCCGTGCTGGCATGGACCTTCGATACTTGGTATATATATATATTAAATTATCTATTGGCAAAACTCAAGACAAGATTATGTTTTGATGATATTAATATTAATTCCTACTTCCGAGGATCTTAAATTAAAATATTCGGAGTCCAATAATAGAGATCAAACTCAATCATTCACAAAAAGATAAAGTCTAAATTAAACTTACGTCAAAGATTATATCTTCTTCAAAGAAAGGATATTGTTTCAAAACATAAAATAAAATAGATGAATGATAATCCTAGACGTCATGTTAAATTTGTTGTGAGATTGATGGAGATATGTTTCCTAATTTGACACGTGTTTGGTAATATTTACTAGTTGAGTTGTCTCCCAAATAATGGAGAAAGAGCTCATCCTCATCCTAAGCTATACGTTCAATGGCGCAGTAATATATCGTAAAAAATGGTCAGTTGAAATTTTTTGTTGAAAAAGTTATATTATATATCTTAAAAAAATTATATAACTTATGTATGTTATAAGTTATTTTTTATATGTATACATTAATTTTTTTATATTTTTAGTGAAATTTTTTTACTTCGTGATGTCATGATATACGTTCACTTCATCTTCTCCACCGTCCTTTTTCATATTTAGACAATTTATAGTAATACTGATAATACGAGCACAAGAATTGCCTTGACCAGAACATTCGATCACATCAGATTAAGTAAAAATAATATTAATAGATAAAATCTCTTTGTAATCGAAGTAAAAACATAAAACGAAATAATACGTTAATCAAATGAAAGTAAGCCTCCGTCTCCTAGCCCGTAGATGGTATCATATACCCTTGAAAAATTAATTTAGGGTGTGTTTGGTAGAAAATGTTTTCTTGGAAAATAAATTGGTTTCTTACTTATTTTTTTATATTTGGTTGGTGGATGAAAAATGTTTTCTAGTATTTGGTTAGTGAACAAAAAAATATTTTTCAGAAAATATATTTTAGTGTTTAGCTAAATAGTAAAAATACGTTTTAGTAAATGATTTTTTACTCTGAAAAATACCTTTTTTAGGGTGTGTTCGATATGAAGAAGGAAAAACATTTTCTAGAAAAACAAGTTGTTTCTTATGTATATTCTTGTGTTCGTTATGCAAATTGAGTAAGTATATATTTTCTAAACGTATTTGTATATGTTTAACAAAAACAATGAGAACAAATAGGATAAGAAGGATGAGATAAGAAAAAAAAAAAAATTTAGGAAAAAATTAATTTTTAGGGGGGGAGGGGGTTGATAGGTGGGAGCTGAGGTTGTCCAAATAGGTCGTAAGGGAGGGGTAAGAAAAAAATATTTTTGTAAGAAGAGGGGGAGGTTGGTAGGGGGGTCGGATAGCGGAGGAAAAGAAAAAAGTTTGAATTTTTTTTAAAAAAATATTTTTTTAAAGGAGTAGAGGTTTGAGTTTCGGATTAGAGGTTGAAGTAAGAAAAAAATTTGAAATAGTTTTTTTGAATGGAGGTTGGTAGGGGGTGGGGGTCGGGGTAGGGGAGTGAGGGAGGGACAAGAAAAAATTTAAAAAATTTCAAAAAATAAATTTTAAAAAGTTAATTTTTTTTTTTTAGGAAAGGGGGTGGTAGGGTGGAGGGTCTGGTAGGGGGGGTAAGAAAAAGTTTGAATTCTTTTTAAAAAAAATTAAATTATCTCTTTTTTAGGGAAGGGGGCAGATTTGAGGTTTGGGTTTTGGATAGGGGATGAGGTAAGAAAAAAAATTTGAAATATTTTTTGTTTGAATGGGGTGGGGTGGGGTAGGAGATTGGGAGTCGGAGTAGGGATAGGTGATTTTGAGAATTGTATGGATATTTCACTTAAAAGTGAGGTTGAAACAAAATTTTGAAAAATGTTTTCATTACTTTTTGAAGGGAAGTCATTTTCCTTAGATTTGAGAAAAATAAGTTGATTTGGAAAATATTTTCCAAAAGAGAGAAGTATACATTACCCCCCTGAACTTGTCGAGTTTTATTCATGGTACACCTGAACCTTTATTAGTCCTAAGTACCCTCCCGAACTTGTTCTTTTAGTACGTCGCGTGGTTCCTTTTTGCTGAAAGTTTACTACGTGTAATATACGCGCGGACACGTGGATAAAAATGCTAATGTGGCTGTCCACGTGGATAAATATCATCCATTTCCATTATATTTATCCTATATTAAAAAATAAGCCTCTTCTGCCCTTAATTATCCGATTTCTCTCTAAAAAAATTATATTTTTTAGTTTTTCTCTACTTCAAAATATTGAATGATTGAATTTTCGTTGATCAAGTAAGCTATTATCTAAAAAATTATATTTTTTGGTGTGTGTTAAGAATATGAAATTATTTTTTTTCGGTTAGTGTTTCATAGTAATTTCTGATTAGTGTTTCGATTAGGATTTTGAGGGGACTCACATGCACAAATACTTTTTTTAGTATAATTAACGGAGTAAGAAATTAAAATTTAAGTTAGGAACGTACAAAAATCAAACCAATAAAAATGTTATTGATTTATCGTTATAAGGTTAACGATTTTTTAATGATTTTATAAAAAAAAAAATTATTGGGTTATTGATTCGATTTTGATTTTTTTATTGGGTTATTGGGTAAACCGATAACCCAATAAGTTTATGCTAAATTATTATTTTACATTATGTCTCCGTCTCTCTCTCTCTCTCTCTATATATATATATATATATATCTATATATATATATATATATATATATATATATATATATATATATATATATATTTAGATAATAGCTTACTTGATCGACGAAAATTCAACCATTCAATATTTTGACGTAGAGGAAAACTGAAAAATATAATTGTTTTTAGAGAGATCGGATAATTAAGGGTAGAAGAGACTTATTTTTTAATATATGATAAATATAAGGGATGTGGTTGCAACTAAGATTCAATTTCTTTTCATGTTAGTTACTACTTTTTTTTATTTTATGAGTATTTTCTTATCGGTTAAATCGAAAATCAAATCGTTAGGGACTAAAAAATCAATAATCAATATAACTACATTCTCTTTATTATAATGTGTATTAGTTTCTTTAGTATTTATTTTGTTAGTATCTTTTAAAATATCTGCTTCTATATTTAGTATATTTCTTTAATTACAATAACTCATATGATATATATATAATTAAGATTACAAAATTGAAGTAGTTTCATAAAAATGAAAACTGGAGTTTTAGATTGAATTAATAAACGAATGAAATTTTTTTAAAAATTAATAAACGAAATTTTTACAAAATTAATTAACGGATGAAAGTTTTATGCCATAAACTAATTAAGAGATAAACAAAAGTTTTACAAAATTAATAAATGGATGAAACTTTGTTTTAGATCGAAAGTAATGGAGGAATAGGTATCATAAATAGTGAGAAGGATTACTGAATTTTTAAAAAAAATAAAAGAAAAACATTTTTTTTCATTTTTTAACCATTAGAAAGGCTGATTTGGCTTAAAAATTACTGAAATCCAAACATTTCGTCACATCAGCAAAAAGGGTCACGCGACGTACTAAAAGAATAAGTTCGGGGATACTTAGGACAAGTCAAAGTTCAGGTGTACCATGAATAAAACTCGACAAGTTCAGGGGTAATAGATACTTCTTTCTTTTCCAAAACCTTTAAACCAGCCAAACATGAGAAAATTGAAAAATATTTTTCAAAAAATATTTTCTTTCATACCAGACACACCTTACTTTGTTTACTATTATTTCCTCCGTTTTAAAATAGTTAACCCTTATTGATTTGGTATTTTCCTTAATAAAATATTTATTAGAAATTTATTTTATCAAATTATTCTTATTAATTATGCTTTAAAAACATAAATTTGAGTATATACACTTTGTTGGACCATTAAATGATAAAGATAGTATTGAAAAAACATAATAAAATCATTTTAATTTCATCAAAGAGACAAATAAATTGAAATAAATATTTTTATAAATATGACCAGTAAAAACGAAACGGATAAAGTATTACTTATTCCACTTAATTACTCTTGGGATTAACAAAAGATAAACTTTTCTTATAAACTTTTCTATAATAATGACTGTTCAAATTACAAAACTTTTATGAATTCAAAAAAGAGAATAAATTATGTATTTAACACTTATTCCCTTTATTTTATATTAGTTGACTCCTATTGACTTAGCACATTCATTAATAAAATATTAATTAGAGATTTATTTTATCAAATTAGCCTTATTAATTATGTTTTAAAACTATAAATTTGAGTAAATACACTTTATTTAGTCATTTAAATTAAGGATAGTATTAAAAGAACATAATAAAATCTTCTTAATTTCATCACAAAAATAACTAAATTGAAATAAATATTTTTAAAAGGAGGATCAACTAAAATAAAATGGACGGAGTACTTTGTTTGAAAACAATACAGAGAAAAGTGTAAACAAATTTGATTTTCAATACCGAAGCAAAATCTCTATACCTATATAGTCAATAAGAGGTGTCTTGCTCGAAATTTAGGTATGTCTTACTGAAAAGGAAGGTTCCTTTTGCCTTTACAAAACAACAATGATGCAAAATAATTTTTATTAAACTACACGAAAGGACAATACTAATCTCAAAGCTACTAAATGCATCAGCCACATGACTATATTTAGTTTATTCATTTTGTTATCACCATTTCTGTGTAAAATTGAAAATTCTCCACTAGAAAATATCGTAAATAAAAGGGATAATACCTACGAAAATATTTGAACTATGATCAAATTTTTAGTTGAGCATACTCAACTTTACGGAGGTCCTATTACCCTCTTAGACTTTCTCTTTTTATATTTTAATGGTATATATCTGTCAACTTTAACACTTAGTCAGTCAACTCAATAGCTGTGGACACATGCGCCATTTAAAAAAATAATTAGCCCATACAATTTTTGTTTTAACTTTTAATTATCCATAAATATAATAAAAGATAGATATTTAATAAACAAAAAGGTGACCTTTCCTCTTCTCTATACTCAAAACACTTTCAACTTTTTCAATCATCAATCATCTCTTTCACTCTTCAATTTTATTTCTCACTTTGACTACTCTTTCAAAAAAAATTGCTTGCAAGATCAACATTAACAACTGTTCTGGTGTTCCTCGAGGTGTGATTTTGTATCGGGGAACTGTGAGAGTGCTGGTGTTGAACAAGTCTCGGAGGTTAGCTTTGTTTTTGTGACGACTAAACTAAGAAATTGAAACTTTATGACAATTTCTTTAGGGTTATTATTCAACAAGTTTGTAGTTTCATAATTTGTCAAAATTAGAATTTTTTGCTAGTCTAAATCATTCTTATTTTTATCAACAAGTTAGGGTTTTTTTGTAATCTAAATTGACTCTTCTTGTGTGACTGATTATTGCATGTTTGAATAATCAAATTTTTTCTAATTGTAACTCGTTGTGAATGTGACTAAATTTCAGAAATGAGTGATTTTACCTATATAACCTTGGGATATTTTCATGGTGGTGTTTTAAATAGTAAAAGTCAAAAATCAGAATATGAGGGTGGTGAAGTCACAGATATTTTGATGTGGGTGTGGATAAGTTATCTTATTTTGAGCTAACTAGCTTTTTAAAAGAGTTAGGGTATGCTACAACAAGGTGCACGTTTTATCTAAGGCCATCTAAAAAGGACTTTCTGTTATCTTTTCTATGTGATGAGGATATTTTTGAACTTTCACAATTCCTTAAAAATGGTGATATTGTTGAAGTGTACGCTTATCACATGATTGATCAACTTGATCAAGTTGATGGTCCCATTGATTTACTGGAATACACTACTACTAATGGTAAATCTTTTGTTGCTTTTAATAAAGAAGGGGACAAGGGGGTCCATGAAGGAGATAGGATCACTGAAAAAGGGGTTGAGCTTGAAAATGAGACTGCACCTGGTGAGGCCTCATCTGCTGGAGTTGTTGCAGCTGGTGGTGAGGCTGCAGTTGGTGGTGAAGCTGCAACTACTACTGAGGCTGTAAATATTAATGTTTCTGACCTCTCAACTGAAAACAGCTCAGATTCAGACCATGAAGATCTATTTGTTGAAGATGATGTTGAATTTGAAAGTGATGTGCATGAGGAGGACATAAACTTGAGGTTTGAAAGGAGAAAATACCAGAGGAATAAAAGAAGAGAAAGAATACCTAATGACCCTATAGAAGTTTCTGTAGGTGAAGTTGGTCCATATCTGTAATTTAAGGAGACAAAAATTGTTGATAAAAGTTTCAAAGGTAAAGTTGCTGGGGATGAGCCTGTGTATTATAGTTCTGATGAATATAGTGTGGAATCTGATTTAGAAGATGGGTTAGGGAGGACAGATAGTAGAAAGGTAGTGTATGATAATTCTGCAAAACAGGTTATGTGGCAATTGGGCATGATTTTTGAGGATGTGAATGAGTTTAGAGATGCTGTTACAAAATATGCACTTCAAAGAGGTGTTAAGTTAGAGAAGTATATTAATGAGTCTAAAACGGTTAGGGTTAGATGTAGGGAAGGGTGTCATTGGCTGTTATATGCAAGTATTAACAAGTCTATCAATGATTTTCAAATTAAAACCTACAATCCTAAGCATAGGTGTATCAAAACCACTAAAAATTCCATGTGTAATGCAAAATTCTTGCATAATCATTTCAAAGATAGAATTAGTGAGCAGTCAAACATGAGAATATTTCAGTTCCAACAGTCGATTAGAAAAGAATTGGGTATACATGTTGGAAAGACTACTGCCAGGAGAACTGATAACGCTCAATCTACAGCTCTCGTAGGAGTGTAAAGCGGTCGTTAGCAAATATAGAACCCAACTGGGTTGGGTATCGATCCCACAGGGAATAGCTTGGTCAATAAGTAAGCAACGATTACTAGACTTTTAGTGCAAGTCTCGTAAAAAGGGGGGATTGTAATGTGTAACCAAAATATAAAGTAAAAACTGAAAATAGCAAAGTAAAAAGAAAGAATAGTTATTAAGTTGTAATCAATGAGAATTGAGGAGTTGGGGGTATGTCCACCTTATGAGTTTACGTCTCTATTAGCTATGAGTTATGCGGAATTCAGACATGCATGTGCTTATAGAGAATTGTATTCGATGGTAAATCCAGGCGTCTTTCGACCTATTCGAGGATTATTTCACTTTAACTCTTTCGAGCTTAAAACGTGTCTAACGGTACGAATTCTCCAAGAGGTTAATCTAGTTACGGCACTAACTTTTTAATAGGGGATGGGACCCTACTACCTTGACATTATCTCTTTTTCAGACAGATAACCTTTCTTTCGAACAAGTTAAATGTTATACTGGTGTATTCTTGCGTTTGCAACCACAAAGAATTTAGGTTAAGACGAAGAGAATAATGATATAAGCAGCATACGTGTCACAAACTCACAAACTCATAGCAATTGATAGTATCTCATTCGGCTTCCATAACCCCAACAGAGAAGTTTAGTTACCCATGAGTGCGAAGGAAATTACAATTGACATTGTTATTATACCACAATAAGAATTTCGTGTAGCACAAGTGTGGTAGGCATTAGGCGTGATTTCTTGCAAGTAACGTTTCTCTTGTTGCGGAAATTAAGAATAGATGAATAGAAGAAGAAGTAGAAAGATGAATTAAAACTAGAATTAATGAGGAATGTATTGTAACTAATGGAGGAATTAATTAAGAATCTCTAGCAAAATAGGGTATTTATAATACCCATATCCTATTCCTACTAAGCTAATGAAATACTTAACCAAATCCTACTAAGCTAATGAAATACTTAACCCAATTGTACTAGGTTAATGTATCATTATCCTAATTCTAATAAATTACTGCTGGTCCTCAAAGTCTTCAAAAATGTTGTTTTAGCCCGGGACAGATTTTCCATTCATCACTTTTGGTCCTTAGGCGTCCAAGACTCCCTCTTCTCCTTTCGTGAAGCTTTCTTTGGCGTCAAGTAATCAATAAAATGTTGAATTCTGCATCATTTATACCTGAAACTTTGCTAATCATGTTTGTTAGCTCACTTACAGGAAAAAGGACTAAAAGTGCATGAAATATATAATTTGTTCTCAAAACTAGGCTAAAATATGAGTAAAATATAGCACTATAGGCGTGTAAATTCGCCTATCATCAACACCCCACACTTGAAGCTTTGTTCGTCCTCGAACAAACTATCATATCCTTCTAAACATTAACTTAGGGTTTCACAGTAACAACACAAAATATTCATCAAGACAAGCACAACAATTATCAACAAAGAGTAGTTTTCTGCTCATTAGTAGAAACAATTCAACCTCCAACATAGACTCGTGATGGTAGTTAATTCATATCCAAAAGTTAAGGTACATAGAATCATACACCACTACCCAAAACTCATCAACTATGTGTGTCTCACAATATATTACCCATAATCACTCACACGCATAGTATATTTATCAAACATGGGTATAGAATTATCCTTGCTCTCGCTCTCTCAAAGAATTCATATGCAGCAACTGATGACCATAGGCTTGCCCTTAGTGTAATGCTCCACTAAATGTCAGAATGCTAAGCTTAGGATCAACTAGGTCTTTTACGGGTTGTAATGTAGGCTAAGGGACAGGTAGGACTATTTTGGCCAGAAATAGTGACTATGTTCTTAAGCGCTTTAATACATCACATTGTATCATTAACACTTTTCTTTCAAACAACCTTTCTACTTTCTTTTATTCTACCACCCTTTTTCTCCTCTTTTGTTTTTTTCAATTTTAAGCAACTTTTCAGCTTCCCTTTCCCTTTTTTTTTCATACCTCTTATGATAGCACTTTCTTTTTCATAACAAATTCAAGCACCAATACATTCTAAAGCATCATACTCACCCAATTTCCTCTTATTTTGTCACATGACTTTATACTTTAAAGCACTTAGGAATTTAGATCAAATTATGGTCTTGAAAAAAATGGATTAGGCTTACATATGAAGTTGTCAAAGAAAATAGGCTAAAGGCTCAAAAGGGTTAACTAGGATAATGTCCATGGGTAGGTAAAAAGAAGGTAAACAATCATAGGTTGCCAAAGAAATGCCTAAATCATCTCCTAGACTTACACTCTTTATTTTCGCTTTACATACATACCAGGCAAGTTCTAGCATCAGCCACAAACATAGAATATACAATATCCTTACACACACAAGACACATGGTCGACTTTATTGGGAGTAATATAGACTCTTGACCAACAACTGAAGGAATTATACCACACAATATCACGTAGTGAGTCACAATTAGAGCCTAAACGTCTCAATAGTCATGATTTTGGCACAAACTCTTGTTATAATCTCATGCTGCCTATTAGAATAATTTCATGCGAAGCTAAGTAAAAAAAATTTAACTAAAAAAAAACTAAATAAATGCAAATGCGGATAGAGAAGTAAAGCATGCAAATACCACCACCCCACACTTAAACGGGACACTGCCCTCAGTGGAAAATAAATACGAAGAACTTGGTCAGTCGGACTCCTCTTCTATGTCGGGGGTCATACCCCCTTCGTTGGAATCATCATAGGAGTCGTCGTCATCAGAATTCTCCTCCACGTCGGAGTCTGGCATGCGTCGATCATCATCGGTCGGCACATTATCATCAAGAGGTTCCTCAAAGTATGTACCTACTCCACACATCTCCCTCGCATGCATATTCATTGGATAGTCATGGTACAGCTGTTGGAGCTCTGCAGCAGTTGGAACACGACCTCCGCTCATCATGGTGAACCTTGTCATGCCATAAAGATGACGGAAGAAACTCTCATCTCGAGCATGTCTCTCTGCAGTAGTAAGGTTGACACCATGTGTTGTTTCATCATCTTTGACCTTTGTGAGGTCAACCTTCTTCGGGTTATATGGGAGTTTGTGATCAGCTGGTTCCTCTTCGACGTCCTCCTTCCACAAGATTGTTGTCAACAGGTTGCCAAAGGTGAAGTGGGACCGCTTGTGTAGTCTGGCCTTCCGCATTGTAGAACGAATAATTGCCCCAATGTTGATAGGGACATTCGTCATCAATGCATAGACCAAACACACTCTATCTCTTGTTATTTTGGTGTACTGGGTCCCAGGAATGAGACAAGAGTTGACAATACGCAACCATATTCTTGCTTCCCTATTCAAAGGAGCATAGGGGAAGGTGTTGTGTCGTCCGGTGTCTTTATGTCTGCTCCACCTTGCCATGGATCTACTTCCACAAAGTGTGTGTCGCATTGCTCTATAAGGAGGTCTGTTGTACAGCTCTTTGAATGGTGCTGGATCGACTGAAGGTAAGCCAAGAAAGGAGTTGATCAAATCCGCATTGAGTTGTAGAACTTGGCCCCGAATCTTGACTTCGCTGCCTGTGATTTTCGGCGACCAGTTGGCATAAAATTCTCTTGTCAGATCAAGATTGCATTCTCTCATGTCGCGGAAGATGAAATCCAGATTTAGTGCCATGATTTTCGCCAACATACGCGACTCCTTCTTCGCTAGGCTGTCCTTGTTGATCAAGTCAACATGAACGTATTTTTCTTCTTTATTGTTCCTATACCATTCCTTGGCTTCCTCCTCAAGAACCCATTTTATTCCAAACATGCGGCGTGGTAATTGCATTGAGGATGATTTTCCTTGGTCCTTGCGACCTCTTTTCTTGCCCTTTTGGGAAGTGGTAGCCTTATCTTGTCTTGCTTTGGGTGCCATTGTACCTGAGATTTAAAAAATGTTCCTATTAGCATCAGCTCGATATATACAATCTATACACAAGCAGTAGGGGTACCACCCCACACTTAGATTGTTGATACAAATTAGTGAAGTGAAAGTGGTCGATTACTTAGACTTCATCAAGTACGGCTACACCACTAGCATCACACATGACTTCGAACGGGAGAGACCAATCTGGTGCTGCCATGATAGGGGCTTCAATGAGTTTTCCTTTGAGGCATTCGAATGCCTTTAAGCAATCTTCATTGAAGTCAAACTTCGCATCTTTCTCCAAGAGTTTGCACAATGGACTAGCAATTTTGGAGAAGTCTTTGATGAACCGATGATAAAAACCTGCATGGCCGAGAAAACTACGAACTCCCTTCACCGAAATTGGAGGCGGTAGCTTCTCAATGACTTCGATTTTCGCTCGGTCAACCTTAATTCCTCTTTCGGATATTTTGTGCCCAAGAACGATTCCTTCTTTTTCCATGAAGTGGCACTTCTCCCAATTCAGCACTAGGTTGAATTCTACACATCTTTGCAACGCCATACTTAGGTTTGCCAAGCACGCTTCAAAAGTCTCACCAATAAATGAAAAATCGTCCATAAATACCTCCAAAGTGTCTTCAACTATATCAGAAAAAATTGACATCATACAACGTTGAAAGGTGGCTGGTGCGTTACATAGCACGAATGGCATACGTTTGAAGGCAAACGTACCATATGGGCATGTAAACGTTGTCTTCTCTTAGTCTTCGGGTGCAATACAAATCTGATTATAGCCTGAATAACCGTCTAAGAAGCAAACCCATCCTTTCCTCGCTAATCGATCTAGCATTTGGTCCATAAATGGCATTGGGAAGTGATCTTTGAGTGTCCAAGAATTCAACTTTCGGTAGTCCATGCATACTCTCCATCCAGTGACGGGTCTGAGTGGAATAAGCTCATTCTTTGCATTCGTGACCACTGTCATGCCTCCTTTCTTGGGAACGCATTGTACCGGGCTTACCCATGTACTATCAGAGATTGGATACACAACCCCCGCGTCTAACCACTTGATAATTTCTTTCTTCACCACTTCTTGCATAGGTGGGTTTAGACGTCTTTGATGCTTAATGGTGGGTGTGCAATTCTCTTCAAGCTGAATTTTATGTGTACAAATCCCAGGTGGAATACCAATAATATCCGCAATGGTCCATCCAATGGCTCTAATATACTTCCGTAGAATAGCAATGAGAGCTGCAACTTGTTGCTCACCCAAATCTGCTGCAACAATGACTGGAAGTGTATTTCCGCTTCCTAGGAATACATACTTTAAATGTCTTGGCAGCTCCTTCAATTCTAATGTGGGTGGCTCTTCAATAGATGGCTTAGCTGGTGGTGTGGGTCGATTCTTGAGATCAAGGTCCAGCTTCTTGGGAGCATAGCGATATGTCCCTAATCCTGATAGAGCACAAATAGCTTCTTCACAATTTTCAGCATCTTCATTCTCTCCATTCATGAGCACAACCGCCAAAGGGTCATCAATAATTTGCTCTTCTTCAAGTAATTATTTCTCATCATCAAAGAAAACGTCAGCCACCGAAAATACACTCAGATCTTTGGGTTGATTTATTGATTTGCAAACATCAAAGAGAACTACTTTGTCATTTATTCGGAACGAAAGCTCATTAGCTCTCAAATCAATAAGCACGCTTCCCGTAGCAAGGAAAGGGCACCCCAAGATTATGGGAACTTCTGAATCTGCCTCACAATCCAAAATAACAAAGTCTGCCGGAAAGATGAATGAGGAAACCTTTACCAATACATCACATAGAATACTAATAGGTCGTTTTACCGACCTATCCGCCATTACGAGCCTCATATTGGTTGGAGTAGGATCACCCAACCCCAATTTTTTACAGATAGATAGTGGCATCAAATTGATGTTGTCTCCTAATCACATAATGCCTTGGCAAAATTTAGAGATCCAACGGTGCAAGGAATAGTGAAAGCACCGGGGTCAACCTTCTTCTGAGCTATTGATCGGGTCGCGATTGCGCTGCAGTGATGAACATCATCTTTCAACTCATAACTTGCTGCCCGCTTCTTTGTCAAAAGATCCTTCATAAATTTCGCATACCCAGGCATTTGTTCAAGTGCCTCCACCAATGGAACATTAATGGTCAGCTGCTTTAACATAGTCATGAATTTGCTGAACTTCGTGTCATCCGCCACCTTCTTCAATCTTTGAAGCAAAGGTGGTGGTGGGTATGGAATTGTTCTCTCCACGGCTTTCTTCTCCTCTTGCTTCTGATTTTCAGCTTTTTCAGGTTGCAAATTGTTGGGGTTGACGTCGTTGACGATAGGATTAGTTGCAGCGGCATCTTCTCCTTTCGTCTTATCATTAATGTCCACTACTTCGTCAACCACTTGCTTGCTTTTTTCTGAAGTTTCCAGCACCTTACCACTTCGGGTAGTGATGGCCATGCATGACCCATCATTCCTTGGGTTTTGCACAGTATCGCTAGGTAAAGTGCCAGTCTTTCTTTGATTGAGTGCTGCTGAAAGTTGGTTCAATTGCTGCTCTATTTGCTTGATTGAAGTGGAATGAGAATCAACTATTTGTTTCATAGAGGACAAATCATTAACTACCTCCGTTACTCCCGCGCTTGTTGCTTCCACTCCTTTCAAGATTTTAGCCATCATGTCTTCCATACTTCCAGAACTAGATGTGGTGGCGTCATGTCTTCCAGGGGGAACGTACAAACCACTCTTTTCATTCTTATTCTTCCAACTACCTTGGTCCTTGTTTCCAGATTTATCATAATAGTTCTGACCTTGGTTTCCTTGGGTATTACCTCGGAAACCCCCCTGATTGTTCAAGTAGTTGGCCTCTTCTTCCGAATCAGATCCGTCTCTTCCTTTTGACGCAATAACTTTCACTTTTTCGGTCTTCCCTGATAATAAATGCTTTGTAAGAAGATCCATTTGTGTTTTCATGTGCGTCATATCTTGATCGCGTTTTTCTTCTCTTCTTCTTTGGTCTGCAGTCATGCCAATAGATAAAGTAGGGCTTGCTACCTCAGAATCCCTGGTATGCCAAGCTCTACTTTGCTTCGTCATACGATCTAGCATATTGCTTGCTTGACCAAAGGTGAGGTCCATAAAAGATCCTCCAGCCGCATTATCCACCACTGGTTTTGTTATTGAATTCAAGGCTCTGTATAATATCTCCATTAGGTGAACATTAGTCATGTGATGGTTTGGGCATCTCGCTAGCTTTGTCTTAAACCTCTCCCATGTTTCATGAAGGGATTCAGTTGGAAGCTGACGAAAGTTGCTGATTTCATCTCTCAATTGAGCTCTTTTGGATGGCGGAAAGAATCTTTCTAGGAAAGCATCTCTCAATTGCCTCCAATTTGTAATTGAATCAGGAGTCAGCCCATTCAACCATAGAGTTGCCTCTCCAGAAAGAGACAATGGAAATAGACGTAATCGAATTGCGTTCTTACCAACACCAGGATTGTCGAACGACTTGCATGTAGAAATAAAGTTGATGAGATGCATATTCGGATCATCGCCTGCTAGTCCACCAAATAATCCCTTGAGTTGCAATAACTGAATCATGGTGCTTGTGATGTTGAACTTGGCTCCGGGCGCTAATGGTGGAGGAATTATGGCTCTAGTGGCTCCGGATCCATCAAGATCATCATCATCGTCGTCAAAAGTTGGTTGCATGTGTTAGCGATCATACCTAAACCGAGCTTGACGACCTCTTCTGTTGGCAGGTGTTGCGATTTTAGCATCATGCCTTGGGTTTAGTAACTCGTCATCACCTAAATCCTCATCGTCAGGATTTGTTGCTCGCCCAGGGTTATCAATATTTTGTTGGTGTACTTGTGCGGCGGCAAGAGCAGCTAATCTCGTCTGCTCCTGTTGAGCAGCCATTCTTTCGATTTCCGTTTGTGCCTCCATTCTGCCAATTCGTTGTGGTTCAGGATTAATGGGTAATAACGGTTGACCAGAACTTCGAGTATGGGGCATGCACTGAATAAAAACCTGCAGTAAACAAAAACAAAAACTAAAACTAAAAGTACGAGAATCTTTGACCAAAGGATCTAGTAATTATCACAAACTTAATTGACACTCGTATTCCCCGGCAACGACGCCAATTTTTTTATAACACTCAATCTACAGCTCTCGTAGGAGTGTAAAGCGGTTGTTAGCAAATATAGAACCCAACTGGGTTGGGTATCGATCCCACAGGGAATAGCTTGGTCAACAAGTAAGCAACGATTACTAGACTTTTAGTGCAAGTCTCGTAAAAAGGGGGGATTGTAATGTGTAACCAAAATATAAAGTAAAAATTGAAAATAGCAAAGTAAAAGGAAAGAATAGTTATTAAGTTGTAATCAATGAGAATTGAGGAGTTGGGGGTATGTCCACCTTATGAGTTTACGTCTCTATTAGCTATGAGTTATGCGGAATTCAGACATGCATGTGCTTATAGAGAATTGTATTCGATGGTAAATCCAAGCGTCTTTCGACCTATTCGAGGATTATTTCACTTTAACTCTTTCGATCTTAAAGCGTGTCTAACGGTACAAATTCTCCAAGAGGTTAATCTAGTTACGACACTAACTTTTTAATAGGGGATGGGACCCTACTACCTTGACATTATCTCTTTTCCAGACAGATAACCTTTTTTCGAACAAGTTAAATGTTATACTGGCGTACTCTTGCGTTTGCAACCACAAAGAATTTAGGTTAAGACGAAGAGAATAATGATATAAGCAGCATACGTGTCACAAACTCACAAACTCATAGCAATAGATAGTATCTCATTCGGCTTTCATAACCCTAACAGAGAAGTTTAGTTACCCATGAGTGCGAAGGAAATTACAATTGACATTGTTATTATACCACAGTAAGAATTTCGTGTAGCACAAGTGTGGTAGGCGTTAGGCGTGATTTCTTGCAAGTAACGTTTCTCTTGTTGCGGAAATTAAGAATAGATGAATAGAAGAAGAAGTAGAAAGATGAATTAAAACTAGAATTAATGAGGAATGTATTGTAACTAATGGAGGAATTAATTAAGAATCTCTAGCAAAATAGGGTATTTATAATACCCATATCCTATTCCTACTAAGCTAATGAAATACTTAACCAAATCCTACTAAGCTAATGAAATACTTAACCCAATTGTACTAGGTTAATGTATCATTATCCTAATCCTAATAAATTACTGCTAGTCCCCAAAGTTTTCAGAAATGCTGTTTTTTTGGTCCTTAGGCGTCCAAGACTCCCTCTTCTCCTTTCGTGAAGCTTTCTTTGGCGTCAAGTAATCCATAAAATGCTGAATTCTGCATCATTTATACCTAAAACTTTGCTAATCATGTTCGTTAGCTCACTTACAGGAAAAAGGACTAAAAGTGCATGAAATATATAATTTGTTCTCAAAACTAGGCTAAAATATGAGTAAAATATAGCACTATAGGCGTGTAAATTCGCCTATCATCAAGAGCTAGAGGTAAAATCCTTCAAGATTTAATGGGTAATTATGTGAAAGTTGATGATTCTGGTGATAGTGGTAAGTTTGTTTTTCAAAGTTTCTACATTTGTTTTGATGCATGCAAAAAAGCTTTTTTGGATGGTTGTAGAAGATGCATTGGTTTAGATGAATTTTTCCTGAAGGCAGTAACCAAAGGATAATTGTTGGTTGCTATGGCTAAAGATGGCAATAATCAAATATTGCCTATTGCTTGGGCTGTAGTACAGTATGAGAATAAGAACACTTGGACATGATTTGTGAAATTATTGATAGAAGATTTGGGATTAACAAATCACGGAGATTACACAATCATTTCAGATATGCAAAAGGTATACTTTTTTCTTCATTTAGTTATGTTTAATGAATATTATGTTTAGTCATGAATATGTAATTTGTTATGATCTGATTTTCAGGGTCTTAGAGCAATATTGATGAAACTTTTATCAGAGGTGGAGCATAGAATGTGTGCAAGACACATTCTTGCCAATTGGGGGGAAAATTAAGAGGTCTTCAGAGAAGGAACCGGTTCTAGAAATGTGCAAGAAGACCCTTTGAAGCTGAAATAAAGAAAAATTTGAACCAATTGGCCATGCTAGGTAGTGAAGATATTGTTCCAGATTTACTTCATTACAAGGTACAAAATTGGTGTAAAATATACTTTAGAACTGACATCAAGTGTGATAGCATAAATAATAACATGGCTGAGAGATTTAATGCTTGGATCTTAGGACCAATGCATAAAACAATTATTACTATGCTAGAAGAGATAAGGGTGAAAGTAATGACTAGACTAGGTGATAGCCTGGGTTGCCAAGTAGTAGGATACTATATACTGGGTCTGCACATCCTATAAGATCTGCTGATATTACTGGTGACCTTGGTTACAAATAAAAAACAGGAGTAAGGTGGAGGGGCAAAAAAATGACTGAAAACCAGCTTGAAGTGATGAGAGATGAGATGAGAATGAACAAAAGACAGAAAATAGCTTCATCACAATCCAAGCAACAATGAAAGTAGTTTTAAAATGTTTATAGTTTTTGACACTAAAATTGATATATTGTAAATTGGGGTAGGTTATTTTGACAAGGTCATTTTTTGGGAAGTTTCTATGATGCACTTGAATGTTGTATCTTAGATATTTGTGCAGTTATTTTGTATTATATGTTGCACTTAAAAGTTTCAGGTGCATCTCAAACAGTTATGCACTGATTTTGTTCTATTATATTGAATATTTCTATAAATTTGTATCTATCCTTTATGGTGCTATCTGATATTTCTATCACTTTTGAAATAATGAATTTAGCTCAACAAAATGAGCAAAACAAACAAGTACTCAAATAAGTACTCAAAACCAACAATCAGTTTGAAATAGGAGATTTCATTCAACAAAATCAAGTTCAAACCACCATACAAGAAACACTGCCATGGGAGATTTAATTCAACAAAATCAAGTTCAAACTATCATACCATACAAGAAACACTATCAACGATAAATTCATATTACAACACTACACAAAATACTTCAATCGGCTATTTTGAACCATATAGCAATACACATTATGAAGATACACACCATGAAAATACTACTAAAGTTCTCTATCTTCTTCACTTCAATCGTCTTCTGTGGTGTATTTTTCACCTCGTCTTTCATCTTAACAAATGAGCTACATTGTTCTTCTATTTGAGTAAATGCAGATTCAGCTTCCATCTCCAGTATTTTCCTATCATTGAAAGCACTAACCAATTCTTCCTTCGTCTTCATTATCTTCAACATTTCATTCATGTCTTTCACTTTCTTCACCAACTTTGGAATAATGAACTTAGATCGTTCATCAACCACACCATCCCTCCAAAGAAAAAAGTTACACTTATTTGATCCATAATAAGGGCAAGACTAAAATCTTCTTCCCAAATTATTATCGAACCAAGAAGTCTTCAAATGGAGTAAGAGACCATGATTGCATCGCACCTCTGCATTCAACATTGGATCTTCCTTATCTAAACAAATCCTATTCAAATCCAATTTTACATCTTCCATAGCTAACGTTAATTTCAAAAATTACAAATTAAAAATTAGTGAAAATAGTGAGAAGAAGATAGAAAATAGTGAGAAGAAGTTAGAAAATAGTCAAAAATTTACCAAAGAAAACAAAAAAAATCAATGCGAAAATTTTATCTTCAAGAATTGAGAGAAAAACGAGAGGAGAGTGGAAGAAGGAGATTTACCTCTCCTTAAATTGGTTAAATTAAAAAAATAAAGAAATCTAACCCAAATATATAAAGTAACGTGTCAAAAAAATAGGTTTATAACGTTTTTTTAGTCACACTCACGCGCTCAAGATCGGTGATTACACGCACTTGTAAAAGTTGGCAAATATATGCTATCAAAATACAAAAAAAAAGGTCTAGGGGGTAATAAGATCCCCATCAAATTGAGTATGCTCAACTAAAAATTTAATCATAATTCAAATATTTTCGTGGATATTATCCCCAAATAAAATGATTAAACTTTAAAAAGTCACGTAGCTATCAGAAAATTCTAAGACCGGAAGGTGTGAAAAGTTATGGGACTCGGACGCTAAAAACAAAATGAAACAATTCATATAAGAGAAAGCTTGATATACCTTTTGATTTTACGATTTAAAGCTAATATATTCTTCGTCAAAAAAAAAGAAGAAGAAGGTAATTCTAACATTACATAAATGATCCAGATATACTTTGTCGGCCGATGGAAATAAAAGAAAAAATTGTATTTATTTTTTATTAAAATAAAATTCATAAGGAATATATTTGATTCTTCTCACAAAATTAAGGTTGTAATCTCACCCTTTCCACACATAAATATCTTTTTAGCTTCTTTGATTCAACGGCTAATTTGAATTTCTTTTAAGAATCTATTTCTTATAATTATTTGAGTTTCTTGGTTTTATTTTATTTTTATCCTTACATTCTTTAGTGTGAAAATATGAGAAATTAAAAAAAACATGAAAAAAATGAAAGAGAAAAAAGTATGAATAAACACAACTTTTTATTGTAATTTACCTTTATATCTACCAAAAAGTTGAGGCATCTGTATTATGTTTTATAAAAAGAACTGTGAAAATTAAATTTAATCATCAAATCAAAATTGATAGACAAGTGATAGTTGAGACGACCAAAATGTATTATAACACTTAAATTGATAGGCGTATAATACTTCTAGATTTTACATAATCTCTATTAATACATATTTTATGCGGATCTCAACCGGGTTAAAAAATATATGGAGTACGTAAATATATTTTAGATTAGAAGAAATTAAAGCTCATGCAGAAAACGTGAAAGAAATTGTAAAAACACTGGAATTGAGCAATTTGGCATCAAAGAGGAAAGAGACTTTCTTTTACCAATTCATTAATTTTAACTTTTTATATATCATATTTTAAACTATCAAAAAAAAAAAACAATTTGATATATTAAACAGGATTTTATTTAAAATTATAAAATTTAATTAAATTATGTATCAAATTAAAATAGCTCAAATAAATTAAACCAGTGTTGTTATTTATCCTTAGTTGACTAGTACGAAAGAGGTGACCAACCTTACTTTTCACTTGCGCATAAGCAACATGTGTCATACTACAAGTTACCTCACCATTTGCTTTACGTGAAACAATTTAACGCATTATCTATTATATCGTTAGAAAATTTTTTAATGTGTTTCTAAACAATTACTCTATTAGATGTGTCATATAAATAGAAAAGTATAAATAATATAAATATTAATTTTTTTGAAAGTAATTATACTCTCTTATTTTTTTAATTATTTTATACTTTCTTCTTATTAATATACATAATATAGCTGACATATACATAACATTCTATGTATATATTAAGATTTTTGTAATACATTTAAAAAAATAAAAAAAATTTAATATTAAAAATATAAATTATGTATTTATATAATTTTTAGAACAGAAAATAAATAAAATAATACACAAAACACGGCTGCGTCAAATTTGGTTGACGTGAACAGCTTTCAAAAGGCGAAAGGATAAGAAATCAATATGTATGTACATCTTTAGCACCGGCCTTGCACAGCACTCAAGACATTTTTCACACTTTCGGTTCAAGGGCCAACTTGTTGATTTTAAAAACCTTTGGACATTGACAGGTTGCGTGGATGTCTTCTCATCCCATAAATTACTGCAGAAGATCTTTTTTTTGGATTCTGGTTCGATATTTATATTAAAATTTTGATTAATTTAAACCATATACGATAGAATTCATTTTAAAAATAGCGTTTACTTAAATTTGAGATCTCTGATTAAGGATAAAATAGTCCCATTGTTACAGCACAAACCATGCTGGTAAATTACTAGATATTAGAGTCACCCAATTTGTATTTTTTTAATCTCAATTAATGTGATATATATAAAATTTGAAAGTTTAATTATATTTTTATGTGATTAAATATTTTAAGTTATTAATATTTATTAATTTATAATATTTTTATATAATTTTTAAATTTATATATTTTTTTTGGTCTCAATTTATGTGATATTAATAAAATATTTGAGAAAGTCAATTTATTATATAATTTTAGATGTTAATTATTATGATTTTTATAACTTTCTACGTGTTTTTAACTAATATAAGGTACTCCCATTATCCTAGTTTACCTGACATTGATAGAATTTAAAAAGTCAAATCTCTATATATCTTTTAAATATTTCAACATAATTATTATTGTGATTTATATTACTTTTCATGAAATTTTTAGATAATATATTTCAATTTATGTTGCAATCCATATATCGCGTTAAGTTTAACCACTATCAATTCACAAGTGGAATTTGAGGAGCATGATCTGTACTTTTTTTTTTAATTTGATAAAGATAAAGATATCAGTGTTGATAGATCGTCAGCTCGATAAATCAAATAGAAAATAAAAAGGAAAAACAGTTGCAACCAAATAAAATAATGTTTTCTCCATTTTAAAATAGTTGACAGGTTTACATTTTGCATAATTCTTAAGAAAAAATAAGTTAGGAGCGTGACTTGACTAATATATTTCATATTAATTTTTTTAATCTTTATCTATTTACGTGCTTCTTAATTCTAGAATAATTAATATTACGGATAAAGTAGAAAAAGAATAATTAATGTTCGTTTGATCTTTTAATCTGATATTTTCTCCGTCTCATTTTAGCTAGTCATCTTACTAAAATTAAATATCACATATTAGTTGATCGCTTACTAAATCAGGATAAAATCAATTTATTTTTCTCATTTACCCCTATAATTAATAGTATATGATACTCAAGAGGGATAGGGTGAATTGAGTTTCTTTTTCAAATTTGTTTAACTGCAGTTGACTAAACTGGTGTTTTAGTCGACTTACTTGCAGAACAAGGTTAGTACAACAAATAATAAGACAAGAATAATAAAGTAAAAGCGCAAAGTTTTGACACAATAATTTATACTGATTTGTAATACTCGTGTAGTGCTTACTTTCAATTTTCTTGGATTAGAAGGATTCTGTTTAAAGCAAATTTGATGAAGTAAAGTACATCGAGTAGGTCGATGTTTTGTCCTTGAACTGAAACAAACTTCAGTTCTCTCTCTGGTCACAAACCCAACTTTTTATACTATCGATCTTTTTTTTTCACTCGTACCAAATTTTTTATCTATGATTACACTGAATTTGAAAAGACAAGAAGCACTTAGACTATTTACTCAAGTGAAGATGTGCATTGATACTAAAATAGAAAAATCTATAAATAGTCTAACAAGGAGGTCAAAAATAGTTCCGTTGATTCTTAATTTATTGCTCTACAGGGTAACCCAAGGGATCTAGCTCAACCACACTTAAATCTGATTTGAGTGATATGAGCTAAGATCTTCATAGATTTTGTTGATTGATTGATTGGAGTCTTCACAAAAGGAAGGCGTCTAGCTGGATAATAGAAGTATTGATTCCTTCTTCTTTTTTTATTGTTAAGAATCTTTCAGGAAATATATGGAGAGACTGATTGAATATTCTTTTTATATGCAACTTTTACCTTTTAAGTATTTCTTGTACGACATTAGTCTTGATAGATCTTTCCTTGTAAGTCTTGATTCTATTCTTGATCTTTCCTCCTTATGTGTTCTGTTGATGTGTTGTTTTCTTGCAATACAAGGAACATTTTTAGAATCATCACTAAAAAAAGTTTTCGATCTAGTGATCTTCTCTTTTCTATGATGACATCAAAATGAGGTTTTAAAAGTGATGAATGCTTCTTGTCTATTTTGATATCTTATGCTAATTTTTACTCTCGCTGGTTTGTTGCTCCCTCTCACTATTAGCTAAATGTTGCATTTTTGAATTTGAATAACTCTAAGATTCCCATTAAATTACAACAATAATTGACTTACAAGTAACATGAGTATACTATATGCAACACATATACAATAGTAAAAATTTATAAAGAAGGAAAATACAATAAAATGCCAGAGCATCAAAGTCACTTAGTTAATCATAGTTAAAAAAAGACTAACACATAGCTGCAACATCCCACACTAACATAAAAAGATAAAAAACCAGCAGCATACCACAAAAATATAAAGAGAATATAAGACCACATAGCATCATTCTCCCCTTTCATCATCAAAACAATCTAGAAGAGGGATAGCAAAAAAGGGGACGACAAATTTAATGATTAATAAGTAAATATTTTAAAGTATTGACCATTGCTTCAGAAAAGCGATAATAAGATTTTTTCAGTACGTTTTGACAAGGAAGAGTAGGATTTTTGAATGGCAACAACAAATTCATTCTGGGATACTTCAATAACGGAAGAGCGATTATCAACTTGATCTAGAACTGCGTTGATGGACTAGACTCATTCTTTCTTCAGTTGTTCTATGTGGATCAACAACTCCCCAACTAATTACATTAGAGTGAGAGTTTACCTTCAACATAGTGTCCTGAATTACATCTATCCTTTCCACAATGGTATTAAGGGTTCCTTTTCCTGAATTACATCTAGCCTTTCCACAATGATATTAAGGGTTCCTTTCAATTGTAACTTCTCTTCAATTAGAGAGTCTTTCGATGCCTGCAAACTAGTAATACAAGGGAGTTCATGATACAAGATCAATGGGATCCACTCCTTTGAGATCGATGTTTCAAGAATTACTTCTACGGATTCAAGACTTGATCATTTTAGGAGGTCAAATACGTGACTGAAGGATGTCTTGGAAAAAAGATATATTTGATGATATCCTCCATGAATGAAATGGGCGACATCACATTTGGATGATAGATTGGGCTTTGAGAGAGTATAGACATCCATTCCATTGTTTTGGGCTTTGGGTCACTTTTGGGCCTAATAGCTTTTAGGGTCACTTTTGTCCCATTATGTAATAAATAGCCCATGGCTATAAATAGCTAGTTTTCTTTCATTTTTAGGCAGTTGTTGAATGATGTGTTGAATACACTTGAGAGTGTTTTGTAGAAACTTGTTGGGAGTTTCTTGATTCGTGAGAAACGTTGGTGCTCGGGAATCCGTTCTCATTTGTGTCCTCATAAGAGGTTGATGTTGTCGGTGATTGATACGAAGGTCTAGGATTTAGTATACCCTTGATTGTCCTCTCGTTATCGATTTATGTCAATCTATCTATCTTTACCTTATTGTCTTATTTTCCTTTGTTGTCCTTGTTTTCGTATTGTTTCCAATTTTGTCTTTTACTTTATCGTTTTATTTCTTTATTTTATTATTTTTGTGATTTTGTATTTAGTGTATTTCCTTTTTTGTGTGTCGTTTCTATTTTTGTAGTTACGTCTCGTATCAATTTGGGAAGATGATCCTTCTCCAAATGAAGCAATTTTGGGATGAGGCGCAGATTTTTTTTTCTATCATACAAAATATATCCCATGCACGAGAATGCCTAGGTATCATAGGTAGAGGAAACACGATATCCGTAGATATTAACGCTAATATCCTTCAAAATTGGAGTGATTATCATCCTATATGAAAAACTAACAAAGGGGTTAGAATCTTGAGCACTTTCATACATATAATCAATCATCCATTCAGCTCAATTTATCTAAATTTTTTGCAGCAGATAATAAATTACAAATATATCACGAATAGAGAGACGATTGAGAGAACACTTACATGGCAGTAGATTAGTGATCATGTTGTCAGCTAAAATGTGATGTTCAACGCACATAGTCGAGGGACCTATGTCATGAGGATTTGATCCTTCTTCAGCAATCACTTGTTTTTCCTCTTCAAGGTTCACTTCAAATTCTTCAGGCCATCTTTCAGAAAAGAACGGAACACAATTAGAAAATTTTGTATCAAATACTTTTTCAAAAAGATATTGACTTACCACAATTCAATTTTCTAAGACTAAGGTTTCTAGTTTATTGTCGTCTTTTGACAGGCAAAGGTTACCAAAAAAATATGTTGACAGGAATTTCAATCATCTCATTATCATGGAACAAGAAAACTAGTTGCAATTTTTAGAAACCAAGGTAAAAATCCACAAAATATTTGCAATCAGTTAGTTAACTGAGATTCACGATTCTTCTAGCAGCAATAATTCCATCCTGAAATGCGAAGAAACGAGCTTTTTCAGTGGGGCTCCAGAATGACTATATGTCTTTGGGAGAAATTTTTTCAAATTGATCTACTTTAGGTTTCTTGGAGCAAAAAGAGAATTTATCCTTGATTTCAGACAGGGCTGGAGCAATGTCCCTAGAGGAGTCAGAGATTTCTATAGGTACAAAGGGAAAGAAAGGTTTTTTTTTCTTTTGCTGGTTCGATAAAGGTTTTGAGGAGAGAAAGAGGAAAGATGAATGGTTTTAATAAAAAATGGCTGATTGGTGTGAAGAGTCAGAAAATGAAAAGAAAATATTTGTAAAACAAGATGACACAGTATTTTTGACAATACAAATTAAGAGCCATGGTTAATATATAAAAAGAAAATAATCATGCAAATTTTAAGGAAAGACTCGCACGTAAGAATAAAAGGTTTCATATTCGAAGACTATTTCTCAACAATTTGAAAAGAAATTATAGAGCAAAAAAATCACGAACAAAATTAAAAAGAATTGCATATCCCAAGATAGTTTCTTAGAAAATAAAATCTTTCTTTTAGCGAGAATTTTGTGAAAATATCAACAAGTTGATTTTCGATATCTATGAATTCAAGAGCAAAATCACCACATTCAACATGATCTCTAATAAAGTGATGTTTGATATCAATATGGTTAGCTCTAGAATGGTGCACAGTGTATTTGAAAAGACTAATAATACTCGTATTATCACATAAGATAGGCACATTATCAAAAGTAAGATCATAATCGAGTAATTGGTGTTTCATTTAGAGTAATCGAGTTCCACAATTTCCAAGAGCTAGATATTCAGCCTTAGTTGTTGAGAGATTAATTAAAGATTATTTCTTGCTATGCCAAAAAATAAGATATTCACCAAGGATTTGACAAGTCCCGTTGGTACTCTTTCGGTCTGATTTATAACCTGCATAGTCAGCATCCGAATAACCATGATATCAAAATTATTAGCTTGAGAATACCATACGCCGAGTTCCTAAGTCTCTATGAGATATCAAATAATTTTCTTTATTGTAGTAAGATGAGATTCCTTAGGAAAGGCCTGAAATCTTGCGCATTTGCATATGCTAAACATGATATTGGGGCGACTAGCTGTAAGATAGAGAAGTAAATCAATCATCCCTCGATATAGTTTTTCATCAACTTCTTTTCCCGTAACATCAATTTTCAAGTATGTTGGGGGGCCCATTGGAGTTCCATAAGCCTTATCTTTCTCCATTTTTTATGAGCTCCTTGATGTACTTAATCTGATTGATAAAGGGTCTATCAGTTGACTACTTTATTTAAGGCTCTAGGAAGAATGTGAGCTCTCTCATCATGCTTGTTTTGAATTCTCCCTTCGCGAGTTCAACAAAATTCTCACAAAGATAATGTCATCAATATATATTTGGATAATTAGGTAGTCTAAAGAATATCATTGAAAAATAAAGTATTATAAATTTTACCTCTTTAAAAATTATTTTTAATCAGAAAAGAACTTAGGCACTCATACTAAGCTTTAGGGGCTTTGTTTGAGTCCATACAAGATTTTTGATAATTTGAAAACATAATAAAGACAAGAGGAATTTTCAATATCTGGAGGTTGTTTTACAAAAAATTCCTCTTTAATACAATTATTTAGAAAAACACTTTTAACATCCATTTGAAAAAGTTTGAAATGCTTAAAAAATGCATAAGTTAATAAGATTCGAATCGATTCTGACTTTGATGTCGGAGCAAAGATTTCATCGTAGTCAATATCTTCTTGTTGAGAGTAGTCTTGAGCAACTAATCTTGCCTTATTTTGTACTACTTTACTATCTTGGTTCAGCTTGTTTCTGAAAATATATTTAGTACCACTTACAGAGATATTTTTGAAACGTTGAACAAAGGAATATACCTGACTTTTCTCAAACTGAACTAGTTCTTCTTGCATAACCTTTATTATGATTCATTTTTCAACACCTCATCAATTCTTTTAGATTCAATTTGAGATATGAGAGCAATTAATGCTTGTCTTTCTGAGAGGCTCTAGCCTGCATTTTTGCTTTAGGATTTTCAATGATAAATTCATTTGAAAAATTTGTTTTATTTCTTCATTCTCGAGGAATATTTGCAAGTCTAGTAGATTGTTCAATATTTTACTTTTCAACGTTAGTTGGCTGTATTAACTCTTTGGTTGAGATTGCCTCATTTTGTGATGAGGTGAAAGGTATGATAATGTCATCTCGGTCATCGCCTGCATCAATATCAGAATTATTAGTAACTAGATTTACGGGATTAGAGTCATTGACAGAACATGAATAGATTCTTCAATAGACAAGGTTCGTTTTTTAAAAACTCTATAAGATCTACTAGAGGAATAACCCATAAATATACCTTCATCACTTTGAGGATCAAATTTTTTGAGATTATTCTTATCATTGTTGTGAATGAAACACTTAAAACCAAAGGGATGGAGATAGCCTAGATTAGGCTTTTTATCATTCCAAAGTTCATACAGAGTCTTTTTACCATTGCTTTAAATAGAATTTTTCAAACCTTCTTTTCATTAACAAGTTTGTTATACTCATCAATTATTTTCTGAACATCATCAGTAACTAAATCTAGAGAGGTTTGCAAATTTTGGCATTGTGTGCAATTTTAAGTACTTACCTTGCCTGATTCTCCAATGGTCATAAAACATATGTTGACAGTTTTTCCTGGTTCGTCATCTGAAACATCTTCATCACTCCTGCTTGCATAGACTTTGAATTGGTCTGTCTTTTGGAACTTTTTTCTTTTTATATTGAGACAATTTATTTTTAAATGGACCAATTTGCCACAATGATAGCATTTATCGTCAATTTTTGAACTTTCATTGCTCATGTAGCCCTGATAGGATCATTGTTTTCACTGCCTCAAGATATGCCTGACTCCACGATTTATCCAGGCATATTCTTTTTCTTTCTTTTTAGCTTTCTATTCCTTATTTTCATAATTTGAGACTGTAATATCTCACATTTTCGGGCTAGTCTATGAACTGTCGTTCTTACATGTATAAGCTATAATCCAAGTGATTCGCATATGAATACAAGTGTCAAAATTTTTGTCCTCATGTTTGATTTTCTTTTGAGGTTAAAAATGTTCATAAGAATCACTTAGAGCCAAGTTGAGCTAAGATCATTTGATTCGTCCAAAATTTGATATTCGATTCTATAAGAGTCTACTTTAAATGTGTATAACTTTTTATATACATAGAATTTTACAGCTAAAGACCCATCAAATTATAGATAATTGAATTAGCTTTCCAACGATACTAATTTTGCCAAAATTTGATACCCGAGTAAAAAGTTATGGTATTTTTCATATGAGGCAGTAAGCCTATGCGATCTCGATGAGTCGCATCGAATGCGCCCCACCATGAAAAACTGAAGCGGATCAAAAGCTGTTTTACATGTTAATTCAGTTCCTAAAAGGTCTAGGGACACTTTGGTCAATTTCCCTCACCCAAATACGACCCTAACACTTAATTGCAACCCCAAAAATATTAGATACATTATTAATCATATTTTTCTCTCCAACAAAACCCTAGCCTCTCAAGAACTCCATGAAATGTTCTTTAAGAAAAGAATCAAGAATCAAGTTTCCTAATTCAAGAATGCTTTCAAGATTGTGTTACTCCTTTAAGATTAAAGCTTTAAGGTATCTGAGAGTTCATCCATGGGTCGTCTTCCACCCATGGAGCCCAAAAACTCAAATTTCAAGTTTAAAGTTATAATTTTTACATGTTCCCATGAATTTTGTTTATAAATTTTTATGAATCTCAAACTTTAATCATGTTTCCATGAAATTGTGGGTGATATTAAACCTTACATGTTTGAATGGTATTATTTGTCAAATTTAAACTCTAATCAATGATTTTGGAGGTGAAATCATGCTATTACTACTATTTTTAACTACTCCCGTGTTTAGCCTAAACCATGAATTACAAGTGTTTGATAAAATGCCTACAAGAATAATTTTGAACAAAAGGCTTACATATCATGTCCTTAGAATTTTAGTTGGATTCCATAGTGGATCCTATATTCAAGATAATTAGAAATAATTCCTTATTTTAAGTTCATGTTTTCCACATATTTGATTCTTACATGTTGTGATGAAATGCCCATGTCCTATTTCAAGTGAATTTCATATAATTTCCTCAATTCACGGTGTTGGTTATGAAACCATGCTATGCTCTTATGTTTTTAAGATATTTCCATGTCCAAGTATTAATCTCTATGTACTTGATAGAATGCCCATGTGAATTGAATAGGATAATCATGACATGTTACCATGTGTTCTCATCCATGTACAAGTCCATAACCTCTAAGTGTTTGACAAAATGTCTAAATAAAAGCATTGTTGACAATTGACTATTGTTATGCTATTATGATCATGCCATGATTTACTTTCATGCTATCGAGTCCTGAGGGTATTTAATACCCGATAATTTAGCTGTTTACCTAGAGCCAATGTTAGTTACATAATAGTATCAGTCACGTCACGATTAGTAGTACTATGAGTCAGTTACAAAACTCAGTAGAACTCAATCAGTTACAGACCTTAGGAAAATCTCAGTAATCTAAGTATTAGTCCAGTTCAGTTCAGACCTCAGTAGTATTTAGTATTCAGTTCAGACCTCAGTCGTATTCAGTATTCAGTTCAGACCTCAGTAGTATTCAGTATTCAGTTCAGACCTCAGTAGTATTCAGTATTTAGTTTAGACCTCTATAATATTCAATTAGTTAACAAAATTCATTAGTATTTCCCTCAGTCGACGAAACTCAGTGAACACAGATCAATTCAGTTAAAAAGTACAAATAGTAACAGTTCAGGCAAGCCTAGTATGAACTAGGAAATCAATTCAGTGTCTATTCAGTTGGGAGTAGGGTTCAGCACCGAGTGAATCCAAGGATGAGGTCATATACTGACAGCAGAGGGTATGACCCTGAGAAGCAATCCTTGTGTTCTAGAACTATTTAGCCAGCATAGGTTGAGACATCAACACTAACAGTTGAGGGTTGATGAGGTGGATTAACACTATCAGATGAGGGTCTCACCATTCTCCTTTGGGGACACTGCCATGTAAGGATATTTCACAGCTTGTCCTTACCCGTGGCACAGTATTGACACCCTTCTAAATGGGGTTACAGGTTGGACCCCAAACTCAATTAGAAAAGGGACATGTCGGTTAGATGATTACTTTCCACAATCTCAGTTTTAGATCCAGTCTTCAAAATAGAACTCAGATAGTTCTATAGATTCAGGACTGTCAGACACAGTCACTCAGCTCAGTATGAAACTCAGCTAGTTCTACAAGATTAAGACTGTCAAAAATAGTCACTCAGTTAATAGTATATCAATCATTAGTAACCTAGTTATCAGTATCTTAGTTATCAGTAATTGGAGCTATCAGTTACTCAGTAATCAGTTCCAGAACAGTCTCAGTGCATAAATCAGCTCAGTAACTCAGTTCAGTTTTAGGTTTGCTTGACCATCATGTATAGTTATCAGTTATTCAGTTATCAATATTTTTGTACCTCTATTTATAGACTATTTCAAAATTATATTATGCGCTTGGTCTTACAACCTAAGATAATACAGTCTTCACGAATTCATGCTCTGTTACCTCATGTTACTCAGTCATTCCCCTTCTCATATGTATAATACTCTACAATTTTAGTCCAGTTATTAAGACCAAGTACAGTTCAGTTCTACATGCCCAGTATTCAGTTTTAGTTATACTTATATCATTAAAGTAAGTTTTATAGAAACTAAGTGTAGACATTCGCCTGCTTATCAGATCATGTTTATTACTCATGTTTTAAAATGTTTTCAGCTTTTAGTTTATTCCAGCCTATTGGTAAGTCTACTTATACTTAGCATGAATATTTTATGATTACGTATGAAATCAGTTTTACTTATTGCATTCACCCCTGCATACTCAGAATATTCCATAAGTACTAATCTACATATACGTTTGTCTTGCTATATTTCTCATAATATAGGTACCAATTATATCCCGCACATCACGATCAGACAGTTGCAGATTCCAGCTAGTAGGTGATGAGTTCTCCTACTTCGGAAACTCCAGACAGTTAGTTCATGTATAATTCATTTACTTTCATGTGTATTGATTGATTAGTGGTAGTTTGAGGCATGCCCCAACTATCTATAGTTAGTATAGTAGAGGCTTCACAAATGTCAGTCAGAGTCAGTTATGTAAATTTCAGTTTCATCCTTTAGATTTATCAGATTGTAAAACTTCATCGGTATTGTATCTATTTTATATCTTTAGTATGACTATGTTTCCGCACAGTAAATAATTATTTATTATGCCATAATTCAGTTGCTTAACAATATGCCAGTTCATGGGTTAGCTTGGGATCACTTGTGGTTCAAAGCGTCGTGTGACATTTCGAAACAGGTTTTTAGGGCGGTTACAAACTTGGTATCAGAGCACAGAGTTCAAGTGTCCTAGGGTGTCTATGAAGCCGTGTCTAATAGAGTCTTGCAAAACGGTACGGAGACATCTGTACTTTTCTTTGAGAGACTATAAGGCATTTAGGAAATGTTTCCCTTCTTTCAAGTCTCAGATAGTGCAGTAGAAGTATTATCTAAGAAATTTATGCAGATCCTCATCTTGCTTTATTCATGCTAACTCTACCTTAGTTTTGAGGCGACAGAAACAGTGAAGCTTAAATCCTTACAGACAGTGTTTTCTCAGCCAGTCCTTACGAATAATTTTGGGATTGAATGTTAGCTCAGAAAGTATCCCATCAGTGCCCTTATGTCCTAAATTTTACAATATTTCATTCATGTTCATAAAAATTATGCATTAAGCCAAAGTCAGATGGGCTTTCAGATTTCTTCTCAGAATTTCTTTTCAGTATGTGATCTAGAATTAGAATCACGAACCCAGGTGTTTAGCAGTAGTAGGGGTCGGATAGTGTTATTCAGATTGAGCAGATTATTTATTCAAGTGTCTAGTTGTACGAAAGGTGAACCAGTAGGCTTGAACAGTGTATGCAAGAATTTAAGTTTGTTGAATTGAGATTAAGTATGATGGTGTGGATGGGTTTATCATTCATGTGTATTATTATACCCTAGATTCTAGAGTAAAGTGATTGTAGTTCAGTTTAGAGTCTAGTAACATGGCCACAGACTTGAGATAATGGCTTAAAGCTAAGGGGGAGATGATAGAACAAGTAACCAAGTCAGGCCCTCAGATTCTAGTAGTAGTGCCAGCAGTGATTCCCAACCTATTCTTATCTCAGTGCGAAGTTTTTCATCCATCACATTATCCGTTCATTCCTAATATGTCAGCTCCTTTATCATAGCTCGTATTCATACACTTTATAGAAAAACCATGTACGCTTTTAGTTTCTAGTATGAGGAGTTCCAGTTTACTAAGCAGTATAAATTATGTTCCATGAAATCATGAACTCCAAACTCAAGTCATGAAGCTCATGATTCACGTACTCATGTTTTATAGTATGATCAGATCCAGATACTCATGCTTCACTTATATGATCAATGAAATTCTATTTATGTCATGTGTGTCTTCAGTTCAAACCTCTCTGACGAATTCATGTCATTGATACTTCAGTTGAGTATCAAAGTTATTCCTTCATGCTTCAGGTCCTTATGTTCTAACTTTTAGTGACCTCTTCTTATGTCATGATTAGTTGAGATTCTATGTGTGTTTTCTTGGGCTAGTGTATGAAAGTTTTAGGGATAGAGGTTTAGAGAAAATAAGAAAGATGCTTTTGTGGTTGTTTGAAGATAGGCTTGAATGTCATATTGGTGTACAAGTGAAATATATAGTTGAGTATAAGATTTCAGTATAATTCAGTCCGTGTAGCCAGTAATCCAGTCTAGCAGTCCGACAAATAAGTTCCTATGGTTTTCCATCTTTCCTATTCATGAGGTAATTCATTCATGACCATGCAAGTCATAAATTTAGTTCAGTTCATGCATCAGTTTCAAATGCCAGATATTCATTCATATTTCAGTCTGTAAGTTTTCTGTGTATTATCTCAGTCTTTCTTTAGTATTTTAGCCAAGTCAGTATTATTCGGGAGACGAAGTATCCCAAGAGGGAGATGTAATACCCCGAGTATTCATGTCTTGAATCTTTTATCTCTTTCTCAAGAAATAAGATCCATCTTGAAGTAATGGTTACTCATTAGTTGACTCTTTCGTTTCTATCTCAGCCTTGTAATCATTCTTATGTCAGTGCATGTATTCACAAAATTAGTTCAGTTCATAATATTCAGGTCATATATCATGTTTCAGAATTAGTTGCAACCATGTTTTTAGTCATGCATGTTCAGAATATGATTTCAGTTACCTGCATACAGTGCTCTCAGTCTAACCAGTCTCATTCAAAAACGAATATTCTCAAAGGGGAGGTAATGTAATACTCCGCATTTTTGGGCTAGTCTATGAACCGTTGTTCTTACGTGAATAAGCTATAATCCAAGTGATTTCCGTGTGAATACAAGTTTCAAAATCTTTATCCTCATGTTTGATTTGCTTTTGAAGTTGAAAATGTTCATAGGAATCACTTAGAGCCAAGTTGAGCTAAGATCATTTGATTCGTCCAAAATTTGATATTCGATTCTACAAGGGTGAAATCTAAATGTGTATAAATTTTCATATACATGGAATTTTACATCTCAAGACTCACCAAATTGTATATAATTGAATTAGCTTTCCAACGATACCAATATCGCCAAAATTCGATACCCGAGTAAAAAGTTATGACATTTTTTGTGTGAGGCAGTAAGCCGATGCGATCTCGACGCGTCGCGTCGAATGCGCCCTGACATGAAAAAATGAAGCGGATCCAAAGTTGTTTTACATGTTAATTCAGTTCCTAAAAATTCTAGGGACACTTTGGTCAATTTCCCTCACTCAAATACGACCCTAACACTTAATTTCAGCCCCCAAAATATTAGATACATTATTAATCATCTTTTTCTCTCCAACAAAACCCTAGCCTCCTCAAGAACTCCATGAAATTTTCTTTAAGAAAAGAATCAAGAATCAAGTTTCCTAATTCAAGAATGCTTTCAAGATTATGTTTCTCCTTCAAGATTAAAGCTTTAAGGTATGTGAGAGTTCATCCATGGGTCCTCTTTCATCCATGGAGCCCAAAAATTCAAATTTCAAGTTTAAAGTTGTAATCTTTACATGTTCCCATGAATTTTGTTTAAAATTTTTTCATGAATCTTTAACTTTTATCATGTTTCCATGAAATTATGGGTGATATTAAACCTTACATGTTTGAATGGTATCGTTTACCAAATTTAAACTCTAATCGATGATTTTAGAGGTGAAATCATGCTATTACTACTATTTTTAACTATTTCCGTGCTTAGCCTAAACCATGAATTACAAGTGTTTGATGAAATGCCTACAAGAATGATTTTGAACAAAGGCTTACATATCATGTCCTTAGAGTTTTAGTTGGATTCCATAGTGGATCGTATATTCAAGATAATTAGAAATAATTCCTTATTTTTAGTTCATGTTTTCCACATGTTTGATCCTTATATGTTGTGATGAAATGCCCATGTCCTATTTTAAGTGAATTTTATATAATTTCCCCAATTCACGATGTTGGTTATGAAACCATGCTATGCGCTCATGTTTTTAAGATATTTCCATGTCTAAGTATTAATCTCCATGTGCTTAATAGAATGCCCATGTGAATTGAATAGGGTAATCATGACATGTTACCATGTGTTCTCATCCATGTACAAGTACATAACCTCCAAGTGTTTGACAAAATATCTAAATGAAAGCATTATTGACAATTGACTATTGTTATGCTATTATGATCATGTCATGTTTTACTTTTATGCTATCGAGTCCTGGGGGTATTTAATACCCGATAATTTAGCTGTTTAACTAGAGCCTGTGTCAGTTATAGAACAGTATCAGTCACATCACGAGCAGTAGTACTATCAGTCAGTTACAATACTCAGTAGAACTCAATCAGTTACAGACCTCAGGAAAATCTCAGTAATCTAAGTATCAGTCTAGTTGAGTTCAGACCTCAGTTATATTCAGTATTCAGTTCAGACCTCAGTCGTATTCAGTATTTAGTTCAGACCTCAGTAGTATTCAATATTCAGGTCAGACCTCAGTAGTATTCAGTATTCAGTTCAGACCTCAGTCGTATTCAGTATTCAGTTCAGACCTCAGTAGTATTCAATATTCAGGTCAGACCTCAGTAGTATTCAGTATTCAGTTCAGACCTCAGTAGTATTCAGTATTTAATTCAGACCTCTATAGTATTCAATCTATTAACAGAATTCAGTAGTATTTTCGCCAATCAACAAAACTCAGTGAACACAGTTCAGTTCAGTTAAAAAGTACAAACAGTAACAGTTCAGTCAAGCCTAGTATGAACTAGGAAATCGATTCAGTTTCTATTCAGTTGGGAGTAGGATTCAACACCGAGTAAATCTAAGGATGAGGGCATACACTGACAGCAGAGGGTGTGACCCTTGGAAGCAATCCTTGCATTCTAGAACTATGTAGCCAGTATAGGTTAAGACATCAACACTGCTAGTCGAGGTTGATGAGGTGGATTAATACTATCAGATAAAGATCCCACCATTCTCCTTTGGGGATACTGCCAGATGAAGGTCACTCACAGCTTGTCCTTACTCGTGGCACGATATTGACACCCTTCCAACTAGGGTTACAGGTTGGACCCTAAACTCAGTTAGAAATAAGGCATATCGGTTAGATAATTACCTCCCACAATCTCAGTTTTAGATTTAGTCTTAAAAATAGAACTCAGATAGTTCTATAGATTCAGGACTGTCAGACACAGTCACTCAGCTCTGTATGGAACTCAGCTAATTCCACAAGATCAAGACTGTAAAAAATAGTCACCTAGTTAATAGTATATCAGTCATCAGTAACCCAATTATCATTATCTTAGTTATTAGTAATTGCAGCTATTAGTTACTCAGTATTCAGTTCCAGAACAGTGTCAGTCACAGTCTCAGTTCAGAAATTAGATCAGTAACTCAGTTCAGTTTTAGGTTTTCTTGACCATCGCATACAGTTATTTAGTTATTAGTATTTATGTACCTCTATTTACAAACTATTCAGAATCATATTATGCGCTTGGTGTTGTAACCTAAGATAATACAGTTTTCACGAATTCATGCTTAGTTACCTCATGTTACTCAGTCATTCCCTTTTTCATATGCATAATACTCTACAGTTTTATTCCAGTTATTCAGACTAAGTACAGTCCAGTTCTACATGCCCAGTATTCAGTTTCAGTTATTCTTATATCATTAAAGTAAGTTTTATAGAAACTAAGTGTAGAGATTCACCAGCTTATTAGATCATGTTTATTACTCATGTTTTAAGATGTTTTCAGCTTTTCGTTTATTCCAGCCTATTGGTGAGTTTACTTACACTTAGCATGCATATTTTACGATTACGTATGAAATCAGTTTTACTTATTGCATTCACCCCTGCATACTCAATACATTCCAGAAGTACTGATCCACATATACGTTTGTGTGGCTACATTTTTTATAATGTAGGTACCAGTTGTAGCCCGTACATCACGATCAGACAATTACAGATTCCAGTTAGCAGGTGATGGGTTCTCCTACTTTGGAAACTTCAGACAATTTAGTTCATGTACAATTCATTTACTTTCATGTTTATTGATTAGTGGTAGTTAGAAACATGTCCCAACTATCTATAGTCAGTATAGTAGAGGCTTCATAGATGTCAGTCAGAGTCAGTTATGTAAATTTTAGTTTCATCCTTCAGATTTATCAGATTGTAAAGCTTCATCAGTATTATATATATTTTAGATCTTTAGTATGACTATGTTTTCAAATAGTAAACAGTTATTTATTATGCCATAATTTAGTTGCTTAACAGTATACCATTTCATGGGTTAGCTTGGGATCACTTATCGTTTCAAGCGTCGTGTGACGTCTTGGGACAGATTTTCGGGGCATTACAAAGACATTGAAGGCCACTATTTTTTTTTCTCCTCCTTGACATGCCTTTTTGATGTGATTTTATTCATAAGCCATGAGGTTTTCACGTAACTCATCATAAGTTATTTTATCTAGATCTTTATCATCTAAAATGGTGGCTTTAGTCTCCCAGACTTTAGGTAAGATTTTGAGAAGTTTTCTTACTTACAACCTATTTGGATATACCACTCCCAATGATTTAAGTTCAGCAACAATTTTTCTAAATCAATAAAATATTGATTCAATGTTTTCTTCTTCAGTCATTCGAAATAATTTGAACCGTTCACCAAGGCGTTGATTCTGTCTTCCTTAACCTTCGAGGTTCCCTCATATGTGATTTTCAGCTTGTCCCACATTTCCTTTGCAGTTTCACATATTGATATTTTGTCGTATTCAGATCCACTGACTTCACAATAAACAAACTAATAGCTCTTGCATTAGCTTATATTATCTCCCGTTGTTCTTTGGTAATATCAAAGATTTCCAAATCAATCTTGTTGCTAGTTGAATCCTTGCTAGTTAAATCTCTTGAAGTGATTTTAGGGAGTATTTTGGTCCTTTCTTAATGATCACCCAGGCTTGAAAGTCATTGGACTAAATGAAGATTTTGAACCTTTCCTTCCAATGAAAGTAATGTTGTTCTATTAAAATATGAAGGTCGATTTGATGAATGTCTGTCTTGCAAGATTCCTCCAGGTATTTAATAGTTAGCCATGAAATCTTTGTCTCACGTGTTATTAGGCGATCGATGGGTGAGGCCTCACTCTGATATCAACGATACTCAAGAGATGGGGGTGAATTGAGTCCCTTTTTGAAATCTGTTTATGTGCAGTCGACTGAATTGGTGTTTTAGTCGACTTACCTGCAGAACAAGGTTAGTGCAATAAATAATAAGACAAGAAAGATAAAGTAAAATTGCAAAGTATTGACACAGTGGATTATACTGATTTGAAATACCTTTGTGGTGCCTAGTTTTAGTTTTCTTGGGTTGCAAGGGTTCCCTTTAGAACAAATTTGATGAAGTAAAGTACAGTGAATAGCTTGATGTTTTGTCCTTGAACTGAAACAAACTTCAGTTCTCTCTTTGGTCACAACCTCAACTTGTAACACTATCTATTTCTTCTCTCTTTTTCTTTCACTTGTAGCAAAATTGTTATCTATGATTTCAGTGAATTTGCACAGATAAGAAATACTTAGACTATTTGTTCAAGTGAAGATATATATTGATACTAAAATAGAAGAGCAATCTAAGAGAGAGGTCAAGAATCGTTCCTTTGATTCTTAATTGATTGCTCTGTAAGGTAACCCAAGGTATTTGGCTCAATAACTCTTGAATTTGATTTGAGTTAGATGAGTTGAGATCTCCATAGATCTTATTGATTGATTGATTGAGGTATTCACAACAGAAAAATGTTTAGCTAGATGATATAAGTGTTGATTCCTTTTTTTTTCTTGTAATTGTTAAGAAACTTTTAGGGATTATATGAAGACACTGATTTGATATTCATTTATATGCAGCTTTGGCGTCTTAAGTTTTCCTTGTATGACATTAGTCTTATTTGGTGATTTCTTGTAAGTCTTGATTTTATCCTTGATATTTCTTTCTTGTGTGCTTTGATGATGTGTTATTTTATGCAATAGAAGAAACATTTTTAGAGTCACCATTAAAACAATTTCGAGCTAACAGTATACATTAAATGTGAATAATTACAATTTCAATGTTTATTCCTACAACCCATGAATATCATTAATATGAGTAAATGATAAAATAATAACATTTATCATTCAATTTATGATTTTTAAGCACTGTGTAAAATAAAATGTGTCCAACTAAAATAAAACAGAGAAAGTAATTATTTTAAGATAAATAGTTTTAGTAAATATAACAACTATTTTGAGATGGAGGAAGTCATAGTTAAATAAAAGAGTACGATAGTAGGAGCATTACTATTAATATTACTAATAGGAAAACTAATTAAACAATGCCCAACTACTTACTAATCTTCGATCATAATCTTTGATCTTATCTAGGGTTATATCCTCTATCGATAAGGTGTGGATGTATCATCTCTTGTCTAATCACTTCTCCCAATACTTCTTTTACGTACCTTCACCTCTCCTAAAATCAACCATAGACAATCTCTCATACCTTCTCACTGATGAGGCACACATGCATCTTCTCAATTTCGTCTCTCTTGTCTTGTCTATGATGGAGACATTCTCATATTATCATGTATATATTTTTTTTTGCATCTCTCTTAATGTGCCAAACACACCCACCTCAACATCCTCCACACACAAAAAAGGCTTTAACATATGTGCTCCTTTAAACTTATTAAGATATTTTATTTAGATATTCGATCTAAGTTACGATTTCATTGAACACCTCAATTTTGTGTTTCAATTATAAACTTTCAATTTAATTTTGAAAAAAAAATTATGTGTATTTTCATTCGCTTGTTAACAATTTAAGTAACCACATACTTAAATATAGCATCTCCATTAATTATATAGATCAATTTTAAGTAAAAAATAAATGAGATCTTATAGCTTATTGAGACGAATATTTGTAATTATGAAAAATGATGTTTTATGTGGTTAAATTGACACGTCTGATATACACATAATTTTTTAAAAAAATTGAATAAAAAATATCTCATTAAAACAATACTTAGGAGTTAACGAGTTCAATTGAAACAATCCAGTTTGAAGGTTAATTGTCAAAATGAAATATTTTGACAAGTATAAAAGCGAGTTATATATTACTTTCTTCGTCCATTTTTGTTTGTCCACTATTAACGTGTCACATGTCTTAAAAATAACAAATAACACGATTAATTTTACTATTATATTACTTTAAAATATATAAATTTGCCTAAATTTAATACTCTATAGAGATTTTTTTTTTTGAATATATTTATATTTTACTATATATAAGAGAGAGTATCAATTTTTGGTAGTTCTCACAAGGCTATTATATTAATTTAATTAATTTCTTAATTGTATAATATTGTGACATTTGGTCGATATAGATGAAGTTACTTCATCTTCTTTCTTGCTATAATATATGGACCTTTGCACTTGAGGCATGTGTCATAATATGAGAAACTATTATTAAATTTTTTTCTTGTAATTTTAATTGTTTGATTGACTTTTTTAACAAGAAAAAATGGGGGTAGGACAGGAAAAGGTATGAAAGAGATTACAAAGCGAAAAACAAACATTTGCCAACAAAGTGAAGTTTAGATAGCCAATCAATTAAACTATTCAAATTTTTATATTATTTAACTAATCGATAAATAATTTTTAGAATCTTCCATTATAATGATTTGTTTCTTATACTTTCATATTATTAGTTAAGTCAGTTGCAAAATATAAACATCAAATATCTTATAATTACTTTTATTTATTAAATTACTTGTACTGCATGTTTTATGAAGTAAGGACCAATACTTTAATTTTTTTCTTTACTATTCACAAGACCAAAAAACTTTAATTTGACTATCTTTTATTATTTTTTAATCAAAATTAATTATTTAACTAATTTTTGTAAATGAAAATAGACTTAATAAAATTAATATTTTATATGAGCTTTTATTTAAAGTAACTTAAGAAAAAAATATATATTTTAACCGTAGAGAACTTTCTTCTGCGGCATGAATAGTCCTACTCATAAGACCAAAAAGCCTAAATTTGACTATCTTTTGTTATTTTCTAATCCAAATTAATTATTTAATTAAAATTTATAAATGAAAATGGCCTTAATGAAATTAATATTTTATATGAGCTTTTATTTAAAGTAGCTTAAGAAAAAAAATATTTTGACCATAGAGAGCTTTCTTGCATGAATAACTCATCACTTTTTTCTTCTTTCTTAGTATTTATATTTAATAATTTATTTTTCATAAGAAAGAGTTTTGTACAAATACTGTGAAGATGAAGAAGAGGAAAAAAATGAGGGGGTTAAAATTAATTATTGGATGAGGTTATATTTTATTTTTATCAAATCGAGTATAATTTAGATGTAGTATTTCATAATTATTTTTTATGCATTGAATAAAATTTTTTGTGAACAATTTTATCCATTGTTTTTGAAAATGTCAAACATACTTCATATACTAAAAACTAAAATGATTGATAAAGTAAAAAATTAAATAATGAAATAAATAAAGATCAAATATTTTTTTAAATATCTTTTTGATCAATTGAGAATCAATATTTTCAAGCTTAAACTATAGAGAGAATCAACTGATTCTCGATGTTTATTTTAGTGCGTGAGTCTAATTTTTTTTCTTAATTTAATATAAAATTATGCTTAAAGCATCACATTTAACTAGCATAAATTCTTCGCACATAAAATTATAAATAAAATTATGCATGTTCCATCACACATAAAAAGACTTGAGCAAAATAATCAATTCATTTGATGACTTTCCTGTTCACTTCCAGATGAACTTGGATTGAATTAAGAAATAAGAAAAAAAATTAATTATATATTCATAAATTAATTTAATTATATTTTTAAATTATATTATTTATAAAATATTAAATTATTTAAATTTGAATCCGAGCTTTTAACACGGATCTTACAAAATTAGTTGAATAGAACTATGACGGACGAAATAGAATATGTCAAAAATAAAAATATAAAGAAAGAGAGAGAGTGCCGTGGATAGATATTTTGAGACGTGTATAGGGGTGAGATGGTTATCAGCAGAATTGAAAAGGATAGGTGAATGGCCAGCTTTCACCGATCTCTCTCACCACGTCATTGCGCACCACAGCTTTCAAGTTTTTCGAAGTCTCTGGATAACCCACCCCCTCGCCCACCTACATAAACAACTACCATTCAAAGCCTTACCAGAAACAAAATACGTACTCCATATTTTCTTCTGCATAAATCTCTCTGCTTGCATTTGTCTGCATACATATTCGGACTTACCATTTGCAGGTCGGAGAATTTGATCGGAGCAAGTTGCGATCGACGATCCGAGTTGAAAGTTCGTTATCCTAAGTGTCCTGTGTTAGCTTTCTTTTATATTCCCTTTTGCTTTTTGCTCCATAATCCCCCCCCCCCCCCCCCCCCCCCCTCCCTATTGAATTTCCTTATTATAGGTATGCAGGTCATATGAATTTTCGCGCTATTGTATAGTATTATATTGGAAGTATTGTCAGGCCTATACTGGCGCCTTTCCATATTGATTTGTGTTTTTTTTCCTATTTTTAGAACTTGAGTTACTGTTCGTTGCATTTCGTTCTCTATTGTCTCAAATGATTGTGTCGGTGCATTTATAGGTTTTGTGTGCTTAGATGAATTAGGATGGATTTGCCTTTGTTTGTATGAGGAGAGATACTTTTTGCGGAGTTTATAGAAATTGTGTTGGTTGTGCTCTGATCTAGGTTCCATTTTCGGTGGAATCTATAAGAATTGTGCTTATTGTGCTATTGAGAATTTGAAATTGTCTTTGTGCCTTAGATCATGGATGATTGGTTTTTGTGTTGTTGTGTTACAACTGGTTGCCTTCCAAATGGCTCTGGTGAATTTGTTGTTTATGTAGTGTATAGATCCTTGTGGAATGCTGTGTTATGAGATGTTGATGAGCTTTCCAGCTTTGTGGTTACATTAACCGTATCTGCAATTTTTGATTCATTGAGTATGGATAATCCTCAATTTCGGGCATTTGTCTCTGTTGATGGATTGGCTGAGATGTTCGTTTTTGAGTGTTTGAGCGAAAGATCTCCGTAGGAACGATTCACAACCAATTTAGCTTCCTTTGGATGTTGAGGAAATTAAAGATCTCCGTCGGAACGATTCACAACCAATTTAGCTTCCTTTGGATGTTGAGGAAATTATCTAATTTTACTCGTGGCCTTGGCAAAATTATTGTTAAATATATTGGTGCCCATAGTTTTGAGATATGGGGTACCTTGAACTTGTGTCAGAGTGGTTTAGTTAAGAATGGAGGCCGGTGTTGGAAAGTGTTTCAACTTTCAATTGTATTCGATGGTTAATTTCGTGAACACCTGCCTAGATGGGAAGAAGTTGGGCTTGTACTGAATGTGATCAGAACAGCTGGGAGGCTGTTTTAGCACAACTTTAGCTGGGTTGTAGGTCTTTAGATCTGCTCTGCTTATTATGTGCGATTTTAGTACATACGATCATTGATGTTTTGTGACAGTATGTAAATTGCAGCTATCAATTAAAATTCCAATGAGAAATTGAGTGTTTGGAATTGTAAGATCACGTGGAAAAAATTGATGAAGAATTTCTTTCTTGCTCTGTTCCTTTTTTCATGAAGACTGGGACAATAAACACAAGCATTTCTAAGTATGTATCTGGTTAATCTGAAGTTGCAAAGCCGGTGTTTGAATCAAATGGAAGTAGTAGTCGTGAATCCTTCTCTTTGGACATCTATCTCAATCTTCTGTTCAGTTTGTTAATCACTCTGTTTCCTTTTTCTAGTTTGCGTTCAACTTTTGATACTGGTATCCGTTGAGGCTATTGGTATTTGTAGTTTTCACTTTTCCTTTAGTAGGCTGACTTAGGATTGTGAGTTTCAACTTTCAAGTGCCTTCCAGGCCTTCTGGTTTGTTTTATCTTGCAACCGATCTAATCTTGGTCTCCTGAAGGAGATCATCTAGCATGTGTGGTGGTAGCTGTTCTTGACTGATGGTAATGATGGTGTACACTTTACCCATTTCCGTATGAGAGGTAGATTTTTGGACCGTGGAAAATAAGATATTGTGGCACGTCGCTTTTTATTTGCAACTTCAGTTTTTGTGAATTTTAGTAAAATGTTAGGCATGTGCAATGATGAGGCCTTTCATTAACGAAGATAAGCCTCAGGGCAAAAAGGTGAATTAAAACAAAGGGAAAAGAAAGACCAGAGAGTATGGACCACTTGGATGTTTTGACCCAACGGATAACATTTTCCTTTCTAACTATGAAAGAATCTAACTAACTGTTAGGAATGTATAAAATTCTTCTTCAGGGTAAGATTCCCTTGTTGAAGTGGCATGTGCAGAATCTCAGACAGAGGTAGGGTTGTCTGTGATGGACAACAAATAATTCATCCCTGCAGTCCCACACTTTTCCCAATATTTTTCTCTCAGGACGGGTTTGATTGTTGTCCATTGCTTTTACGTTAGGTTGGACTATCCTTCATCAGTATCTCTTTAAATGGAGTTCTCCAAGAATGAAGTCATCATGCAATCATTATTATCTACTGCTGGACGCTTTGGAGCTCCACAATGCTTCACGATAGTTCTAGTTTGGGTTCCTTTTGAACCTACTTGTGGATTCTTGTAGATCAACTTATTTTGATGAATTCTCATGGTGGAGTTTGCTGATTGGAGCTCTCAGCCTTTGTTGGAATTTGTTGTTGCTGGTTTCAATTGGTGTTCATGTGCGACAACACAACATTGTCTGGGGTGTTTTGCCCATTCGGAGGGGCAAGTAGACCTGCCTTTGTAGGTTTAGGATTTTTCCCTTAAACTGTTTCCTGAATGCAGGGCTTGTAGTTGTTAAATTCATCCATAAGGCTCAATGGGAGACGTAGTAATTGAGCATTCAGGGACGCCACGTTGTGAGGCCTTAAACTTGCAAAATTTTACAACATCTGAGAATGATGCTGATCTGGTTCAGAGTTTCCATGGGGGCTACTTGCCTGAGGATGGTACATGTGTAGAAAAATCCACTTCTACTGAAGCCCTTGACAGAGGATACTTGGAATATGGGTATGTTCTCTGACTCTTTCATGATGGTAAACTTATGTCTATTTTGTACAATCATTCTTGGTTGATCTTTGATCATGAATTCTGTTGTAATACTGAAGGTGTAGATACATATCATAATATATGTTTGCTACACCTCATACATAGTGGATGTTATGATCATCAATTAATCTCTGATGTGTTTTTTTCCCCAGCTGTTCACACTATCGGCGTAGATGTCGCATTAGAGCCCCATGCTGCAATGAGATATTTGACTGCAGGCATTGTCATAATGAAGCTAAGGTAAGACCTGAGGTAAATACATTATCTCATCACAAAAAATAAAAAGGAAGGATGAGGAGGTAAGAGCTGATAAATGATGGGAGTCATAATTTGGGCAATAGACAAGCTAATTGGTGATGGAAGCTTACACTTACGAATAAGTATAATATGTCTTGTCTGTGGCTAAAGAGGTGCATAATATGCTACATAAGTAAGATTCCAGTTAATAAAATGCCTGCATCCAGTGGTATATGCAAAATTGTTTGAATGTGTGCAATTCTTTTCCTTAACCTTTTGATTGCAAGGCACCTTGGTTTACACCTCATAGAATCCATTGCGGGCGGCTACGGGTCATTTAGATTTTACCTTATCAGCAAAGATTCTAATTTTGTTCGCAATGATTACTCATCTTCCATGCTTGGCTGTTAAAGACTTTACTGCCATATTTGCTTGTCTACAGAACAATATCAGCGTTGATCAGAAACTACGACATGAGATTCCTCGTCACAAGGTGGAAAGGGTAATGCTCCTGACTGGGACTGTTGTACTACTTTGCAGATAACTTTTCCCTATATAGGATTCTCTTCCATTCCCTCATTTTCATCAGCTAGCTTCACCTTCTCTTCACTTAATTTTGTATGGAATCTGAACATGATGCATCTGAACATGATGCGTAAGAAAATATATATTCTCATTCGTTGTGGTTCTTTGCAGGTTATATGCGCACTTTGTGATACTGAACAAGAGGTGAGTGGTGGTTATGTCATTCCTTCTTTACACACTTTTATATGGTCATGATCTAAAGTATTTTTGCAATTGAGCAACACAAGACTCTTGCTTGAGCATGTTACACTTCATTGGGCAAGAACTGAGTTCTCTTGGTTTTGAAGTTTTCTATTCTAGCTATAAGCAGTTTGCGTTCTGACCAGTTATCACTCCTCTACCAGGTTCGTCAAGTTTGTATTAATTGCGGCGTGTGCATGGGGAGATATTTCTGTGAAACCTGTAAGCTATTTGATGATGATGTAAGTTGAAACTCTACTCACTTTAGTTATTCACGTGAGGATGGTTGATACATACATTGAATTCAAGGAGTGGATAGTAACAGGAAATGCAGCTGTAAGTAAAATATTTAATGTGCTGACCAACCTCTGCCCATTTTTCATGTTGCAGATATCCAAGAGACAGTATCACTGCAATGGTTGTGGCATTTGCAGGTATTGTTACTTTGCTGAAATTCCACTGCCTTCCCTATTCTGCTTATCCTTTTGTCTTCCTTCCTCTTTCTCTTTGTCTGTCATTTCTGTTGAGGCTCTGGTAGAGAGAGAAAGCAACTTAAGAAAAGGAAATGACACCTTAACACCTTTGCTAACAGCATCCACTTGCAATAAGCAATTCAGTTCCAATTCATCTGAACATTCATTCTTGCCCTGTATGTTTGATGTGTAAGCTCTGCATGAATTTTGATGTTGGTGTTTTATTTTGATTATTTTCTTATTTCTAGGATTGGTGGAGCGGAGAACTTCTTCCACTGTTCCAAATGCAGTAAGTCTCAGTCGTCCCTTTGTTTATCATATACTCCCATCCTATGCATGCAGTACACTCCATTCGGTTTAGGAATTTCTTCTCTCTTACTGGCTGATGGTTGTGGGGTACAGGATGTTGTTATTCAGTTCTCTTGAAGAATGGTCACCCCTGTGTTGAGGGGGCAATGCATCATGACTGTCCTGTTTGTTTTGAGGTATGCATTGCGCATAAAACTTCTCTTCAGTTTCTTTTACCCTATTTAAACCTTTTCTGTGATCAGCATTTTGTTCCAACCAAATGAATTGAGAATGGTGGTTATATGCAGTATCTCTTTGAGTCAGTAAATGATGTAACAGTCCTGCCCTGTGGACACACTATTCACAAGAACTGCTTGAAGGAGATGCAGGAACACTACCAGTAAGTTATTGCTATTTTTAATTGTTCTTTATTTTCCACATGTGAGGGTTGCCCATACGACTGAACTGAACTTTATCTTTGCAACAGATATGCTTGTCCACTCTGCTCTAAGTCGGTATGTGATATGTCAAAGGTGTGGGAGAAATTTGACCTGGAGATTGCCTCAACACCGATGCCCGAATCCTATCAAGACAAGAAGGTGAGTACATTTTCTGAACTGCTCTTAGTGCTGCGTCAATGTGCCGTACGAGCGTTAAAAAGTAACTGAAATTTGTGTTAATTGCAGGTTTGGATCCTTTGTAATGATTGTGGAATTACCTCAGAAGTGCAATTTCACTTTGTGGCCCAGAAGTGTTCATGTTGCAGATCTTACAACACCCGCCAAACAAGAGGCAGATAGAGGGATCAAATATCAAAAGTCGGTCTGGCTTTTATGTGAAAATGATCCCACAGCCGAAGTGGGTGGAGTGGTAATTCAGAGTGGGAAGACATTGAGCTTTTTAAAGCTAAGCTTGCAGAAGAAACACTAAAAGGAGAAAGGGTTCTAATACGATCTTGCTTGTAGCTCGTGGGGTTATTGTGTGTTCGCGTTCTTCATTTTATTTTCACTGTTGTATGTGTGGCTAGCCTAAGATTGAAGGCCCTGATTATTTGTTCGGTGTTGGCTCAGTGTTTTGTTGGCATGTCTGATGTCTGTAGCTTGCTTGTAAAAATGTTGCAAGTCAGGTGGCTGAGAGAGACTTGATGACTTGTGTGATATTGTAAACTAGAGATGAAGTTTAAGGTTAAGGGTCATTCTTAATAATAGTATCATTCTTAATAATAGCATCTAAGGCATAGATGGGGTTGGCTTTCATATCTCGGTTCTTCAACTTCTCTTTCGCTGGATTTAACACTCCTTGGTCCCTACTTTCTTTAAGTAGTTTGTTTTTGTTTCTCCAGCTGTTTGGTATAGCTATAGGCCAAGTAATGCAAACGTACTTTTTCACCTTACTCTTCGTTTGTTAAAACCTATTTTCGCTTGTATCCGTCTCGAAAAGGGGCATCCTTGATTTATCAGCAGAGGAGTGCAAAAATTCTCATGAACTTTCCCCTATAGCTCACTTGATAAAAGCATCGCTATCACAAACTCTAGTCACTTACTATCCTTACGCTGGAAAATTAACAGACAATCCTAGTGTTGATTGTAACAATATGGGTTAGTGGGTATTGGGTGGAATATGGATCATAAAAAATAAAATAAAAATCAGAAGGAAAAAGTTTCTTCCGTTAAGTTTTTAAACCTTTTCCAGACTTTCAGTTAGTTTGGAATACTTTGCACAGGTTAATGACATTGTTGTCCCCCAAAAAATTCCAAATGACTTTAGTGGGATATTTGTAATAGTTGAATGATAATTTGAGTTTTACTCTAGGTATTTGCATTAAAACGAAATACCTTAACAAAACATTTGAAGCTACTCCAAAGTAAAAATTATGAAGGGCGCCTTGTCTAAATTACCCCATGTATTCTTAGATAGCAAGATATTAAAAGAGGGAGAAAAGCGGTAGTGCCTTTCAATTTTCTAACGTGCTGTACATTCTTTCTTCATGTTTTTGGACTAAAGTGACAGATGAAAAGAACACTTGACTGACGAGAGGAGCGACCCTTATCTGCACTTACTTTCACCCAACCCAAGTTACTTAAATTGGTAACATCACAAAAAGGTAAAAGGGAAAAGGAAACATAGACAAGATACAGCAAGAAGAAACCAGGTAAAGGGGCCTGGTGACTTACTTCACATACACTACAGTATAGCACATGGCCTCAACATTCTCTCAATCTCCCAAACAGTGTTCTCATGGTAACAATATTAAACCCAAAGGGGCCTCTCAAAAGTGAGGGTGTTTCAAGTAGTTAAAAGAGTAATGGAACACGTGTGTGCTTATGGCTATAGTGTCAGTGTTGTTTGCAAGTCACATCAGCGCAGACGCAACATTGTGTCATGGTAGTGTTAGCTATGGGAGACTTTGAGCAATGCATCTATGTGAAAGATCGACATCTGATCATGTAACACAAGAACATACCATGTCCTGAACAGAAGCACAACTGGTGTAGTTCAACCTAAAGAAAAGGAATGGATCTACAAAGCACTACAATTTTAACTATGCCTCAAACCCAAACAAGTCAAGATCTACTCCATGAATCTTCACTATTGACATTGCTCCATTTAAGCTCATCATAAATAGAAAAGAAAACTAAAAGGTATTAGAAGTTCTATATTTTCTACTGGTGAATCTTTACAAAACAACAAAATTCCTAGAAACCATAGGGTCTAGATTCAAGAAAAAGATGGGCATTTGAGGATCAAAGAAATGAGCTAGGATGAAGCAATTAGTTGAGTTTGAAGAACAATAAAAGCAGAAACCTCAAGAATCTATGCTATCTTCACCTGACTTTAAAGACCAAATCAACATTTACTAGCATAGGCGAAGCCTGAATCACAATCAAGAAAGCTTGTGACTAACACATTTTACATGAGCAGACAGCCACATTCTGATAGCAGCAAGAAATGAGAACACATGTAATGCATATTGTGATACTGGGATAAGTTGCTGGTCATATACACCATAGTTACAAAATATTTTTATTCATCCCAACACCAGTGTCTTGGTCTACACCTGTAGAAGTCATGAAACATTTATATTCATCAAACTTCGCCAGGTAATATTAGCAGGTGAGAAACCAAAAATGGGGGAGCCACTAGGATGCGCTACAACCCTTTTACTTTAGGTTTTTTTTTTTTGAGATTATTCTCCGCTATTACATATCAAATTCAGTACTATGTAAAGCAAATTTTGCTGTTTGTGACCATTAACCACTAAGACCATGAGAAAGGAAAGACAGTTCACACAAGTAGCAATACATGCTCTGATCATCCATGGCTGCACAAAGATGCACAAAAACAGCTCTTAGGAAACAGATGACCAGGTGTCTAGTTGTTAACCAGTATGGTGGTTTCGTCAATCATGGGCTTAGTAGCTACAGCAGTGCAATTCCGGCATCCTATGTAGCAATGAACAAGCCGGTGTCTAAAACTTCATCACTGCTGTTTGGCTCAATAGTGCTTTCAGAACCATTATTGACTTTCTCCATTTCCTCATCAACTAAAATCTCCTCGGAACGACAATCCAAGCTGCAAAAAGCTTTCTCACCTCTGCAAAACATAATACGAGTTTTTAATATTAAAATCATCGAAGTCATTAAACTAGTTATTAATGCAGTGAATCTGACCAGACCTGTACATGTAAATATCCTCTCCATCGAGCTTCTTCTTGCAAGAGTAACAGAAGCGCAAAAAATCACTTGAAGGAAATGAAGTGATGACCTCTGAGCTCTCCGCCGCCTCAGGCGACACAGTTTTCTCATTCTCATTAGCATTCTTACAAAAATTGGGCAACTCACTGTTGTGACATTCTAAAATGCAGTCACAAAAAATATGAGTTACTTTGGCGTTGGGTCCACGGGTTCTCACACAGGTATAATCCTCAGAAAGTTCAATATCACTTGCCGAAATAGAACCAACTAAGCTAGTGTTAGAGCCAACAGATGTTGGTATATCACTCAATTTAGCACCACCTGCTGGATTGCCCAATTTTGAGCAACCTCTAACACATTTAGTACGTGAAACCACCGAACTTATTCCATTTTCAGAACCAAAAGTTGCAGTACGGTTCGCCAAGCTTGGGAAACGTGAACTACACCTTCCAGAGTCAAGAGAACAAGAACGAAAATTTCTCGATAACTCATGATCCGACAGGGCTTCTCCAATTCCAAACACAACATCAGAATTACCCTTTTCAAGATTCGAGCTTTTAGCCAAAGTATGAGGATAAACCGATATATCCTTAGGGAGTGACTTAGGTTCCTCAAGAGAACCAACAACACAGCTTTTAAAATCATGTGTTTTGTTCCTCATTTGTGTACCAAAAATAATAGTTTTACTGTCTGATGATCGAAGAACTTTCCCTGATTGTTTCATTTCATCATCAAGAGAATCTACAATGCCAAGGCCTACTTTAGTAGTACAACCCCAAGTTTTGTTAACCCCCTCACTCCTAAAGGGGTTGCCTAAATTTGAAAAGACTCTAAAATCCAGTGGAGAAGTAGGACTTCTCACTGAATCAGATTCTGAACCCTTGGGATTAAGCCCAACAAACACACCAGGAACATTGAAAAAGGAACAATTTTTATGTTTCCTAACCAAAACATCAGATTGAAAATAGGAATCTGAGATACCATCAGATGTCAAATGCCCCATGTGTTGAACTTTCTGGTGTGATCTGGACCTCTTCCTCAACATTTATCCTTAAACCCTCAGCCCCTAAAGATCCACCAACACCTGCATCAAGATTAGTTATTTTTTCTTAATAAAAAAACAATTTAAAAATCAAGAATGTAAAATTTATATATATAAAAAGAAAAGAAACAACCCCAACTGAGAAAATCCATCATACATCTAAAGAACATCTACATTGAAGCTCGCATTATCAAGAATCCACAAGACCCAAAATAAATTATTAAAGAGATTTTTTTTTCCAGAGAAAAATAAATAGTCAGAAATAAGAAAAATGAGTCAAAATCAAAGAACACCAAAGAGTCAACAGGAGAAAGACCTCAAAATGTAGATTAGGGCCAGAATAAAAGTTATTATTTTTTTTTTAAAAAAAAAAAGGAGAAAAAATTATAAAAACATTTGAACTACAATAAATAAATATCCAAAAGCAAGAAATAAAAATCAACATTGACATCTCTAATCAACTACAAAACAAGAAAAATGATTGAATCCACATAAACCCCATTTCAGGATTCAAAAACTTTGGGTCCTGCAAAGCACAAAAATCATCAAAAATGAAAGTGGGGTTTTATTTTTCTTGATGGGTTTTCATTTTTGTTTAAAAAAAAAAATCCTTTTTTTCTTTCAAGGGGATACACACATAAGAGGGAAAATCACCTGGTAGATTAGTTTCCAGAAGCTTCAAAGATGGAGAGAAGAAAGAAAGAAAGAAAGAAGAACTATAAATGCAAAGAGCTCTCTCCCTTTCTCTCACAGTTGTGTGTGTGTGTGTGTGTGTGTGTTGGCTTCTTCAGTACATCTTTTTCTCTCTCCTTTTTTCTCTTTCTGTTTCTCTCACATTGCATCAAAATCAGCAACAGAGAGAGCTTCTCAAATACTCTTCCATTTTCTCTTTCTGTGTAGAAAAATGTTTTGGAAATACAGAATACAACACAAATGCCTGTATAAATACAGTGGATATAGTGTGAATGGATATATGTACTAGTGTGAAATGCATTCCCTACATTTTCCCAGCCAAATTCATTGTTTTCATTATTTTGGGGGATTGCAAAATATTTTTTTTAATTAAAAAATATCTCAAATTAATTGTAGACTTTAATTATTTTCAAGATATTTATGATTGCATCGGTTAAAAATAAGTTATTTAAAGATCATAATAATCAAAATATGTCAAATTAATTATTTTTTTTTGACTAATATCAAGATATTTACGATTTTTTTTAGTTGAAATAAATTATCTGAAGATTATAATAATTGAAATATTTGTAAAGAATATGTCAAATTAATTATAGTCTTTGGTTAAATATCAGAACATTTATGATTCATTTGGTTGGAAATAGTTATTCGGAGATAGTAATGATCGGAATGCTTAAGAAGAACATATAAAATTAATTATAATATTTTAATTAATATGAATACGTTATAATTAGTTTGGTTGGAAACAAATTATCTAAAGATCATAATGATAGCATTATAGTATATAATTAAAAAATGATGAATTAAATTAAGTAAAAATAATATAATGTAAATATGTAGTATTTTTATTGTTTGACCTCTACAAGTAAGAGAACTTTTTACACAAATGTTTATAAGAGGTGTGTGGCACGTGTTATCACGAGTCCAACGTAAAAAAATGCAATAAGTATATTTATTTTCTATGACATATAAGAGGGTTTCGACCCCTCATATAATTATAAAAAAAAACTCATCCACTTTCACTTAATTACATATCATGCTTTAATATATAATGATTTTATTATTTTATTATAGTGATTTAAATATTTAATATCTATTAATTTATATTAATTAACTATAACTACATATTGGAAGTAATTTTTTTTTTTTAATTGGATATCATGTTCAAAACTAATTTGTTACCACAAATTACAATAATTAATAATTTAAAATATTTAAAATACACAAAATTTTAATTGAATTTCATTATTTTAGCAATACCACATAAATTGAGATAAAAGAAAAAGTACTGTAAATCATAATAATTAACAACCTAAAATATTTAAAAGATATATAAAAATTTTAGTTGACTTTGAAAATTGTATTGAATCCACATAAATTGATACACAAGGAGTAAATATATTATTTGATAATTACGTAAAAATTATTATAAATTACAATAATTAACAAGTTAAAATACTTTTTTAAAAATAGATAAAAGTTCTATTCATCTCTCAAAATTTTATCGGTACCGCATAAATCATGACAAAATAAAAAATTATCTTAATTAATTGCAACTAAATATTTAAAGTAAATCAATTTTATTATTTTAATTGACTTTTATATAGAAAATTAATCTTTTTATTTATTTATTTTAGTAAATTTAAATTTTAAAATTATTTTTTTCTTTAGAAATACTAATATTTAAACTTAACTTTAAATTTTTAAAGTACAAAATTAATAAATTTTTAATGCATATTTTCTTAGAATTTGTGTTGGGTCAATATGTATCAAGTTAAAAGAAATAAAGAAAAATATATAGTAAAATTTTATTATTGTGAAAGATAAATATAATGCACTATCCAATAATATTTAATAATATCATATATTGCATATGCAAAATACAGCATCCTATATTTAATTAAAATACTACTCCGGTGAGTTATCGATGATTACTATTGGATATGATAAAATTATATTAATTTTTATAGTAATAACATAATCAACCGCTCTTAATTAATTATTATGAGTCATCTAGGTATTAAGAAAATAAATAATATTTAATAAAAATTAAAATAGATATAAAATGTGAAATTAAATCTTGATGTTTTAAATTAAATTGTCGTCTTTCAAACAATGATTTTACTATATCACCACTTATTATAAGTCATTTATGTATTAGAAAATTAAGAATAACAAAATGATATGTCAACATAAAATATTTGATTGACTATCAAAATTGTATTAGTGCCACATAAATTGGGACAAAAGAAGATATAAAGCAACATATATTATTTGAAAATGAAATAAAAAATACTGTAAATAGCAATAATTAACAAAAAAAATTTAAAAGCTGACTTTTTTTTGCTTCAGCCACTTCAATCGTGATTTTAATGTATCATCCGTAATTAATTATTATATGTCACTTATGTATTGAAAAATTAATAACATTGAATTCATGATTTTCCTATATCACCTATAATTAATTATTATAAGTTATTTATGTATTAAAAATAAATAATCTTAAATTAAAAAATACAACAACAACAACAACAAACCCAGTGTATTCCCACCTGGTGGGGTCTGGGGGGGGTAAGATGTACGCAGTCCATACCTCTACCTCTAAAGAAGTAGAAAGGCTGTTTCCGATAGACCCCCGGCTCAAGACACAAGATACCACACAAATACAAATAGAAATACAAAGTAAAGCACCGAACAAGGTTACAAGATTACATAACATAACATGCATAACATAGATACGGCACCCATAAGTAAAAGAAAAAGAAAAGGAGGAAAACGGAGGAAAACACCCAGATTCGTACTAAAACAAGGAACAAGTAAGACGAAATCATATTTAATAAAAAAAGTAAAATAGAAGTTTATGACATGTCTGCTTCAGCTGCTTCAACCATAATTTTACTAAATATCACCCCTAATTAATTATTATAAGTCATTTAAGTATTAAAAAATTAATAATATTTAATAAAAATAAAATAAATATAAAAATGATAAATTAAATATTGATATTTTAAATTAACTTGACGTCTTATATGAGGTCCACTTAAATTTTTCACAAGTATTTTTTATAGTAATTTTGCTATGTCACTTCTAATTAGTTGTTGTAAGTCATTTAAGACATTTATGTTTCGCTGCTTCAGTTGTGATTTTACTATATCATTCCTAATTAATTATTATGGTCATTTAAGCATTGTGCCACATAAGTTGAAATAGAAAAAATATTATAAATCACAATGATAAAAAATTTAAATTATTTTAAAAATATAATTGGCTATCGTCGACACAAAACTCTGGACAAGGAGAGTAGCATATATTATTAAAAAATTACATAAAAAGTATTATAAATTACAATAGTTAACAACTTAAAATATCTAAAAATAATTTAATATGCTATATATTTCAAAAAAATTACATGAAAAATACTAGAAATCACAATAATTAACAACTTAAAAAATTTAAAAGATATAAAATATTTGGTCGACTCTTGAAATTATATTTGTGTTACTGAAATTGGAATAGAAGAAAAGTATTATAAATCACAATAATTTAAAATTTAAATTATTTTTAAAATATAATTGACTATCAATGCCACAAAAATTTGGACAAGAAAAGTAACGTATATTAATTTCAAAATTACATAAAAAATATTATAAATTACAATAGTTAACAACTTAAATTATCTAAATACATATTAAAATAACGTATGTTGAACCCATGCTAGATTTCGGATGAATCCTAGAAAACATATGTAATTCTTTTATTAAATTTTTTTATTTAAATATATCAAGATTGAAAAGATAAATAAATATCTTAATGTTGGGCCCGTGCTGACACGGGCCATGCTCCTCTAATACATATAAAGAGATACACACACATATTATATACATATATTAACAAAACGTCAAGGAGCAAAGTGTTACAAAATGATTAGGTACATTTTATTTACATAAGATTGACATTTAATGCATCCTCAAATTTAGCTCCATAAACATAAGACTGAATCTGTTACATAAATGGACAATGTAAAATTAATGTTAGACAAGGTGTATTAAACTGAAAAAATAATTACTAATTGGTGTGGATAGAAACTTCACAATAACATCAAAATCTAAGAATGATAAAGAATTCACAGAGCTTTTTATGCATTCAAATGGACAACTCTTCCCATTCAACCAGTCATATTAGTACTACTAAACATTGTTGGTATCTTCAATGCGTTATGTGGAAATAAAAAGAACAAAATACCTACTTGTGTTTTCTTTTAAATAGAATTACAGTAAACTGGAATAAAATAACAACAACATAGCCACACAATCTTAAAAGTGAAGTATGGGAAGAAATCATACCACGTGATGACTGTAAAACACCAATTGCATGAAAAAGTGATCTAATTACAAGATAAATTGCATTGTGAAGCCACGATAAGGGTCGGGTTGATTAGTCCAAAGAGGTAGTACAAGTATTATCATAGTCCTTTTATGTACATTGTATCAATATGTTGTTATATCAGCTGCAACTACTTACAGGTTTGAAACTCAAAATCCAACATAAAAAAGCACGAGAACACAGTAGTTATGAGTTATGCATTATGGAACACCGGAAGTATAGACAAAGTTACAGAGATAGCATCCAACTACTACATGACTGAAATTGATCCAACAAATTTTTAGATTAATTTCAGTAGAAATTAAATAAAAAATATTTAATTATGAATGTCAAAACAGTCAACAGTTATTTATTCTCAATATTAACACTAATTTTATTATTGATAACCGTGATGTTTGGACGAACTTTCAATATTAACATTAACTTCAACCAAATTAATTTTAAATTTTATCCAACACTTAAATTCAATAAATAAACCGAATTACATTAAATTATACTCCCCGCTAACATACTATTCTAATCAACTAATCAAAAAAATGACGAACCAAAAACAAGAATGATATGTACTATTGAAAATTTGGTTTTCTTTCCTTCTAATTGTCAGTCAATCTTTTTCTTGATCAGAATTTATCAGATTGAGATTTGATTTGTTAGATAAAAATAATAAGTGAAAACAAACCTCCACACAAAAGAATAGAAAGAGTAGTCTTCTTCTATATACAAAAGACATACATTACGTGTTAGATATATTCTATAGGATGTAGCAAAAAATGACTTCAATTGTAGTTCAAAAATATCAAACAAAAATGTTTCCCTGTTGACAAAATTAAGGCATAACAGTAAGGTAAAATTAATCAGAAAAATGCGATTGCAATGGCTTGAATTTTGATAATAATTTTTGAAGAAGCTGAAATACCTTGTGGTAGTTTTTAAGAGGTGGAGCTGTCATCTTTGAGGCATGTATGGTGTGAGAAAAATTTGCTTGACTTAATGTACTTTTGCTGTTTGTTGTGTTTATATCGTGATCTTCAGTTTTTTTACCACTTCCTTCAGTATTCATTGCGACGGTCGAGAGTTGTGAACTGATTGTAGTCTCTTTCTCTATGAAAGCAGTAATGATTAACTTTTTACTACTTGCATCAGTGAATTTTGAGAATGACTTTTTGACCTGGACGCCGAATATCTTTTAAGTCATTTGTGTTGTCGCAACCTCAACAAGCAACATTTGCTTCTGCAAAATGTAAGCAACAAAAATATTATGTATTTGATTACAGAATTATCAGTATATGTTTCAAAAATGTGATATTGTTCTTTACAACATAAATAAATGTTAGAGAAGGAACTTTTCCATATGATGCATCTTCTTAATGGCAGTTCAAATCCACAACACAAAAAAATGTACAGAACTAGACGATAAGATAGATCACAGTGAGTAATTACATATCTCCTAGAATATTCACTTAGTCTCAATTAAATTAATTTATTTTTAGATATAATTCATCCAATTCATTTGATCAATTCTAAAATATCAAATTTTTATCTCCAGAATTCGAATAAATAAGAAGTATACCTGTGTATTTTCATCCCTGACCTATTATCCTATCACCTCATCTTCCACCATCCACACATTTGACTATTATTTGAACTATCATTACCTAACCTATTACAATAAGATAATTCAACTTTACTTTTCTAATATTGCTATTGTCTTAGAAATCATCTAAACTGTGAAGAAGGGAGAAAGCAATGTAGGTGATAAATCCGCCACATTATAATTTCTTAAAATAGTGTAAGTGAAAATCAATTCTTAATTATCCATTTTATGTAGGCTTAAAGCACTTAGAACAAATTCTAATTGATAAACAACACCTAATAATCACATATAAGATTGCATTTTTTGTATAGAACATGAAAAAGTAGAATTTCAATAAATGAAGTTTCAGAGAAGTTGGGACTAAATTTGGCATCTAGATGTCAATGTTGTACAAATTCTAAGCAAAAAATTATTGATCATATTTTTCTAACATCTTCTGTAGTTTTTAAGATATGAAGTTTTTTTCTCTTCTTGTTTAGGAATAAATTGTGAAGGAACAGTTATCATCATTAAATAGCAAACGTGACCCTATAAAGCAAAAATATTGATAATTGAAGCTAATTTTAACTTGTAATATAAGTACCTATAATCTTTAAGTGATAAAATAGTTTTTGGATCGAAAACTTTGACACAAAAATCCTATAGTTATATAAACATTTACAAAATTTAAAAATTAAGCAAAGGTATCCTCACAACAACAAAATCAAAATATCATAACTGTTCCTAAAATTTAACTAAAGATTTTCCTATCTAACAAAGAAAACGTTTTTTCATTCTTTCAACATCTCGTTAATTTTGATTCTTATTATAAGATCATCATTAATCAAAATTCAAGTTGACTGTTTGGTGTAGAAGTAAACGCCAACAGCCACGCCCAAAATAACAAAAAAAATTAAAAAATTGAAGGATCTTGATAATGAACTCTGTTGTTTTGTCAACATAGATCATAAGCAGTCCTTTAAATGTTAAAAATCCTTGTCCAACATTATCAATTAAGGCTAACTGATCTATTACTGCAAGGGTCACATTATCTTATCTCAGGAGGTAACTTTCTTGAAGGCATCATCACCTTGGGAGACATTTTCCTCTGATCTATCTTAATTGGGACTTTAAAGGTTGTTTCTTCAGAATTTTGCTCATTGTGAGTCACACTTTGTGATCTTTGAATGCAAAAGCTTCTTGAGTCCTGTTTAGCATTGTCTTGAGAGACTATAGTTTTCATAACCTGCTTATTTCACTCTTCACTTCAGAGGCTTCATTTGACTTAATCCCCTCTTATTTATTTTTTTCTAAAATTTATTGGATATCTGGATTGCACTTTCTTTCATTTATTGTTTCTCCCTTTCCTTCATATTCATCTTCATGTGCCTCTAGTTTTTATAGTTTTCTAATTTTTATTTATTTTTTGATCATTTTCTTCAGTATTACCACTACCATCTTTATTTTTTTTTATTTTTTTTACTTTAAATATAAACTTGTTAGCTGGATCACTGAATATAAATGAATGACACAGACAATTAGTTTACAATAATCTGATTAAATGAATGATACTCAAAATATTCAGTCATTATTTGAAATTTGTATATTCAGAGTGCTAGGCATTCAAGTTCAAATAGAACTTATTAAAAAGGTACATGTGAAAAGTTTTTGAGGAAAAATCAGTAAAATTATGTTCACAAACAAATATTATTTACCTTGTCACAACAAATATTATATACTTTATCTGAAGTGGGATGCACATTATTTCGACAACTTCATCAGCTATAAGTGTCATTGCAAATTCACTGTCGTCTGTCATAGTAACTTCAAATTAACATCTATTATAAAAATGATCATGAAAACATTCATTAAATAAATAAGAATCTTAGATTATAAGTACAATGTGAAAAGCTTTGAATTATTTGTTATACTTTGAAATAAAATTTATAAATCAACGATAAATTGCACAGTAAAATGCTCTGCATGAATGAATTTTGATGAATACACACTTGCAATTTGAGCAATTCATAATAAAGAACTGTTGGCTTTCATTTGATAGCGAAAGTGCAACTTTTATGTAAATTATTTGACCCTAAGAGATTCAAAACAGTAAAAATTTTATTTTGTAATTTAAAATTTTATAAAAATTTGGTAAATGACATATGAAATTTATTGTTCTCTTACCGATTGTTGTTGTGTATCAATGATGAATATGATCTTATATTGAAAGAAAATGAATTAAAGAGATCATGTTGCAATTGTAGTCTTTCTTTTGTAGTTGATCAACAATTGTTCATTTTCTCTGGTCTTAGAAGTAAAAAATATAAAGAAAGCATTAATTTTTTTTAAAGATTCATGTTGTGTGTGAGCGAGTTTTTTTCTCCAAAAAATATACCATGCTCTGAGCATAGCAACTCGTGGGTACGGAGGATTGATCTGAATCATTGTGCCGAATCTACTTGCTAATCCTATGTATATTGAAATGGTCAGTTTTAATTTTATAGTTTAGTGTTTGTTAAGTATATAAAATATTTATATATGTGTTTACCTGATCTTGATTTTGAAATCTTTCTCGCAAAAATGATCTAAAATTGATAAAGTATTTTTCAATTTTACTTCCATCATGATCAATAAAGATTGCCTAGAGAGTGAGTGATAGATTTTTTCCTACATAAAATGAGAAAAAGATATTTAGTGTTGTTATTATATGCAAAATGATTACAAATGAGAGTTCTGACAGTTGGTGTTAGATTGGAGCTATCAGCCATCGTTACTCTTAGTTGCCAATCAAAAAAGGGTTAGGACAAATTCTATAGTTTCAACATAAAGGTGTTTTCAATAATCAAGTGTGATTAGAAGGATACATTATCAAATATGAATTCAGCTAGTAGATAATAATTTATAAATTTTTATGCAATTATAAAACTATTAATGAGGTAGAGAATAGAATCGAAAGGTATGATAATGAAAAGATTGAGCAATGAGTACAACTACTTAAGCCTGAAATTTCGAAAATGATAAAATTGTCCTTTTTGGCATTATGATCCTCATAAAAAAACACAGGTGACAATCCAAATTCAAGTCAGCCACTCTACAAAAATCAAAGCTTTTCTTCTTTCACTGTCCTTTGCTTATGGTTAATAATATAAATCCCGTCTTCTTCTATTTCACTTTATATATATCACAAAAAATAAATAAATTCAAACAAGTAGCAATTTTCTCATTTCATCAATCAAAAAAGAAATCAATCTCACATTCACTTGTGCGACTACATACACTATGTATGTTATTATTATTGTTATAATATGTAATCTGCCCAGAAAGCTTTTGATATTGAATTTTAGTATCTAGTTAGGATTCAATTTTTGATTTTCACTTTTTGTACCTTTTAGTTTTAAGTAATAGTACATTGGAATTCATGCTTACAACCACTTTCGTGTGGAAAAGTGAATTTATCTTGGTGAATTTTTTTTTTTTTGCAGATCATTGAATGTTTAAATATATACAAATATAATCTCATGAATACTACAACAAATCATTATCAAAATTCTTTCTCAAATAATTAATTAATAGTAGTATTAGCACAAATCTATGCCAGTTCGACAATATTTTTGTTTGAATATAGAAGTAAATTACCATCATAAAAATTTAAATTCGTAGGCTTTTAAATCTCAAATTTCAGGTCAAGTCAGAAACCACAACCCCATATCCCTATTCCATAAATTTCATCTAGAACAAACTTTTTCAAGTAAAAAGTTAACTTTTTTCCTTCCTTAAATTAAGTCAATCAGAAATAACAATCCCACCACATCTAAAGCCAATAACACTACTTTTAATACACTAAGAAAGTAAGACGACTTCATGAGAAGAATAAGTAAAATAATAATAGTAAAATTTTATATTTTCTAATTTTCCAGTATAAGAAAGTCCTGAATTTTAGATCATTTATAGCGTATGTTGGCGAATCAACATTCAACACGATAACGAACATATCTTGTAAATAAAACACATAAATAAATAGATAAACATATAAGTGAAGACACTTTGGAATAATAACTATAAAAAATATAAGGAGTTAAATATAGGTATATCGAATTCATAGATTTCAGATAGACGATCAAGGTTGTTAAATGACGTGAGAGCAAGTTGGGTTGGAGGTGGCAGAAAGATTTCAAGATAATCTACTTCTTCTATAGGTTCAATAATGATACCTCCATCTATTATCCAAGTAAAGTCATTAATTGATTTTTCGTATGTGTCATTTGGTTTCTTAACAGTTGCGACAACACCAAGTACGTGTAAAAGGGGTGGAGCAGATTTGCAAAATGGTTTGTATCACCGCCGAAGTTAATTGTAATACCCCGTATATTTCTAAGCTAAAAAATGAACCGTTGTTCCTACACATGAAACCTTCTATTTTGTGATTCATATTGGGGTACATGAATTAGGATGAGTATCCTAGTGATAATAGAGCTTATGATGTGTTAAGCATGTTCATAAGAGTCACTTAGAGTAAGCCAAGCTAAGAACTTTTGAATCCACCAAGTTTTCGTGTGTGATTTCACACAGGTCATCTTTGAATGAGAATAACTTGGTTTATAGGTAGTATTTTAGTAGATTTATACCCTCCAAATTGTATATAATTAAATAAGCTTTCCGTCGATACCAAATTCATCTAAAACGGACACTTAGTGAAGAAGTTATGGCCATTTAAAGTTTCAGCAGCGTCATTTCAGTCAGTGGCGCATCGCGCCGTAAGACAAAATGATGTTTGTCAATTTCCAGTGTATCTTCATAATTCCACCGCATCGCGGTGAGTTTTCAGGTCACAAACGGGGGGCAGCGCGATATCTCTGCGTCACGTCGAGGGTCCAAATCGGGTAATTTTTACAGAAATTAAATGACACTTCTAGAGGGGTATTTGGGTCATCTTTCCACCCCTATATATTCCATAAACACGGAATTAAGCCCTTATTTCACTAAAACATACTCTTTCTCTCAAAATCCTCCCAAGAACACATTAGCATTTTCAATTGGGGATTCAAGTTCAAGTAAATTTCTCCATTAATCATGAAGAATCTTCCATCTAAGGTATGTATAGTATTCATCTATGGATCCATTTCGTTCATAGAGCTCAAGAATCATATTTTAAATATTATATTGTAATTGTCTTGTTGTGATATGACCATGTACACATTGATGATTGTTGTTTAAGTTTCAAGATGATATCTAAAGGTGTTTTCATGAAGTATATGTGTTCGTTAGTTGAAATCCATGAACTTTATATGGTTTAAAATGGGAAAATTCCTGAAAACACAACTAAGTTAAAAGAATGCATGCAAAATATTTGATAAAATGGTTAAGGTGATAAGATTCGTGTCCCATGATTTAATAGTGCTTAAATGACAAGTCCATGCTCTATGCTTTCTGATTTTACATGAATTCTATGTGATTGATATGCGTCATTGTTGTGATATGGATTGAGCGTGATATTGAAGCTATGCAAGTGTACACATGTTGTATGAATTTCCCTTCCATACGTAAGATGTTGAGAACTATGCTTAGCATGAAATCCTCTACTTATGATATGGTGAATTGTGGACTCCATTTTTATGATCAAGTCAATTATGTGTGTCAGTTTCCTTCCATCGAATCCTGGGGGTACTAGTACCCAAAAAATATAGTTGTGTGCCTAGAGTCATGTCATGTTATCACGATAATCTCATTCAAGACACGATCTATAGAACTCAGTCAGTTATGTGACTCAGGAAATCTCAGAAATCTCTTGATCTTAATAAATTCTCAGATAGTAGTACTATTCCATCAGTCAACTGAAGTCAGTTACTCAGTCCATGTACAACCAATTAAATCATGTTCAGTCTCTTCAGATGGGAGTAGAAGTTAGCACCGAGTGAACCCAAGGATGGGAACTCACCTGCGAGTTTAGGGTGTGATTCTTAGTAGTCATCCTTTTGTTCCAGAACTACATAGCCAGCGTAGGTTGAGACATCTTAACCTGCCAGATTAGGGTTGATGAGGTGACTTAACCTGTCAGTTTAGGGTTCCCACCATTCTCATTCGAGTACCTGCCAGCAAAGTGTCACTTACAGTTGTCCTTACCAGTAGAGCAGTATTGACACCCTTCTAGTCGGGGCAGAGATTGGACCCCAACCTAGCTATATGCGTTATTGGGGCATGTCGGTTAAGCAACTACCTCCCATAGTTTCAATCCCAGTCTCAGTAAAAGAACTCAGGTAGTTCCATCAGATTCAGGACTGTCAGACACAGTCATCCATGTTATAAAAATTTCAGTATCAGTCATGTTAGATAACAGTAAACCATGTATTAGCGTATAGATCCAGATATCATGTATTCACAATTTTAGTTACTATGTATGCATGTTTGTACTCTTACGTGCATATCAGTTAGTTAGTTAGCATTGTTCATGCATGTAAGCCCTTTTGCATTTAGCCCACCTCACTCGTATACTCAGTACTCCCATTCGTACTGACGCATTTGCGCTATGGTGCTTTCTTTCATGTTACACTATAGGTTCAGAGGCACGAGTTCCAGATCAGCAGTAGCATTCCAATTGCAGAGTTGCAGTGAGTCCTCATCCATTTGAGGATGATATTATTTTATTTCATTCATTATTTCAGTTCAGCATTTAGAGGCTTTTAGATTTAGTTCAGATTTTAGAATCAGCTTTCAGTTGTTTTGTGTATTTGTTACCCTATATGGATATTATTATTTATCAGATATTCTATTCAGTTGAACCTTATGGCCTATTGTTCATGTTTTCCGTATTCTACAAGTATATTATGCAGTGTACAAGTACAAATATCAGTTATAGGTTAGCTTGTGGTCCCTCGGGGTCATAAGCACCGTGTAGCGTTTCGATTCAGCAAATCGGGGCGTTACACTAATGCATTGAACTTGAGTTTCCTGTGAAAAGTATAAATCAATAAAATATTTTAAAACGATAATATCTTGCAGAAATATGAGACAGAAGATTAAATTACACGTTTCTTGACAATAAAATTGCACCTAATAGATAAATCAAAACTAAAAGCAATTGTACCTCTTCATCTTGGAGGAGCAACAACTGATATTTTGTTTTCTATTCTGGACACGAAACACTCTCTACAAGTGGAGCCACAGAAACAATAACCATGCCATTTGAACCTTATAATGCTACTTGAACTGGTCGATTATGATAACCACGAGAACCTCTACCAGAGAAATCCCTATCTCAAGATACATGTCGACTGGACTTACCCTGTTAGTGGATCCTCTTAGCATAGCTAGCATTCTGAATACCTTGATGAATAAACTCAATCAACTTGGTATGCTCCATAATACTCTGTAGAAAAGCTTCTAAAATTACTATCTGAGCGGTATCCAACTGATACTAATTCGCTAGGCCTAGGTGAACTTCCAAATCCTCTCCAACTCAGTGGAAATACTGGCTACAAAATATCTAGATAATGCATGAAAACAAGCCTCATACTCAGTAATAATCATGGACCCCTGCTTCAGGTGATCAAATTCATCTCTCATTCGATCCCTTAAACTGTAAGGTACGAACCTCTTTAAAAAACCTTTATAAAATTAAGTCTATATCATAGTAGGCAAACATAATAATCTATAACTAGAAAGAGATCTCTATCGCTGTCTAGCCACATCAGTCAATTGATAAGTAGTATAAGCAATTCTATGGGACCCAAGGGATTGAAGTTATGCAATATATTCTGATAGTCAAGAAAAAACTTGTAGGCATCCTCTCCAACAACACCACTAAATTTTGGAGGAGCCAAGCTAATGAATCTGTCAAACCTCTTCTTATCATCGAAGGACATCACATGGGTTGAAGCAACATGAGAAATAGTAAGCCTGGTAGGCAATGGATCAATACGTGGGGGCACCACGAGGATGGTTGTACCCTTGTTATTGGAAGTAGAAGCGATACTGACAGCGGAACACCACTCAAATTCTAAAAAATACTCAGTACACTCAATGGAGAACTATTTAAATAGCTCAATAGGTGAATTAATAAGTCCTGCAACACTAGGGTATTAATTAAACCATGTGAGACCTCAGATGGATGATATCTTCTGTTTGATAATCATCCTCAGTATGCTTAACCTCAGGCTTAGTAAAATTAGCCTTAGCATACCCTCTAACTAGGGACGCTCCTCGTGCCCGTCCTCTACCCCCTAGTGGACCACGACCCCTGCCTTGCCCCTTAACCGGCCCTCAACAGCGGATGTTGGCTCATCATCCTCAATATCTCTGGATATAATCCTTATCATTTGCATAGAAAAGAATGGAATACAGTTTTAGAACATAGGGTATGAACAACCCATACAATAAGAAATCAAATTAGAGAAGTTTTTCTTAAAAACATTTTACAGTCTCTCAAAGATAGATACAGATGTTTATGTACCGATATACAAGACTGTACCAGATATCCTACTCTTACATTTATGATATCGGTGAATCAAGGGATATAATACCAATTTTTCACAATCCTAAAGTTAAGGTCAATATCGTACCTACTTTGGCCCAATCTTTGTAGGTAAGACAAAATCCCACCAAAGTAAGGAAAGATAAACAAAAAGGAAATAAACTCACAAGTGTGAGACTTCTATAACAAACTCAAGGTATTACATGTACTAATGAAAATTCAAATAAGATACATATATAAAATCCCCAGGATATAAATGTCACAAGTGTAAGGAGCACCTACTACAACTCAAGATAATGGGAATACATAAGTTTGTCTTCAAAAGATAAATAAAGACAGCTAAGATAAGATAGAGTTCAAAAACTATCTTTGAACCCTGGAGCTCACCAGTACCTCAAAATGGTCTCATTGATGGCACAAACTCATATTTTCTGAGTCATACTCAAATTAGGATCTACATAAAAGGGCACAGTACAGATGAGTACGATCAACTTGTACTCAGTAGACATCATAGGCTGACTGAGTAGTATAAAAAATAATACAAGTAAAATATCCTATGAGCACGTCACTTGAAAGCAAGAGTTCTTAAATGATACCTCACCCCGTTTCCACTAAGTAACGGTGGAAATAAAGTACACTACTATAAGTACACAACAATAAGTACAAAAAAGAAGCACAAAAGATGCAAATGCAATGTAATGATGTAGTATGGTGAAACTTACATATATACCTTCCAAGTCTCATCACCTCGAACAAGACACATGGCGGGTTCACAACCCATCTAGTTTTATAATCTCAATAAACCTTATCGGCAAAAGACCTCAGCCTAGGTTTTTTAATATCTAATAATCCACCTCACCCACAATGACCTCAACCAAGGGTTTTATAAAAAGAATTCCCATTTTTGGTTCAAAATTAGAATATCTTAAAGGTATCAAGTCATCATGAACATGTATAGATGATATAAGGATATAATACCTATAATAAATAAATATAAAGATAAACATCAATTCAATACATGTATGAATAAGCTCAGAATCTACTCCATATGACAATGAATGATGATATAAGTCGTAATAGGGTACCACTGGTATGAATAGTCATATAAGACATCTGAAATATCATTTAAAATTCCTCATTCAGACATTAATAAAGTTAAAAGGCAATTAAATACTTAAATATGGTCTATAATATCTAATCAAGCCCCCGCTCAGAACACACAATAATAATAATTGCAAATAATGCATAAGAAGGTCGAATCATCAAATAATCCCCCCTCTCGAGGCATCACAATATTTACCACCTCTCAAGTCAGTAATAAAAATATACATAAACCCCCCAAACGGAAAACATGACAAAATTTAATAATTGCGAAATACGATTCCTAAGTCAAATTCTCTAACCCATAGCATGTTTTACAAGCTTATTAACTATCCAACCATTCTGAAGAAAGTTAAGCTATAGCCTACCTTGAAGTTCCAAAATTCAAGTCTAGAATCTTTTAATATGGTGCCTTTTCCCTCTCGAATGGTCTGATCATGAGCTAAAACTATCAAAAATATACATCAAACGAAAGCTAATGGTATCCATATAAGCTATTTGTGACATAAGTCCAAAATTAGTTCGAAAAAAAAAGGAATAAAATTAGAATTTTATTTTAAAAACATGTTCTCCAAGATTATAAGAGTCTACAGTTAAAAACTCACGCAAAAATAAGGCTTTAATAAAAGAAGAATTATTTTAAAGCTTTACCGATAAACCCCCCCAAAATCCAATTTGAAATTAAGTGTTCTAAGCTATTTTGAAGATAAAATCAATGAAAATTAATAGAAATAAGAGTTTGGAGCTTATAGAAGTATGAGTGATGAAGAAAAACCTTAAAATTGATCTTTTCGAAGCTTTGAGGTTCAAAATGCTGAAAAATTAAGAAATAAACTATTAATACTATTCTGCAAACAGTACTTCGCCAATGCGGTCAATCCTTCGCATTCACAAGGTTCAATGTTGACCAAGCCAATAAGTTGGCCTTCTCATTCACGAGGGTCGATAACTCTGTCCATCGCATTTGCGATAGTTCGATTGCATTTGTGATGAAAGAATTACCTACCCGAACTCAATAAGCCTTTGTGATCATGAGATGGGTGGTGAAAAATTATTTATATCTCCTTGTTCACCGCTAGGGTCCTGCATTTGCAAAGAAGAAATCCACCTGTACCAGATATCAACCAATGTTAAGTGTTTCCAAGTTGAAAATGTCTTTGAATGGACCCTCGAAATTCGTTCGAGATTCAACGTAAATAAACCATATATTCTACTAGGATATTTTTCACATTTCAAACTCAATGGCAATGTCAAATTTTGTAAAAGAAGTCATTTACAATAAATTATATCCTGCGTGCCTCTTTGGGCATTTTCACTAGTTTTTGCATGAGGGTTACAATGCGAAATAAAGGCTTTTCGCCAGTACAACCTATATTACTAACCCAAAATCTATGTTCCTAATCTAATGAAACTATCTAAATTGTCATCAGGCACTTGAAACTAACTATTTTGATCGAAATCAAACTCATGACTCTTAAAGCCTTAAATAGTTCCAAACTCTCCTAAATCACTCCCTATAGCCTCGGGAAGCATGACATCCATCCCCACACTTAAAAATCAACATGTAACAACTACAGAGAAGGGAAAAACAGTTAAAACACATAAAAAATTTCACATATCAAATTGTTACACCAATAATGTTATGAATATACTTTTATACAATTACATCAGATTAAAATGTTAATAACCTAAAAGATGAGAACTATTAATGTAGAAAACTAATATGTAGTTGAAAAGTATATGACTTAAACTTTTCATTTTTTCTAAAAAAAATTATACTTTATGTATGAAAGTGTTGAATATATTTCCTATGATTTCTCTGTCAAATTCACTTTTCACCTTTTCAGGCATACAAAGAAACTTTAGGATAACAATGTCTTATTAGTTTTAATCATTGATTAATATCAAGATATTTGTGCTTTGTTTCTCTGGAAACAAGTTATACAAAGAGTATGATGTTTAGAATATCTAAAAGAAGATGTCAAATTAATCATAGTTTTTGATTAATATCAAGACATTTTATGGATTATTTGGTTAGAAACATATTATTTGAAGATTGTAGTGATTAGAATATTTTAAAAAAATATGTCAAATTAATTGTAGCTTTATGATTAATATTATGACATTTATGATTGGGAATAAGTTATGTAAAGGGTATAATATTTGAAATATTTTAAAATAATCAATCAAATTAAGTATAGTTTCTAATTAATATCAAAGCATTTATAACTATTTTGATTGGAAACAAGTTATTTGAATATTATAATGATCGCATTATAATACATAATCAAACAATGATGAATAAATTAAGTGAAAATAATATAATACTATATAAATATATAGAATTTTTATGGTTTTAACATAAGTAAAATAAATTCTAACACAATTTATAATTGGTCAGTAAAAATAAAATTAGTAATACTAAAGATAAACAACCATCAATTGCATCATATTATAATATTAGATGGCAAGGCCTGTGCTAAGCGCAAGCCTAACATTGTATTTTAATAGTGAAGTAATGACATTGATTTTCTTTCAAGTATCTCCACTCATAAGAAATGTCTTCCAATGATTCTATGGCAAACTTAGATATGAAGACAACTAGTTGTTGATTGTGTTGAACCATATCAACTACAATTGCCCATTCTCCATAATTTTTAGGCATCTGAGAAACTGAAAATCAAAAGTTTCTTAGTCCAGCCATATCAAATACTTTATTTTGGCGATTAGGTAATATAATGTAGTCCTCAATTATAGTTATAAAGGTTGGTGAGAGGATGAGAATGCCTTATATGCCAAAATTGTGAATATCTGTAACCCTGTACGTATGCTAAAATTGTGTTCTGATCTCAATTTTTTGAGTAGTTTGAAGAAGATTTTTACAGGTTCAAATGTGAAAATACCATCAAAGAAAGACACTTCTTGAGAAAACATCAAAGAAAGTGTGAAAATTCTCTAACCTTGAAAGGTTCATTATCTGCTCTGAAACGTCAGCTTGTCTAGTAAGTATGTATCTTCTATCCTTCACAAATTTAGTAGTTAAAACTGAAGCAATTATTTCAGTAAGTGCAAAGAAGTTATTACTACATGATTCTTAAATATGTCACTTAAATTAGGTAAATGTTGTTGCTTTCACTAACTAAATCTTATTATAGATCACCAACTATATCATGTGATAAAGTAAAGTGACTATTTTTCTCACTATAGCCTACGAGAAACCAAGGACCACCCATCAAAAGCTACTCAAACCCCATTTAAGTAAATGGTTTATGAAAAAATAAGAAGAGAATAGCTGAACAAACATAGGAGAGATTTGAAATATTATGAATTACATCAATGCATTAAGATTTACAAGTTCTTTGCTAAGAGCATACTATCACACCTCAGAGCAAGTTTACTACAAGCATATTGTATTCTTTGTTCAAAATCTTATTGGCAAAAAAATTGCCATGATCCTTAGTCCATGCAGGTATACCAAATTCAAGATTATTATGAATGAGAATTAAAAGCTTCACAGATTCATTAATAAGTTCTTGCTTTTACTGAGAAAGAGAACTTCTTTTTGATGAAATAAAGTAATTTTATAGGGAACCTCCCACTTAAAAATATATCTAACAAATTAGGACCACATTTGATATAAACAACAGATAGCACACTACTGTACTCCATCACCCACGTTATGGATGACATCAATTTCTTAACCAATTTATTTATCACATGATTCACATCAAGTGAGAGGCTAGGTTCTTTAACTTCACACCTGAACCTATACCTATAAATGGTCTTTTGATGTTACAAAAATAAGTATAGATAAATGAGTTAATGTCTGCAAAATCATGCTCCGTGTGAATCCAATAAAGTGGAAAAGGTATATTTCCCTAAAATCTTCAGAAAGACAACAACTTTAGCATGATGTGACGCCAACTATGCTAACTGCTGTAGAAAATTATCTTTTTGGTTCACTTTTTGGTATGCATAATGCCATGATCAGTGTGTTACAATAGTTCTTTGAAACTGTGTCTAAGAAAAGAGATTTACCGTTGGCCAAAATATTCATAGAAGTTCGTCTACATATCAAGAAAAATTTGACTACTAATTTTTTAGCATCTAAGTTAATCAAGTAAAAGAATACTATAGTTAAGGATACATACATACATACATACATGCATACATACATATATTTAACAATATTTACAACTACCACACGTGTTTTGTCCTACTTCCAAGCATTGTTCTAGTGGTATTTAGAATACAACCCAAAAAGATAACACTCATTGGATTTTCAGCTACAACGCGATCATAGTTCAAATGTACAGCAGTGGGATGGTAGAGTTAGAGTCCAGCCAAGTTTTTTCATTTCAAAATTCTACATACCTGACATAAATAGATAAATTTTAGTGGCCTGAGGAAGCTAGAAAACATGAATTTAGAGCACAAATATTGTACAAAACTAAAGTTTGAAAGCCTCAAAATAAAAAAGGAAGCTCATTGTCACCTTTTGACATTTCATATGCAAAATTAGTAATGTGAAGAGGATTTCAATTTATTTAATACTCAACCTAAGCAGTACTCATTCAAGTCACATGAACCATGCCTATTGATCAGTAGCTATACATAGAAATTGAATAAAATTATTAGTAGAAGTGACATTAATCAAGATGGAATTTCATACAGAATTTCAAATACTTCGAGCGTAACTAGAAATTTGAAATAGGTAATACAACATACAAAGCACATTCTAATGATACTACATATGCAAAGAAAAAGCCAAATTAGTAGAACTTCATTGATTTGGAATCTAAAATAGAAAAAAATTATGGATAGTGAATAGCCAAATTTCAAGATTAAAGAAAAGATAATCTTAATATCTAACTGCAATTTCATGTCTGTTTCCTTTCAAAGCGTAAACCGAAATTCATATACACTCCTAATTCAACTATAATAAACTCTGTATTTGTGTCATTTGTTAGACATTCGAGAAAATAGAAAAGGAAATTCAACAGAACATTATAGGGAGAGCACACAAGTAATAATTAAGCAGACATTATTCAGATGATGACTATATTTCCTAAAATAGGTAGCTTAATCTTGACTCCAAGTGAGTTTCAGGCACAACTACTAAAACTTAACAATTATAATATCGGGGTAAAGTCAGCTTAATAAATGAATATGTATATACTAAAGTCATACAGTGAAACTTAACTAGAAGTGACATATTTTCTTGCCACTAAATTCGGAGTGGTAAGGTGGCTCAAAAAGTTGCTAAACTTGCAATTAATTTATGATACTGCTCCCTAATTTAAAATGGCTAATCATTCATATTGAGTAGAAGCACGGTGGTTCAGAGCCCAAAAAAATTCTAACCTTTTCCAGTAGGCAAAAGTCACCAAAAAGGAGGATGGTAGTTCCTGCAAGCATACCAAAATGAATATGCTAAAGGTAAAATATCTGCAAAAATGTTTTCACGGTCAAACATAAAAGGCCAAAAGGTGCCTTATATGTCAGTCATCGATCAAAATATTCCATAGAGATAGTTCTGTCCTGTAATCTAGGATCTCACTCTGTTCACATAATTTTGTTTCAATAATCGAATATTACAACAATAATTATTACACGTCAATCCAAAATTAGTTGAGATCGACTGTATGAATCCTTCGCATCTAGTCCCATTCTAGTTAGGACCTATTTATTCTTCAAGAATTAACCTAGTCGTCATCCTTGGGGTAAGAGAAACCAAATAAAATAGTTATAAAGTGTAATCAAGGAAGAAGAGAGCTCACTCTCATCAATAAAAAACTATTTCTTGAATTCCTACACGCAAAAAAAGCTTTTGATACCCTTTGACGCTACCATGAGCAATAATATTGTTATGATCAGACAAAATAAGCAAAACACAAACAAAAAAATAACAAGAACACACAGATTTTACGTAGAAATCCTTGCAGAAAAAACCACGGGAAGAGGCAGTGGCAAAGAAAATTCACTATGAAGAAGAGGAATACAAGGTGTAGACAATAGTCTCAATTTTGCATATATAAAACTCCCCAAAACATCCCACTATATGAACTTATATAATACGTGCATACAAATAGATCCTAAGCCCAAAAATATACAGGTTCATACCACGGGGGCCTGTATAAAACTATCAGCTCGATCCCTACGCTATCACCATAGACCTCATAAAAAATCACAAACTTGGGTCGCAACATAAACTTTTCAAGGACGGATCAGTAAAATTTGGGTCACATACTCTAACAAATACAAACTTAGTATAAGAAAGAACACAATAGTTAATCTGTAGAATTCATACTGAAAAATCCAAAAATAATTTAGAAATTAAAGTGTAAGTTAGTCTTCTTTGACTTACATACATACGGGAAGAAATGAAAATATGCCCCAATATCACAAGTTATGCATTTTTTTCTTTGAAAGGTCATTTCATAAAGTCTACATATCTGTCGAAAAGCACAAGTATATTTTATAGTAGTAAAAGCCTGCGGGATACATAATCAATGTACCGATAAGATCTTTCATAATTGTTGGCTTGACATCGACAATATTGAGATTTTGATTACTTACTTCCAAGTTCCAAGAGTTTATTCAAAGATCATCAGTTGATTTGAATGTTTCACCATCACTAAGACCCATTTACATTTTCACCAGTAATTGGAAGAGAATTGCAATAAAATGGAATATCAATTGTTTAATGCCTTATTGTCAAGGGAAAGAATGCATTTACACCTTAATAATGACACTAAAGGAAATAATACATTTTAACCTTAATAACAACACTAAAGGCACACATTAAGTAGGCAAAACACTCAACGTGATCTTAAAGCAGCGCTTAGACAATACTAAATAGCAGTGGCAAGCCAAATTGACATACATTGGAAGCCATTCACCAATATCTACAACTTGAAATAATAATTATCATCGAAACATGAATTCATTTGAAAATAAACTCAAATTTGTTAATAAAAATCAAACATTAACAATTGATTGTAATACCCCGCAATTTTCCAGCTTAGTTTAGTCTTCAATACACGTGAATCCCTAAGTATAATTTTTATTCTATGTAGAATTTCCCAGATTTAGACCCATCATCTTATAGTAAATTCATTCAGCTTTCCAACGATATAAAATTCACCCAAATCCGACACCCGACTGAAGAGTTATGGCCATTTTAGTAATATAGTGTACCACCTGATCCATTAGCGCGTCACAGAGCCAGCCAAAATCACAATTGTCAAAATCCAGTGAGCCTCCATGATCATGACATATCACGCCAAGGTTTAAAATGACAATGGTCCCTTTTTAGTGTTCCAACGCGATCCCACCGCATCGTGGTGAACTTCCAGGTCGCAACCAAGGTGGCAACGCAATTCCACCGTGTCGCGCCACCATGCATTTTTTCAGTTGTCATTTTTTAGTGTATTGGCGCAATAGTGGTGCATCGCTCCAGGGGTCCAGATCAAAAAAATTTCTTGAAAACTTAAAGTTGCTCCCAGGGTTAAAATAGTCTTTTCCGATGATTTTAATTCATTCAGATATGGGATTAATCCCTAAAAACATTTAAAACCTTCATTATTCAGTATTCTCCAAAATCAAAAGATAATTCTCTCTCAAGAAAATAAACCCTAGCTCTCAAGAATCTAGGTCAATCCCAAGAATTTCTCCAAGAACTCCAAGAAACTCTCAAATTAAGGTATGTTAGATATTCATCCATAGATCCTTACCTTCTATGGAGCCCAAGAATCTTTCTTCAAAATACAAAATTTATGATTTCAATGTTTGAATTAGATTGAATTCATGTTCATGATGTTTTTTGAGTTTTAATCCATGATTTAGATTACAAGTTCCAAGAATTAATTCTAGTATGTGTTGAATTACATTATATTCCTGATAAACCCTTCAATTTGTAAGTTGATTATTGTAGTCATGTTAACCCTAAGTGTTTATAATTTAATAAATCAAGCATGCTTCTTATGTGTTTGATAAATTGTCTATGAGAATGAAATAATGCCATTATAGCATGCTAATATGTATTCCCCATTCATGTACAAGTTAATGCATTACAAGTGTTTGATAACATGCCTCTATGAATGAATTATGACCAAGTGAACATTGTTATGTTATTAAAGATGATGCTTTGCTTTACTTTTTATGCTATCGAGTCCTGAGAGTATTTACTACCCGACAATTTAGCTGTTTACCTAGAGCTAGTGTCAGTGACAAGATAGTGTCGTCATGTCATGATCAGTAGTACTCTCAGTCAGTTTCAGAACTCAGTAGAACTTAGTCAGTTACAGAACTTAGAAAAACTCAGTAAACTCTGTATCAGTCCAGTCCAGTTCAGTATGATCAGATCAGTGTCATTCAGTTGGAAGTAGGAACTAGCACCAAGCGAGTGTAGAGGTGACCACTTCTCCTATCAGGCAGGCAGAGTCATTAGTAGTAGTCTCACACTAAAGAACTACGTAGCTAGCATAGGATGTAAGAAGTCACCCATCAGATTAAGGCTTGGCTACATCCCAGGGGTCGCCCATCAGATTAGGATTGACTTCCTGTTCAGGTTCACCCATCAGATAGGCTTGACCATAGCAGTATCTTTACCAGTGGCACGGTACTGGTACCCTTCCAACTGGGTTACAGGTTGGATCCCACTCAGTTTACTCAGGAGTATGTCGGTTAAGTGAGAACTCCCACAATTTTAGTTTCAGTCTTAGTCTTCAGAATAGAACCCAGTTTAGTTCTACAAAATTAGAACTGTCAGATACAATCACTCAGTTATCAGTAAACAAGATTATTAGTGATTTTAGATTATCAATATATTCAGTTATCAGTTATCAAATTCAGTTCCAGTATACTCAGTTATAATATGCACATTATGTTCAGTAGATACAGATCCTCCATGTATGCTAATCCAGCTCTTGCATATTATTCAGTTAGTTATTGTTCATGAATATAAACCTATGCATTCAGCCTTACCTCATTTAGCATACCCGTATATTCCCACGTACTGATTGCATACTCGTTTCTTGTGCTATAATGTCTTATATCATAGGTTCGAATGCTCAGGTTTCTGACCACACATAGCCAGCTCCAGTTATCAGTAACAATTATAGTAGTGAGTCCTCATATTTTGTGGATGTTAGATTACTTCAGTATATTCGTAGTTCATTATTTTAGTAGTCAGATTTAGTTGGGGACTTGTCCCATCAAATCCATATTCAGACAGTTAGAGGCTTTTCAGACTAGAGTATTTCAGATAGTTGTTTAGTATTTTAGTATTTTATTTTGTTTTGATTATAGTATTTTGAACCTTATGGAATTTTAGTCAATCTTCAACATTATTACAGTATTTTTATTCATTTCTCACATTAGGTACCAATCATGGGTTAGCTTGTGGTCCTTCGGGGTCAAGAGCACCGTGTAATGTCCGGGGTACAAACTCGGGTCGTTACAAACTTGGTATCAGAGACTAAAGTTTAATAGAGTCCTAGGGAGTCTAAAAGCCACATCAAGTAGAGTCTTGTTCATGGGTGTGTAGCACGCCACACTTATGGATAAGAGGCTATAAGATATTTTAGGAAAAGTTTCCCTTCTTTTATGTCTCAAATCGTGATATAGAAAGGTCCTCAAAGAAAGTTATACAGATTCTCATCTTGCTCTATTCTTGCCAGCCTCGCCTTGTTTTCAAGGTAATATAAACGATCTAGATCGATCAATCCTTACAGATAGAGATTTCTCAGGTAGTTCCTTACAGACAGTTATGAGATTTTATGTAGGCTTGAAATTATCCCATCAGTGCCTTTATGAGTAAGAAAGATTTCATTCATGATTAATGAAAAATCATGCATCTAGCCAAACTCAGGTGTTCTTTTAGATCCCTCCTCAGAATCCTATGATAGCATATGACCTAGAGTTAAAAGCGAGAGCCTAGAGGTTTAGCAGCAGTAAAATGGGGATAGTATTATCTGAATTTGAGTAAATTATATTTCACGGGGCTAGTTGTATCAAAAGGTTTATTAGTAGGCTTGAAGCAGTGTATACAAGAACTTAAGTTTGTTGATTTGAAATATATGTTGTGGATGTGATATTTGCAGGCTATGATGAGGGTAGTATGGGTATTAAAGATTTGCGGATATCCATGTTATGTGTTAGAATCTAAGTTTAAATCCTTAAAGATTGAGCTAGTAGAAATAAGAGTGAGAATTCTAAGATTTGTCGGTGTTGATGTTGCTATATGATGATTGTTGGGGCTATAGAAAACTAAGAATTGTGTATCAAAAGAAAGTACTAGCAGTGGACCTTATGTTATCAAGAGTAGTCTTTCAAGATAAGTTCAGTGTTTATGAGTATTATTGTATCTCAGACTCTAGAGTAAAGTGGTTTTAGTTCAATTTAGAGTTTATTAAGTTATTCATAGATTTTGAATAATGGCCTTAAGCTAAGGGGGAGATGGTAGAACAAGTAATGAAGTCAGGCTTTTAGTTTTTAGTAGTAATGTCAGTACTCATGCCTTACATGCCAGCTCTATGATCATATATCATATTCATGCACATTATCGAAAGCCATGCATGCTTACAGTTCCTAGTATAAGGAGTTTCAGTTCACTCTGTAGTACGAATCAAGTTCCATAATTTCAGAAATTCCAAACTCAGATTATGCAGTTCATGACATATGTATTTGTGTTTCCCAGTAAGCTCTGTTCCCATGACTCATGTTACACTCTTAATGGTCTGTGAAGTTCAATTTATTTTATGTGTTCCTTAGGCCTCAATAGTGTGTCAAATTTATTTAGTTGTGCTTCAATTAGATGATGTCTTGTATATCATCACAGTATTCCTTAAATCTACTCAGTCCCATATTCTATACCATTACAAACTTGTTATCAGTTACCATCTCATATCATTCTCATGTCAGTCATGTATTTTATGAATCAGTTTTAGCCATATAATCATGCATCAAATATGCATGTTCAGTATGTAAGCTCAGTCTACCAGACCAGTTACGTAATTATAATTTAGTTGTGCATGTCTAGTTCAGTACGTAAACTCAGTCTAACAGTATTTTCTTATCTTAACTAGCCCCATTTGAGGATGAATGTTCCCAAGGGGGAGATATTGTAATACCCTGTAATTTTAGAGCTCTGTTTAGTCTTTAGTACATGAGAATCCCTAAGTAGAATTTTTTTAGGTGGAATTTCCTAAATTTAGACCCACCATCTTGTAGGAAATTCAGTCATCTTTCCAACAATTGAAAATTCACCCAAATCCGACACCCAGACGAAGAGTTATGGCCATTTTAGTAAGACAGTGTACCACCTAAGCCATCAGCGTGTCGTGGAGCCATCCAAAATGACAATCGTCAAAATCTAGTGAGACTCCGTGATCATGACGCATCTCACCAAGGTTCAAAGTGGCAATGACCCTTTTCCAGTATTCTAACACGATCCCACCACATCACGGTGAACTTCCAGGTCATAACCAAGGTGGCAACGCGATTCCACCACGTCACGCCACCATGCAATTTCCCAATTGTCATTTTTCAGTGGCTTGGTGTGATAGTGGCACGTCACGCCAGGGGTTTAGATCAGAAAAATTTCATGAAAACTTAAAGTTGTGCCCAGGATTAAAATAGACTTTTTCCATGATTTTAATTCGTCCAGATATGGGATTTAATCCCTAAAAAAATTTAAACCCTTTATTATTCACTTTTCTCCAAAATTAAAAGATAATTCTCTCTCAAGAAAACAAACCCTAGCTCTCAAGAATCAAGGTCAATCCCAAGAATTTCTCTAAGAACTCTAAGAAACTCTCAAATTAAGGTATGTTAGATGTTCATCCATGGATCCTTACCTTCCATGGAGCCTAAGAATCCATTTTCAAAATACAAGATTTATGATTTTCATGTTTGAATTAGATTGAATTCATGTTCATGATGTTGTTTGAGTTTTAATCCATGATTTAGCTTACAAGTTCTAAGAATTGATCCTAGTATGTGTTGAATTACATGATATTCCTGATAAACCCTTCAATTTGCAAGTTGATTATTGTAGCCATGTTAACCCTAAGTGTTTATGATTTAATGTACCACGCATGCTTCCCATGTGTTTGATAAATTATCTATGAGAATGAAATAATGCCATTATAGCATGCTAACACCTATTCCCCATTCATGTACAAGTTAATGCATTACAAGTGTTTGATAACATGCCTATATGAATGAATTATGACCAAGTGAACATTGTTGTGTTATTTAAGATGATGCTTTGCTTTACTTTTCATGCTATCGAGTCTTGGCGGTATTTAATACCTAATAATTTAGTTGTTTACCTAGAGCTAGTGTCAGTGACAGGATAATATCAATCATGTCACGATCAGTAACCCTCATTCAGTTACAGAACTCAGTAGAACTCAATCAGTTACAGAACTTAGGAAAAGTCAGTAAACTCTGTATCAACCCAGTCCAGTTCAGTATGATCAGATTAGTGTCATTCAGTTGGGAGTAAGAACTAGCACCGAGTGAGTGTAGAGGTGATGACTTTTCCCGTCAGACAGGTAGAGTAGTTAGTAGCAGTCTCACACTACAGAACTACATAGACAGCGTAGGATGTGAGGAGTCACCCATCATATTAAGGCTTGGCTACCTCCCAGGGGACACCCGTCAGATTAGGCTTGACTTTCTGTTCAGGGTCACCCGTCAAATAGGCTTGATCACAATAGTGCCTTTATTCATAGCATGGTACTGGCACCCTTCCAACTGAGTTTACAGGTTGGACCCCATTCAGTTTACTAAGGGGCATGTCGATTAAGTGAGAACTCCCACAGTTTCAATTTCAGTCTCAGTCTTCAGAATAGAACTCAGTTCAGTTTTACAGAATTAGGACTGTCAGATACAATCATTCAGTTATTAGTAATTAAGATTATCAGTGATTTCAAATTATTAGTATATTCAGTTATCAGTTATCGGATTCAGATTCAGTTCCAGTATACTCAGTTATAGTATGCACATTATGTTCATTAGTTACAGATCGTCCAGGTATCCTAATCCAGCTCTGGCATATAATTTAGTTAGTTATTGTTCATGAATGTAAACCCATGCATTTAGCATTACCTCATTTAGAATACCATTCGTTTCTTGTGCTATGATGTCTCATATCATAGGTTTGGACGCTCAGGTTCTTGACCGCACATAGCCAGCTCCAGTTATCAGCAGCAGTTATAGTAGTGAGTTCTCATACTCCGAGGATGTTAGATTATTTTAGTACATTCAGTAGTTCATTATTTCAGTAGTCGAAGTTAGTTGAGATCTTGTCCCATAAACTCCATATTCAAACAATTATAGTCTTTTTAGACTAGAGTATTTCAGACAGTTGTTCAGTATTTCAGTATTTTATTCAGTTTTGATTATAGTATTTTGAACCTTATGGCATTTCAGTCCATCTTTGGCATTATTACAATATTTTTATTCAATGCTCACAGCAAGTACTAGTCATGGGTTAGCTTGTGGTCCTTCGGGGTCATAAGTATCATGTATCGTCCGGGGTACAGACTCGAGTTGATACATTGATATTATGTGAGCCTAAAAATTTATTGACATAAGATAACAACAAAAAGAGTATATATATAACCTTCTACATCATAACTGGTACATTATCTTTCTTTAAGATGTATTTGGGACACGTCCCGTGCATTCTTCTAGTTGTAATCCTCTTGGAATTATTTCTAGTAAAGCCAAATTCTCTAAAGCAAGATGGCATAAATCTTTGGTGTCATTTTTTTTAATACTTTAGATTTAATTATTTTTTCATGCCTTTACCTCCTTTTCGGGTTTTTAATTATTTTTGGTGAGTACTTTTGTCTCCATTTTGAAGCCTTTTAGCTTGGTGTTGCTCCTGTTTACATGGCATTTCTTTGGTTTATGGGAGATGCCTAATTTTTTACTGATTCTTAATCATACTACATGTTTATGGGTTTTAATTTTTTTTGTTCAAAATTTCCAATCTTTTTAGTTATTGTTCATCCATTCTAAGTATTAAGTATTTAAAAGTTTGCAGAGCAAGTTGGTACTATTTTTTCATGATTAAAGGAAGTGATTTCATAAAGGCTGCTTTCTTTAGTACTGACCTTGTATCCAGATTCTACATCAAGTGCTACTCCATAGCGACAACTCCCAATTCTATTATTTTCCCGTGCAGCGTGAGCCAAAAAAGGATGAATCGACAACGACTATACCTAGCCTTCCAAGATGTAGTCTGATTGTTTCACTGGAACACACTAATAATATAAGTGATCTAGATGATCATGAAGCTGGTAAAGGCTGCACGAAATTGTTTGAAGTTTCAACCAGAACACAAGCAATATTTTTCTCAAATTTCAACTTTACTAACCTCTTACAACTTTTTTGTTGGTGTGAGTAGTTTAGTTGATGGTGCTGTACTTGAATCCCAGATTCAACAATTATTGCTTCCATCCCCACCTTACTTGTAGTAGGTGGCCTTATATTTTTAGCATTTCTCTCATCGAAGATGGCCGAAATCAGTTGTTCCTTTCTGTGTACGATAGAACTGCTAGACCTGTATGAGTAATATTAGAGCTCACCCAGGATGACTTCTTCCACTTAATGCAAAATAATTTGTTGGTTAACATCTGTTGGATGTGGTCAGTGTAAAGGAGTTGGATCTGTAAATAGGATATAGTTATAAGAGTTGAAGTGTGCATAAGCGATAAGGTTGAATCAACAAAATTAAAGATACACATAAATAAAGCCTCACCTTGACACATGTTGCGTTGAATATATCCTCTGCGATCATGGAGAGCAGTTTTTCACCAAGTGCACCAGATATCAATGCCGTTGCTGAGTCACTCAGAAAGATCAAGTTGGAACGTACTACTGTAAGTATATTAACTTAATACTTGAAATGTTGGAGGTATATGTTGTGTTTTGCATAAGTAGAATGTATGTGCATGCAACAAACATAATATCGAGGCACCAATGACATCTTCTGCTCACACTTTGGACAATCAAATGGCTTCCTGTCTTTTGTGCGTTTCTTTTATTAGCGGCCTAAACATTCTAACACACAAAATTTTTGGAACTCAACTGATATTGACATTATCGCCTCAATGTTGAAAACACCAACCTGTCGAAGAGAATATAAGTCTGTATATGTTCTATCTACCCCATGAATAAATAAAGCAGGTACGATAACGCAAAAACATACAGTAGTTTGTCAAGTAATTTTTGCAATAGAGGTAACTTGCTTGGAGTATGGAGCAAGGCTGGGAGGGGTGGGTGAAGCTGAGAAGCTACCTGATCCACTGCTTGAAAGCATACCTAATACACGACTTGAAAGAATGCTTTTATTTGATTTGCCCCTATTACTAAACCAAATAAGTTAGCCTTTGAGCTCTTTATCGACATGTTAAAGCTGCAGAAGAAATATGAGAACTTCGTACCAGTTGAGGAGCTCTAATTCCTGCGGGTAAGATGGATCAATGCATATTATTATGTTGAACTTGGTCTGCAGTAATAAACCTGCATATACAGAATGATTGTGTAAGCATTTTTAATTAGCACAACTTTTTAGGTTTATACCCTGATAAGAAGTAATTGCTATGTTCCTTCCAAGGATTACTGGGTATTCTTCCTTTTTCATTTTAGCCTTCAGTTTAAACCCTTCAATTTCTCCGAATTCGTCCCATAAAGTAAGTAGAAATTGAGTGTTCCTGAAAGTTGTAAGAAGTAATTACCATTTGTTCTACAATCTAGTACAAAAATGTGGGTAATTTTAAAGTATAAAGTCCGGTGTCTTATGCGGAAGGCTATACTTACTGATCAACATCCACGGTAATCTCTCGATACCTATTTTGAGTGCAACTTGTATATTTCACGAAACCACAACAGATACCAACTCCTAGAATATTTGGTAGTAAGGAATAAGAAAATATATTTAGCATGTATATTTGCGGGCGTAAAATTTTTAGCAAAATAATGTAAGGAATAATATACCAATTTTTGTAGAGGATGTGTGGGTCGTCTGAGAAAAATTAGCTAAATTCGTTACATTCAACTTGGTCGACTATGGCAGGGACTTCTCAAGCTCATTATTTAGGTTGATATGTTTAACTATTGTTTCCTTATTTAGTACTCAATAAAAGGCATGTATTGGACGATCACATGAATTTGGTAAGACCCTTACCCATACAACCGAGATAAGGTAGGTGTTGAAGAGCATTAACTTGTCCGCATAATTTGCAGTATCATCGCCATACACAACCGCTCTAATTTTTTGGCCCTGTAAAATTATACTCCTCCGTAAGATATAGGTAAATAATATAACCATGTGTAGAATTATATAGATGACAGCTACATAGGTGAGAGTACCTATTCATCCTCTAAAATGAGATTTTAAAATTAGATTTTCTTCTCAAGACTTTGTCTTTTTTGACTCATGTCGATGATCTGGACTTTGCATGTCCAGTTAGGAGTGTCTGTTGTTATTTGATCGACGCTGGATTTTTGGGCCATATGTACTGCAAAGGTGGCAATATGGGCAAGAAGAGTTAGACAGTCAAACATTAGTAGAGAGAAAATTATTGAATGTATTGTGGCATATTTATTTGTTTAAATCTATTAACTTTATCAAGTTACATACAGGACTACAAAATTTGAACTAAAGCAAACAGAGGAAAATTGAAAAATTTCTTGATCTCATCTCCAACTTGAACGTTGCAATGAGTAACGTTTCTCTCCCAAACCTTTAAACATAGATTCAGGAAAAAGAGGAGTAGGAGTATCCAACTGATAAAGGTAAAGTGCAGGACTAACGGATCAAAAAAATATCCAGCCTTCTTTTATAATATGTGCAAGAAGAGTTAGAGAGCCGGATGAACAACTTAAGTGCATCGATTTATACCAATAGCATAACAACGGAAGTCATTTACAGGAATCTAATTTTCAAAGTGAGAGCAAACCAAATTTGAGAGAAGTCTTATTATACTTCATACATATCAATTTACAGAATCAAAATCTAAATAGAAATGGCGTACCAAAGTATTGATTAAACAACAATATTCAATTAAAGCAACATTGTAGACATGCATACCAAAATTTTTAAAAGAACGATAAACAAACACAACTATGGCTAGAACATTTGTAGCAAGTAGATTATAAAATTAAGAAGTGACAAATTCTATATGTACCAATTCGAGAGAAGCCAGATTTTACTCCATACATACCAATTTACAGAATCAAAATCCAAAACACAAATAGCGCATCTAAGAATTGATTTTCAAACAACACTATCCTATTAAAGTAAAATTGTAGACATGAATGTCAAATTTTTTGGAAAAATGAAAAACAAACACAACTAGAGCTAGAAGATTTGTAGCAAGTAGATTGTGAAATCAAGAAGAGACAAATTCTATATATACCAATTCGAAAGAAGCCACATTTTACTCCCTACATACCAATTTACATAATCAAAATCTGAAACACAAATGGCGTACCTAAATATTGATTTTTTAAACAGCAATATCCAATGAAAGCAAAATCATAGACGTGCATGTCAAAATTTTTGAAAGAACGAAAAACAAACACAATTACGGCTAGAAGATTTGTAGCAAGTAGATTGTGAAATCAAGAAGTGACAAATTCTGTAGATAGAAGAAGGAGAAAACACATACAAACAACGTGAGAATAGCAAAACCAAATAGAACCTTCAAAGTGATGAAGTCCCAGTAAATTTCAAAGTTCAAACAAAGGACGTTGTAAAAGGGAGAGATAGGTACATACAAAGTGGGAGAATATTTGGTTGCATTCCTAGTATATAACAAGTATTTGATGGTGAACACGTAGATGTAAGGCCATACACGTGCCTAACCATCAATTAAAAAGACCCAGAAAAAATAATAAATTAAAAAACTCCCTTGTTTAATTTATGAAGCATGATGTACAATGATTTTATGCTCAAATAGTCCAAGGCTCTATGGTACCATAATACAATGCGTTTGGTACAATTTTATAGTGCAGTGATAGTTCTTGTTTACTGGCTTATATATAAAGTGAATAATAATTTTAAACATCTTTATTGCATCAAGTATATAAATTAAATGATAAAAATATAGCTCTATGTACGACAAGTTTTATAAGTACTGCACCACATTTAACCAAATTCACTCTCTATTATTTTGAGGGATAAAACGATACACCTAAAGAACATGTCCATTAATTGTAGTTTTTGGTCAGTATTGTCAACTAAAAAAATGAGAGAATAGTAATTGAGAGATTTTTCATTTTTCTCTCTAGTATCTCTCCATGTCATTGCACGAGAATGTCAAGTTATGTTGCATACAATTTTGTAAGATAAATTAATATCTTACGTAGTATTACTTAATTATGATTAGTAATTCATATTATTACATCATTAAATTATTTAATTTTTATAAATTTATAAAATTTAATGCTAACACGTCATTTGAATAAATTTCAAGAAATTATATCAGAGTAAATATTAATAACCTAAAAGAATTTGTACCATCAAAATGTATGTAACTTTAAAAAAAAAATTGGTAGAAATATAACTTTTTATGTACAACAAGATTTGGACAAATCCCCCATTTATACGACTTGTTATTTTGGTTGAAAAGAAATTATCTATAGATTATAATGATTAGGATATTTTAGAGCTAAAATAACATAAACATACACCTTAGCCTATCGTATTTACACAAATTTCTATCCTTACAAAGTAGTTGCAAAAATTTTAGCTAATTATGAATCTTCGTTGGATGTATCGAAAAACTAATTATGTATCTCGATCGATCCAAAATTGGCAAAAATATATCGAGAGCTAATTATGTATCTTTTACAAGGAAAAAATGTATCTTCGTTGGATGTAATGTATCTGGACAGACTCAAAATAAAAAAATGTACATGGAACTAATTATGTATATTTACAAAGGAAAAAATGTAACTTCGTTGGATATATCGGGATCTAATTATATGTAACGCCCCGAGATCCTATCCCGAGATGTCACACGGTGCTTATGGACCCGAAGGACAATAAGCTAACTCTTTTCTGATATCTGTACCTAAACACTGCATAATATCTGAAATAAATGTGGAAACTGGCCATAAGGTTCAACACGTCTATAAATACTCAAAACTGAAAGCTGAATACTAATAGATCAACATCCATCTGAAAAACCTCTAAACTGTCTGAACTGTGGAGTTGATGGGACAGATCCCCAACTAACTCCGTCAACTGAACAAAAAATATAAACAGAATCTAATATAATATTAATAAACTGAGATTCATCCTCAAAAGAAGAGGACTCACTACTACTGCTGCTGACTGGGACTGAATTACTGAGGATACTCTGGATCCTGTGCCTCTGAACCTATGGTGCCAAATAAAACACCATAGCGCAAATGCGTCAGTACAAGAATGTACTAAGTATGTAGACGAGGTAGGCTAATGCAAGGGCTCATACATGCACAATATCTAAACTGAATAATCATGAAGATGACGCACGAGAACACATACATGAATGCACATACCATAAACACAATCATCACAACTCTAGGTACTAAAACTCGGATACCACTTTACTGCGGGCTGAACTCACTATTAACATTGAGATACCGAATCACTGACTCATCTGATACTGAGAATTGAGGATCTAGACGTACTTACATCAAGGACTGAATTCTGAGCTTACTGCTTTCGACTGACAGGATTAGAGATCAACCTTTCTAACGGATGATATTCAGAAACTATTATCAATGATAAGAAATATGATTATATTCGAATCTGACAACAAGGATACTTAATAGAATCTAAAACTGTGAATCAAGCCTGTCTGGTGACATATATCTGAATATGATATTAAATAACTGTATACGTGACCAATCCTATCTGTCGGGATGGTCCATGAATCAATAGAACTATCTGAGTTTCTCATAATGATAGATGACTGTATCTGACAGTCCTAATTTCTAAAGATTGATACTGAAACTAAAACTATAGGAAGTATTCATCTAATCGATATGACCCTACTATCTCTTAGGGGTCCAACCTCTACCCCCGGTTGGGAGAGTGCCAATACAGTGCCATGGGTAAAGACATTATCTCTTCTCTAAGGTCAGGCTCTCTGACAGTGACCCTCAACAGGTAAACAACTGTTCCTGTGCTGGCTACATAGTTCTAGAACACAAGGATTGCTTCTAAGAATCATACCCCTACTAGCAGGTGAGTTCTCATCCTTGGGTTCGCTTGGTGCTGAATCCTACTTCCAACTGAAAGACTCTGGGTTGATTCTTAAACTATACACAACAAAGCTAAATCTTTTACTTATCATGTTTCTCAAAAGATCTGACTGAGTTACGCTGAGATTACTTAGTTCCGCATCTGAAGGAAAAGGTATCGAATCATGGTATCTAAATGACAATACAGAGCTTGAATAGACTACTCAAATCACTTATGAGATTAGAATTGAATTATTTGAATACTATTAGATCTGAGTTGATTTATATGACTGGTGCTAGATTACTAGCGGTACGGAGATTACAAAAATAACTGAGATTACTGAGCTTTCTTAAGTTCTACAATAGTCTGAGGATACAGAGTTCTATAGTTCACTGAGTTCTGAGAATCATGCCTTGACTAGAATTATTGAGGAACTGATACAGTCTTTAGAAAACAGCTCTATTGTCGGGTATGAATACCCCCAGGAGTCGATAACCTAAAAGTAAAAGATAATCATTTTTGTATCATCACGATCATCCATTCATCATCACAATCATTCATTCATCATCACAAGCATTCATTCATCATCAGAATCATTCATTCATCGTCACAAGCATTCATTCATCATCATAATCATTCAAGTATCTCTCCAAGTAAATAGGAATCATAACATATTTTCCCCCTAAAAAATCCTTAAGGCATTGGATCAAACATTTAGAAAACATAGGCCCCTATTCATCATCACAATCACCAAAGGGTCGCTTTAGCATCTCAGAATAATAATCATATAATAACATAGGGGAAATATGCTATTAGATCGTACTCCATTCAACAAGGTTTTACCTCAACTATTTCATACCTATATCAATCTTGACATATGTTTGGATATCACATGGCTTGGGGAAAATTCATACTATCATGTCCTAACTTACTTGCTAACCACTTGGCATGTATTAAAAACTTTGCATATATCAAAGAACACATAATTGGAGAATTTACTACTATTATATCTCCACTTATTCACTAAGGTCCTTCAACAAACCCTAGACATGCATAGGTTCACACTTATTTAGGGATTTCCTACTATCATGGAATAATTCATTCACTTGGGAATTTTATCAATTCAAACACCCTCTGTGTTTATATTGTTTAATCATAGTCAACCGATGATACCTATAAGTATGTATTTTTGTACTGATACTACTCTTTTTATATCTTTTTTGGGTATAATCTGATTGCAATATGAGTTGATGTTTCACAGTTGTCATGGATAATGATCTCCAACAACTTTTATTCCTTTCATTCATGATGGAAGTTGTGTCCAACAGATTTTACTTATCTGGTCTCTCATAAAAATCTGTAGTAATAAGAATTTGATATTTTATTACTTATCATAGGACTTTAGCATCTCATGTTGAAAGGGTGGTAAGAGGTTCTCCTATATAGGTGGATTAGAATATCTTCCCCACAATTTAGTAATTTGGATCGTGACACAACCACACTACTAATCCTAATCCTAAAGTTTCTTATTCTATATGCTTAAATCATAAATCAATAATCATTTTTTTGTAAAAAACAAACCTAATACCTGTTGAAGTTATCCATGGGATACTTACGCTTCAGTTTACAAAGAATGAACAATAAGAACTTGCCAAGGAGGTAGAGCTTCATCAAGCTATAATGGTGAAGCTTTCTTCAGGTGCACCGAATTTTCCAACAATGAGAACTTTGTTGCCAAAAGTATATGGCATCAAGGGGCAGTAACTGATTGGATTACTTACTCCTAAACAATTACTTATTAGGGTTTATATGTCAATGACTTTGTGAATGTTATATTAAGGTCAGTTACCTACTTTCTATATAATGGAAGGAGCAATATATTAGGATTTTTCCTTGGTCAATAGGATTTAACCCAAAGGAGAAACTATGAAGGTTGTGGTTTGAATTTCTCTTCCAAACTTGTCTCCAGAATTATTTGCAAAGAGGTCATTACTATCCTTAGATTCGAAAGTTGGAGCATCCATTTTCACGGATAAATCCATACAAATAAAGTCAAGGTCTAGTGTAATGAGGATGAAGGTGATTCTTGATTTAATGGACACGTTGTCAGACAAGCTGAGTCTTCAATTCATGGACAAAAAGACTGGGAAAATTGTGGAGTAATTTTAATAATTTGTATATGATAACTTTCCCTCATATTGTGGCCATTTTAAGTATCAAGTACACAATAAGAATAAGTATCTCTTTTACCAAAGAAGAAAATGGACATGATTCAAGACGGGATACAAACAGTTGTGAAGTCTTAGTTGAAAAACTTTAAGGTGATAAAAAATATAATTTGAATTTTAAGAAGCAAATTACTGGAAGTCAACGATGAGGTGCAACATGAAATAATACAATTAGGACAAAATAAAGTGTACAATGATCATGATTAAGAAACAAGTTAATAATATTCATAATACTAATGAGACTAATGAAGTTTTGGATAATGAACATGAAGAAGATAGCAACAAGCTAAAAAGATAAAAGTTGCTAGAGAAGTAAATATGGGAATTGTAGTGGGTGATACTGCTGGGATATTTGTGAAAGCAAAATGGTTAAGAAAAGGTCATGATAGATGTGGTGATGAATATTTCACCGTGGTTACAAGCAATTCATGGGCATCGTAGTTGGTACTTTGGTTCATGACAATGAGCCTAGAGAGGAAATTATTTATCCTAACTCTTTTGATGCTCTTTTGATTAGAGAGGAACAATGCCCCATTATGGGAAGCCATTACGCTTCATGTTGCATATTTGGAATTAGCAAACATGTTATGCAATAGCATATTGCTATCTTAGCTTGTACCATCCCCAGTTTAAATCCCATAATGAATACTTTGATGAGTGAAGTGCCAACATAATATATGGATTTGTTTGGTGAACAACAAGATGACTTTAGAAAACTAATCTCTAAAAGAAAAGAGTAAAATTTTTATATAATGGTAGTCTCAACTCCAAGGCACTCAACTAACAACATTGATGCTAAAAATGACCAAAAGATTAGACAAGTGTGAAGAGTTAGGCGGATATGATGAAGAAGAAGGAGGAGGGGAAGGTTACATCTATTCAAAGGATTAACAAGTTGAGTCTAGTATCCTCAACATTTGTGCGAATTCATGCCTTGGTAGTTCCATCACTTGCCGCAGGACAACTTATGGCTCAAACGATTAGACATGAGTAATAGTGATCTTAATATGCAAGATGCAATTTACTTGAGGAAAGCGAAGAGGATAATATAGCAGAAAGCTGTTTTGAAAATATTGTTAGGGACGCTGATATCTTACCTAGAAATAAAAAAGTGGAGGCACTTACAAAACCAAAAAAGAAGACACATGCAAGGAAATATAATTAGGATAGTAAAGTGTAACACCCCGAGTTTGTATCCCGGTCGTCACACGGTGCTTACGACCCCGAAGGATCACAAGCTAACCCATGACTGGTACCTGCTGTGAACACTGAATAAAAATACTAAAATAAATGCAGAAGTTAGGTTGAAATGCCATAAGTTTCATATTCTGAATACTGATACATATAGCAACTGATAATAACATCTTGAAACTGTTATTGTCTGAGCTAGTCTAGTCTGAAAGCCTCTAACTATCTGAATAGGGAGTTGATGGGATAAGACCTCAACTAACTCCAACAACTGAATATACTGAACTAATGAAACAATAAATCTATCCTAGAAATATGAGGACTCACCACTGTAATCACTGCTAATAACCTGAGCTGCTAAGTATGGTCTGAAGCCTATGCGTCTGAACCTATGATATGAAATATCATAGTGCAAAAGAAAAGGTGCATCAGTACTTTTAATGTACTAATATACTAAGTGAGGTCGGTAGATATACATGGGTTTATATGAATGAACAATTACCAATTGAATGATATAAATATAACAATTACCAATTACCACAAGCTAACCCATGACTAATATCTGTACCTGTATACTGTATAACATCATGTAAAATGTGGAATAGTAGACTGAAACATGCCATAAAGTTCAAAATAGATAAAACATAATATCTGGGAGTACGGTATATCAATACCAAAACATGAACTGAAATAAACTGCCTGAACATACTGCAGTCTGAAAAGCCTCTAACTGACTGAATTGTCTGAATAAGGAGTTGATGGGACATATCCCCAACTAACTCCATTTACTAAAATATAAACTAAAATAATGAAATTAATAATCATATCATCCTCGAATGATGATGACTCATTGCTAAATCTGGCTGCTACTGATGCTCTGGAGCTCGTACTTCTGAACCTATGGTATAAAATACCATAGCATAAATACGTCAGTACGATTAAATATACTGGTATGCAAGTGAGGTAGGTTGAATGCAGAGGGTTCATATGCATGAACTATGCTAACTAACTGTATAACATGAACATGACAATACATGCATGAGTAAGTGACTGTAACTGAATTTGTGATGATACTAACTACTGAGTCTGATTACTGATAACATGAGTTAATGATAACTGATGTAACTAATACTGTGTACAGCCTAGGTTCTGATAGAACTAGCTGAGTTCCGTACTGTTCTAAGTTGACTGTATCTGACAGTCTTGAATTCTGTAAAACTATCTGAGTTCTATTACTGAGACTGAGACTGAAATTGTAACTGTGGGAAGTAGTCATCTAACTGACATGCCCTAAATAAAGTAATATAGCTGAGTTGGGGTCTAATCTGTAACCCCAATTAGAAGGGTGTCAATACCGTGCCATCAATAAGGACAAGTCATGAGTGACCTTCAACTGTAAGGTACTCAAATGAGAATGGTGAGAACCCTCAACTGGTGGGTAATCCACCTCATCAACCCTCAACTAATAGGTTAGATGTCTCAACCTACGCTGGATACGTAGTTCTTGAACGCAAGGATTGCTTCTAAGAATCACACCCATTACTGGCAGGTGAGTTCCCATTCTTGAGTTCACTCGGTGCTAATTCCTACTCCCATCCAAATAGACACTGAACATGATTAACTAAACTGAATCGGACTGAGTTAGCTAAGTTCCGTTGACTGATGGAATACTACTGAAATTACTGAATTTCTGAGCTTTCCTGAGTCACATGACTGACTGAGTTCCATTGGCCATGGCTTGACTGAGAGTATCGTGAAAACATGACACTGGCTCTAGGATCACAACTAAATTGTCGAGTACAAGTACCCCCAGGACTCGAAAGAACGAAACTGACAAGGAATGACATTGTTGATTATATGACCAACATTGACAATCCACAATATAATAAGTTGGGGATTTCATGAAGCACATGGTTATGATAAACTTGTAATTGAGAGGAATGCATTTAATAAGCATCATAATTTCATACTCCAACATCATGAGTATTCTAACAAATATATACATTGCACATCAATAGTATGGGAGTCATTTGAACATAAGGGTTAAACATGAATTCACCACTTAAGTCACAATTGAGCTATATTACATAATTTCTAGTCTCTTAGGCATTTTACCAAACACCATACATGCACCACTTAGGGTATAGGTGAAATCATCAAATTACACATCATAAACAACTTAATTCATGGATTTCAACTTGCATGCTAACGTAGTTTCAGGAACAATATGTAAAGATTCCAACTTGGGAATCGTACAACAAGATAAACATGGTTACAAAATAACCCACAACATAAATATCATAATTTATGATTTGAAATAGGGTTCTTGAGATTTATGGATGAAAGGAATCCATAAATCAACACTATGTATACCTTGGATGGAAGATTCTTAAAAACTAATGGTGAAATTCTTGAAATTGTATCCTCAATTAGAAAACCCTAAATTTGTTCTTAAGAGTAATGGATATAATCCACTATAATTTGGATTAAAAATAGTTGAATTACGTATTTTAGGGCTTATATAGGAGTGGGTAATTAACCTTTTTTCCCTTAAGGATGCGGTCATTTAATGACTAAAAACTGGGTGACGATGCTATAAGTGACGCGATGCATTGATAGTTGTGATGCGATACTCAATACATCACGCCATGATTACGTCGAGCCTCAGAAGTTTTGGCTCTGCCAGCCTGCACAAAAGTTGACTAATGAGATAGGCGATGTGGCACGCCAAGATCACATTGGTCCATTATTTTGGGACTCCGAACATGATCTAAATGTGTTTTGAAAAATCCAAAACTTGTCTGGAAACACCTATTGACCTTCCTGATCATGAATTAATAAATATACGGGCCTTTAAAGGACGTTAAGATGGTGAGATGAGATTGCCAACTTTCGTAGGACAAAATATACCAAGTCTAGGAACTTGGTTAGAATTTTTCTAAGTTTGGGACCCCTTGACAAGTTTACAGGACTGAATTAAGCTTAGAAGTTCTGTGAGGTTTTACTATATCTCCCCCTTGAGAACATTCATCCTCAAATTAGGCTGACTGAGAGGGGAGAAGAGATAAACTGACGTAATTACTAAACATGAGTAACTAAACCTGATTCCATGACTGATATGACTGATACTAATACACCATACTGAGCATGCATATCTGATGTATGTGTAACTGATTCATGAATGCATGACTGAGTGTTATGATGAACTGAGTTTCTCACAATGAGAATGCATATCTGATGTATTATTATATGACTGAACTGATACATGAATGCATGGCTGAGTATGCAATGGTATTTAATATCAAGTTTATAACTTAAAATCTTAAGGAGAACTGTTACCTTAAGCTAGATCTGGGTTAGTAGAGAAGAGGTGAAGGTACTTGGTTCGCATTTCTGGTTCTGCTTCCAAAGTAGCTCCCTCAACGGACAGATTCCACCAAAGAACTTTGACTAGAGGGACTTCTTTGTTCCTCAGTCTACGAGTCTGATAGTCAAGAATTTTGACTGAAATCTCTTCATAAGAGAGGTCGTTATGAACATCTATGCTCTGAATAGGGAGTACAACTGTTGGTTTACCTATGCACTTCTTGAGCAAAGATACATGGAAGACTGGATGAACTGAGGATAGATCTAAAGAAAATTCGAGCTCATAAGCTACCTTTCCAAAGCGATTGAGAATTTTGAAGGAACCGACATATCAGGGACTGAGCTTTCCCTTCTTACGAAACCGCTTTACTCCCTTCATGGGAGAGATATTTATATAAATATAATCACCAATTTTGAAGTCAAGATCCTTCCTACGCATATCTATATAAGACTTCTGTCTGCTCTGAGCAGTCCAGAGTCTTTCTCTGATCAACTGGACTTTTTATAAGGCATAAAATACTAAGTCAAGCCCTATAACTGAAGCCTCACTAACTTCGAACCAATCGACTGGAGATCTACATCTCCTACCATAGAGAGCTTCAAATGAAGCCATTCGAATATTGGAATAATAGCTGTTGTTATATGGAAACTCAATCAAAGGCAAGTGGTCATCCCAACTATCCTTGAAATTAATTGCACATGCCCTTAGAATATCTTCTAAAGTCTGAATGGTCCTTTCTACTTGACTATCTGTCTGAGGATGGAAGGCTGTACTGAGATAAACTTGGGTACCAAGACCTTTTTGGAATGCTTTCCAGAAATGAGAGGTGAACTGCGTACCCCTATCTAAGATAATAGATAATGGAACATCATGCAATATGACCAACTCTCTGATGTAGAGTGTGGCATAATCCTTGGATGAATAAGAGGTATGGACTAGAAGGAAATGAACTGATTTGGTCATCCTATCTATAATGACCCAAACCAAATTATACCGATGACGAGTACGAGGCAAACCCATCACGAAGTCCATGTTCACTTCTTCCCACTTCCAAGTGGGAATATTAAACTCCTGCATGGACCCACTAGGATTTTGATGCTCTATCTTAACCTGCTGACATATAGAGCACTTTGCCCAAAAATCTGTAACATCTCTCTTTATCCTACTCCTCTAATAGATCTTCCGCAAGTCACAGTACATCTTTATGGCTGCTGGATGAATAGAGTAGCACGCACCATGCACTTCTGCAAGAATTCGTTGCCTCAAGTCCTCTACAACTGGAACACACAGACGACCCTGACAACGCAGAATGCCATCTCCCCCTTGGGACAAAACCTCAACCTTCTGATCCTTGACTGACTCTTTCAACTTGACAAGAATGGGATCTCTATCCTGATTTTGTTTTACCTCAGAAACTAGAGATGATTCTGAACTACTCTGAGCCCATATAGTACCCTAGCTGAATCAACTAGGCAGACACCTAGTCGTCCAAGCTGATGAACTTCCTGAGCCAACTTCTTCTTACTTCCCTCAACATGAGAAACACTGCGCATAGACAGTCTACTGAGAGCATCGACCACTACGTTGGCCTTGCCCGGATGATAAAAGACACTCATGTCATAATCTTTCAAGAGCTCTAACTACCTTCTTTGACGAAGATTGAGATATTTCTGAGAAAAGACATACTGAAGGTTCTTATGATCGTGAAAACATCTACATAAACACCGTACAAGTAATGCCTCTATATCTTTAAGGCAATTACTACTACTGCTAACTCAAGATCATGAGTAGGATAATTCTTCTCATGGGGTTTAAACTGTCTAGAGGTGTAGGATATGACCTTACCATACTGCATGAGGACACAACCCAAACCTACTCTGGAGGCATCACAGTACACCACAAAACCATTTGAACCATCTGGAAGAGCTATGACTGGAGTTGAGGTGAGTCGAGTCTTTAACTCCTAAAAACTCTTCTCACAGGATCTGACCACTGAAACTTAACTTTCTTCTGAGTCAATCTGGACATACGGGATGCAATATAAGAAAATCCCTTAACAAACCATCTTTAATAGCCAGTCAAACCTAAGAAACTCCTGATATCTGATGGAGAGATAAGTCTGGACTAGCTTCTTACTGCTTCAGTCTTTTGAGGATCTATTCTAATGCCATTACCAGAAATGATATGAACAAGGAATGCTACTGACCTTATCCAAAATTCACACTTATAAAATTTAGCGAACAATTGATGATTTTTGAGAGTCTGAAGCACTGTTCTGAGATGGTCTGCATGATCATGCTCACTGCGGGAATAAACAAAGATATCATCTAAAAGACTATGATGAACATGTACAAGTACCACTTGAACACATGGTTCATCGAGTCCATGAAAGCTTCTGGGGCATTGGTAAGACCAAAGTACATAACTAGGAATTTAAAATGTCACATTCTCTGACTCTGAGTTGATGATAGCTTGATCTGAAGTCTATCTTAGAAAAGTAACTGGCACCCTGAAGTTGGTCAAACAAGTTATTGATTTTGGGAAGTAGGTAATTGCTCTTGACGATGACTTTGTTCAACTGATGGTAGTCAATGCACGTTCTAAGAGAACCGTCTTTCTTGTGCATGAATATAATTGGTGCACCTATAGGAAAATACTGGGCTTGATAAATACCTTATCTAGAAGGTCTTTCAACTGTTCTTTTAATTCTTTAAGCTTTGTTGGAGCCATTCTGTATGGTGGAATAAAGATAGGCTGAGTATCAGGAAGAAAGTCTATTCTGAAGTCAATTTTCCTTTCAGGAGGAACTCCAGGAAGATCTTCAGAAAACACATCTGGGAATTTGCATGCTAATGAAACTGACTCAAGATTAGGGGTCTCAGAACTAGAGTCCTTAACTTAAATAATATGATAGACGCACCCTTTAGATATTATATTTTTTGCTCTAAGGTAGGACACAAGCTGACCCTTGAGTGCTGAAGTACTACCACTCAATTCTAGGACAAGTTCATTTAGGAAATAAAAATGGACAACTCTATTTTTGCTATCAACTAAAGCATAGCATGAATGAAGCCAATCGATGTCAAGAATGACGTCAAAATCTGTCATCTCTAACTCTTCTACGTTTGCTGAAGTTACTTTCCGAGATACCATAACTGTAATGCCCCAAAAGTTTCCAAGCCAAAATTTGTCCCTAAAAGTATCAAACATGGTCTTATAGATTGAATTATACACAAATACCTATGGAATTCCTTAAATTTTAGCATTTCATTATGCAGGTGACTGAATTAGCTTTCTGTTGATATAAGATTCGTCTAAAATGGACACCCGGTGAGGGAGTTATGGCTATTTTATGTGCTAGTCATAAAACATCGTCATTTAGATGTTTAGCGCGTCTCGGAGGATCCTAATTTCTCATTTGTCAATTTCCAGTAAGACTCCGCGATTGTGACACATCATGGAGTAAGATAATTTCCCAATTGGCAAATTTCCAGCAAGCCACCGCGATTGTGGCGCATCGTTGTGGCCCATAAAATTGGGCACCAGTTATATTTTTACTCCGTCTCATTAAGTGTAAAAATGGTATTTCTCCAACTCCTTATCATCTCTAACATGGGGTTTAATCCCAAGAACACCAAAGTAAGTTTATTTTTATCAAAATCTCTCAAGAAACTCCGTTAATGTTTCAGACTAAAAATCCTCATAGCTTAAGATTTAACTGTGGGTTTTAGAAGATAATTGGAGATTTGGAATCCTCGCATCGTAGGCTCCAAGAATCATCCATTTACTTTCTGAAATAGAGGTACGTGGGGTTGTCCCAAATTTCATGGGCATGATTTTTGAAAAAAATTTACACAAGACCTTACTATCTATACGTATACATATGTTTTTGCAAATGAGGTTTTGTTTTAATATCAATAACATGTTTTGTGATATGATTTTGAAAGAAATATTGAAATATCATGGGGTTGTTAGCTTGCTTATATTTTAATTGTTAATTGTGAACACGTGAGCTGAATTTTGAAAAGGTGTAATGTATATGAATTGTGAATTCTTTAAATCCCCATGATAATGTTTTATACCCCACACTATACTTGTGTTAAACCGTTGATAGCATGATTTTTTGCTATTGACATGATATTACTCATAAATGATAAAGTTTCTTGAAACTATTACATGTTGAGAACCATGGTGCATGTCTTTGACGTGTGTGAAAGTTTTATACATGTGCATGTTATAAATGGCATAAAAAGTTGGAGAATTAATGTGGTATTGTGACTTGCAAGTCAATGGTATGATGATACCATATAAATGTATTCCATGACAGAGTTAGAGTTTGATTTAAGAAAGTTAGATGGTTACCCAAAGAAAGTATGAGTTGAAAGACTCTATGCTAGAAATCGTGATTTGCTGACACGGGATTATGGTACCATGCTTTGTGATCTTGTGTACCTTGATTCATGTAATCCCAAATTGGGACTATGGTTAGGTTCCCTGATTTGTGATCTTGTGCACTACCATGACATGTTGACTTGATTAGGGATTTTGGCACCTACCATGTGATCTTGCGTGTCCCCCTTATAGATACTCCAATCCTTGCAGAAAACTTGGATTGGGGGCTTGGACACTGAGTCAAGGGAAGATTCCATATAGCCCGTGGAATTACAGATTGTAGGGTGTACCATCTAGCTAAAAAGTAAGACAAAGAGTGAGTCATGGTTTCAAAGAAATGTTTCAAAGTCTTTAAAATACCCATGTGATTTCTTACTATATGATATGTTTAAGAACTGTTTTAAATTGCTCTTATATATGTTGATTATAAATGACTATTTTAGATTAGCTCTACTTACCAGTACATCTGTATTGACCCCTCTCTCCCTCCAACCTCTCAGGTTTTGAGGCACAGTCTAGGGGTCAAGATAAGCAGTAGATAATTCAGACAGCAGAAGAGATTGTGCAGTGGCAAGCCTTCTATATTCCAGAAGTCCTAATGTCTTACAGATATTCATCATTCTACAGTTTTGGTCTACTGGGGGCCTTATCCTAGACTTCAGATAGTATTTTTTTGAGATTTAGTAGAGATTTCACAGACAGAGTCAGATTTTATTTAGATATTGTTGGAATTTTCCTTCATTGTTAAAGTAATTTCAGAGTATGACCATGTTTCTGTATTTGATTTATAATTCTGCATTTTTCTTTTATTATATGAATGTTGTGCACAATTACCAGATAGAGTGGGACATCCGGGCTTTCATGGGTCGGATGTCTGTCATGGCTAGGCGCTAGTTCGGGTCGTGACAATAACCAAATAGTTCCTATATACCCGCCGGGCTATGAAAGATTTACCTACTGGTTTATAGACTAAGATAGGCTCTGCTAGGATTTTGGGACTGACTCCGAAGTCAACAACTATATAAGGAGTTACAAAGAACAAAGAAGCTCCTAGATCTAGCAAATCATAAACATGTAAATGATAAACTTGTAACGTACCAGTGACCACATCAGGAGAACTTTCCTGATCTTGTCAGGACTGAAGTGAATAGAGTTTGTTTAGGCGCTGCCTATTGATGGCGCAAGCAGAACCCTACTAAGACGGAAGACCGAACTGAGTTGAGGGACGACTATGCTGACTCTGGGAACCCACCTGATATGGGACAAATGACCATCTTATATTTTGATGACATCTTTAGAGGCAAACACATAGAGGCTCAAGACTTGGTCATCTTGAGGATACGAGAACATCCATCGAGGACCCGTTTTGAGCATGCCATTAAACAAACCCGTGTATGGAAGATTGTGTGGGGGCTTACATTTGATGCCAATTCGAGACTATAATTTTTGAAGTGTGACTCCATGGTTTTTGAGCATTGAATAATCACCCTTTATTAAGAGTATTTTGGGGTGTGCACATGTTAAAGAAACAACCAATGACCTCCTCTTTCATTAAGGGTATTTTAGTCCATTATACTATGTAATAAGCTAGGCTATATATAGTCTCTTATTAGGTTTTTTATCTTTAGTTGTTTAATGATGAATGTATGAAATATTAAAAATCTTCTGTCTTGAGAGTAGACCACCTTAGTGTAGTTCTTAGTTAGGGCTTTGATTATCCATTATAGTTTAGGGCTTGGAAAATCCAATATTGTTCTTTGCTTGGAAACGGTGGATCTTGAGGCAAGTTGATTCCCTTGGAGGTTACCATAAGAACTTGGTTTTAATGTGATTTGTAGAGGTTTTAGAGTTTGATACACTCATTAGTTGCTACATTTTGTATTCTCCTTGTGTCAAGTTATCTATCTTCTTTATCTTTAAGCTTATGTTTGCTTCCTTGTATGTTTTGTCTCTTGCTTGTTACCGGTGTTTGCGGGTCATTGTGGGTCACTTATGGACTATTTTGAGCTTGTAGATACCATATGGTATCATTTGTTATCAGACCAATCATTGATTTTGTTCCCACGAGATCAATCTTGGGCTTGCTATCTTGAAAAATCTCAAAGATGGGTGTATACGAGTTGGTGAGGAGCTTTTACTACTAATCATTATGTAGGTACAATAGTGATATAAGGGGAACATGTCTTTGATAGACTGGGATTATTGTAACTACAATATGGGAGTCTATGATTGTAGTGGGGGTTTTATGGCTACAAAGTTAAGGGAGATTACGTTGGCTATGAAAATAGCCATGATCAAAACTTGGGCAGATTTGAGAGTTACGGTTATGTGGGAGAAAATGAGGTGAATGAAGTTCCTAGTGTTTGTGGTGAACTTGGAGATGATGTAGGACCTCGTGATGGATCTTATGATGACATTGAGACATGTGAGGAGTCTTACACTTCTCACTCTGAACCTAGATTTGGTGTTAGGTATAACCCTTTCATTCGCAAAGCTTATGAGAGTTATGATGACATTACATGTGAGGAGTGTAAAGATTCATATCCTCCACCTTGTAGTACTTCTTATCAATGTCAATATAGTATGAATGGTTATACTATCTCTAGTGGAGGTTGTCCAATGAGAATAAAAGGGTATGCATCTTCAAAATCGAGAAGTACTCGTGTGCCTTACAATGTTGATCTGAGAAGGAGTGTACACTTCGAAAAGGTGACCATTTTTGGGATACCCGGATGCCTCGTTGTGTTAAATGATAGGTACTATAGAAACTACATCCTTCCATACATGGTTGACTACTTGGGGTTATTTCACGAGCCTTTACTTGTTCCATACTTCTTGGATGGGTTTAAGGTTACCAAGAGGGTCAAAGTTGTCTTCTCCTAATTTGAATACCATGAGGAGGTGTGGTGCGATATTCTTCCATTGACATATGGTCATATATGCTTAGGTGCCGATTGGTTTGCATAACACAGAGTTCCAAATATGTAAAATTGGCCTAATGTTGTAATAGACCGGTGGGGAAATCACTTTGTGACATATATGCTTCCCAAGCCGCAAAGAGAAGTGAATACTTACTCCAATCTGAATGCTTATGAGAGACAAAAGATTAAGAGAAGTAAGGGTGTGCAAGGTAGTAATCTAAGAGTGGAAAAAAGAAAGGTTCTGTGAAGCGAAGTGAGGGGATTGCCACCAAATTGAGCTAACATTGTTTGTCCTTCTATTTCTAAGGATATTTGTGTAGGTACCGACATGGCAAGTGAAGGAGAGCAATGCCGAAGTGAAGTTTCTTCCCAAGCTTGTGGAGGACCTTCACAACACAGCAAAGGAGAATCGACTCAAGAACTTCAAGGTAAAATAGCTAATTCTTACACTTCTGTGCATGTGAATGATAATTGTGTGGTTAGTAGCCTATTGAGTGTGAGTAGTATCTTACTAGTATCTTACTTATTTGTAAGTATAATGATTCTTTGACTTTCATTGATGATGTATATGTTGTGAGTGTGGATAAACTAGTTGATCCTATTGATAACCAAATTGACTCTTCTTGTGAGATCAATTTATGTCTACCTAGTATTGAAGCCTATATAATGAACGGAAGTACATCGTCTTGTGTAATTGGTGTTGATCAACCTATTTGTTAAAATTGTCCACCACTTAAGTATTTGTGTGATGTGATTAATCATACTCAAGTGAGTGAAGTATGTGAAAAAGTTGGTCAACAAAAGGGGAGTGAACCCGAGAGCTATTCTTGGGACAATCTTGTGCTTGAAACTACTTTGAAACTTGATATTGATCTCTTAGAGAGAAAGGAACTTGCTTGTTCTAAATCTGACCGTGGGTTGGGTCATGCACTTTTTAGGTATAATGTCTTGTTTGAAAATGATATAAACACTCCTAATGAGCCTAGTGTTGAAAAAGATGGTATAGCTTACCTTGAAGGCTATAGACTATATGTTAACCCACTATGGGGTGACAACATTCCTCTTAAAGATGGAAATCTCTTCTTGGAAGATGAGAATATTCTTAAGGGTAAGGAATGTGTAGTCTTGGAAGTTACTCCTTCTACTTTGTGTGACTTTATTGTTGAGAGTACTTATGGTGATGATTGGGAAACTAGTAGTGAGTACACACATGAGGGCACCTTAGTAGAAGTCGACTTGAGTGATACTTTTATCTACTCTCTATTTTCTTTCGATGATATATATATATATGCTATTGCAGAGAGTATGTCATTTAGTTTGGGTGGAGACCACAGGAAAGGGGAGTGTTGTCTAGACCATGTCTATGGCCACTCTTCCCGTTTGACCTCGGTGCCAAATATGGAAATAGTGATGTTGGTGCACCCAACTTGTTGCTTAGTCTACATGACAAACAAAGTGTCACTCTTGGTGAATCCCATAACCAAATCCTTCGTACATCTTTCATTGACTTTTTAATATTTCATTCAAATGATCCTTGGTTATATTGCAAATATGTGCAACCTTGGCATGTTGAGATGAATTGTTGTGCTAACCCTAACCCTCATGCCATGAGGAGTTTGTATTTTTTTGTCCTCTCTTAGGTTTTGCAAGGTTTGGATTCGAGGTTGAATCTTTTCAAGAAGGGGAGGATGATATGGGACAAATGGCCATCTTACCTTTTGATGACATCTTTAGAGGCCAACACATAGAGTCTCAATACTTGGTCACCTTGAGGATACGAGAACATCCATGGAGGACCCATTTTGAGCTTGCCATTACACAAACCCGTGTGTGGAAGATTGCGTGGGGGATTACATTTGATGCCAATTCGAGACTACAAGTTTTGAAGTGTGACCCCATGGTTTTGGAGCATTGAAGAAGCACCCTTTATTAAGGGTATTTTAGGGTTTGCACATGTTAATGAAACAACCCATGACCCCTCCTTTCATTTACCCTGTCTTCCTTCCATTGCATAAATCATGTATGAGCCACATCCTGCAATTGATATGCAGCTAACTCAGTACCCTAACTAGTGGTTACTTTTATGATATCCGTGACCTTCTCTATGTCAAGGAATTTCTGTGGGTCCTCTTCAGACTTAGATCCTGTAAAAGATGGAGGGTTCATTCGGGTGAAGTCCCGAATCTTAGCTGCATCAGTATTAGCCACTGGATTGACCTAGATAGTAGTTGGGCATTCATTTTAGGCTGCCATAGAATGAGCTAGAGTTGTGAATGCTGCTCTATATTCTGCATGGGAAACATGCTCACCCAGGGGATCTGCCTGGACTGGCGGAGGTGCTGGACGGTTTTCAGTTCTTCTTCCGTTAGTCTTTTTGGGAGGCATATTCTACAAGAAAATAGAGGGGAAACTTGAATTAGACAGTGAGTTTAACTTGATCTCATGCTCACTCACACGACATATATACTAAAAGAAGGGAAAATTTTCCTAAAAATGCCTCATAGCCTCTTGACCATAAGTGTGGCGCTCTAGCCATGCACAAGACTCTACTTGACGTGGATTTCAGAATCCCTATGACTCTTTAGAACCTTTGGCTCTAATACTATGTTTTTAACACCCCAAGTCTGCACCCCGGGCGTCATACAGTGGTTATAACCCTGAAAGATCATAAGCTAACCCATGACTGGTACCTGCTGTGAGCACTGAATAAAATACTAAAATAAATACAAAAGTTAGGCTGAAATGCCATAAGGTTCATAATCTGAATACTGATAAATATAGCAACTGATAATATCATCTGGAAACTGAATACTGTTTGAACTAGTCTAGTCTAAAAACCTCTAACAATTTGAATAGGGAGTCGATGGGATAAGACCCCAACTAACTCCAACAACTGAATATACTGAACTAATGAATTAATAAATCTATCCTCGAAATATGAGGACTTACCATTGTAATCACTACTGATAACCTAAGCTGCTAAGTACGATTTGGAGCCCGTGCATCTGAACCTATGATATGAAATATCATAGCACAAAAGAAAAGGTATGCGTCAGTACTTTAAATGTACTTGTATGATAAGTGAGGTAGGATAATATAAGTAGGTTTATATGCATGAACAATTACTGACTGAATGATATAAATATAACTGAATGAGAGTACATGGATAACTGAGACTACTGTAACTACTGAGTATACCATACCGTGCATATACATACATATACCGTATATGATATTATACCAAAACTGAATACCTAGTTTTGGTAATTGAGTGAATGATGTCTGAGATTATTGATAGCTGAGTTACTGATAACTGGGAAACTATTTTTGACAGTCCTGATTCTATATAATTGAACTGAGTTTTATACCAAGTCTGAAACTAAAACTATAACTGTGGGAGTGTTTATCTCACCGACATACCCAGATTATAAAAAGAGTTGGGGTCCAACCTGTAACCCTAGTTGGTAAGGTTTTAGCTCCTTACCAAGGGATACTAACAATGTTGGGTTAACCCTAAGCTGGCAGAAAGACTCATAAATTATATATGTATGGTTATGTCAACCCTGGTCTGGCAGGAGGACGTCATATCCTATGATAGCTATGTAGTTTTGTAATGCAGGGATTGCTAATAAGGGTAAGGCCCTCTGCTGGCAGGAATGCCCTCATCCCTGGGTTCGCTCTGTGCTGATTCCTACTCCCAACTGAATAGATACTGAACTGATCACTAGACTGTACTAGGCTTGACTGGATTGTTACTGATTGTACTGACTGACTGAACTTGACTGAGTTCACTGGATTTTATAATGGACTGAGTACTACTGATCACGATGTTACTGGGACTATTTTGTATCTACTGTAATTCTAGGTAAACATCTAGATTCTCAGGTATTGAATACCCCCAAGACTCGATAGCATCAATACTAATAAAATATAGCAATACTTGGAAACATGGCAATAATCAATTATTCACATTGCAATCACTTAGACATTTTGTCAAACACTTGGAAGTCATGAGATTGTACATGAATAAGGACACATGCCAACATGTCATAAATACACTATTCAATCTACAAGGACATTCTATCAAACAATTTTAATGTATATCTTTAGAATGAAAGTAGTTTAAACATATTAGGATAGATGAGTTCTTTAATAAGATCACCAAAGAATCACAATGCACAATTTATTCACCTAGAAATTTTATCAAACACTTAGGAGGCATAACCTTACACTTGGGCATGAACAACATACTAATGTATCATGACTACAACAATCATTTCATAATTCAAGGTTTTTTGACATGAGAATTACATCAATAAAATACATACTATTTTATATCCATGACACTCGCAATTAAATCTTAAATTGAAAACCCAACATCAACACATGCATGAACACAATTCAATTCAAACATGTAAATCATGAATTCATTGAACTTGTAGTTTAAAAGGGTTTTTGAACTCCAAGGGTGAAAGGAAATCTAAGTATGAACACCTAACATACCTTGATTGTTGATTTCATAAAGATTTTGGGTGATTGATTAAAGCTTAGAATTGAATTTGATGAACCTAGGGTTTTGTTCTTGAGGGGATTTGTGAAAAAGATGAGCAACTATGCTATTTGGGGCTTTAATCCCATGTTTTAGACCTATTGGTTGAAGGAAAAATAACCCATTTGCCCTTTAAAATGTGGAACCAAAACTGTATAAATTACATGAACCGAACTGTCCAGGGCGCCGCAGGCTCTGGAGCACCGCTCTGGGCAGGGCACCACGGGCTCCATCGCGGTCTTCCCCAGTACCGGACTGGGTAGGGCACCTCGGGCTAATAACCCTAAGTCACTATTTTAGAGTTTTAAACACGCCCTTATACTTGTCCGAAAATTCCAAAACCTACCCGAGATGTACAACTGACTTCCCCGATCATGAATTAACATAAAAACTAAATTTCCTATGTTGTGAAGGTCCAAAATAAATTCATCAAAGTTTGAGGGCTTTATAAAAGACAGTCCTAACACTTCGCTGAAATTTTCTAAGTCTGGACCTCTTTTCATATTATATAAGACTGAATTAGGCTAGGACTTTTATGGGGTCTTACATAAAGTGATTGGATATTTCGTTCCATGGCATCTACCAATGCGGCTGGCAAAGCAAAATCGAACGACAGTATCAATAGCTTCATCAAAATCCATAAATCCAAGAAGAACTAATGACATATCAAGTGTAGTTGGACAAATTTGAAGAAGAATAGATGAAAATACTTTAGGTTACCTTAGATGAGTAATTTTTATTTTGTAATTAATATATTTTAAAAATAAATTTTCAGGTTGATAGCTCAATTTTCATTTTGGTTTTTATATTTTTGCATTATTTAAGCATCCTCATTTGTAATATCATCATAGAATGTATTACAAACTGTGTGATGATCATAGAATACCTAGTTCTTTCTGGTTATTATTTTTTTCATGTTTTTTAATTAGTAGAGATATGTTACCTCATTGGGATTGGTAAGCTAAGGTAAGGTTAGCTCTCCTTGATTGTACTCCCCATTGAGGATTTTTTTATTCTAAATAAATATTGAATGAAAAAAACTAGACACTCATAGTACTATATATTCATCTGGTCCGAAAAAGTCAAGCACAAGCCCATATTGAAATAGTTGATATTTTACTTGAATCATATTATTCATAATGAAAAAAACTCAAATATCAAATTTCTTTGAAAATGAGGCTTAAATCAACCTTCAAATCAGCAAATTTGATTTCATAACCGTAGCCCCAAAACTCCCAACCTTTTCAATTTAAAATATTGATTTGAAGGTGAAATCAACAATAAAGTATCAAATGCGTAAACTAAGATTAATATCATAGCCAATGAAGAAATCTTGAAAACCTCTTTTAGATTGCCTAAATTGAGCTCTCAAGCTCCAAAAATCTAGTTATCGGATTTATGTTTGAAATGAGAATTTAAATTTTATTCAAACATATTACTCTGTGTTATCGGTGGGTAACTTCGATTGTGAGACAAACCCAATACAACCCCTTCAGATCACAACACCCACATTGTGAATGTGATGTACGACTACTTGAGCTCATCTTTCACGATCATAAAGAGAAAATGAGCATGCATCAGGTGACTAGAACTTCAACAATTAAGTTCAAACTCAAGACTCTGGATGAATCATTAGAATTTCTATATAACTATGTGAAGTTAAATTAAATATTCTACTGGATGGGAAAACATTCTAGACTTGTTGGAACAATCAACCCACCGATTTGAGGTCATCTTGCCCAAATATTGATCGAGCTCAATTTAAATTTCAAATTTCCAATTAATGACTTGAATCTCACTTGAAAGTATTGAGACCCAAACCAATAATTCTTCTGATCTAAAAGTTACCTTCCAGACATGATAGAATTTATTAGAATTTCCTTTTGAGCTTATCTTCATCAAATGTTGACTTTGATTAACAATGTCAATTTTCAAATGCTCAAAAATGTAAAACTCATCTATAACCTATCCAACCACCTCAGGACCATGACATCCACCTATGTAGACCATAAGTACCATATCGAAGCTACAATAAAAGCAAAATTATTGGGTTTTAAGTGGTGAAATGTCAATGGAAAATGGAGAAAGAGTGAATTGAGTTCTTACTTTAAGAAAGAAAGAAACCTTTTAATGCTTAAATATAGAAGCATGACTTCATGTGGATAGTAAGGCAAGAAGAAGACAATTCTCTTGTCAACATCGTCATCGCTCGCTTAACTCAACTTGACTTTGGCTTAGAATTTAAATTTGATTTTGAATTTAGATTTGGATTTGAATTTAGATTTTTCAAACGATCGATTGAGAGATTATCTTTTTGGATAGAATTCATTTGAAACTTGAAAATTAGTGATGTATTAATTCAAAAATTTGATACAAATTTTTTCTTCATTTGTGGATACACTCGAGCATGTGCGGAGGTATTTCACAATGCACCTCAAAAGTAATTGACCCTTCGAGGCACTATTAGAAAGAGAAAAAGTGACATATAGGCACAGGTTTTCATTTATGGATGCAGGCGAGGTCTACAAATAAGACAAATATTTCTATTTCGAGCAAAGATGTGACTTGCGGCCGTAGATCATCTCGATGTTTCAAACAATTGCATCTTTTCATGAACCATTGTTTCTTCTTAGAAGCAATAACTTTTGGCTATAAATATTTTAGTTTTCTTAGGTATTGGCATAAAATTTTGAGGTTAAAAACTCTACTTCTTCCTAAAAATTCAAGTGTGATTTATGAATTATTGAGTGTTTTTGAAGTTCAGCAAATTTGAGGTACCACTATTTGCTAAAGTGGACTATTTTATCTTGGAAGGATATATTCCATTAACCTCGGGTAATTGAGGAGAATAAATTTTGTAAGAACATACCATGAATTTAATGGACTTGATTCTTTGTTTCTTCATCTCTATCTTATGGTTTTTCTATTTTTCAAAAAATAGTTTGAACTTTATTATTATTATAGTTCATAAGTTGTTTAAACTTTTATATGAAGTTCTTGTTGTAAATACAGATTATATCAATAATCTTAAGGAATTTACACATCTATATTTTTTATTTTTGTAGATCAAATCTTTTGATTTTCTAATCTATTTGAATTTGATAGTGATTTAAAGATATAAGGACTTCATCACGAGTTAAAGTTTATTTGGTTGGTGATTATATGAACATAAAAAGTTCATTGTTAAACTAGAGAAGTTGTTTAAAGTTTAATACTTTATTGTTAGTATTTGTGATGCTAAATTGGTTTCCTTATTATGACAACAAAATAACTAAATGAAAATCAATTCAATGATGAAATGTTGAATATTGCGGCAATAAACATTGCTACTATGAGTCATTTGAATGTTTCTCCTACCATGGCACTGGCAAAAAATCAAGAAAATTGTGTGGTGTTGATTTAAAAAGATGGCAACAGAAAATTTTCTTTCACTTTACTACCTTAAGCCTCCAAAGGTTCATCATAGAAAGTGTTCTTAACTTGGCAGAATAAACTCCAGAAAAGGAACATTTCTTAGTAACTGAAGCTTGAAACCGCTCAATCTTTTTGTGTAAGAATTACATTCTGAGTGGCCTACAAAATGATATGTACAATATGTACAAAAACAAGAAGACCTCAAAGGAACTCTTGGATACTTTAGAAAAGAAATACAAAATAGAGGATACTAGAATAAAGAAATTCATTGTAGCAAAATTGCTAGATTGTAAGATGGTAGAGAGTAAATCTATAGTTACTCAAGTCCAAGAGTCTCAAGTAATAATCCATGATCTCCTTGCTGAAGTTTTTATTGCAAATGATGCTTTTCAAGTGGCTACAATAATTGAAAAGTTTTCACCTCTATGAAAGGACTCCAAAAACTACTTGAAGTATAAGCCCAATGAGATATTCATTGAAGATCTCATTGTGAGGTTGAGAATTGAAAAGGATAATAAGATAACACGAAAAAAGTCTCATGGAAATTCAATAAAATACTATAGAAGATGATCCCACTAAATCAAAGAAGAGAAAAAGCATCAAAACAACAAGATAATCCTCCTAAGAAGAAATTCAAGAGAAATTGCTTAAATTATGGAAAAATTACCCATAAGTTTGTTGGTTGTCAGGCTTTGAAGAAGGGTAAGAAAAAGGATCAAGAGAACATGGTTGAATCCAAAGTAGAAGTAGATATTTTTTATGCTATACTTTAAGAATTCAATCTAGTTAGAAATCCAAGAGAGTAATAGATTGATTTAGGTGCATCCCGCCACATATGTGCCAACAAAATACAATTTAAATCATATGATCCAACTCAAGATGGTGAGGATATATTCATGACAAATTATTCTACATCAAAGGTTGAAGTAACAAGCAAGATTTTCTTGAAGATGACATCGGGCAAGGTGATGACACTAAATAATGTCCTTCATGTTCTAAAGTTGCGAAAGAACTTAGTTTCTACTTCACTTTTGACTAAAAATGGATTCAAATATGTATTTATTACTGACAAGATTGTAATAAGTAAGGGTAATGTGTATGTAGGTAAAGGTCACGTCACCAAGGGTCTTTTTAAGATCAATGTAATGACAACTGATATGAATAAAAGTTACGATTCTTCTTACTTAATTGAGTTCAATGGTTTATGGCATGAACCTTTAGGATATGTCAATTATATACTTAGTTTGAAATTTTTGCCTCACTTTTAATGCAATAAATTAAAGCGTCAAACATGTGTAGAACTAAGTATGGTAAGCATCTATATAAGTCTACTGAAAGAAATTTTAATCTTTAAGACTTAATTCACACGGATATTTGTGTATGAAGTCACACCATCTCGTGATGCAAAAAACGTATTTCATAAATTTTATTAATGACTCCACCAGATATTATTATGTTTATTTGACGAATAGTAAGGATAAAGCATTAGAAGCATTCAGGCGATATAAACTGAAGTAGAAAATTAACTGAATAAAAAGATAAAAATGATGAAAAGTGATAGGGGTGGAGAGTATAAATCTCCTTTTTCAGACATATGTTTAGAAAATGGAATTGTACATCAAACTACTATCTCGTAGTCACCTCAATTGAATGGAATTGTAGAAATAAAAAATCAAACATTGAAGGAAATGATAAATGTCTTACTTATAAGTTCAGGTTTACTACAAAACTTTTGGGGGAAAGCTACCCTTACGGCAAATCAAATACTCAATAGAGTGCCTCATTGTATGACACAATCTATTCCATATGAGAAATGGAAAGAAAGAAAGTTCAACTATAAATATTTCGAAATGTGGGGGTGTCGATGATGTGCTATAGAAATATAGTACTTTTGATGCTTAAAACAATAAAAAAATATGCAAGTTTCTTAGGTTGTTTTGTTAGATATGATGTGTTTTGGTATGTTTTGTAGGAAACTTTGTTTTGGATGCTAAGTTTGAGAAAGGGATAAAAAATGGAGTTTTTGGCTACTTCCTTGATCATGTTAAGGGCATTTGTGGCACTTACCTAATGTACGTAACCAAAATATGTGCTAAAACTTAAAGTTCGAAAGCTTGGTTGCAAGAAGTGGAAGGCCTGGAACTTACTTATGTCTACATGGGACCGCATATAGCACATGAGGTCCGTATGTGACTAAGGTAAGTACCAGACTTGAAGACCCATAGAGTGTAAGAGCTAAAGAAGAAGTTTTGGCACTTACCTATGTCTACATACAGACCGCATGTAGTACATGCGGATAGTATGTGGGTATGGTAAGTACCAAAATTCCAAAATCTCGAGAATGAATAGTGGAGGAAATTTTTCTAGCACTTAATTAGGTCCACATACGGACCACATATGGCACATACGCCCACTTTGATACCTTATGTGTAAATAGGTATATGGTCACCGACTCTTTTTGTCCCTTTTTATTTGGGATTTGATTTGTAGGGTCCCTCGTGTACTATAAATATCCTTTATGTGTTTTTTAGAAGAAGTTATGCACTCTTGATACTTATAAATATATTTTGATTCTGAGATCTGATTTAGGTCTTGGATTTCTCTTGTATTGCTTTTGGCGGATTAATTCTGTTAAACTTTCGGATTTTTAATTGTGGTTATTGTGACTATATCTTATAATTTCAATTATGAATGGTGTTGATTACTTCACAAGTATGAGAGGCTAAAAACCCTTACATAGGATTGTGGAAACCCTGGTAGATTGACGAAGTGGGGGAAGTGATATGTTGTTCTTAACTAATATCCATGCATGTATTGTATTATATTTACTTTAATAGCTATCTTAGTGGTTTCAAATGTTAGGATACTGCCTAGATTATTACTACTTACTCCAAAAGAGTAGTGACTAGGAAAAGTTAATTACAATAGTAATTTGAATTTTAACTGTCAATCCATGCCACCAGGTATTAACTGGGCTATAGGATAGAGGTTAGTAAGGTGACATATTGAGACTTAAAAGGTAAAGGGTGAAATCTGTCAGCTAGTCCAAAAAACGAATGGTGATACATAACTTATCAGATTCTACATGCAAGGTGTTAGTTTGGTTCAATAAAGCACAATAGGACTATGGAGTTTAGAATCCATGGGGAACACAATCTTAGTGCTCACCGACAGCTGATCACAACCAAAGTTAAAACTCGCTACTTGTTCTATATTGATACTACAATCCCCCTGTTTACTTTTCTAGTTTTGCCCGTTGATTACAATAACTGAAAGTCGCAATTCTACGTATTCCCTTGGGATTCGACCATAACCTTTATTGGGTTACTATATTTGACAGCGATCACATAATATTCAAATTGAAGGTGTAGCTTGGGCGTTATCACATTTTGGCACCTTTTGTTAGGGAATATGGTGTGAATTATGAATTGAGGTTGTTGTAGTTTTTGAGTCTTTTTGTTTTTGTTCTTAGTTGGGTATACACGAAGTAGAGGCAATCCTTTATGCCTAGTGAATCTGAATATAGAGATAATCCTACAAGAACCTAGTAGGATGACAGAATCGAAAAGAGATGATATTCCTAAAGGGGTTCGTGATGATGCACACCATGTGCCTCCTCCTCCTCTTGAAGGAGTTCAGGACATTGATGACTAGCATACAGGGGTGTTGTTAGCAAAAGATACTAATCATAGGAGGGAAAAAGATGTTCAGTAGATAGCTTGGGAGGCTCAGTGGATAGCTAGGGAGGCAGAGTTATTTGTGCAGAGGCAGGAAGTAGACCGCCGAGCAGCACTCAGTATTAATTAGAACAGAGTTAGAGGTGGTCTTGCTCAAGTGATCCAGCATACTAATATTTGAATCCATATGAGGATAATGAAGAGGATATGGGGTATGTTGAGCCCACAGAGACTTGAGCTATTATTCCTTTTTTTCCCTCTAGGCATTAAGTTCAACATCACGAGCGCAATGATTCACTCTTAAATCTGAAGGGTGTATTTGCAGGTTTGCTTACAAATGACACAGATATGCACCTTGCAAATTCCATTGGCATCTGCAGTTCGTACTCAAATCCAGGGATAAATAGCAGACGCTTAAACTGAGGTTGTTCCCCTTCTCACTTACAAGAAAAGCATCTTTAAGTCTAGGGGAACTGCCAAGAGGATCTATCACTACATAAAATGAGTTACACAGGAAATTCTAAAATCAGTTCTTTCCTTCATCTAGGATATTTCAGGTTAAGGATGAGATTTAAATATGTAGGCAGTTATAGTTAGAATCTATGTACGATGCTTGGTTCAGGTTAAAGAAGAAGTTGAGCATAGTTCCCAATCATCAGGTTTCAGGGATGACCTTATTGGAGATATCCTACAGAGCCCTAACCATGAGTTTCAGAACCATAGAAGACACTATCTCTGGAGGAGACTTTATGAGACTATGTTGGGAGGTAGCTTCGAATAAGCTAGATCATATCTCACTCACTAACTGAGGATGGAAAACTCGGGAGGATGAGAGGGGATCTAGTATGTATGTTATAAGTGCCTCCTGTGACTAGAAAGTAGCTGATGAATAAGTGATGCAAGAAATTGCACTGCTGAGAACTGATCTTGGGTTACTGTCACACCCCTATTTTTATCAAAAATATTTGACTTTAAGTTTAAAAAGGGTTTTTATTATTTAGTGACAAATGAGTGCAAAACATAAAAATCTCTTTGAAATTTTGTATTGTGGAAAACAAAAGCCATAAAGAACTCTAAAAACTACGAAACTCTTTTTTTTTATTCACTTTTTCTTTTCTTTTTTTCATTTTTTCAACATTGTCTTGCCTACGCACTTTACTTCTAACACATGCTTTCACTAAATAAATTTGTCAAATGACCCTGTCACGCTAAAAAATACAACATTTAGCACGTAGAAATGCTTTTAAGGTGAGTCTCCTATAGAGGACCAAGTGGGTCCCGCTAGGTCTCAATATGATACAGATAAGCATAACCTAAAGACTGACCTACGTGGGATCCACTAACAAGGCTGTTTGGGGAGCATATGGTCGATAGTGGCTGCGATCATTTTTCACCTACTCCATATGTTCGACGGCTTCCCCTCCTAAAATAAGGGTGACTCAACTAGATTTTGTGTACACGATGTGTACTCCAGGACTTGTTGCGAATCAAATGACACGGGTTATGCAAATGATGCCAGATATAAAGCAGTAACACATAAACAAAGACTGTAAACATAGAGCACGTAGGTAATTAACAATGATAAGACAATAACACAAACAAAATATCTATACACCTATAGTGTCAAATTAAGTCTATATAACTCAAAAATAAGCTCGAATATATAAAATATCCCCAGAAGAGTCGTTAGAACTGTCACACCCTTTTTTTTAACAAAAAAGATTAAATTTTAGGTTTCAAAAGGGTTTTATTATTTAGTGACAAAAAATAAAAATTTGTTTCGAAAAAGGATTCATTTCACTATTAAATTCAAAGTCTCCACTTGGCATAGTCGAGTGTGCCAAGTTACCTAAGAAAAATCCTTTTCAAAATGATTTTTGACTCTTTCAAAATTAGTTTGTGAACAGATCTTCGGCTAAGGAATTCTGTTGATCGAAGGGAAGGTGTTAGGATCCCCTCAGTCGCTCTGTAGAGTTTATCAGCTAACATGACACTATAGAATGCATAAACCAAACAAAACACACAAACTAAGCAAAGAAATAAAACAAAATTCAAAACTAAAATAATGTCCAGTCTAAATTATACAGTACCTTAAAAATGTGGAAATATAAATCTTATTCTAAACTAATCCTTGACTATGCTCTACCTGATGCCTCGGGCCTTCATCACAAACATCCTCTGTGTAAAAGATACTTCGGGGTATTCCCCGATGAATAAGTACAAATAGCCTCGGGGCATTACTTGGCTAAATGAATACATATTCCAAATGCGAGAAAGACAAACCATTCCATAAATATTTCAGATTATCCAATAATTCACAATTCCTACATTTTCCTACCCAACCTATTGTTTGCCTACCTATTTCACCCCATCATAATATTATTGCATTTAACAAACATCAATACTTACTCTAAATTAAACAATCATTAATGCATCAGAATAACCAATATTCACCTTTATCAATTTTTTGATTCCTGCCCCACTTTTATTCTTAAATTACTGATTTCAAATCTCAAATGAGATATTATTTCATCACACCATACATAATCAATGGAACCAACAATGAATCAACACCAAGCAATTATTCACCACTAACAAAGATCAAACAACACACAAACATTCAATTCATAACATCGAGTATTATAAACAAAAAATAAAGAGTAAAGATTAGAAATAGACCTCAATTTAGAGCTTTTAAAATTGATGTATTATTATAATTAAATCCAATAGAATTCACGTCTGAAACCTTGAGTCAAACCTAAATCATGAACTAACTGAACTGGATACACCCTTTGCTCTTTTCTCCCAAAACCAAACCAAAATTAAAAAAAAAAGACCCACACTAATGTCATATAATAGAGGTGGATTTGGTCAGAGTGGATGAGATTTTCCATTTAGGATATGAGTTTTACAAATTTTCGGCGAGTTAATATCAAAATCAATAAACAGGGGTTGGGTTTGGATGGTTCTTGTTGGTTCCAGTCATTGGTGATGCCGTCAGCCAATGGGTCTCACCAGAATAGTAACAAATATGATCGGCTATAGAAAATATAGTGGATCTCCAAAGAGAAAATAGTCAAACCTATCTATTTCTCCTTCTTTCTCTCGATTTCACTATCTCTCTCTTTGATCTCCCTCACTTTCGATCTGTGCGTATGTATCGTGAGTGTGTGTGTGTGCATTTTTTGCCACTGTGAGATGTGTGTAGATAAAAATGTGTTTGTGTATGGTGTATTCACTGTATATAGGTATGTGATGAAGAAAAGAAAAATGGCCTCCCTTATCAGTGATATTGTATGTGTATATGTTAATCACGAAGTTCTGTGTGTTTTATGGAAGCTGTGTATTATGAATTCTAGTGTTGTGTTTTGGTGTATGTAATTGTGGAGGGTGAATGATTAAGAAAAAATGGAGTTTGTTATATTTCACTCTATGTGTTTGTGCCTCTCCCGTGAGTGAGAATTATTTTTTTTGGTATATTGGTCTCTCCAAAATGTGATAATGGCGTAAGGGGTAGGGTATATGGTGGGGTGGTGAGGTTAGGGTAAGGGTAGGGGTGTGAGGTGTCAAAATTTGATATGAAGGGGTTGTTAGTTTGTTGGATTTTTATTATGTAGAAATTATCACATAGGTAAAGGTACATGGTAAGACGGGGGATAAAATGGGAAAAAATGATTTTGGAGGGACAAAATTACGTGTCTACATCATGCACCCTTTGGATGTAAACACAAAGTGTTTTCTGCCAAAGAAGTAGACAACAAGATAGAATTTTGTCCTGAGTATTGTTCAAAATAAAGAAACAAAAGGAAGAAGGGCAATCGAGTCTTGATATTGTGCATTCTACCTATCTTAAGTTATGTGAAAGTTAAGTCATAGGTATCACAAAGGATTGGAAGAAAAAGGACTATACGGACTTGGAGAGTCGAGTGAGGTCCTATCGAGGTTTTGGTCTGCGACCCTGTTATTACATCAAAAAATTAAAATTACAAATTAAAACATAAATGAAATTTCAAAAATCCTATCTATGCAGCTTCTTTTAGACTTTGACTTAAGTTTCATCACCCTATTCTTTAGGCGGACTCCTGACATGCAATTTCTTCAACTTTTTGCTTGGCTTTCAATTTCTTCACCCTGTTCCCTAGGCGGGCTCTTGACTTGCAATTTTTTCAATCTGTTGACTTTCAATTTCTTCACTCTATTCTTCAAGCAATCTACCAACTTTCAATTTCATCACCCTGATCTTCAAGACTTGCAATTTCCTCACTCTATTTTTCGTGCGAGCTCCCGATTTTCATTTTCATCACCCTGTTCTTCAGGCGGGCTTTGGACTTGTGATTTCCTTACTCTGTTCTCCGAGCGAGCTCTTAATTTTCTATCTCATCACCCTGTTCTTCAGGTGGCTCCTAACTTGTAATTTCATCACTCTATTCTCTGGGCGAGCTCCCGACTTTCAATTTCCTCACTCTGTCCTTTAGGCGAGCTCTTGACTTTCAATTTCATCACCCTGTTCTTCAGGCGAGCTCCTAACTTGCAGTTTTTCTTACTCTGTTCTCGTGGAGATCTCCTGATTTTTAATTTCATCACCCTATTCTTCAGGCGGGCTCCTGACTTGTGATTTTGTCAATCTGTTCTCCTAGCGAGCTCTAGACTTTTAATTTCATCACCCTATTCTTCAGGCGGGCTCCTGACTTGCAATTCATTACCCTGTTTTTCAGGCGGGCTCCTAACTATTAATTTCATCACCTTGTTCTTTAGGCGGGCTCCCGACTTGCAATTTCATCACCTTATTCTTCAGGCGGGCTCCAAACTTTTAATTTTATCACTCTTTTTCTTTAGTTAATCTCCTGACTTTTAGTTTTATCACCCTGTTTTTCAGGAGGGCTCCTAACTTGCAATTTCATCACCCTATTCTTCAGGCGGGCTTCTGACTTTTAATTTCCTCACTCTATTCTCCGGGTGAGCTCCCGACTTTCAATTTCATTACCCTATTCTTCGGGCAAGCTCCCGAATTACAATTTCATCACTCTATTCTCTGGGCGAGCTCTAGACTTTCAATTTTATCACCCTATTATTTGGGCAGGCTCCAGACTTGCAATTTCATCACTCTATTCTTTGTGCGGGCTCTCGAGTTGTAGTTTCATCACCCTATTATTTGGGCGAGCTCACTACTTTCAATTCCAACTCTTGTTCTCTAGGAGGGTTCCCTGAATTTCAATTTCATCACCCCATTCTTTAGGCAGGCTCCTGACTTGCCATTTCATCAACTTGTTCTTCAGGCAAGCTCCTGACTTGCAATTTCATCACCCTGTTCTTCAGGCGAGCTCCTAACTTACAATTTCATCACTCTATTCTTCAGGTAGGCTTCTTACTTGCCATTTCATCACCCTATTCTTTAGGCGGGCTCCTGACTTGCAATTTTATCACCCAATTTTTCAGGCGGGCTCCTGACTTTTAATTTCATCACCCTGTTCTTCAGGTGGGCTCCTGACTTTTTATTTTTATCACCCTGTTCTCCAGGTGCGCTCTTATTCCTTAAAATAAAGTCTTATTTTAGAAGGAGGGTCCTGAAGTGAAGTTCCTAATAACAACAATTAAATTTTCTTTTTGCCCCAGTTTATCATCAAAAGCTTTTGCGAGTGTCAAACCCAATCACAACTACTTGCAACACTGCATAACACAAAGATGAATCAATGATTCTGATTAACAAATGCATCTTTTAAGGGTAAAATTGAATGACTGAGAACAACAAGTCCCTCTCTTAAGAGTGAAAGTGAAAGATTTTTACTAAAAGTGCATCTTTTTGGATTAAAGGCTCAAATTAGGAAGTAAACCTCCTAGCATGAGACATGAAAAACTCAAATTAGAGAATGTGTCTCTTACAGGTACGGGATGATAAGTTGTACCACAATTGTGATTACCAAACCTGTACAACAACACTGCTCTTGCATTTGCAGAAATGGGGAATTGCATCTCTAGATATTTGCGCTTTGAAGCCTTTGATTTGAAGGTAGCAACTCTTCCTGTATCATACAAAGAAAACTTATGAGTTTAAAACAAGGTGGTTTGCTTGAGGATTTGGATTTTGAGGCTATTTCTCTTGCACTGGTCCCATTAAAATCTTGCTTCTAATCATTAACATTTGTCATTGCCTTGTTACATCACTGACCCAAACTTAGATTATTAAGAGTGACTCTGAAATAAATATAGTATTTCTTCTTTTCCATACTCCTCAGTAAACCCTTTGAACCTTGGTATTTCCATAAGTTCCTAGACTTGTCTGTTGACAATGCTTTCTGCATGCCTTATTTTAGCTCACAATCATATCTCTTTTCATATGCTGGCCTTTTGTCTTGCTTTGTGCAATTGAAGAAGTTAGTAGCCAGTTTTGAAATCTTTTCTCACTTGTTTTGACATGGACAAGACTTAGTAACATGAGAAAAATGACAATGATTTTTTTATTTGGATAACTGACTCAAGAAAACAAAAAAAACTATAAAAAATAAAGATAAGACAATGAATGACCCAATTAAAAAAGAGAAAAGAAGAATTTATCTGAAAGTGACAATCAACTCTAATGATTACGACATGTATTTTGGATTAAGCTGCCTGAACTTTTCATCCAAACTTTCCACCAATTGTTGTTGAGTTAATGACCTTGAAACTGAGTTATTTCATTGGACCAATTGAATTTGGAGACTTCATTCAGCTAGTGGCGTCTTGAAGGGTTTTTGCCAACAAGCCCCTCTTATTTTGTTTCTCTCAGCTCACCATTTCCCTATTGTGTCCGTGAGGGTTTTCAATAATGAGATTGTCATTTTTATTTCTCTCAGCTCACCATCATCTTATGTTTCCCATGAGGTTTTTTACCAATAAAGCTCTCTCATTTTATTTCTCTCAACTTACCATCATCTTACGGTGCCCGAAAGGGTTTTCACCAATAAGGCTCTCTCATTTTTATTTCTCTCATGATTCCTTATGCTGAGGAAGACAAGTAGTTCCCAAAATGCGTCATCATATCCATTGCATTCTTAGCCTTAACATTCTCAAAGATAGATCTGAAGGTCTTTCTTTGGTTGTAACTTGGATTTTGGATAAGGTTAGAAAGAAAAGATGGCATGAAGCCCAAACGACACTTGAAGTAGGATAGGACTTACAACTTTTGGAATCGACTCAAACAACGAGGATTAACTCATGCCCCGATTTCTTTTAACCAAGCAATTATAAATTATTTATTTGGTTGGACCGAGCCCAGAGTAGGGCAACCTACGTATCTCACCCTTGAGAGAGGAGAATCAGGTCATATGTAGTTCTGACAACTTGTACTTTTGCTTGACTCTAATTTATTTTCCTTTTTTTCATTGACTCTTTTCTCTTGGAGAATTTTTCTGACTCTATTTTTCGTGACATTCTTCTCTTTTCTTTCTTTGACATATTTTTCTCTCTTTTCTCTCTTTTTTTATTCTATTCTTTACTCAACACTTTTATTTTAAGATTTGTTGACTCTATCTTGATTCCAAATGAGGGGTATGAAAGGAAATAACACTAATGCTCAAATAGGGTAAACAAAGGATGATGCAATGTTTGGATAGTAGAATGAAATGCCTTCGTCATATCAATCCTTAAAAATACAAGTACATATCATGCAATATGAAGTGAAAGATGAAGATCATTTGTGACACTTTAAAAACACTAACTTTAATTGAGCATGCATGCCACTTCTCCTTCTACACTTTCCAAACATACAACTCCACCTTCGTTGTCCAACACTCACATCAAATGACTCATGCTTTCATAGAACTGATAATCTTTCTATTTCTCATGATATAAGGATCACGCGTCCACTATTTGACCTAATTGAGATATGATTATTAGTTTATGACCAAGTTATTCTTGTGATTCTCAAAATAATTGCCTTAATTTTGAAAGAAGGCTTCAACGTGGTCATCAAATGTCTCAACACTTTACTAATTTCTCAGATGCCCCTTTTTCTAACTTTAACCCTCTAATTCAAAGTTCATGCTTAAACTAGATTTTAAGATCTGACTAAAAATTCTGCAAGCATGTCATATCACTATAACCAACATAAGATACACTATGTAAAGAAAACAAACAAACACATATTTAAAACACAAAAGAAAAAGGGACACTCCATTTAGTTAAAATAAAAGATAGAAGGGTTTGAACATAAACGACAAAGGGACAAAACAAGATAAATCCCAAACTACAACCCTTAAATAATTTAGATAACAAAAAAGAAAATAAAACAAACTACCAGACCTCTTCCTATTAGGGAGAGGGGTGACTTCTCAATTGCTCAGCCTGACATCTTAGCCACTGGTTTGCGTATCAGCATGACTAGATCTTCCACCACTGTCAGACACATTTCATTCAATAAATAAGTTCTGGATCCCCATGCTTAACTCATTGCTTCCCATATATTATGCAGTACCACGTGCTGGAGAAGAACTCTGTGGGATGGTTGAGGTGCCAATGTTTTACACCACAATCATTTTTTCTTGAATCATTCTCGCTATTTATTTTTTCAAAGCATGACAATCTTCAATAATGTGACCCTGATCATCAGAATAATATGCACAGCATATATTAGGATTAATATTCCTTGAATGCAGGTCAGGAGTATACCCAAGGAGAGGAGTAATTATGCTCCATTGTAATGATCTCTGGAACAGACTAGCATATCATTCTCCAATTGGAATAAAACTATCCCTAGGATTATGCCTCTTCTCATTGTTTGACTTGGATCAAATATCAGACCTAGAAGGTCTTTGATGTATTTGTGTAGTTGGAAGGTGACTCTGAGGCATTGGTGCACACCATTGTGAGTAAGAGGAGAGTTGAACATATGGATGGGCGTAGTATACTAGATATAAAGGTAGGGAGATGGAGTATAATGGATTTTTGGAGTGATTATATGGATCTTGGAAATAAACTTGGGCTTCAGAGGATAACAATGAGGTGGTCTTCTTAGGCGTGCCCGTTATCAAACTACAATAGCAGATGCATCTTCCTCATTTTTCTTCCCTCCAGTTTGCCTTTATTGATTGCAATATTGGCCCAAATGTTTCACGAATTCCTCATGTCCATCTTGTTTCTTAAATTTTGGTATCTCAAGGATTGGAGAAAGGTTAACACTTTAAGACATGCCCCAGTTTTTGTATGAAACATCTTCTTTACCTGCAGGTCCTAAGAAAATATTCATAGTATTTTTTGCACTCTTCCTCTTTCCAACCATTTCTATAACTCTTCTGGCATGCTAGATTTCTTGTTAATAAATTTTGGTAGTCCAATTAACATTGATGTGGGATCCGAAGTATAGCAATGATCATTAAGAGTATTGAACATGGGTCCACTAGCAGATTGGGGCAGCACAACTATTGGATTGACAGCCAAAGTATAAGCCTCAGTAGATGGTTGAGCAACAAAATCACATATGGTGCATGGTGTTGTGCATGTAATAGGCTTATACTGAGGAGCTAGAGGAGTAGTAGTAAGAGTATTGGGATGCAGATGACATGGAATAAACTTCGAGGTATGTTGTGGTACGTCAACAACAATAGGAAACTGAATTTGCAATTCTAATAGAAAACTCAATCTATTTAGAAGGTCAATAGTGGGGAATGGAGGAGGAGGCAGCCCACTGGCCCAAGCTCGATACATCTCTATCATTTGCTGTCTTAGTCTTAAATTCCCTTCTTTTAAACTCTTATTTTCCTAACTCTTTGTTTGATCAATGAGGTAACTCTCTATATTCTTTTTGAACACAGTTAAACCTTCTTTAGATTTGGTGTGATGTGGAAGACCCCCCAAAATGCCACAAACCAACCATCTTAAACTAACTGAACAAGAGATAACAAACGTGGTAGAGTTCAACACTTTCTCAAAATCTTTTTTTATTGTTCTTGAAAAGATCACCAAACCCAAAAAGGGCGCCTATATATCTCACTCTCTCAAGAGGAGAATCAAGTGTGCGTAGTTCGTGAAGTTTGGCCACAAAAGGGCCAATGAAGCTCTCTTTCTTTTTCTTGAAACTTTTGAAGAAAAGAAAGTAATAAAGTGTCAAAATAATTGACGAATTTTTTTTCATTTTTCAGGTTTAAATCTCTATACAAAATGAAATCTATAATTACCAGAAAAATCTTTTGGATTTTGGATTTTTAATTTCATACGACAAAGTAAGTTGAAGCTATTAAAGAAAAAAAATCTTTTTGTGGTTTTTTTTTAGAGATGTATATGATACCTACTCTAAATGAAGAGTGAAGAAAATCTTTTTGAATTTTCCAGATTCCTATACAAAATGAAACCTATGATGATTACCAAAGAAAAATCATTTTAGGTTTTCAATTTTTAATTTCATACAAAAATGAAACTTGAACCTATTAAAGGAAAATTATTTGTAGTTTTTTTAAAAGATTTATATGAAACACCTAATCTAAATGAAGAGAGAATAAAATCTTTCTAAATATTTTAAATAAGATCACCGAACCTTAGAAGGGCTGCCTACGTATCTCACTCTCGAAAGAGGAGAATCAGGTGTGTGTAGTTCGTCCAGATTGGACAATTTAGAATTAAATAACGAACTGAACCTTGACTTGAGAGACACGACCAAAGACAAACGATGAATAATGTTAATAAAATCTTTTTGAGTTTTCAGTTTGACACTTCACATAAAAATGACACCAACAGCTATGAAAGAAAAATCTTTTTTGGTATTTTCCTATATGAAATGTACAAAACTTCTACCATCTTTTTTTGAATTTTTCTTTTATAAAAAGATCCTATTGAAAAAAATCTGTTTGGGGTTTTTGAATTTGTGAATGCTTACTAAAGAAACAAAAAAAATCTTTTTGATGTTTTTGATTTTTTAAAAAAATGAGTGGAAAACATAAAAAATCTGTTTTAATTTTTGTATTGTGGAAAACAAAATCCATAAAGAACTCTAAAAACTATGAAACTCTATTTTTATTCACCTCTTCTTTTCTTTTCTTTTCTTTTCATTTTTTCAACATTTTCTTGCCTACGCACTTTACTTCTAACACATACTTTCCCCAAATCAATTCATCAAATAGACCCGTCACCCTAAAAAATAGAGCATTTAGAATGTAGGGATGATTTTAATGTGAGCCTCCTATAAAGGACCAAGTGAGTCCCGCTAGGTCTCAATATGATGCAGATAAGCATGACCTAAAGGCTGACCTATGGTGGAGTCCAACAATAAGCTGTTCGGGGAGCGTATGTTCAATAGTGGTTGTCACAGCTTTCCACCTGATCCATACGTCCGATGGCTCCCCTCCTAAAATAAGAGTGACTCAACTAGATTTTGTGTACACGACATGTACTTTGGGACTTGTGGCAAAAGAAATGACTTGGGTAATGCAAATGATGTCAGATATAAAGCGGTAACACATAAAGAAAGATTGTAAACAAAGAGCATGTAGGTAATCAACAATGATAAGACAATAGCACAAACAAAATGTGTATACACCTATAGTGTCAAATTAAGCCTATATAACTCAAAAAGAAGCTCGAATTCTGAAAATATCCCCAGCAAAGTCGTCAGAATTATCACACCCCCTTTTTTACCAAAAATATTCGATTTTAAGTTTCAAAAGGATTTTTATTATCAAATGATAAAAAATAAATATTTGTTTCAAAAAAGGACTCATTTCACTATGGGTGTGCCAAGTCACCTTAGAAAAATCCTTTTCAAAATGATTTTTGACTCTTTCAAAACTAGTTTGTGAATAGAGATTCCAACTAAGAAATTCTGTTGACCAATAGGAAGGTGTTAGGCACCCCTCGAACCCGTGGTTCAACCACGGTCACTCCGTAGAGTATATCGGCTAACATGACACTATATAATGCATAAACCAAACAAAACACAAAAACCAAGCAAACAAACAAATCAAACAAAATTTAAAACCAAAATAATGTCCGGTCCGAATTATACAATCCCAAAAAAATGTGGAAATGTAAATCCTATTCTAAACTAATCCTAGACTATGCTTTAACCCAATTCCTCGACCCTTCATCACAATGTCCTCCACGTACAATATACATTGGGCATTCTCCGATGAATAAGTACAAATGGCCACAGCGCATTCCCCGGCTAAATGAATACATATTCAAAATGGAAAAAAGACAAACCATTCCACAAACATTTCAAATTATTCAACAATTCACAATTCCTAAATTTTCCTACCCGACCTACTATTTGCCTACCAATTTCAAACCATCATGATATTATTGCGTTTAACAAACATCAATACTTACTCTGAATTGAACAATCATCAACCCATCAGAATAACCAATATTCACCTTTATTAATTTTTTAATTCTCGCCCCACTTTTATTCTCAAATTACCAATTTCAAATTTCAAACGAGATATTATTTCATCACACCATACATAATCAACAAAACCAACAATGAATCAACACCAAGCAACTATTCACCACCAACAAGGGTCAAACAACACACAAATGATCAATTCATAACATCGACTATTATAAATAAGGAAACAAAGAGTAAAGTTTAGAAATGGATCCTAATTTGGAGCTTTCAAAATTGATGTATTATTTGAATCAAATCTGATAGAATCCGTGTCCGAAACCTCGAGTCGAACCTAAATCACGAACTAACTAAACTGGATATATCGTTTGCACTTGTCACTTAAAACTGAACCAAAATCTAGAAAAAAAAAACCCACACTGATGTCATATGTTATGAGTCTGTTTAATTGTTGTTTGATTTATTTCACTGGAAATGAAGGTGGATTTGGTCAGAGTGGATGAGATTTTCTATTTGGGATCTGAGTTGTAGCAATTTCCGATAAGTTAACATTGGAATCGACAAATAGCAATCGAGTTTGGCTGGTTCTTATTGGTTTTGGTCATTGGTGATGCCATCTGTCAATGGGTCTCATCGAAACAGTAACAAATACGACCGGCTACGGCAAACTTGGTGGATCTCTAATGAGAAAATGGTCAAACCCATCTATTTATCCTTCTCTCTCTCAATTTCACTATCTCTCTCTTCGATCTTCCTCACTTTTGATCTTTGTTTATGTAACGTGATTGTGTGTGTGCCCATTTTACCTCTATGAGATATGTGTAGATAGAAATTATGTTTATGTATGGTGTATTCTCTGTATATGGGTATGTGATGAATAAAACAAAAAGTGGCCTTCCTTCACAGTGATATTGTATGTGTATATATTAATCATGAAGTTCTGTGTGTTCCATGGAAATAGTGTATCGCAAATTGTAGCATTGTGTATTGGTGTATGTAATTATGGAGGTTGAATGATTAAGAAAAAATAGAGCTTGGTATATTTCACTGTGTGTTTGTACCTCTCCCGTGAGTGAGAATTATTTTTTGGTATATGGGTCTCTCCAAAATGTGATAAAGGGGTAAGGGGTAGGGGTGGTAAGGTGAGGATATGTAAAAATTTGATTGGGAAGGGTTGTTAGTTTGTTGGATTTGTTATTTTGTGGAAATTATCACATAGGTGAAGATACGTGGTAATACGGGGGGTAAAATGGTTAAAAAAATAATTTTGGAGGGTCAAAATTATGTGTCTGTATCATGCCCCTTTTGGATATAAACACAAAGTGTTTTCAGCCAAATAAGTAGACAACGAGATAGAATTTTGTCCCGAGCATTATTCATAAGAAAGAATAAAAGGTAAAAAGGGTCATCGAGGCTTGATTTTGGGCATTCTACCTGTATCAAGTTATGTGAGAGTCAAGTCACAGGTATCTCAAAAGGTTGGAAGGAGAAGGACTACCGAGTTAGAGAGTCGAGTGAGGTCCTATCAAGGTTTTGGTCCACGGCTCTGTCATTATATCAAAAAATTAAAATTACAAGTTAAAACATAAATAAAATTACAAAAATCCTATCTATGCAGCTTCTTTAGGACTTTTGACTTGAGTTTCATTACCCTATTCTTCAAGCGGGCACTTGACTTATAATTTCTTCAACTTTTTGCTTGGCTTTCAATTTCTTCACCCGATTCTCTAGGTGGGCTCCTGACTTGCTATTTTTTCAATTTATTGACGTTCAACTTCTTCACTTTGTTGCTTGACTTTCAATCTCTTAAACTTCTTGCTTGACTTTCAATTTCATCACCCTACTCTTCGGGAGGGCTCTTGAGTTGCAATTGCTTCACTCTATTCTCTGGGCAATCTCTCGACTTTCAATTTCATCACCCTGTTCTTCAGGAAGGCTCTTGACTTGCAATTTCCTAAATCTATTTTCCAGGCGAGCTCCCAACATTCAATTTTATCATCCTATTCTCCAGGCAAGCTCCTGACTTGCAATTTCCTCACTTTGTTCTCCGGGTGAGCTCCTGACTTTTAATTTTATCACCCTGTTCTTTAGGCAGGCTCCTGACTTGCAATTTCATCACTCTGTTCTCTAGGAAAGCTCCCGACTTTCAATTTTATCACCATATTCTTTTGGCAGGTTCCTGACTTGCAATTTCCTCACTCTTTTCACTAGGCGAGCTCCCGACTTTCAATTTCATTACCTTGTTCTTTAGGTGGGCTCCTGATTGCAATTTTCTCACTCTGTTCTTCGGGAGAGCCCCTGACTGTTGATTTCATCACCCTATTCTTCAGGTGGGCTCCTGTCTTACAATTTTATCACTTTGTTCTCCAGGTGAGCTCCTAACTTTTAATTTTATCATCCTGTTCTTCAGGCGGGCTCCTGGCTTGAAATTTCATCACCTTTTTCTCCGAGAGATCACTCGACTTCAATTTCATCACCCTATTCTCCAGGAAGGCTCCCGCATTGCAATTTCTTTACTCTGTTCTCCGGGCAAGCTCCCAACTTTCAATTTCACCACCCTGTTCTTCAGGCGAGCTCCTAAAATCAAAATCAAAACTAGAACAAAAATTATCCCAAATAAAGATTATGATAAAGAAAGATTCTATATTTCAGAAAAATAAAGTCTCATTTCTAGGAGGGTCCTAAAGTGAAGTTCCAGATAACATGAATTACTTTTAATTTTTTCCCTAGTTTTCATCAAAAGCTTTTGCGGGTGTCAAACTCAATCACAACTACTTGCAAGAGTGCATAATGCAAAGATGAATAAAGATCCTGATCAACAAATACCCCTCTTTATGGTAAAATTAAATAATTGAGACCAAATAAATCCCTTACTTAAGAATGAAAGTGAAAGGTTCTTTCTAAAAGTGCATCTTTTAGAATTAATGGTTCAAATTACGAAGTACACCTCCTAGCCATTAGATATGAAAGACCCAAATTAGAGAATGCTTCTCTTAGGGGTACAACATGATGAGTTTTACTATAATTGTGATTATCAAACCTGTATAGCAACATTGCTCTTGCATTTCCAGAATTGAGGAATTACACCCCTAGATATTTGTGCTTTGAAGCCTTTGCTTTGAAGGTAGCAACTGTTCTTATTTCATACAAAAAAAACTTGTGAGTTTAAAATAAGGTAGTTGGCTTGTGGCTTTGGCCTTGAAGGCGATTTCTCTTGCACTCGTCTTGCTGCACCATTGACCCAAACTCAAGTTATCAAAAAGGAACCAGAAACAAGTACTATCTCCATTTTTCTATGTCTCTTAGATAAATCTCTCGAACCTTGATTTTTCCTTGATTTCCCAAACTTGTTTTCTGACAAAACTTCCTACTTGTAGTGTTTTGACTTACAATCATGTTTCTTTCATGTGCTAATCTTTTGTTTTGCTTTGTGCAATTGAAGAAGTTGGTAGCATGTTTTGAGATCTTTTCTCACTTGTTTTGACATAGACTTGACTCAAAGACAAGAGAAAAATGACAATAATTTTTATTTGGATTACTAACTCAAGAAAATAAAATAAAAATGAAGAGAATAAATAAAAGACCATGAATGTCCCCATTGAAAAAGAGAAAAGAAGAATTTGTCTAAAAATGACAGTTAATTTTAATGATTATGACATGCATTTTGAATTAAGCTGCCTGATCTTTCCAACCAAACTTTCTATCAATTTTTCTCGAGTTAATGACCCTAAATATGAGTTACTTCCTTGGTACAATTGTATTCGGAGACCTCATTCGGCCAGTGGCACATTGTAGGGTTTTCGCCAACAAGCCTCTCTCATTTTTTTTCTCAACTCATTATTGTCTTATGGTGTCCGTGAGGGTTTTTCACCAATAAGACTACTTTTTATTTCTCTTAACTCACAGTCTTCTTACAGTGCCCGTGGGGGTTTCACTGATAAGACTCTCTCATTTTTATCATTCTCAACTTATCATCATCTTACGGTGCCCGTGAGGGTTTTCACCAATAAGACTCTCATTTTTATTTTTCTCCTGTTCCTTATGCTGAGGAAAATGAGTAGTTCCCAAAATATGTCATCATATCCATTGCATGCTAAGACTTAACATTTTCAAATATTGGTCTAAAGGTCTTTCTTTGGTTGTAACTTGACTTTTGTATAAGGCTTAGAAAGAAAGGATGACATGAAGCCCAAACGACACTTGAAGTAGCGTAAGAATTACAACTTATGGAATCGACTCAAACAATGAGGATTTTAACTCATGTCCAGTTTCTTTTGGCTGGGTGACTCTAAATTGTTCATTTGATTGGACCGAGCCCAGAGTAGGGCAGCCTACGTATCTCACCCCTAAGAGAGGAGAATCAGGTCTCACGTAGTTTCGAAAACTTGTTCTTTTGCTTGATTTGGATGTTTTTCTTTTTTTATTGACTCTTTTCTCTTTGGGATATTTTTCTGACTCTATTTTTCTTGACACTCTTCTTTTTTCTTTCTTATTGGACATATTTTTTCTCTTTTTTTTTATTCTAATCTTTACTCGATACCTTTTTTTTAAACTTTGCTGACTCTGTTTTGATTCCAAAGAGGGGTATGAAATAAAATAGAACTAAAGATCAAATAGGATTCACAAAAGATGACACAATGTTTGGATAGCAGAATGAAATGTCTCCGGCATATCAATCCTTGAAAATGCAAGTACATATCACGCAATTTAAAAGTGAAAGATGGAGATCATTCATGATATTCTTACAGCACTAACTTTAACTGAATTTTATCACTACTCTTGCACTTTGTTCAACATACAACTCAACTTTTGTTGTACATTCCTCATGCTAAATGACTCATAATTTTGTGGAGATGATTTTTTTTCTATTCCTTTTGACACAGGATCGTACATTCAATATTTACCTAATTGAGATATGTCTTTCAATTGATGACCAAGTTATTCTTGTGATTCTCAAAATAATTGCCTTTATTTTTAAAGAAGGCTTCAACTTGATCATCAAATGCCTCAACACTCTATCTATTTTCTCAGGTACTCTCTTTTTCTAACTTTATCCCTCTGATTCAATGTTTCATGATTAAACTGGATTTTAAGATCTAGCTGAAAATTCTGCAAGCCCGTCATATCATTACAATCAACATAAATTGTACTGTATAAAGAAGACAAACAACTTAAAATAAGACAAAAGTCAAAAAGGACACTACATTTTCCTGAAAAGAAAGATAGAAAGGTTTAAACATAAATGGAAAAGACATAAATAAAGAAGGATTCTAAATTACAACCCTAAAATAATTCAGAAAACAAAAAGAAAAACAAGACTAGATACCAAAACCGCTTTCTAGTAAGGGGAGGAGTGTCTTCCCAATTGCGGAGCTTGACATTTAGCCACTGATTTGAACATCATGATGAGAGATTTTATCACCCTCAAACATATTTCCCTCTATAAATAAGTTTTTGATCCTCATGCTCAACTCATTACTTCCCACGTATTGCACATCACCATATGTTGTGAAGGATTCTGTGTGACGCTCGAGATGTTAACGTTTTGCACTAAAATCACTTTTTCTTGAATCTTTTCTATTTCTTTTTTCAAAGTATGACAATCTTCAGTACTATGACACTGAACATCAGAATGATATGCACACCATACATTAGGGTCAAAATTTCTTGAATATGGGTCAGGTGTATACCCAAGGAGAAGAGTAATCATGCCCCACTGTCTTAATCTCTGGAATAAACTGGCATATGATTACCTAATAAGAGCGAAATTATCCTTCTTCTTCCTCCTCTTTGTAAACTCTGGCCTTGCTTGAAACATAGATTTAGAGGTACCTTTGTAAATATGTGGAGGTCGAGGACAATGTTGAGAGATCGGTGCTTTCCATTATGGATAAGATGACAGGTGAGTACATAATTGTGCATTGTTCAAAGGATATTAAGGAAGTGGAATGGAATATCTTGGATTTTGGAATGATAAACCTTGTCGTAGGTGAGTATGTGGATATAATATGTAAGCTCAGGATTAAGGCTGATAGTATTGGTGAGTTGGACCTCTCGGGCTCTGCTTTGGCCCTGGCATGATGATAGGTACATTTTCCTTCTTCTTTCCTTCAGTTTTCCTTAATTAATTGCAATATCATCCCAAAAATTTCACAGAATCCTCATGTCCATCATTCTCCTCAAATTTTAATATCTCAAAGCTTTGAGTAAGGTTGACACTTGAAGACATGCCCCAGTCTTTATATGAAACATATTCTTTACCCGCGAGTCCTAGGGAAATTTTCATAGAAATTTCTGCACTCTTCATTCCAACCATTTTCTCTTGCTCTTCTTCCATCTCAGACTCTTTGGTAAGAAATTTTGGTGGTTCAGTTAATTTAAAAGTAGGCTCAGGATCATAGCAATTATCATCAAAAGTATTGAACATGGGTTCACTAGCGGCATGGAAAATCATAACCGTTGGGCGGATAGCCAAAGTGAAAGCCTCAGTAGAGGGTTGGACAGTAAAATCACAGCCGATATATGGTTTTGTGAATGTAGTAGGCTTATACTGAGGAGATAGAGAAGGAGTGGTGGAAGTATTGGGATGCAGCTGACGTGGCATGAATTTCAAGGCATGTTGTGGTGCATCAACAACAATATGAAACTGACATTGAAATTATGATGGAAAACTCAAGATATTTTTGGGGTCAATATTGGGGAATGGATGAGGAGGCATCCCACTGGCCCAAGCTCGATACATTTCCATCATTCGTTGTCTTAGTCTCAAATTCTTTTCCTTTAAACTCTCATTTTCCTAACTCTTTGTTTGATCCATGAGGCCACTCTCTATATCCTTGTTAGACACAGCTAAACCTTTCTTAGCTTTGGTGTGATGTGGAGGACCCACCATAATACCACAAACCAACCACCTTAAACTAACTAAACAAGAGATAACAAAGGTGTTAGAATGCAACACTTTTTCAAAACTCTTTTTCTATTTTTCTTTTTTTTAAAAGATCATCGAACCCAAAATGGGCACCTACGTATCTCACTCTCAAAAGAGGAGAATCAAGTGTGTGTAGTTCGTGAAGTTTTGGCACAACATGGCTGATCAAAATCTCTTTCTTTTTCATTTTCTTGAAACTTTAAGAAGAAAAGAAAATAACAAGTTGTCAAAAAATTGACGAAACTCTTTTTGAATTTTTTCAATTTTAAAATTCCTATACAAAATAAAACCTATAATTATCAAAGAAAAATCTTTTTGGATTTTCGATTTTGAATTTTATATGAAAATGAATCTTGAAACTATTAAAGGAAAATATTTTTGTAGTTTTATTTTATAGATGTATATGAAACACCTAACTCTAAATGAAGAGAAGAAAATCTTTTCAATTTTTAATTTTGAATTTCAACCCAAAATGAAATCTAAGACTATTAAGGAAAATCATTTTGTATTTTTCTTTTCATGACATATATGAAACACCTACTCTAAATGAAGAGTAAAGAATATTTTTTTGGATTTTTAAATAAGATCACCAAATCCTAAAAGGGCTGCCTACGTATCTCACTCCCGAAAGAGGAAAATCAAGTATGGGTAGTTCTTCCAGATTGGACAATTAAAGATTAAACAATCGACTGAACCTTGACTTGAGAGACACGACCATAAATAAATGATAAAAACATCAATAAATTTTTTTTTGAGTTTTTAATTTGACACTTCAAATAAAGCTGACACTAACAACTATGAAAGAATCTTTTGTTTTGATATTTTCGTTATATGAAATGTTCAAAATTTCTATCATTTTTGTATTTTTTTTATAAAAAGTTCCTATTAAAAAAAATCTTTTTGAAATTTTCAAATTATGAATGCTTACTAAAGAAACAAAAGAAAGATTTTTGAATTTTTTTTTTTTTTAGAAAATGAGTGCAAAAGGAAAAACACTTTTTGATTTTTTGGATTATGAAAACTAAAAGCCATAAAGACTCTAAGCAACTGCGAAAATCTTTTTTTTTTCTTGCCTAAACACATGCTTTCCCCAAACTAGTTCGTTGAATGACCCTACTATCCTCAAAGATATAACAATTAGCAAATAAGGTTGCTTTAGGGGTGAGTCTCCTACAAAGGACCAAGTGGGTCCTGCTAGGTATCAACATAATGCCGATAAGCATGACATAAAGGCTGACCTACGTTGGGGTCTACTAACAAGGTTGTTCGAGGGAGCGTATAGTTGACAGTGGCTGTGACAGTTTTCCACCCACTCTATACATCTGATGGCTCCCCCTTCTAAAATAAGGGTAACTCAATTAGGGTTCGTTTACATAGAGTGCACTCCGGGACTTATTATGAAAGAAATGACTCAAGTTATGCAACTGATATCAGATATAAAGCGGTAACACATAAAGAAAAATTATAGGCAAAGAGCACGTAGGCATCCAACAATGAAAAAGCAATAACACAAACAACATATTTATACACCTATAGTGTCAAACCAAGCCGATACAACTCAAAAAATAAGCTTGAATTCTGAAAACTCCCAAGCAGAGTCGTAAGAGCTGTCACACCCCCATTTTACCTAAAAAATTCAATTGTAAGTTTTAAAAGAGTTTTTATTATTAAGTGACAAAAAATAAAAAATAAAAATAAAAAAAGTATTCATTTCACAATTAAATTCAAGGTTTCCACTTGGCATAGTCGGGTGTGCCAAGTCACCTTAGAAAAATCCTTTTGAAAATGATTTTTGACTCTTTCGAAACTATTTTGCGAATAGAGATTCTGGCTAAGGAATTTTATTGATCGAGGGAAAGGTGTTAGGCACCTCTTGAACTCATGGTTGAACCATGATCGCTTCGTAGAGTATATCGGCAACATGACACTATAGAATTCATAAACCAAACAAAACACACAAACCAAGCAAACAAACAAATCAAACAAAATTCAAAACTAAAATAATGTCCAGTCTGAATTATACAGTCCCAAAAAATGTGGAAATGTAAATACTATTCTAAACTAATCCTAGACTATGCTCTAATTGATACCTCGGGCCTTCATCATGAACGTCCTCTGCATACAAGATATTTTGGGGCATTCCCTGATGAATAAGTACAAATGGCCTCAGGGCATTCCCTGGCTAAATGAATACATATTCCAAATGCAATAAAGACAAATCATTTCACAAACATTTCAAATTATCCAATAATTCACAATTCCTAAATTTGCCTACTCGACCTACTATTTGCCTACATATTTCAACCCATCATGATATTATTGCATTTAACAGACATCAATAATTACTCTGAATTAAACAATCATCAACGCATCAGAATAACCAATATTCACCTTTATCAATTTTTTAATTCCCTCCCCACTTTTATTCTCAAATTAATGATTTCAAATATCAAATGAGATATTATTTCATCACACAATAATGAATCAACACCAATCAACTATTCACCACCAACAAGAATCAAACAACACACAAACGTTCAATTCATAACACTAAGTATTATAAATAAGGAAATAAAGTGTAATGATTAGAAATGGACCTCAATTTGGAGCTTTCAAAATTGATGAGTTATTTGAATTAAATCCAATAAAACCCGCATCTGAAACCTTGAGTCGAACCTAAATCACGAACTAACCGAACTGGATATACTCTTTGCTTTTATCACCCAAAATCAAACCAAAATCCAAGAAAAAAGGAAAGACCTACACTAATGTCGTATGTTACGGATATTTTTAATTATTTTCTAGTGCACTTCGCTTGAAATAGAGGTGGATTTGGTTGGAGTGGATGAGATTTTCTGTTTAGGATTTGAGCTGTAGCATTTTTCGGTGAGTTAGCATCGAAATCAAAAACAACGGTCTGGTTTGGCTGGTTTTTATTGGTTCCAGTCGTTGGTGATGTCATCTGCTGGCGAGTCTTACCAGAACAGTAATAAATACAACTGGGTATGGCAAACCCGGTGGATCTCCTACGATAAAATGGTCAAACCCATTGATTTATCCTTTTCTCTCTCAATTTTACTATCCCTCTCTCCGATTTCCCTCACTTTCAATCTGTACATGTGTATCATGAGTGTGTGTGTGCCTATTTTACCTCTGTGAGGTGTGTGTAGATAGAAATTATATTTGTGTATGGTGTATTCTATGTATATGAGTATGTGATGGAGAACAGAAAAATGGCCTCCTTTATCAGTGCTATTATGTGTGTATATGTTAATCATGAAGTTTTTTGCGTTCCATGGAAGCTGTGTATCACGAATTATAGTGTTTTGTATTGGTGTATGTAATTGTTGAGGATGAATTATTAAGAAAAAATAAAGTTTGGTATATTTCACTCTGTGTGTTTGTGCTTCTCCCGTGAGTGAGAATTATTTTTTTCGTATATGGGTCTTTCCAAAACATTATAAAGGGCTAAGGGGTAGGGGGTAGGGGGTAGGAGTGGTGAGATAAGGATAGAGGTAAGGTTTTGAGGTGTCAAAATTTGATAGGGAGGAGTTGTTATTTTGTTGGATTTGTTATTGTATGGAAACTATCACATAGATAAAGGTACGTGGTAAGACGAGGGCTAAAATGATAAAAAAAATTATTTTGGAGGGACAAAATTATATGTCTACAGTAACTAGGAAAATAGTTTGCAGCAATATGTTTCGAGAAAGTGAATGCAATAGGAGCACAGGGGTTGACTTCCAAAGTTTATGAGTCAGAGTTAGAGGAGGAAGAAAACTATTTGGATCATCAGTTGGTAGGTTTTTGAGCCCAAGGTCAAGGAAACCAAGGTCAGAACTATTATGATAGATACAGAGACCGTAGTAAAGATTAAGATACCAACTGGAGAAATAAGGATAACTATAGAGAGAAAGGAGATTGGTACATTCAGCCTGGAAAATGAGATACAAAATCAAGAATGGAAGAGATGTTGACTAAGTTGTTAAAGGGTAAAGAAAATTAGGAGAATAACCTTAAGGAGATTACGACTGACATTTCAGAGTAGACCTAGAAGGTTGAATCTCATGCCACTGCTATCAAGCAGTTGGAGCAATAATTCAGTCAGTTGTCAGCAACACTGAAACAGACGCATCCGGGTACCTTTCCGAGCAACACTGTGCAAAATCCAAAAAATGATGGTAATGTTATTGCTAATTCCAGAAGGAGTGGTATGACTACTATGGATCATGAATTACCTATTGTGGAAGAACTAAGACATGATGAAGCTATTGTTGATGAGATATTTATTTTAGATCTAGAAAAAGCAATAGGTGATAATGTTAAAGATGGTGATGACAAAGGTAAGGTTCGGGTTGTTGAGCTGGAAATAAGACAAATTCCAAGACCACCCCCACCTTTTCCTCAAAGATTAAAGTATAAGAGAGAGTAAAGGAAGTTCAAGCAATTCATTGATATGTTAAAAGAGTTGATCTTGAACATCTCTCTTTTTGAGGTGTTGGAGTATATGCCAAGTTTATGAAGCAATTGGTTACAAAGAAGAAAAGGGCTACGATTGAGGATATTGATGGGTTGCACTACTATACTGCAGTCATGATTGGGTCTCTAGCTCAGAAAAAGAGTGATACCAAAACATTCACGATACCTTGCACTATTGGGTCATCCTAGTTTGCAAAAGCCTTATGTGACTTAGGAGCCAACATCAATTTGATGCCACTGGTTGTATTCAATCAATTGGGATTGATCCCTCCTAAACCGACTGCAATACATATGTTGGTGGTTGACCACACTATGAAGAGACCTGTGGGCATTTCTTATGATTTGATTCTAGATTATAAGGTTGACGCCGAGATGCTAATCATATTGGGGAGACCATTCCTGGCCACAGACAGAGTAATGGTTAACATGGAGAAGGGGGACCTAAAGTTCAGAGTCAAAGGTGAGAAGGTCACATTCAATATTTGATATTCAACTAAGTAGCTGATCGACATAAGGATGGTATCAGTGATTTGTATTAATGAACCAGGAGGGTGTTCTTAAGGGAATCTTGATGAATTCTAAGTAATCAAGATACCCACATTGTGTTGCAACGTTAAATCAAGTGTTGTATGGGAGGCAACCCATGGTCTTGTTGGTTAATTTTGAGTAACCAACACAGCCATGTTATGCCGCGATGTTAAATCAAGCATTGGGTGGAAGGCAACACACTATTTTAGTGTTCACTTTTGTTTGTTTTTCTTTTGTGGGTTTATAGATTACGGACTTATCCAGACTATGATAGAATTGCTACATTCATAACTTTTCAGGTAAAGGGACTTTGTGACCAACTCATCAGGGTCACAAGTCCAACTCGGACTAGGTAATATTGAGCGATAATAGAAAAGATGAAATTTTGAGGATGATAATAGAAAGTTCTGGACTTTGACACATAATCATACTTTCAAAGTTGTATATTCAAGTTAAGGAACCAAAAGTAGTTGGGTAAACATCAAAATGTAAAGTCCAAAAAATAGAAAATTGGGCTAAAATTTTAGGCCCACTTATGCCCTGCACATGTGGACCGCATATGGTATATGCACCTACTGGCAGATCGCATATGATAGCCGCAAGTGACCTAGTTATGGGCCTAATTTTTAATTAATAGTTTGGGCTGATCAATGCTTAAACAAGACCTAATTTTCCCTCCTGCTATTTAAACAAAATTTGAATCATTCTAACCCATTCAAATCCTCAAAATCTCATTTGTACTCTTTAAATCCAAACTTCCCTCTCAAAGTATAAACTTATCCCACACTTAGAAGAAGGCTAAATTGAAACTTATTTGGGGTACCAGCTTGTCCTACTATACTAAAAACAAGTTCAATCTTGGGTTTTTATCTATTTCTTCTTTGTTCACTTCCGGATTCTCAAAGAAAAGGTAACTTTCTTGGCTCATAATAGTAATATCTAAATTGAAATATTGAACAAGCAAGTTGATATGTGTATTGCCATGAAAAATAAATAGAAATAAGCATGCTTGCGTATAGGAGCCTTGAAGTATCCTAAAATCTTGATGTAGGGCTTTGTTTTGAATTAAATTCTAATGTCATGCCCAAAATGAAAGATGAACCTTAGTAAGTAGTGGAATAGTGGGCATGTTAGTTTATATTGAAAATCATGATTCTTGGTATATGTGTACACATTGGACAAATTCAGACTGCTAATAGGTTATAGGGGTGTGAAAATTGAGGAAAATTTTGAAATTTTTGAATTATAAATTTTGCTTCAACTTTTATAATTCCTCTTTTTTGTTGGAAACTAATATTTGGTTTTCAGGAATAGCTGGCACCCAAATATGCAAATAAGAAGGTTGATACATTGAGGAGACATGATGAGTCCCCCGAGCCCAGTGGCTCGGTAGAAAAGTACCCTCTTTTGAAGCTTAGAGCAGCTGTAGTCAGGGTGACACATAGAGTGACTAGAGGCCAGGTGTGCCAGGCAGCTAAGACTATTATTTGGGCACTATAGGATAGCCATTTATTGAGCACTCATGGTGGGGGAAAAGTCCAACCTTCACCTGGCCTAGGTCTCGAACTGAGCCTATTCAGGCTGTCCAGGCTGCTCAGGTAGTTCTAACCCTACCAAGGATGAAGTCAGCCCTGAGATCATCGACACACTCTCCTCTACCATGTGATGATGATAATGATGATGTGGCAAATTCTAAGTTAGTTTCATAGGGTGTAGCTCAAGACCCCCAGTTTGAAGAAGGGTCACAGGATTCATCAAAGGTTGCAGATCGTGAGGAGTTATCAATAGTACCACAATCTGGGGTGGGTACCCTAGTTCATGCATATCCATCAAGTGTACCCTAGTTTTAGGAGGGTACAAGGAAGGTTTTCCATGAGGTGTCCATTCCAGATGAGGGGGCACCAGCACAGTAGGGACAGAGTTCTGCCCCTACACATGCCTCGGAGGCACCTCTTGAGAAGAAAGACCTGAGGTGGTGTGTGGAGGGAATGCAGATGAATTTTTATATAGACAGTCATATCTCAGATACCAGATGTCCTAAGGGGCTTATTTTTTAGTAGTACAAGATTGATATATCTGGTTTGAGTAGAGTACCACAGTTGTGGACTGACTTTGATCGTTATCAGTTGGAGTGAATAACTAGTCCACTCGATTCTTATAGCTAGACTTTTGTATGAGAGTTTATGCATCATATTGTGTCATAGTAGTAATTTTGATGCTCAGATTTATAGGTCTAATGAGACATATGGAGTATCCACAATGTGAGCAGACCCTTGTGAGAAGGGTTAAGGTTGACATTTCAGTTGCGACTATCCGTTGAGTTATTTTTGGTCCAAAATATATCACTCCAACATCCATAGATAAGTGTAACTACAGATTGAGATTTCCACATGATAGACATATTATGAGGGAGGCAGAGTATAAATGTGAGAGAGTTAAGATGGCTAGGTTGATAGTCAGCTACATTAAACCTTTGACTAATGAGACCCCATGGATCGAGGGACATGGTGTGATAAAGAAGGCCCCATTGATGTTTGTTGCTAAGGTTTAGTGGTTTATCATCAGATATAGATTATTCCCAACTTCTTCAGATAATGTATTAACTTTGGAGGGAGCCACCCTTATTGCTAGTATGATAGCCGGGTAGGAGATTAACTTTGCAGCTATTCTCTGGCATGAGATTCACGATATAGACTTTAGGTAGGTGATGAATTTTCCATTTCCTTGCCATATTCAAAGATTATATAATGAGGTAGGTGTACCAGAGATACCGAGAGTCAATGATATAGTACTTATGACAACCACTTCACAAATAAATACTATAAAAGATCCAGCATCCCTTGCCCTTTGTAGGAGACCTAGTGGGCTTGCCACAGTACTTGGAATCTAGATGAGGGCCCTTTAGTTTCCTAGAACATAGTGATGTGCATGGATGTGATGTGGGAGTTAGCATTGATCTTGAGATGGGGGGTCAGAGAAAGGCCCTTGATTTGAGTACTCAAGGTGAGGGGACACCAGCCACTTCTTCATCATCCCTGACTTCCAGTTCAGAGATGGTGGGTGCTTCTTCATTTCTCTCTCTCCCATCGACTACAGCTTTTGCTATAGGTATGACTTTGGTATCTCCTGAGTTCTTCCAAATCTTAGTGGATAGTCAAAGAGCCACTGATAAGCGGTTATGTAACACCCTGCATTCTTGGCTAAAACTTTGAACCGTCATTCCTACGTGTGTAAACTTTAATCCTATGATTTATATATGAATACATATGTCATGATCATTATCCTATAGTGTGAAGTGCTTTTGAGCTAAGTGTTCATAGGAATCACTTAAAGTGAAGTTGAGCTAAGAGCCTTTGATTCAGCCAAATATTTGTATTCGATTCTATAAGGGTCTACTTTAAACTTGTATAACTTTTGATACATGTGGAATTTTTCAGCTAAAGACCCACCAAATATATATAATTGAGTTATATTTCCAATGATACCAATTTCACCTTAATCCGACACTGTCTTTTTCATCAAAGGTATTAAGGGGAGGCGATAAGCACGCGTTGCAAGAGTTATTCCCCTAAAATAAGGAGCATATTGAGGGGGATACTCCCACATACTAGAGGGCATTCCACAGGGTCTATTACTTCACCATTTTAGCTCCTTAAGGGTCATGGGGTACTTTGGTCCTTTGCCCTCAATCAAAAACGTCCAAAGCGCGGATTATAACACTAAAAAGGGCATTATTTTCCTACTATCCTCAAATAAACTCACGTAAAAATCTTCTCCTTTCGCAAGAACAATAATTCAAGATTTTTCTCTCAAGAACACAAGGATTAAAGCTTCAATTTTAAGGTTTCTTCAAGAATCCTTTCAATTAAGGTATGTAGGGATTATGAACAAGGATATTCTTTCATCCTTGTGCCCAAAACTTATTTTAAAGTTATATGATTTTCAAATTAGGGTTCATACCCAAACTATCTTGTATTGAGATTATGATATTATTATGTGATTGAAGAATTAAAGTGCTTATGTGTTCTCATCTATTTATGTTTTGACTTAAAGATTCTCTATTATGATTTGTATATCATGAGATTGATTTGAACATTGATTAAAAATTTTAAATTGAGTTTTAAACATGATATTGTATTACAAGTTATATGAAAGAAAGTATACGATTTAATACTTGAGTTTAAGCACTAAGTTTACAAGAAAAGTTTGAATCTTTTGATTCTAAAATAAGGCTTCAAATCCACAATCATTTATCATCCTTATGATACAAAGAAAAGATTGATCTTTTGATATTAAGATAAGATATGGAATCCACATTTGTTCATCTTGATTATGATTTAAAGTAGAGAAGAATAACCGTTTTTCATTCTATAAACCCTTTTGCTATTTTAAGGTGGATTTCATAAAGCATGGGCATATAAGTAATATAGGAGTAGTATTTAACACCGAGTTGGGTATGAGTCTAAGGTCACATGCCCCAGAACCACATTTCTTCATAGGTTTAAGTCCCAATATGGGTTAAGTGTAGTGATCACTCAAGTTAAGGTTTTATTTCTATGGAAAGGGTAGAACAACTCTCCTCAACGTGGATTAGATGTTGGATTCCATGATAGATCACATGGTCTATGTCGGTTAGAAGAACCTCCCTAAAAAGAGTTAAAAGGAAAGCTTTTAGAACTAAGTGTTATGGCTCACAAAGTTTATCCTTACGCTTAACTACTCATTTTTATGATTTTGCAATCTTTGTTTTATTTAAGCTCAAGATGAGTCATTTATACCTAGCATGCATCATTTGGAAGTTTATATAAATATTCAGTTATTGTTTTACTTATGCATTCACCCCCACTTACTCTGTACATTCCAGAAGTACTAACCCATATATATGTCCATGTGATACATTTTCGCATAATGTAGGTACCAGTTGTAGCACATCATAATCAGACAACTTGCAGCTTCTAGTTAGCAGATGATGAGTTCTTTTTATTCGAGGACTTGAGTCAACTATAGTCTTAGTGTCATTCTTTTATTTAGTCGTATTGATTATGGATAGCTGGGGGGTCATGTCCTGACTACCTATAGTCAGTATTAGTAGAGGCTTCATAGACGGTCATTCAGAGTTGATGTATTTATTTTAAGTTTAGTTTTGTATAACCAAAGTATGTTTTGAACGATCTTGTATTGAATATATTTAGCAAAGCCATTCCTTCCACTTATTTCTTTTAGATTTATGTAACACATTTAGTTGCTCACGAGTTATGCAAGTATCATAGGTTATCTTAGGATCACTTATGGTTCTAAGTATTGTGTGACGTTCAGGGGGTAGTCTTAGGTCATCATAGGTTACGAGTTGTTAAGATCAAAGTGGCTACTCTATATGGGCAGATCCGGCTAAGCATCAGGACTAGACTAGAGATAACTAAGGCTAGATGGGATGTAGCACACAAAGTTGTTATGTTAAATTTACATGTTGATTTGCAGGCATGTATTGATGCTTTTGAGAGATGTATTACAACTCGATTTGTAGGAATTAAGATGTCAAATAAAAAAGATGTAGATACCTTATGAGCAGAGGTACGCTCTCTCACAGAGAGCCTATGATAGTCACTCCTCCAGTCATACCCTAAGTGGTTCAGATATCACCTTCACATGGGCCTAAATACTTTGATTTATTTGTGGGGGGTGAGGAAGAGGTCCCAATTGGTGGGACCAAGATAGTACAAGTGGGGGATCTATAGGATCCTAATCATCCATATAACCAGGCCTCAAAAAAGCCTAGATATGATTTGATAGACCCTGTAGTTATTGAAAGGTAGAAGTGCTCTAAAATAGCAGTGGGTGCATCTTCTAGTAATGCACTGCCACCACCACTGCCTCTGTCATTAGATATAACCCCATCTGGGGATGATCATCACACGGATGCTTAATGCATCCCAAGTATGTCCTTATTCCCTTTGTTTTATATTATTTAAGTGCATTAAGGATAGTACACAATTTTTAGTTAGAGATGGGGTATACCATAGTCACTGCGGGTTTTTTTTTATCATGCTTCTTTTCATGTCGCCCACAGTATGGTTGTAAAACTGACATGTCTCGAGTAAATTTTGTGCCATATTGTGTTTTCTTCGTATTATGTTGTATTTTTGTTTAATTAGGAGATTTTTAAGTATTTACGATGGTTGTTATGTTCTTGATTGATTTTTGGGAAAAATGATATCACTCCAAAATTTTAGAACTGTGTGAATGTATATATATGTTAGAATTATAGAGCTTGTTATGGCATTAGGATTAGGGACATAATAATCACTTGTTAACAATTGCATGAACTAAATAAGTTGTAGCTTGTAATATTGACTCTGTGCCATGTGTGTGTTAACTTCAAAACTTCTCTAGTTAGTCTTGTTTAGGTTGTAGAAGAGTCGGTTAGGAAAGGATCATAGGCCATTTTTTATTTTAGTCCACTTTTAGCCTAAATGACCTTCCCAATTTGAAATAGTATCCCTTGATCCTTGTTTCAAGCCTTGTAGCATGTTTTTCTATTTTCTCTATCACCTTCCCATTTGTGTTGCAATAACCTATTTTTGCTCATTCTGCTTTAGACATTGTACACCTTAATTCAGGAAAATTGCCTAAGTTAATGGTGGTTATCATAGAGATGTGCGATGTAAAGCAAGTATGTGGAAGGGTAGAATTAGAGAAAAATTTAATAGGACTGGGTGTGGTAGCAAAAGGAAAAAAAGAAAAAAAATTGTGAAAAGGTGAAAAAGAAAGAATAAAAAACCACACCCAACCTGAATGTGAAATAAAGAAAAAAAAAGAGAAATAAGGATAGCATAAAAAGAAAAATGGTTAATAAGTGGACCCCCAAAGTTAGTACGGTGCCAAGGAGGCTTATTCACTTAATATCCCCATATGTACCATATTAGCCCCCAAGCCTAGATTACAAGCCTAATAAAATCCTATAGTAACCCTAATTTGACTATCTAAAAACTAAGGTAAAGAAAATAAGATCAAATCTATGGTATTTAATGCACATTGATTTGAACTTCTCTTCTAAGTGTGAGTGTCTTTTGACTGTCCCTACATTGACATACACTATTTCATATGAGTGAGTGGGACTTCTTTGTTGTTAGAACACATGAGTCATATTGCCAATTGCTTACTTATTTTAGGTAGTGTAACTTGCATATACATGCATGATTGTTTGATGCTAATGTAATGTCATACCTTGATCCCATTGTGTCACATTATTGTGCTTCATATTTATATGTAGTTAGTTTTAAAAAGTTGAGATAGGAGAGGTATTATGATTTGAACTTAAAGTGGTGATTGACTGCCTTGAATAACTTAGATTCTCCTAGTTAAGCATCCTATTTTGTTTTGCTTAGTTTGGTTGTGTTGTCTTTCCTGAGGACATGCAAACGTTCTAAGTTGAGGGTGTTGATGTTCTATAAAAAATATAGCACTTTCAATGCTTAAAATAATGAAAATATGAAAGTTTCTTAGGTTGTTTTGTTAGATATGATGTGTTTGGGTATATTTTGTAGGAAACTAGATTTTGGATGCTAAGTTCGAGAAAAATATGAAAAATAGAGTTTTTGGCTACTTACTTGATTATTTTTGAGAATTAGTGGCACTTACCTGATGTACGTGACCAAAGCATGTGCTAAAACTTGAAGTTCGGAAGCTTGGTTGCAAGAAGTGGAAGGCCTGACACTTACTTATGTCTACATGTGGACCATATATAGCACATGCGGTCTGTATAAGACTAAGGTAAGTACCAGAATTAAAGATCCAAAGAGTGTAAGAGCAGTTGAAGAACTTTTGGCACTTACCTATGTCTGCATATGGACTGTATGTAGTACATGCAGACCTCATATGGGTAAGGTAAGTACCAAAAGTCCAAAATCCTGAGAATAAATAGTGAAGGAAATTTTTCTGGCATTTACTTGGGTCCACATGCGGACCTCATGTGGCAATGTGTCCACTACCAGACCACACGTGGTCATAGGTAAGTGGCCACCAACCCTTTTTGTCCTTTTTCATTTGGCCTTTGATTTATAGGGTTTCCTCATGTACTATAAGGACACTTTATGTGTTTTTATAATACCCCGTATGCTTCTGAGATAGAAATCAGACCTTCGTTCCTACGAGTGTAAGCTCTAGTCTCGTGATTCATACTTGAATCCATATCTCATGATCATTAACCTGTGTGAATAAAGATTATGAGGTGGGTAAGATATTCATAAGTGTCACTTAGAGCAAAGTGAGCTACGAGCCTTTGATTCAGCCAATGTTTGGTGTTTGATTTCATAAGAGTCATCTTTAAATGAGCATAACTTTAGGTATATGTGTAATTTATCATATTAATACCCACCAAATTTTAGATAATTGAATTAGCTTTGCAACAATACCAATTTTTCCTTAATTCGATACCCGAGTGAAAAGTTATGGCTTTGCAAAGGGGTGTATATCACCTAACAATAGTAAACATTCACTGGAAAGGGTTTGCCATAGGGTGTGCACCGGTTTGAAAACCTTAAGGTTTGCCATAGGTTGTGTGACGCAAACTTTAAGGTTTGACATGGGTTATGCATCGTAAACCCTATGGCCAAGCGGCGTAGACACTTTGTTTTTGAGTTATTCTGAGGGTAATTAAGTCATTTGATACTACTTAAACATCCCTAAACATAACTAGATGATATTAATAGCTATTAAACACATTTTAACCCTATTAACATTATAATTTCATCATATAAAATACAAGAGGGGAAAAACAACTAGGGTTTGCACAATCAAGCTTAAAGGTCCAATCTTTTTACAAAATCCATTGTTAAAGTATGTTAGATATTCATCCATGGGTCATTTTCACTCATGGAGTCGAAGAATCCATTTTCAAGTTTAAATTTTTGATCTTTACATGTTATTAAGAATTATATCCATGAACTTTCATGAATCTCGACACTATATCGTGCTTAGAAATTATTTTCAATGGAATTTGTCCATCACACGTTCGAATGGTGATTTTTGCATGTCATATCCTTATCCTATAAATTTTAGTTGTGAAATTATGTTATTATCTCATGTTTAACTATTCTGATGCTTTAACTCTTGACCGCTATGAGTTTGATGAAATGCCTAAATGATTGGATTTAGAACAATGACTACTTGTTACTTGTTTACAATGAATTGCCTCCATGAAACTCTTTATGAATTTCAATCATGTATTACGTTTTCAAGAGTTCTGATAGAAATAACCCTTACACATTTGAAAGTTGAAGTATGTTTATCTATACCTTGGTAATTTGGTTTCAAGTTATGATTTCAATATTTTCACGTGGAATGCATTATAGTATGCCTTAAATATTTTGGTTTCCATATCATGTTCATGTGAATTCAGAATAAAACCCTCAGTTTATGATTTGGTCATATAATCATGTTATTTTATAATTTTTAAAAGCAACCCCATGTTAAAGTCTTGACCCCCATATGTTTGATGAAATGCCTAAGTGAATAATTGTGAGCAATGATTTCCTTCTATGGTTTCAAAGCTTTCATATGTCCCTATTTTTATTTTTATCGAGTCCTGGGGGTTATGAATACCCAAAATTTAGCTATTTACTTAGTCTCAGTATTTTTAGAATGGTTTCAGACCGTATAGCATTATCAGTTCAGTTAGTTATCATGTCAGTAAAACTTAGATAAGTTCAGTAATTTGAGACAGTTTCTTCTTTAGTTAAACTTAATTCAGATCCATAATCATTGTCAGTTCAGTTGGGAGTAGGATTAAGCACCGAGCGAACCCAGGGATGGGGCATTCCTACTAGTATTGAGTTTGACCCTTAGTAGCAATCTCTGAGTTATAGAACTACGTACACAAAGTAGGTTTGAGATGTCTTCCTGCTAGTTTAGGGTTGACACATATCTCATGATTCTTTCTTTTAGTTTAGGTTTGATAAGATGTCTCTTTGTTAGTTTAGGGTTGACACAGCCATTGTTAGTACCTATGGCATGGTAGTAGAACCCTTTTAACCGGGTCATAGGTTGGACCCCTATCAGCTCAGATTTGGGGCATGTCGATTAGATGATAACTCCTACAATTTTAGTTTTAGTATTCAGTCCAGATCTCAGTTCGGTTTTTCTTGACCATTGCATACAGTTTATCAGTTATTTAGTTATCAGATTTTAGTATTTTAATTTACAGACTATTTCAGAATTATGTTATATGCTTGGTCATGCATTCTCATATTTTACAGCATTCATACATTCAAATCATTTATTTAGTTACCTCATGCTACTCATTCAGTCGGTTATTACTCATGCATATAACCCATGCATAACAGCCTAACCTCATCTATCATATCAGTACATTCAAAGTACTAACTGCATACTTGTTTCTTGAGCTATGATGTCTCATATCATAAGTTTGGATGCTCAAGTTGCCAACCATACTTAGACATTCCAACGCATCAATAGCAGCAGCAGTCGTGAGTCCTCATATTTTGAGGACCAATTATGTTTATTTCAGTGTTTTCAGTTCAGTATTCAGTTGGAGTTAGTTGGGGCATGTCCTATCAACTCTGATTTAGTCAGTTTTAGAGGCTTTTGGACACTTCAGACAGTCAATCAGTTTGTCATTACTTTTATCAGTTTTTTGACAGTTGTTTTCAGATATATGATTTAGAAATGTTTTTGTATTTAAAAATTATGGTGAATTCAGTTATTCCACATATGTGCATTTTGTTATTATTATTCAAGGACCCCAGTAGTACCAGCTCATGGGTTAGCTTGTGGTCACTCGTGACTGTAAGTACCGTGTGGCATCCAGGATGTACTCTCGTGGCGTTACAAACTTAGTATTATAGCCTAAGGTTTTAAAATGTCCTACAAAGTCTAAAATCCATATTGAGTAGAGTCTTGTGCATGGGTGTGAAGCTCCGCCACACTTATGGACAAGAGGCTACAAGGCATTTTAGGAATAGTTTCCCTTCTTTCAGTATTCATGTCATACAAAGAAGCATGAGCTCTATTTAAACTCTCTTTCTAATTCAATCTTCCTTCTATTTATAGAATATGCCTCCCAAAAAGAATAATGGAAGAAAAAATAGAAATCAACCTGCACCTCCGCTCGTTCAAGAAGATCCCCTGAATGAGCATGTTTCCCATGCTGAGTTAAGAGATGCATTCATTATTTTTGTACACTCGGTAGAAGCTCAGAACAACCAACATGATGCTATCCCATCTAATCTAGTGGCTAATACCACCGCATCTAGATTTTGGGATCTCACTCGGATGAATCCTCCTTTGTTTTTGGGATCCAAGTCTGATGAGGATCCGCAAAAATTTCTTGACATGGTTCAAAAGGAGACTGATATTATGGATGTCTCGTCCAGTGAGAGTGCAGATTTGATTGCTTACCTGTTATAGGATGTATCTCACACATAGTAGAAGTAGTGGAAGAAGGATAGAGGCACAGATGTAGAGCCTGTAGAGTGGGAGGAGTTTGCCACTGCCTTTTTAGATAGGTTCTTTCCTTTAGGGTTCAGAGAAGCTAAGGTGCTGGAGTTTATTAATCTGAAATAGTCTAGTATGAGTGTGAAGGAGTATTTTCTTAAGTTCACTCAGTTGGTGAGGTATGCTCATAATATGGTGTCTGATAAAAGGTCTAGAGTGAGTAAGTCTATTTCTGGTGTAGCTGATAGTATAGTTAGGGACAGTAGGACAGCTATGTTGAATAAGGAGATATACTCTTCTAGGCTTATGGTACATGCTCAGTAGATCGATGAGGAAAAGGCTAAGGAAAAAAAGAGAGAGTAAGAGGGCTAGGATAATAGTTTTAGTTTTGCTCAGCCAGGGTCATAGGGTAGTAACAATTCTCAGTTCTATCAGATGTTTTCAGCCCCAGCTCCTTCTTCAGCTAGTATGCCAGAACCAAAGTTCAGGAATGACAATCGAGATGGGACGCTAGGCTCCAAGACTCAGGGTAGTGGGAACAATAATCGTACCTATCCGTTTTGCGGTTAATGTGGTAAGAATTATAAAGGTGTGTGTAAAGATAGTTGTGATGTGTGTTTTAGATATGGAGATCCAGGCCACAGAATCAGAGAATATCCTAAGTTCGTTTTCGAAGTCAGCATAGTCGTCCCTCGGCTCGAGTAAGTCGCCCGACTCAGCAAGGTGCCACTTCTAGTGCCATTAGTGGTCAAACCCAAGATAGACTTTATGCACTCCATTCCTGACACAATTAGGAAAGTTCTCCTGATGCGGTTACGGGTACGTTATAGGCCTTTCATACTTTTGTGTATGTTTTTGTAGACCTCGAAACTTCACTTCTTTTTTGTACCTCCTAAATAGTGGATAAATTCAGTGACATCCCCGAAACTCTAGTAGAGCCCTTCTCAGTGTCTAGTACCACAGACTTAGAATAATGGCTTTAATCTAAAAGGGAGATGGTAGAACAAGTAACCAAGTCAGGCTCTTAGATCCAAGTAATGGTGCCAGTATGTGTGGAAAAGCTGTAGGGAGGAAGAGGCCCGACCTATTCTTATTTCAATCTTTGTGCTTTAATTATCATGATATCTACTCATGCCTTACATGTCAACTCGATAATCGTAGCTTATATTCGTGCATCTTATAAAAAATCATGTACTCTCCCAGTTTCTACTATAAGGAGTTCCAGTTTGCTCAACAGTACGGATCTTTTTTCATAAAATTATGAACTCCAAATTCAGGCCATGCATATCATGAATCATGTACTCATGCTTTACATATGTTCAATTCCAGTACTCATACTACACTCTTAATGATCAGCGAAATTCAGATTCATGTTATACAAGTCCTCAGCTCAAATCTTTTTGATAAATTTATGTCATTGGCCCTCTATTCCTCAGACCTCAATTTCACATTCAGATATTCAGTCATGATTCAGTCCAAAGTATTACATATATCATCTCAGTCTTTTATTTGTATCTCAGCCAAGTCAATATCATTTTTTTGGAGGGGGACGAAATATCCCAAGGAGGAGATGTTGTAATACCCTGAGTTTCCATGTCCTAAACCTCTTAACTTTCCTCTATGAAACAAGATCCAGCTAGAAGTAATGGGTACTAATAACTGGACTCTCATGTTTCTATCTCAGCCTTATAACTACTCTCATGTCATTGCATGCAATTCACAAAAGCAGTTTAGTTCATGGAGCATATTTCAGACTCAGTCATGTAATCATGTTCCCAGTCATGCATATTCCGTATATATCTCAATTGCCAAAAATTCAATATTCTCAGCCTAACCAATATCATTCAAGTATGAATATTCCCAAGGCAGATATATTGTAATACCTCGTACGCTGCTAATCTAGAAATCAATATGCGCTAATACCAAAGTTCAGGAATGACGGTCGAGATGGGACACCAAGCTCCAAGACCCAGGGTAGTGGGAACAATGGTTGTACCCATTTATTTAGCTGTAAATATGGTAGGAATCATAAAGGTGTGTGTAGAGCTGGATGTGATGTGAGTTTTGGATGTGGAGAGCCAGGCCATAGAGTTAGAGAATGTCCTAAGGTTGGTCAGCAGAGTCAGCACAGTCATCCCTCAGCTCCAGTAAGTCGCCCAACTCAGCAGGGCTTCACTTCCAATGCCATCGATGGTCAATGCCAGAATAGACTTTATACACTCCAGTCCCCACAATATCAGGAAAGTTCTCCTGATGCGGTTACGAGTATGTTACAGGCCTTTCATATTCTTGTGTATGTATTAGTAGACCCCAAAACTTCACTTCCTTTTTGTAACCCCCTAAGTAGTGGTTAAATTTGGTGTCAGTCCTGAAACTCTAGTAGAACCCTTCTCATTTTTATAGTACCATAGACTTAGAATGATGGATTTAAGCTAAGGGGGAGATGGTAGAACAAGTAACCAAGTCAGGCTCTCAGATCCTAGTAGTGGTACCAGTATGTGTTGAAAATCTGTAGGGAGGAAGATGCCCGACCCATTATTATTTCAGTCTTTGTGCTTTAGTTATCATGATATATACTCATGAATTACATGTCAGCTCTATAATCACAGCTCATATTCGTGCATCTTATTAAAAATCATGTATTCTCCCAGTTCCTAGTATAAGGAATTTCAGTTTGCTTAGCAGAACAGATTATGTTCCATAAATTTATGAACTCCAAATTTAGGTCATACAGCTTATGACTAATGTAATCATGCTTTATAGTAGGTTTAGTTCCAGTACTAATGATACACTCTTAATGATCAGTGAAATCCAAATTCATGTCATGCAAGTCCTCATCTCAAACCTCTTTGATGAATTTATGCCATTGATACTCTATTCCTCAGACATCAGTTTCACATTCCAAATATTAAGTCATGATTCAATCCGTAAGTGTTTTGTACATCATCTCAGTCTTTTCTTAGTATTTAAGCCAAGACAGTATCATTCGGGGAGGGGAAAGGGGGATGAAATATCCCAAGAGGGAGATATTGTAATACCCCAAATTTCCATGTCCTAAACCTCTTAACTTTCCTCCACAAAACAAGATCAATCTTTAAGTAATGGGTACTTATAAGTGGACTTGCACGTTTCTATCTCAGCCTAATAACTACTCTCATGTCATTTCATGCATTTCACAAAAGCAGTTTAGTTCGTGTAGCATATTTCAGACTCAATCATGTAATCATGTTCCCAGTCATGCATGTTCTATATGTGATATCAGTTGTTAAAAATTCAATATTCTCATCCTAACTAATATCATTCGAGGATGAATGTTCCCAAGGGAAAGATATTGTAATACGCCATATGCTTCTAAGCTTTAAATTGGCATGCAACAGTACCAAAGTTTAGGAATAACAGTTGAGATGGGGCGCCAAACTCCAAGACCTAAGGTAGTGAGAATAGTGGTCGTACCTATCTGTTTTGCAGTGAATGTGGTAGGAATCATAAAGGTGTGTGTAGAGATGGAAGTGATGTCTATTTTGGGTGTGGAAAGCCAGGCCACAGAGTTAGAGAATGTCCTAAGGTTGGTCAATGGAGTCAGCAAAGTCGTCCCTCAGCTCCAATAGGTCGCTCGACTAAGTAGGGCGCCACTTCTAGTACCATCGGTGGTCAACGCCAGAACAAAATTTATGCACTTTGGTCTTGACACGATCAGGAAAGTTATCCTTATGCAGTTATGGATACGTTACAGGCCTTTCATATTTTTGTGTATGTTTTAGTAGACCCCAAAACTTCGCTTCTGTTTTAACCCCCTAAATAGTGGTTAAATTTGGTGCCAGTCCTGAAAATTTAGTAGAGACCTTCTCAGTATCTAGTACCACAGACTTAGAATTATGGCTTTAAGCTAAGGGGGAGATGATAGAACAAGTAACCAAGTAAGGCTCTCAAATCCTAGTAGTGGTGCCAGTATGTGAGGAAAAGCTATAGGGAGGAAGACGCCCAACCCATTCTTATTTCAATCTTTGTTCTTCAGTTATCACGATATCTACTCATGCTTTATATGTCAGCTCTATGATCATAGCTCATATTCGTGTATCTTATCAAAAACTATGTATTCTCTTAGTTCCTCGTATAAGGAGTTCTAGTTTTATCAACAGTACAGATCTTGTTCTATAAATTCATGAGCTCCAAATTTAGGTCATGCAACTAATGGCTCATATACTCATACTTTATAGTATGTTTAGTTCCAGAACTCATTCTACACTCTTAATGATCATTGAAATTTAGATTCATGTCATGCAAGTCCTCAAATCAAACCTCTTTGATGAATTCATGTCATTGACCCTCTATTCCTCAGACCTCATCTTTACATTCCAGATATTCAGTCTATAAGTGTTCCATACATCATCTTAGTCTTTCCTTAGTATTTGATCCAAGTCAGTATCGTTTTGGGGGACAAAATATCCCAAGCGGGAAGTGTTACATACATCATCTTAGTCTTTCCTTAGTATTTGATCCAAGTCAGTATCATTACGGGGGGGACAAAATATCCCAAGCGGGAGATGTTTTAATACCCCGAGTTTCTATGTCCTAAACTTCTTAACTTTTCTCCATAAAACATGATCCAGCTTTAAGTAATGGGTACTCATAAGTGGACTCTCGTGTTTCTATCTCATCCTTATAACTACTCTCATGTGATTGCATACATTTTATGTAAGCAGTTTAGTTCCTTTAGCATATTTTAGATTCAGTCATGTAATTATGTTCCTAGCCATTCATGTTCCGTATATGATCTCCGTTGCCAAAAATTCAATATTCTCAGCCTAACCAGTACCATTTGAGGATGAATATTCCTAAGGGGGAGATATTGTAATGCCCCGTACGCTTCTAAGCTAGAAATCGACATACGCCAGTACCAAAGTTTTGGAATAATGATTGAGATAGGGTGCCAGGCTCCAAGACCCAGGAAAGTGGGAACAGTGGTCGTACCATCCATTTTGCGGTAAATATGGTAAGAATTATAAATATGTGTGCATAGCTGGTTGTGATGTGTGTTTAGATGTTGAGATCTAGGCCATAGAGTCAGAGAATGTCATAATATTGGTCCACATATTAGCATAGCCATCCCTCAGCTCCAGTAGGTCACCTGACTCAGTAGGGCGCTATTTCCAGTGCCAGCGGTGGTCAAAACCAAAATAGAGTTTATTCACTCCAGTCCTAACACGATCAGGAAAGTTCTCTTGATGCGGTTATGGGTATATTACAGGCTTTTCATATTCTTGTGTATGTTTTAGTAGACCCCAAAAGTTCACTTTCTTTTTTAACCCCCTAAATAGTAGTTAAATTTGGTGTCAGTCTTGAAACTCTAGCAGAGCCCTTCTCAGTGTCTAGTACCAAAAACTTAGAATGATGGCTTTAATCTAAGGGGGAGATGGTAAAACAATTAACCATATCAGACTCTCAGATCCTAGTAGTGGTGCCAGTATGTGTACAAAAGTTATAGGAAAAAAGATTCCCAACCCATTTTTATTTCAGTCTTTGTGCTTCAGTTATCACGGTAGATACTCATGCCTTATATGTCAGCTCTATAATCATAGCTTATATCCATGTATCTTATCAAAACTCATATATTCTCCCAGTTCCTAGTATAAGGAGTTCCAGTTTGCTCAGCATTACGGATTATGTTCCATAAATTTATGAACTCCAAATAAAGGTCATGCAGCTCATGACTCATCTACACATGCTTTATAGTATGTTCAGTTCAGGTACTCATGCTACACTCTTAATGATCAGTAAAATTCAGATTCATGTCATGCAAGTCCACAGCTCAAACCTCTTTGATGAATTATGTCATTGACCCTTTATTCCTCAGACCACACTTTCACATTCCAGATATTCAGTCATGATTCAGTCTGTAAGTGTTTCGTCCATCATCTTAGTCTTTCCTTAGTAGCTAAGCCAAGTCAATATCATTTTAGGGGGATAAAATATCCCAATGGGGAGATGTTGTAATACCCCAAGTTTCCACGTCCTAAACCTCTTAAATTTTCTACATGAAACAAGATACAACTTTAAGTAATGGGCACTCATAAGTGAACTCTCACATTTCTATCTTAGCCTTATAACTACACTCATGTCATTTCATGCATTTCACAAAAGTAGTTTAGTTCATGTACCTTGTTACAGACTTAGTCATATAATCATGTTCCCAGTCATGTATGTTTCGTATGTGATCTCGGTTGCTAAAAATTCAATATTTTCAGTCTAAACAATATTATTTGAGGACAAATATTCCCAAGAGAGAGATATTGTAATACCTCATACGCTTCTAAGCTAGAAATTAACGTGTGCCAATAACAAAGTATAGGAATGACGATCGAGATGAGGCGCCAAGCTCCAAGACCCTAGGTAGTAGAAACAGGTAGAGCTGGCTGTGATGTGTGTTTTAGATGTGGAGGTCCAAGCTACAGAGGAAGAGAATGTCTAAAATTTGGTCCGCAGAGTTAGCACAATCGTCCGTCATCTCCAGTAGGTCGCCTGACTCAGTAGACCACCACTTCCAGTGCCATCGGTGGTCAACCGCAGAATAGATTTTATGTACTCTAGTCCCAACATCATTAGAAAAGTTCTCTAGATGTGGTTACGGGTGCATTACAGGACCTTCATAGTCTTGTGTATGTTTTAGTAAACCCAAAACTTCACTTCTTTCTTGTAACCCTCTAAATATTGTTTAAATTCAATGTCAGTCTTGAAACTTTGGTAAATCCAATCTCAGTTTCTAGAACCACAGGCTTAGAATAATGGCTTTAAGCTAAGGGGGATATGGTAGTACAAGTAACCAAGTCAGACTCTCAAATCATATTAGTGGTGCCAGTATGTGTGGAAAATCTATAAGGAGGAACATGCCTGACCCATTCTTAGTTCAGTCTTTGTGCTTTAGTTATCATGGTATCTACACATGCCTTATATATCATCTCTATGATCATAGCTCATATTCGTGCATCTTATAAAAAATCATGTATTCTCCCAGTTCCTAGTATAAAGAGTTCCAGTTTGCTCAGCAGTATGGATCATGTTCCATAAATTTATAAACTCCACATTCTGGTCATCCATCTCACCAAATTATATATAATTGAATTAGCTTTCCAACTATACCAATTTTGCCTTAATCTGATACCCGAGCGAAAAGTTATGGCTTTGCAAAGGGGTGTGTATCCCAACAATTGTAAACATTCACTGGAATGGGTTTGCCATAGTATGTGTGCTGCAAACCTTAAGATTTTCCAAGCGGCATAGACACTTCGTTTTTGAGTTATTCCGAGGGCAACCACTTCATTTTTTAGCTATTTCGAGGGCAACTAAGTTATTTGACACTTCTTAAATGTCCCTAAACATAACTAAATGAGATTAATAGCTCTTAAACATATTTTAAACCTATTAACATCATCAACTCATTATCTAAAACACAAGAGGAAAAAAATAACTAGGGTTTGCACAATCAAGCTTAAAGGTCCTATCTTTTCACAAAATCCGTCGTTAAGGTATGTTAGATGTTCATCCATGGGTCCTTTTCACCCATGGAGTTCAAGAATCCATTTTCAAGTATAAATTTTTGATCTTTACATGTTATTAAGAATTATATCCATGAACTTCCATGAATCTCGACACTATATCATGTTTACAAATTATTTTCAATGGAATTTATCAAAAATACGTTCGAAGGGTGATTTTTGCTTCTCATATCCTTAACCCATGAATTTTAGCAGTGAAATTATGTTATTATCTCAGGTTTAACTATTCCTATGCTTTAACTCTTGACCCCCATGTGTTTGATGAAATGCCTAAATGATTGGATAATGAACAATGATTACTTATTACATGTTTACAATGAATTACCTCCATGAAAATCTTATGAATTTTGATCATGTATTACGTTTTCAAGAGTTTTGATAGAAAAAGCCCTTGCATATTTGAAAGTTGAAGTATGTTTATCTATACCTTATAATTTGGTTTCATGTTATGATTTCAATTATTTTCATGTGGAATGCATTATAGTATGTATTAAATATTGTGGTTTCCATATCATGGTCATTTCAATTCTGAATAAAACCCTTAATTTATGATTTGGTCATGTGATCGTTCTATCTTATCATGTTTAAAATCACCCCCCATGTTAAAGTCTTGACCCCCATGTGTTTGATGAAATGCTTAAGTGATAATTGTGAGCAATGATTTCCCTCCATGGTTTTAAAACTTTTATGTGTCCCTATTATTATTGCTATCAAGTCCTGGGGGTTATGAATACTCAAAATTTAGCTATTTTCTTAGTCTCAGTATTTTTAGAATAGTTTCAGACATGTATGAGCATTATCAGTTCAGTCAGTTATCATGTCAGTCAAACTTACACCAGTTTAGTAATCCGAGTTAGTTCCTTCTTTAGTTAAAGTTAGTTCAGACCTGTAATCAGTGCCATTTTAGTTGGGGGTAGGATTCAGCACCGATTGAACCCAGGGGTGGGGGCATTCCTGTTAGTATAGGGTTTGACCCTTTGTCGAAATCCTTAAGTTTCAGAACCACATAGCCAGTGTATATTTGAGATGTCTTCCTACTAGTTTAGGGTTGACACATATCTCATGAGACTTCCTATTTGTTTATGGTTGACAAGGTTTCTTCCTACTGGTTTATGGTTGACACAGCCATTATTAGAATCCATGGCACGGTACTATCACCCTTCCAACTAGGGTCATAGGTTGGACCCCTATCAGCTCAGATTTGGGGCATGTCAGTTAGATGATACCTCCCACAGATTAATTTTTAGTATTCAGTCCAAAACTCAATTCAATTTTGCTTGACCATAGCATACATTTTATCAGTTATTCATTTATCAGATTTTAGTATTTTGGTTTACAGACTATTTCAAAATCATGTTATATGTTTGGTTATGCATTCTTATAATTTACAGTATGCACACATTCATATCTGTTATTGAGTTACCTCATGCTACTCATTCAATTAGTTATTACTCGTGCATATAAACCATGTATAATAGCCTAACCTCATCTATCATACCATTACATTTATGTACTGATCCTATACTGGTTTATTATGCTATAAGGTCTCATATCGTAGGTTCGGATGCTCAGGTTCTTGAAAATACTTAGACATTACAGTGCAGCAGCAGCAACAGTGGTGAGTCCTCATATTTCAAGGATCGATTATATTTATTTTAGTGTTTTCAGTTCAATATTCAATGGGAGTTAGTTGGGGCCTTTCCCATCAACTCTTATTCAGTCAGTTTTAGAGGCTTTTGGACACTTCAAATAGTCAGTTAGTTTGTCATTACTTTTATCAATTTTTAGACAGTTGTCTTCCGGTAGTTGTTTTTAGACTTATGATTCAGAAATGTTTTTGCATTTAAAACCTTATGGATACTTTAGTTATTCCACACATATGTATTTTGTTATTATTATTCAGGGCTCACAGCAGTACCAGCTCATGGGTTAGCTTGTGGCCACTCATGACCGTAAGCACCGTATGGTGTCAGGGTGTACTCCCAGGGCATTACAATTTTTTAGTAGAGGCTATGCGCTCTTGATACTTACAAACATATTTTGATTCTGATATCTGATTTTGGTCTTGAAATTCTTTTGTATTGATCTTGGCTGATTCATTCAGTTAAAGTTTTGGATTTTTAGTTGTGATAATTTTAACTACATGTTATGCTTTCATTTATAAATTTTCTTAATTACTTCACGTGCATGAGCAGCTAAAAACCCTTAGTCAGGGTTGTGGAAACCCTGGAGTATTGATGAAGTAAGGGAAGTTCTATGTTGTTTTGAACTGATATACATGCATTAATTCTATTATCTTTACTTTAATAGTTATCTTAGCGGTTACAAATATTAGGATCTTTCCTAGATTACTGTTATATACTCTAAAATAGGAGTAGTGACTAGAAAAAGATAATTACAGCAATAATTTAAAGTTTAACTATTGATCCACGCTACCAGGTATTATCTAAGTAAGATGATTGATGTCATCTAATAACTAGAGACACAAATGGCAATAGTTAACTGGGATCTAGGATAAGGGTTAGTAAGGCAACATCCTCAGACTCAAAATGTAAGGGGTGAGGTTGATTATGATAATGTATCTATTAATGGAGAGGAGGGGGAAAAAGAGAATAGTAAACACTTATTCAAAGCTTTTGATCCTGCTATGGCTATAGGTATTCATGAGGAAATTCAGCAAGTCACTAACAAGAAAGGATTATCCCCAAGAGGACAGAAACACCAAGCTAAATTCTCCAGAAGTACTTTCACAAGCAAGTCTGCTAACAGTGAGAGGGGGGTTCTCACTAGGTCTCAAGCCAAAGGTTTATTATGATTAGCAAGCTCATTTGGAATGCCAGGGGTATTAATACCCAAGGGGAAATGGAAAGACTCAAATCTCCCTATAATATCCATCATCTCTCTCTTATTACCATTCTTGAACTCTTTTCAAATAATTCTAAGCTCCACAATTTCAGAAGTCAATTAAGCATGGACAAGGCAGCCTGCAATGCTAATGGCAAGATATGGATGTTTCGGACTCATGACATCAACTGTGATATTGTAGAATTTGATGAGCAACAAATCACTTGTGTTATTAATCATATGGGGTTGAGTCAATCATATATGATGACCTTTGTGTATGTCAAATGCCATGACAGTTTGACAAGACCTCTTTGGGATAGAATGTTACATTTTTCTTCTCTAAATATGCCTTGGTGTGCTGTAGGTACTTCAACATGATTACTTCTATTGATGAAAATTTAAGGGGTGTTCTTACAACATGAGAAAAAGCTTTGATTTTATTAGGGTTATTGAAGCTTGTGGCCTGGTAGATATTGGTTTTAGTGGTCAGAGGTTCACCTGGTTTAACTTAAAAGGGATCAATTTTACAATCTGGAAGAAGTTGGGTAGAGCCTTAGCCACTGATGCTTGGCTAAAGAAAATGCCCCTTACTACTAACACTTATCTTCTTTTGTGGGTTTTGATCATTGCCCTATTTTGTTACAAATGTAAGAAAGACATGACAATCACATAAAATACTTTAAGTTCTTAAACTGCTGGGTTGATAAGAAATTTTTCCTAAAAACTATTGAGAACTGCTGGAGCAGAGTTGGTGAGGGTGATCCTATGTGGATTTTTCATCAAAAATTGAAAAGACTAACCAACACTCTTAGTTACTGGTCTAAGAAGGAATTTGGTGATATTTATGCTAAAGTGAAAGAGTATGAAGATAAGGTTAGAACTACGGAAGAAAAGCTGATTCATAACAGCACTGATAAGAACATGATTAATTTGCACCATTTGAATGTTGAATATATCAGATTTCAGAAATTAGAAGAGTCAATTTTCAAGCAAAAAGCTCAATTACACTGGTTCAAGGATGGAGATACTAATTCTAGATATTTTCATGTTTTAATTAGAGGTAGGAGAAGAAATTTATTTATACACAAAATCAAGAATGAAGAAGGCAATTAGGTACAAGGTGAAGGTGAAATTGTTGCAGCTGCCTATGAATATTTTCAAGAGATTTTCATCGGTAAAGGGGAAGTGATTCCTGAAGATTACCTCAATTGCATTCCTAGAATGGTCACGAATAAAAGAACAACATTCTTCATGAAGATCCTACTCTTGATGAGCTTAAAACAGTAGTTTTCTCAATGAAAACTTATTCTGCAGCTGGTCCTGACGGCATGAATGGCAAATTTCTTCAAACCTGTTGGCATATTATTAAACATGACCTCCGAAAAGAGGTTCAAGCTTTCTTTTGTTATCACATTATGCCTAAACATTTTTCCCATACTCATTTGGTCTTACTCTAAAAACTATATCATCCTAATAAACATTCAGAATATAAACCCATAAGCTTGAGTAATTTCACTAATAAAATTATTTCAAAGTTGATTATTCTTGAGCTAGCACCAATTCTTCCCAATTTGATTTCTGCCAACCAATCAGGATTCGCGAAAGGCATAAACATTTCAAAAAATATTATGCTTGCTCAAAAAATCATCCACAGTATCAAGAAGCCTAATGAAGGTGGGAATGTTGTGATTAAACTAGACATGGCAAAGGCTTATAACAGGTTTTCTTGGTCCTTTACTTGTCTATTCTCAGGAGAAAGGATTTCGAAGAAGGTATTATTGATATGATATGGATAATTATGTCCAATAATTGGTATTTTGTGATTTTTAATGGGTGTAGACATGGTTTCTTCCATTCCACTAGAGGCTTAAAGCAAGGTGATCCCCTTTCTCTAGCTCTTTTCATCTTGGGTGTTGAGGTTCTTTCAAGAATGCTGAACAATTTACATCACCATAATTTGTATCCTGGTTTTACTATGGAGCAGAAGGGTCCTCAAGTTAATCATCTGAGTTTTGTTGATGATGTGATAATCTTCACATCCGCGAAAAGATCTACTCTGAGAATTATCATACAGGTTCTTACTGATTATGAGCAGGCGTCCGGGCAGCTTATTAATAAAGACAAAAGTCACCTCATGCTTCACTCAAGTGCCTTTCCTAGTACCATCAAGATAATCAAGCAATATACAGGTTTCAAGAAGAAGATGAGTGTTATTACTTACCAAGGATGCCCCATTTACACAGGCAGACAAAGAATCATCTTCTACTCTGGTTTAGTTTCTAAAGTGGTGGCAAGAATTAGTGGCTGGCAGGCTAAATTCATCAGATACGGAGGTAGAGAAACTCTTATTAAGTATGTGCTTTAGTCCATTCCAATTCACATACTATCAGTAGTGTTCCTACTAGGACCACTCTTAAATAAATTTTGAGCTTATTTACTGATTTGTTTTGGGGGTGGACTGATAACAAGAAGAATACCATTGGTATTCGTGGATAAATCTTAGTTATCATACAAAAGAAGGGGGTATTGGTACCAGACATCTCAAAGATGTTTGTGTTACTCTTTAATGTAAGCAGTGGTGGATTTTTAGATCTAAAGATACCTTGTGGGGTGACTTTCTCAGAGCTAAGTATTGTTAAAAAGCTCATCCAGTTATCAATAAATGGCATGCTGGTAACTCTTTGGTATGGAAACACATGATGTACAACAAATAAATTGCTGAAAATCACATTCATTAGACATTGAAATCTGGTACTTATTCCTTTTGGTGAGATGATTGGCTAGGTGTTAGTCCACTTCATTACTACAGAATAGAGCCTATTATCTATAATAACATCAAATTTAATTAGTTATGGGTAAAAGGTGAATAGAATATTGAAAGGCTCAATCAGTTGCTACCTCCGGTTATAGTTCATCGGATCATGGAAACTCAATTTTATTTTCAAGAAGGGGTTGTTGACTAGCCTGTTTGGATGCCTAATACTAGTGGCCAGTTCACGGTTTCTTTGAACTGGGACCTTATAAGACCTAACAAAATTAAGATGATGATAAACAGGTATACTTGGCATAAGTATGTTCCTTTTAAGTGTTCTTTTTTTATATGGAGAACACTAAAAGGAAAATTACATACTGATGAGAAGTTAACTTCTTTCGAACATGAGCCATCGTATTGTCATTGTTGTTACAATCCAGGACCTGATACTATTGAGCATATAATGGTTACCGGTTATTTTGCAAGCAATATCTATCAATTTTTCTCTAACTCTTTGGGGATTAATCACACCACAATGCCTTTTAGAAATCTGATAATGAGATGGTGGATCCTTGGACACAAAAATGAAGCTCATAAGCAAGTTCTTTATGCAATCCCTATATTTATTTGCTGGAACTTATGGAAGAATAAATGTGCGGTGAAATATGGAGTCAAGACATCAAACTTTACTAGAGTGAAATTTCTAATCTTCAAGAATATTTCCATGCTTTTAATCATTAATTTTCCCTACATCTCTTGGCCTCAAAACTGGAAAGACATGATGATATTTTTTTAGAGTGCAACCAAACTAGGGTAGAAGAGGTTGGTTGGGTCAAGCCTACTAATTCTCTGGTGAAGTTGTATACAGATGGTAGTGTACTTGACAACCCTGGCAGGATTGGAGCCGGGGGGTGTAGTGAGATATTATCAAGGAGATCTTATTTTTGCATATGCCAGCCCTCTTGGGTTTGGAAGTAACAATCAAGCAAAATAGAAACCACTAGTAGTGGTCTCAATTGCTGTTTACAAAATGGTTATACGAAGGTTGTTTTAGAGGTCAATTTGGAACTCATTGATAAGTGGATCAAGCAAAATGCTACAGCTCCTTGGAAACTTCAAACTTATCTTGACAATATCAAAAGAATCATGACACAGCTGGAGGAGGTTACTTGCAGGCATACTTACCGAGAAGCGAATTTTGTAGCCAATTCTTTAACTAAAATCAGTCACAGTTATGATATTTCTCAACACAACTTCAATTTCCAGCAGTTACCAGAAGAAACAAGAGGATATTTCATACTTGACAAACTTGGGATGATTAATTTTAGAAGAAGAAAGATAAAGAGATTCACAGAGCCACTGTGAAGCATTATGAATTTGTAATAGAGGACTTGGTAACTCCTTTATAGTGCTTCTTTGCTAGTTTCACCATCGATTTGTCCTTCTTCATCCAGACTTCATTATGATAGGCTATTTATGATCTTTGTGTATGAGTATTTTCCTTTAATTTGTATGGGGAGAGTCTCTCTTATTTATTCTTTCCTAGATTATATTATACTAAGAAGAGTCCTCTCTTTTAGATGCTTAGATCTAGCATTCCTTTTTAGTATCAGGGATGAGTCAATCGGCCTTAGTAGGCTTGCTGACTTTTACCTGCCATAGGATCAGAGGTAAGGTGTATGCCCCTCTCCTTGTACTTTATTTTGCTTTTATTTATGATAAGGCTTGGAGTTCTGCAGCTCAATTCCTGACCGCCACAGAAAGTGAGAGCCCCAAGTAAGGTCCGCTCTCCCAAAAAAAGGTAAAAGGTGAAATATGTCATCTAGTCCAAAAGATAATTAGTGGTACATAACTTATCAAAATATGTATAAAAGGTATCAGGTTGGTTCAATAAATTATGATATGCCTACAAAGTTGAGAATCCATGGGGAACACAATCCTAGTGCTCACCGATGATTGATCATAACCAAAGTTAGTACTAGTTACTTGTTTGATATTGACACTATAATCCCCCCATTTACTTTTCTAGTTTTGCCCATTGATTACAGCAGCTGAAAGCTTCAATTCCATATATTCCTTGGGATTTGACCCCAACTTTTATTGGGTTACAATATTTGACAACAACCATATAATCTTCAGATTGAAGGAGTAGCTTGGGCGTTATCACTCTAGTCAAAGTTCAAATTTCTATACCCCAAAAGGTGAAAATAGGGCCAAACACTGTGGATTGTGTTTTCATCGGATATGTTATTAATAGAAAAGCATGTTGATTTTTGATTCATAAATACAAATATCATGATATCCATGATAATACGGTAATTAAATTAGATAATGATACATTTTTTAAACATATTTATCCATATAAAACTAGACATGAGTTGTCTACTGAAGGGTCCAAACAACTAGGGATGAACCACAAGAAAATATACTTGATGAAGAGAATCCAAGGCTTAGTAAGCATCAAAGAACGTCAACTTTCTTTGGGATCATATTTTGTAATATTTCTTCACAAAAATGAGCCTAAACATTCAAAAATACAATGTCGCAGTTGGCGGGTAAGATAGTATAGGTGAAGCTCTTGAATAAATTTTGTGATCCAACTAACTTCAAAAACAACAGTAGAAATAGCTCAGTACTCGGCTTCCATGGATGAGTGTGCGACAAGCTTTTGATTTTTGAAAGACCATAAAACTGGTGAGTTCCCAAGATAGACAATATAACTTATTTTTGATGTTCTATAATGGGGATTTATAGCCCAATCCAAATTAGAATATGAAAGAAAATAGTATTTTGATTGTCAACTTAACGGGACCCCCAATGTGCTTGTATGCTTCAAGTAGCCTAATATGTTTAGTGGCCTTCTAGTGAGACTCTTTGGGATTATGCATAAAGTGAGACAACTTACTCAGATTAAACCTGGTGCTAGGCCTAATGAATAAATAGATAGTTAAGCTTACTAATGATTCATTGAAAAAGTGAAACATCAACGGATGAATCGGTCTTTGAATCAATGATGGAGCAGGTTGATGTCATTGGTGTTGGAACACCCTTGTAGTCAACCATGTGCAATTTATCTAAAAGATCCATGACATATTTGTTTTATCATAAGTATATAGAAGTTGGCTTGGATATTACTTTAACTCCTAAAAATAATGCAAAAGCCCAAGATCTTTGAGAGAGAACTACTGAGAAAATGATTTAATTATGAACATGATACTTCCTTGAATGATTCCCGTAATGATTATGTCATCAACATATATATGAATGTAGATAATAACACTAAAATTATGACAAATATGAGTCATATTTTAATTTAACAAACCCAATACTTTCAAGTAGTTGGTGAGCTCGGTGTACCATACTTAAGAGCCTGCTTAAGTTGGTATATGGCCTTTTTGAACTTACAAATGTATGTAGAATTTTGGAAGGACTTAAAACCAAGAGGTTGTATCATGTACACTTTATCTTCAAGACTACTTTGTAAGAATGTAATATTGACATCTAGTTGATGAGCAGGCCAAGAATATTGGGAAGCAATTGCAAAAACCAAGAAGACTATTGCAGGCTTGACAATAGGGTTCAATGTGGAATGATAATCAAACTTGAATATTTGAGTTAAGTCTTTGTCTACTAGGAAAGACTTATACTTGACAATTATTCTATCAGGTTTATGTTTAATTCTAAACAACCACCTATAATCCACAGTATTTTGGGAGGGACACTAGGGAGCAAATCCCATATCTAGTTTCTGAATATAGCATCATATTCTCCTTTTATAGCTTTTTTTCAGTGGTTATATAGTTGTGCTTGATAGTAGGAGGGAGAATTTGTGGCAAGATATTGGCTTTGGTAAGAAAATAGTTGTGTATCAAACTATTTATTTTTAAGTAGGTAACCATTAGGGGAGAAAGGGTAGTTGGTTTTGGTTATGGTAGAGGGGCATTAAGGTTGTGGTTGCAAGCTAGTAGTCGACAGAACTTGAGTGTAATACCCTGTGTATAAAAGTCACTGTGCAACTTACAACTGATCCCCTTAAGTCATGTATACACCTTACAAGTTGTAAGTTATAAGTCATAACTACGGCAGTGCGGAGTAGTTAGAGTTTGTTATAGTTATGAGTTGATCTTAGAAATCATCATTGGATGTTACGAGTCGTATAAATTAAAGTCATAAGGTCAACAGTATAGGTCCCCCAAGTATCTGTCCAAGTTACGAGAGTATGATACAAGTTGTATGGAGATGTGACAAGTCGTAAGATACGACTCGTATGTTGACCAATGTATGCAATCCTTGCCACTTCCAAGCTTGCGAGTTGCTAGGGAAAGTCATAACTTCATCTTATGAGTCATAAGTTGACATGTGACGACTGGCAGTTTAATTTTTAGAAGTTCAGTTAAGGGATTTTTTGGTCTATTCCCATCTTATAACTCCCAACCCATGACTTATAACCCAAGAGAGGCATTATTTTTCTCTATCTTTCAGTTGATTAACAACATCACTTCTCTTTCCCTCTTCAATAACAACAAAATTAGGGTTTCTCTCACCAAGTCATCTCTCAAATCTCAAAGTTTAAGTCCTCTTCATATGTCAACCCATGCTAGGTATGTGGGATTTTGAACAAGGTTAATCTTCCATCCTTGTGCCCAAAAAGTATGATTTATAAGACTAAAATTACATCTTTTAGATTAGAGTTCATCCCCCAATTACACATATATTGAAGTATAACCTAATATTGTGATTTAAAGGTTAAAGATGCATAAAGGCTACATCTATTCATGTTTTGAACTTTAAGATTTGATATTGTGATTTGAATTTCATTACTTTGATTAGGAATTCTAATGAAATATTTCTATATAGGTATTGAGTCTAATATTTTCTTATAAGTGTTATGAATAAGAGTTTTAAGATTTAATAAGAAGTATTAAGTTTACAAGAAATTCTTTGCATTTAAGCTCCATTCATATGCAATATAGTATGATTCAAGAAAGCTTGATCCTTTGATCTAAAGATAAGACATGAAATCGACAAGTGTTCAACTTGATTATAATTTAAAGTAAAAAAAAACATAATTGGTTTTCAGTCTATACACCCTTATGCTATTTTAAGGTGAATTTCTTAAGTACGAGCTATATATATGTCTTGGGAGTAGTATTTAGTACCAAGAAGGGAATAGAGATGAGTGTATCCTAAATTTCTAGAAACTACAAGCCACCATAGGTTTAATAAGACCTCATCAGCGAGTGTCTACTTATCCCATTATGGTAGAAGTATTATGATCACTTAAGTTAAGGTTCTATTCTGATTCCAAGGGTACAACAGCTCTCCCCAATGTAGGTAAGATGTTAGACTCCATGGTAACTCACATGGCTTATGTCAATTAGAAGAATCTCCCATAAGTAAGAATAAAAGTAAGGATTTTAGAAACTAAGTGTTATGGCTCACTAAGCTTATTCATAAGCTTCAATATCCATGTTGTATGATCTTGCGGACTTAGTTTAACTCAAGTCCAAGGTGATTCATTTATGCTTAGCATGCATTATTTGAAAGTACACATATATATTCAGTTCTTGATTTACTTATGCATTCACCCCTATATACTCAGTACATTTTAGAAGTACTGGCCCGCATATATATCTATGTGCTATATTGTCTTATAATGTTGGTTTTAGTGCTCGTTTTTAGCAGTATAATTAATCATAGGCATTATCTCCAGTATCCCGACTTTTAGTGAGTCCTTATAGTCTGAGGAACCAGTTTATCAAACTATTATTTATTTTTTAAAATTTATTTTAGATATTTGATTTCTATTTATGTTCAAGTTAGCTGGGGTCTGTCCTAGTGGCTCATTAGTTAGCAGTAGAGGCTTTTCAGAATGTGTATGTTCTAAGTTCAAAGAGTTTGTTTAATGTTTCCAAAGTTAAAGATTTATATTAATATATGGAATTTCTTACCTTTAGTTTTTATACATGTTAGTTCACTTTTCATACAAGTTCTACGTTGAATAGATATCATGGGTTAGCTTGGGGCTATTCGTAGTCCTAAGCATCATGTGACATCCAAGGGAGGCTCTCGGGGCATTACAAAATTGGTATTGGAGCCAAGGTTTTAAAGAGTCTTAGGAAGTCAGACAATTCGCGTTATATAGAGTCTTTATCATGAGTGTGTAGCGCGCCACATTTATGAGTAAGAGGCTACTGAATGAATTAGGAATCATCCTTTCTTTTATGATATCATGCTTGAAGTTGTCTCTGCCTGTCCTAATTAATGCATTCACATGAGAGAATATGCCTCATTGTTGAGCTGACACACGCAGAAATGGTGATCAATCACCACTACACGCAGACCCCCGAATGAGAAAGTTTCTCATGCTCAATTTCGAGCTACGTTTCAAGCGTTGGACCTAGCTATAAATACTAATGTTTAGAAAAACCAACAGGCAACAGTCCTACTTTAGTAAAATAGAAACTTAGCCACAGCCAGAATTTGGGTCTTTATGAGGATGAATCCACCCAAGTTTCATGGGTCAAAGATGGATGAGGATTGCTAACTCCTTATTGATGAGGTGAGAAAAATTACTCAGATCATGCATGTAACTAAAATGGAGAGTGTAGATATGGAATCCTATATACTGAAGGATGTTGCTTATGATTGGGTTACTATGTATAAGGATGGTAAGGGTGAGAATATAGTTCCTATGAGCTGGCAGGCATTTTAGAGTGCTTTTCTGGACAAGTTCTTTCCTTGTGAGATGACATAGGCTAAAGTGGAAGAGTTCATGAACCTGAACCAGGGCTCTATGATAGTGAAGGAATAATGCATTAAGTTCACTCAGCTAGCTAAGTATGCCCCAGAGTTGTTTTCTGACTCTAGAGCTCATATGAGTAAGTTTATTACTGGGTGTCTGATTTGGTGGTCAAGGAGCGTAGAACTACCATGTTGATTGGAGACATGGATATTGCTCGGTTGATGACTCATGCTCAATATATTAAGCAGAAAAGCTAAAGAAAAGAGAGAAGACAAATAAGAGAGCTAGGACTAGACAATTTAAGTATAGTCAGCCAAGGCCTAGAGAGGGAAGTCGTTCGTAGTTTCAAGGTCATTTATTAGTGCTTGTGCCATCTTCAGCCAGTTCTGATGCATCCAAGACAAAGAAAGAGCAGTGGGAAAGAACTTCAAATTCTAGTTCTCAGAACAGTATCGTCGGGAAGCCCAGTTACCTGACATGTGCAAAGTGTGGCAAGACCCATCCGGGTGAATGCTTGATAAGAAAAAGGCATTGATATGGTTGTGGTAAGATAAGCCACAGGATTAAGGAGTGTTCACATACTAAGCAGGGAGGTAGAGATGCCCATCCTCAAACTCATGCTACTAATCAACAGCTCAGCTAGGCCGCCTTGTTCCTCTACAAGGCGCATCATCCAATACCGGTGGCGGTCAGTACCAGAATTGATTTTATGCTTTACCATCCCATTAGGAGTAGGAGAGTTCTCCAAATGTTGTCACCGATATGTTTTATGCCTTTTACCTTGATATATATGCATTTTTAGACCCGAAATCAAATCTCTCTTATGTAACTCCATTGGTCGCTATAAATTTTAAGGTAGGTCCTAAAAATCTCCCTAAGCCTTTCTCAGTTTATACCCCAGTGGGAGAGTCAATTATCACTAAGCGAGTCTATAGGAAATGTCCTATTACCATCCTTCATAAAATCAAACTAGCAGACTTAATAGAGGTAGAAATGATAGATTTTAATGTTATTCTGGACATAAATTGGCTCAATTCATGCTATGCATCAATTGATTGTCACACCCGCATGGTGAAGTTTTAATTTCTAGATGAAGCAGTTTTCAAATAGGAGGGTGGTTCTGTGTCTCCCAAAGGTCGCTTCACCTCTTATATTAATGCCAGGAAGTTAATATTAAAAGGGTGTATCTACCATTTAATTTGAGTCAAAGATACCAAGTCTGAAGCCCCAATAGTTCAATCAGTCCATGTAGTCAATGAGTTTTTTGAGGTTTTCCCTAAAGATCTGCCAAGGGTACCTTCAGATAGAGAAATAGAGTTTGATGTTGATATTCATCCTGATACTCAGCCCATCTCTATCCCTCCATATCACATGGCTCCGACCGAACCCAAAGATTTAAAAGAGCAGCTTAAGGATCTATTAGATAAAGGTTTTATTAAAACCCAGTGTTTATCCGTGGAGAACACCAGTCTTTTTTATGCACAAGAAAGATAGCTCTCTCAGAATGTGTATATATTATAGACAGCTAAACGAGGTTAACCTTAAGAATAAGTATCTCATTCCTAGAGTCCATGATTTGTTCAATCAACTACAAGGTGCCCAGTGGTTTTCTAAAGTTGACCTTAGGTCGGGATACCATCAATTGAAAGTCAAGGAGCAAGATATTCTTAAGACATCTTTTCAAACAAGGTATGGCCATTTTGAGTTTGTGGTTATGTCATTTGGACTAACAAATGCTCCTGCAGCCTTTATGGATTTGATGAACAGGTACTTCAAGCAGTACTTGGACACATTTGTCATTATCTTTATAGATAACATACTGGTGTATTCCAGGAGTGGGGAGGAATATGCAGACCATTTGAGAATAGTGTTGCAGACCCTCAAGAATCGTCAATTATATGCAAAGTTTGGTAAATATGAATTTTGGTTGGAATTTGTTACCTTCTTGGGGTATGGCATTTTAGGTGATGGTATTCATGTAGATCCTAAGAAGACTGATGTAGTGAAGCACTGGCCTAGACCTATCACTCCATCTAATATCTGAAGCTTTTTGGGTCTAGCTGGGTATTATAAAAGATTTTTAGAAGGGTTCTCCTCTATAGAGGCACCACTGACTAAGCTGACCCAAAAGAAAGTGAAGTTTATATGGTCGGATAAGTGTCAGAAGAGTTTCCAAGAGTTAAAGGATAGATTGACTTCAGAACCAGTGTTAGCTCAACTAGAGGGGTTAGACGGACTTGTAGTATATTATGATGCTTCCAGAGTTGGGATAGGTTTTGTATTAATACAAAATGGAAGAGTGATAGCATATGCCGCCAAGCAGCTTAAGGATCACAAAAAGAATTACCCAACTCACGACTTGGAGTTAGCTGTCATGGTTTTTGCCTTGAAAAATTGGATGCACTACCTCTATGGTGAGCATGTTGATGTTTTCACTAACCATAAGAGTCTTCAGTATGTATTTTCTAAGCAGGAGCAGAATCTTCGTCAAAGAAAGTGGTTGGAGTTATTGAAAAATTATGACAGGAATGTACTCTATCATTTGGGTAAGGCCAATGTAGTAACAGATGTACTGAGAAGTCTATCAATGGGTAGTATGTCACATGTGAAAGAGGAGAATGAGAATTTCCCAAAGAGGTGCATAGATTAGCCCATTTGGGAGTATGTTTTCTCGATACTAATGATGGGGGACTAGTAGTTTAGAACGGTTCAAAATCATCCTAAGTAGTGGAAGCGAAGGAGAAGCAGTGTGAGGATCCCATACTTAACCAAATATTGGAAGCAGTCCAACAACAAAAAGTTGAGGTTTTCACCTAAGGGAAGATGGTGTGCTTCGCTATCAAGGTAGGCTTTGTGTTCCCAATGTAGACAGGTTGACGGAAAGGATACTAGCTGAAGCTCATGGCCTAAAATATTCTATTCATGCTAGTATTACCAAAATGTACTATGATTTGCAAGAAATTTATTGCTAGAATGGTATTAAGAGTGACATAGCAAAGTTTGTGGACAAGTGTCCTAACTGCCAGTAAGTTAAAGTTGAAAACCATAGATCGAGTGGTACGCTACAAGAGATAAATATCCCTATATGGAAGTGGGAAGTAATGAATATGGATTTCATCATAGGTTTGCCTCGTAAAAGATATCAACATGATTCAATTTGGGTCATAGTAGATCGAATGACTAAATCAACCTATTTCCTACCAATCAAGACTTCAGATACAACGGAAGATTATGCCAAGATGCATATTTATGAGTTAGTAAGGCTTCATGGGATACCCTTGTCCATCATATCAAATAGAGGTACATAGTTCACTTCACAATTTTGGCAGACATATTAGAAAGGACTTGGTACAAAAGTTAAGCTTACTACTTCTTTTTATCTGCAGAACGATGGTTAGGCTGAATGCATAATCCATACAACGGAAGATATACTGAGAGCGTATGTTTTAGACTTTAAAGAAAGTTAGGATGACCATCTACCTTAGATTGAGTTTGCATATAATAATAGTTACCATGCGAGCATCCAGTTGGCTCCATTTGAAGCATTGTATGGGCGTAGGTACAGATCACCCATAGGATGATTTGAGGTTGGTGAAGCGACATTGATTGGGGAAGATTCTATTCTTGAAGCTATGAAAAAGGTTCAGTTGATTAGTGAAAGATTTAATACTGCTCAGAGTTGTCAGAAGTAATATGCAGATGTAAGGAGGAGAGAGCTTGAGTTTGAAGTGGGGGATTGGGTATTCTTAAAAGTTTCACCTATAAAGGGGACACTGAGATTTGGAAAAAATGGAAGTTGAGCCCCTGATTTGTTGGTCCGTATGAGATAGTGAGGCATGTAGGAGAGGCAGATTACGAATTAGACCTTCCGTTAGAGCTGGTTGTAGTTCACCAAGTGTTCCATATTTCGATGCTTAAGAAGTGCATTGGAGATCTGTCCTTAGTAGATCCCTTAGAAAGTATTAGGATCAAAGATAACTTGTCGTATAAGGAAATTCCTGCGGATATACTTGATATGCAGGTCCAAAGTCTAAGAAATAAGAAAATAGCATCAGTAAAGGTTCTTTGGAGAAACCAATTGGTTGAAGGGGCCCCTTGGGAAGCTAAAGAAGACATGATGACCAAGTATCCTCATATCTTTTCTTCAAACTCAGTTCCTACCAAAGGTAAATAGTTATTTTCAGTCAAAACACTTTCTCTTTAAGTCAATTTAAGTGTTCTTAAGTCCTATCTTATATTGTGAGTACTTGGATCCCTATGATAAATATAAGCTTAGTTGTAAGTTCTATATACAGGTGTTGATTCTTTTCCAAATCCTAGATGGGTCTCATTCGAGGACGAATGTTTCCAACGGTGAGATATTGTAATACCCTGTGTTTGAAAGTCATTGTGCAACTTATGACTCATCCTTTTAAGTTGCTATACACCTTACGAGTCATAAGTTATAAGTCATAGTGTAACGACCCAAAATCACACCCGGGATGTCACATGGTGCTTAGGGATACAAGTAGCCCCAAGCTAACCCTTTGATCCTACCACTTCTCATAATAACTCATTAAAGAAGAAATATACAAAACACTGGCACTGTCATATCAAATAAAAGAAAATAAGAAGGTAATACTCGGTCCAAACGACCACAATACTGGAAATCTCAACACAACCACAGTCTGATAACTAGTCAGACAAAGCCTCTACTACTACATGAACTCGAGAGTCGTAAGGATAGGTCCCCAACTGACTCAAACTGAACTGAAAGTAATAACATAGACACTCGAATACTAAAATGTCTAAATATGGGTCCTTGAACCATGAGGACTTACCACTATAGAAATGTAGATGAAGGTACTTGGGAATCATTGATGAGGCTGGGACTGAGCACTTGAACCTACATTATAAGACAATATAGCACATAGACGTATATGTGGATCAGTAATTGGGAATGTACTGAGTATATGGGGGTGTATGCATTTACATAAAACAATATCAATACTCTTTAATCAAATCATGCATGCAAATAGAAATGAATCGCATGGCTTGAATAAGTCTAAAATGTAAAGCTCATAAATCATGTAGAATGAAGCACGTAACACAAATCTCATGAGTCATTATACTTTGGCTTTAAAATCTGTGCTCTCCTCTTATTCTCATTACTCATAGGATAAAGGAAGCTTTAAACAATACTTTCAACACATGCATATATCTCATGGAGAGTAAAACTTCTTTATTGCTCAAGAACTTATAACTCTTTTGAACTCAAACACTTGGAACTTGGAATCATATGACTTTGGTTTAAAAACTGATGATCAACTCTTATTAGTAGAGAAAACTACTTCCTTCTTTGGAAAATACTCAAAAGCAATTCGTTCCTTTTAGAAAATATCTCATCTAAAAGCCTTAGGGAAAATATTCTATCTCAATACAAAATACTTTAGTTTAGGTAGGTTATCTTAACCGACATAAACCATGTGAGCTACATGGAGTCCAACGTCTAATCCTCCTAAGGAAGAAACCTAACGTTTAGGAGAGGCGTCATACTCTTTTCAAGGAGTATAACCTCAACTCAGTGATCACTTATCTTGGCCTCAGGCCCAAAATCTCAAACCTACGATGGCACGTAGTTCTAGGGTAAGAAACCGTGGTAACTTACCCAACCGGTGCTAAATACAATTCCCTTTAGTTTATCTCGCTCATCTCATGGAAATCCACTTTCAAAATAATCTCATAGTTCATAAGAACCCAATAATCAAATTTGTAATCTTATGTGGAAGAGTGGATTTCAAAACTCTGACCATTAGGTCAAAACATTTATCAATAATCTCAAAGTACTCAAATCATAGGTGTTTATAGCGTAATAGTTCATAAAATTGCAAGTCTCAAGTAGGGATTAAGGAGCCATAATTCAATCTCAGGTTAAAACTCGTCATAATGCATAATAGATAGCATATAGATTCATAATTCATGTAGAAATCTGGAAGTTATAGTATTTTGTCTCAAAATATCAACATACTCATATACTTCAATTTCAAGAACATTGAAACTCTTAAATTCTCAAGGAGTAACAACATAGGGTATAAACCCAGCTTCAATTTCTTAAGAAAACATGCAAAATCATGATATTTGACTTTCAATTCATGGAAAACATCAAGATATTGCAATCAATAACAATGGGTGAAAAAACATAATACAATATCATGTAAAATATCATAGATTGCAGAAAAGTATAGTTTAAATAAGTCTTTGGGTACAAGGGTGAAAGGATTACCCTTGTTCAAAACCCCACATACCTTAGATTATGAAATTGGATGAACAAGCTTGCTTCAAAATCTTCTTCTTACTCTTGAGAGAGGGTTCTTGCAACCCTTGAACTTGGAGAACTTAAATCTCAACTCAATTTGTAGAATCTATGGTGAGTTCTTAGATTTCTTGGAGAAGGGTTTTAGATTTGATTTTGAGGGAGAAACCCTAGCTCTTTTGTGTTTTGGATGATGAATGAAGTCATTTGATTCATTTGGAATATATCTGGCTGATAAAAGAGTGGAAAGACCAAGGAGTCCCTTTTAAAAATGACTTAAAATACTGATCGGGGGTTGCGATGGTCAAAACGACAGTCCGTCACTAGCTTGATGGTCTGTCGCTAGCCTGACGGTCCGTCGGATCATCTGTCACAGGTCGTTCAGAGAAAGAACACACTGCCTCAATGTGACGGTCTCAGCGATGGTCCATCGTAGTCTTAACGGTCCGTCATTCTGGCCGTCGCACTTGAGCCAGAAAAGAGAGTTACTACCTTGGTTGCGATGGTCCGTCGGACACTCAACGATCTATCAACCTGTCCATCACACCTGGGCGGTTCTGAAAACTCTTGATAAAATGGCCATAACTTCCCACACCGATGCCGTATTTGTATGAAATTGGTATCGTTGGAAAGCTAATTCAATTCTCTACACTACAGGAATTCATTTTTCAGAAATTCAACAAGATTATAACACTAATCACTTGGGAAGTCTCTTCTCAATCTTTTAGGGCCAAAATTACACTTCACTTGACACGCTCAAGGCTTAAACTACAAAGGAACTTTTTGGGGTCTTACGATATCTCCCCCTTCGAAACATTCTTTCTCGAATGTCATTATTAGACTAGGAACACAGGAAAAATAAAGTACACATAGCAGAAGCAATTTGCTAAATGGGCTCAAAATCTTTTTGAACTCTTGAATATCTTATAAATTGCAAGAAATCATGCAAGAATAGATATATAGCTAAACTTAATATTAGAAGGGCTGAATTAATTAAGAATAATACCTTCCGATCGATCTAAACTCATGGAAAAGAGATGCGGGTACTTGGATCGCATGTCTGCTTCTGCCTCCCAAGTAGCGCCCTCAACTGACTGGTTCCACCACAACACTTTGACCAACGGAACCTCTTTGTTCCTCAGTCTACGGATCTAAAAATCTAGGATCTCAATGGGAATCTCATTGAATGAAAGACTGTTCTGAATATCAGCACTCTCTGAAGGATCTACCACAACGGAATCACTAATATGCTTCTTAACCATGGAGACATGAAAAATAGGATGAACGGCTGACAACTCTGCGGGTAACTCAACCTCATAGACTACTTTCCCAACACAGCTCAAAACTCTATACGGGCCAACATAACGGGGACTAAGCTTTCCCTTATTTCCAAACCTCTTCGCCCCTTTCATGGGTGAAATCTTCAAATACACCAAATCACCCACTTCAAACTCAAGATCTCTTGTCCTCGCATCAGCATAGACTTTTAACATCTCTGAGCTATCTTTAACCTCTCTCTAATCAACTTAACTTTGTCCATAGCTTCAAATACTACATTAGGCCCAATCACGGCAGTTTCACCCACTTCAAACCAACGTATAGGTGATATACATCTTCTACCATACAAGGCCTCAAATGGTGCCTTCCCGATGCTAGCATGGTAACTATTGTTATAGGTAAATTCTATCAATGGCAAATGCTCATCCCAACTACCTTTGAAATCAAGAGCACACACCCTCAACATGTCCTCTAGAGTCTGAATTGTCCTCTCAGCCTGACCATCAGTTTTCGGATGGAAAGTGATACTCAAGAGAACTTGGGTACCAAGACCCTACTGAAACGCCCTCCAAAACTGAGAAGTAAATTGAGTACCCCTATCCAAAATGATAGACAAGGGAACTCCGTGCAGCCTAACTAACTTCCGAATGTATAATCTAGCATAATCCTCAGTTGTATAATATGTGTGCATGGTCAAGAAATGCGTGGACTTAGTCAGCCTATCTACAACCACCCAAATAGAATCATGACGACGACGCAAAAGAGGTAACACAGTCACAAAATCCATATTTACTACCACCCACTTCCAAATGGGTATACCAAACTCTTCCATTATATCACAAGGTCTTTGGTGCTCTACCTTAACCTGTTGGTACGTTGCACACTTTGCTACAAACCCAGCTATATCCTTCTTCATACCATTCCATCAATAGATTTCTCATAAGTTGCAGTACATCTTGGTAGTGTGGGGATGAATAGAATAACAAGTGTCATGCGCTTCAGCCATAGTCCTCTGCCTTAGATCATCAATACACAGAATGCACAATCTACTCTGCAATCTCAACACGTCGTATCCTCCTTGTGAGAAAACCTCTACCTTTTGGTCATTAATTGTCTCCTTCAGTCTGACCAAACTAGGATCTCTATCTTGCTTCTCCTTTACTTCAGAAACTAAAGAGGATTCGGAACTACTTTGCACCAAAGTACATCCCTCAGCTGAATCAAGCAACCTAACACCCAATGTAGCCAGACAGTGTACATCACGAGCTAACTCTTTCTTACCTTCCTCTACATAGGCAATACTATCCATAGACAATCTGCTAAGGGCATCTGCCCCTACATTGGCCTTGCTCGGGTGGTACAATACTCTCATATCATAGTTTTTTAACAACTCTAACCACCTCCTCTGCCTAAGATTCAACTCCCTCTGAGTAAACACATACTGCAGGCTCTTATGATCAGTAAACACATCAATATGAACACCATAAAGATAGTGTCTCCAGATTTTCCAACGAAAGACCACAGCAGCTAACTCAAGATCATGGGTTGGGTAATTCTTTTCATGCGGCTTTAACTATCTAGTGGTATAGGCTATAACCTTACCTCTTTGCATCAACACACAACCCAAACCAATTCTAGAGCCATTACAATACACTATAAAACCATTTGTACCATTAGGCAAAGTCAACACAGGGGCTGAAGTAAGTCGAGTCTTCAACTCCTAAAAATACTTCTCACAGGAATTTGACCACTGGAAATTAACCTTCTTTAAGGTCAATCGGGTCATGGGAGACGTAATAGAAGAGAAACCTTCAACAAAATGGTGGTAGTATCCCGCTAGACCTAAGAAACTTCTAATGTCAGACGGAGAGATAGGTCTAGTCCAATTTCTTACATCTTATGTCTTTTTGGGATCAACTCTAATACCTTAGGCTGAAATAATATCACCTAGAAAGGCTACAGACCATAGCCAAAATTCAAACTTACTGAATTTGGTGAACAACTGGTGACCTCTAAGAGTTTGCAAGACAATTCTAAGGTGATCTGCATGATCATGCTCATTGCGGGAGTAAACAAGGATGTCATCTATAAACACTATGACAAACATATCAAGATATTGCTTGAACACTCAATTCATGAGGTCCTGTTGGGGCATTGGTTAGCCCAAAGACATGACTAGAAACTCAAAGAGACCATAGCGGGTTCAGAAAGTTGTCTTTGGAATATAACATTCCCTCATTTTAAGTGATGATAGCCGGATCTAAGATCTATCTTGGAAAAATAACTTGCACCTTGCAACTAATCAAATAAGTCATCAATTCTCAGAAGAGGATACTTACTTTTTACTGTGACCTTGTTAAGCTGACGATAGTCAATACACATACACAAAGAACCATCTTTCTTTCGCACGAATAGAATAGGTATGCCCCGAGGAGAAAAATTAGGCCTTATAAAACCATTATCTAAAGATCATTGAGTTTCTCTTTCAACTTCTTAAGCTCAGCAGGTGCCATACGGTATGGCAGAATAGAAATGGGATGAGTGTCATAAAGAAGGTCAATCTCAAAATCTATCTCTCTATCGAGGGGTACCCTTGGGAGATCTTCCAAAAAAATATTTGGAAACTCATTAACAATATTAACTGAATGAGTAGTTAGATCCTCAAACTTAGTGTCTTTGACTCTAACTAGGTGATAAATTCAACCCTTGGATATTAGCTTTTTGTCTATGATATAGGAGATGACTCTTGGGAGATATCAAACTCCCAGACCACTCAAAAACTGGCTTATCAGGGAACTGAAACTTGACCATATAGGTACGAAAATCTATAGATGAATAACAAGAATGAAGTCAATCCATACCCAGAATAAGGTCAAAATCCACCATGTCTAACTCTATCAAAACAGTAATTATGACTCTATGAAGAACAGTAATAGGACAATCTCTATACACTTGTTTAGAAATAACTGACTCCCCTACTAGTGTGGAGACTAGGAAAGGCTCATTTGGGGGACCCATTTGGAAATTCACAGACACAAGTGGGGTCACATAGGAAAGACTTGACTCGGGGTCCAACAAAACATAAGCATCAAAAAAAGACGCGGAGCATACCAGTAACAACATCGGGAGAGTCCTCCTACTCCTGATAGGATGGTAAGGCATAGAATTTGTTCTGGTGTTGACCGTCAGAAGTGCTAGATGAAGCGCCCTGAATAGAGGCGGGACGAGGGATAGAAGCTGGTGTACTAGTAATCTATGCCTGAGGTCAGGCATCTCTAGTCCCCTTCCTAGCATGTGCACAATCTCTAAGTATGTGGCCCTGCTTTCCACAACCAAAACAACCCCTTAAATCTGTGAAACACTCACCGGGATGATCTCCACCACCCTTAGCACAAGGAGGATAATGGGGCCTGTTACCAATACTGTTCTATGACCTAGACATAAAAGACCTGCTCCCTTACTCATGCCTGTCTCTAGGCATGGGAGCACTAGCTGATGAAGGCGCTGGAATAGACGAACGTCTCTGAAACTGAGGGCGGTTTCCTTTATGGAACCTAATCTGACTATACCCATGTTGTTCAGATCAAGCCCTCTTGTTACCCCTTACTCTGTCTCTCTCTCTAATCTTATATGCCTCTATCTGTTGTGCATGTTTCATCAACTAAGACAAATCCATATCCCTATGCAGTATCGCATTCCTACACTCTTTCAGCACCAAACCAGAAACACTTGTCACAAACTTGCTCATACTAGCTCGGTTGTCAGAAATCAAATTAGGAGCATACTTGTCCAACTGTTTGAACTTAAAATAGTACTCCTTAATAGTCATGGAGCCCTGCCTCAAGTTTATAAAATCCTCAATCTTCATTTCCCTCATCTCAAGCAGAAAGAACTTGTCCAAGAATATATCTTGGAATACCTGCCAAGTCATAGAAGCAGCATCCTCACCTCCACCCTTCCTCCATGATACAACACTGTCATAAATTATGTCCTTAACATGTAAGACACCAACACAACACTTTCTTCCTCAGAAACATGTATCACCTGCATGATCTTTCTCACCTCTTCAAGGTACAACTGTGGGTCCTCACCAACCTTGGACCCATAAAACTCTGGTAGATTCATTCATATGAAATCATGGATCATAAAAGTAGCTACATCACCTCCCTGCTGATTCGCAACTGTGGCCTAGTTGTTGGCCCGAACATTAGTGGTGACTGCTTGGGCTAAAGCCTGAAAGGCCGCCCGAAACTTAGCATGAGACACAGTCTCATTCAAAAGATCAACAGGTGGGGGTTGCTCATCATAGTTTCCGCGGGCATTCACTCTTCGGAAAGGTATTTTCTGAAATATTAAAGTATGAATTATTAGATGAGAGAGACAACTGCAGGAATGATGGAATCTAAAAGAAAGAAATAACATTTTTTCCTAAAACATCTTGTAGCCTTTTGATCATAAATGTGGCGCGCTACACACCGATAATTAAGACTCTACTCAACGCGGCTTGTTAGACTACTCTCTAGGACTCTTTTAAAACCTTAGGCTCTAATACCAAGTTTGTAATGACCCAAAATTACCTCCCAGGATGTCACACGGTGCTTAGGTCTACAAGTAGCCCCAAGTTAACCCTTTGAGCCTGTCACTTCTCATAATAACTCATTTAAGAAGGAATATACAAAACACTGGCATTGTCATATCAAATGAAAGGAAATACGAAGGTAATACTTGGTCCAAATGACCATAATACTTGAAATATCAACACAACCATAGTCTGATAACAAGTCTGACAAAGCCTTTACTACTCCATAAACTCGAGAGTCATTGGGACACCCCAACTGACTCAAACCTAACTGAAAGTAATAACAAAGACACTCAATTACTGAAATGTCTAAAGATAGGTCCTCGAACCATGAGGACTCATCACTGTAGAAATGTAAACGAAGGTGCTAGGGAATCACTGATGAGGCTGGGACTGAGTACCTGAAACCTATATTATAAGACAATATAGCACATAGGCGTATGTGTGGATCAGCACTTGGGAATGTACTGAGTATATGAGGGTGCATGCATTTACATAAAACAATATCAATACTTTTTAATCAAATCATACATATAAATATAAATGACTCACATGGTTTGAATAAGTCTAAAATGTAAAGCTCATAAATCATGTAGAATGAAGCATGTAATACAAATCTTGTGAGTCATTATACTTTGGCTTTAAAATTTATGCTCTCCTCTTATTCTCATTACTCATAGGATGAAGTTAGCTTTAGACAATACTTTCAACTCATGCATATATCTCATGGAGAGTAAAATTTGTTTATTGCTCAGGAACTTATAACTCTTTTAAAATCAAACACTTGGAACTCAGAATCATATGAATTTGGTTTAAAAACTAATGATCAACTCTTATTAGTAGAGAAAACTACTTCCTTCTTTGGAAAATACTCAAAACCAATTCGTTCACTTTAGAAAATATCTCAACTCAAAGTTTTAGGAAAAATATTCTATCTCAATGGAAAATACTTTAGTTTAGGGAGGTTATCTTAACTGACATAAACCATGCAAGCTACATGGAGTCTAACGTTTTGTCCTCCTAAGGAAGAAACCTCACTTTGGGGAGAGGAGTCATACTCTTGCCAAGGAGTATAACCTCAACTCAGTGATCACTCATCTCGGCCCCGTGCCCAATCATCTTGGCCTCAGGCCCAAAATCTCAAACCTACAATGGCACGTAGTTATGGGGTAACAAATCATGGTAACTTACCCAACTCGGTGTTAAATACTACTCCCTTTAGTTTATCTCGCTCATCTCATGGAAACCCACTTTCAAAATAATCTCATAGTTCATAAGAACCCAACAATCAAATCTGTAATCTTATATGGTAGAGTGGATTTCAAAACTCTATGACCATTAGGTCAAAACATTTATCAATAATATCAAAATACACAAATCATGGGTGCTTATAGCACAATAGTTCATAAAATTGCAAGTCTCAAGTAGGGATTAAGGAGCCATAATTCAATCTCAAGTTAAAACTCATCATAATGCATAATAGATAGTATATAGCTTCATGATTCATGTAGAAATTTGAAATTTATAGCAATTTGTCTCAAAATATCAACATATTTATATACTTCGATTTCTAGAACATTGAAACTCTTAAATTCTCAAGGAGTAACAACATAGGGCATAAAACCAGCTTCAATTTCTCAAGAAAAATGCAAAATCATGCTATTTGACTTTCGATTCATGGGAAAGTCTCATAGATTGCAGAAAATTATAGTTTAAATAAGTCTTTGGGCACAAGGGTGAAAGGATTATCCTTGTTCAAAACCCTACATACCTTAGATTATGAAATTGGATGAACAATCTTGCTTCAAACTCTTCTTCTTACTCTTGAGAGAGGGTTCTTGCAATGCTTGAACTTGGAGAACTTAAATCTCAACTCAATTTGTAGAATCTATAGTAAGTTCTTGAATTTCTTGGAGAAGGGTTTTAGATTTGATATTGAGGGAGAAACTCTAGTTCTCTTGTGTTTTGGATGATGAATGAAGTCATTTGCTTTGTTTAGAATATATCAAGTTGATAAAAGAGTGGAAAGATCAAAGAGTCCCTTTTAAAAATGACTTAAAATACTAAATGGGGGCTATGAATGTCGAAGCAACTGTCCGTCACTAGCCTAACGGTCCGTCGGATCATCTGTCGCACGTTGGTAAGAGAAAGAACACACTGCCTCGATGTGACGGTCTCTGCGATGGTCCATCGCTGTCTTGATGATCTGTCATCCTGGTCATCGCACTTGGGCTAGAAAAGGAAGCTGTTGTCTTGGTTGCGATGGTCCGAGCGACGGTCCGTCACACACTCGATGGTCATCAACCTGTCCGTTGCACCTGGGCGATTCTGACAACTCTCAATAAAATGGCCATAACTTCCCACCCTGATGCCGGATTTGGATGAAATTAGTATTGTTGGAAAGCTAATTAAATTCTCTACACTATAGGAAGTCATTTTTAGGAAAATTAAACAAAATTAAAGCACTAATCACTTGGAAAATCTCTTCTCAATCTTTTAGGGCTAAAATTATACTTCACTTGACACGCTCAAGGCTCAAACTACAAGGGAACTTTATGGGGTCTTACGTATAGCTATAGTAGTGCGGAGTAGTTAGAGTCTATTGTAGTTATGATTTGACCTTAGAAATCATCATAGGATGTTACGATTCATATGAAGTGAAGTCGTAAGGTCAATAGTATAGGTCTCCCAATTCTCTGTACAAGTTATGAGGGGATGATATAAGTTGTATGGAGATATGACGAGTCGTAATATATGATTCGTATGTTGACCACTGTCTGCAATCCTTGCCACTACCAATCGTACGAGTTGCTAGGCCAAGTTGTAACCTCATCTTATGAGTCATGAGTTAACTCGTGAAACAGGAAGTTAAATTTCAATAAATTTAGTTGAGGGACCTTTCGGTCTTTTCCCCTCTTATAAATCCCTACCCATGACTTATAACCCAAGAGAGACATTATTTTCCTCCATCTTTCAATCGATTAACAATATCTATTCTCCTCCCATCTTCAAGAACAACAAGCTTAGGGTTTCTCTCACCAAGTCATCTCTCAAGTCACAAAGTTTGTCTTCTTCACAAGTCAAGCAATTCCAGGTATGTGGGATTTTGAACAAGGTTAATTCCTTGTGCCCAAAAAGCATGATTTCTAAGATTGGATTATATGTTTTATATTAGGGTTCATCCTCCAAATTCTCATATGTTGAAGTATAACCTTATCTTATGATATAAAGCTTAAAGATGCATAAAGGCTACATTTATTCATGTTTTAAACTTTAAGGTTTGAATTTGTGATTTGGAAGTCTGATAAAAGATTTTTAAATGGATATTTGAGTTTCATATTTTGTTATAAATTCTATGAAAGTAAGTTAGAGTTTTAAGATTTAAGAAGAAGTATAAAGTTTACAAGAAAGTCTAAGCATTTAAGCTCCATTCATGTGCAATATGGTATAATTCAAGAAAGCTTGATCCTTTGATCTGAAGATAAGACATGAAATCCACAAGTGTTCATCTTGATTATGATTTAAAGTAAAGAGAAGCATTACTGGTTTTCTGTCTATAAACCCTTATGCTATTTTAAGGTGGATTTCTAAAGTATGAGCCTATATATATGTCTTGGTAGTAGTATTTAGCATCTAGAAGAGAATAGGTATGAACGTATCCTAAATTCCTGGAAACTACGAGCAACCATAGGTTTAAGAAGACCTCATCAGCAAGTGTCTACTTTTCTTAATATGGAAGAAGTATAGTGATCACTTAAGTGAAGGTTCTATTTTAATGGAAAGGGTAGAACAGTTCTCCCCAGTGTGTGTAAGATGTTGGAATTCATGGTATCTCACATGGTTTACGTCAGTTAGAAAAATCTCCCATAAGAGTGAATAAAAGTAAGAATTTTAGAAACTAAATATTATGGCTCACTTAGTTTATTCATACGCTTCAATATCCATATTTTATGATCTTTCGGACTTTAGTTTAACTCAAGTCCAAGGTGAGTCATTTATTCTTAGCATGCATTATTTGAAAGTACACATATATATTCAGTTCTCATTTTACTTATGCATTCACCCCCACATACTCAGTACATTCCAGAAGTACTAACCTGGATATGTCTTTGTGCTACATTGTCTTATAATGTAGGTGTTGGTGCTCATTTCCAGGAGTACAATTAATCACGGGTATAATCTCCAGCATCCCAACTTTTGGTGAGTTCTCATAGTCCGAGGATCCAGTTTATAAGACTATTGTTTATTGTTAAAAGTTATTTTAGATCTTTGATTTTTGTTTATGTTTGATTCAGTTGGGGTCTGTCCCAGTGGCTCACTAGTTAGCAGTAGAGGTTTGTCCGACCGTGTATGTTCTAAGTTCAAAGAGTTTGTTTAAGGTTTCCAAAGTTAAAGACTCACATTAAGATATGGAATTGGTTACCTTCAGTTTCTATACATGTTAGTTCACTTTTTATGTGAGTTCTACGTTGAATACATATCATGGGTTAGCTTGGGAATATTCATAGTCCTAAGCACCATGTGATATCCAAGGGTGCTCCAGGGGCGTTACACGGATGACTTGGAAAGATAAGATAACCTTAGAGGTCCAACAACTATAGGTGCGGGTGATGGGTGGCATTGTTGTTGTTGCTGGAAAAGGGAGAGTAAGAGTTGATGCAGTTGAACAAGGAGAAACATGGCTACTTGTTGGTTTATTGGAAGAAGGTGGAGATATACCTGAGCTTTGCGATGTCGTTGTGGAAAGAACGAAGAGAGACCTTTGTGTACCTGTACATAACGGCTGAGGTAGTTCAAAATAATGTATATCTATTTTGATATCAATATCCATATATTTTGGAGAAGATAACTCATTCTAAGAAATTTTTTATACTGATTTTTATAATTAGAAAAAATATTGGTAAAAGGATAACTATTTTCAAAAAAAACTACATCTCGTGAAAGATAAACTTTGGAGGTGGTCGGGTCAAAGCATTGATAGAAATAATGTTTGTTTGAAAATCCCACATAGACACATGACTATGATTTTGAATCAAGCTTATTTTATGCATACGATTTCAGCCACGAATAACATAAATAACCAAAAAATTTGACATTGTTATAATTTGGTGATTCTTGAAATAAAAGCTCATATGGACACTTATCTTTTAAATTTGGAGTTGTCATGTTGTTTATGAGAAAATTTGCATGATGACATGAAAAACTCCAAAAGGTGGTTGGTAAAGAAGCTTGGTGCATTAGAGTTTTTATGGTCCCGACAACATGGCAATGTCGTCTTTCTACTGTAGCAACTCATTGTGGAGTATAAGGTGGAGAAATTAAGGGTTCAATACCCTGTGATTTCAAATAAGAAGCTAAACTTTGAAATCACCTCCTCTATCAGTATTAAAAGATAATATTTTTTGTTTGAAATCGATGTTCGAGTAATGAATGTAGTATTTTGAAAACATCTAAAACCTCATATTTGGCTTGAATAGTGTGGAGCCACGTGTATTTTGAAAATTGATCTACAAATAAAACATAATATGTTTTTTTGTCAATGGACAAAACTTACAAACCCCACGCATCATTGTAAATATTTTGTGGAGGCTTGTGACTCTGCAAGGAATTTGTAGAAAAAGATTGCCTGTGTCTTTTATTTGATTAGCATGAATTACAAATAGAAACAAAGTCTTTTTTAACATAAATAGAAAATCTATTCAAAAATATATCTAGAGTACAATGTGTTGAATGCCCCAAGCATCGATGTCATAGATCGAAGGACACAACTACATTGCATTGCGATTGAGAAGAAGAAGAAGAATTGTTTGGAGGCTACCCATAAAGGCGTCCTCTACTCCAACCCTTGAACTAGTGGTGCTCCCGTACTTAGATCCTTCACAAGATAAGAGCATGAAAATAATTTAATAGATGTTTTATTATTACAATAAAATAGAGAAACTAAAATCAAGTTATTGGTAATGAAAGTTGAGCAAAGTGTATTGGACAATTGAAAGTTATAATTAGATGTAGATAAATCAGTGTTACAAGTGTGAGAAAATGGTATGGTGTTAACATTTCCCATAATGATTTCATATGGACCATTGTAGGCAATAATGTTTGAGAGACTTTGACATTCGATGCAACATGGTGTGTAGCCCCTAAATCGACTATCCATGGGGTTGATTGCTGTATTTTTTGTTCGACAAAGTTGGTTCAGGCTTGAAAATAATTGTGAGACTGAAAGCGACAAACGTAAGCAAAATGTCTAAGTCGGTCACATAACTAACACACTAAGTTGACTTCTTATAGATTGGTGTGACGATTGTGCCCTGGCTAAGAACGTTGTTACTGGTAGTTATTTTGACGTCGATTTTTGTTGGTGGCATTGGTCCTTATTTGAGAGTTTAAATTTTGAGCAACAACAGCAGTAATTGTAGTGGAGTGAGGCAGATCATTGTGTTTAAGAAAAATCTCATGATTAATAAGCTTTTCAAACAGTTTGACATATGAAATTAGGGTGTCACGTGCTCAAATTACTACTGAGATTTCTCGATATTTTGGCTCAAGCTTAGTGAGAATCTTGACAATGAGTTTGGCATTAGTAATAGAAGCTCCTGTAGTTTCAACCTCATCACAGAGGGATTGGACTTAGTTGAGATAGTCCGTGATAGGAAGACTCTCTATGGTGAGACAAGCTAGGGGATATCGCAAGCTAAAAATATGAGTTTGCGACTTATTGGCATAAGCAGTATGGAGAGAATCCCAGGTTGTTTTATAGTGGTTGCAGCGGTAATAGTAGCAGCAAGAGTTATATATATTGGTGCTAAAATTGCATTCTGGATCAATTGGTCTTGACTAAATTAATTAACATAATCGGGTTTGGCAATTGTCTAGTTATTTATGGTCGTGGTCAATATAGGAGTAGGGACAGTCCTATTTGAATGTTCGTAAATATTGTGTCCTATCATGAGCATGGATACTTGTGCCTTCCAGAGAAAATAGTTAGTTCATCATCAAGTTTAATCAGAAGTTGGGTAACAGAGTTGAATTGGACAATAGTGATGGAGTTAGTTGTATTAGTGTTGGTAATAGAGAGAGCCATTTCTGATGGTTGGGTAGAAAGTCTTAGAACTCTATGAGGAGAAAATAATCTCTTGATAACATATAAAGTTTTGAGATGTAGAATGGAAATATAAATGTTATTCACGTACAACAACTCTTTATAGATCAGATTCAAAACTGGAAATCCTATCTCATAAGTACAAAGCAGCGAAAACCCAAAATACAGGAAACTATGAAAGTCCTAACTATAACAAATAGCAAAATATTGTATAATTGAATACATTTAGATCTATAATATCATAAGATACTCCTAAACTAAGATGGCATATATTATCTGTTAATAGTCAATAGTGAGATTGATTCAATCATGAACAACCATACTTGAGAGTTGGTTGATCTTCCTCTTAGAAATAAACCTTTAAGTTCAAAATAGATCTTTAAAAGAAAATTAAAGCTAATGGTACTATTGAAAATACATGTCAATACTTTTTGTGAAAGACTTTAGACAAAAAAAAAGGTCTTGATTATTTCAACACATACTCACCGATAACAAGAATAACGTTCATTCGAACATTGGTTGTATTAGTTGCAATATATGATCTTAAAATATATCAAATAGATGTGAAAACAACTTTCTTAAATGGAGAATTGGAGAAGTAAATTTACATGGAACAATTTGAGGATTTTGCGGTTCCTAGTAAAGAAAGAAAAGTGTGCAAGCTTGCTAAGTCATTACGGACTAAAACAAGCACCCAAATAATGGCCTGCAAAGTTTGACCAAACCATATTGACAAACGGATTCAAGATACAAAATTATTATTTGTTTGTATGTGGATGACATGGTGATCATCAGTAGAGCATTTCTGCCATAAATGCTACTAAACAAATGTTTGAGAGCAAATTTGACATAAAAGACCTTGGAATTGCTGATGTGATCTTTGGGATAAGAATTTATAGAACTCCACAACTTGTCACAGTCTCATTACATTGAAAAGGTACTTGAAAAGTTCAAATATTTGAATTTCAATATTCTCAAGACTCCATTAGACATGAAATTTGCACTTCAAAAGAATGAAGGTGAAATTGACTTACAATTGAACTATGCAAGAGTGTTGGAAGTTTAATGTATATCATGAACTGCATGCGACCACATATAACATGTCCTATTAGTAAATTGAGTCGGTACACGAGTGGTCCCAATCAAACTCATTGAATGACAATGAAAAGCGCTTTAGGGTATCTAAAGCATACTCAAGGCTATGATTTGCATTATAACAAATATCCTATAGTAATTGAAGGATATAGTGATACAATTGGATCACTGGATCAAATGAAGTAAAATCTATGAGTGGGTATGTATTTACTCTAGAAAATTGTCCGCTCTACAATTTAATTTGAATTTATGTGTTAGATAGAGCCAGTGAAGAAATTGAATGGCTCTGGAATTTCTTGAATGATATTTCTTATTGGCCAAACCTTTGGCACCAGTATGCATACATTATGAAAGTTAAGTGGTAATAGGTAGGGTAGGGAGCATGATGTATAATGATAAATCTCATCATATAAGATGGAGATATAATACTGTTAGAGAACTATTCTTCAGTGAAATTATCACAATTGACTATGTGAAGTCAAAGAATTATGTGTCAAATCCACTTACAAAATATCAAACTAGAGAAGGAGTAGAGAGATCATCAAAGAAAATGAATTTACAACCTAGGATAAGTCATCATGATTGTAACTCTACCTAGTGGATTGGAGATCCCAAGAGTTAGGTTCAAGAAAATCATAAAGCTGTGACTGACGGTTTAATATTGTCAATTAACTCGACTCATTCTCGTGATGAAGATGATGTTTAGAAAACAAGGATAATGCTTATGGAATGAAATATTTTTATGGTTTCTAAGTTTGGCATGTTTGATCAAATAGTTTGAATTATAGGATTATACATTTAGAATTTATCTATCTGAGGGTGAAGTGGTAGTCGGTTCAAGGAGAATGATAGTGAAGGCTATTGTTTAAACTCTCATGAAACTAAGTAGTGTTCATGGTCGAAAAAAATAAATTATGAGAAGCATAAATTATAAGAAGCTAGTTGTGTGACTTATGTAGTCTAGGTGTATACAAATGTTCGATGGTTCAAAGATATCGCATCCGTCGATTGATTGAGTGCGTCCGATGCAAATTCACTACAAAGTTTCAAAAGGAAACCTACTTATGTAGATGCATTTAGTCTTTTCATGAATATCATGCACTTGTTCGTATATTTTTTGATGAAATAGACATTCCCTATTCATGTAAGAAATTGTTGGATTTCAAGTGATGAAATGTAATGGATAATGGAGGAAAGGTAAATTGAGTTTTCACTTTATGAAAGAAGTATTCTCCCATGTTGATGGGGAAAGAAATTTTTTCATGCTTAAATATAGAAGAATGCCTTCACGTGGATAGTAAGGTGAGAAGAAGATAAACCTCGCGCCGTCTTCGTCGCTCGCTCGCTTAGCTTCAGCTTTGGATTCAGATTTAGATTTAGATTTAGATTTAGATTTAAAAAAATGATCGATTGAGAGATTATCTTTTCAGACAAAATTCATTTGAAACTTAAAAATTAGTGATGTCTTTTTGGTATGATGGAAAATATTTTCTGGAAAATGTTTTCCTATTTCTCCTTGTTTGGTTATAGTAAAATATTGGGAAAATATTTTCCAAGATAACTCATTTTCCTCTATTTGAAGGAAAACAACTTTCCTCGTGGACCAAGGAAGTCATTTTTTAAAAAATGACAAATGTGACTCATGTCCCACCCCCACCCCTCTCCCACCTCCACCCCCAACAACATTCATATTCACATGACTCAAAAAATTCACATTTCTAAAAAAATTTTATTGCTCGAAAATATTTTTCACTATGCTTTGCTTTAATTTTTCACTGCTCGAAATAAAAAATAGTGAAGCCCGAATTTTTTCATTTTCAATGTTCGTTGAATTTATTGTTATTTTCATATGCATAGAGGAAGACTTACCTATATTACTTTTGTTAATTGCATAATTCATTTTGTCATCGATGTAACTTCTTTCATGAGGTTGAATAAGCTTGTCGTTCCTTTATATTTCTATTGATTGTAGTATCTTGAGATTGTCCTGACAAAATGTTGAAAAATGTCTCCTATATTTGCTAATTAATAGTTGCTTAAATTTAGTGATTGTAAAATTTTAGTATTCGATATTGATATTATTTGTTATGCTTATATTAGTTCTTACAAATTGTTGAGTTGTTAGAGGCACTGATATACTAGTTAACAGTTAGTAATATTTTCTAAAAAATATTTTTCACTCACCAATCAAACACTAGAAAATATTTTTCTAAATAATATTTTCTACTCACCAACCAAACACCATAAAATCTTTTTTGAAAAATATTTTTCACTCACCAACCAAACATGAGAAAATAAGTAGAAAACCAACTTATTTTCCAGGAAAATATTTTCCAAGAAAACATTTTCCATGGAAAATATTTTCCATCATACCAAACACACCCTTAATCCAAAAATCTAATATAAAAATTTTCTCCATTTGTTGATGCATCCGAGCATGCGCGGACGCTTGTCACAATGCACCTCAAAGGAATGTGATTCTTTGAGGCACTGTTTAAAAGGAAAAAGTGACCTACGAGCGTAGGTCGTCATCAGCGGATGTAGGTGAGGTCCGCAGATGAGACAAAAGATTCTGTTTCGAGCACGACCTGCGAGCAGCAGGTGGGGTTCGCGTGTCATTTCGATGTTTCAAACAGTTGTACTTTTTATGAACCATTGTTGTTTTTCAGAAGCAACACCTTTTTTCAATAAATACCTGATTTTTTCCGAGATAGTGGCACAAAATTTTAAAGTTAAAAACTCTACTTCTTCCTAAAAACTCAAGTGTGATTTACGAATTGTTGAGTGTGTTCGAAGTTTAACAAATTTGAGGTGTGACTATTTGTTGCGGTGAATCATTTTATCCTGAAAAGGATATAGTACATAAACCTCGGGTACTTGAGGGGAATAAATTCCTTAAGAATGCACTGTGAATTTGATGGACTTGATTCTTTCGTTCTTCATCTTTTTCTCATTTTTTTTATTTTTCAAAAAATAATTTAAACTTCATTTTGAAAGTTTATAAGTTGTTTGAAGTTCTTGTTGTAAATGCAGATTGTACCTAAAAAAAAAAAACAATATTCAAAACACGCAAAAATCATAAAACAATTGTTAGCAACTAAACTGTAGTGATTTCTGGAAGTTTCTCTTCAAATTTGTGTAGGATCAATTTAGCTGAATCGGCTAAAGGCAAAACTAAAAAAGAGAAGGGAAAAGGCTCAAATAAGTCATCGAACTATTGTATTCATTCGTTATAAGTTTGGCTCATTTATGTCATCACCTTTAAAAGTTTGGCTCATCTATCCCACTAGCGTTGCAAAAAAAAATCATTTGTGCCATTATTTTACAACGATGATTTTGCAAAATTATTTTTATCACGTGACCCTTTGTGAGAAGTTTATATCACCAAATCTGAATCAACCAATATTACTTAAATCAAAATAAAAAAAATTATACCCATTAAAATAAACCTAACATAATTAATGAGTTTGATTTTTAATTTTAATTAGTCTGATTTTATTTTTAATAAGTTTAATTTTTATTTTAACTGTGTGGATCAAAATTTATTTTAGTGGATTCAATTTTTAATTTTTTATTTTAAGTAATATTGATTGATTTGGATCTGCTAATGTGGACCTCATAAGAGGTCACGTAACAAAAATAATTTTGTAAAAATCACTAGTATAAAATAATGGCACGAATGAATAATTTTGTAACGGTAATAGTATAGATGAACCAAACTGATAATATAAATAAATAATTTTTAATAATTTGTGGGTATACTTTATCCTTTCCCCAAAAAGACAATGGCAACACAATCATTTCAACACCATTTTGTGTATAATTTTCTCTTATGGAAATATTTGGGAGAGTGAGAACAAAGCAGTGGTACTAAAGTAACTCGTACCAAAAATATTCTTGGTAGTACATGGTGTGTGGTACTTTATTCAATTGCATGTGAGTTTTCGAAATTTGGTGTCTCTATTAAAAACAAAAATCATTATACCTAAACAAAAGAAAAAAAGGTAAGAGTGGTAGGGTATAGATTTTGAAAAGGCCTCCCTTTTTCAGAGTTTCAGTTACTGCTTTTTATTTCACTGGACGACAAATTTAAACACCTCTGTAGGGTACCTCTTCTAATTTTTTTTCCTTCGTTCTAATTTATATTATTACTAGATGCTATAACAGTTTTAAAAATAAATAATTCAAATTTAATATTTTTTAAAAAAGTGATTAGTCGGGTATACTAATTTTACTTTATAATTATTTTTTAATTTGAGTCATTTTTACCCACTAATTCAGATACAGTCCTTATACAATATTGATATAGTTTTCAACTTAGGCCATTTGGTCCTTTTAAAAATATTTTAATTTTTTTTTGCTATAAATTTTTTAACTGATATTTTAATTTTTTTTATTGTTATAAATAATAATTAAATATAATTATATAAAAATGATATAATTATTATATAGAATATGTATCTATATAAGATATATGTAGAGAAATTGTATAGTTCTATCAAATATGTATAATATATATATATATATATATATATATATATATATATATATATATATATATATAATATAGAAAGTGTATAAAAATTATATAATTATTGTATAAAATGTGAAAAAAATGTACAATTATTGTATAAATGTGTATCAAAACTGTATAATTTTTGTATAAAATATTTATATGTATAGAAGGTGTGTAGAAGCGATATAGAATAAGCCAGCAAATTGAAATAGCTAGAAAGTGAAATTTAAATTCTATGGTCATTTTCGTGGAAATGGTTTAATTTGAAGTATTATTTTTGTCCTTTCCCCTTTTTTATCTCAATTTACGTGACACAAATAGAATTTAGATCATTAATTATAATTTTAAAATTTTTTAAGTTATTAATTATTGTAATTTATAATACTTTTTATATAATTTTTAAATAATATATGATACTCTCATTGTCCAAATTTTTGTTGCATTGATAGTCAATTATATTTTTAAAATAATTTAAATTTTTAATTATTGTGATTTATAATACTTTTCTTTCTTATTCCAATTTAAGTGGCACTGGTATAATTTCGAGAGTCAGCAAAATATTTTATATCTTTTAAAATTTTTAAGTTATTAATTATTGGGATTTACAATATTTTTTTACGTATTTTTTTGAAATATATTATAGATAATATTTGTTTTTACATATTTTAAATTGTTAACTATTGTAATTTTTAATATTTTTAATATAATTTTCAAATAATATATCTTACTCTCCTTGTTCAAACGTTTGTGACATTGATAGTTAATTATATATTTTTTTAAATAATTTAAGTTTCTTACTTGTGTGATTTATAATACTTTTTCTTCTATTCCAACTTAAGTGGTACAACGTTTAGATGATCATAATATTAATTTATTAATATTTAGATGACTTATAATAAGTACTTAGAGGTGATGTAGTAAATTATGGTTGAAGTAGTTGAAGTGAACATATTATAAATATATATTTTACTTTTTTTAATTAAATATTATTAATTTTTTAATACTTAAACGACTTATAATAATTAATTAGAAGTGATATTTAATAAAATTACGATTGAAAGAATTTAAGCAAATATGTCATAAATATTTATTTTTTAATTAAATACTATTAATTTTTTAATATATAGCTAATTTATAATAATTAATTAGAAATAATAGAGTAAAACTACGAAGCAAATAGTACATGAATTATAGGATGGTGTAAAAGAGGATGAATGATGATGATTCATGATATAAGCAAAAGGGTAAAATGGTACAAACATGCAAAAATTAACATGGAAGCTACAGTAGAGTTCTTTTATGGCCAATAATATTATGTTGTTATTGTCATATTTACAGAGATATTTTTATTGGGTCATGTTATACAAAAGTAAGACAATTTTGATAATGAGAAAAAGTTAATGAATAATTTGGTCATTTGAAGTTCTCCATCAAACATTGAAGCCAAATGTTCAAATAAGATATTGCATAAACTTTAAACAAAATGACCAGGAAGTCCTCAGCAATAAAGTTATTACTTTAAGCACACATATCAAAGAGGTGTGTGCTTATAGTCTTTTATTATATAGTAGAATTATTAGTTGTGAAAATTTTAAAATAAGAGTGTGAATAAATAAATGAAAGAAATCTTTTACCTTTCGGTGGCTCCCTGAACTAGGTAAAACCTAAGAACTCTTTTTGATGACCGTTGCTTTGAAACTGTTTGTGGCAATTTGAAAATGTAACTAGTTGGGGGAAAAAATCCAATTTATTATTTCATTGACGTCAAAACATGACATGGTTTTTTTTTCTAGTGTTTTTTAAAAAAAAAAAAAAACTAGAAAAAGAAGCTCATATCATGTTTTTCTTGATGTTAGAATATTTCCATTTTCCTTGTTCAAGATGGATGAAATGGTCTATCAAAAATAATCTCTCAATCTTCTCTCGATCTTCTAATATAAAAATAAGATTTGCAAAAACTCTATACTTTTCAAATTTCGCTTTTTAAAATACATTGAATACATTAGTGTATTTTTTGTTGTTGTTGTTATTAACAAAAAAATTAGAAAGAGTATGAATTTGAAAAAAAATATTAGTAGCCTTTTCTTAAGAAATTATGACCATAATTTATAGGTATCGTTTAAATATATTTTTTTTTGTTGTTGTTCTTACTTGAAAGTTACTGTGTTTATGACATTAATATTAATTATTATAAATATTTTATTAATATTATTACACGATATTTGAATATGATTGTTATAGTGAGATTATTTTATAAAGAGTGTACCACTACAATAAAAAGGTCAGTTCAGTGCACTAAAGCTATCGCTATGCGCGGTGTCCGGGGAAGGGCCTCACCACAATGGTATATCGTACGCAACCTTACTTTGCATTTCTGTTAGAGGCTGTTTCCAAGGCTTGAACCCGTGACCTCTTGATCACATGGCAACAACTTTATCAGTTACTCCAAGGCTCCCCTTCAGTGTACCACTATAATAAATATGTATTATAGGTAAAATATTGTTATACAAAAACAAAATAAAACATAAAGATCACTTTTGAAGAAATTACCCAGAATGTTATAATAAACTACGAATGACTATTATAATGAGATTTGAGACTGTTTTAATTGATAGAATGTTGATTGAACGTGTACTTTTATCATTATGCAAAATGTGATACATAATCGCCAACTAATCCAAACATCAAGCTAATCGTATTAGAAATTCGATAATTATATTTGGCACAAAAGAAAATGGCACAAAAGGCGTTAATGTTACTGTTTGCTCAGTATTTTCGTAATGAACTCGTCAATTAAGGGTGGACTAGTAATTTCATAAATTTTGATTATTCAAAATATCTTTCAAACTTTAAAACCACTTTACCAAAATCACAAACTATACTCTCTCTCTCTCTTCGATCAATAAAAAAAAAAAAGCACTACCTAAGATTTTACTCTCTGTCCAATTAATTTTTGTATAAGATTTCACTTTATTCAACAATAATTGTGTGAGACGATTTTAATTTTTTGACATATTTTATAATGGATCCCATTTTGTCAGCCCACACTCTCCCCTTTATTTCTTCAAATTCTTCTTTTAAATTGTCACATTCTATTCTTTCTTTCTTTTTCGTAAATGTTCTTTTTTTTCTCTCTCTAGTTTCCCTTCTCCTCTTCAAATATTTTATATCCTACTTCAACAAAATTAAAGGACTCAAAATAAATCATTTTGAATATAAACTAGGCTTTTAGAATTATCACAATATAAATTACTCCCTTCGTCTCAATTTATATGAGTTACTCTGACTTGGCTCAAAGTTTAAAAAAGAAAAAAAGAATTTTTTAAATTTGTGATATAAAATAAGTGATAGATGTTCGTATGGCTATAAATAATTTCATTAAGGATAAAATGGGTATTTTAAAGTTAAATTGTTACTAAATATAGAAATATGTCATTCTTTTTTAGACTGATTAAAAAATGATTTATATAAATTGAGACAGAGAGAGTGCAAATCATCTTATCTATGTGAGTATAAAATTATAATTTTAAAATAACTATTTATATAGTTAATTTGGTGTAGATTAACGTTTTTAACATTTTAAAAGGTTCACAACTAAATTAAGTCTCGCAAATTAATTAAAAAAAAATGAGTCTCAAATTGCCGCGACTTTTGTTATGACAATTAGTTAACTTCTAATTGAGAAACATTAATTCAATCTGTGTAGGGATTAAATTGAGTCTGAATTTGTCACGACTACAGTCAACATAATTAGTTGACTTCTGATTGGGTATATTGATTCAATTTATGTTAGGATCGAATTGAATCTCAATTTATCACGATTATAGTCAACATAAATAATTGACTTCTATTGACGAATGTTGATTCAATCTATATTATGATTAAACTGGGTCTCAATTTGTCATGACTAAAGTTAATATAAATGTTGACTTCTCTTTGTAAAATATTGATCCAGTTTATATTAGAACTAAATTAAGTCTCAGTTTATCACGACTATATCAACATAAACTTCTAGCTGGAAAATATTGATTTAATCTATGTTAGGATTAATTTGAGTCTCAATTTATCATGACTATAATCAACATAAATGTTTGACTTTTAATTAAAAAATATTAGTCCAATCTATGTTAGATTGAATTGTGTCTCAATTTATCTTGATCGGTTATAGTCAACATAAATGATTGACTTCTAACTGGTGAATGTTGATTGAATCTACGTTAGGATTAAATTGAATTGAATTGAAGTTCAATTTGTCATGACTATAGTCAACATAAATGGTTTACTTCTAATTGAAAAATATTTATTCAATCTCTTTTAGGATCGAATCGAGTCTCAATTTATTATGATTGTAGTCAAAATAAATGATTGACTTCTAATTGAAAAATATTGATTCAATCTATGATGGGATTGAATCGAGTCTCCATTTTTCACTACTATAGTCAACCTAAATGGTTGACTTTCTACTTGAAAAATGTTGATTCAATCAATATTAGGATTGAATCGAATCTCAATTTGTAAATCTTACAACTAGCCAACACAATCGTTGACTTCTAGTAACTAAATTTCACTTCTAAATTTATTTTAATGAGATGGAGTAAATAATAATAATAATAATAATAATAATAATAATAATAATAACAATAATGAATAATTATTATTATTATTATTATAAAATATTTAATTTGAGATTTTTTTTTAGTTCAATTTTGATCATCTGTTTAAAAAATTTAAGTGAAATAATATGAAAATATTTTAAATTTTTAGTTAACAAGATTGTTGACTTCTAATAACTCAAACTTCACTCTTATGTATATTTCAAAATTTTATTTTCATGAGATGAAGTGAAAAATAATTTAAAAAGATATTAGATTTAGATTTTTTTTTAGTTCAATTTTGACCAATTCTTTATATATTTTTGAGCGAAAATATAAAAAATACTTAAATTTTTAGTCAACACAATTATTTTCTAATAACTTAAGTTCACTCCTATGTATATTTTTAAGATAAAAAACTTTCAGAAAATAGTCTAACTTTTAATAATTGGGGGAGTCTATAGCCTAACTTTCAAAATTATCATCTGACCAATGTATCAATTGTATGCAACCGACTCTATTTAATTTAAAATATAAATACAATGAGAGTAATTACATGTACCAACCTTTTTCTCTTTTTTTCTTTTTTTTTTTTTACTTTTCTTTTCTTTTCTTTTTTCTTTTTGTTGTTTTTTCTCTCTTCTATCTCTAGCTTCTATTTATATTTCTTTATGTTTTAATTGTTTTCATTTTTTGGGTTTCTTTTTTCTCATTTTTTCTTTTTTATGTTTCCCCTTCTTTTCTTTCTTTTTGTTTTTTTCTTTTTCTTTTTTTTTCTATTTTGTTTCGTTCTTTTCAAAATTTTTTTGTATTCTATCTCTAGCTTCTATTTATCTTTCTTTTTGATTTTTTTTTATATATTTTTTCCTTTCTCTTGTTTCTTATTCCATTTTATAAATTCATTATATTTTTAAAAATATGGCTACATCAAGCACAAATCATGAATGATAATGAAAATACCACAATCGCTTATTCTATTTGTATTCACCATCATTTATATTTTTGTATTTTAACGATCCATTTCATTGTTACTATATTATCCATGATAAATTCATGAAAATTCTTAATTTACATTTCTCAATACTAACTTAAGTCCAAAATAGCCAATATTTTATTTATTATACCACTTTAAGCTTTCCAGTGAAGATCCTAGCCTTTCGATATGTCTAGATATACTCAAGCCCGATGAATTCAATTATTCATGAGTACTATTATCAATCCTTTAGTTTCAAAATTTATTTAGGTATAAATTACGGTCATACAATATCCCTAACACAAAATTAAGTTGAAAACTTTCTTAGTGATAGAGTTTCGATATGGGTTTCTATTAGGGCCAACTTCAAACGATCATATCTCCTAGAATATAAGGAGTTAAGGGGATTAATACCTACCAAATTAAAGATATGAGTTATTTACAACTCAATAAAGTGTTTGTCAATTCGAGTTCGAAGTAAAACATTTATGGCCGTTTTATTGAGCATTGTCCGAATTGAAATGGAAATTCGATGTAGCAAGAATACTTCTAGTATTTAAATCAGTTTCAATCGTGTTTCGGGTCTAAAAACCTCAATATTCATTCCCTAACCCTAAAGAGGTGATTTTTCAAAGTTTAGGGTGAAAGTCCAGGTAAGTTTTTTCATCATGTTCTTCGTCTTTTAATCCTTCTGGAATCATCAGAAAAACCTTAATGGTGGAATTTTGGGTTAGAACCTTTAATGGTGGATTTTTGAAAAAAACTTATGAGTGTCCTTAATATCACGTAGAGTTGATTCTATATTATAAATTTAAGATTCCTAACATTAATTTAGTAAACTAGATTATGCATTTTGATGGTTAGGAACCTTGAATTCCATAAAGATGATACCTTTAGCATAAAAACTCTATTAATGTAGCTCGTTAATGGTTAATTGACCCTGAGAATTGATATAGACCTTGAATTAAGGGTAGAGTTATTGAGTTTGAAACCCTAAGATATTTTTGAAGAGTAATTATTTAATTACTCTTATTATTGTTTGATTTTTATATGGTTGATTATTCCAAGACATAAAGGAAAGGAAAGAGCATTCTTGTTACGACTTGCTTCTTTCAAAAGTTTGGCATCTAGGTTGGCTAAGTTTAATGTGTAGAAGACCGTGTTATTTTATATTTTTATAAATTAAATTGATGGGAGAAAGCATGTTTAGGCCTGCCGGCATGGAGTTGAGGTGAATAAAGACATAAGAACTTTACTTTAATTTCAAAAACTATGTTATTGATTAATTATGTGATATTTATGATATTATGTGTTGTGTGCCCGAAAAAAAACTGTTATAAATGAAGTATGTAGATATGATATTTCTTAGTTGTTCCAGTGATGAACCTAGTTGAGTTATAATGGTATTAGGTTGTATGGGCCAACAAAATATTTCTATGGCCCAGAGGCCCAATTCCACTACTACTAATGGGCCCAATCTTAAGGCCTACTTGCTTTCTGAAAAACCCAACCCCCAATCTCGTAATTTCCCTTCTGTTAAATTAACCCCCCTCCCCCCCCCCTTATGGTAATAAAAAGGAATGAAGCCCATCAAAGTGGGGCCTCTCACAGCCATCTGGACTTAGGCAATGATGAGCCTAAAGTCCTGACGGCGGGAAACCTTTCCATTTTTCCCAGTGATATGATGGAGCTTGTCCAAGACACGAACAGTGCATTAAATGCTGGTGGTGTTTCCTATGGGAAAACCCTTCAACTCTCCTCCCCCACCTCCCTTCACTCTATATATTCTGAGGAGAGCATGGCTGACTTCACTCAAGAAAATAGTCATGGACACCTCAAACTCCAACCAAATAACCATCACAAAAGCTCATCTTTCCCCGAACCATCGCCAGCTTAATGGTTGGAAGTTTGTCTATCCAACTAAACTGCACCCCTTCACTTGGGATAGGAGGGGAGACACATCACTATCCTCATTTAGGACCCTCAGTATCTAGCATAACTGACAATAGCGAGCCTAAATCTGGGTCTCCAAACATATGGGTCCAACGTCTGGATGGCCACTCTATTCTAAGTGATCAACTCACCCTTCCAGGAGGAGTTGACCACGGAATCCTTAGCCAACATCATGAATCACATGAGCCTGAGCCTCTCATTCTTTCCACCTCAATATCCTACAATGATGCTTCTGGGACCAACGTTTGCACCTCCTTCTAGGGATCTCCTGTTATCTCCAATACAGTCACATCCTCCCTCCTCGACCACAACATCCTTTCACCTCACTCTAGAGAGGGTAGAGAGATTGAATGCCTTGGAAGCTCTGAGAGCCAGCAACAGGGACATGGAGGAATTTCTATCCCAAATCAAAGTCCCAAGAATAGAGATCCTAGACATGGTAAAACCTCTAAGCTAGAGTTCATAGAGCCATTCTAGGAGATAGTGATCATCCTGATTCTACTAGGGTTGGCATAGCTAGGTCTAAGAATAAATACAGCAAGCCCTATGAGAGAAGAGACCCTTAGAGTCACCCTGACTCCATTCAGTAGAAAAAAGAAGACCTCCTCATTAACACTCACCTCCAACCCCAAGGAGAAGGACAAGGTGACAATACCAGAGCCACCCCACCCCCTCCACTCAAAAATGAAGAACTGCATAGTGTGGAATACTAGGGGGTTAAGAATGTTGAATTCAGAAAGCATTGCAAAGCCATGGTCAATATTCACCAACCATGCATCCTTGCAATGCTAGAAACTAAGATGACTGACCATCATGATCTCTGTGATGAGCTGGGCTACCAGCACCCCATCCAGTCTGAAGCCAATGGCAACTCTGGAGGCTTTGTCATTATATGGAAGGAAGACTCTAGCTCCATCACCTCTGTCTCCATTTTCTCCCAGGCTATTCATGCCAAAGTCCAGGTTAGCTCCCCTCTTTTTTTTGGGTTGTCAGCATTATCTATGCTAGCACTGACTTCCATGCTAGGATTACTCTTTGGGACCAACTTTCCTCCTTTTATGATATTTACATTACCCCTGAGGGTAAAAGCTAGCCAGTTGGAGGTGATTTCAATGAGGTACTCAGAGCCTCTGAAAAATTTGAAGGCTCTAGGATAAACCTCAATAGAACTAACCTGTTTATGAACTGCCTAAACCACTGTCAACTCATTGACCTAGGGTTCAGGGGTAGCAAATATACTTGGTCCAACATGAGGTATAGGAATAGACAGGGTGTTATTCTAGAAAGGCTTGACAGATGTCTAGTCAATGACATGTGGATCCACATATACCCTGAGGCCTCAATCACCCACTTCCCTAGGACTCACTCTGATCATTCCCCTCTTCTCTTCAACCTAGGCAGTCATTTTGTTAATCAGATTAAGCCTTTCAGGGTAGAATCTATGCGGCTTACTCACCAGGACTTCCCTAACCTGATCAGAGAAGTCTTCCTTAACTATCTCTGTATCACTGCAGCTACCTCAAACTTTGAGGACAAGGCCAGATACTGGAACAAACATACTTTTGGGAACATTTTTTCTAAGAAGAAGCACTTGCTTGCAAGGCTAGTTGGAATTCAAAAGTCTCTCAACTACCCCACTAGCCCCTTCCTTCGTAAACTTGAACAAACCCTGCTGAAGGAATTCAACCATATTCTCAACCTAGAGAATGAATTCTGGAAGCTCAAGTCCAGGATCTCTTGGTTGCTTGAAGGAGACTCTAATACAAGATTCTTCCATACCCCCACTCTCAATAGGAGAAGAAGGAATAAAATTAATTCCATCATGGATGATACTGTCACTTGGAACTACCATCAGAAGGACATTACCATTACTGTCTCTAAATATTATGCTAAACTCTACAATATTGAGCATACCTTGGGGTACCTTAATACCCAACTAAACCATCTACTCTGGGATCCATCAGCTCTCCTAACCATGATCTCTTATAAGTCATTCTTTCCCCTAAAGAGGTCAAAAGAGTTGTCTTTTCCTTCAAACTAAATAAAGCCCCTAGGCCAGATGGGTTACATCCCTTTGTGTACCAGAAATTTTGGACACGTTGGGCTCTCCCATATTGAAGTTTTATCAAGATACTTTCACTTCTTGTTCTATTGATCTCAGAGTTACTTCCACCTACCTCTGCCTTATCCCTATTTACAAAAATAACATAACTCTCAAGAACTTCAGACTCATTGGGCTTTATAATACCCAATATAAAATAATCACTAAGATTATAGCCACAGGATCTAGCCCTTTCTTGCCAACATCATTGGCCCTTCTCAAGCCAATTTTCTGGCTAAGAGAAGAGCCTCTGATACTGTAATAATTGTTCAGGAGTATGTCAGCCACTTCCAAGATGAAAGGAAATAATGCCAACATGCTCCTAAAAATTGACCTGGAAAAAGCTTTTGACAGGATTGAATGGTCATTTATTAGACAGGCCCTCGTCTTCTTCAATTTCCCCCAAAACATCATAAAACTCATTCTGTCTTGCATCTTAAACCCTTCTATTTCTATTCTGGTCAATGAGGGAAGACCACCCCTTTTAACCTAACCAGGGGTATCAGACAAGGGGACCCTATGCCCCCCTATCTCTTCATTCTTTGTATGAAGCTTTTGTCTAGGAGGATTACCTCAGAGGTTGATACCCTCCAATGAAAACCTATATCCATTTCTAGGAGAGTTCCCCACATATCCCACCTCTTATTTGCTGATGATCTTACACTCTTTGCTAGAGCTAATACAAAAAACTGTCATACCATCAATAAAATCCTCCTCAGCTTCAGCTCTTACTCTAGCTAAAAAATCAATTTTGCAAAGTCTAAAGTCATCTTCTCAAAAAACTGTGGTTTATCTGAGTAGGAGAACCTCTCTACCCTCCTGGGCATTCAATCCTCCAATGACTTTAGTAAATACCTGGACTTTCCCATCTTTCATAAAAAAACTATCAAGGGAGACTTTCACTTCATCATTGACAACTTAATAAGTAAGTTGGCTGGATGGAAGACTAAATTCCTCAATATGACTGGTAGGGTTACTCTTGCTAAATCTTCCCTGGCCAACATCCCTAACCACATTATGCAATACATCAGGCTTCCTAGCACCATTCATAAACTGATGACAGAACCCAAAGGAACTTCATTTGGGGCACCATTGATGTTGAAAAAAATTACACCTTCTTAAATGGGACACCATCACCCTTCCAAGAGAAGAGGGGGGTTGGGTATGCAAAGGACTGCAATCAAGAATGAAGCCCTCCTCTACAGCCTGATTTGGAAGATGTTCTCAAACCCAACTCCCCTATGGGCCAGCATCCTCATTTCTAAGCATGGGACTAGTAGAAAGGGCTACAATAAAGGTTCCAGGACTTGGTGCAACATAACCACCTGCTGGAACCTCTGTAAGGATGCCCTATTTTGGGCCATAAAGGATGGCACTAAAATAAATGCTTGGGAAGATGGATGGATCCTTGGGATGCCCCCCTCCGTCTCCTTCTTTATCCAGGGTCCTAACATAAATCCTCCTAATAAAGTTAGGGTTAAAGATAGTTGGAGGGATGGAAGATGGGACTTCACTACTCTTCCCTATGATATCCCTCCTAACATTACCCACACTATGAAAAATATTTTCATGCCGAGCACCCATCTCAGCCAAGATACCCCTTTTTGGAGACTTAAAAGGGATGACACTTTCTCCTGTAAAAGTGCCTATCAGTACATTACTACCATTAGGAGGGGACCCCAAAGATCCCACAGGTCCTCTACCTGGATTTGGCAACTTAAAGTCCCTAATAAAATTAAGACCTTCATGTGGCTTATGCACCACAACAGCCTTCTCACTAAAACCACTCTGCACAACAGAGGCATCAATATTGATACTCAGTGCCACTACTGTAATTGCACCCAAAAAGATCAACAACATATCTTCTTTGGATGCAGCCTTGCAAAGACCTTCTGATTTCAACTCCGTCATAAATATAGAGGTAGCATTCCTCTTCACCTTTCCTTTTTCGAACTTAACAACTGGTCCACTACTTGGGCAAGATTGCACAATCATAGTTTTAACACTAATACTCCTTGGGGTACCCTTCTACCTCATTGCCTATGACACCTTTGGAAGGTGAGAAATGCTAACACCTTCCAAAATACTAACTCTAAGCCTTGTTTCAGCATACCTCATGTTGAAGCTATGGAATACCACCATCTGGGAACAACCATAGTGTCCAATCCTAGATCTACCATCACTATTAAATGGATCCCCCCACCCCCAATTCCTTTAAAATCAATACTGATGGGTCTTGTATGAGAAACCCTGGGAAAAAGGAGATTGAAGGAGTCATCAGGAATGACAGAGAAGATTGGGTTGTGGGTTTCAGCAAGAGTTTTACCCATGCCACTAATAATCTCATGGAGCTCATGGCTCTCAAAGAGGGCCTCAAGCTAGCATTAGAACAAAATCTCAAACCACTAGAAGTTTGCATTGATTCAATAGAAATCATAAGAATACTACACCAAGGTAACTTACTCTATGATTCAGTTGTTAATGAATGCAGGTGCTTACTAGGGAGCTTGGGGAATCCTCCAGTCTACTATACTTACAGGGAGCAGAATAGGGTAGCCGACATGCTGGCAAAGCAAGTCTCAAAGCGTGACTTTTTTTATAGACTCCGTGTTTTTGTAACACCGCCAGTTAGTGTGGGAGTTATTTTTTAGGATGATTTTAAGGGGAAATCATTCTCCAGATCTGTAACTAGTAATGGGAACACTAGCCCCATCTGTTATGTTTTTGTGCCTGATTAGGCCTTGTTTTGTAAAAAAACTCTCTTTACTTAAATGCATCTCTACTTTACCAAAAAAAAACTACATGCAAAATAAAAATTCACATTTCAAGTACCTAAACTTCAACATTTTCAACTCACGAAGTCATCACCCAAGTCACCAAACTAAACCACATTTAAAACAAAAATTCACCTTTAAAGTACCTACACTTTATCAGTTTCAAGTAACTAAGTCACCTACCAAGTCACCAAACTTAACTACATTCAAAATAAAAAATTCACCTTTAAAGTACCTACACTTGGTAAATTTCAACTCACTAAGTTATCACCCAAGTCACCAAACTAAACCACATTCAAAATAAAAATTCTCCTTTAAAGTACCTACACTTAGTAAATTTCAAGTGACCAAGTCACCAAACTAAACCACATTCAAAACAAAAATTCACCTTTAAAGTACCTACACTTAGTGAATTTCAAGTGACCAAGTCACCTACCACGTCACCAAACTAAACCACATTCAAAATAAAAATTCACCTTTAAAGTACCTACACTTAATCAATTTCAAGTGATTAAGTCACCAAACTTAACTACATTCAAAACCAAAATTTCCATTTCAAGTATCTAAACTTCAACATTTTCAAGTCACTATGTCACCTCCTAAAACAACAAACTAAACTACCTTCAAAATGATAAATTCACATTTCAAGTACCTACACTTAATCAATTTCAACTCACTAAGTAACCACCCAAGTCATCAAACTAAACCACATTCAAAATTATCAAGCATAGCAAATTTCACAATAAAAAGTTCACACTTCAAGTATGCTTCAACAAAATTCAAAATAAAAGTTCACCTTCAAGCTAAGTAACTACACTTATTCACCTTCAAGTAACATATTCATTTGTAGTATAATAAGTCAAACAATTGAACAAGTATAACAAAGCAAATAAGTAGAGGTGTCGCATGTCCCTCTCATACCATATAATCATCACACACTTCCTATGGCTTTCAAAGCCTTCTACAGCGAACAATCTCAAACTGAACTACATTTAAAGACTTTATTATAAGAAAATAGAGAGAAATCAACTTACCTTTTCTTCGCCTAAATTAAAGAGAAAGAGATAAGCGGTCACCGAAAAAATAGCAAAATAATTCTTTTTCTGAATTCGGATTCTGTCAAACGGTAAGATCAAATTCCAAGCAACCCATTAGGCAAGTAGAATAAAAAAATCTTGATCATTAGGCAAAATAACAAAAATCTTGGCATCCTTATTTTCTCATATTCTTAGCTTAAAATCACCATAAACAAACCACCAAAATACTAAAACTATAATGGAGTATCAACAAAAGTAAACCCTAATTTACTTACAAAAACACACAAAGAGGGGGATTTTGATAAGCTTCACTTGACAAAATACACACATAGAGTATCAAAATGGAATCTTGATAAAACTCAAGAGACCAAAAACACACACAAATGCACAAAATATCAAAATGAAGAAACAAATTGAATCTTGAACTAACTAAAAGACATTTTTCATTACTTTTTTTAGTTTGAACTAACTAAAATTATGTAATGAAGCATAATAACTAGAACAAATGCTTTAGTACCAAATTGAAGTTGAAAAATAAAGATGCATAATAATCTTGACCCTTTTGCTAGTTTCTAACAAGAAAAACAAAGAATTTTTCCTTGAAGTTCAAAAGAGTTGATGTTTTTTGCACTAATCGGAGTCACTATGGTCGCCAAAGTCACTATGGTCAGCGGCAAACGGCGACAACAGAGTCAAAAAATTTGATTTTGTATGTGGGTTGGGTTTGTGTGTGTAGGTCGAATGTGTGTGTGTGTTTGATTGTTTTTTTTTGTGTTTTTGTGTTAAAAACTGGTCGGGTCGGGTCTTGTGGGGATGGGTCGGGTAGGCTTTATTTTATAAAATAATTTTTTTTATTAATTTATAGAAAATCGACCACATGTGGTTGGTTTTCTATAAATTAATTAAAATCTTACAAAATTATTCACAAAATTAAATATAAGTGCTCAATTTAGTTTTAAAATAGTTATTATAAAAAAACGATCACATGTGGTCAATTTTAATAAAAAAGTTAAATCATATAATTAGTTATTTTATCATCATATTAACGCAATGCGTATATGTACAAATTAGATAGTTGGTTATTTTATCAACACATTAACAGGAGCAGTATATTTCCTCAATCGTATAATAATATCAATGAATTTTGCAAATTACTATAAATTTTTGGTTAATTACCTTTTAAATACGATATATATATACATCGTAATACTTGTCATACATTATTACAACTTCAACAACACACGTGTGTCTACATTGATACAAAATAGTATATCTATTTCCTCAATAGTATGATATATATCAACGTATCATTCATAATACTTTGATATATAGATTCAGTTATCTATCTTTCGATTACTGCATACGTCAGTACTACACAAGATATACATATATATACATATATTCAATTGTCTATCAGCTATCAAATACGTACTATAAACATCACATACACAATTTTACTACCCCATAATAATATACAACGTGTTTCACATATACTCAGATATAAAGTGTTTAAACGAAAAAACTCAAATTCACTCCCAAAATTTGGCAGTCATTCAAATTTGAAATTCAAAGCAAATGGTAAGTATATGCCAGTTTCTGGATTCAAATTTCTGTCTCTCTCCCCTATTTCCTTCCTCCTCCCCCCCCCATATATACCTCGTAATACTTATCTTACGTTATTACAACTTCAACAACATACGCGTGTCTACATTTACACAAAATAGTATATTTATTTCCTCAATAGTATGATATATATCGACGTATACCATTCAAAATATTTTGATATATACAATAGTTATCTAACTTTTGATTACTGCATACGTCACTATACGAGATATAAGTATATATACATGCATATATTCAATTGTCTATCAGCTTTCGAATACGTACTATAAGCATCACATACACGATTTTACTACCCCATAATAATATACAACGTATTATATACATCACATACGTACACGAGTATATTATCCAATAATATAATTCGACGTATATCATATACATACTCTGATGAGTGATCGATTAATTTGATTAGGTTACATTAATATAACTTCAACGTGCAGTATATATTATTACTTCTGTAATTTCAAATCAAGGTATTCAATATATTTGAATAGATTCTACTAGGTTTTGACTACATCGTTCATCAATCGATCACTACATTATATATATATATATATATATATATATATATATATATATATATATATATATATATATATATATATATGAACTCTTGAATGCCTACTATATACATCACATCCGCAAGTATATTACCTTATAATAGAACACGTTCATTATATTCTGATGAATTATTGGTTATATATTATATTATTATGACTGCAATAGTAGTATAATATCAGTATCCCAACGGTATGATATATATATACACATATTCATTATTCAAAGATTATGCATGTTTAACGTTATTTAACGTATATACAAAGAAAAATATTTATTTTATATATTGAAACATAAGTAAAAGATAAAGATTATGTTTAACGTAATTTATTTATTTTATTTGATATAGTTTTTAATGTAATTTTTTCAGAAAATCTAAAATTGATTGATTTTTATTATTATTATATTGGTTATTGATTACGTGTGATTAGTGTAATTTCAAAAAATAATATATTAGATTATATATATAATTATTTACTTTTTTTTAAATTCCTAATAATTAATTTTTAATTATTATTTTTATTATTATTATATTAGTTGTTTTTTAAATTAATTTTATTTTTATTATAATTAAAAACTGACCACAAGTGGTCGATTTTTTAAAATTATTTTATTTTAATTTTAATTAAAAACCGACCACAAGTGGTTGGTTTTTTAAAATTATTTTTTCTTTTATTTTAATTAAAAACCGACCACAAGTGGTCGATTTTTTTTAAAAAAAATATTTAATTAAAAATCGACCATTAGTAGTCGATTTTCTAAAATAAAATTCTTTTTTTAATTAAAAATCAACCACTTGTGGTCGGTTTTATTAAAAATATAATTAAAAAGTATTTTTAAAAAACGATCACTTGTGGTCGGTTTTTAAAAATATTTTTAATTATATTTTTTAATTAAAATCGACCACAAGTGGTTGGTTTTTTATTGTAAAGGAAATAATAATTAATATAAAAATGATTATTTTGAAATTTTAAAATATAAAAGCGAGTGGTTTCTTTTAAAAAAAATTAATAAAAAACTGACCACATGTGGTCGATTTTTTTCGATCATAATTTGTGGTCAGAAATCTGTCTTTTTTTAGTAGTGTATGTGGAAAGAGGTAGCATATAATGATATGCTTGAATGTGCTAGTTATAGGTGGTGATGTTAGAATTTAAATTGTGGTATTTGAGTAAGCTATGACTTAATTGAATTAGACTTAATTTAGTTGTGTGTATGCTCCTAAATCGGATGCTTGTTGATTGGTCTTCGAAAACACTTGAATTTGATGATATTTGGATCATTGGCACTTGTATGAATAATAATTAAAAAACAAACTTGATCAAATTACCTTATAATTTTAAGTGCACTTGTAAATTTAGTACGTCAGATTGTATCCAGAGAGATAGTGTGAATTTGATAAAATGTATATAATATTGTTATAGAGGATAGGGTAACACGCCGGTATAAATATGGATATTGATATACCACGCCAGTATGGTACATGAACTTAGATTGTCCTCTATAGGTCATGACTAGTTAGACAGAAATAAGTCCCTTAACATGTGTGTACAAATTAGTGTTGATTTTGAAAAGTTGTGCGATTTAATAAGTTGATAACGAGTCAATGATGTTCTAATTGTGAGGTTTAGAAGGACATAATTGTTACTTATGAAAAAATTATTAGTAGCAACGTGGCTGACGTTAAATTTTAATATTGCTACTTTATTAATTCTCAAGCAATGTGGACGACGTTAAATTACGGTATTGCTACTTTATTGGTTTCTTAATCAATGTGGACGATAAATATCAGTATTATTATGAGACGTAAGATCGAATGCCATGATTTGACATGGTAATAATAATAATAATAATAATAAATAATAATAATAATAATAATAATAATAATAATAATAATAAAATTGCTAATAAAGTGATCCAAAGTGATGGATTCAATGAATAATTTCAAAGAAATAATTCAAAAGTTTCAATAATTGAATTAATCCTTCTTCAAAAGTATTTGGAAGCTTTGCTAATAAGACTTGAGTTCCCTGTTGTGTTTTACTGTGATGTGAGTTGACTTGTATTCCTTACTTGATTGTATCCTTGAGATTAATTGTGTGACATGTACTTGAAAAAGTGAAGCTCTATACTTATTTACTATATGTTGGTCAACTTGCTTCATTTATACTTGTTGTAATCGTAGCTTATCCGATTGGACTGCGTACATCTTACCCCCCCCAGACCCCACTAGGTGGGAATACACTGGGTTTGTTGTTGTTGTATAAGAGAGTGTTTAATTGTTAGCCCGAGAGTTTAGTATGAGTTGTCTATTATTACTAAGTTGATCCTATAGATATGGGTAATGAAAAAGGTAATGCAAATAAAGAGGTGATAGTGATGGTTTAGTAATGCATTGTGGTGGATGGTGTGAATTAATGAGGACAGACTATACTAAAGGTGAATACGATCTCGTTAATGGAGTTGAAGAATTATAAATTATATAGGAAAAGTGTTATAATGATATTAAAGTCTTAGTGAATTATATTCCATTTAAGATGTCATGATTTTTTTTTTAATTATATTTTATGATTATGTGGACTAACACTAGTTGGCTGATGATGTCTACCAGTATGTGTGTTTGTACAAACCTTACTCTTCTTTATTCTTTTTTGGAGTGTAGATTGGATACAAGTTAGTTGCAGTTACTAGACAGATGACGATATTCAACACCAACTTCTCCACTTTCTTCCTGACAGATGTTGGAGTCTTTGTATTATTTATCTTATTGTCAGTCTATTCTGTAATAGGTAGCTCTTGTACATGTCTGACCAAGTCTTGGGATAGTGAAAGACAGTTGTAAGAAGTTTTTGAAAGGATTTATTCATTGATATTTAATTTTCTTTATTATATTTAATTCATTATTTTCTTAAAAAAAAGTCTTCCGCATATTTTTAGTTGGACAATAAGGGTTCTCCTGACTGCTTAGAATAACGTAGGTATCTGCACGATTCGTTAGTTTGAGTCGTGACATGTATTCATTGATACAATTATATTTGTATGTTTATTTTATAGTTCGCACTTGTATTTGTATTTTATAGTTCGCATTATCATTTATACTTTTATATTCGTTGATACAACTATATTTGTATTTCTATTTTACAGTTCTCATCATCATTTATATTTTATAAATTTCGCAGTTATATTTAAAGAACAGTTTTGTATTTATTAGTTGACTGCATATTGTATTTGTTATTTTATGGTTTCATTTTGTTTGTACATGTGTTTTATTTTCATCGATACACTTGTATTTTTAAAGAATTAATTTGTATTTGTAAGTTGACTGTATATTATATTTATATTTGTAATTTCATTTTATTTATTTGTTTGTATTAGAATTTGTAATTGACTGCATCATTTGTATTTTTAAATAATTAAAAAAATATATTTTTCATTATATGAAGACTAATAGTTATATTCATTGATACGAATTATATTTTATTGATACAAATTGAACAATATAAATATAAAATAATAAATTATACGAATGTAAATGATAAATTGTACAAATACAAATGTTACACTTGTATCAAATGATGCATGTTCATAAAATTTGAATCATATGCATATAAATGATACTTGTTTATATAAAGATACAAATGATAAATTTGACATACAAATGCCAACGATACATTTGTATTAAATAATATATTGCGCATGTGTATATTTTAGACTCAATCAAATATAATTAATTCACATTCCTGTTTGTATACAAATAAAAATAATAATTTGTACATATCCAAGATTAAACTCTTCAAATACAAATAATAAATTTATTTAAAATATATAATATCATATAAATAAATATAAAATATATAAAATATAAAATGCAACAACGACAACAACAACCAAAAAGAAATTACAAAAAAAAAAGAATAAAGGAAGAAAAAAATGACTAAAATAATAAAGAAGAAAAAACGGAATTTTGTTTTTTAAAAAAAGGTTGCAAAAAATAGAAACAAAAATAAAAAATATGAAAAAGAAAAAATAAAATGTAAGAAAATGAACAAAAATGAAAAAGAAAAATAAGTGAAAAAGAAAAAAGAAAAAAAAAGGAAAAGAAAAAAAGAAGAAAAACTGGAAAGGGTAAAAGGGAAAAGAAAAGAAATAAAAGACAGAGAAAGAGAGAAAATTAAGAGAAAAAAATAAAGAAGAGAGGTTATGAATGTATATGGATTGTAATAAATTGAAACTTAAGCTAAATAGAGTAATTAGAAACTTATGCTTTTCTTTTAAGATTTATTTTTATGAGATGAAGTGAAAACGATAAAAAAAAAATATTGGATTGAAAATTTTTTCTAAGTTCAATTTTACCAACTACTTAATCTTTTTTAGGAATAATATGAAAATACTACTTTATATTTTTAGTGAAACATTATAAAAATACTTTTAAGAAATTTAAAATATAATTTAGCTAAAAAAAATTATATTTTAACGTGCCTGCCTAGTCTCGAACTCGTGACGCAGTGATTATAAACTTTTTAACCAGTTTTAATAACATTATATGATGATGTCAATAATTTTTATTTATTTAGTTAATCTTTGCATACAGTTGAATTTTCAGTCAAGCCTATATAAACTTAACATGTGAGTAATTTGGAGTCAAGACAAAATTTCTACACTGAAATTTTTAAGTCAAACTTAATTACTTAACAATTGAAAAATCACCTTGATAACCATCAATTGAATTGCTATTTAAAGGTGATTTTCCTTTTGTTTGTAAACAAAAATTCCCTCTCTAGTCACAAAGAAAAATAATAAGGTGCTTATGAGCCTTCCTAATATGGAAGAAGTTCAAAAAAAAAATTTTAGCATGGCGGCGCGCACTTACTCAAATAAAGGTGTTCCCTATCCTTTAAAGCCATCAGGCTGGTCACTTATTTCTTCACTAAATGTGCGATACCCCATTCTATCAATGCTACCAAAAATGAATTTAACTTTAAAACTAATCATATCATTTATTAATTACTATATAAATAAATTAATTTAGTGAGTAAACTATCACTATTTTCAATTCAAAAAGTTTCATTCATGTGGTTTCTCTTAGTTAGATATTTTTATTATTTAAATTTATTTTTTATTTAAAATTTATAGGAGAAATTTTGTAGATGAGATATATGGAGGATCTAAAATTTAAAAGAAGAAAAAAATAAAAAGTTAAAAATCTGTAATAATCTAAGGAGTAATCTAAAAACCTAAAGTTATGGTTTATGAAAGAATAGTAAGCAAATAAGAAATAAAAGTCAAATTAATGTTGTTTTTGGAGGGAAAAATAGATGATTTTGAAGACTAAGGAACATTGATGTTTTTTTTACTCTATTTGTGTCATTCTTGTCATTTCCTTTCGTGCCAAATAATATTACCCTTAGAAATTATATCCCTAAACTTTGGTGCCCAACCTAAGTTTGAATTGCTTAATAATTGTGTACAAATAATAAGACAAAACAGGCAAATCAATGTCAAAACACACAAGTGCTGCAACTCGTATAGAGCTACATTTATAAAATGAGGAGAACATTTTCTGAAAAAAGAACACAAAAATCAATTCTTACCCAGTCTATTCCTCAATATTGGATTTATTTGTTTGTTTTATAATTGTGAAAATGGACTTGCAATTCATGGTGATGGAGACAACTTTGGTATTATATACTCCAAACATTTTTCATTTTTCAACATTGTGACAGAATAAGACATGTTCCTATGTTCCTTGGGAGATCAAATTACGCCACATTGATAAACACCTAGCTTATTCTTGGAAAAGGTAAACAGCTAGCTAACTACATTTTAACTAAGGGGTTGAAATTAGGGCACATCCAACCTTATAATATTCGTTTCATTTGAATTCAATGTTTTGACGCAAAACACATATTTATGGATAAAAAATTACTACTAAAACTATTATAAATCATACTTTCTCCGTTCCATTTTTTCCGTTTCAAATTGAGATGACACACCTATTAAGAAAACAATGATTGGTAATGTAACTTTACCATTTAGCCCTTCTTAATTGTGTCTTGTTGTTAGTTTCAATATTGATGAATGACTAATAACAAAGCACCATTTGTATTCTTAATGGTGTACTCTTAATGGTACTCCTTTTTGCAACATTTTTTAAGAAAGGTAATAATAAAGAGTAATCAATTACACTAAGGGTATAATGAAAAAAAAATTATCTTATTTTGATAAGTAAAAAAAGACAAATAAAATGAGACAATAAATTAAGAAATTTGGGACGAGTAAATGAGACGAAGGAAGTAGATATGAGTTCATAACTTTAAAATTTTAATAAGTTCATTGTTAAGAATGATAAAGATTGAACTCATAAAATTCAAATCATGAATGTGTTTAATGCTGAAATGGACATGTTTATCGACTACCAAGGTATTGCATCTCCATTAATTGCTATCATGTTGCGAATAAAAACAAACAAACAAAAAAGAATCTGCATTGAATGTATTTAATTTTCATTACTCAAGAAATATTCTCATGGAGAAGCAAAAATAAGTGGAGGTACATTGAGATTTTTTTTTTTTGGTTTAAATCATCCGGTGTTCGATATTTATTTTTTAGGAGTTTGATTATATTTGAATTCACCCCACATCGGACCTCATTTGGGGGGAGAGCTCCCAACAGAGTGTTTGTCCATATCGAGGGTCGAACCCTGGGCTTCTGAATAGGTTGGGGCAGCCCCTTTCCGCTGCGCCACCACTGCTGTTGGTGAGGTGCATTGAGATTAACTAATGTCTAATTATAATGTAAGTTCTAAGAAAATCTAAAGATCTAATTTAGTACCAAATCATAATTCAAGAACCTTATATCGACTCAGTATATATTATTTACTTTACTATTCCCTCCGTCCTAACTCCTAAACCACGTACTATTGTCATTTATAGCTTCTCTAGGCTCAAATTACATAATAATTTTGACTGATATTTAAGATGTATAGTTTCACTGTATTGATATAATGATAATTATATTAACTTTTTTCTTAGCATTCTATTTGATATAGTAACAAAATTCCAAATTAAAAAATCTTTCTGTAGTTGTCATTGTCAAGCATAAACTTTCAAGTTTAATTTGTTGTATACTTCAAACACATTTATACTATTACAAAAATAGTCAATTCTAATATTTAATAGGAGTATACTATATATGATGGGTATAGACTAAAGACAGGAAGTGTTCATGTTTCATTTTCTGTACCTTGACATTGTCAAACAGGCCGGTCACTTTAAGAAGTTTATTTATACTTATATTATATATTAATTATATCTTTGATTGCAATGCTTAACAAAAAGACAACCTATTGAAGAAGAAACAACAAAACAACAACAAAATTAAACATCTTCTCAAGAAAACTGCATTCTTATTATTTTTATTAGGTTTCATATTTTCATGCAACCAGCCGAACCTCGAGAAAGTATATTAATTTATTTTCTAAAACAATTTAATATATGTATCGTATAACTCAATATAACTAAAATAACACATATAATATTTTAAACTAAAGCCTCTTCGTAACGCACGCTAGAGGATGAAAGTGACTTCTAAAAGTTGTGGTTGATAGGACGAATAGGATCTTTCTATGGTAATTAAAAGTTTTGAGCAAAAGCGAACTCAGGATTTGAAGTCTGTGGGTGCACAGGTATTGTCAAAGGCGCACATAAGCCTCGAAATAAAACTCAAAATGTGTTGAGCGCTCGCCTCGCTTAATGTGCAGCTTAGGTTCTAATTTCTAATATATACTTTCCTTGATATGAACTATTAAATATATCCCAATTTCTGAAGATATATACACATATACACATAATTTTTTTCAATGTTAACGGGTGCACGTGCACCCCCACTGATACATGTGGATCCGCCTCTGGCAGAAGCGAACTCAGGATTTGAAGTCTCTGTGGGTGCACTGGTGTTGTCAAAGGTGCGCATAAGCCTCGAAACAAGACTCAAAATGTGTTAAGCGCTCGCCTCGCTTAATGTGCAGTTTAGGTTCTAATTTCTAATACATACTTTCCCTGATATGCACTATTAAATATATCTCAATTTTTGAAGGTATATACACATATATACACATAATTTTTTTCAACGTTAACGGGTGCTCGTGCACCCCCGCTGATACATGTGGGTCCGCCTCTAAGTTAAGTTATTTTGTGGTTAGGAAAATTAAGTTTAATGATTTTATTACTCCAATCCATGTTACAAATTGAATGATTATCCGTTGCTTTTGGAAGAATTTATGTCCATTTATGTATTTTTTTTCATTTAGACCACAATTTAAGGAGGATCCCTAATTATCGCAAATATATTCTACTTCAATTGGATTGGAAAGAGTCAAATGTTGGATCAAGAGAAAATTTGGTGCACTCATGGGAAAAATTTGCAGTTTTTAATTATTTAATCAAGTTAAAAGAAAATTTTATGGAGGAAATTATAAGGGATGACATATAGTGGTGCCTTTGATTTTTTTTTTTTATGTATAGTATAAGTATATTTTTGTCTTCTACGCCTCATATATTTTTAAACTTTTCATTTTCTTAGCTTCAATTCTTATTTTTTTTACTTTTTTTCTTTTTTCTTTATTTTTATCCATTTGTCTCAATTTTTACCATTTTTTTTTACTTTTTTTCTCTTTTTCCTCAAACATTATGTATTTCGTATTTTTTTAAAATTTATTTGTCTCAAACTTCATTTTTTATATTTTTTATATTTACTATTTTTCATTTTTTCTTTATTTTTCATTGTTCTCAAACTTTATTTATATTTATTTATTCTCATTTTTGTTTTTCTCAATCTTTATTTTTTTTCTTTTTTCTTCACCTTTATTTTTTTCTTTTTTTCTCAATCTTTTTTTTCTTCTCTTTTTTTTTCTTCTCAACTTCTATTATATTTTGCTAATAAATAGAAAGTTAGATAATCCATAAAGGGATCTCCTTCCTTTGACATCAAAGTAAATTTAAGGGCATGACTTGTTTGAAAGTCTTTTGGAATAAGTTTTGCCTCTAAGCCAAAAGTTATAGAATATTTCATAAATCAAGACACAATGCGGTAGTGTCAAATCTTGTTTGTGGGGCATAACTTATTGTTTGAAAATTCTAGAGTCAAGTCAAGTCTTGCCTCGAATGCAAAAGTTATAGAACATCTCATAAATCAAGACACAATGTGGTAGTGTCAACACTTGCCCATTGGGCGTAATTTTTTTTTTTTTAGAGGTTTTTAGGCTAAGTCTTGTCTTAGAGGCAAGACTAGTAGAACATCTCATAAATCAAAATATAACATGATCGTATCAACTCTTGCCCATGAAGCATAACTTGTGGGTTAAGTCTTGTCTTTAAAGCGAGAGTTATAGAACATCTCATAAATCAAGACACGGTGTGGTAGTGTCAACTCTTGCTCATGGAGTGTAACTTGTTGTTTGAAAGTCATTGGACTGAGTTGTGTCTCTAAAGCAATAGTTATAAAATATCTCATAAATCAAAATATAATGTAGTAGTTTCAATTCTTTCCTATGGGGTATAACTTGTTGTTTGAAAGTCTTTGATTTATAAAGCATCTCATAAATCAAGACATAATGTCGTAGTATCAACTCTTGCCCATAAGGCGTAAGTTGTTGTTTAAAAGTCCTAGGGTTAAGTCTCGCCTCTAAGGCAAGAGTTATAGAGCATACATAAATTAAAAACATAATGTGGTAGTGTCAACTCTAATCATGGGGAATAAATTATTGTTTGATGGTTCTTGGGATAAGTCTTATCTCTAATCTTAGAGTTATAACACATTTCATAAGAAAAGAACACAATGTGGTAATGTTGACTCTTTCCCAATGTAAGCAACTTATTGTTTGAAGTCTTTTTAGATAAGTCGTGCATATAATGCAAGAGTTGTACAATATCTCATAAATCAAGACATAACGTGGTAGTATCAACTCTTGTCCGCGGGGCATAACTTGTTTGAAAGATGTTAGATTAAGTCTTGCCTCTAAGCCAAGAGTTATAGAGCATTTCATAAAATAAAAAAAAACACAGTCTGGTAGTATTGACTCTTGCCCAATATGCATAGTTTGTTATTTAAAAATTCTTGGGATAAGTCGTGTCTCTAAAGCAAGACTTGTAGGACATCTCATAAATCAAGACATAGTGTGGTAGTTTCAACTCTTGCCTGTGGGGCATAATACTACTAGAAATTCACATTTTCTCAACTACCAATTCCGACCACCAAAAAAAGTCAGAAAATTTTCAACTACAGTAGTCGGAAATTATATTTTTTTTAATTTATATATTTTGTTAAATAAATTTCCGACAATTGCAATGATAATATTTGTCAGAAAATTTTGAAAAAAAAAATCGACTATAGAAGTCGAGTAAAATAGTCAACATGATATTGACCAAAATTCCTGAGATCTTTCGTCAGAACATTTTAAAAAATTGTTAGTTATATTATAACTTTTCCAATACTATAGTCGAATTATATAAAAAACAGAAAAGGGCCTAAAATGCCCTTCAACTATATAAATTGGAGCAAAAAATGTCCTTCATCTACCTATTGGCCCTGAAATGCCTTCACTTTCACCTATTGGGGCTATTTTGCCCATCTATTTAACAAAATAATTTCGCCCTACTTAATTTATGATATGTCTTTTTCTTATTGGTCAATTAACAATTAATTAAAATAGTTAATTCTAAATTTAAAAACCCGGCCCGCCCCAAGATAATAACCCAACCCACAACTCACCAAACCAAATAACCCAAATTAGTATCCGATTTCAATATCAGTTCACCCTCTTTTTCCTTCTTTTCTCTCTTCGTCTTTTCCAATAGAAAATACCGACTGTCAGAGTTTCCCGAACATCTACAGTAGTACTAGCCCATTTAATTTTCTATTACCTTGTTGCTTTAGGTGTTTGCTGACGTAAATGCACCTTTTAATTTCATACATGCAAAATTTCTTCGTTATTTGAATGCCACATCTACCGTAGAGTTAGGAGATCTCGATTATGATACCGTAATTGCTGCTTATGAAAGGATAAGTGCAGATTTTTTTCACACTGTCCAAGAAGACCATGCATTGATTATTCTGTCATATGCTGTACATGATATGCCATCTGAGGAGCTTATTTTGAGGCAGAGTGCATATAGATTGTTGCTTTCATTTGTCGAGTTTTCTAGTCAAATGCTTGATAGAGAGCTGAAATCTGAACACGGATCTCCTGGAACCTGGGTTAGGCCTATCCTAAGCAACTTCTTTTTGAAGCACATGGGTACTGCGATGAACAAAGAAGATTCAATCCAGGAGGTATGGAATACAAGAGCTGAAAGAAAGCTTTAGTCATCTGGTTACTTCCTTCTCTTTTCCTTTCTTGCCTCTGCTTTCCTTTTGTATTTTTCAACCATTAACACTTGAATGAGTTATTTGAATTGCTAGCGGTTATTTGACTAGAAAACTCGACAAATGAAGAAATCCTTCAAGCATTTGTTACGCTTTAAGAATGCCATCAGTTCTGAAAATTTGTCTAAGGTAGTTACATGTCTCTTTGTTTTAATTTAGAATTAACTATTTTAATTAATTGTTAATTGACCAATAAGAAAAAAGAAATATCATAAATTAAGTGGGGCAAAATTATTCTGCTAAATAGAAGAGCAAAATAGCCTCAATAGGTGGAAGTGAGAGGTATTTTAGCCCAATAGATAGATGGAGCACATTTTTGCACTAATTTATATAATTGAAGGGCATTTTGAGGCCTTTTTTCGTATAAAAAATAATTTATACAAATTATTAATAAAAATAGTCCAATATACGCTAAAAATTTAATATAAAATATTAATATTATAATTATCGGCGGTTGTAGTCGAAAAGTTTTTAAAAATTAATTAAATAATTTTTATACTTTTTTTCCGTCCATAATAATCAGAAAATCATTTCTTTAAGATAATAAAAAAATAAAATAGAAATAGGAAGGCTGAGAAAACGTTATTCTACTTTCTTCTCGACCTGCAAAACCCTAATTCTCCTCCATTTTCGTCCGTTTCTTTCGACCTGCAATTATCATTACATTAGGTATATCAATCTCTTCATTTCTAATTTTCTAAATACTTAGCTCATAATCACTTGTCATAAGCTAAATTGTTAGTTTCTTCTTTTTTTCAATTTCTTTTAAGGGTTCACCTTCTTATATTTCTTTTATTTAATCACTACCCATTTCTCTCACTTGGTAATATTTGTGACTAATTCAAAAATTATCACCCATTTTTATTTCATGCAGCTAGCGTAAACTAGTTCATTCTATTATATTTTTACAGTTTTTGAATTTGTATCGTTTCTTCTGAGTTTGTAGACAAAAAATCATTTTTGAATTTGATTAACAGTTATTGCTATAATTGTTTTCTGTATTTTGGATCTGATTTTGCATCTGACTAATAGGTTTTGTACTAATGTTTTGCACTACTTGTAAACTGGAAAGAACTGCCAAAATCTTGTTGTTGTTGTGTTGTAATTTACAGATTGTGACTTAAAGATGTAGTCTCATGCCATTTTTATCTGAAGTAATTGTTCTTTCTATTGTGTGCCCTCAATTTTAAGTCAACTAAAAGGGCGTTTTCAATTCTCTTCACTAATTATTGGCAGGAGCCAAAGATGAAGTAACTGTTAGTGCAGATGAAATCTTCAATAGTATAGAGAGCAAGGAGGTAAAGATCTTGTTGTTTTTAATTTCATTTAACTGTTCCTAGTGTAGAGAGATTAGAAATTTTCAACAAATTTGGGGCATTTTCTAGGTTTTAAGTTTTGAGTATTGATTCTGTGGTGAATGTTTCTAGCAAGCTTTGTGTTTTTTTTTCTGTTTTTTGGTCTTTGGAGGTTGAAGAACCACCTTGATTGCAGTATCAAAAATCGCATTACAAAAAACATTTTCTTAGTTGGCTTTTTTCATAATCGTGACATTTATCAAGTTGCATTCATAGTAGATCCTACACTGAATTACTAGTTTCAGAGATGGTGAAAAAATTTTCAAGCCATAAGCCGCATTACAAAGTCATATTGGTCTATGAAGGTGCATTTTACGAGTCCATGAGGATGACTTTATTGCTTTTCTGAGTTTAAATTTATTGGGAAGAAAAAAAAATAAAAAAGTGAATAATTTTGGGATAATTTTATGTGAAGACCTATTAATTGCTTTTTTGATTTCTCCTATTTAGAATTATGATTATTAGGTTAGGAACATGGTGCTTGTCTAGGTTGAGCATGATATTGGAACTCTTTATAATTAAGAATATAACTTATTAGTTGAAGTATCTCAATTTTTAATTTTTCCTATGTATGTAGATGGAACCTTCACATCGTAGTTGGATGTATAATGTAACACTTCCTAATTGTGTGGGGTTGAGGGAGGAATATAAAGAAGGGGTTGCGGGATTTGTTGCTAAGGCGATGACACTTGATGAGTTTCTTACAGAAGGGACAATTAGGTGCCCTTGTGAGAAATGCGAGTGTGCTATGTTATTGGGACCAAACGATGTTGAATTTCATCTTCTTAAAATTGGATTTATGAAAAATTATTATGCGTGGATAGTTCATGGAGAGACTAATACTGGTGGTAGTGATTGTGGTTTTCAAAATTTGTTTACTGGTAGGGTAGTCTCATAGCGAAGAATAATGTTAAAAGTTGCCGATACAGTGAGATGGTTAGGGATGCTTTTGGGACGCACTCAGGGGCTCAAAGCGAACTAAATGATGAGGCTAAATGCTTCTATGAACAGTTAAATGAAGCTAGTCATCCCCTGTATGAAGGGTCAATGCATTCTAAGCTATCTGTTATAGTTAGATTACTAAGTATCAAATCAGATTATTCTATTTCTCAAGCGGGCATGAATTCTATCATTAGGCTTATGAAGGAACTTAATCCAAATAAATTTGACTTACCCAAATATTACTACCCAGCGAAAAAGTTGATTTCCAAGTTAGGTCTTTCATCAGAGAAGATAGATTGTTGCGAGAAAGGTTGCATGTTATTCTATAAGGATGATGCTACTTTAAAATATTGCAATTTTTGTAACTAGACTCATTATAAATAAGTCACAAATGCTAAAGGGAAGAAGGTTCCAGAAAAACGGATGTATTACTTACCTCTTATACCACGGTTAAAGAGGTTGTATGCATCAATGAGCTTTGTCTCTCATATGACATGGCACTATGAACATAAAAGACCACCTGGTGTTTTATGTCATCCATTAGATGGAGAAGCATTAAAGCATTTTGGTAGGGTTTTTTCAGACTTTGCTAGGGAACCAAGAAATATTAGGTTGAGATTATCTACTGATGTATTCACTCCATTTGGTATCTCTGCTACACCATATTCATGTTGGTCGGTGTTTGTTATGCCTTATAATCTCCCACCTGAGTTGTGTATGACAAGCCCGTATTTGTTTCTAACTTGCATTGTTTCAGGTTCTCGCAATCCTAAAATTTTGATTGATGTATATATACAACCACTGATTGACGAGTTGAACATATTATGGCATGAAAGTATGGAAACATATGATGTATCAACCAAACAAAACTTTAGATTGTGTGCTGCTTTGATATGGACTATTAATGATTTTTCTGCTTATGGAATGTTGTCTGGGTGGTCGACTGCGGGCAAGCTAGCTTGCCCTTATTGTATGGAAGACACAAAAGCGTTTACTTTGAAACATGGAGGTAAGAACTCGTGGTTCAACTGTCACCGTCAATCTTTGCAAATGAAACATGAGATTAGAAGAAATACTAGTGCATTTATGAAGAACCAAACTGATTTTGAAGAGCCACCACCAATCCTGTCACGAGAAGAAATTTGGGCTAGGGTCAGAAATTTGCCTAAGGTGATAGGGTCTCCACCGTCTAGGTAGACGGTACCTGTTTATGGTGTTACACATAATTGGAAAAAATAAAGCATATTCTGGGAGTTTAATCTTATTGGAAGCATAATCTTATGCTGCATAATCTGGATGTATGCATGCATACTGAGAAAAACTTTTTTGACAATTTGTCTAATACTGTGATGGATATCACTAACAAGACAAAGGATAATTTAAAGGTCAGGATGGACTTAAAAGGAATATTGCTGACGAAGTGAATTGTACCTGACACACTTTAATGACAAGATTCAAAAGTCCAAAGCAAGTTATACATTTACTTTGAATGAGAGGAGAGATTTGTGATTGGGTTAAGAATTTAAGGATGCTAGATGGTTATGACTCAAACTTATCAAGGTGTGTTGATATGAAAGAAGGGAAGTTGATATCTATGAAGAGTCACGACTATCTCATTTTTATGGAATCTTTGTTGCCTATTACATTTTAGGCATTGCCCGACAGAATATTCGACAGAATATGGAAGCCCATAACTAAGATAAGCTTATTTCTTATGAGATTTTTGTTATAACACATTGAGGGAGGAGAGCCTAGCTTTGGTGGATATCAATATTCGATTAACCTTAAACAAGCTGACAAATATTTTTCCTCCTAAATTTTTTGATGTTATGGAGTATCTTCTAATTCACCTTGTGTGAGAGGCGCAACTTGGAGGGCCTGTTCAGTATAGATGGATGTATCCCTATGAGAGGTAATGACTTTTAATCACTTACCATTTATGTTGGTTCAACAACAACAACAACAAACCCAGTGTATTCCCACGTGGTGGGGTCGGGGGGGTAAGATGTACGCAGTCCATACCTCTACCATTTATGTTGGTTAATTAAAAATTTTATCAACTAAAGATCATACAATGCGGGAATATTGGCAAGAGTAAGCGAACTGTGAAAAATAGATATCGGATTGAGGGATCGATATGTTAGGCTTATTTGGCTAGACAAATCTCTCATTTTTGTTCTTATTATTTCAAAAATGCCGTGTTGTGTTTGAGAAATCGACCTAATCGACATGATGATTGAGGCAATACTGATCCTTCGACACCACCTTTTAATATATTTAATCAACCCGGTAAAGGAGGTTCAAAACTTTGTCCTAACCGATATTTGAATGTGATGGAGCTTAAATTAGCTACAACACATGTATTATTAAATTTCTCCCAGGTCCAACCTTTGTATAAGTGAGTATATTTTTGTTAGCGAGAAGCATATAAGATCCATCTTGGCTTTAACTAATGAAAGTTGTAACTTTGTCAGACAATTACTTACTAGCTATGTATGGGGTTGTTGTTGCTTATCCTATGTTTTCAGAGTGGTTTAGAGAATATGTACGTATTACTTAATATTTAACTTGATTTACAATTGTGTCTAATAATACATATTTTTAAATTCTAATTTTTCTATAACTTTATATAGGTTCATAATCCAAATAATTATGATGAAAATGACCAATTTTTATGTGATATAGCTTGGGGGCTTGATCGTAATGTCAGAACATATTCTAATTACTCCATCAATGGGTACAAATTTCATACAAAAGAGTGGTCTAAGGGAAAGAAAACTAATAATAGTGGGGTGTGGGTGAAAGGTGATGGTGATATTGATTATTATGATGTTCTTCAAGAGATTTTAGAACTCGAGTATCCTGTTGGTTGGCCGAAGAAAAGTTTGGTGCTCTTTCGTTGTAAGTGGTATAATCCAACACCTAGTTCAGGTACAAAGTTGCACCCGTAGTACAAAATAGTTGAAATTAAGCATATAAGGGGGCATGGACTCTATGATTCTCTTTGCAAGAATAAGTCTGCATGGTGGGTAGTTTTAAAAACAAAGTTCGTGGGTAGAGTTGAAGTAGAGGATATGTTAGATGTAGCATACAAGAATGACATTTCAAGTGTTGAACAAAGGATGAATGAAGAATTAGCGGGTGAATTGCAGCATAGCGAAGGCCTCTATGAAGAATTTGATCCTTCTGAACTTGGACTAAATTTTGGTGATTATGGGCGAGGAACATCCAGGGAAAATGGGTAGGAAAACCCATATGATGAAAATGAATCGGGCGAGGAAGAGTTTCTCGATGAAAATGAAACAAGCGAAGAAGAGTTTCTCGATAAAAATGAAATAACCGACGAGGAAGAATTGATGAGTGACTATGAATCAAATGAAGATGATAGAATTGTTGTTTGCCTTTTAAGTTATCGTTGCTTTTCTGTCGAACCTTATTTTCTGTTCACCTTTTTAGTTACTATTAGTAAATTAAATAAGCATATTTTGGTTATCTAGAGGAAGATGAGTTAAATTGGACAATTGTTTGAAAATTCTTATCTCTGCCTAGCGTGCCTGAGATTTTTGACTGTAATTTTTGTTTCCTTTAGCATATAACATTGGTGGCATCCAATTTAGATAAGGATGCATCAGCATGCCCACCAGTCTTTAGAAGCTCTCTGGTGAGCTATGTATTGTAGATCATGTAGTAGGTTCCAATGATGTGTAATATTTTCATACACGGATTTTTTGCTCTTATTTGAGCTTTGTAAAGATCTTGTACCACGTCTGTTGAGCAGTTTGGCCTGTAGATATTGGTATGGTAGGTTTGTACACGGTAATGTTAGTCCATGTTACTTATAGGTGCATCTCCTACCCCAGATACTATAAATCCTCCTCTTCCTCCTAAGTCAACTGTTTCATTGCTAAATGTATTTTTCAAAGTACCACTGCCTGACCAGTTTATATCTATTCTTTCCTTGAGAAACTGGTTGGCTCTACATTTAATTTTATGCCCACACCTAATGTGGGTTCCTCCTCGGGGTTTCACATTAATCAACCTGGTAGATCTTCCTATGTGCCTACTGCTGCATCTCCCACATCATCTCCAGCTTCATCTAATCCTAGCATATCTGATTTGAGAATTAGAGTTTCTGGAACACCAATATCAACATCCATCGATAGTGCTATACGACCTACTTCACAGAATCAGAATGTTGATGAGATATTAGAGTTTGACCGAAATGGAAGGCTGATTATCGCCCCTGATCATAGTGAAGGGTATGGTGAGGGGTAATTAATCCTTATATTTTTTTGTTAATTTATTAAAAGTACAAAAATAAAGATGATTTGATTTTAATGCAGGTTCATTCCCTCAAAGGCCGCTGGAAAGAATATTATAGCATAAATTAAACCATTTTACTGTGCTCCTTGGAATACATGGAAGGAAATTCCATATGATATCAGGGACTTAATTTGGGCTCAGTTTCAGGTACAATTTGCATTTATCTTTATATTATTTTTATAATACCAAAATTTTCATTTGATGATATTAATTGTATTGTAGAAAAATGTTCATGGGAGCCTTGTCATGAAAATGAAACAAATGATATTTTTGAGAAGAAAGCAGCGAAGCAGATTACAGAACACTTGTTTAAGGCTCGGGACAAAAGAAAGCAACCTGGATGGATATCAAATGCAGTGTTGAGTTAATTTTTGGTCATATGGGATAGTGAAGAATTTAAGAAAAAGAGTAGATGAGCAAAGGACATGACCCTAGATAGGAAGGTCTGGAGGACGCGAATTAGGGCAGAAGACTAGGGCCAGTTTGGGTCGCTAGTGTAGGGAATTACTTGGTGGGGGTATTATTCTTGTTATGATTCCGTGTTCCATGTTTTATTACGAATCTGGGTGCTTTCCTCTGTTTTCGATTACTTATGGGTGCCGTATTTATGTTATGAAATCTTGTTCTGTGCTTTACTATGTATTTGTGTGGTATCTCGTGTCTTGAGCCGGGGGTCTATCGGAAATAGCCTTTCTACTTCTTTAGAGGTAGAGGTATGGACTGCGTACATCTTACCCCCCCAGACCCCACTAGGTGGGAATACACTGGGTTTGTTGTTGTAGTAGATGAGCAAAGGCAAATCGAGCCTCTAAAGGGGTGGCTCGTTGCACACTGGAGGTTTCATGAGTTTCGCCGCCCACCAAAGAAAACTGGTAACTTCGGCTTTCTGTTTACATTGATCATTTATATGTTTTTATTTATGTCATGTGACATCCCAACTCTTTAAGATGTGAATAGAGAAACCTATTTGGTAAATCTAGTTTATTCACTAAAAAAATAGATCATACATTAGTTCCCTAAAGTTTAACCACTCAGATAAGCTACAATACTGTATAAGTAACTTAAGTGGGCTCACGACATGTTACCTCAGAGCTATTTCAACTAAACGTTACCTCATTTTGGATACCAACTTAGATAGATATTAAAACATTGACAATACTTCAATTATATTGTGCTTCTCTGTAAGGTTCAACAAAGTTTTTGAAGGACTAGCAGTAAAGGAAGCCTTTCATTTTTCATTTTTCATTTTTGGTTGAGGAAGAGGAGATATGATGGCTTGCTGCAGCTACGCGGGTTTTGATATGTTGTCCTTACAGTAAGCAGAGAACTACTTAGTGTATATAGTTCTTACTCAGCTGTAACTTACCTTCTTCTCCTCCTATTACTTTTCCCCCTTCTCTTCTTCCTAATGCTTCTTTTTTATGTACTTTTGTAATGACTTCTGGCAAAGTGCGTTTGTGGCATGTTAACAAGGAGGGTATATTGCTATTACTTACTGGAATTCACTATTATGAAAGAGGGTAAAAGAAAGATAAAACTTTTGTAATTTGTAAATAGTGGGGATCATTACACTATTATCTGTTTTCCTCTATTAGATTCCTCTTTGCGGAGGAAAGAAGAAGATCACTAGAAATGTTTGACTGTTAATTGAAGCTTGGATCTTTCATATTACCAGACAGAAACTTAATCAACATATTACTAAGTACTCTCTGATGCTTAACGAGTCTTAGTGATGTCGTTTATCACATGTTATTTCTATGTGTTTTAGTTAGCATTTTCTTATTCTTAGAACGTCTCATAATTGTGTGATCTTCTTTATGTTAAAGAAGCCAAGTTATGGAATTTTTTTTGTTCTTTGATATCAAAAGCTGTGTTTTAATTTTAAGAAGCAACAGTAGAGCAAGATGTCCTCCATGAGCTAACTATCTTATTTTTTTTAATTTCACAGAAAAAATTAAAAGGGAGAGCAGATGTCACTCCTGCTGAAGTCTTCGCAGAGACGCATAAAAAGGAGGAGGAGGACGGTACAAGAGAAGGTTGGATCAAGACGCGTGCTAAGGAAACATATGTAAGATCAAAACTTCTACACTATTTTCTTCATTTTTGATTTTTCTATATAATGATTTATTTTTATTTTAGGAAGAATTTCAAAAAAGTTTGAAAAATTGGTGTCAGACCCAGCCAACTTCAGAGGATGGTACCTCAGTCCAACCATTGCTCACACAGATGAATTCAATATGGACAGAGGTGGTGGGTGGTCCTGACAAAGGTAGAGTCTACGGACTTGGAGTTATACGTTCTTCGAGTAGGCCTTCACCATTGTTGTCCAGCGCTTCTACTTCACAAAATTCGGCAGAAATGGAAGAGATGCGATAGGAAATAGCAGAGCTAAAGATAAGGTGTAAAACTTCTGATGATAGGGTTGCTAAATTTGAGAAGCTTATAATGAAGTACATGCCTCAAGCACGTGATGATGAAGATGACACTGAATCTGATGAGGATTAGACCGCAGTTGTTGATTGTCAAATTCAGATTTGAAGTTGATCTTGGTTAATAGTTTGGGATGTCTAAGCTATTTCTTAATGATGTTTGCCTAGGATGTTTTAAATAATTTGATGTTTTTGACCATTTCTTTTAATTATGTTTGTCTAGGATGCTTTAAGCTATCTTGATGATCTATTTTGTTTTAACAATTCCGTTATGTTTTATAGTCGTTTGAAAAATTTAATCCAAATTTAATTGTTTGATTCCTGTTAGTATTTATTATTTTATAAAGCAGTTGTGTGTTGTCAAAATAGTTGCAAACAATTCCTACACAACGGTTGTATAATGAAATAGAGAGAATTGTTAATTCAAAAATATTGCGACTGCTATAGTCGGAGTAATAATAAATAAAAAAATTAATTATTCACATATCCTGACTGCAGTGGTCGGAAAATAAATAAATAAATAAATAAAATTAATTTAAAAATATTCCAACTGATGTAGTAGTATTAATAAATAAATAAAATTAATTATTTACATATTCCAATTGCAGTAGTCGAAATTTTAAATTTATTAAATAATTTTTTATTAGTTTTTCGATTATTGTTGTTGGATTATTATTTTTTGTATGACTGGATCTAATTTTCAGTTACTAAATACAGTAGTCAAAAAATTTTCGATTACAGTAATCGAAAAGTTTTTTTCGACCAGCTTTTTTTCGACTTCCTGAATTCGGTTGGGCAGTGTCGGAAATCTAAATGATGATTTTCTAGTAGTGTAACTTCTTGTTTGAAAGTTTTTGAGCTAAGTTTTGCCTCTAAGTCAACAATTATAGAGCATTTCATAAGTTATAAAAATAATGTGGTAGTGTTGACTCTTGCCCAATGTACGTAACTTGTTATTTGAAAGTTCTAAGTCTTGCTTGCCTCTAAGGCAAGATTTATAAAACATATCATAAATCAAGAAATAATATGTTAGTGTCAACTCTTTCCAATTTGGTGTAACTTGTTGTTTGGAAGAGATTGGAGAAAGGAAAAAGATAAAAGTTGTGGAAAAAAAATGGAGGAAAATATTTTAAAATAAAAAATAAAAAGTAAAGAAAATAAAAAAGAGAAAAGGAAAAAAAAGAAAATATAGAAGTAAAGAGGAGAAAAGAAAAAAATAAACTTTGAAAAAAAAAGAAGATGACAAAACAAATACAAAGATTGAAAAAGATTTAAAGAAAAAACAAAAATTAAAGTAAAATAAAAAGGAGAAAAAAATTGAAGTTGAGAGAAGAAAAAGAAAAAAAAAGGATTGAGAAAAATTAAAAAAAAAATAGAAGTTGAAAGATAAGTAAGTAAAGAGTTGTTTAAAAATATTTGAGATATGAAGGAACAAATAGGTATTTGTTCAATACATTAAAAAAAACTAGTTTTATAGGACTTTTTATGGGGGACTAAAAAAACTAAGACATCCATTATGAGCGTCATTTATATAGTTTATCTAATTTTATCATAGGACGTTTGACCATGAACCTTTTTGGAAGGTCTTGTTTTTTAGCCCTTTATAATTATTGTTAAAAATTTTTTATGACTGGATTGACAAGAGATCCTCATTTTTTACACACAAGATATCTCCATTTTTACAATAAAGATCAGGAAAAGTCATTTTATTCTATCCAATTTTTATGAAGGAAAGAGATCTCATTTCCCCTTCTTTTTCCATGCTTGGCCACAAATTTTAAAAAATTAATTCCACAATTTTTAAGATTTTGAAAAGAAAAAATTATTTCCGCTCTAAATTACTCACAAAACTTTAAAAAACTCAAATTTTAAAATATTAGTTTTCACTTTGAAATAATTTTTTTTTTTTAAAATTATGATAAAACATGACCAAACACCCACATTGATACGAGCCAAACAATCATCATAGCTTTTGATGACATCGTTGGAGGCCAACACAAAAGGACTCAAGTTTTGATCCCCTCGAGGACACAAGAGCATTCATGGAGAGACTATTTTGGGCACTTGATAGAGCAATGCCGAGTGTGGAAGGTTGCTTGGGGGCTTTCCCTGATGCCTACCCAAGAGCCAAAAGGAGTTCACGTCTTGAAGCTTGAAAAACCACGGCTTTGGAGTGTCCATTTCCCTTACGTTTTGAAGCTTGAGGAACAACGGTTTGAGAGCATTGAAGAGGCGTCCCATTCATCAAATCCAAACACCCCATGGCCGCCCCTTCATTAAGGGTATTTTAGAGATTGCACATGGTGTCTTAACATACCATGGTCACCCCTCTCATTAAGGGCATCTTGGTCATTTTGTCTTCATCTTGTAATAGACTATAAGTAAAACATTTTAGGATTATTTCACTTAGTTTTTGTTGAATATGGATATTTGACGGAACACATTTTCTCTCTTGTGAGAGTAGTCCCAAAACGGAAATTAGGGCAAGATAAGTGTAGATTCACTTGTGTTGCATTTTGGCTTAGAAACCTAGGTTCTTGAGGCGAGTGATTTCCCTCTTGGGTCACGTAAGAGTTTGATGTTTGTTATTACGGGATTTAGGGGTCTTGACGTTTGAGACATGTCTTGGTTCTTAGGTTTTTGTAATCTCTTGTAAAACTACCTATCTTTACTTTATTGCATTTGTATCTTGTTGGTTATCTTATTCTCATTTTTGCCTTCTTGTTCTCGGTTTGTGTTGTTGTTGGCTTGCTAGTTTCTTCTTGTGTTCGATTCTAGTTTTTTTATTCGTTCCCATATCATTTGGTATCAGAGCAAGGATAAATTTCGTTCCTACCAGATCAATCTTGGGCTTGTTAACTTGAAAATTAAAAAAAAAGTGTTGAAAAATAAAAAATCAGAAAAAAGATATTTTGTTCCTTTTTTGTACTTTGGTCGAAATTTGAGAATTAGATTTAGGAGATTTTTATGTGTTTTGGTTGTTTCTAGTGTTATCCCCTTCTTCACTAACACTAAAAGAGTCTAGATCCAAATTTTGAGCCATTTTTTAGTTGTTCTTGGAATTTGAAGGTGGTTGTTGTTGTGGATCTAAGCTTGTACATATGTTGTTGTTGTGGATTGATGGCTTGAAAACATGTTGATGTTGTTGTGGAGTTTAACGTGAGCAAAAGGACCCCAAATCATTTAATTTGGAGCTCATTTGTCTTGGATTCAATTTTTGAGTGTTCTTGTTGTTCTTCATGTATTGTTGAGCAAGAACACACAAAGGGGTATTATTTGATCCAAAGGAGTGGAGAAATATAGTGTGACCCTTGTTTGTCTTGAAAACATCTCCCAAGAACATACCGAAGAGGCAAGGAGACAAAAGAGTTTTAAAAGTTGTCTTATCAAAAGGGAGAAAGAGCACCTACCAAGAAAAACAAAAGAGAAAAGCGCCAACAACCTTTCAAAAAGATGTCTTGCCAAAAAGGTGCAAGGAAGTCAAACCTTTTTAAATTTGAAAAAGATACTCCAATTCTTGTTGCTTCCCTCCCAAAGCTGATTTTCACCATTCCAATTGAAAAATTGATCAATACAAATTGAAGACAAGATTTTTTTTTTTAAATTTCAATAATTCCAACGCCCAATCCAAGGTTGCCACGTGGCTGCCACGTTATCACCCTTCAAAAAATGATCTAAGGCTCAAAATTTTTGATTGCTAAGTTTCTTTTCTTTGTCTCTTTAGTTACATTTCCTGATTCTAGTACTAATTGACAAACTAGTAATCACCTACTAGGTTGTAAGTTAGTTTGGAAGCTGTTTCTTCGTATTTGAGTTTCTCTATCTATCTATTTGATACATTACTATCCATTTCAATAAACAACAAACGACTCCTAGAATTTTAACTTAAATCACTATTTCATTGACTTAGATTACACCAAATCTCATGTTTAATGCAAAACCATCTTCCATTTGGAGTAATGGTCTTCCATTGACGCAAATTACTCCATAAAGTTTGTGTTTGATTTTTAGGTTTATTAGTTCCAAAATTAAAGCAAATCGTTTTTTCAATTTTATGTTCTTTCACTATTTTAACAAAATTAATGGAGTCGAGTATTGGTCTTATTCAGTTGTTGCAACTCCTACTGAAGTTAATGTTGAGTTTGTGCCGGGTAACTTTAATTTTGAAGACAGTGATTTTAGTGAAAATAGATCTAAGCATCGAAACGATCTAACAGTGATGAAGAAGTTACGGGATGTTGCTGAAAGTAATGAGAAAAAGCTTGTTGTTGCTGTTTCAAAGAGAAAAAGAATGTTGTTTCAATGAGAAAAAGAAATAGAAAGAAAGTTGCAAAAAGAGACCCACTATCAAAGATATGATTTTTATGTAGTTGACAGATGAATTTCGTCATATACATTATAATTATGTATCATAATACAAAATGTAATAAATGATAATGCAAATGATGCATCCGATACATAGCTGTAATGTTACAGAGATAATGCCTGCTTTATGATACATAGTAAAAGTTGTATGTGTTTTGGGTTATTTTTTACCTGATACATTAAATATACTGAGTTTGATACCTAGATCAAATTTTACTGAGAGATTGCTTGTTTTCTAATACATACTAAAATTTGTATGTTATTTGAGTTCTTTTACACTTGATACATTTAATATACTGAATCCGATACATAGATCTAACTTAGTGAGATATTTCATTATTTTTGATACATAATAAAAGTTGTGTACGTTTTGGGTACTTTTACACCCGATACATCCAATGTAATCATGTTATTCATGTTAAGAAATATATTGTAAAAATAAATATATCTTTATTATTTATTACGTTATATTATGTTCAATATTTTTGAACGCACGTGATGAAATATGTTATCAAATCCTTTCCACCTCATCCTATGAGGTTTGGTAGTTAGTGCAATCATAAATTTGCTATTGATATTAAGAATTTTGCGGGTAAAAGTACTCAAATTATTTTAGTAGACATGCTTTGGTGTATTTCTTGATATGCCCAAATCGAATTTTTAAGGACAAATAATCAAATACTTGTTGATGCTTGAGCTTGTACAAGATAATCCAAATGAATTACATGTTTATGTAAAGAAAATATACTATAAAATTAAATTCTATAATACATCAAAATGTACCAGGTCTCAAATGAAATATAGTACAATATTGTTTAAACAATAATCAACGCTAGACCAACTAAAAATAAAGCAACAAATTAAACAGAATACGTGAAACATGCTATGTATCTTAAAATATAAATATCAATTCTCTTTCGAAAAAAGTCACAGATGCATCTTTTGTGACCTGATATATTAAATATAAGTAGTAATGTATCATATTACAACACCCATATACCATCATTCGAGCTACATTATAAATTCAAAAATATTATTCTTGAACTCAACATAAACCTTTACTTCATTGTCTTTCGAATCATGATTGGCGATGAATTTTCTTTGACAACGTATCTGGCGTTAATTTTTTTCTTGATTAATCAATACCAAATTTGATTGCGATTGTCGAAATCAACTCAAAAACGAAACACTTTCTCCAACAATAATTTCATCATTTTTATATTTTCCATATTAAAGTTTATTCATTCAAACACTGTAAAATCTCAATAGAATGGAGATGTTCATAACATATTCAAAATAAAAGATGAGAGAATTTGTTTTCTGAAATTTTCATCGAAGGGGATTGTTTTTTGAAATCAATCTTAAAAAAGAAATACCTTCTCCTACAACAATTTCATTACTTTTGTATTGTTCATATCGAAGTTTATTCATCCAAACACTGTAAAATTCAACAGAATGGAGATGTTCATAACGTATTCAAAATAAAGAAATCAGAAGAAGAAAACAAAGATAAAAGAATTTGGATGAATTTTCATCGAAGATTATTATTTTTGGTAATTCAAAATTTAATTATGAAGCTAACACTAATTTTTAGGATTCAAAAGATATTATTCCAATCAGAATTACGTTAATTATGTTGTTATCTCCTTTTTTATCGTTATTTTTCTTTTTTATAGTCACTTAGTTGGGAAGTTATGTATTAGTTTGTTATGTATCATAGCTTTCATTTATGTATCTAAAAGAAATTTGGTGTAACATTATTTTTTAAAAATGGCAGTTCCTATTTTTATGGGATTTCATTAAACAGGATAATACTTAATTACCACTTATTACAAATTTAACCGCATTAAATATGTTAATTATGTATCATATAGTAATGTATCATATATGGAATTTTTAGTAATTTATAAAAAGTTGAGATAGATGGTAATTATGTAGGAAACACTTGGGGTTTATACACTTCCCCTCTTTTGCTTTTGTCCTTTTTCCTTCGTGGGACCCAACCAAAGAAGCATTTTTACTCCCTCAATTTGTTTTTACTTCTCATAATTTTTTACTTTAATTTTTATTTTTCTTTATTATTTTCAATAAATAAATATGTTTTTTGATATTATATTTTTAATATTAATTATTTATTTTGTAAAATATATTATTAAATATCAATTAATTGAAATGATAAGATAAATTTACTATATTAATTATTTTTTTAACGAAAAAGGTACGAATATACCCCTGAACCATAGTAAATAGTATATTACATCATGGGCTCAGAATTATCTCACAATTATCTTGTAGGTTATATGGTTATTTTGATGCTGATTGGGGAGGTTATACTACAACTAAAGGATCAACTACAGGTTACAACATCTGCTTAGGTGCAAATTGTATATCTTGGACCTCTAAGAAGTAAAACACAGTGGCAAGGTCCAGTGTTGATGTTGAATATAAATCCTTAGCTTCTACTATAGCTGAAATGACATTATTCTTTACCTTCTTTATAACATTGGAGTCTATATCAAGATAGTATTTATACTGTATTGTGACAATTTAAGTGCCTCATACTTGACAGTTAATCCAGTGATGCATGCCAGAACAAAGCATGTAGAAATGGACTACCATTTTATTTGAGAAAAAAGTGACTAGAGGACAATTACTCACATATTTTCTAAGATCTAGAGATCATCTAGATGACATTCATACGAAGGACTTGACAAAGAGTTGTTTACTGATTTTAGAAGCAAGCTAGGAGTAATTGTTCCGCCACTTACTAGCTTGAGGGAAAATATTAAAGATATATCTAATAGAAGATAAGGAGAGTGCACGTTATCTGATTCTATTAGAGTTAGTAGAGTTAGAATTAGCCTATTCTTTGCCTCTGTAATTGTACTAGTATTCTAGTAGTAGTAGACATCTACTTGTATATGTCGTTGCCTAGTGATACAACTATAAGTCTTTAATATTGGCATAACTAGAACTCTTGTAAGTAGTCTAGGACTCTACAACCACCTTGTATTCAACTCCTATAAGCAGGAGCATGTACTAGACTCCTTAATCATCAGAAATATACTTTGATTCTCTTTATTGTGCTTGAGAATTCTATGATGGAGGTTCGCTTTGGCTGTCCTATGTAATAAAAAGTTTTCTCTTAATCTTAAAGAAAGTTCTACAAAGTGGTAGTCCGATCGACTATGTTGTATGGAGTACAGTGTTACCAGTCAAGAACTCCTACATCTAAAATTTAAATATGGAAGAGATGAGGATGTTGAGATAGATGTGTGAACTTGCTAGGAGAGATAAAGTTAGAAATGAGATTATTCAAGAGTAGGTGGAAGTGGCTTCTATGAAAAATAAGATACGAAAAGTATGGTTGAAATGGTTTGGGCATGTGATAAAGAAGTGCAAAGATGACCCAGTATGAAGGTGTGGAGATTTGGATATGGGTGATTTTAGATGTGGTAGAGTTAGGTCAAAGAAATATTGAAGGAAGGTGATTAAACATGACATGGAGCAGTTACAATTTACAGAGGACATGATTCTTGATAGGAAGGTATGAAGGATGTAAATTAGGATAGAAGGTTAGTGGGTAGGAGTGCGTCCATACTAGTAATAAGGAGTGTTTCGGTGTTATGCATGTGTCTTGTAGTGTTCTTGGTATTTCGGTGATGTTTGTGAGTTGATAGATAATTTATATTATTACTTTGTGAATGTCTTATTTTCTTTATTATCTAGTGGTGTGTTATCCCATTCTGTTATTTGTTTATATATTTTTATATTTGTTATACTGCTTTATCTTGAGCCAGAGATCTATGAAAAATGCCTCTTTACTTCATCCGAGGTAGTGGTGTGGACTGCGTTCACTTTACCCTCCCATAATCCTAATTTATGAAAATACATTGGGTATATTTTTATTGTCATTGTTGTTGTTTGAGAGAGTAGTATCTATGTCATTTCATTTATTGATCTTTGAAAAGTATGACAAGTCAATGATAGATAAATAAAAATGGATTGAAAGAGTAGAAAGTCCTCCTCTTTGACCTGGTCAGAAGAAGCTAGTTATGGTCAATGACTTTAAATTTGATAAGTTTATATTATTTTAATATTTTTAGTAAGTTTTACTTCTTGAATTTGTATACTACATATGAAAAATATTGGGTTCTTTCTATTGAATTTTTTTTTTGACATCCAACATACTTAGCTATATTAAGGCATAATGGGTCTGAAAGAGTTAAAAGATGCTATAGCATTATTTACAATCCAACTAGGACTTAAAAAATTATTTTCTCACCCTTTTATCTTTGCACTTGCCCTATCTTTTATGAACTCTAACATTTTTCTCCTTCGATCTTCTAGCTACAGTAGGTAACCCAAGATTTACTCCTAAATCTTTCTATGAAGTTTTCCTAACTCAGCAATAGTCTCATTCTTTTCCAGATCAGAGGTATTCTTACTAAAGAAGACCTCAGATTTTTCAAAGTTCACTTTCTAACCCGAATATTCTTCATAAATTCTTAAAGTTTTAGAAATTTTTTCAGCATTTTGAACATTAGTATTGCAAAATACATGAAAATCATCAACCAAAAATAGATGATTAACAATAGGTACCCTCTAACTAGACTTAGGACCTGAATATCCCCTTACAATTTTGCTTGATTTAGATGTCTAGAAAGGCCTTCCGCACATAACAAGAAGAGATATGGAAAAAAGGATCCCTTTTCCTTAGTCTCCTAGTAGGTCTAACTTTCCCAACTATATCTCCATTAATATTAAATTTATAAGTAGGGGTAGTGATACGTTGCATAATCCACTTAACAAAGGTTTTGTGAAATTTCATTTTAAGAAGTAATTTATGAATATAATCCCACTCCACTCGATCATAAGCATTGGCCATGTATAGTTTTAGAGACATATACTTTCACTTTTTTGTTCTTTTATTTTTAAGAAGGTGAATGAATTCATTTACTAGCACAACATTATTTGTTATTTGTCTTTTACCGATAAAAGCAAATTGATTTAGAGAGATAATATTGGAAAGATAAACTTTGATCCTATTGACTATGATTTTTACAATAATTTTACACACTATAGAATATAAACTTATATTCATGAATTGATCAATATTACTAGAATTTTTCACTTTAGGAATCACCGTTATAAGGGTTTGATTCTAAGAGTGTAACATCCTGTACATTTTAAAACATATATGATCATCTTAGCAGTGACAAGAATATTTAAACTTAAGATATTAAGGAGGTATTTGACCTTAAAATTAGAGTTAAGTGTTAATTTAGAGTAGTGGGATTAAGATGTTGGAAAAATAGGATAAAATAAGTGAGGTGCTTGCTTGACTTAATTAACGTAGTAGGTGACAAGTAGGTGTATCAGCTACTTAAACTAATAGACCAAATTGAGGCCTATATTAATGAACTTATTTGAGGCCTAAATTAAGTAAAAAAAAAAGAGAAGGATGACCAACCTAATAAATAAATCTATCTAAGGCCAAAATATGATGTGATTTAATTAGAAACAAACCATTTAAGTGATGGAACTAACCCAATCTGTCTAAATCCCAAGTTTGATGTGATCCAACTAAAAATAAACCAAGTAGGTGTATCGCCTACTTAGACCTTTTTGAGTAGCTTAAAGATCCAAGTAGGTGCATCACCTACTTGGACTATTTTTTACAATATTAAGATATCCAAGTAGGTGTATCACCTATTTAACCAAGATGTGGCTGAAAAATGAAAAAAAAAACGGTTCAACATGTCCCTTTTTAAAATCTATGATCATCTCATTCTCTTCAATATTTCATTAAAAATAAATTAGATTTTCTATGCTCTCACTCTAGCATCCTGAAAGCTCCTAACAACAGTCCTAAATTTTCATTTCTTAAGGATTTTCCCTCTTCCAAGCTAAATGTAGGTGAATAATTCATGTGTATTACTTAATTCTACCATGGAGTGTTATGGAAATAATAGTCCTTCTATGTAGAGTGTAGGACATCCATCTTCTAGCTTGGCAGCTACATTTTTCCTTAACTTCTAAGAGAATATCTTCTTCTTTGGTTCAAACTTGAAGAGAAGCTCAAGGTCTTAAAAGAATCTAAGTTAAAGTAATAAAATTTTTAGAATTTTGAGGTAAGGTTTTATCCAATTTCATTCCTCCTTAGGCATAGTTTGGTGGAAAACTTCGTATCTATTTTTTTTTCTTGAACTCTAAGGGTGGTGACTGGAATCCTTGCGTTCAATATTCCTATTATGTAGAAATGAATTTTAGAACTGTTTTAGGCTATTTATGTGTGTTGTATTAAGGTAATAGGGTGACCTTATAAAATAATTATGTGTAGTTGTATGGAAATTAAGAGTGTGAACTTGGAGGGTTATTCTGGTGAATTATGGATTTTGGGACTGTTTATGGGTTATTTTATATATATATATTATTATTGTCAGGTAGTGAGTTACCTTATAAGATGGTTGAATGAAATTGTATTAAAGTAAAAGGGTGTGGTGACACACCATATATTTAGGTGTTGTACGGTCTTATTGGCCACCAAGTGTTTAGCTATTATTTTGAAGGCCTATAATGTGATTAGCTTCTAATATTAGCTTCATTATGTACTTATATTGAAGAGTAACATTTGAAGGAATGGTTGAATCTTTGTAGCAACACTGGTTGGAAGATAAGGTATATAAGCTATTTGTTTTCATATTCTTTAGCATGAAATCTCATACTAGTGTTACTACCAACAAAGTGAGCTTCTAAGTGTTATCCCTAGTAAAGGATATATGGAAATGATGTACGATTTTTACCCATCACTAATGATCTTGTTCCTACTCCCTATGATTCATAAATGTGTCAAAGTACTTCAAATGTGTTTATTACTAGATTTGTGTGTTTACAATTTCCAGTCAAACTCTTTCACACGTTTCTCCTCTATGTGTCAATAATACCCTACATTACACATGGTAAGTGTGCTCACATGTTAGGTATGCAATCTGCTCATTTACTGCCAACTTGCTTCAATTGTCTATTTGATAATATACTTCATTTTCTCATACATTTATATGTTCCCTTACTTGGGCATCACTCCCATTGTTGTCGTCTATAATTTTACGTCATAGAATACTTACTCGTTCCATTCTATAATTTGCATCTCCTTACTTGGAATATGTATTTGTCCCTAAATTGAATCTGTCCACAAGTTTCAGTAGTTATCATGTTTATGCACCTTTCATTTGATATCATTTACTAAGTATTTAGCTATTGTATCACTGTCTAGAGTACTTATCTCTTGAATTGAGTTAGATGCTTTCACTCAAGTTCTATTTCAATGGTCATAGTACTAATTGTGTTGTTTAAGCTCCTAAATATTACATTATTGTTATAAATGCTTCTTACATTATTTTATTGCCTCTAGTGCATATTCACATATTTCTTAGTACTTGTCTATAGTCCCAAAGTTCGATAATATTATGGCCACCAAAATAATAATCTCAAACATTAAAGAAAATATGTTTATATGTGGTGGATGCTAAGGGGCAAAAGCCTAGCATGGTCCGATCCCAATTCTTGGACTTATAGGTGGCAGCTCAAGGGTGAAATCCTAGCATGGGTCGATCCGAATTATTGTATTTACCACTGATCATCTGATCATATGTATCACATGGATTAAAAGATTTTAAAGCAAAGAAAAAGAAGGGTATAGTGAAAAAAAGTATGTAATGTACATGATCCACAAGTGTAAGTAAAGGTGGTCCTGCATCCTTATCTGTATGTTGATATGCTAATTGTCACGAACTAAAAACTAAAGATCATGATGACACTTTTCACAGCTAATCCTTGAAAAATAAGCTGGTTACCCAAACTAATACAGAAATATAAAACCATAATAGAAATCCCAAGGTGAGACTTCTTGAGTAAAGTCAGATCATACATTATAATTATAGTAGAAGTCTGAACAATAATAAGTACCACAAACCATCCAAAAACCTAGTGTCACAGTGTATGAACAATCTACGTATAACTCGAAGTCTAAAAATACAACTGATAATAAAAATACCACAAGTCTGTCTCTGAACTAAAAATAAGACATAAACTAGATAGGATGAGGTCGGAGGTCGACTCGAGAAGCATAGAGCTACCCCTACCTCAAATATGTCAAATCACTGCCCGTACATAGTTATCATACGATACATCTGTACTTAGATCTACACCGAAAAAAAACAGTAGGGATGAGTACGGTCCACTAGTACTCAGTAGGTATCATAGGCCGACTAAGCAAAGTAAAAAATAAAGTATATAAGTAAACACTATGAGAAAGTAATCTCCAAGAAGAAAATATCCCAAATGGTAGCTCGCACCATCTCCACTAACAGTTCTAAATAGAGCACATAAGCAAGAAATAGTTATATAAAAGAAACAAAATAGACATGACTCAGATAAAATATAAAAACACAGCACTGAAGATGCATAAATGAATAAAATGTAGTAAGGAAGATAATAATGATGATGTGATATGATCTAGGTTATTACATAACCTCCATCTACAAATACTGAGCATTTGTGATTCTATGTAGGATCAATTGGGGAGGGGGGGGGGTTTCACAACCCATATATAAGATCAATACTCAATCACAGTCTTAATATCTCTATCTCTTCTTCGACTCGAGGGCTATGATAGATGTTTTTTCAAAAGTGTCACACTTCTGTCAAAAATTAGCATTTCCTCAAAGGTACCAATATCGCATGAATGTATGTATGACATGATGATGTAATGCTCACAACCAAACCAGAGTAAGGATCTCAAATCCAACCAATATACATGCATGAAGGTTCAAAAATCTACTTAGTAAGTCAATCGTCCATGATTCAATCTAGGCCAAGTACTATTAGAGTGAAATAAGCAAGTAATAAATCACTGATATCATATTAACCCTAACTTAGGCATTTCTACCGGGAAGAAAACAATCTAATGTATACACAAGACCAACACCAATAGATAAGGCTCCCACACGGGCCATACATAGCAATTACCGTCTCAAAACACTAACAACAATAATATAAGCTCCCACATGGGCACACAAAAATAATAAAATTAATTCCATGATTAATTCCCATACGCATAGCATGCTTTTATATCAATTTTAAATACCCAACCTAGTCTAAAGAAAGTTAAGCCATAACATACCTCAAAGTAAAGAAATTTAATCCAAAACCCTTCAACCCAGAGCCTTCCCCTCTTGGAAGACCTTGAAATTAGATAAATTATACAAATATAGAATTTACGTGTTAAAAGAAAGTCAATGATACCCATATTGTCCATTTTTAACTCGGGATCCAAACAGACCCTCGAAATGGGTTTTCAAAAGAAAGGGTACAATCAAAATTTTTGTATAAAAACTTTATTCATGATTAAAGAAGAAATAGGAGAAAATCTAAGTGAAAATGGATTGAAAATGAGGTTTAAACTAAAGAAACACTATTTTACGCCTTTTGGGCAAAAATCCTCAAATTTCACTTTTGAAAACATGAAATTACGGGTTTCAGATGACAAGAATCAAAGTAAAATAATTGATATAGTGATTTGGAGCTTACCTATGCTTTAAAATGGAAGGAATCAACTAAAATCCTCTCAACCCGAAGCTTAAAGTCCCCAAAATGGAAGAAAAATTGAAAAAAGAGGTTTCTACAATGACCCAGTGTTGATTGCTAAAAAGGTCATTGCTTTAACGAGGGTCAACCGCTAAAGCGGTCCCCTTACCACTAAATCGGAGTCCATATTGAAGCCGCGAACGTCTGCTTTAGCGGTACCCGACTAATAATGTTCCTAGTCGGAGGTGACTAAACTGAGGTTGAAATGTAGAATTAAACAACAAAATTAAAGGATAGTTATGAAGTAAGAGATAAAAAGTAAAGAAATAAAGACTTAATTGAATAATAATTAGCCAAGAGAGAAATAAAACTCAATCAAATGCACGAGAAATCAAATTGAATTGACAAAATGATAACTTGATGATCAATCAAGCGAAGAAGATAACAGAAACAATTCGATAATCTAACCTAATCACTCAATCTAAGCTAACAATTGAAATTGAAGCCAATCACTACCCTAACCTAGAGTGACTAAATATCAAGTCTATTCAAGACAATTCAATCATCCAAAATCTAAGTGACGAAATAGATAAGACAACTTTTTATAGTCATTGCCTTTAGAAAAATAACCTATGAGAAAAATAACCCAAAAGTGACTATCTTACAACTAACCCATAAGGGACCTTCTTGATTGCCCAAATGGCATCTTGATTGCTGATGACCTTGTGTATTTATTTCTTCATGCCTTCTTTTAGGCTTTAATCTATCATCTATCTATGAAAGCCCCTCCTAATATACTTCAAGCTAATCATGATTATATCATCCCTCCTTTCTTTAAAAGGATTCGTCCTCAAAACCAAACCTTACAAACACATAAGAAGGGCAAACAACCAAATATTTCTCATAGTACGAGGGTTAGCACAAGGGTTAGTGATACAAAAACTATCAACATGCCAAATATGCATATACTTAACGTATAACCAAGCATATAAATGAGTCACAAATGGTTTGTAACCCAACCAAACAAGAGATACTTGGCTACATAAGAAACATTGACAAAGGGGTGAATCAAACGAGCCATGGTGTTTAGGAAACCACACATGTAAATCCTTAATGGTTCTACATTTTAAAAAACACAAATCCCCCTTTAAGTAAAGTATCACATGATAGCCCACATATCTAAATATCATGTCATAAACAGGGTCATTCCAAGTTAAGACTCCACCAAATGCACTAGCTATCTACGAGAATGTTATTCTCAATTTATTACCGGGGACAGTACGAAGGTATTCCCCATACAAATTGGCAAATATATCTCATTCAAACCCATAATATCAAGCAATAAAACCAAGAAATAATCATAAGAGAGAAAAGAAATATCACTACTATACTTATCACTATGAAAGTCGACAACCTCACTCATAACTTATTTGTCATTGCCAATGCCACTATTCAACTTATTACCAGGGTCAAAGGTAATGGAAATCCATAAACATGGGTCAAGCATACACCTATTTGCACCATTGGCACTGTAATACCCCACACTTCTCCTAGTTCAAATTTGTCTCTAGAACATCAAAGATCTTGCTTCAAATATGAATATATTTTATTACATGTGAAATTTTTAAGATTTTGACTTTTTATCACGTTGAAAATTGAATAATCTTTCCGTCGATACTAAATTTGCCTAAATCCGACACTCGGGCGAAGAGTTAGAGCTATTTTAGTAAGACAGTGTACCACCTGGTACTTTAGCGCATCGCGGAGCCAGTCAAAATGGCAATTTTCAAAATTCAGTAAGCCTCCGCGATCGCACCACGTTGCGGTGTCTTTCCAGTTTGTAGCCATGGTGACAACATAATTTCCACCGCGTCATGCCAAGGCTCAGTTTTCCAATTGTCTAATTTCCAGAAAGCTGGCGCGATTATGGAGCGTCGCACCAGCATGAAAAATTGATATTTTTTTAAGGTTCTATTATTTAATTTCAGGGACCATTTAGAAATTTTCCAAAGCCTCTAATCAGTCTATATAAGGGATTTATACCCTAAATAACGAGAATACTTCATTCTTCATCAATTTTCCCCCCAAATCAAAATATTTTCTCTCCCAAGAAGTCAAGAACCCTAGCCAAGAAATCAAAAACAAGCCTAAGGATTTCTGCAGGAACCTTCAAGAAAGAGTCTTTTAAGTTATGTTAGATGTTGATTCCTGGGTTCCTTCCACCCAAGAAGCTCAAGAATCCTTTTCAAAATTTTGAGGTTTACGTATTTATGAGATTTCATGATTTATGTGTAATAGAGTTCATGAGTTTGTATTGTTGGATTTTAATTCATGATTTAGACTACCAATTTCAAGAGTTTATTCTAGTATGTGATGAATTGTATGATGTTCATCATAAACCATCTTCAAGTTGCATGATATTGATGTATTCATGATAATTAAGTATAGAATCTGTGGTATAACCAAAGCATGTTCCCCATATGTTTGATAGAATGCTTAAGTAAAGATAATAGTGCCTATTTAGTATGTTAAGCATGAAATCTCTAATTTTGTGATAACTAGTGGATGCCAAGCGTTTGTTGAAATGCCTTAGTGAATGTATTATGGTATTGCATGCATTCTTATCCATGTGTATTCCTTATTAAATAACTATGAGATATTAGTATGCATTCCCTATACATTTACATGTTTATCACATTCAAGTGATTGACAAGATATATTGATTGTGTTGTGAATCAAAGTCCATTGTCATGATATTAAATTATGGTCCTGTCTTATTTATTTATGCTATAGAGTCCTGGGGGTATTTATACCAGAAAATTTAGCTGCTTATCAAGAGCCGAGTCAGTCTCAAAATAATTTCAGTCGTGCTATGATCAGTAGAATTCAGCCAGTACAAACTTAAGAAAATTCAATAATCTCAGTACTAGTTCAATCCAGTCTCAGTCACAGTCTAACCCAGTTCCATATTTAGTTCAGACCACATTAGTATTCAATATTCAGTTCAAATTTTAGTAAAGCTCAGTAAGTTACATAACTCAGTAGCATTCCGACAGAAAGTAGAATTCAGAAGTATTCCATCAGATAAATGTGTTAGTTGGTTGCTAATACTAGTTTACCATATATTCTACTGTATATAAGTAATATAAAAGGTGTGAAGTCAAGTCGGGTTAGTTTCGGAATTATATAACCAGGTATGTAAGACATACTCTATTTTGCACTCTTTGGCATGAAATTGGAAATTTGGTCCATCAAGTAAGCTTCCAAGGTTATCCTATAACAAGTGATACATAATAGCAGTGTATTATATCCCATGAAGCCAATGACCTTGTTCCCCACTCTCTAACATGTTAAAATAACTCAATACATGCTTATTATTGAAATTGCGCGTCCATCTTCACTAGAAAATTTCAAAAGTTCTCCACTTGTTCAAATAAGACCCATGTGTTAATTTCAGCTCCTAAACACTTCATTTGTGTGCCAACAGCTCCCTACCTCATTGTTGTTGCATTAAGTGTCCATTTATATGTCTCTTATTAGCAGATTATTAGTTCAAGGTACCATAATGTTATGACCACCAAAGTAACAAGCTCAAAGGCTAAATAAAATAAGTAACACAAATCTGTAAAATGGGTGGCAGCTCAGAGGCATAAGCCTAGCATGGGACAATCTCGATACCTTTATATGTGGGTGGAAGCTTAGGGGCATAAGCCTAGCATGGGCCGATCCCAATCTTTATAGGTAGGTGGCAGCTCAGGGGCGTAAGCCTAGCATGGGCCAATCCTAATTTATCTATTTACCACTGATCAGCTGGTCGTTTGCATTAGATATGGATTACAAATATGATAAAGTAAGAAAGGTAAATATAAAGAAAGAAACGTAATGTATGTAGTCCCACAAGTATATATAAAGGTGGTCTACTAGTACTACTTATGGACTTGTATCTGATTTCTATTGAGCTCTTGTATCATGTGTTGTTACATTCAACCTTACATATTCAGTTTATATTTTTGTACCGACGTCCCTCATGGGGGACCTGTATTTCATGTTGCAGGCACAGGTACTTCAAATCATACACTTCACTAGTAGGAGCGCAGGCTATTCAGTAACTATTGGTGAGCTCCAGGTTGATTTGGGGCTCTCCGAGTCTTTCATATATTTTAGTATTGTCCAGTAAGTCAAGAGTAAGGAGGGGGTTTGTCCCGACCCTAACTAAGCCTATGTATCTTTTAGAGGCTTTGTAGACTAATGTAAAGTTATGGTAGTGTCTTGCTTTTAGACGTGGTGGCCCCAATGGCCAAGTGTTGTATATATAAGTTTGTGCTTGCCTATGTAATTATTCTCATCAATGCATAATATCATATTTGTCAGAACCTTTGGTTGTCATAGTTACATGCATGATAAGTACAAGGTTATTAATTGGTTCTCTTGGGACTTTACGGCTACGGGTGCCTGTCCTCCCCAATAGGATTTGAGGTGTGACAAAAGTGGTATCAGAGCTGGTCGTCCTAGGGTGTCTACAAAGCCTTGTTGGGCTATTTAACTTCACCAAAATAGTAACCGGGTAGTAAGTTCTTAATATATTAATTATGGGTGTTATTTTAACCATTTTCTCTTCCAATTACACCCACATACCATACATGTCCTTATAAGGTTCACCGAAATTACCTTGGCTTCATTACACATTCCAAATAATACGTAAAATAAATTAGGCAGTAAATAAATGCAATAATTAGTTTAGTGGTATACCGCCACACCTTTCTTCTATATTTCCTTACAAACTAATCACACCTTTCTCCAACATCAACCTAGCAGACCACAATATATACATACAAAAATATTCCATAAAACAGTCCCAAATCCCTTTTATTGTAGCAATCACTTATTGAACTCATCATCTCTTGAGTTCTCAATAACAACACATTCATAATTCTCTCTCAAATTCATATATAAGGAGAAAAAAATGGAGCAGTCACCTTACCTTAATTCTGCAACTTATACTTAAATTTGAACTCCTCAAGAACTTCAAATTTCACTTTCCTTCATACTTTAAACCAAAGGATAAAAAGAGATCTCTTAGTAATAAAGAAAAAGTGAGCAAGTAGCTATTCTATATTCTGCAATGTATTCCAAGAGATCTAGATCTATGAGGCAGTTTATGGCATCCTAAGGAGATTTTAGGCCTCAGTTTTCTAATAGACCGCCTAGGACATTATCTTCTTATTCTGCAGCTAGTGCTCCACCACAGTTTCAAGGGTCTAAAGGTAACCAGTTTGGGCAAAGAAGTGAGAGTCATAGTTCATGAACAGCGGGGTATCAAGAGCAAGGGAGTATGAGCTAATTAAGGCCTCCTCGGCAGCCATGTAAATAATTTAGAAAGCTTCATTTAGTTGCATGTCGGTTTGGGACAAATGCTTACTTTTAGTGTTGTACGTTGGGACATATAATGAGAGAGTGCCTTCAAAGGGGCATAGGTGGTATGGAACGACCTACTGGATCAGCCGTTGCATCATCATCATCAGTGACTTATTTAGGTAGAGGTGTACAACCTATGGTCCATGCTAGAGGTGCTAAAGGAGAAGCTAGCTCTAGTGGAGTTAGGAATTGTACATATTCTTTAGCAGATCGACAAAATTCAGAGGCTTCTCCAGATATAGTTACAGGTACATTGTCCATCTTTTCACATGATGTATATGCATTAGTTAATCCGGGTTCTACATTATCATATGTCACTCCATTGGTTGCGGGAAAGTTCAAAAAACACCAAAATTACTAGTTAAGCCACTTGAAGTATCTACGCCGATTGGTGAATCTATTATAGCTAGGAGAGTGTATCGAAATTGTATAATAACTATTTTTATCGTGATACAATGGCTGACCTGGTTGAGTTAGAAATGGTATATTTTGATGCTATAATGGGTATGGATTGGTTGGCTTCTTGTTATGCCACAGTAGATTACCGAACTAAGGTGTATTTCCATTTTCCAAAAGAGGCAATCCTTGAATGGAGGGATAATATTGGTGCACCAAGAGGTAAATTGATTTCTTATTTTAAGGCAAAAAAGATGATTTCCAAGGGTTACATATGTCATCTAGTTAGGGTGAAGAATATAGATGCGGAGCCACCAACTCTTCGAACTATTCCAGTAGTAAATGAATTTTCTGATGTATTTCCTGATGATCTTCCAGGTTTGCCTCCAGAACGAGAAGTAGGGTTTGGTATTGATGTGATTTCAAGTACTCAACCAATTTCAATTCCTCCGTATAGAATGACCCCGGCGAAATTACGGGAGTTGAAAGAGCAATTGAAAGACTTTCTAGGAAAAGAATTCATAAGGGCTAGTGTTTCCCCTTGGGGTGCACCAGTGTTATTTATGCGTAAGAAGGATGGATAATTGAGAATGTGTATTGATTATCGACAACTAAACAAGGTGACTATTAAGAACAAATATCCCCTTCCGAGAATTGATGACTTATTTGATCAGTTTCAAGGCGTCAAGTGGTTTTCAAAGATTGATTTGAGGTTTGGTTACCACCAAATAATGGTCAAAGAGAAGAACATACCCAAGAAAGCTTTTCAAACATGGTATGGTCATTACGAGTTTTTCATCATGTCTTTTGGGCTAATTAATGCACCTGCAACTTTTATGGATTTGATGAATAGTGTGTTCAAGCCATTCTTGGATATGTTTGTGATAGTTTTTATAAATGATATTCTGGTTTATTTGAGATCAAATGAGACCATGCCAGTCGCTTACGACAGGTGTTACAGATTCTTCAGGATCGTAAGCTATATGCAAAGTTCTTCAAATGCGAGTTTTGGTTAAAATATGTGGCATTCTTAGGTCATATTGTATCTGATGAAGGAATAAAGGTTGATACTCAAAGGATAGAAGCCATGAAGAACTGGCCAATACCTATAACGCCTATGCAGGTTCATAGTTTCCTTGGGTTGGCAGGTTATTATAGAAGGTTTGTTGAAGGATTTTCTTCAATTTTTTATCCTTTAACAAAGCTAACACACAAAGCATCCAAGTTCCAATGGAATGATGCATGTGAAAGAAGTTTCCAGGATCTGAAGAATAAGTTGACTTCTACACCTGTATTGGTACTTCCAGAAGGCACAGAAGGGTATATAGTGTATTGTGATGCTTCAAGAATTGGCTTAGGGTGTGTATTAATGCAGTATGGTAAAGTCATAGCATATGCCTCAAGACAATTGCAGCCACATAAGAAAAATTATCCAACGCATGATCTGGAGCTAGTAGCAGTTATATTTGCCTTAAAGATATGACGTCACTGCTTGTATGGTATTCATGTTGACATATATACTTACCATAAGAGTTTGCAGTATATCTTTAATCAGAAGGACCAAAATTTAAGGCAACGAAGATGGCTTGAGTTATTAAAAGACTATGATATTGATATTTTGCATCATCCGGGAAAAGCAAATGCGGTAGATGATGAATTAAGTCGTAAGTATATGGTGGTCACTTATGGGCAGTCTATAGAATGATTAGGGATGACTAAGGATCTACACCAACTAGCCAATTTGGGGGTTCGCCTTGTTGAAACTCTAGATGAGGGGCTTATTGTGTATAATGCTGCAGAATCTTCACTAGTAGCTGAAGTAAAAGAGAAGGAATATGCAGATCCCATTCTATTACAATTTAAGGAGAATGTGCAATGTGGTATGACAAAGGCATTTGAGCTTACGGAAGAGGGAGTACTTTGGTGCCAAAGCAGATTATGTGTGCCTAATGTAGATAGGCTAAGAAAAAAGATTATAATAAAAACACATCATTCAAGGTATTCCATCCATCCAGGGTTAACAAAAATATACCATGATTTGAAAGGGATGTATTGGTGGGGTGACATGAAGAGGAACATTGTAGAATTTGTAGCCGAATGTCCAAATTATCAAAGAGTTAAAGTTGAGCACCAAAAGCCCGGGGGTTATATGCAATGCATAGATCTTCCAATCTGGAAGTGGGACATGATCAACATGGATTTCATCACTGGTTTGCCTCGTACATATCAAAGGTTTGATTCCATATGGGTGATAGTTGATAGGCTTACCAAATCAGCACACTTTCTATCGGTTAGGACCACTTACACAGTTGAAGAATATGCTAAATTATCTATTAAAGAGATAGTTTGGCTTCACTGAGTTCCAATCTCTATTATATCAGATCGAGGAGCTCAATTTACTGTAAATTTTTAGAAGTCTTTCCAGAGATATTTGGGAATACAATTGATCAAAGTATAACTTTTCACTCTCAAACAGATGGACAAGCAGAACGTACCATTTGAATACTTTAAGATATGCTACGAGCTTGTGTATTGGACCTTAAAGGTAGCTGGGATAATTATTTACCTCTCATCGAGTTTGTCCACAACAATAGCTATCATTCAAGTATCAAAATGGCACCATATGAAGCTTTGTATAGAAGAAAGTGAAGATCACCAATTGGATGGTTTAAAGTGGTTGAAACTGCCTTATTCAGACCATATCTTATTCATCAAGCTATGGAAAAGGTTAAAGTGATCCAACAACGTCTAGAAATAGCCCAAAGTAGACACAAGTCATATGCAGATGTCAGAAGGAGAGGGCTAGAGTTTGCTATATGTGATTGGGTATTCTTGAAGGTGTCACCAATGAAGGGGGTTATGAGATTTGGTAAGAAAGGAAAACTAAGTCCACGTTATATAGGCCCATACAAGATTACTCAGAGGTTTGGCAAAGTCACTTATGAATTAGAGATACTCCAAGAGCTCTAAACAGTTCATCCAGTATTTCACATATCAATGCTTCAAAAGTGTATGAGAGATCCATCTAATATCACTCCTACTGAAGATGTACAAGTTATGGAAGATCTTACCTATGAAGAAATACCTATTGGTATCCTAGATCGACAAATTAAGAAGTTAAGGAATAAGGAAATAGATTTTGAAAAAGTGCTTTGGAGGAACCAACAAGTAGAAGAGATAACATGGGAAGCTGAAGAAGCGATGAAATCTAAGTACCCCCATTTGTTCAAATATGAAGAGAAAGTCCAAGATGCTGAATTAAAGCAATAACAAGTAACTATACTATATAAGTACTATGTAATAATAGGGATATTAAACTTAGGCTTGAACTTGTTTTGGTTGGATAGTTATGCTAACATTCGAGGATGAATGTTCCTAAGGGGGAAAAGATGTAATATCCCGTATTTTGCTTGTACTTGTTCTAATTATATGGAACCTGGTATAGCCTTGTGGTATAGGTAACAGATGAGATTTGTTATGTACTTATTAATAGTGTAGATGGAATTATAGATGTTGCCCATATAGTTTAATGTGATGAAACCAAGTTAACGTCGATACGACTATTTAAATTTGGGATCGTAAGCTAGTATTTGAATATAAAGTTTAAAGTGACCAAGTGTGTATAAGTTGAAGGTTAGATTAAAGGGAATAAGAGCTGGAAATGGAATAAAATATTGAGGTGCTTGCTTGACTTAATTAAGCTAGTAGGTGAGTAACCTACTTAAGCTATTTGGACCAAATTAATGGACCCATGGCTATGGACCAGATTTTGGCCTATACTAATGTACTCATTTGGGCCCAAATTGAATAAAAGAGGAAGAAAATGGTTAAATGACCCAACACACAAATCTGCCAAAGGCCCAAGTTAATTGAGCCCAAAATAAGAATTTAAGTAAGTAGGTGCATCACCTACTTTGAAAATTTGAGCAGCTTGAACCCTTAAGTAGGTGCATCACCTACTTGGACCAATTTGACTAATTCTAAGGTCCAAAATGTAGCTAAGGAGGTGGAAAAAATAGGGCCTTTATAAGGCCAAGTTGCTGGTCATTTTACTTTATTTCTAAGTCACAAAAAAGAGTATATTTCACAAAATCTTTCTACTCTCACTAAAATAACAAGGAGCAGCCCTAAAATTCCTTCTAGGGTTCTTGAAGAAACTATCACCTTTGCAGCCCAAGGTAAGTGAAAACACTTATGGTTTAGCTTAATTATCTCATGAAAGATTAGGAAAACATGCAATTGGTTCCTAATTATAAATACATGGCAGAATATAGAACAAGCTACTTGCTCACTTTTTCTTTATTATTAAGAGATCTCTTTTCTTCTTTGGTTTAAAGTGTTAAGGAAAGTGAAAGTTGAAGTTTTGAGGAGTTCAAATTAAAAGAATAAGTTTCAGAATTGAGGTAAGGTGACTACTCCATTTTGTTCTCCTTGTATGTGAATTTGAAAGAGAATTATGGATGTGTTATTATCGAGAACTCAAGAGATGATGAGTTTAATAGTTGATTGCTACAGTAGAAGGGATTTGAGGCTGTTTTGTGGACTATTTTGTATATATATGTTATCGGCTACTAGGTTGATGTTGGAGAAAGGTATGATTAGTTTGTAATTAAATATAGAAGAAAGGTGTGGCGGTACACCACCAAACCAATTATTGTATTTATTTACTGCCCAATCTATTTTAAGTATTGTTTGGAATGTGTAATGAAGCCGAGGTGGTTTTGACAAATCTTATAAGAACCTGTATGGTATGTGGGTGTAATTGGAGGAGAAAAGGGTTAAAATAACACCCTTGATTGGTATATTAATGGCTTACTACCCGGTTACTATTTTGGGTGAAGTTAAGTAGCCTAAATGTGTTAGTTGGTTGCTAATACTAGTTTACCATATATTCTACTGTAGATAAGTAATCTAAAAGGCGGGAATTCAAGTCGGGTTAGTTTCGGAGTTATATAACCAGGTATGTAAGGCATACTCTATTTTTCACTCTTTGTCATGAAATCGGGCATTTGGTCCATCAAGTAAGCTTCCAAGGTTATCCTATATTAAGTGATACATAATAGCGGTGTATTATATCCCGTGAAGCCAATGACCTTGTTCCCACTCTCTAACATGTTAAGACAATTCAATACATGCTTATTATTAAACCTGCACGTCAATCTTTACTAGAAAATTTTAGGAGTTCTCTGCTTGTTCAAATAAGACCCATGTGTTAATTTCAGCTCCTAAACTCTTCATTTGTGTGCCAACAGATCCCTACCTCATTGTTGTTGCATTAAGTGTCAATTTATATGTCTCTTATTAGTAGATTATTGGCTTAAGGTACTATAATGTTATGACCACCAAAGTAACAATCTCAAAGGCTAAATAAACTAAGTAACGCAAATCTGTAAAACAAGTGGCAGCTCAGGTGCATAAGCCTAGCATAGGCCGATCTTGATACCTTTATATGTGGGTGGTAGATCAAGGGCATCAACATAGCATGGGCCAATCTTGATACCTTTATATGTGGGTGGCAGCTCAGGGGCATAAGCCTAGTATGGGCCGATCCCAATTTTTATAGGTAAGTGGTAGCTTAAGGGCGTAAGCCTAGCATGGGCCATCCTAATTTATCTATTTACCACTGATCAGCTGGTCGTTTGCATTATATATGGATTACAAAGATTTTGAAGTACGAAAGTAAAAATGATGAAGGAACGTAATGTATGTAGTCCCACAAGTATATATAAAGGTGGTCTACTAGTACTACTTATGCACTTGTATCTGATTTCTATTGAGCTCTTGTATCATGTGTTGTTACCTTCATCCTTACATATTTAGTACATATTTTTGTACTGACGTGCCTCACAGGGGACCTGTATTTCATACTGCAGGTACAGGTACTTCAGATCATACACCTCACTAGTAGGAACACAGGCTATTCAGTGACTATTGGTGAGCTCCAGGTTGATTCGGGGCTCTCCGAGTCTGTTCCATATATTTTGATATTGTACAGTAAGTCAAGAGTAGGGCGGGGGTTTGTCCCAACCCTATCTAAGTCTATGTATCTTTTAGAGTCTTTGTAGACTAATGTAAATTTATGGTAGTGAATTACCTTTAGTCGTGGTGTCCCTAACGGCTAAGTGTTGTATATATAAGTTTTTGCTTGCCTATATAATTATTCTCAACGATACATAATATCATATTTGTCAGAACCTTTGGTTGTCATAGTTACATGCATGAGAAGTACATGGTTATGAATTGGTTCTCTCAGGCATTTACGGCTACGAGTGCCTGTCTGCCCCAATAGGATTTTAGGCGTGACAGACCAGGATAACAATCTCCAATATAATTGAACCTCCAATTTTGCCTCATTCAATAAACCCACTTCAACTTCTTCAATTTTTTTCAAGCTCAACAATGATGAGATTTCCAAACAATCCCAAATCAAACCAATTTTTAAATCTAGACTCATAAACACTAGAGAAACATGAATCTAGCATTGGAAACTCAAACAAAATACAAATCACACAATTATTTTTATTTTTTATTTTTGACCAATTTTTTTGAAACTATTTTCTAATTTATGAACCCATGATTAAGAATTGTGGGAACAACTCTTAAATCTAAGCTCTGATACCAAAATGATTTCAATTCTAGTCGGAGTGACTAAAATCGAGATTGAAATGAGAAATTAAACAATAAAATCAAAAGATAGTTAAGAAATAAGAGATGAAAAGTGAAGAAAGAAAGACTCAATTGAACAATAATTAAATTAAGAGAGAAAGAGAACATAATCAGATGCATGAGAAACCAAATTGAATCCACAAAATGATAACTCACTGATCAATCAACAAAAGAAGATAACACAACCAATTCGGGAATCCACCCTTATCACTCGATCTAAGCTAACAATTGGAATTAAACCCAATCACTACCCTAACCTAAAGTACTAAATATCAAGTCTTTTCAAGAAAATTCAATCATCCAAAGTATATGTGATGAAAATGGCTAAGGCAACTATAGTCAGTGCCTTTACAAAGTTAGCCTATGTCAAAAATATCTCCAAAGTGATTATTTTACAAATAACCCACAAGGGACCTTTTTGATTGCCCAAATGGAATCTTGATTGCTTATGACCTTGCATATTTATTTCTTCATACCTTCCTCCTGGTTCCAAGCTATCATCCATATAAGGATGCCCATCCTAATATGCTTCAAGTTAATCATGCTTGTATCATCGACTCCCTAGATTGTCTCCGCTTTAGCATCGCCTGGGTCATTAAAGCAGCTACCGCTTTAGCTGTTCCATAATCGCTGAAGTGGCTGCACCAGTTTTTTAGTGCACCAACAACTTTTCTAAAAAATGCAAAGATGCGGATCAATCCCTCGGGATTCATGCGGAATTTTATGCAAGTAAATGAAATATTCTACCGGACTAAATTCAACATTTCAGACTCAATAGCGACATCACATTTTTGAAAAAAGATTGTTTCACAAAATTAACCTCTAAGACTTAATTTCACAATTTTCCTAACTACAGGTTTAAATAAGACCCAAAAGCCATAAAATCACACCAACCACCCTACCAACCTAAAATCAATGTTCTGGATCTACTGATGTAGTTTATTTTTCCATCCAACATAAAAAATAATAAATGTTGACTAAAGTTAACTAAAAGGACTTTTTACTATCAATAAAATCACAAACTTGCACAAATCATTTTGAATCACATCGAGAATCATGCCAATCATCCCTATATCCCAGAAATTTCACATAGCAATCACGGGGAGGGGTAAAATGGTTTAACCTAATAGAAATGAATAATTTATTATATCAAGCCCTTACAATATCCACCACTAAGAATCTAGTTCCTCCTTAAACTAAAGACAAGGGAAATACCTGAATCAACAATAAGCTGAGGATAACTACTATGCATGTCAGACTCAACCTCCCAAAGGGCCTCATCTATAGGTTGATGCCTCTACTAGACCTTAACCATCAGAATATCCCTAGAACACAGTCGTTTAATATTCTGGGATAAAATTGAGATAGGCTTCTCAACAAAGGACAATCTCTCGTCTAACTACACTATGTCCAATGAATGACATGATACTCATCCAAAATATAACGCCGAAGCATGGATACATAAAAAACTAGAAAAATAGCTAATAAATTTAGGGGCAATGCTAACTCATAAGCTACCTCTCTAGTAGTCTGAAGAATCTCAAATATTCTAATGTACCAAGGGATAAGCTTGCCCCTCTTTCCAAACCTTATCGCGCCCTTCATGGGTGAAATATGAAGGAAAACTTAATTACCAACACTAATTCTCAAGGAATGAAGTCTATGATTTGCATAACACCTCTGCTTACTCTAAGCCACTCAAAGTCTATCTTAAATGATCCAAACTCTATCAAAAAACTCGTGAAACAAGTCCGTACACTGAGGTCTAATATCAAAAACCTTAACCAGACTAATCGGAGAGCGACAAAGCCTCAAAAGAAGCCATCTCAACACTAGAATGGTATCTATGATTATGCGCAAACTCCGCCAAATCTAGATGTCGTTCCTACCAACTTCCAATGTCCATAAAACAAGCTTATAACATACCCTCTAAAACTTGAATAGTCCACTTCGACTGACCGTTCATCTGGGGATTAAAAGTTTTGCTAACATCAATAGGGGTACCCAACTCTACCTAAAAAGCTTTCCAAAAATGAGACATGAAAACATAACTTCTATCTAACATAATAGACACTAATACACCATGCAGACAAACTATTTCAAGAACATAGATATGGACCACCTTTTTAACACTGAAGAAAATTTGAAAAAGGATGAAATAAGCAGATTTGGTCAATTGATCCACGATGACCCAAACACTGTTAGAACCGTATGAAGTACGAGGCAACCTAGTCATAAAGTCCATAGTGATTCATTCTCATTTCCATTTAAGAATGTGTAACCTATAAAGCAAACCACCAGGTCTCAAATGCTCGATCTTCACTTGCTGACAACATACGCAATGAGTTATGAAATTTGCTACATCCTTTCTCATACCACCCTATCAGTAGTGCTGTCTTAAATCTTTATACATCTTGGTCACTCCTAGATCAATGGAGTACTTACAATAATGAGCCTCCTCCAATATCAGTCTCACCTAATCACCTAGTCGCGGCACACAAACTCGACCTTCAATCCTCAAAACACCATCAAAATTAAGTGAGGCTTTTTTAGCCTCACCACTTTTTACCTTATACTAAATTACTCTCAACCCAATATTATCAAACTGATGAGCCTGAATTTGTTCCATCAAAGAGGACCTAGCCTATACAAATGTCAAAATACATCCTGGTTTTTAGATATCAAGCCTAAATTTTTGGTTAGCAAGAGACTGAACCTCTAAGGCCAAGGTCCTCTCTTAGGTCAAAAGGTGTGACAACTACCCATACTAGTTGAATTTTGGCTTAAGACATCCGTAACCATATTAGCCCTGCCTATATGATAGAGAATAGTAAGGTCATAATCCCTAAACAACTCAATCTAATGATTCTCCCTCATATTAAGATCTCGTTAAGTAAAGAAATACTGAAGGCTACGATGATCCGAGAAGATTTCATAATGAACTACATACAAATAGTGTCTCCATAACTTCAAAGCAAATACCACCGTGCACAACTCTAAATTATGGGTAGGTTAATTTTTCTCATGGTGCTTCAACTGATGAGAAACATACGAAATTACTTTATTCTCCTGCATCAACACTACTCTAACCCAAAACCAAAAGTATCACAAAAGATGGTAAAGACCACTCCCTCCTAGGAAAAGTCAAGGTAGGAGCTAAGGTCAACAAATCCTTAAGATTTTGAAAGCTCACCTCACAAACATCGAACCACTAAAAGAAAATCTTCTTCTGAGTCAACTTGGTCAAAGAAGCCGCAAGAGATAAAAAACCCTCAATAAAGCATTGATAGTTGCCTATTAACCCAATAAAGCTATGAATCTCAGTAGGAGAAGTAGGACTAGCCCAATCATGGACCGCTGTAATCTTGGTTGGATTGACCATGATACCATCCTTGGTCACTGCTTAAACCTAGAAAGAGATAGACTCTAGCCATAACTCATACTTAGAGAACTTAACTCAACTTCTTATCTCTTAATCCCTGAAGTACAGTCCACAAATGCTTCTCACGATCGAGCTCACTTTTGGAGTAAAATAAGATATCATCAATAAATATAATGACCAAAATGTTGAGATACAATTAAAACACCCAGTTCATCAACTCTATAAATGTGGCTGGGGCATTGGTCAACCCAAAGGACATTACCATAAACTCATAATGACCATATCAAGTCTGAAAGGCTGTGTTTAAAGCATCTGAAGCTCTAATCCTCAACCGGTGATACCTGAACCTCAAATCAATCTTTGAGAACACCAAAGCACCCTGAAGATGATCAAACAAATCATCAAGACGAGAAAGTAGATACTTATTATTAACCATCACCTTATTCAATTGTTGATAATCAATACACAGACAGATAAACCCATCCTTTTACTTCACAAACAAAACATATGCACCCTAAGGTGATATACTATGTCAGATGAATCCGTTATCGAACAACTCCTACAACTAGTTCTTCAAATCTTTCAACTCTACTGGGGCCATCCTATAAGAAGGAATAGAGATGGGCTTGGTCCCTAGATCAACATTAATAGTGAAGTCAATATCATGAACCAAATGTATACCAGACAATCCATAGAAAAACATCTGTGAACTCATGAATAATACAGATAGAATATAAAAGAGATAGTGAGGTAATATTAGTATCATGAATATGGGGCCAAGTAAGTCAAACATCCCTTCACTACCAAGTGACGAACTTGAAAAAAGGATATAACTCTTTTGGGACCCGAATAAAATGTACCTTTCCAAGCTATCCTTGGAACATCTAGTAAAGCTAAAGATAAAATGTTATCATAACAGTCTGGAATAACATGATAAGGAGACAACCATTCTATACACAAGATGGCATCAAATTTTACCATATCTAGGATGATCAGATCTACCCAAGTCTTACACCCATCAAAGGTCACAAAACAGGATCAGTACACCCGATCCACCACTAAAAAGTCTCTTATAGGGGTAGATATAAGAATAGGCAAAGTAAGAGGCTTACTAGTAGAATAAAAACTTGAAGCAAACTATAGAGACAAATAGGAGAATGTCTATTCTAGATCAAATAACATAGATGGAAATCTAAAACAAATAGGGATGATACCTGTGATAACAACATCAGAGGGCTCTACCTCTGGTCTAGTGGGTATAACATAGCATTGACCAAGTCCATTACCTGATTGAGTAGCCCCGTGACCACCATCACGAGTACCACTACCTCTGCCTCGCGTACCTCTAATAATACCTCTACCTTCCTGAGGGTCACTTTATCCTATCGATACAAGAGTAGGTATGAAAATTTGATGGAGACAATCTTTGACCGCATGACCAAACTTATCAAACATATAGCAACTGACTCAATTGAAGGAGGTACGACTGAATAAGAATAACTACCCTAGGATGACACTCGACTGCTAAAGACTACTGAACAAGAAGACCTACTACCTAAACCTTGCAATATTGCCTACATTAGTCTACCATAGTACCCATGGAAACCTCTGAAATCTTTTTCTCGAGAGTTGTGACCACTGAACTCACACTGATGGCGCACCCTCTTAGTACCTCCCCAAGAAGCTTAAAGAATAGACTCAATTATCTATGCTTGATCCATCATACTCTATTATAATACCCCTAAAACTATCATCTGGGCTGTATCTAACTAAAAAAATATGTAATCCTTTCACAAACTCCCAAATCCTCTTAGACTCGATGGTAATACTGATAAAAGAATATATAGACAAGACATGGAGATGCTTCTCAAACTTGATAATAGTCATGGATCCCTTATCTAAGTGATTAAAATCCTCTCTTCTCTAATTCCTAAAACTGTATGGTATGAACCTATCCAAAAAGTCCTTAGCAAACTGATCCTAAGTCATCTCTAACAAGCCAAGAGGTCTATATCTGATAAGTGACCTCCACTAATCCTTGGCTATATCTCTCAATTGGTAGGTAGTATAAGCAATTCCATACGACTCAAGTGACCCAAGGTTATGTAACTTCTCCTAATAGCCAATTGAGAACACGTAGGCATCCTCTTCATAACACCACTAAACTTGGGTGGACCCAAGTGAGTAAATCTCTTAAACCACTTTTGATCCTCAAAAAGACATAACTGTACCCATAGTAATAGGGGACATGGTAAATCTGCCCTACTGTGATCCCACATGAGGGGGTAATATAGATGAAGTTGAACTCTTGATCTCAAAATACCATACTTGGATACTGGGACATAAGGAGGAACAACACAAGAAGTCTATGGAGTACTATAAGTAGATGTTGAAACCATTGGAGGAACCACACTTTGAGCTGGAGTAACACCATAGGCAGGCTTTGGAAAATTTATAAGTACAACACTTAGAGCTGGAAGAACTTCATTAGTAGACTCTAGTTCCAATGGAGGTACAATACTCAATGTTTGGGGAACATCTGGTACACTCAAAGGGAGACTTTCCAAATAAGTCAAAAAATAAATCAATAACCCCTCCAAAATTAGGGTAGAACTCTAAGTAACCTGAGTAGGTCATACATTTCTAGCATGCTCAACCTGAGGCTCTGAGGAAAACCCTCTAGTAATACCTATGGAAGAGGCAGATCATCGAACCCGTCCTCTACCTTGGGCTTGCTAATGACTCATAACTCATCCCCTAGACCGAGCTCTCTCCTTGAACAATGGCAACATCCCTAGCCTTATAGGATCTAGTCCTCATCATTTATGTAGAAAAGAATAAAATACAACTTAGAATTATTAGGTATAAAAGGTACACATGATAATTCACAAAATAAAAAAGTTTCCTAAAGATATCTTATGGCCTCTCTAAGAAAGATATTGACATTTATATACTGATCTGTGAGACCTTACCAGATACCTTATTTAACACTGATGAGATCGATGAACCTGACTATTCTGTTAATTTTTCACAACCTAAAAAGTAAGGGTCATGATAGCACTTGTCGTGGCTAAGCCTTGACAAGTAAGCCAATCACCTAAATTGATACATAAATATGAAAACATAATACAAATACCAAGGCGAGACTTCTAGAGTAAAGTTAGACCATTCATTACAATTATACTGAAAGTCTAATCAATAATAAATACCATAAATTACCCCAAAACTTGGTGTAAAAGTGTAAAAACAATCTACGTACAACTCAAAGTCTGAAAATATGATTGATAATCCAAAGAAACCACAAGTCTGTCTCTAAATTCAAAATAAGTCATAAAGTAGATAGGAAGAGGTCATAGGTAGACTTTGGAAACATAAAGCAACCCCTTACTTGAATGTATAAAAAATCATTGCCCAAACTTGGCTGTCACACTATACACTCGCACCTAGATCTGTATTAAAAGGGCCTAGTTGAAATAAGTATGGTCCATATAGACTCAGTAGGTATCATATACTGACTGAGCAAAGTAGAAAATAAGGTATATAAATACACACTATAATCATATCACATGCAAGCAGAAAATATCCCAAATAGTAACTCACACCGTCTCCACTAACAGTTCTAAATATATATCACATAAGCAAGAATAGGTACATAGAAAAACAAAATAGACATACTTCAAATAAAATATAGAAAAAAAATACTGAAAATGCATAAATGAATGAAATGCAATAAGGATGATAATGATGATGATGTGATATGATCAAGGTTATCGCAAAACTCTGTATACACCTACTGAACATCTGTACTTCTAGAAAAGACCCATGGGGGGTTTAGAACCCATCTACAATCTCAATACTTAATCCTAGTCTCACTATTATATCTCCTCTTTGACTCATGGTCTACGGTAGAGGGTTTTATAAAAGCATCACTTTCTGTCAAAAATAAGCATTTTCATAATATAACCAATATCTCATAAATGTATGTATAATAAGAGGATGTAATACTCATTACCAAACAAGAATAAGGATCTCAAATCCAACTAATATACATGCACATGAGCTTAAAAATCCACTCAATAGGTCAACCATCCATGATTCAATTTAAGCCATGTACTATTAGAGTGAAATATGCAAGTAATATCATATTAACCCCAACTTAGGCATTTTTATGTCATAAATCCAACAACATTAGATAAGACTTCTACACGAGCAACACATGGAAATTATCATATCAAAATACCAATAACACAAGCCCTCACATAGGCACACTACAGTAATAACATTAATTGATTAATTCCATGTCTCTAAACATATTGAAGAAGGTTGGATGAAGTGGAGGCTCACCTCAAGAGTGCTGTGTGATAATAAGGTTCTCTTAAAGCTTAAAGACAAGTTCTACAGAGTGGCAGTTGTTTGGCCACGCTGTATGGTGCGGAGTGTTTGCCAGTCAAGAACTCCCACATCCAAAAATTGAAGGTAGCAGAAATGAGAATGTTACATTGGATGTGTGGACTTACTAGAGGAAATAGAGTTAGGAATGATATTATCCGGGTGAAGGTAGGAGAGACGTCGGTGGAGGACAAGATGTGGGAAGAAAGGCTGAGATGGTTTGGGCATGTAATGAGGAGGGGCATGGATGCCCTAGTTCGTAGGTGTGAGAGGCTAACTTTGGATGATTTTAGAAGGAGTAGAGGTAGGCTGAAGAAATACTGGAGAGAAGTGATTAGGCAAGACATGGAGCTGTTATAGCTTTCTGAAGACATGACTCTAGATAGGAAGATGTGAAGGTCGCAGATTAGGGTAGAAGGTTAATGCGTGTGTGGGTTATAGCTAGTAGTTAGGGAGCTGGAGTAGCTGGCTTAGTAATCTTACGACTGTGCTCAGTGGTAGGAGTCGTTAGTGTATGCTACTACGAGGGGGTGGCCTTTAATTATTTCTTATTTACTATTTTTTACTTTTGTATTGCTCTTATTTTCATGGCTCTCTTAGCTCTATTTGTATTATTTCTCATTTCGTATCTTGGTTATGCCATCCATTCTGCTTTAGGTATTACTATAACCGTGTTATCTATTCTTGATCTTGAGCCGGGGGACTATCGGAAACAACCTCTCTACTTTTTTAGAAGTAGCGGTGTGGACTGTGTACATTTTACCCTCCCCAAACCCCACTTGATGGGAATTCATTGGGTTTGTTGTTGTTGTTGTTGTCCATGATTAATACCCAAATCCATAACAAGCTTTTATATCAACATTAACTACCCAACCTAATCTAAAAAAATTACGCTATAACCTACTCTGAAGAGACGAAATCTGACCCAAAACACTTTAACCCAGAGTCTTCCCCTCTCGGACGACCTTGGAATCAGCTAAAACATACAAATATAGAATCTAAGCAATAAAAGAAAGCAAATAATATCCAATTACCTATTTCCGAGTCGGGGTCAAATGGACCCATGAAATGAATTTTCAAAAAGAAAGGGTAAAACTAAAATATTTGTTTATAATAAATTTACCCATGATTTAAAGAAGCCATAGGAGAAAAACCAAGTGAAAGCGGGTTGAAAATGCGGTTTAAATTTAAGAAATACTATTTTAGGACTTTTGGGTTAAAACTCCCAAATTCCACTTTTGGAAACACTAAATTACGAGGTTTAGATAACAAGAATCGAAGTAAAATATTTGAATAGTGATGATTTATAGCTTACCTAAGCTTGAAAATAGAAGGAATCCATTAAAATCCTCTCAATCCAAATCTCAAAGTCCCAAAAATCAAAGAAAAAATCAAGAAAGAAGGTTTTTATAATGAACTAGTGCTGACCACTATAACAGACACCACTTTAGCTGGGGTCGACCACTAAAGTAGTTTGGCCTTACAAGGGTTGACCACAAATGCAGTGGAGTTTGATAATGCGATCAGGGTTTACTTTAGCAATACCCGACTACCTAGATAGGCTCTACTTTAGCGGTGCCTGGGCCAGTAAAGTGGCTGGTGCTTTAGAGGTCCCATGGTTTCTAAACCAACTGCACTAGGTTTTCGGTTCACCAAAAAATTTTCTAAAAATGCAAAGTTACAGATCAAGCCTTTGGGATTCATTCGGAATCCTGTGCAACAAACAAAATATGCTACTAGACTAAATTCAATGTTCCAGCCTCAATGGCGACATCAAATTTTTAAAAAGAGGTCGGTTTTGCAAATATATTCCCCGAGACCTAATTTTATATTTTTCATAACCGAGTGTCAAAATGAGATCCAAAATCCATAAAATCACACCAACCATGCTATCAACCTAAAATTAATATTTTGGATCTACTGGCACAACCTGTTTTACCATCCGATATACCGAATAATAAATGTTGACCAAAGTCAACGAAGAGGCCTTTTAACTATCTAAAGAACTACAAACTCGGATAAATCATTTAGGATTGGATCGGGAACCATGCCAATCATCCCATACCCCAGAAACATCATGTATCAACCATGGAAAGAGGTAAATTGGTGAAAACATATAAAAATTAAAAATTCATAGAATCAAGCTCTTACACTAATGCCGATTTCATTAAGACCTCATTTTACAAATGTCTATTTCATGCCTTACATATTTAGTACATTCCTTCATTCTGACGTCCCTCATAGGGTGCACTGTATTTCATGCTCCAGGTACATTTACTCAGCTAGTAGAACTCTCCAATAGAAGCATAGAATACTCAACATTAGTTGGTGAGCTTCAGGTTGATTCAGGGTTTTACCAAGTCTTTGGCCTATATTTTAAGAGTGGTATATACGGATTCCATTAGAGGCTTTGTAGACATTGTAAAGTTGTTGTATGTATTTGTAGTTTCCCTTATCATATGTACTGGTTTGATTAATTGGCTAGTTTTGTATATATGTATAGCTTCTTCTCTATAATACTGATTGCATAGTAGTCTATTTGCTCATCATAGGTTACTCGTAAGGCATGTGTTCATACGATACTTGTCAGCCTCACACAAGGTCGGGGTATGACAAAAGTTGTATCAAAGCAGTTCATCCTAGGGATTCTATAAAGCCATGTATAGTAGAGCCTTACTTATAAATGTCTTGTGTGCCATATTTATAATTAAGGGGCTAGTTTGACATTTAGGAAATGTGACCTTCTTTCATAATTCAGATCTTGCTATAGAGCGATGTTAAGAGGTCTATTTCTACTCATACTTTGAGGTATGTTATCAGATTATGCTTGCTACAACTAATGTCAAGGGAGGCCAAATAGCCAACACTAGTATTTACCAAGAGACAACCTACCAAAAAGGGTTATAACTTACTAAAATTTATACTAGGGTGGGCCCATTTAGTTTGACACCCCATTTCATAATGGAAAGGATTGCATGTTTTTATGTGTTATTTGTATCTAAAGTTGCATTTGTACCATTTGTGTCACATTGGTTCAATTGAGTACGATATAAACTGGTTATTCATATGCTCACATAATAAATGGTTACTTAGTCTTTGGGATGGGTTGTATCACTCATTGTACAACTTCTTAGGATGTGATTGAGTATTGAACTTGAGATTTCCTTCACGTAACTCCTCTAATAGTTATAGGATCAAATCTTATGGAATACATTTAGTACTTCATTAGTAATATATATAGAGTCTTCCAGGATACACATGTATTAGAAATAGAAGTGGCTAAACCAGTTTTGTATTAGTTGAAAGAGGACATTAGCATAATTTGGTAGTTGACTGTATTAGCGTAAGGTAGACAAGGAAATCAAGTACAAGTGAACACATGGTACTTTATGCTATTGATATATAGTTAGCTGCAAGAATCGGAGGTATCAAGGAACCAGGGAATTCCCCGACCCCATATCAATCCTAGATACAAAATATATCAATAGCGTGAACCATGCACAAAGTCATTTAGACCAACCCTTACGTTGGTAAACGTAAGTTTCCAGTGTAAGTCATTCGAGACCCACACCTTTATGGCTTAGCTATATAACCCCCATTAAGCCCAATTAAAAATAATGTTCACTTAACCCATTCATTAGACAAGGAATGATACATTAAAGCACACTACGGTATCGTCATATCATTTAGCTTGCAAGCTCATAATTATGCCATTACAATTTCATTGATGTGGGGGAATGCCTAGACCCTCTTTGTTAAATAAATCTAAACATAGCCAAAAAGGCTTTCAAAATCCATGTTCAATGTATAACCATTTATGCATTAGTATAGGTGAGTAAGTCAAACCAAGTGACAATTTCAACAATTCAAAGCCAGTTACAAAAGTGAGTTGAGGGTATACAATTGTTTAAAACCAATTTCCAAGTTCAAAACATCAATTTAGGGCATTACCTCGACCCCCATTCCAATTCCCATACGCATGCACCCCGTTAGTTTGTAAACATTCAATTCAAAGCATGAACAACTCATGAAAACTATCGAAAAAACATTCAAGGATCAACCATTTCAAAACCCTCAACCCATGTCAAAACTCACATTCAAATCCATACCATTAAACCATTTAAAACACATTATTTTCACAAAATAAGATTTGGGGAAGAGTAACATACCTAAAAGTACAGAGAATTATGGAAAAAATCAACCCTTAAGCCCTTAGATAACTAACTTCTAGATACCCTACCTTGTTCTTGCCTTAGGGATTTAGGAGAGTTTGAGAGGGTGTTTGAGATTGATAAAAGTTAGAAATAATGGCCCCAAGGTGTTTTATGTACTTGGGGTCTAAGTGGGTAAAGAGGAAAATGTCCAAAGTTCCCCTAATTAAAAGCTGAAAAATTATCGGCAGTGACTACAGGTCACTATACGACGGGTAAAGTGACCCTACGACTCATAGGGTCTAAGTCATAATTAAGACAGAAACTTTTGAGTATACACTGGTCACCCTACGATTGGTATCTTATGACTCGTATAGATTCTTTAAGACTCGTAACCCCCTAGCTGTAGTCACAATAGAAACTTCATGGTCTGGCGAAGATTGGGGTTCTACGAACCGTATGACTCCCTACGACTCGTAGGGAGAGTCTTTGTCTAGTGAGTAAGCTCATAGACCAGTAATTTTCAAGCACCAAAATTCGAGTTGTTTCATTCTCCCCATTAGGATCATTCATCCTCGAATGATGAGTCAATGGGTACATTAGAATGATTTGATACAGAGTACAACCACACTTACCTTTAACAATGACAGAAAACCAAGATGTTAGGAAAATACACATACCTCAAGTACGATTATCTAAAGCCAGAAACAAGAATAGATATTTAGACTTCATGTCCTCTTCGTATTCCCAAGTAGCTTCTTCGATCTTGTGGTTACTCCATTCAAATTTCACCAAAGCCACATCCTTAGTCCTCAGACGATGGACTTGCCTATAAAAAATTTTCACCGGGACTTCCTCATAGGATAAGAAATCCAAAACACCAATAGTCTATAAAGGAACAATCAAAGAAGGATCACCGACACACTTCCTCAACATCGAAACATGGAAGATCGGATTAATATAACCCAACCTAGATAAAAACTCCAACTCATAAGCGCACATAGCCCACTTGCCCCAAAACATGAAAGGGACCAACATACCGGGGACTGAGCTTCCCTTTCTTTAAAAACTACATCACTCCCTTCATATGAGATACCTTCAAGAACACCAAATAATACACATTAAACTCCAACTCCCTATGCCTCATATCCGCATAGGACTTTTACTGACTTTGGGCTGCCTTACGTCTATCCTAAATCACCTTCACCTTTTCTTTGGCTTGGTGAACCAATTCGGGACCGGATAACCTTTTCTCACCAACCTTAAACCATCCAATAAGAGACCTACACCTCCTACCTTAAAGCCAAAAGATCCATCCCAATACTAGAGTGAAAACTATACCTATACGCAAACTCTATGACAGAAAAATGATTAACCCAACAACCACCAAAGTTGATCACACAAGACTTTAGCTTATCCTCCAATATCTGAGTAGTCCTTTTAACTTGTCCATACGTTTGAGGGTGGAAAACCGTGCTAATCTGAGTAGTCCTTTTCACTTGTCCATACGTTTGAGGGTGGAAAACCGTGCTAAGGCTCACCTTAGTGCCTAAACCTCTCTGAAAAGAATGCCAACAATGATACGAGAATTGAGTACCTCGAACAGATATGATGGAAATTGGAGCACCATGGAACTTGATGATTTCCTAAATTAAAAGTTAGCATAATCCTCTGTCTCATAAGTAGTCTTCGCTGATAAGAAGTGAACAGACTTAGTCATCAAATCAATGATGACCCAAATTTATACCCCTTTTAGGAAACCTAAACGACGTGGTCTAGGCTTTAAGAGGAGTGGAAAAAAACTAAAAAGTCCCTAAAATAACACACAGGAAATTGGGTTCCTATTCATTATGACTCACCCTACGACTCATTATCAAACTGATTCTGACACTGCGAAAGATCGATAATGAATTTTATATTAATCACCTCATACTTCCACATAGGCAACTCAATTTCTTAAAATAACCCACTAGGCCTCAAGTGCTCCACTTTCACTTGTTGACACACCATGCACTTAGCCACAAAATTTGCTACATCCTGCTTCATGTTATTCCACCAATAGATCTTTTCCAAATCGTGGTACATCTTCATCGAATCTGGATGAATAGTGTACCTCGACTCATGAGCCTCAACCAAGATCCTCTATTACAACCCATCAACATTGGGAACACACAATCTACCTTAGTACCTCAAGTTACCATCATCACCAATTTCGAAAGCCATCATCATGTGGTGACCCACATCAACTTGCTTCTCAGAGTCCAAAAGACAAACTCCAAGATTAGTCAAACAATGAATAACCTTTACCAACCCTCACTTTTCCTGATCAACATGAGACAATCTGCCCATAGATAACCTGTTACGAGCATCACCAACCATGTTAGATTTACCTGGATGATAATGGAGACTCATATTATTGTCCTTGAGATCCTCAAGCTATCTCCTTTGCCTGGGATTCAACTCCATCTAGGTGAACACATACTGCAAGATATTGTGGTATGAGAAGATTTCAACATGAACCCATATAGGTAGTGGCTCCAAATCTTCAAAGCGAAGACTACCGCCAACAACTCCAAGTCATGAGTTAGATAGTTCTTCTCATGCACCTTCAGCTGCCTAGAAGCATATGCCACAACCTTGCCCCGCTGCATCAATAAACAACCCAGTCCCATATGGGATGCATCACAATATAGAATAAAGCCATCAGTACCCTCGGGTAGGGTTAAAATAGGAATAGAAGTCAACTTATCCTTCAACTTCTCAAAACTACCCTCGTAAGCGTCAAACCATGATTCTTCATCTTTTTTTGAGTCAATCTAGTCAATGGGGCAACAATAAAAAAGAAAGTCTCCATAAACCTCTTATAATATCTAGCCAAGCCCAAGAAGCTACAAATGTCGGTTGGAGTCGTGGGTCTAGGTCACTTCTTAACCACCATAACTTTCTATGGATCCACTATCATCCCTTCACTAGAAACAACATGACCCAAAAAAGTAACTGCATTTCACCAGAACTCACGCTTTTTAAAACTTAGAATACAAATATTGATCCTTAAGGGTTTGCAACACTATATGGATGCGATCGACATGATCCACCTCGCTCTTAGAATATAAAAGGATGTCATCAATAACACTACGATGAATAGATCTAAAATTGATGGAATACCCAGTTCATAAGATCCATGAATGTCGTTGGTGTATTAGTCATACCAAAGGATATTACAAAAAAAACTTGAAATGACCATACCAGGTTCTGAAAGTAGTCTTAGGGATATCCACCTTCCTAATTTTCAACTGATGACAACCCGATCGAATGTCAATCTTAAAAAAGTGCTTTGCACCCTGCAACTGGTCAAATAGGTAATCAATCCTAGGAAGAGGATATTTATTCTTCACTATCATCTTATTTATATGGCGGTAATCTATACATATTCGAAAGGACCCATTCTTCTTACTCATAAAGAGTACTGGTACGCCCCACGAGAAAATACTAGTCGGATAAACCCTTATCAAAAAGATCTTTTAGCTGCTCCTTAAGTTATTTCAACTCAGTCGGAGCCATTCTATAGGCAGGGATAAAGATAGGACGAGTGTTCGAAAGAAGATCGATCCTAAAATAAATTTCTCTATCGTGAGGTACACCAGGAAGATTATCAGGAAACACTTCAAGAAACTCATTGACTACAAGTATAGATGAAAAGGAAGGACCCTCAGAATTAGAATCTTTAACCTGAACCAGGTGACACAGACACCCTTTGGAAATCAATTTCTGGGCTCTTAGATAAGAAACAAACCTACTCTTAGGAATTAGAGAACTTTCTTCCCACTCAATAAGCTGTTCATTCGGGCAATGGAAACTGACCCTTTGGGTCCTATAATCAAGACATGCATAGCACAAATGGAGCCAATCCATCCCTAAGATAACATCAAAGTCTAACATTAACATATCTAATTCTATCAAATCCACCATCCTCTCCCTATCACTGATAGATACCACACAACCCCAATAGACTCCCCTAGCCATAATAGAGTCACTTATCGAGGTAAAAATGAAAAAAGGATCAGGAATATACTTAAGAACACCAAAATGAATAGCCACATAAGTCTCACATAATAAAGGGTAGACTCAGGATCTAGCAGACAATACACATCACAAGAGAAAAGTTTTAGCATACTAGTAACAACATCAAGAGATGCCTCCAAGTCCTGACGGGTGACAAGAGCATACAAATGATTTCGACCAGTGCTGGAGCCAAAGATAGCATCCTTTGGTGCAGGAGCTAATGAAGCAGCAATCTGGACCTTATTTGCCCTAGCGACAATATCGGTGAAGGGACAATTCCACTAAATATGGCTATGCTGGTCATATCTAAAGAACTTATTTCACCCTTCATGACAAAAACCACGGTGTAACTGAACACAAAATCTGCAAGGAAGATATGATGAAGCTGACTGGGCCCAAATGGCCTGAGATTGGGCACCTTGTGCCTTAAACCCATTGTTTCTCTGAAAGTGGTGATCACCGGATGGCTTAGGATATGGAGCACTAGTCGTTGAATAAGAACTAGAATTTCCCCACTTCTTTATAGACCATTGCCTTCCATCTCTACCATTATGCTACTTGCGTTAATCGTGCTCAGAATACTTGGACGTCTAACCTAGCCTTTCCCTTATTTCAACTTGTTTTTTTTTTCATCTTTAACCTGCTGCATATACACCATAAGCCTAGAGATATCCATGTCACTATTCAATAAGGCGGCCTTGCACTCTAGCACCACATGCCCAAATAAAAATTCCTCATCGTAGGCCTCATTCTTGATAATAGCTCATGAGGATAACGAGACAACGGATAAAATTTTAGGTCATACTCTTTCACGGACATCTTACCGATTCCAGATTCACAAACTTCTCAGCTTTAGCCTCCCTCAACTCCTGAATAAAGAAATGATCCAGGAAGGCACCCAAAAACTCATCCTATAGTGCCAACTTTGCATCATCACCCCTAGACTGATCCCACTCCTCATACCACTGATATGCCACATCCTTCAACTGATATGTGACAAATTTTATGCCCCCAGAGTCAAAATTATGCATAACCCTGGACTTTTTCTCCATATCATCTAAGAAACCTTGAGGATTCTCTTAACCTTAAGCCAGTAAAGGTCGGAGGATTGAGCTTCATAAACTTTTCAACTCGAGTAACCTCAGAAAAACTCAAAATAGTACCAGTAAGACCCGACTGACGTGATTGAGATGTCACCAACTGGGTCAATAAATGAATAAATCGATGAAATTCAGCATTAGAAATGTCTCCTTAGGGTAGTGGGGCATGATCATCAGTCTGAGGAGCCTGAGAAGGACTGGTGGGGATCGGTGGAACTCCACATGGAGTAGTACAATCAAGAGATAGAGCCCTAGAGTAGGTTTGAACTCCATAAGCAGGATGAGTTCCATCCATATTGTCCTTACGTGGGACAGAAGAGGTTCCACGGTCATCAAATCTTCGAGGAGGCATGATAAAAAATGTGAACAAATAGGAATTAGAGGAGATTTCAACACCCTAGGCTCTACAACCCAAAACTAGAACCACAAGAAATGAAAACATTCCTAATTGTCTAGTAGCCTCTCCCTCATAAGTGTGGCCCATTACATACCCATAAAAGAGACTCTACGTGACATGACTTTGTGGACACCCATATAAAACACATCATCCGAAATTATTTCACTAGTGATTTTGACCGGATGGCCATTTGGAACTAACGAAGTCTTCAAAATAGATAATTTGCTCTAAAAATCAAATAAATTGCCTGATAACCGAACTGTCAGTCCCATCAAGTCATAAATTATGTGGGGCAGGTATGGCAAAGCTCTTATGGTGAAAATAAATGGAATTATGAAAAATGACCTGGAGGGTCATTACAATATCCACTACTAAAAGAACCTTCATTTCCGAAAGTCAACGGATAGAAAGATCTCAAAAGCTCAAACAGATGAAGTACTATGCCCGCATGCTCTAAGCACGACTTCCCAGGTAACCTCCACAAAAAGAGAACACTTTCGTGGGATTCTTCCATAGGTATCCTTTTTTCAACCAGCACTCTCACTTCACTCCTAACCACTAGAAACTTAACTTCAATCATTAAATGGCCTCTAACTTTATCGAAAAGGATGATGCAGGCAAATCTAAACCATAACACACAGATACCATCTTGATATACATAACAATCAACAAAGGCTTATCCGAGCCGAAACCAACCCAAGAATTGAGTCATACCACTGACTCCAAATCCAAATATAAACTTCCTTTACCATTTCACACCTGCTATCCACTCCAAACAAAGAGAAAAATCACCTGAGTCCTGACCATGCAATCTTATCATAGAGAACTCAAAGAACTGAAGTTGATCCACTAAAAGTACATATGACAAACATGAGAATAAACCCATAATGTGCTATCTAGGCACACCAATGAAGATAATCAAGGGATACAATCTATGCCAATGCTATAACTAGCTTGAATGGTAATTAAAAGTAAAGTCCAGAAGATCAAGCCATAACTACTCATCACCGAACGATCTACTCCAAAATGTCCTATTTATCGAGAATGAATCCATACTAAACCCAGCTCAAGTATATTACTCCTACTGAGTATGTCATCGAAAATTCCCAAAGAAAACTGAAGATCCATGGTCAAAGATGAAGAAACCAATATAGGGTTCATGGGCTACCATCTAAACACTTATCAACTATAATCCAATCGAAGTCGAGAAGACCGAATAGGTACAAATAGGCTTAACCAGCCTATAAATGAAATCCAAATTGAGACAAATCTAAAATGAAGTTTTCACTCAAGCTTTACAACTCTAAGCTGAAATCTCAATCACCAAGGTTGTATTACTTGATCTCAACTACCCAAACCATACCTGAAGATGGATAGGCATTTATACTCCAAATCTGTCATAATTTTCAAATCTCCATTCCAAGGTGTCAAGGAAAAAATCAAGCCAAAATTGAGACATAGCTGAAGAACAAAATCATCAGAAGGATAAATCATCAATTAAAAATGCAACAACTAACTTTATATCAGCTAGAGAGAATGAGATATAGCCATAATATAGAAATCATGTTGAAGGGTAATTCATCGACTGGAAATGCAAATAACCCACTCCATATCTGTAAGAGGGCATGATCTATGAAAACATGCTTAAAACTCCCCAAGGCTGTAAACCACACTAGAAAAGACAACAACTCTAGCAACTAAGAGATATGTAACTTAAGCTGGAACTCACCAATCCAACACTCCATATAAGCAAGGAATAGACATAGGCACATATCATCAAGGAGAAACACTCCACCAAGTCTCAATAGGCCAAATAAACTCTGAAATGGGGATTTCCTAAATCCACCCAAGTAGGACAATCATAACTCTAACAGACCATGAATCACTTTGCCGAGGAAGAAAATACCCATCTTGAAACTAATGCCAAGGTCAAGACCACTATCAAAAAATAAACCAAACAGCTCAACATAAAATCTTCCAATTTTCCAACTCAAGAAGCGATCACCGGAAAGACCACCTACTTCTAACTTTCTAACTTTATTTTAGACAAAACTATATGATAATAAGAAAGAAGCATCCAATCTCTATATTAATAACAAGGGAAAACCATCACAAGGTTATAAATCTAATAATGTAAAAGATGAATCCCCGACCTCTCACTAGTAATATCAAAATCACTAACGGGCGATGAAATAGTCATAAACAAAGAATGGATCTAAACCCATCAAGATAAGAAATGATCTATATAGAAAGGATAGCCAAAGCAACAACCTTTGAAACCCAAGAGGCAAGTCTAAGAATCCCAAACTCAACAACAGGAAAAATAACTAAATTGCCAACTCTAGAGTCGTATAGGACCATAGAAACTGAACTAACCTTCGATACCTTAATTAGATCCACAATCAATCAAACACAACCAAAAAATGAGGGAAAACAATCAACCTCGCCTTTCTATAGGGAAAAAAATCATAACATTGGGTTATATCTACTCCAGCCACCGAATAAGAACCACAAGGAATGGAATTTGAACTAGATCACACTAGTCTAAATAGATACCCAATGAGGATCAATTTTATCAAATGATATCAATGGCAACAACAATATAAGCATCAACATAATGAATAGGTGGTACCAAAATGAACATCAATAGCAAGTACCATTCAAGGTCCACAATGAGGCTAATATGCCAAGATAAATGGGATTCAAACTTAAATAGTACACCCATAGGGAGAAAATATCGGTATAGATCTACTCCATCCACTATTAATGGAAATAAACCATTGGGTAGTCATAAAATCATGAACTTAATAGTAAGGCACACAATAACCAATATGAACTCATCAAGGTATATAATTATCATTGGGTATGAAAAACCCAATACATATAATAAAAATATAATTGCATAAAAATAACAACACACCCATCACGATAAAATCCACAATCATATGCTTGACGGGTCCACGATAGAATAAATTTAAATAGGTCCAAACTCGTACTGACCAATTAAATTATCAATTGAGGCTCCAAGCATACTATATCTAACTAATGATGCCACAACATTACAAGGCTGATCTGAATAAGCTGAACAACCAATAATCCCTCACCGAGGACACTTTTTAGACCAAAGTCCGATCTCTCCACAGTAAAAAAAGCTCCCAAGAAAATACCAATAGTATAATACTGATGGCGTAGTCTCTTGATGCCACCTCCATAAGTCCTAATATAGGCTCTCTCCATGACACTCACATATCCACAACCTGAAGAGAAAGAAGGTTCAACTGCTATCAAGAGCTCCGACGCCAAATGGAGTAGCAATGCAAAACGTTTAATAAATTCATACACCATGTTCGGCCCAATCTATAAACCCAATATCATACTCCAAAATTAGTAAAGAACCCTAACGCACTCCAACCAATCCAACTCTTGCTTGGGAAATATTCAATGACTTGAATGTCATCCATGGCTATGAGGGATCAACAACATGTATCGAATCCCTAATGTTGAACCTCGAAGGTCTAAAGTAGTCACGAGATTAACTGGAGCCTGAGCTGGCCCCAATTTTTTTGGATGATGCTAAAGGTCTTCGACCTCCATCTTTGACTCTCTATTCTGACGCTGTGCTAAAACTCAGGGAATGTTTGTCAAAGTCTCATTCAAATCTTTTGACCATCTCTCATCATTCATTAAGGATAGAATAGAGTCAAAGAATATGATTGAGGCTCATAGCAATAGAGACACACGACAAGGAGTCAAGAAATGAGTTTCCTAAGAATATCCCTGTAGCCTCCCATAGATAGGTTACAGATGTCTCTGCATCGATCTGCAGGACTCTACTAAACACTTAGCTCTTGTACTAATACATCAATGAATTGAGACTCTGGTACTAATTTTTCACAACCCAATTTCCTAGGTCATAATGACGCCTACTATAAACAGTCAATAGGTAAGCTAAATCCATAGTCCGCAACGGCTAGTTAGGAATACCAAATAAATAAAGGGAAGAATGAAAAATAGATGAAGTAAAAGATCAGTACATAATATAATCCCAAAACGTAGTGGTATCAGTATAAGAGCTTCTAACATAAGCAAAATACAATGACGCACTTAAATAAATATACAGATACACTATCTCTGAATACAACATAGAAACCAGTATAGTACATAAGAGGGAAAAAAGTAGTACTCCAAAAGTTAGGAGCTCACTCTATGTCTCCGAACGATGTTTGATCTGCACGATGTGTACAACACTGGTGATAAGCCATACTATGATCTACAGGCTATAGAAGTGTAGTATGAGTACCAAACACATGGTTTCTCAGTAGTCAACTACCGACTAAGCTTAAAAAATAACACACACATATATATATATATATATATAAAATTTAAATAGAATAAAAACTACACCAAAATATCCACCAATTAAATAATAAAACTAGTGAAGTAATAAGGATAAACTGTCCTATTCCAGCCATACTCATAGATCTCAATACCATACCGTATATCACAAGCCAATGTACAAAATAAAAGGGAAAAAAATATATATAATAGTTAACAAGGTCAAAGAACTGAATATACAATCTAAATAAATAAATAAAGAAAGGGATATACGGTAATACCATCGCTATATAAAGATAAATATACCTATATATGTAGGTCAACTCAAAGTACAACCTAAATCACTATATCCTCATTCTAAGACCTCATAATCCTATCAAGATTTAGTACTAATATACTCGGTGTTTCTAATCTATTCATCTAATCATGATTACTCATGCATAAAGATATGCTTGTAAAGTGAAGGGGCTAGTATCATACCTTAAATCTCAATACCGAATCATTACCCAAGCTACCAAAAATTAGCCATAACAATGATCATCATAATAATAAGAACAATAGAAAAGACAACACGCGTAACTGACTAGCCTGGACAAACAATACCTAGTCGAGCCTTTCACGAATCCCCACTGCCCCAGGCTCAAATGGTTCACTCAATATACAATACACCATAGTCATATTCATCACCCGTGCCTATGAAACCCCCTATAAAACTGATAGATATAGGTACACAATGGTGATAGACAATATGCATGTAAGATGAGTGTCCAAAAATACAATCCATAAAACTATAAGTAATCCAAGTCATAACACAACCTCCATAATGATGATGTGATACACGAGGTTATCGCACAACCTCCAGGATTTCGCACAACTTATATAATAATGATATGATACTCGAGGTCGTCAACTCTAGGCCGTTTCACAACATATATAATAATTATGTTATACACGAGGCCGTCGCATAACATACATAATAATAATGTGATACACGAAGTTATCGCACAACCCCAAGCTTCACATAGCCTATATAATAAAAATGATAAAAAACCTATTGCCTGAGATAAACTTTGGGACTAAATCAGTATAAAAGTGTAGAAGGGGCAAAAATCTCTCATGACCGGAGTAATTAGTAGTATCAAAATTATATACTGGAATCCATCTTACCCAAATCTTTTAAAAAGCCATTTTCAATCTCAATGCACATAAATCACCATTAAGGTGGTATGATTCCCGTTATGAAAAATCCATTTAGAAAGGCAAAAAATGGGATTTAATCCCCTTTTAGGACAAATAATATTAAAATCATAATTTAACTGGAATCATACAATTTTTCATTTAAAAATCATAAATGTATTGAATCTATGCATGTCATCACTAGTATTCATACAATGAAATCATAAACATCAACATCTATATAAGCTATAGCCACATCCTTCACAAGGATAAACACTTTCCTAAATCCAACTGTTATCATAACATGACCTTAGGTCCAAAAGTGGCTGAAATAATTACAATATCACAGTCACGACCTTAGTCCAACATAAATATCCAGAACTCATCTCCATAATCATATTTATAAACCATTGCACATCCATGATGCATAACGTATCTATAGGACAAACACCATAATATGAGGAAAAACTATCACCATTCATTAAGTCACGAGGTAAACTTATACCAAAGGCTCATTAGCCTCAACCATACCTAACATCCATAAGTAATTTCTCAAGAGCTAACATAAGCCTTGTCCTAAAGTGGGTCAGAGGAACCCTATTCTAATCCTCAAAACTTCAATAATCAAGACTAAGTCTCAGTGTTCTACCCATAATCGACCTTAACATTCACATTCACATGCATTATACAATCACATAATCTTATAAAGAAGCATAGACAGAATCCTACCTCAAAGCTGAACGACAAATCCTTGAATCATTCGCCAAACATCCATCTTCACTCCATGATTCCTAAAATAACATCACTCTATTAAAATCTAGTCTACTCACCAATACGAGAATAAAAATACCCATATTACACTATTGTGCTTTAGGTCTAAAAACGACACCAAAAACCCCCTAAGTAGGTCTCACTTATGGAAATCACATTTTTGAGGTCAACCTAATATTAATAAATGATCAAGAAATTATAACCCTCGAGAAATGGGTGGAAACCAAGCTAATTTAGGGTTAAAATCAAGCATCTATGCTATTTGGGGTTTGGGTAATGAACTAAGAATTTCACCAAGAAAGGGATGAAGTCTTACCTTAAATCCAAAGATATTCACAATAATAGATGTTAATCATGATCCCAAGTCACCCACAAGTCTCAATTTTGAGTTATCACACCCATTAGGGCTTTTACTCTCAAAAGAATGGGTGGAAATGGACAATTTCACGATCTAGGTGCCCTATTTATAGCCCCTTCAGGTATCTAGGTGTTTCTATCGCACACCCAGGGGTTGAAATTTCACTATCTGACCTCAGGAGAAGATATTGTGATCGTAATCATCCCATGTGCGATCGCACTATGCTCTCAGACACCAGATATCAACTGAAACTTGGAATAATTTCTAAGTTTCTGCTAATGCCTCAAAATTTATTTGGACTCCAATTTAATCAAATGAACTAAGTAACCACATTAACTCGACATTTCAAATGCGATGGCAAAGTAAAATTTTCCATCTAAGATTATTTTGACCAAATATGGGTTTCATATTCAAATTTCTAATTTTCCAATTAGAAATGATCTCGGGTGCATTAGGACCCAAACCAAAGGTCTACCTAACCTACAATCAATATTACAGAGCTTCTGGCACAATCAAAATTTGCATTTGAGATTGTTTTACTATAGTTTTTATCCGATAGCTATTTGGAACCAGCGAAGACTTCAAAATAGAGAGTTTGCTATAAAAACTAAATGAACTACATGATAACCAAATAGTAAGTCTAGTAAGTCAGAAATAACTTGGAGAATCTCTAACAATGATAAGAGAAATTATGAAAAATAACCTGGAGAGCTATTACATAAGTCTTGTCTTATATTTATCAATAGTACCAACAATTTTTATTTTCCTTTTGAAGATCCATGTAGAATCTAAAAGTTTATTTCCTAAAGGAAATTCAATGAACTCTCAAGTATGGTAGATCAATATTAAATCAATCTCACGATTAACAACCTCTTTCCAAAAGAATGAGTCCGCATATAATATTTCGTCATTGCATGTTTGAGGCTCATTTTCAAGAAGAAATGTTACAAAATCTAATCTGAAGGAAGTTGACATTCTTTGTCACTTACTATTCCTTAGATTCTCTTCATTAAGTAGATTCTCCCTTGGTCCATTCCAGGTCGTTTAGATCCGTTACTAGACAACTCATATTTAGTCATATATGGATAAATATTTTCAAATAACTCAACATTATCTGATTCAATTAATGTATTATCATTATCTAGATGTTTATATATATGAATTAAAAATCAACATGCTTTACTATTTGTAGCATATCTAATGAAAACACAATTCATATTCTTTGACCCTATTTTATCTTTTTGGGTATAGAAACTTGGACTTTGTCTAGACGCCTCCATACTTTGAAATATTTCAAGTTGGGTTTAATTCCTCTTTATTTCTCATATGAAATAGATTATGTCTTTCTATGGATCACTCTATTGAGTACTTCATTTGCTGTAAGGATAACTCCCCCCCCTCCCAAATTTTACGATAAACCTGAATTTATAAGTAAGCATTCATCATTTTCTTCAATGTTTAGTTTTTTCTTTCTTCAATTCCATTTGATTGATATGATTATAGGATAATAATTTGATGGAAAATTTTATTTTTTAAATATATCTCTGCAAAAGAATATTCATACTCTCCACATATCACTTCTTATCATTTTAATTTTTTCACCATCTAATTTTTAGCTTCAGTTTTATATTGCCTAAATGCTTCTATCATTTCATCCTTACTATTCAACAAATAAACATAACAATATTTAGTGCAACCGTTAATAAAAGTTATGAAATATTTTTCTACCACGAGATGGTGTTGACTTCATATCACAAATGTCGGTGTGAAGAGGTCTAAAGGATTGAAATTTATTTCAATAAATTTATATGGATGCTTAACATACTTAGATTTCACACATGTTTTCATAAGGTTTTGTAATTAACATGTCCTAAATGATCATACCAAAATTTAATTGACTCAAGCAAGTAAAAAGAAGCCTTAACTTTCTTCATTCAACAACCATTACATTAAGTTTGAAAAGGCCCCGATTAAGGTATCCCTTTCCTACATATATTTCATTATTGTTTATTACAACTTTCTGCAAAACAAACTCACATAAATTCATTTTTAAAGAGAAGTATTGGTGATACTAAGTTCTTCCCACTAGTAGGAACATGAAGAACATTGTTGAGAGTTAACATCTTGTTAGAAGTCATTTTTCAGAATATCTTTTCACTTCCTTCAATCTTAGTTGTTGCATTATTTTTCATTAAAATCACTTCTTTGGGACCAGTGGTGTCATAATAGCAAGAACTTCTTTGTTCGCACAAACATGTATGTAGCTTTCGAATCAAACCATCATTTATTTGGATTTCCAACTCGATTGCTTTCAGTGATAATAGCACACAAATTTTCAATATTTTCAGTTGCTTCCAACATTTTTTATCTGATTCATTTTCTTTTATTCTTCAGAACTTGATAAAATTTAGAGCTTTTTGGCCAACTTAACTATAATTGTAGCATTTGCTTTAGAACCATTTCTTATTTTGCTCTCTCTTTCATCCAGAAGACTTCTCCCTCTTCTTATTATTTGGAGTATCATCCTTAACAGGATTTGCATCCATTATTGATGATTTCTCATTCAACTCTTTATCCTCTTACATCTTGAGATGAATCACAATATCTTTCCAATCAAACAATTGTTTTTCAAAATTTTCTTATTAAGGGATATGAGGATCTTTCTTGTAAATATTTGTATTTCAAGTTTGGTCAGTCAAAATTATATTATTTTCTTCCATTCTTTCAAGTTCACACTAGTTTTTTTATTTCTCCATCGATGAGGTTGCTAAAGCAACATCTGAATGGCTTAATGACACAACATTGATTGTTGTTGGGACATCACTATTCACAACAAAATTAATTTGTGGTTCAGTTCATTCGTCATTTTCTTGTCAATCGTTGACAAACACTTCAGTATTTCAGAACACTAACAAAAAAAATTTAATCTTTAAACAACTTATTTCTAGTCAATGATGAAGTGTTTTATGTCTTCAAATCATCAACTAAATAAACTTTGACTCATGATGTAGTTTTTATATTTTTAAATTACTATCAAGTTCAAACATAGTGGAACCCATAGATTATAAACTCCAGACACTAATACAGAGAATTTAATGAATCGGTGAAGTTTTTATATTCTTCTAACCGAATTCTCAATTCAATTTCTCGGTGATGTTCTTATATTCTTCTAACCGAGGGAGTAGAAATAATAAGATTTTAGTCTCCACAAAATTAGATTCAATACAAATTAACCAAGTACTTATTAGTTTTCTTAAGATTGTTGTTTTTCAAATTTAGTAAAATATGTATTTTTCAACAATAACTTCAACACATGTTTGAACTAACACATGGAGAATCAAATGAAGTTGTAACTCTTCACAACTTTGAACTTCAATAATAGGTTCAACCCAACTTATGAACATAAACCAAATGAAGTTCAAACTATCTTTTAAAAAATAGCAAAATCAAACATTTAGAAAGAGATGAAGATTGAAAGATTCAACTCCATCGAATTCACTGTATGTCCTTAAGAAAATTATTCTCCTCAAGTATCCGAGGTTGTGGAATATATCTTCTAGGATAAAATAAACCTCTTCGACAGAATGACGGTACCTCACACTTTGTCGGTCTATGAATAGACTCAACGATTCATAAATCACACTTGAGTTTTCAAGAAAGAGAAGTACTTTTCACTTTAAATTTTTGTGTCTATACCTGTGAAAAAATCAGGTATTTATAGTCACAAGGTGGTTCTTTAGAAAAGAAGCAATGATTCTTGAAAAGATGCACTATTTTGAATCATCGGGCCACTCGCAGACCCACATGCGCCCGCAGGTCGATATTCGTTAAAAAATGGATTACTACCCTTCACCTGTACGACCATCTGCTCTCACAAATTGGCACCTTCATGCTTAGGTCACCTTTTTCATCTTCAATCAGTGCCTCGAAGAGTATCGAAGATTTGGATTAAAATATCATTAACTCTCAAGTTTCAAATGAATTTTATTCATAAAGATAATCTCTCGATCATTTGAAAAATCTAAAGCCGAAGCCAAGCCAAGCGAGCGATGACGACGACACGAGACTTGTATTCGTCTTGCCTCACTATCCACAAGAAAGAGTGTTTCTATATTTAAGCACAAGGATTTTCTTTTCTCCCATCAATGTGGGAGAACACTCACTTTTCCTCCAATTTCTTTTCTCCATTTTTCATTCATATTTTCACTAGAACCCAATACTTATTTATCACTTTTGAAAAATATAAATATCTCATTTCACATACAAAATGTCTAGATCACTTGTTTTATAGTAACATAGAGGGGTCGTTTGGTAGGGTGTATAAGAATAGTGTAAATATTGTGTATTAGTAATGCTCACATTTTTCTTATGCGGTGTTTTGATTCGGCATATTATAATAACATGAGTTACATAATTTCTAGAGAAAAATATTTTTTTACAAAAATACTCCAAAAATTCGGTGGAAAAGATATGGAGAAGATTTTGAGGGAACAATAGTGACTTTAACCATACTAATGCATGAATTAGAATACATTGCATTACTAATACCATGAATTTCCATGTATTAGTATTTGGTAATACAATCCTTAATAGCAAATAGAGTGCATAACTAATGTAAACATTAATAATACATAAAATGAAAAAGTGTACCAAACAAAATATTAGTATTACGCAAAGCTAATGAATGCATTATTTTGTTTAATACACTCTACCAAATGACTCCAAATAGTAGATAGAAATTCCTGAAAATAAATTACCACATTATAATATTGTAAGTCGGATGAACTAATGTATTCTCATAGAATGAATATTGACGTTTCTTACCTCTGTCTAGAAACTCCAGTCTTTTTTATTTCCTTGATGATTAGTATTGTCTGGAATCCATAATTTTAGAATTGAAGATGGAGTGTGCTTACAATTCGAATGACCCCTCCGGTGGAATGTATGTTGAAATACTTTATGGAGACATAAATGATGCAAGAAATCAAAACCATGTGTTGCAGCCTAGATTTAGTAGTACGATTTGTGTACTATATGTTATGATTCAAAGAATTATTAAAGGGTTACATGCATCATGATGTTTGGTCGAAAATGATGAGATTTCCACATACCCCATTGGCCTCAAGGGAAGTAATTCATTATTAGATTTAATAATTACTACTAATACTTAGGTAAGAGTTGGAAATTTATTTTTGAATCAAAGTAAATATAAAGTTAACTTTTTGAATAACTTGATTATTTTAAAATCAAATTAAAACCTAAGTATCATTCAACATTGTGTTGGTAAGTTGGAAAACAGCTATAGAATTACTTAAAGCATAACGTGAAGGGTCGTTTGGTTTGAATAATATTAGTTCTTTTCTGATTAGTTATGTTGAAAAATTCTAGTATTTTTCATTCATTGTTGGATTTATTGTATTAAAAATAACATGCAATGCATAATTTATGAACAAGTTATTTGTTAAAAAAAATACTACTCCACACCCTTTTTATTAGGAAAAGGGTTTGGGGGATATATATTATGATAATTTTGTTATTTCATTATTTCATTCCGAAATAAGTAATCTCGATATTATTATTTCACCTAGAAGAATAATTTATCCCGATACTAATCACTAAACGTGATATATAACTTATCACAGGAAATAAAAAAAATATTTAAATTTTATTTCAAAATTATCTAACATATATGCTTGTCCAACTTACCAAACGAGCCTAATATTGAGCGATTGAGCTTCGGCTCAAAAACTTCTACTCCTAGGAGTAAAGAGGTTAGATTATATGGTTCTTGCATTTCTTATCCATACATCGTAAAAACAAATTATTCACTAAAAGATTCATTATTTTACTTATGAACATTGTCAGAGGTGGAGCCAAAATTTAAAGTTTGGGGGTTCTAAAATTTTACACATGATAATGATCTCAAGCTAGTATACAATAACCGTCAAACTAGCACACAAATATCAATATTGAAAAATCAACAAATCATTTAAACACTATATAAGTACAAATATTATTGTCACGACTGCACTCGATGATTTGTGATGTTTTGAAAATAATCAGTGATCTTATCATTAGGTACACTTTCAAATACATTATCCTCTATATAACAAACTAAACAACTATTCCAAAAGTCAATCACAAATTCTACCTCATAAGTCGTTTTTAATACAACGGAGGATAAAAAACCGTTTTCACTGTTTATGTCTATTTCTCATTGTCAAACAAATTGAAAAAAAAAAATGAAACAGAGAAGAAAAATTGAAAGAATTTTTTGAACGTATTTACTCATGATATTGACAACAGGATGGGTGGCGGATGGACCAAAGACTTTGTGTCTTTTGAAGAAGAAAACAAGAAGACCTACTAAGTTTTTCAAAAGACACTCAGATTTTTTAATTTTGTGTGTAATCTTGGGAATTTATTAATAATCTTACGTTTTACTTTTTTTAAAAAATAAAGTCTTCTTTTGAATGAAATATTGCATATAAGAAATCTGCCCATGCGTATTTCCCTAGAGAAAAATTAGCCGGTCTTTTTTTAGAAAAAAGATCTACACAGGTACATTTTCCTTAAAAGGAAAAGTATACGCAGCAGGTGTTTTTGTTAGAAAAAAGTGCATTCTCATAGATGGATTTGAACCCACAACTTCAGGAGCTACATGTGCAACTGCTAATGTGGGTTCGCAAGTTACTATGTATTTATATTTACTGAATTTTCTAATGCAAATATAGGATCTACGAAAAAACTATCGAATTCGTCCGAACCCTTATAATGTACTGTAGCTCCACCTCTGATTACACTGCAAAGAGGAAATATTCTCTACCAGAAACATTAGACAAATAAATTGGGGTGAACTAATTTTTCAATACAGTAGATACACAAAATTTATAAAAATATTAAAAAGATATATAGATAAAAGTTAATTGCAAGATCCTTAATCACCTCCATTTCGTATCTAGCCAATGCTTAACCATATTCTACGTTAACTTTTATCATCTTGTACTTAAAAAGGAAAAAAAAATTATATAGTTGATACAAAGTTTTAAAGAACAGTGATTGTTTCTTTCACATTTGTGAAGATCCCAATGCTATAATATTTAACTTAATCAAATTAGCGTAGTCAATATTATTCTCTGTAGGAAAGAAAATATAAAAGTTAAAATGAAATTATAGACTCTGGAAAAGAAAAGGGCACGAGGGGTCGGTAATTTGAATTACGTACCAGGAGAAAAAGTATATAGATGACTCAAATGCCCCTTAGCCCGTTTGGATAGACTAAAAAAAAAGTGGCTTTTAAAAAATTCTTTAAAAACATTTTTGAAAGTGCTAAACTTATTTTAAAAAGAAGCAGTTACGTTTTTAGATAAAAGTGCTGAAACTGAAAAAAAATTATTGATGTGTTTGGTAAATAATGTTTTTAAGCACTTTCTTAGTCAAAATGTCTCAAATACTCTTATAGCTGTTAATAATATATAGAGTTGATAATTATTAATTTTTATTGCTAAAATGATTCAAATTAAAATTAAAATATAATTTAATATATATATATATACATATAAAATATTTTCATAAATGATTATTAATATATATAATTTAATACATATATATATATATATAAAATATTTTCATAAATGACTATTAATTTATACGCTAAATTTTTTTTCTTTAAGAGTTTAAGTGTTGAATGTTTGTGTTTGAAAAAGATAGTTATATATTAAAAAATATTTGTTTCTTTATGGTTACGTTAAGATTTCGTATCATTAAGGTGCAATTTGTGACGACACTTCATTTTCTTATTAAACTGGATTTGTTGCTTTTAACCTTTGAGGATAGTATTAATATATATGCCGAGCTTATCATCAAAGCAATATATATATATATATATATGTGTGTGTGTTACTAATCACTATAATTACATTAATAGATAAATAATTTCATACAAAAGAAGTACTAATATGACTAGAGTTAAGTTCGTCATAAATACAAAAAATAAAAATGTTCAATTAAATTTTCGAAAAGAAAACTTAAAATCTGATTACTAATAGCATTCTCTCCCTCCCATATTATTGATTATGTTATAAAAATAATCGTCTCATTTTAGTTGATCACCTAACTAAATCAAGAAAATATTAATTAATTCTTTTTTATATTACCCTTGTAATTAATTCATTTTGAGAGTGTTTATGTTGTTTGTTAAGTTTCTAAAAAGATTTTTTAAGAGATGAATTAATAAAATTATTTTTTTATTTATGATATTTTAACGTAAGTGTAAAATAATTGTTTTGAGCAAGGCTAGATTCTAGGGGTTTTGGGCTACAGGTGACAAAAAGTTTTAAAATGAGGTGTAGGTGACGCAAGTTTTAATAATTGAGTAGATGTGACAATTACTTAATTATGGATTAAGAAAGTTCTGAAAATTTTAAAATAATCCACAAGTTTTCAAATTTACACTTTGATCCAAATGCTAGTTAATATAATGGGAAATGAAGGAAAAAAAGGTGCATTTTTCTCTCTCCTCGTTCGTTATTATTTTCTCTCTCTTTGTGATATTTGTTGCTCATTGTTGCTGCTGCTTTATTCATCATCTTCTGATTCATTATCATCATCTAATACTTTATTATCATCTTCATATTCTTTTTGTTGACCATTATTGTTGTTGTTGTTACCGCAACTGCTGCCCTTTGACCAATTTCTTAGGTCAAATTTTATTTCGTATATCACTTTCAGCTTTGGCATTTACTTTGAGAGGAGACTTTGGTAAGTCAAATTTTTCTTTTTAGTTGAATTTATCATCTGGGTAACTGCTAGTGTGCTGTTTTTGCAATAATAGCTAGCACACGAATATGAATGCAACATAAGAGCAATCTGTTTAAACAGATCCATCAACTGTGGCACCAGATATATGTTCTGTTGCAATAGTAGACTCATGTTGGATTCATGATTATGGTTCTAGGTGCCCGTAATATGAATCTCATAGATGTGTATTCTGTTGCAACAGATTAATAATCTGTTGCACCAGATTAGTTGTCTATTTTAACAGATTAATAATCTGTTGTACCAAATTACTAATTTGTTGTAACAGATAAATAATCTGTTGCACCAAATTAGTTGTCTGTTGCAACAGACAAGTAATTTGTTGCACCAGACTAGTAATCTATTGCAACAGATAATTATTCTGTTGCAACACATGAATAATCTATTTCGAACAACAAAATACAGCTCCTGTTGCAAACCCAACATATAACTCATATATTGATCTCTTGCTATTGATACTGGATTCAAATTATTCCTTAATTGTAGACATGTAATTTGTTGAGAAAAAGAATAGACAACATGAAAATTAGATAAGAATTAAAATGTCAAATGCATCGAACATAAATTTTTTACTAAACAAAATAAAAATAAAAATACATAGATAAAAAAAAAGAAAATTCTTAATTATTATTATTATTATTATTATTATCATTATCATCATTATTATTTGTATGTCCAGCCAGCTAATCTTCAACCAACAACAGCAGCGCCATCCTCAGCCTGCGGATCTCCCACAACATCTTTACCCTAACGACGATCAACTCCCACTGTAGGTCCTGAATCTCCTTCTGCAGTTCCCGTATGGTGTCTCATAAAATAGCGACATCCCACACTGGATCAGCCATATCTAGAGAAAACACATAAGTTGACAAAACACACACGTAAAAATAAAAGTAAAGAAAAAAATTCAAACTCAATACAACGTATATTTACACAAAAATTAAATTTTTTTATTATAGTTCTATATTTGATTCTATATCATATATATCTCTCATTCTATATTTATTTCCAAATTGTTTAATGGAGTGGTTAGTTATAATTAATAAGACATTACTTCGCTTTCAGGCGAAAGTGAAGATAAAAAATAAGAATCGATCATTCAAGTATTTCAAATTGAATGGTAAAATGACAGGAAGAGGGATATATAGAAAACTTACCAGAGACAGAAAAAAGTTATCAAGTCCTTGAAGAGAAAGTAGTTGAAGGTGTAACAAGAGCAAGGAATAAATAGAGTGCAGTAGAATGAACGATTGAGTAAGGAGGGACCTATTTATGGAGGATTGAACTTAAATGTGTTAGGCAAAAAGTCGCAACTGTTCACCTCCATTTATTAATGACATTTCTTGCTTACTGTGAAAAGTTATGACTTGATTAAATTAAGCAATATTGTGATAAGTCATGACTTTTCAGCTTATTATTATTAATAACTAGTTTTTTCCAGGAATCATTTTTATATTGAGTTGTGACAACAGATTATATACTAGTTGCATCAAATAACTCATCTGTGACAACACATATTTGCAACGAATAGATAACCTGTTGCATCAGATAATATATCTGTTGCAACATATAATCTATATATCTTTTTTTTTTTAAATTATCATCATGACATCCAAATTTTCTGACTTTTTAATTAACTGTTCACTTCCATTTATTAACGATATTCTTAATTACTGTAAAAAAGTTATGACTTAATTAAATTAAGTAATATTGTGATAAGTCATTACTTTTCATGAACCATTTTTATACTGAGTTGTGACAACAAATTATATATCTGTTGTATCAGATAACTCATCTGTGACAGCAGATATATCATCTATTGCAATAAATAGATAACCTGTTGCATCAGATAATATATCTGTTGCTACATATAATCTATCTTATTTTCAAAAAAATTATCATCATATCATTAATCCAAATTTACTGACCTTTTTATTATATAAATTAATAAAATAGATTTAAAAATAAGAATATTTTTGATGAGATTTTTACGGTTTAAATTATGTTTTATCATTATTTTTCTTATTGTTTTCTGTGAAAAAATAACTTAATTAAATCAAGCTGGTGAGTTTTTTATCATTGTGAAAAGTCATGACTTTTAAGACACCTGATTTTCAATAACCGTTTCTTTAATAAAATAGTAACCCTTATTTTTATTGAGTTATGACAACAGATTGTATATCTATTGATTCAGATAACCCACCTGTTGCAACAAATCGACCATCTGTTTTAGGAGCTTTTTTAATTTCCTCTAACAACTTATTCATCAGTCGCAATAGATGAGAAATTTGATGCTTTAACAACGTTGTTTGTTTTGGTTTGTTGAATGTGTTTAGAAAAAAAAGTCACAGTCACGACTATTCACCTTTTCCTAAACAATCATCATATAATCCAATGATGCGACTTCTTTTTAAATTAAATAGTCTTTCTTTTACGGTTATAAATAGTGTATATCATTAAGTTCCTTATTACTTTTTAACGAATCATTTTTAGGAATATCATGACTTTTCACCACCCACCCTCTGTTGCCACGAGTGCTCAATCCCTACCTCCAACCATCGAAATATTGAGAATATGGAATAAATAGAATGATAATTAAATATTAAATAAGAATTAAAAATTCAAAGTCGACTAAACCAAATCAATACATATGCTAAAAGAAAGAAAAAACATAACCTAATTATTATTACTATTATTATTATTGTTATTATTATTATTATTATTATTGTCAATCGGATAATTTTCATTCGGCAGCAGCAGGGTCACCCTCCTCAGCCTTGCTCTGAAGTCGGCCAAATTCCTTTGGAGGTTATCAAACTGCCTTTGAAGTTCCCGCAAGGACTCCATATGAATCTTCTTGTATGAATTTGTATCAGCCATATTTGTACTATAAGTGTAGTAGAATGAACGGTGTGAGAGAGAGAGAGAGAGTAAGAAAAGGAGTCTGGAAGGACCTTTTTATAAATGATTGAATTGGAAGGGGTGACTAATAGTTAAACAAGAAGCCACGACTGTTCATATATCCCTTAATTAAATAAAACTAATGACTTTTCGAATATATAAATTTTAAAAAATAGATCTAAATATAATATTTTATCATTTTATTGTATTTCGAAAAAAAAGAAATTACTTTAAAATAAATCTAACAGATGGGTAATCTATTGCAAAATTTAATCCATCTGTCAGATAACTTACAACATATTGACAATCTGTTGCAACAGATGGATATATCAATTTTCTTTTCCAACAGATGTGGTATCTGTTGCAACTTGCTAGTCATCTATTTATTCAATTTAAGCCATAGATGGTCTAGGAAGAATAAGGTGCATATAGATGGATCCACCATCATATGTGTGTGAGTTAAGAAGTATTACTGATGAGGTCATCAGGATAACACACATAAAGTACAATATTTTTATGAATGCAGTTTTTAACCGATTAGGCACTGATCGTTCAAGCAAGATCCTGCATTGTAAAGTTTGATGGGTTCTAATTGAAAAGGTTGAGAGATTCATGAAGATGGTGCAGATACCCTATTACAAATTATTGATGATTGTTGCACGTGTTTATGTGTGTCATGTTTTGAGAAGGGATCAATATTTAGTGTCATTGTAGAGGACCAATAGCGATTGGACTTAACTTTAAGTGTGCATTGGACTCTGAGAACACTATCGAAGCCTCAAACTGCATCAAACAAGGACATAAAACCAATAAAAATTCCCCTAGCCAAATTTATATGGAAGGGTTGATCGAGAAGATGATTATACGCCAGAAGGAGCCGAAGGAGAATGCCTGCGAGGGAAAGGGGAGTTGATGAAAGACTATATCATCTGAGAGCTAATTTAAGGGAAGACATAGGGTAGAAAGTAAGACTTCGAGCGAATCTGGCAGATGAAATTATCTAAAAACAACATGAGAAATCTGAATCAAGTGCAAATATGAAAGTGTATCCGATAATGTAATTTTGTCTATTGTCTCTCTAAAAGAAAAATAATGCAGATGGACACTTTGCTGGGGAGCTGCAACTAGGTAGCGTGGTCAGGATTATCACCTAGATAGAAAATATTAGAAGTCCAAGAAAGCAGCCTTACTAGCATCAAGGGTTGAAATAATTTATAGTAAGTCTAGAAAACTTGTGCCAATAGCAACTTCAATTAGAGTAAGGAATCTAAGAGAAGGCAATAATTTTTGAATTTTAAATTGCATCCCACACCTTCTTATTTGTGGTCACGATTAGGTCCACTACTGTTGACCTGATGGAAACCACAAACGTGATTGAAAAGAAAATTGAGTATCATCACTTCCATAGAAATATGCTCAATAGAAGTGTGATGTTCAATGATTGGAACCATATCTTGAGTGTGCATCAACACATTTTAACCTAAAACAAACACAACGACCCTCCATGTATCCTTTAAGGCTTCTGAAGAGAGTGTTCTCAAGGCCATCTAAAATGCCACAACTTTGAAGGTGGTGTTCCTGATTGAGCACACAAGATACCAGGAATTCTTAACCATCTTCGAAGATGGCAACGACCAGCTTGAATACAAAATAAGCAAGCTATAGAAAAGCTTAAAAATTATCGAGATTCACGTACTACATCAAGCCTCTGATCTTCTCCAAGAAATATTAAAAGTATGCTAAGGCTATAAAACACAATAAATTATAACCATATTGCTATGGAAGTAATGATACTTAATTTGCCTTTCAATCACTTTTGTGGTTCCGATTAGGTCAACAATAGTGGACCTAATCGAAACCACAAACAAGTGAAATTTAAAATTCAAAAATTTCCTCCTTCGCTTAGATTCCTTACTTTAACTGTAGTTGTTGTTGGCGCAAGTTTTCTAGACTTACAGTACATCATTTCAACCCTTGATGCCCGTAAGGCTGCTTTCTTGGACTTCTACTATTTTCTATCTTGGTGATAATCCCAACCATGCTAATTAGTTGCAACTCCCTAGAAAAGTGTCCTTCTGCATTATTTTCCTTTCAAAGAGGCAACAAACGAATTTACATTGCCGGATACACTTTTATATTATCACTTGATTCAGATTTCTCATGTTGTTTTTAGATAATTTCATTGGCCAGATTCGCTAGAAGTCTTACTTTCTACCCTATGTCTCCTCTTTAATTAGCTCTCAGGTGATATAGTCTTTCATCAACCACTCATTTTCCCTTAAAGGCATTCTCCTACCGCACCTACTGGCGTATAATCATCACCCCGAGCAACCCAACCATATAGATTTGGGCTAGGGCAATAACTATATTGGTTTTTTGTTCTTGTTAGATGCAATGCTAGGCTTTGAAAGGTTTCTCAGAGTTTAATGCACCCTAAAAGTTAGTCCAATTGCTATTGAATCTCTTTACATCGACACCAAAACTAGGTCCCTTTACAATGCTTGACAAATAAAATGAGTAACAACTGACATTAAATCTTAAAATGGTATCAAAACCATATTCATGGTCCCTCAGCCTTATCAGTTTGAACCTACCAAACATAACTGTAAAATTGCAGATATCTTATTTGAATGATCTATAACTAATCGGTAAAAGCAGCATTCATAAAATCAGTGTACTCTATGTGTGTTTCCACAATAACATTATCAGTAATATATACCTCCCATATATGAAGTGGTTCCATCTGCATACAACTTATTTCTCCAAACCCATCTTTGCTGCAGCCTCTTGTGATGGTTGGGTAAGGGTTGATCAACTATTAGTTCCTTATATCTACAATATTATTCATCAAAAATAATATTATTCACCTGTTCAAAAAATGTAGAGTCTGTTACATCAGATGTGGAGTAAGTTGCAACAGATGTGGGTCTGTTGTAACAGATTTGGAGTCTGTTGCAACAAATTTAAATTCTGTTGTAATAGATTTGGAGTCTATTGGAATACATCAAATCAGCCTTGCTGGTGGTTTGATTTGTTCCAACAGTTGCTCCGTTTGTTACAACATCAACAACATCATAAACTATAAAGAAACAACAAATAAAAAATATCAACAATAAAAAAACAACAACATTTGTTCCAACATTATCAACAACAAAGAAGCAACATATATTGTTCCAACACCATAAAAAACACCACACCACAACTTCCAACAATGCCAATCCCACCAAAAATATCAATAACAACATAAACAACAAAGAAACAAATAAAATACATACCAAAAAAATGATACTACCAACAAGGCTTTAAAACTTCTCCTAATAGAATACTTTTTTTTGCATATTGTAATAAAAATTCTCGGTTCATTTATTCAACACTTAAAAGTTCCTTTAATTTTTTAAATAAATATCATATGGGTAAATGGTAATTAAATAAAAAAACAGATGTAGATACCTTGCAAAGAAGAAGATAAGAATGAAAGAGTAATAATGAACCATACCTTAGTGTTAAAAGGGGATCAAAATAGCAATTTTAGTCGAGGAAAGATATGGATCAGTTTAGATCCAAAAGGATCTTTATTAGAAAGTGAAGAGAAAAGAGAGAAGAGAGAAAATAGGCTGTAAACCCTAAACTAAAGAGGAGAGAAAGAAAAAGATGAAAGATGAATAAAATAAATTTAGGACTGAAGCTGAGGAGATGAAATAATTCTAGATGTATTGTGTACGTAGACGTGGGTTTCAATATTCATTAATTAATATAGTTAATATTCATTAATAATTTGAGAGGCACGAGGAAGACTTAGTTTAGTTACATTGAAAAGACAAGATAAGACTACTTAATGAACACATTTTTGAGTTATCCAAGAAAAAGAACCTTTTCATTTTTTATCGGATTTTGTAAGTAGTACTTACTACTTTATCTAATCGGACAGAATCTTGCTTTGAAATTGAAAGAAAAAAAAGATTTTCAAACAGATATGTCATCTATTGCAACAGATAGAAATATCTATTTAAAAATCCCAACAATACAGTTACCTGTTACAACAAATACAAATATCTATTTAAAAAACCCTTTCTATTTGATAATTAAATATGTCAACTGTTACAACAGATATCAATATCTGTTTAAATATCCAAATAGCTCAGTCATCTGTGATGACAGGTGTAAATGTTCATTTGATAATTAAATATCTGTTGGTATCTGTTCTAACATATGACTAGGACATTAAAAAGACAAGATAAGACTACCCAATGAACAGATTTTTGAGTTATCCAAGAAAAAGAAACTCTTCATTTTTTATTGCATTTTGTAGTACTTACTCTTACTAGTAACTCTAACTCAGACAAATGCTTGCTTTAAAATTGAAAGGAAAAAAAGATTTTCAAACAGATATATGATCTGTTACAACAGATACCAATATCTATTTGAAAATTTTCAACAGCTCAGTTATCTATCACAACAGATTCAAATGTCTATTTGATAATTAAATCAGATATGTCATCTGTTGTAACAGATGTGAATATCTGTTAGAAATTATGTTCATCCTAACTCGGGTCGTCGATCGATCACTCTGAGTTAAAATGAACTCTCATTAACTTAATGTTGGGATTAACATTACCTACATTGATTTAGGTGGAAGTAGGGATGAATGAATGAGATCATAAGGTAAACTACAACTTTAACTGAGTCTTTGCAATTAGCATTGGTATTACGTTCATCCCGACCCGGGTTGTCAATCGATCTTATTAACTTAATGTTAGGATTAACATTACCTACATTGATTTAGGTGGAAGTAGGGATAAATGAATGAGCTCATAGGGTCAACTTCAATTTCAACTGAGTCTTTGTAATTGATGTTGGTATTGCATTCATCCCGACCCGAGTCATTGATCGATCTCATTAACTTAATGTTGGAATTAACATTACCTACATTGATTTAGGTGGAAGTAGGTATGAATGAATGAGCTCAAAGGGTTAACTACAACTTTAACTGAGTCTTTGTAATTGGCGTTGGTATTGCGTTTATCCTGAACCGGGTCGTCGATCAATCTCATTAACTTAATATTGGGATTAACATTACCTACATTGATTTAGGTGGAAGTAGGGATGAATGAATGAGCTCATAGGGTAAACTACAATGTCAACTGAGTCTTTGTAATTGACGTTGGTATTACGTTCATCTCGACCCGGGTCGTCGATCGATCTCATTAACCTAATGTTGGAATTAACATTATCTATATTAATTTAGGTGGAAGTAGGGATGAAGGAATGAGCTCATAGGGTCAACTACAACTTCAACTTAGTCTTTACAATTGGCATTGGTATTGCGTTCATCCCTACCTGGGTCGTCGATCGATCACACTGAGTTGAAAATCGCTCTCATTAACTTAATATTTTTAAAACTAGTACTCTCCCCATTTTGTTTTAGTTGGCCCTCTTTCTAAAAATATTGTTTCAATTTAGTTGTCCCTTTGATGAAATCAAGAGGATTTTATTATGTTCTTCTAATATTACCCTCAACATTAAATGATTAAACAAAGTATCTTTACTCAAATTCATATTTTCAATGCATAATTAATAGGATTATTTTAGTAAAATAAACCTCTACTAAATAATTTCTTAAGGGGTGTGCCAAGTCAATAAGGGTCAACTAAAATGAAATAGAGAGAGTATATCTTTTGAAATTTTAAAAAATACTTAAGATCAATTCGGACCAAATTAACAATTCCAAATTTGTCATTCTTTTCCAAATTACAAATCAACCCATAAAAATCATCCATTTATGGGAAAAACTTTTCTTTATTTCAAATCTTAAGTTCTCGCTCCTCCTTCTCTCTCTCTCTTAATAATACAGATAACAACTACTCAACACATTGCTCAACCCTTCAAAATAGATCGATTTTCTTCTCATTTCTGACCACATAGTTGTTATTTTCGACTTCATTCTTGCTTGTATCTCGCATTTTCTCTGTCTTCGCAGGTAACGGAGTTTGAGAAGAGTTCTACATTTGTTCTTTATTCTAAAAATTAGGGCTTTTTAGTTAATGATGAAAAAGAAGACTTTTAGTTGTATTATCTGCGAGAATGATTTAACAATTTTATGTTTTGATGCTAAAAAGGTAGGAAGCACCCGAAAAAATCTTAGTTTTTGTCTCAGTATTTTGTTGACTATCGTGGTATTATTGGATGATATTTGTGGTATTGTTTGTGGATGTTGTTGCTGGTATGGGTATTTGTATTTTTGGTGGTGGTATCGGTGGTTTGGTGTTGGTATTAGTGGCATTGGTGGTGGTCTTGGTGGCATTGGTTGTAGTTTTGGTGGTCCATCTGTTGCAACAGGTGAAATATCTACTGAAAAATATTAAATAAGTCTTCAAACAGATTCTCCATCTGTTCCAACTGATGGCTTATCCATTGGAGTATTTTTTTTGTAATGTGGCGTAGAATAATTTTTTGAAATTTGTCTTAGTTTTTTTTTTTAAATTTTGCAGACATCAAATACAATGTATTTTTTATTTTTTCTATTGTTTATAGTTAATAGATGTCTCCCAAAAGAAAAGAAACTGAAAGTGGATCAACTTCTGACCACCCAACAAAAATGGCTAGAGTAAAGATAGATTCAGAGGAACTTATTAAACAATCTCAACCAGAGTAAAATAAAGCCGAGGAAAGTGATAACTCCTCCTCACCAATGGGGCGTGAAATAATATCGAAATTCCAGCATGATTTTGTCAAAACTATTAGTATCGACAGATTTCAAGTTGCGATGCCGATGGATAACCCTGACAAAGTAACTGGTGATCTTGTACTTAAATGTCAGTTGGGGAAATATTTTAATGAATTAAGGAGAATTATGAAGAATGAAAACATAGACAAACTTTTTAACAAGAGCTGCTTTGTATAGTTTATCGAGCTGCCTAAGGACCGCACTCTCCGTTTCCTAATGAGCATGGTATATGGTCTTCTTAAGCGCAGGATCAAGTACGTGGGGGATGATAAAGATTTGAAGGAGGGAGAAAAAAAGATGGATGAAATTCGGATCAACTACTGTGGCATGCCAGTTTATTTTGGGTTGAAAGAGTTTGCCATAGTGACGGGCTTGAGATGCGATCGTCCAGAAGAACCTCTCATCAAGGAAACACCCCACAAAGGGTCCAATAAATGCAAGGGGAAAAAGATGGGTTGTTGGGCATTGTTGGACGTAGTAGCTACAAAGCGACAGATTTGACGGCAGATCTCGAGGATAAAGACATACCAAAGCACTGCAGGGAGAAATTATGCTTAGTTTGGTTTATCCATTCCGTTTTATTGGCAAGAGACTTCAGGAAAGTCATAGAAGATGATTTGTTGGCGCTTGCTGATGATTCTGACAAATTCAATGACTATCCTTAGGGATATGACAGCTACTATTTGACTGTCGAATATTTACTAACAAAGCTATTATAGGGCTTTCCCTGGGCTTTCATGGTAAAATTGATCACTATTTTAACTCATTCATTAATTTATAATGACTATATACTTATTATGACTTTTTTTTTGCTTGCTTCATGTTTATATTTTTCAGGCTTGGGCATGTGAAGCCATTCCTCCCCTCTGAAAGCAGTTCAAGGATTATCCGAATAAGGTTTCTCATCCAAGGATTCTTAGGTCGTTAACGGCTGCAAAGGGAGGCAAAAAAATTATTAAAGAGCAGGACGCTAATCTACCTAACCCTCTGGATGATGTAGTATGTCTTATTTCAACTAAAATAATTTGCCTCAAAGAAATATATTGAAACGGATGTTCCATCTGTTGCGACAGTGGTTCGTCTGTTGCAATAAATTACCCATCAACTGCATCTAGTGCAATAGATGGGTAATATGTTATGATAGATGATCCATATTTTACAACATATTAACCATATATTGCTCTGGTTCTCTAAACTCAACTCAATGGATTACCCATCTGATGTAAATTATGCAACATATGTATAATCTGATGCAACATATTTTCAATTTGTTGAGACATACAGATTAGCTATTGCAGTAGCTAGATCATCTGTTGCATAAGTTGGTTGTGTTAACATCCATTTAATCCAACTGACTCCAAATTATTGTTATATGATTTAAATGCCTCCTATCTTTTTTTATAGGTTGTGCATCCTTGGATCGTGCCTACTGATGATGAGCTTGGGATGACTTCTTTTCTTACTTTGGGTCTTGTTGATACAAAAGAAAGCCCAACAGTGGAGTTAATAAATAAGGAATTGGATGGAGCAACATAAATAATAAGAGCAGTTAGTCAAGGTCTGCCTAATATTGAAGCTTTTCTCGACCAACCTCAAACTGCAACAGATTCGGGTGCTTCTTCTGGGGGTGTTGCTGGTGGAGTTGTTCGTCATGGTGGTAGCCATCTTGCTGCTTCTAGTCATGATTATGAGCATGCTCAGCAAAAAATAAATATTTTTGAAAATACCCCTTACACAGGCCCCTCTTACCCCTACATCGGTCTCTTCTACCCTTATAGTGGTCCCTCTCACCCCTCCCCACCCTCACATTCTCATTGCAAATGCAAAGTGTGAAAGGATAAAGAGAATAAACTCCTTGAAAAGCTAGAGTCTATTGCTGAAGCTGTGAGGAGTTGAAATCTAGGAGGGGTATCATACCATCCAACGAGGTGAGGGAGCCATGCACTCCTATAGTGGTGGTTAGGAGGAAGAGAAGAAAAATTAGACAAATTCTCTCTTTTATGAAAATAGAAAAAACTATAACTTCTCTCACTCCAAGAGTTGTTAAAGTTCAGGGGCCGCTGAAGAAGGTGGACATATTTGCGGCACTTGGCAAGGAGGAGGAGGAGGAACTGCAACAAATCATGAATGGCAGGAGGAAGGTTCAAAATGAATACACCATGTATTCATTTACCTCCAAAGACTTCAAGAATACGACAAATATGCGTGTGTGGTACGAGTACAATGTAAGTTTACTTGTGCTAACCTAGCCTTCCAATCTACTCTACGAAAAAGAATCTACGTAGCAGATGTGTAATCTATTGAAACAACTTGGTATTCTATTGTAAATAATACACATCTGCTGCATGAGTTGCGTTGGCTGGGTAATCTGTGAACTGATTCAGAGAACCCTCTGCATCGGATTCTTTCCACTGTGTTTTTATTCTTTACAATTACTAATCTATTTAAATTAATTGACTTCTTATACCATACTATGTTGGTGAAATTCTCTGCCTCATGAGGTGCAGACAATTAGCGTACTCGAATGCTTATGATGCTGCCAATAGGATAATGGACCTTAACTTCTATAATAATTTTAAGGATAGGTATGCTGCTCTCCATAAGCAAGCTGAGTCCAGTGGCCTGAGACTTGATCAGTTAGTTTCTACATTCTAATGGGATGAAGAAGCAATTAAATATGTTAGAGGAAAGAAGCTATATCCACACGCAAAGAGTTGGACCAAGCAAAGAGAATCCTTGCAGTCATGAACATGGAAGTCAAATATTTTATTGCTGTTAAGATGCTACTTTACGAGGGAAAGATTAAGGTTTATGACTGTATCTTAACTGTCTTCAGCGAGGACAAATTTTTAGCCCACACACAACCATTCTTGAAGTTGTTGCCCAAGTTGTTGACATAGAGTAAGCTGATGGATTATTTGTCGGCTAAATTCTTGCGAAGGAATCATGGGATTTTAAAGGTCAAAATAAGAATATCGAGCTCTAGAGAAATAGAACCGGTGCAACGTGCGGGCCGTACTCGCTTGCATACATCGAGTGTTTGCTGACCGACACAAAAATAACTGATATGTGCGACACCATTGTGGGAAAGATACAATGGGTCTGGGCTTATGGGGTACTAACTAAATAGTTGGAGCCCGTGTATAAATAAGAAAATGTACAAAGACAGAGATGAACATGATAGATTTTTTTTATTTCAAGCTACCTCACTTTAGATGTAGTGGCAATAATTTTTATGTCGTGGATAGTTAAAGTTTTATAATACAATAGATAGTATATCTGTTGTAACATATATAATACATGTTGTGATAGATTGATTATTTGTTGGAGTAGGTTGGTCGTCTATTGCCTTAATAGATGTTTCCCGGTCTGTTTATCACAACAGATATCCAATCTATTACAACATATAATCTATTTGTTGCAACTGATAGATAATCTATTGCAATAAATCAAGAAAGTAGAAAGACCTGCTATATAATTTCCAGCAGATAACCTAACTAAATGGTTAGAGTCCGTGTATAAAAAAGAATATGTACAAAGATGGAGACGAGCACGATAACAATTTTTTATTTCAAGCCACTTCACTTTACATTAATGGTAATAATTTCTCTTTCTGCCGAAAGTTGAATTTTTATAATGCAATAAATTATATATCTCTTGCATTATGCAAATGTTCCCAGTCTGTCAGTCATAACAGATATATAATTTGTTGCAATACATAATCTATCTGTTGAAACTGATCGATAATCTGTTGGAGCAAATAAAAAAAGTAGGAAGACCTGTTATATAATTTCCAGTAGATGACCTACATGTTGCATCCCATGTTGCAACATATGTCTAAATCTGTTTGATAGGATATATCATCTGTTGTAGTAGATGTATTATCTGTTGTGATATTGAATCTAGTATTCCATTTCAATTATCATGTTCAAAATTAAGGATTAAATTATATTCATAGACAACAAAATAAATCAAAGCCTTTGGAAATTACATGAAATAAATGAAATGTAAAAAATCATTATGGGCATAAATGATCTACTCTACAAATAAATCAACAAGTTAAACCAAAGAGGATAGGTTATTACATTGACAGACTCAAGCTATAAAGATCTAATCAATATGTACAAGTTGTTCTTCACCCGGTATTACGGAATTTGACTTTGGTTGTCGTGGATCTTTAGTGTCGCTTGTGTACGGCTTCTAAGCTTTCGCTTCTTTGTATTTCCATAAAAGAGCAGCATATTTTTTGCGGAGTAATCCAACATCAAGTCCATCATTTAGTACTTGTAATCCATCACTCAAATACTTGGCGTAAGTGGCAACAAAAGGACCACAATTCCTGCGTTTTAAAAAAATAGATAATCCATATCTTGCAGTTCATGCAAGCGTTGTGAAATTTATGAAATGAAATTAAATCATGACACTTATACTTACATGCTACCAATTATTTGTTGATCAATTCCTTCAACATATTGTATATCAAATGGATTACCCATTTTTCCCCGGTATGCTTCAATCGTCGACCAATTAGTATGAACCTTTTTGTCCAAAAAGCCACTCATATCAAGGTAAGTAGGCAATATTTTGGCTAGCTTTTATATCTTAGACAAAGACCTAGAACGTCTTCTTCGCGACATTGAGTCATAAACTCGGATGCGCCTCTCTTTTAGAACGACGACAGCCAAAACCCAATGGAATTCATCACCACAATTGATTGGGATGTACACTTCATTGTTCAAATGCCAAGGTAAGCCAGCTGAAATGCTAAAACCTTTGATGATGTTGATTAAGCATTCCTCATTTCCAGAAACTTTCGGCTATTGTTGACAATACCTATTGTAGGCATTATTGATGTAAACTTTGTACAAATAATTACCTGTTGTGTATCTGTATTGTTCTTGTGTTTGCAACTTGGCATTCTTTCGAAGGTAGTAAAAGTGACATCAATGTGCTAGCGTATTATCAAATATTTTTAATTACGTGATGAAAAAATTAATACTCAGATGCAATTAAATAAAGTATTAATTAATAGTAATATGTATGACATTTAAACCTCATCATTCCAGCAAATTTAGGGCTGTGACATCAAATAGAAACAATTCTTCATTCCAGGATGTGTAACAACAAAGTGGAACATATCAAAACCAAGACTCAATTCATTCACTTTGTAGCGTTCGTTATTTTGTTTTGTATATGATGATTTATATGTGTTAATGTCACGTTCTTACAATAAGAATCGTATAAACTAATATCTTTTAAAATTGATTTATGTACCTTCCGGCACGATACTTTAACAACCCATCGGTAATTTATTCTGAATAGTCATTGATCAACTAGATTAGTTTTTTTGGAGCCTCGTCCGAGATGTTGAACCTTCAAACGGGTAATTCTTTCGATCTCCGAAACTGACGGGCTTCACTTTTTATTCTTCTTTGGAAGCAGTTAATGGATTATAAACTGTGATATTATGCTTTTCAGAAGTGGTTTCTACCGTGACATTCACCTAGAAAGCCAGAATTGTCAATGCTAATTACAGATATACAACAAATTATCCATCTATAGCAACAGATGATTCTTATGTTGCAACAGATAGATCATCTATTGGGATTAATTTGAACAGGTAAATCAGAGCAGTACGATAATTTTGAACAGATAATCTATCTGTTACAACATAAGACTCAACTGTTGCAACAGCTAATGTATCTAATGTAATAGGTTAGACAACAGTTTCAACAGATGTATATATCTGTTTGATAATTTTTAACAGATGTATCATCTGTTTAAAACAGATATGTTCCTTTTTGTTTGTCTGAACAGGTGATGTACATTCACCTTTTTCGGCTCATGCTGCTCTTCTGTGGCCCTTGCACACTGAACATTGGTGCAAGAGAAAGATAGAGGCGTTGTAATTTTACTTTTTTCGATGCTTGATGATGCCTTGGAAGTATCTTTCCTTCTCCTCATAGCTGCCTTGATATCTAGTGGAATATATGGATATCAAATCCTCTTAGATGGAATGACACACCTCTTAGATGCCATTTTCTTTACAAAAGAAGTTAGTGCATTAATAGCATTAATCACTCTATCGTGTTTTGCCTTGCTGTCTTGATATTTGTATGCAGAACATTCGCTAGATGTGGAAAAATCTGTACAACCAGTATGATCATAATCATAATGGATTGTTGTTTCAAAAACGGTAAGAGGAGTATCATTAGCGCCAACAACAGTACCATTACCACTACCACTATGACTACCATCATCAACAGCAACAAGCCCACCCTCTAAAATTATTTTTCTTGTGATGGCTGTTGCTTTAAAAAATTCTATTTTTATTCCATCAATGACCTTAGGGTCCGATAAAGTTTGCAAAGACTGTAAAGTAAGAAAAAATTGCATCTTCAACTCTCGATTGGTCGGAACAAGCCACGGATGGATAATCTAAAATAAAATGGTGCATATATTAGAATGATGATGAAATCATTTAAAATAATCATTAATTAAAACAAAAACTTGATTAGAATTGGACTCACTGCTTCCTTGAGGGGATTGAAAAGATAATTTTTTTTTGCATTTTTATCGGTTTTGGCCAACAACTATCTCAGAATTCTTGGACAAGAAACTTCTTCCTGGTAGTTCACTTGTTGTCTCAAATAAGGAATGACTTCAAATTCCCAAGCCTATAACATAACACCAATAAATTAAAATCATTATTGAATAAAAAAAATGACGAATCATATCATGATAAAAGAAATAATTACCATGAAGGCCCATGGAAAGCCATATAAGTTAACTGTCTTTGGCGTTAATGTAGTCAACAAATATTGAACAGTCATTTAGAAGCTTTCATAACCCCAAGGATAGCTGTTAAATGCCTCAAGATCCTTGGAGAGATTTATTAAACCGGGGCTTATATTGTTGTTAACGTCTCTCACCCAAAGAATATTATGTACAAACCAAACCAAGCACAATGATTTCTTGTGCTTCTTTGAGAGTCCTTTACCTTTCAGTGCTTCTATCAAATTTTTGTTTTTGAAGCTTGGACCAACAATGGACATCAGGTCCTTACGATCACTCGACTTGCCTTTACTTTTTTGGTGTGTACAGGGTACTTTCTTTTGGGTCAAAGTAGGTATAGCTTGAGAAGGAGGATAATATTTTAGTCCGGTAACTATGGCAAACTCCTTCCAACCAAAACAAACAGGCATGCCACAATAATTTATCCACACCTCATCTATCTTGTCTTTATTTTCATACATAAACCTACGCTTGAGAAGATAATATACCATTTTCATCTGGAAACGAGCATTGTTGTCCTCCTGCAAATCAAGATACTGTCCAAAACATCTTTTCCTAAAATAAGCATCCAATTTTTATTCTCGGAGTATTTTTCTTAAGGCGTCGAAAGATTTTCCCATGGCTGATTTAACCACGAAATCACCCGTTAAATCTGTGACACTATCGCACTGCATTCTTACAGGATAACGATCAATGGTAAATATTTTGACCTACTCTTCTGTGGAAGGGCTATTAGCATTTGGATAATCTTTTTTGAGACATTCCTCCTTCCCGTGTTCATTATCTTCTGCTCCTGATTGAGATAACACTTGTAAAACAAGCTCATATAGTGGTAAATGTAGCCGAGCTACTGCACTTGTTCCTGTACTTGGACTTGATATAGTTTTTTTTCCTTTTGGAGCCATATTATCTTAAATTAACAGGAACATAAAATAGGTTAAATTGATTAATACATCGTTAAAAAAGGGCAACAGTAAATCTAACATGCATAACGATAAAAAAAATAGTTCTAACAGACAACACATCTGTCGCACCAGGTATGTTATCTGTTGCAACATACAATCAACTTGTTGCAACGGATGAGTAAACCATTGAAAACAATAAAAACAGATCTCTAATTTGTCCGACCAGGATGCAATAAATGAGCAAATTGTTGGAAACCATAAAATAGATCACTAATCTGTTGCACCAGATATTTTATCTGATGCAACATATAACCAACCTGTTGCAATGAATGAGTAATCCGTTGGAAACTATAAAAATATATCACTAATCTGTTGCACCAGGTTTGTTATCTATTGCAACATATAAATACCTGTTGCAACGGATGAGTAATTAGTTGAAAATAATAAAAACAGATCACTGATCTGTTGCACCAGGTATTTTATCTATTGCGACATATAACTAACCTGTTGCAATGATGAGTAAACCTTTGAAGGGAATAAAGATAAATCACTGAACTATTGAAATATATCACTCATTTTTTGGAAAATGAGTTATCTGTTGGATCAATATTGTTTAGATTTTTTCCAAACAAAAGAGCCGTCTGTCGCGACAGATGAATGATCTGTTAGATTGTTCATCTACTGCATTAATTTTCATAGTTGCATCAGATTTTAATCTATTGTATCAGATGTTAACATCTGTTGCATCATATGTTTCAACACCATTTTTCCAAGACAAACAACAAATCAATCCAGTAACACCAACATATCACACTAAGAACATCAACTGTGAAAAAAATCACCAACAAATCTGAATCAACAGTACGACAACAAGAAGAAGAAATGCCAGAAATTAGGGTTTTATTCAGTGCATATTTCAATACTAGAAGAGTAGTTGGCTTAGGTTCCTCTATTTTTTTTATAATTTTTTACCTGTGAAAAGAAAATGGGATGACGAAGAACTCGAAGTTGTTGTCGTAGGAGAAGTCTTCACGTTGATTGACGGTTGAAAATCAAAAGAGAACTCGCCCGACTATTTTTCGCCAGAGATTGAAGGAAGAATTTTGCAGAAATATTGGTTGGGAGAGAGTTGAGAGAAGCTGTCGAGAAGAGAGAGGAGAGAGACTGGTTGATTTGGATTGAAGAGGAGTGTGGGATAGGTTGATTTGTATTTTGGAAAAGATTAGGAAGTTTTGAAAATATTATTCAACTCCACAATTAACTTAATCATATTTCCAAATGATGTTTGATCCTTTAAGTAGATCAATGTCATCAGTCCTTCATTAAGTCGGGTTTTCAATTTATGTGAATTTAATCATTTTTATACATTATAAAAATATTTATCCACAAATTGTATTAGTATTGAATTATATTCATTTGAAATTACTATTAAAATTATATATAATAATAATAATAATGATAATAATAATAATAATAATAATAATAATAATAATAATAATAAGTTAAATTAACATCATGACTAGTTCAAGAAAAAGCAATGAATATATAAAAATAGTGAAGGAGAATTAGGGCTACAAGATTAAAATTGGATAAGGAATAATTATAAGGGATACAAATATAATTTAATTGGTCAACTTTAATACGTTATAAGTTAAAAAAAGAAGAAGCTAGGAATGACAACTTCTTGTTTTTGACTTAAAAAAAACCAAAATTAACTTTTTTTTAAGCAATTATAAAAATTGTCAAACACTTTTTAAAGCAAAAAATAACTTATAAACTAGTTTGACCAAATTAAAAGCTAACCCAAACACCCACTTTATGCCCGACAGAAATAATATTAATTTAATGAGACATAGTAATTTTCCTTATGAAATAAATATAGTATACCATAATATAGATTTAACATGAAAAAATTAATATAAAATTTCCTTGAAAACCCCATTATTATATTGAACCGTGGCTTGTCACACATAACGAAAAATTCTCTGTCAGTAAAAATAGAAAATAAAAAACACATCCTATTTTTATTCATTGGTTCACCCCATTGATGAAAACTACAAGAGAGAAACACAATTGATGAAAACTACGAGACAGAAACACAAAAAGGACAATATATTAATTTTCTGTTTCTAATTTAATAACCAAATTTAAGACAGTTGAAAAATTGCTCGTATCTTAAAGATGTCTATTTGTTCACAGTTGTTTTTTTTCCTCTTTAGGTAAAACAACAAAAAAGATGAAAAATTCAAACCATTTACTACTTACACCGTGTAATTTACAATGGGGTAGAGTATTATAATCCCAAACTTTATAGTTAAAAATATAGTATCAAGCTTACGTATAAAAAAAGACCTTTAATATGTAAATGATCCTTAGTCACGATCACAATCTTTTTTTTATTTATTTATTTACGATTTAAATAGAAGTAAATGATCTTTTTAGAATTTTTATGTATAAAAAAGAATCTTTAAATGTAAAAATAAAAATATCTATATCCATAATCTATATCTATATCTATCTATAATCTATATCTATAATCTATCTATAATTTATATCTATAATCTATAATCTATATCTATAATATATTAAAAGTGTGAAATGCCTTAGAAATATCGTTTGAACTTTTTATCCTTTTAAAAATTCTTTGTTTTAGACAAAATCGTCTTTTCACTATTTTTTCTAATATTTAAGAGTTGAAAATTAATTAAATATATTTATGATAAATTCCTTTTTATTAGAAGTCATTAGAATTAATGACAATTAATATTTATTTCATTAGTTTAAGATTTCTAGATCAACTAAATTTGATTTTAAGAAGATTTAAAAAGTCTATAAATCTACATTTATAATATATTAAATTCATTAACTTCTGTTGTTAAAATATATTTAGAATTTTTGTACACTTCATTAAAAACCTTCGTAATAGATAAAGTCATCTAATTTTAAATAATCAAAAGTTACATGTGCGACTAAACTAGTACTATTATAAAAAGCACATAAAACTATGAGTAAACTACATAAATGCCCTCTTCCATAGTGGGTGCCTTTGTTTTTTTTTTTTTAATCCTATGAGAAATGTCCTACAAAACTAGTCTTCCTTTTATGTATAGAACAAATACCTATTTGTCCCATTTATCGCTCAACTATTTTTAAACAACGTGCTTATTTATGTTTCAAATTCTATTTTCTTTTTCTTTTTTATTTCACTATGATTTTTATTTTTCTTTTATTTTCTCTTTTTTTTTTAGTTTTTCTCAACTTCCACTTTTTTCCTTTTCTCCTCTCAACTTCTATTTTTGTTTCTTTTTAAGTTTTCTTTGATTTTTATTTTTCTCAGCCTTAATTTTTTTTTCTCTCAGCCTTTATTTTCCTTCTTCTCTAAACTTTTTTTTTAATTTTCTTCTTCCTCAACTTTTATTATTACTTTTCTTTCCTTCAATTCCCTCCGAACAACAAGTTACACCTTATAGGCAAGAATTGACACTACCACATCATGTCTTGATTTATGAGATGTTCTATAAATCCTGTCTTGGAGGCAAGACTTAGCCAATGACTTTCAAAAAATAAATTATGACTCATGGAAAAGAGTTGACACTACCACATTGTGTTTTAATTCATGAGATGTTCTATAACTCTCGCCTTAAAAGGAAGACTTAGTCCAAGGACTTTCAAACAATAAGTTATGCCCCATGGGCAAGAGTAGACACTATTAAATTGTGTCTTGATTTATGAGAAGTTCTACAACTCTTACCTTAGAGTCAAGATTTATCCCAAGGACTTTCAACAATAAGTTACGTACAATGGGCAAAGGTCGGCACTACCATATTGTGTTTTAACTTATGAGATGCTTTATAGCTCTTGCCTTAGACAATAGGACTTAGCCCAGGGATCATCAAACAACAAGTTATGCCCCATGGACAAGAGTTTACACTACTTCATTGTGTATTGATTTATGAGATGCTCTATAACTCTTGCATTAGAGGCAAAACTTAGACCAAGGGCTTTCAAAAATAAGTTACGCCCCATGGACAAAAGTTGAAACTACCACATTGTGTTTTGATTTATGAAATGTTCTATAACTCTTGCATTAAAAACAACACTTAGTCCAAGAAATTTCAAACAATAAGTTATGCCCCATGGTCAAGAGTTGACACTAACACATTGAATTTTGATTTATGAGATGCTCTATAACTCTTACCTTAAAGGCAAGATTTAGCTCAAGGAATTTTAAACAAGTTATACCTAATGGGCAAGAGTTGACACTACTATATTGTGTCTTGATTTATGAGATGTTCTATAATTCAAGGACTTTCAAATAATAAGTTATGCTCCATGGGCAAGAGTTGACACTACCACATCATGTCTTGAGTTTTGAGATTTTCTTATAACTCTTTCTTTCGAGGCAAAATTTAGCCTAAAGACTTTCAAACAACATATTACACTCCATGGAAAAGGGCTGGCACAACCACATTGTGTCTTGATTTGTGAAATATTATATAACTCTTTCCTAAGAAACAAGACTTAGCCCAAAGACTTTCAAACAGCAAATTACGTTTCATGAGCAAGAGTTGGCACTACCACATTGTATTTTCATTTATGAGATACTTTATTAGTCTTGCCTCTAAGACAAGACTTAACCTAACAACCTCTCAAAATATAAGCTACTCCCCATGGCCAAGAGTTATATAGTGACCTAAATTTTTGAGTTTCTATTTTTGCATATTTTAACCATTTTATCCTTTTTTCATAGTTGCTACATGTTGTTTTTAGAGTTTGAGGATGTTGGGATAATTCTCGATGCAATAAAAAATATTTTGTGTGAGTTTATGATTTTTATAGGCTTGAGAAATCATATAGTTGACTTCGATCAACATTCATTGTTCTGAGTATCGGATGACAACTTTAACTATGCCAACAGATCTGAAATGTCAAATTTAAGTTAGTAGCAAGGTTGGTGTAGTTTCGACATCTTTATATCTTATTTTGACCATTCGTTTGTAAAATAGTAAAAAGTAGTCTCGGGGGTTAATTTGTTGAAAATAATCTTTTTTATTTTAAAAATCCAACATCTCCACTGAGTGTGAAACGTCAAAAATATCCTAGTAGCATAATTTATTTTTGTTCATGGGATTTTGAAAAAGGTTCGATGAAAGACTTGACATTTTAACCAAGTTGTTGATTGTGTTGCTAACTGGTGCAGCCACTTAAGAGGTCAATGACCACTTTAGTAGCGTGGTATCGCTTAAGCAGTAGCCTCTTTAGCAGTCATACTTCGCTTAAGCGATGGCCGCTTGGCTTGGTTGCTTTAGTGATCTTTTAGCCGCTTAAGACCTTTTAGCTGCTTAAGCAGTGGTCATTAAATAGTCACTTAGCCATTTAAGCAACCATTTCTGAAACAATATATTTACTCTTTTTAATATTTCCCTTCATTTTTGGACTTTTGAGATTCAAATTTGGGCGATTCTTGAGGGTTTCTTCACCATTTGCTTTTGGGTAAACTTCAAAACCTTATTCTCATTATTATTCATCGATTATATCATTAAAAAACCTTTAAATTATGATTTCAAAATAAAAATTTTGGAGTTTTACCAGTAAAGTTTTTAAAAAAGTTCTCTTTGATTTGGATCTCGTCTTAATCTATTTTTATGTGGGTTTTCTCTGGTAGACTCCTATAACCTTGGAAAATATATTTTTCTAAAAAGAATTCTAGCTTTACCCGATTTGTTTTCGAACTTATTTTTTGAACTTATTTTGGATCCATCTCGAATATGGGCAATATGAGTATGATTAGCTTTTTTTTTAACTCATAGATGTTTATTTGAATGTTGTAGTTAATTCTGAGGTCATTCGTGAGGGGAATGCTCTATGTTGAAATACTTTAGATCGGGATTTCATCATTTTGAGGTATGTTATGACTTAACTTCTTTCAGATTGAGCTGGTAGTCAATAAATAAGTAAAATATGTTATGGGTTGAGGAAGATAACTATGGAGTTTATATTTCGAGATTAGTTTTATTATTATATGCCCGTGTGGGGGCTTATATTCTGTTGTGGTTGGTTTGTGATATCTGATATTATGTATTTCCTATGTAGGGGCTTTATTTGACATTATTGATCTTATCTGTGCATTTAAATACCTTTATTCTAGATATGATGTCTGTGTGAGGGCTTATTTTGCTAATATAGGCCTTATTTAGCATTGATTGGCTTTATCATGATTGAAATATTCGAGTTAGGGGTTGATATGATATTAATGATGTCTTACATGTATATTTATTCTGATGGTGCCTAATTAGAGTTAATGATCATGAAGTATCGATATATTGAGTTAATTTTTGAGCTCACTTACATACATACGTGTTGGATGGATTATATATCATCCTATTGAGTTTATTGTGAGCATCATATCCTCATTCCATACATATACATTCATGAGATACTGGAATCATTGTGAAATACTATTTTAAAAGAAAATGAGATACTTTTATGAAAACCCTCTCCGTAACCATGAGCTAAAGAAGTGAGTTAAGATTGAGATATGAGATAGTATATATGGGGTGCGAACCCCTCATGGATCCTACCTAGAAGCTGTAAGCTCGGTGGGTGTATACAGAAAGTCATGTGATGACTTTCACCATTTATCTCATTCACATCGCATTTGCATATGCATTTTTCATGATTTCTTTAGTTTCCTTGACTTGTGTTAGTATTAGTATATTCTTTGTGTATGTTTGTGCTATTTTTGTTTCTATTTATATATTAGAACTGTTAGTGGAGATAGTGTGAACTATCTTTTGGGACTTTTTTGCTTGTAGATGACATGCTCATAGTTTTTCTTATATTATTTTCTACTTTATTCAGTCAGCCTACGATATCTATTAAGTATAAGTGGATCATACTTCAGTCAGCATATGATATCTATTGAGTACAAGTGGATCATACTCACTCCTATTATGCCCCTTTGGTGCAGATTTGAGTATGAGTACAACACGCGATAACTGATTTCATGCAAATTGGAGCAATGTTTGAGGTAGTGGGTGCTCCATGAATTTAAGATTCGACTCCGGATCTCCTTTTATTTTACTTCATGTCTTTATTTTATTTTCAGAGACAGATATGTATTTTTATATTTCAATTATGTATTAGATGCTCTTACGCTATAACACTAAATTTTTGAAACTTTTTAGATTTCTTTCACACTTTAGTTTTAATTATTTTTCATATTTTCTTGGCTTTAGTCCAGAAGTCTCTCTTTGGTTTATGTTCTTGTTGATTTTTTTTTATCAGTTTGAGCCGTGGTAAGTACCATCATGACCTATTTTTGGATTGTGACAAGTTAACACTACTTTATTATGTCTTAATCAATGAGATACTATATAACTCTTGGCATAGAGATAAGGATAACTGAAGAATTCTCAAACAATTATTTATGTCTCATGAGCAAAACTTAAAAATACCACATTGTGTCTTTATTTATGAGATGTTCTATTACTTTGCCTTAGAGACAAGACTGATTCCAAAGGACTTCCAAGCAACAAGTCATACCCTTAATTTTACTTCGATATCAAAGAAAAAAAACTTTTTTGTAAATTATCCAATTTTCTGTTCATTAGCAAAATATAATAGAAATCGAAAAAAAAAGATAAGAGAAAAGATTTAAAAAAAACATTAAGCAAACAAATGGGTCAAGAAAAAAACTAAAAGAAGAAGAAAAAAAGAAAAAAAAATTTAAGATTGAGAAAAAAAATGAGAAGAAGAAATAAAAATAAAATTTGAGAAAAAAAAAAAAAGAGAAATGATAAAAGCAAAAAATAAAATAAAAATTGAGACAAATGAATTAAGAAAAAAAAGAGAAATAGAAACTAAATAATGTTTGAGAGAAAAAGGAAAAAGACTAAAAAAAGAAAAACAAAAAAATAAAATTAAAACAAGAAAATAAAAATAAAAAAGAGATTAAGAAAAGAAATAAAATAGAAGTTGAGACACCAATGAGCATGGAAAGCGTAAAAATATTTTAGGTGTAGAGGGGCAAATTAGTTTACACGTAAAAAGGAAGGAAGGTTAGTCTTTAACGACTTTTCTTATGATGGACCAAAAAAAGCAAAATCACCCACTATCGGGGGTAATCACATGTAATTTTTTGCTACTAAGCGGCTAATAGCAACTCCAGCCCATTTTATTTTCTCCTCTATACTTTGTATTTAGATAAAAAAATAGAGAAGAACAACTCCAACCCATCTCTATTTTTTTGCTCTATACTCTATTTTTGAAGGGATTTGAAGATAACTATTCATCATCTCTAAGTCACTTTATTACTATTTTATTATTATTTATATTATGTAATATGTTTATAATATATTTTTAATTATATAACGACATTAATTAAGTCCCTAATATTCACAATAATTTTTTAATGTAATATTTTTACTATACTAATTTTAAATTTATATTAATTTATAATTTTTATAAATTAATTTCTATATAAAATATTTTTATTTAAGATATAAGTTAGTTTTATTATAATTTATAATTATATAAAAAACAACCATCACTAAAATAAAAAAAATTTATTTTACGAAATAAGTAAATAAAAGTGACAAAAAATGTCACGACCCAAACCAGGGTCTGATCATGATGGATATCTCAAGTCTCACGTGGATCGGGGATCACCGCCTTCACATAACTGAACCAACCACAACACACCCTAATGTCGGATAAATTTCGAACATATACAAAATAGTGTGAAATAGCTTAAGAAAAAATTAATGCATGTTTGTAACCGACGACCAGTGACCGGCCGACCGACCGACCAACACCGCTCAATAACCACAATAATCCAAACAAAGTCTTCTAACAATGAACCAAAACTGAATATCAATAAAGTGTCGGGACATCCCCTGATTATAGCTAAAAAAAGTCTAAACAGTCTGAGACATAAGAGATCAAAATATGAAATATAGAATTCCGATGTATGGAAGCTCACCACTTCAATGTCAACTCATGAGCTGATCCCGAATCCTAATCACTGAGTATGAGGAATAGAAGGATGATCAATTTTTGCATCACGTGGGGATACACCGTTCGAAGATGGTTAGCGATTGGAGTGTTAACATAAAACTCAGGGATAAGGATAACATAATAACATGGTCAACAGTTCAAAATCATTCAAAACCAATGCGCATAATCAAATGCATAAGCATATATATATATATATATATATATATCACATGCCGGGATAGGAAATAAGGCTTAACATGCACTTTAAAAACTTTAGCCTGGATTGGGTAGCTCAACCGTCATAACATGTACCCATGCAAGAAATTACATGGTATAGCCCCAATAGTGGGTGGCTTTGGATTTTTGACCCTAATACAAAAAGTCTTTAAAGACTAGTCTTCCTTCCTTTTAAGTATAGTACAAGTACATTTTTGCCCTTTTACACCTCAAATATCTTTAAACTTTTCATACTCATATGTCTCTCAAATTTTACTTTTATTTTTATTATTTTTACTTTTATTTTTTCTTTAATTTTATTTTCAGGTTTTAATTCATTTGTCTCAACCTTTATTTTTTTTCTCTTTTTTCTTTCTCAATCATTATCTATTTCTTTATTTCTTTTTCTTTTTTAATTCATTTGTCTCAACCTTTATTCTGTTTTAGCTTTCATCATTTCTCTTTTTTTCTCCTCATTTTCCACAAACTTTATTTTTATTTTTTCCTTTCATTTTTATTTTTTCTCAATTTTTTTAATTCTTCGCTTTTTCTTAACCTTTATTTGTTTCTTGTCTTTTTTTTTTCTCAATCTCTTTTTTTTATTTCTCTATTTTGTTTGATCTCTTTTTTGTTTTCTCTCAACTTCTATTATATTTTACTAATAAATAAAAAATTATATAATCCGCAAAGGGATCTTTTTTTGACATCAAAGCAAATTTAAGGATATGAATTGAAGTTAGGAAGTTCTTTGGATTAAGTTTTGCCTCTAAGACAAAAATATAGAACAACTTATAAATCAAGACACAATGTGGTAGTGTCAAGTCTTGCGTGTGCAGCATAACTTGTTGTTTGAAAATCCTTAAGTCTTGCTTCTAAGATAAGAATTATAGAATATCTCATAAATCAAAAAATAATATGGTTGTGTGAACACTTGTCCATTGGACGTAACTTGTTCTTTTGGGAGGTTCTTGGGCTAAGTTTTGTCTTACAGGAAAGACTAATAGAGCATCACATAAATCAAGACAAAATATAATGGTATCAACTTTTGTCCATGGAGCATAACTTGTAGCTAAGTCTTTCCTCTAAGACAAGAGTTATAGAATATCTAATAAATCAAGACACGATGTGGTAGTGTCAACTTTTGTCCATGGGGCATAACTTTTTGTTTGAAAGTCCTTGGACTAATTCGAAACTCTACGGAAAAAGTTATAGAACATCTCACAAATCAAGACATAATGTGGTAGCGTCAACTCTTACCCATGGGGCATAACTTGTTTTAAAGTCCTTGATTTATAAAACATCTCATAAATCAAGACACAATATGATAGTGTCAAATTTTTTCCGTAGAGCGTAACTTGTTGTTTGAAAGTCCTTGGGCTATGTCTTGCCTCTAAGGTAAGAGTTATAGAACATCTCATAAATCAAAACATAATGTGATAGTACTAACTCTTACCCATGAGTTGTAACTTATTATTTAAAAGTCCTTGGGTTAAGTCTTGCCTTTAAGGCAAGAGTTATAGAATATCTCATAAATTAAAACACAATGTGGTAATGTCAACTCTTGCCCATGGGGCACAACTTGTTACTTGAAAGTCCTTAGTCTAAGTCTTGCTTCTAAGGGAAGAGTTATATAACAACTCATAAATCAATACACAATGTGGTGGGGTGAACTCTTGCCCATGAGGCGTAACTTGCTTTTTGATGGTCCTTAGGCTGGGTCTTACTTTTCAGACAAGAGTTATAGAGCATTTCATAAGTAAAAAACAAAATGTCTTAGTGTTGAATCTTGCTCAATGTACGTAACTTGTTTGAAAATTCTTGGGATAAGTCGTGCCCTAAGGCGAGAGTTGTAGAACATCTCATAAATAAAGACATAGTATAGTAGTGTCAACTCTTGACCATGGGAAATAATTTATTATTTGAAAGTCCTTGAGCTAAGTCTTGTCTCTAAGGCAAGAGTACTAGAACATATCATAAATGAAGACATAACGTGGTAGTGTCAACTCTTGCCCGTAATCCATAATTTATAGTTTAAAAGTCTTTGAGCTAAGTTTTGCCTCTAAGGTAAGAGTTGTACCACATCTCATAAATAAAGACATAACGTGGTAGTGTCAACTCTTGCTCGTGGAGAATAATTTGTAGTTTGAAAGTCCTTGAACTAAGTCTTGCCTCTAAGGCAATAGTTGTAGAACATCTCATAATTAAAAACATAATGTGGTAGAGTCAACTCTTGCCCGTGGGGCATAATTTGTTGTTTGAAAGTCCGTAAGCTAAGTCTCGTAAGCTAAGTCTTGCATATAAGGTAAGAGTTATAGAACATCTTATAAATTAAAATACGATGTGGTAGTGTTAACTCTTGCCCATGAAACATAACTTGTTGTTTGAAAGTGATAAGTCTTGCCTCTACAATGTGGTAGTGTCAACTCTTGCCCATGAAACGTAGCTTGTTGTTTGAAAGTCATAAGTTTTTCCTTTATAATGTGATAGTGTCACTCCTGCTCATGAGATGTAACTTGATTGGAAGAATTCGAAGAAAAGAACAAAAATAATAAAAATTGCAGAAAAGAAGAAAATGAAGAAAAATATTAAAAAAATAAAAATCAAAGAAAATGTAGAAGTTGAGAGAGAATGAAAAAAAATAAAGGTTGATAATTTTTTTTTAAAAAGATAAAAAATAAAAATAAAGTCCGAGAAATTTAAAAAGAAAATAAAAATAAAAATCAAAGAAGAATAAAATAGTTTCTTTTTAATAAAAGTAGACGTTGAGAGGAGTAAAGAAAAAAAGTAAGGATTAAGAAAAACTAAAAAGAACAAAAAAAAGAGGAAAGAAATAATAAAAAAGAAAAAAAAGAAGTTGAGAGAAAAAAAGGAAAAAAATTAAGGGTTGTGTAAAAATAAAAATAAAAAGAGAAAATAAAAAATAAAAATCAAAGTAAAATTAAAAAGAGAAAAAAATAAAAGTAGAAATATGAATAAGTACGGAGCTGTTATCGATTATGAAGATCATATATGTAATTTACTCCATTGGTCAGGGGCAATTTTGTCTGAAAATATATCACTTAATAGCTGAAGGCTATTTTTATGAAGCTCTTTTTACGTAGGGTCAAAATTTGAAAGTCACCTTATTTTGGGGCTATTCCAGTAGTTTTCCCGTACCCACTGTCTATATGGGCCCCAACTCTCGTCCCCTGGCCGGGCTCCTATGCGTGTAGCCGTACGAACTGGAGAATAATGTCATAAATATGCACAGGGGAATTGAACCTCCCAATCATATTCTAAGGTGACTTAAGCACCCGATTATGTGATGATTCACGGAGGGCTCGAACCTCTCTAGTCACTTTGATCTCCGCGTGGCCAAGCACGGTTTTCAGTATCTGTCACTCGAACCTCAACTTTCACGACTCTACTACCCAACCTCTATTAAAGCCCAATTAAAAACATTCATCACACATTCCCATTCATTGAACCATATTTAACATTAAGGCATACATTATTGGTATCACTATACCAACTATACTTGCAAGGTAACAATAACATGCCAAAAACAATTACATCACTTGGGGGAATTCACAATCCACTTGGTTCAATTTTACAAATTTTCACATTTCTCATCATTAAAAACCAATTTCACAATATGGGGTTAGGATCATAACCACTTTAAAAGTCACAAGTTTGGGAAAATCACCATTCTCTAGTTCATTCACCATACCCATGCACCCACACGTTCAAAACGATAATTAAGGCATGAAAATCATATATAAACCATGAGAAACATTATTCAATTCATAAACATTCAAAACCCTCATCCCTTGTTTCAAAACTATCATAAACATCTCATGAACAATACTTTAAAACATATGCTTTTAATAAATTAACAACGAGGGAAGGGTTACATGCCTTAAACAACAAGAAATTTGGAGAGAAATCAACCCTTGAGGCCTTAGATAACCAACTTGATGAAACCTAGCTTGACTTGCTTGAGGGAATTTAGAGAGTCTTTTGGACTGTTTGAGAAGTTACTTAGATTGTTTCTGAGTGATAATGACACCTTAAATGGGTTATAAGACGTGGGTTTTAGTTTGTGTAAGAGGGAAAATATCCATAATGCCCTTAACTTAAAAGCTGAAAAAGTGTCTCCCTAGACTACAGGTCAATCAGTGACTCGTAGCCACTCCTTACAACTCGCCACCACAAGTCGTAACCAAGATAGTCTCTAGGACCCCCACACACTATTGACCCTATGACTCATGGGTACCACTCGTAATGAGACCCTATGACTCGTAGGTTCCATTCATAGTCAACACAGAATCCAATTGGGTAAACGTTAGACAACCTAGGATTTGCACCCAACGACTCGTAACAAGTCCTTACGGCTCATAGTGAGCCACTCTTACTCAGAGCAGAACTTAGTCACTTAATTTTTGATTTGGTTATGATTCCATCCCAATGACTCGTCATGAGTCTTTATGACTCATACCCTCCAGTCATACCTAAGACAGAAACCCAAATACCCTCACTCGAGAACTTATGACTAAGGTCACCTGACCCGTCATGACACGTTATGACTCATCATATGAGCTGTTACCAGGGTAGAAAGCTCAGGACTTTGAAAATTTTTGAGGACCAAAAACCCGGGGTGTTACATACTCCCCCTTAGGATCACTCATCCTCAAATGATAGGATAACACATTTATTAGCACGATTTTATTCCACACACCTCTACTGTTACCTTTAATAAGGACAAAAAGCAAAGATACTAAGTAAATCACGACTTTCTTTAACAAAGTCAGAAAACAAAGATATTAAGAAGTACATATATCTTAAGCACGATAATCCAAAATGGGAAACAATAATGGTTACTTGGACTTCATTTCCTCCTTGGCTTCCCAAGTAGCTTCTTCAACCTTTTGGTTCCTTCAAAGAACTTTTACCGAAGCCACATCCTTCGTCTGCAACCGATGGATTTGACGATCCAAAATCTCAATCAGGAACTCCTTGTAGAACAAGAAATCTGAAATACCCACTTCCTCCAAAATAACAACCCTTGAAGGATATCTTACACATTTCCTCAATATTAAAATATGAAACACAGGATGAATGGAGCTTAAACTAGAAGGAAACTCCAATTCATAGGAAACATTACCAACCTTCTTCAAAACTAAGTATGGACCAACATAATAGGGACTGAGCTTCCCCTTCTTACCAAGCCACATTACTCCTTTCATGGGAGACACCTATAAGAACACCCAGTCAGAAACACTGAATTCTAACTCCCTTCGCCTCACATGCATAGGAATTTTGGCGACTTTGGGCAGCCTTAAGTATATCTCGTATGACCTTCACCTTCTCTATGGATTAGTAAACCAAATCAAGACCAAACAACTTATTTTTACCAACCTCAAACCATCCAATAGGAGACCTACACCTCTTACCATATTAGGCCTCAAATGGAGCCACACCAATGCTACAGTGCTAACTGTTGTTGTAGGCAAATTCTATGTGAGACAGGTGGTCAACCAATCACCCCTAAAATTAAATACATAAGCCCGAAGCATATCTTTCAAAACATAAATTGTCCTTTACACCTACCCATCAGTCTACGGGTTGAATGTCATACTAAGGGTCACCTTAGTCCCCAAATCTAGCTACAATAACCTTCAAAAGTAAGTTGAGAACTAAGTATCCCGATTGGATGTGATGGAAATTAGAGTACCATGTAACTTCACGATCTCCTCAATGAACAACTTGGCATAATTTTTAGAAGATAAATTAGTCCTCACTGGCAAGAAGTGAGCAGACTTGGTCATCCTATCCACGATGATCTAAATTGAATCAAATTATTAGCGAGACCACATAAGATCAGTAACAAAATCCATTTTAATCATCTCCCATTTCCACACCGGCAGTTCAATCTCTTGAGTCAACCCATCAGACCTCAAGTGCTATAGCTTCTCTTGTAAACACACCATACATTTAGCCACAAAATTGGCCATATCTCATTTTATATTATTCCACCAATAAAATTTCTTGAGATCATGATACTTTTTTGTCGAACCAGGATGAATAGTATAACACAACTCATGAGCTTTGACCAAAATTCTTCCTTGCAACCCATCAACATTGGGAACACACAATCTTTCTTGGTACCTCAAGATAACATCACAATCAATCTCGAAAACCATCACTTTCTGCCTACCTACACCATTCTTGATTTGCATTAGAACGGGATCCAACACTTATTTCTTCTTTACCTCCGCACCAAGAGATGACTTTGCCACCTCTGGAATAATCATACCACCATACTTGGAATCAAAGAGACAAACTCCAAGATTAGCCAAACAGTGAATATTCTTTTCCAGATCTCACTTTTCCTCATCCATATGAGACAAGCTTCCCATGGACAACCTGCTAAGAGCATCAACAACCACGTTAGCTTTACCTGGATAATAGTGAAGACTCATGTTATAGTTCTATTGCAACTCAAGCCACCTTCTTTTCTTGAGATTCAATTTTTTCTCGGTGAACACGTATTGCAAGGTCTTATGATTAGAATAAATATCGACATAGACCGCATACAAATAATATCGCTCGATCTTTAATTCATATACCACGTCTAATAATTCCAAATCATGAGCCATATAATTCTTCTCATGAACTTTTAACTGCATAGAAAAATAAGCAACCACATTTCCATACTGCATCAACACACAACCCAGTCCTACCCGAGATGGACAACAAAACCATCGGTGTCTTCAGGCAGAGTCAAGATCGAAGTCGTAGTAAACTTATCCTTAAACTTCTCAAAACTGCCCTCACAAGCATCCGTACATAATATATTTACCTCTTTATGAGTCAACTTAGTTAACAGGATAACGATAGATGATAAACTCTTCACAAACCTTTTACAGTAACTGGCTAAACCCAAGAAGCTCCAAATATCAGATAGAGTCATGGGTCTAGGCCACTTTTTAACCACTGCAACCTTCTGTGGATCCACCATGATTCTTTTATTAGAAGCAAAATGACCCATATATGTTACAACATTCAACTAGAACCTATACTTAGAGAACTTTGTATACAACCACTAATCCTTTAGGGTTTACAACATAAGGCATAGGTGATTGGCATAATCTGCCTCACTTTTGGAATACACCAAAATATCATCGATAAAGATATTGACAAATAAGTTCAAGAACTATAGAAAGACTCGATTCATAAGATCCATAAATGCAGTTGGGGCATTGCTCAAACAAAAGGACATCACCAAAAACTCAAAAAGATAATACCATATTTGAAGGCAGTCTTAAGGATATTTGCCTCCCTAATTTTGAACTAATGGTACCTAGACCTAAGATCAATTTTGGAAAATAAATTATCACCCTATATATGATCAAACATATCATCAATCCTCGAAAGTGGATACTTATTATTCAAGGTTACTTTATTCAGTTGGCGCTAATCAGTACACATTTGAAGGAAACCATCCTTCTTATGCACAAAGAGAATAGAATAACCCTACGGAGACAAAATAGGGTAGATAAAACCCTTGTCAAGAAGATCTTTCAACTGCTTCTTGAGTTCCTTAAAATAAACTGAAGTCATCTTTTAAGGAGGAATAAAAGTAGGATGAGTGTCCAAAAGAAGATCGATCCCAAAATTAATTTGCCTATTGGGAGGTATACCAGGAATATCATCAGGGAACACCTTATAAAATTCACAGTCAATAGGGTTAGTCTGTAAAGAATAACCTTCGAATCTAGAATCCTCAAAAATATACTAGGTAATAATGTAAAACCCCGAGAACTCTAACCAATAGTGCAACCATGACTCAAGCTCATGAGAAATAAATTATAGAACTTTGGTTGTTTTTTGATCAAGGGTGATGTATATTAAGTCCTCAAAGATGTCTTAGCGATTAGGTGAATCAAAACACCACTTACCGATTGAATTCTTGAGAATGATTTTGGCATAGTCAACTTCAAACAAGAATATCTCTTGTTACACTAAGAAATATTGATCTCATAATGCACCAACAGATATATAATTGAATTATCTTTCCAACGATACCAATATCACCCAAATCCGGTATTGAAGCGAAAAGTTATGCCTATTTTACTCCAGCGTGTTAGCCTGGAAACTTGTGACGACATTTTGTGACGACTTGTCACAAGTCTGATGGCTTGTCACAAAGGTCATCACCCTTAAGCAAAAAGTCATAAATTCTACCTTTTTGTGATGATATTTTGTGATGACTTGTCACAAGTCTGACGACTTGCCACAAATATCGTCAACTATTTTTTTCAGCAATTGAAAGATATTTTTACAAGGGTACTTTGGTCTTTTCCCATCTTTTGGAGGCCCTTATATATATGAGAATCCCCATACATACTCTAATTTCTTCATTTTCTCTCTCAATTCTTTTAAGAAAATATATCTAGGGTTTCATTCAAGAATATTAATCTTCTAAAAATCATTCATAAATCTTCAAGATTTCTTCAAGAACCAAGTTCCTCATAGTGTGGACTTTGAGAATCATTTATTACAAGTGCGGATAGAGTATAAAGCACTAGAATTCATCCAATTTCAAAGATTAAGGTATGTGGGGTTTTGAACAAGAGCAATCCTTTCGTTCTTGTGCCCAAAGCTTTGATTTCTCCTATGGATTTATATGATTTTGCAAGTGGGTTTATACCCAAATTACTTCATCATGAGACTATGAGAATATAAATTGTTCAAGCTTTGTTATACATGGTTATTTTACTATTCCCAAGTTATGGCTTGATATTTAATATTGTGAATTTCATATTTCTGCCCTGAGTTGATATTTCAAGTACTTTCAAGATATGTGTCAAGATTTAAGCTTCCTTATGACAAATTGGATTATTGAGTATATTGATTCATGAGATTGAGTTGTTATAATGAGTCTTGATATTTCCTCAAAGTTATTGATGTTGCCACGATTTAATGAATTGATATATTTTGATATTGAGAAAGATTGATTTGATTTGAGTCAAGTTATGAATCTACAAATTGATTATGATTTGATAAATGAGAAAGTGATTTGATTTGATCTTCATGATAGACCCTTGTGATGTTTGTGGTAGATTTCCTAATACGTTATGAGCTTCTGTCTGGGAGTAGTATTTAGCACCGAGAGGGAAATGTGGTATTTCCCCTGAAATTACGTGCCACTGTAGGATTGGTATTGATATTTGTGGGCCAGAGGCCGAGTATGAGATTGTGATCAGTAAATTGAGGTTGTACTCCCTGGATAGAGTACAATGCTTCTGCCAATGTAGGGTTCTCTCCTTAGAAGGGAAAAACTTTGGACTCCATGTAGCTCACATAGTTTATGTCGGTTATAAGAACCTCCCATATCCATAAGAGTTGAGTTTCTTGAATTACCAAGTTACGCCGAGTCTTGAGGAGAAGAGTTGAGTTGTTTATGATAATTTATGAGGTTTTTATAATATGATTTATTTACCATGAGATCATGAAAAATATATTTTAATCTAACTCAATCCAAGTGAGCCATCATTGTACATATGTATATTTTCATAAAATTGATGATGATATTTACATTGTTACATGCACCCTACATACTCAATACATTCCAAAGTACTGACCCACATATTTTTCCCACGGGCTATATTTTCTCATAATGTAGGTTCAGGCACTCATCCGCAGCTATGTTAGTGATAGTCGGGTGCCTCACTACGTTTTCTCAGTGGTAAGTCCTCATGGTCCGAGGTTCGTGTCTATATTTTTGTGATATTATTTTGTTGTTATGAGTTTTTGTACTATTGAGTCAGTTGGGGGTTTGTCCCAAAGGCTCCTTGATTTTGATGTATAGAGGCTTTGTCATACTAGAGGGATGGTATGTACAGACATTTAATATATATTTTGGTTGTACAGTTTAGGGTTCTCCAGTATCTCTCTTGAACCCAATGTGATATATCTTTTTATTATGCATGACTATTGTTTGATTGAGTTCCTTGAGGTAGTGTCTGGCTTCGAGGGTTATCTTGGGGATCTGTGTATCCCTAAGCACCATGTGACATCTCGGGATGAAAATTTTGGGGCGTTACAAAGCTTAGTATCAGACCCTAAGGTTTAAGGAGTCCTAGGTCCTAAGGATACTGAAAAGCTGCATTACGTAGAGTCTTGATCATCGGTGTGTAGCATGCCACATCTATGAGCAAGAGTCTATGTGATATTTTAAGAAAAGCCATTTCTTTCTTTCGAAAGTTTATCGTGCCTACAACTGTCTCTTTATCTACAATTAACTCATGCTCTCTTATAACAAAAAATGCCTCCTCATCGAGCTCGTAGAAACAACTAGAAACCTCAACCCATTGATCCCTTGAATGAGCATGTGTCTCATGTGGAATTCTGGGAAGTTTTTCAGGCGCTAGCGCAGGCAGTTACCGCCATTGCTCAAGATAACGCCCAGGCTACTGTTCCACCTCCACAAGAGAATAATTCTACTGCAACTTGAGTTTGTGACTTTATACAAATGAATCCACCTGAGTTCTATGGGTTGAAGGTAGGTGAAGACCCACAGATGTACTTGGATAAAGTAAGAAAGATCACCCAGATTATGCATGTGACTGAGGAGGAGAGTGTTAATTGGCTGCCTATTAAATGAAACATATTGCATTTGATTGGGTGGAGATGTGGAGGGAGAGTAGAGGGGAGGATGCCGCTCCCATGACTTGGAAGTTATTCTAGGATGTGTTCTTGGACAGATTCTTTCCTACTGAGATGAGGGAAGTAAAGATAGAGAAATTCATGAATTTGAGACAAGGCTTCATGACTGTTAAGGAGTATTGTCTTAGATTCAATCAGTCATCAAAATATGCTCCTAGTATGATGGCTGAATCTCAGACCATCATGAGAAAGTTCGTGACTGGCGTTTCAAGTTACTTTGTGAAAGAGTGTAGATCTGCTATGCTTAATAGAGAGATATACCTTTCTCGATTGATGATACATGTCCAATAGATTGAAGCTAATAAGGTGAAAGAGAGGGAGAGAGTAAGAGGGAATAAAAGAGCTAGATCAGAGCTTTAGGGATTCAGTCAGTCTAAATTCGATAGAGGAAACCACCCTTAATTCTAGAGATGTCCATTTATGCCCACGCCTTTCTCAAATAGTGATCTCACACCTAGAAGCAGCCAAGAGTAGGGGAACAGGCCTATCCCGTCTGGGTGTCAGGAAAGTGTAAGTAACAGGCCTCGTCCTTCTTTATGTGCCAAGTGTGGTAGAGATCATTTTGGTGAGTATTTTGTTGATCAGAGGGGTTGATTTAGTTGTGGAAAGTTGGGCCACCGACTTAGATATTATTCATATGTTAGACAGAGGAGTTGAGATGCTCATCCCCAGAGTCAGGATACCAGTGCCCCTCCTCCCATAGTACGCCCAGTTCCTCCTCAGGATGCCCCTTCTAGTACTATTAGCAGTTTGTGCCAGAATTGCTTCTATGATATACCACCTCACCAAAAGTAGGAGGACTCTCCAAATGTTGTCACTAGTATTCTCTGTGTCTTTCATATCGATTTGTATGTATTGATGGATCCCGATTTGAGTTTCTCTTATGTGACACCTCTGGTTGCTGTAAATTTTGAGATGGACCCTGAACGAATTCCTGAGACTATTCTAGTTTCTACCTAAGTAAGAGAATCTGTTATTGCTAAGCGAGTGTATAAGAAGTGTCCTATCACTATCCTTCATCAGGTCATATGTGCTGATTTGATTAAGCTAGATATGGTTGATTTTGACGTTATTATGGGTATAGCTTGGCTTCACTCGTGCTATATGTCTATAGATTGTCATACTCGAGTGGTAAAGTTTTAGTTTCCTGACGATCCCATTTTTGAGTGGTTTGGGAGTTCTGTAACTCCGAAGAGCCATTTTATATCCTACCTCAAAGCTAGGAAGTTGATTTCCAAGGGTTGCATCTATCACTTAGTTCGAGTTAAAGACCTCAAGTCCGAGACTCTGACTATTTAGTTAGTTAGCATTGTTAATGAGTTTCCTGATATTTTCCCAAAAGATCTCCTAGGGCTCCCACCTGATAGAGAAATAGAATTCAAGATTGATCTCCTTCCTGGCACTCAGCCTATTTCTATTCCTCCATACCGTATGGCTCCCGTAGAACTTAAAGAGTTGAAGGAGCAACTCAAAGATCTCTTAGACAAAGGTTTTATCATACTCAGTATTTCCCCGTGGGGTGCACCTATTCTATTTGTGCGTAAAAAAGATGGTACATTAAGATCTATCAAGAACAAGTATCCTCTTCCTAGAATTGATGATTTATTTGATCAACTATAGGGTGCAAGTCATTTCTCAAAGATAGACCTTAGATCTGGCTATCATCAGCTTAAAGTGAGAGAGTGTGATATTCCTAAGACAGCCTTCCGAACCCATTATGGTCACTTTGAGTTTCTTGTCATGTCCTTTGGTTTAACCAATGCTCCAGCAACCTTCATGAACCTCATGAATTGAGTGTTCAAGCAATATCTTGATATCTTTGTCATTGTATTCATTGACGATATTCTTATATTTTCCCAAAGAGACAATGATCGACCATCTTAGAATTATCTTGCAAACTCTTAGAGATCATCAATTATTCTCTAAATTTAGCAAGTGTGAATTTTGGCTAAGGTCAGTTGCTTTTCTGGGTCACATTGTTTCCTCCGAAGGCATTAGAGTCGATCCCCAAAAGAAAGAAGATGTAAAGAATTGGCCTAGACCTACCTCCCCATCTGACGTTAGGAGTTTCTTGGGTCTAGCTGGTTACTACCATCATTATGTTGAGGGATTCTGTTTCATTGCGTCTCCCATGACCCGGTTGAACCAAAAGAAAGTTAAGTTCCAGTGGACAGATGCTTGCGAGAAGAGTTTTCAAGAGTTGAAGACTCAACTCACTTCAGCCCCAGTGTTAGATTTACCCGATGGTACTGATGGTTTTATGGTGTATTGTGACACTTCTAGAGTTGGTTTGGGTTGTGTGTTGATGCAGATGTGTAAAGTTATAGCTTATGCCTCTAGACTGTTGAAGCTTCATGAGAAAAATTACCCAACCCATGATCTTGAATTAGCAGCTATAGTTTTTGCTTTGAAATTCTGGAGACATTATTTGTTTGGTGTTCATGTTGATGTGTTTACTGATCAAAAAAGCCTGCAGTATGTGTTTACTAAGAGGGAGTTGAATCTTAGGCAAAGAAGTTGGTTAGAGTTGCTAAAAGACTACGATATGAGCGTGTTGTATCACCTGAGCAAGGCCAATATTATGGTAGATACTCTTAGCAGGTTGTCTATGGGTAGTGTAGGTTATGTAGGGAATGATAAGAAAGAATTGGCTTGTAATGTGCATTGTTTGTCTAGGTTGGGTGTTAGATTGCTTAGTTCCGCTGAAGGGAGTATGTTAGTTCAGAGTAGTTCCGTCCTCTTTGGTCTCATAGGTAAAGGAGAAATAAGACAAGGATCTTAGTTTGGTCAGACTGAAGAAGTCAGTTAAGGACCAAAAGGTAGAGGTTTTCTCTCAAGGGGGAGATGGTGTGTTGAGATTGCATGGTAGGTTGTGTGTTCCCGATGTTGATGATATAAGGCAGAGAATTATGGCTAAAGTGCATGGCGCACGATATTCTATTCATCCCGGTGTTACCAAGATGTATCTTGATTTGCGGGAAATCTATTGGTGGAACGATGTTAAGAAAGACATAGCAGGATTTGTGGCAAAGTGTTCTACTTATCAATATGTTAAGGTAGAGCACCAAAGGACCGGTGGTGTAATACAAGAGTTTAGCATTCCTACTTGGAAGTGGGAAGAAGTGAATATGGATTTCGTAATTGGTTTGCCTCTTTCTCATTATCATCACGATTCAATTTGAGTTGTTGTAGACTGGTTGACTAAATCATCTCATTTCTTGCCTGTTCATTCGTCTTATACAGCTGAGGATTATGCTAGATTGTATATCCATAAGTTAGTCAGATTGGACGGAGTTCCTTTGTCTATAATCTTAGATAGAGGTACTCAGTTTACTTCACAATTTTGGAGAGCCTTTCAGAAGGGTCTTGGTACCTAAGTTCATTTAAGTTCCGCTTTTCATCCGCAAACTGATGGTCATATTAAGAGGACTATTAAGATTTATGAGGACATGTTGAGGGCATGTGCGCTTGATTTCAACGGTAGTTGGGATGAGCACTTGCCATTGATTGAATTTGAGTATAACAATAGTTTCCATGCTAGTATTCAGATGGACCCGTTCGAAACTTTTATAGGAGAAGATGTAGATCGCCTATAGGTTGGTTTGAATTAGGAGAAGTAGCTGTAATTGGGCCTGATGCTATGTTCGAGGCTATGGAAAAAGTTAAGTTGATTCGAGAAAAATTGAAGACCGCTCAAAGTCGTCAGAAGTCGTATGCTGATGTGAGAAGAAAAGATCTTGAGTTTAATGTTAATATTTGGTGTACTTAAAGGTTTCACCCATGAAAGGGGTAAAGAGATTTGGGAAGAAGGGAAAGCTTAGTCCCTATTATGTGTGTCCATACAGGATTTTGAGCCGTGTTGGGAAAGTAGCATATGAAGTGGAGTTACCCGCGGAGTTGTCTAGCATTCATCCGGTATTCCATGTTTCTATGCTTAAGAAGTGTATTGGTGATTTTGTCATAGTTGATTTTTCTGAAAGCTTAGATATTTAGGATAACCTTTCATTCGAGGAGATTCTAGTTAAGATTTTGGATTTTCAGGTCCGTAGACTAAGGAACAAAAAAGTTCCTTTGGTTAAAGTTATTTGGCAAAATCAATTTGTTGAGGTTGCTACTTGGGAAGCCAAAGTTGATATACGAGCCAAGTACCCTCACCTCTTTTCTGTGAGTTTGGAGCAAGCAGAAGGTACCATTCTTTCTTAATTCCGCCCTCTTCTTAATAAAGATTCAGCTGTGTGTTTACTTCCATCACAAATTTGTGCATTTTGTATAGTATCTGAAGATATAGAGTGAAGTAAGTCCTTTGAGTGAGTCGTTCCAGCTATACGTCCTCATTTTTTCTTGTTCTTGGCCTATCTGGCAACATTTGGTGATGAGTATTTCCAAGGAAGAGATATTATAATACCCCGAGAACTCTAACCAATAGTTCCACCATGACTCAAGCTCATGAGAAATAAATTATAGTACTTTTGTTTTTTTAGATCAAGGGTGATGTGTATTAAGGCCTTAAAGATGTCCTAGCGATTAAGTGAATCAAAACATCCCTTACCGATTGAATTCTTGAGAAGGATTTTGGCATAGTCAACTTCAGACGAGCATATCTCTTGTTACACTAAGACATTTTGAGCTCATAATCCACCAACAGATAGATAATTGAATTAGATTTCCAACGGTACTAATTTCACCCAAATCCAGTATCGGAGCGAAAAGTTATGCCAATTTTACTCCAGCGTGTCAGCCTAAAAACTGTGTGATGACATTTTGTGATGACTTGTCACAAATCTGATGGCTTGTCACAAAAGGTCATCATCCTTAAGCAGAAAGTCATAAATTCCACCCTTTTGTGACAACATTTCGTGACAACTTGTCACAAATGTCGTCAGCTATTTTTTTCAGCAATTAAAGGAAGTTTTTACAAGGGTATTTTGGTCATTTCTCATCTTTTGGAGGCCCCTATATATATGAGAATATCCATCCAAACCCTAATTTCTTCATTTTCTCTTCCAATTCTCTTAAGAAAATATATCTAGGGTTTCATTCAAGAACATTAATCTTGCAAAAATCATCCATAAATCTTCAAGATTTCTTCAAGAACCAAGTTTCACATAGTGTGGGCTTCGAGAATCATTTATTACAAGTGAGGATAGAGTATCAAGCACTAGAATTCATCCAATTTCAAACATTAAGGTATGTGGGGTTTTGAACAAGAGCAATCCTTTCGTTTTTGTGCCCAAACCTTTGATTTCTATTATGGATTTATATGATTTTGTAAGTGGGTTTATACCTAAATTACTTCATCATGAGACTATGAGAATATAAATTGTTCAAGCTTTGTTATACGTGGTTATTTTACTATTCCCAAGTTATGACTTGATATTTAATATTGTGAATTTCATATTTCTACCGTGAGTTGATATTTCAAGTGCTTTCAAGATATGTGTCAAGCTTTAAGCTTCCTTGTGACAAAATGGATTATTGAGTATATTGATTCATGAGATTGAGTTGTTACAATGAGTCTTGATATTTACTCATAGTTATTGATATTGCCATGATTTAATGAATTGATACATTTTGATATTAAGAAAGATTGATTTGATTTGAGTCGAGTTAGGAATCCATAAGTTGAATATGATTTGATAAATGAAAAAAAAATTTGGTTTGATCTTTATGATACACCCTTGTGATGTTTGTGGTAGATTTTCTAACGTGTTCTGAGCTTGAGTCTGGGAGTAGTATTTAGCACCGAGAGAGAAATGTGGTATTTCCCCCGAAATTACGTGCCACTGTAGGATTGGTATTGATATTTGTGGGCCAAAGGCCGAGTATGAGATTGTGATCACTAAATTGAGGTTGTAATCCCTGGAAAGAGTACGACGCTCCCGCCAATGTGGGGTTCTCTCCTTAGGAGGATAAAACATTGGACTCCATGTATCTCACATAGTTTATGTCGGTTATAAGAACCTCCCATGTTCATAAGAGTTGAGTTTCTTGAATTACCGAGTCACTCCGAGTCTTGATGTGAAGAGTTGAGTTGTTTATGATGATTTATAAGGTTTTAATCATATGATTTATTTACTATGAGATCATGAAAAGTATGTTTTAATCTAACTCAAGCCAAGTGAGCCATCATTGTACATATGCATATTTTCATGAAATTGATGATGATACTTACATTGTTGCATGCACCCCCACATACTCAGTACATTCCAAAGTGTTGACGCACATATTTTTCCTATGGGCTACATTTTCTCGTAATGTAGGTTTAGGTACTCAGTCGCAACCGTGTTAGCGATATTCTGGTGCCTTACTACATTTCCTCAGTGGTAGGTCCTCATTGTTCGAGGACCGTGTCTATATTTTTGTGATATCGTTTTGTTGTTATGGCTTTTAGTACTGTTGAGTCAGTTGGGGGTTTGTCCGAAAGGCTCCTTGATTTTGATGTATAGAGGCTTTGTCAGACTAGAGGGATGGTATGTACAGACATTCAATATATATTTTGGTTGTATAGTTTAGTATTATCCAGTATCTCTCTTGAACCCGATGTGATATATCTCTTTATTATGCATGACTATTGTTTAATTGAGTTCCTTGAGGTAGTGTCTAGCTCCGAGGGTTAGCTTGGTGCTACGTGTAGCCCTAAGCACCGTGTGATGTCTCGGGATGGAAATTTTGGGGCGTTACAAATAAAGGCACCCTTTAGAAACCAATTTTTGAGATCTACGATACAAGATAAACATTCCCTTAGGCACTAGGGAACTACCTTGCTATTCGATTACCGGCTCATTTAGGAAATGGATACTGACCCTTTGGGTCTGAAAATCACGAGACATATAGCACTAATGCAACCAATACATCCCCAAAACCACATCAAAGTCCAATATATTCAACTCTATTAGATCCTCCAAGGTCTCCCTACCGTGAACCGACATCACATAACCTCTAAAGAATTTTTTATCCACAATGGAGTCACCCACCAGGGTGGACACCAAAAAAGGGTTCAAAATATAGTCAGGATAAAATCAAAAATGGATAGCCACATAAGGGGTCACATAGGAGAGAGTATACCTAGGATCAAGTAGACAGTATACATCACGAGAAAAGAGTTTAAACTTACCAGTAACAACATTAGGGAATGCCTCAGAATCCTGGCGAGTGGCGAGAACATACAGAAGGTTTCAACAGGTGTCGGAGCCAGAAGAAGAAGTAGCAGCCTTTTGTGTAGAAGTGGATGAAGAAGTAATTTGAATCTTATTCGCCCCAGAAGAAACCTTATATGGACAATCCCTTTTCAGATAACCGGTCTGACCATATTTAAGGAACTTGTTCCTTCCTTCCTCGCAAAAACTATGATGCACCTGACCATAAAATCTATAAGGAGAATATGATGGAGCTGACTGAGCCCTACTAACCTGTGACTGAGCTCTTAGTGCTCTAAACCCACCATCAAACTAAGAACGATGGTCACCCAACGACTTTGGATAAGGAGCACTAGCCATAGAGTAGGAACCAGAATTACCCCACTTCTTCTTAGACTACTTACCACTGTCTCTACCACTTTGGTATTGACCTCCACCCTAATCTGAATAGCAAAACTACTTATTCTACCTCTCACTCATCTCTGCTTGCTTTGTCTTTTCTTTCTCCACTTGTTGCATGTACACCACTAGTCTAGAGATGTCCATATCCTTGTTCAAGAAGGCAACCTTGCTTTCCAAAATCAACTCATAGGACGACCTCGAAGCAAAATTCTTTATTCTAGCCCTCATGCTAGACACAAATTCAAGAGCATAACATGACAACTGATAAAACTTCAAGGCATACTCCTTTACCGATACCCTGTCTTACTTGAGAATCACAAATTCCTCAGCCTTCGCCTTTCTCAACTCCGGAGAAAAGAAATGGTCAAGGAAAGCACTAGAAAAATTATCCGACAAAGCTGACTTAGGTTCATCACCCCTAAACTGGTCCTACTCCTCATACCATTGGTATGCCATAGACTTCAATTGATAAGCAGTGAACTCTACATCCTTCATGTTAGTAGCATGCATCACACGAAAGATCTTTTGCATATTATTAATAAAATTTTGAGGATCTTTCTCAACTTTAGAATCAGTGAAAATAGAAGAATTCAACCTCATGAATTTGCCAAACTTAACAGCCTCAGACAATGGAGTAATAGAAGCAACACGCTCAGTATGGGAGGCCACCAATTGGGTAAGAAAATGAATTGACTAGCGAAATTCAGCATTAGACACACCAGCTCGAGGTGTCTGAGGAGGGATAGGGGCAACCGGTGGTGCTCCCTCAGGGCAATCAGAAGCATACCCTAGACCAAGTCTGAACCCTATGAGTAGGATGAGCTCCATCCACATTATCCTCAGACGGGACATAAGAGTTTTCACGAATATCAAATCTTCTGGGAGACATGATCTGAAAAGCGAACATATGAAAATTAAAGGAGGTTTAAGACCTTAGACTCTATAGCTTGAAATAAAACAACAACACAGAGAAAACATTCCTAAATGCCTCATAGCCTCTCCCTTATAAGTGCAGTGCGCTACACAGCTATAAATAAGACTTTACTTGATCCGACTTTGTTGGACTCCCAATGACAGCAAACCTAGGCTCTAACACCATCTCTTTAACAACACAAACTAGGACCTGGCCATGACGGGTATCTCAACACACTAATGTTGGATAAAATCTAAACATATAACAACATAGTGTGCAGTAGCTTAAGAAAAAAATAATGCATGTCTGTAACGCCCCGAAATATCATCCCGAGAGCTAAACCTTTATGTTAAAACACTACCCTTGGGTTCCAACACAACAACATACACGCTACGCTAAGGATATATACATAAGTACATATCATATCACATTGTACATGGTACGAAATATCATTAGACTATACATATATGGAATGTCTATACACAAACCAACCCAACAATATACTAGTCTGACATAGCCTCTATATAACAAAATCAACGAGCCATTGGGACAAAACCCCAACTGACTCAACAGACCAAAGGGATCATAAAACAACATTACCAACATAAGCAACTTAGTCCTCGAACCATGAGGACTCACGACAAAAGGAACGTAGATGCGGCACTCGGATATCACTGCTGCAGCTGCGGCTGAGTACCTGAACCTGCATCATGGTAAGAATGTAGCCAATAGAGAAATATATGGGTTAGCACAAGATACGTACTGAGTATGTGGGGGCGCATGCAAAATATAAATAATATCATAAATTTCGTAAAAACGTACATACGGACCATAATGACACACCTGGCTTGAGTGATATTGAATCATGAAACTCATAACATCTTAGATAGGAAATGTAGGAGAAAAACCTCATAAATCATTATAGATCATCATAGGCAACTTGACTTACCACAGCAAAACTCGGAGTGACTCGGTATTTCAATAAACATGACTCTTATGGACAGGGAAGTTTCCTATAACCAACAACCCCACGTGAGCTACGTGGAATGCCAACATTTGAAACCCCTGTTGGTGGGAGCGTCATACTCTTTTCCACAGAGTACGACCTTAAAACTGCAATAATCACAATCGGGCTCTCTAGCCAATAATATCATCATAAAACAACCTTACAGTGGCACATAAGTTTGGGGAAATACCAAATTTCCCTCTCGGTGCTAAGTACTACTCCCCGACAAGCTTAGAACGCATTAGAAAATCCACCACAATATCACAAGGGTCTATCATAAAGACCAAATCAAATCTCTTTCTCATTTATCAAATCATATCAATTTGTGGATTCCTAACTCAATATATTTTAGCTCAAAACATTTTAATCTTCCTCAATATCAACAAGGTATCAATGCATTGAACCATAACCGACTTAACATTTGGACAAGGATATGAAGACTCAATAAATAATATTTTCAACAATTTAAATCATCAAAACCATCCGGAAAATACCAAGACTCGTTGCAACTTCAATATCAATATTTCTCAATTTGCCATCCAACTCTCATTTAAAGGTACTTGAGATATCAACCCATAGTAGGGATATCAAATTTCCAATATTAATTATAAATTCATAATAAGGAAATAGTGGAATGATAGTATAAATCAAGGCTTAACAAATTAAATCATCATACTCTCATAATCAAATACTTTTTGGATATAATTCCATCTCAACATCATATACATATCGGATGACATAATTCCATAGCTCATGGATAATAATATAAGATATAAAATCATATTTCTAATTCATGGTAAAACATGTAAAATCTCATGTAAATGTAATTCAACAAAAATACCTGGAATAAGATCGAAAGGATAATCTTGTTCAAAGCCCCACATACCTAAAAATGGAAGATGAATATGAAATTCCGACTCCAAAATTTTATTCACAAAAATAAAGGGTGCTTCTCGAAGCCCTTAACATGATCAACTCGAACCCAAATCAGTTTGAAATTTCTACGGTTCAATCAAGAGACATAGAATGATGAAATTTGGAGTAGTAGGGTTGGAGTTTGAGCCTTAGGAAATTTTGGAGAAAAATGAGCTATTGAATGCTCTTAATGGACTTAAATCCATGGTTTACCCGGATGGATTGGAGTGAAAATGACCAAAATACCCTTAAAAATTAAATAATGTCAAATCTGTCCTTTGGTGGACTGTTTTGATAGGCTGAAGTAGATCGGCCATAACTTTTTGCTTCAATGGCCAAATTGGATGAAATCAATTTCATTGGAAAGAGGAATTTCAGAGCTTTCTGTTGATATATGGTAGCTCACCCATATAAGTATGTACAAGGAGTTATGATCGTTTAAATTGACCCTAAAATTCACCCGGCCTCAGTATTTTTTTTCCTACACATTTACTGTTCTCCACTATTCACGGTTAGATTGGAATGATCATAACTCATTGCTCGAGTGTCCGTTTTGGATGATCCACATATAGTTGGAAATATTATTTGATGCTCTACGTAATGACGGGTCGCATATCCATAAATTCCATACAAAAAAATTATTAATCATGATAAAGAACAAAATTCAACACATTTTCGTCCGAGATCTTAACAGAAAATTTTTTCGGGGCATCACATCACTCCCCCTTGGAAACAGTTGTCCTCGAATGTGGATAGGTAGGTCAATAATACTATGTAAATGAGTATATAGAGAAAAATCATCTTGCCCAAGCATATACTCAATTCTATAATTTTTTTTGGATATTATAGAAAACACACAAGCCAAGATAGACATAGCAATAAGGATTAAATCAAAAGAGAACGATACCTTTGTCATGCTCAGGATTCGTAGGAAAGAGGTGGGGATATTTGCCGCGCATATCCGCTTCGACTTCCCAAGTAGCACTCTCCACGGATTGATTTCACCAAAGCACTTTAACCAAAGGAACTTCCTTGTTTCTTAGCCTACGAACTTGAAAGTCAAAAACCTCAACCGGAATCTCTTCATATGAAAGACTATCTTGAATACCCGAGCTTTCAGAAGGATCAATCACAACAGAATCACCAATAGACTTCTTAAGCATAGAAACATGGAAAACCGGATGGACGTTAGATAACTCCGCGGGTAATTCAACCTTGTACGCTACCTTCCCTATGCGATCCACAATCTTATAGGGACCAATGTAACGGGGACTTAGTTTCCCTTTCTTCCTCAATCTCTTCACCCCTTTCATGGGTGAAACTTTCAAGTACACTAAATCACCAACATCAAATTCAAGGCCTTCCTCCTTAAATCTGCGTATGATTTTTGACGACTTTGGGCGGTTTTTCAACCTTTTCAAAATTAACTTAACCTTTTCCATGGCCTCGAACACCGCATCCATTCCAGTTATGGCAGCCTTACCAACTTCAAACCAACCAATGGGTGATCTACACCTTCTACTATACAAAGCTTCAAACGGGGCAATTTCAATAGTAGCATAAAAACTGTTATTGTAAGAAAACTCAATTAATTCTAAGTGCTCATACCAACTACCTTTAAAATCAAGCACACAAGCCCTCAACATATCTTCTAAAGTCTGAATGGTCCGCTTGGCCTAACCATCTGTTTGTGGATGGAAAGATGAACCTAAATGAATATAGGTACCGAGAACCTTCTGGAAAGATTTCCAAAAGTGAATACCTCTGTCAAAAATAATAGCCAAAGGGATTCCATAGAGTCTGACAAGTTTCTGAATATATATATTCTATCATAATCTTCAGCTGTATACGATGAATGCACAGGCAAGAAATGAGCTAATTTCGTCAGCCAATCTACGACAACCCAAATCGAATCATGATGGTGATGAGAAGGAGACAAACCAACTATGAAGTCCATATTCACTTCTTCCCACTTCCAAGTGGGAATGCTAAACTCTTGCATCACGCCACTGGGCCTTTGATGCTCTATTTTAACCTGTTGACATGTGGAACACTTCACCACAAATTCTGCTATGTTTTTCTTCATACCGTTCCACCAATAGATTTCTCGAAAATCATGGTACATCTTGGTAGCACCAGGATGGAAGGAGTATCACGTACCATGCGCTTCCTCCATAATCCTCTGCTTCAAGTTATCAACCTCAGGAACACATAATCTTTCTCAGAGTCTCAAAATTCTATCTCCCCCTTGGGAGAAAACCTTCACCTTTTGGTCTTTAACTGACTCTTTTAACATGACCAAGGTAGGATCCCTGTCTTGCTTCTCCTTCACTTCCAAAATTAAAGAGGATTTGGAACCGCTTTGCACTCCTATACTACCCTTAACATCACCAAATAACCTAACCCCCAATCTAGCCAAACGATGTACCTCACGGGCCAACTTCTTCTTACCAATCTCCACATGTGCTACGCTACCCATGGACTTCCGACTAAGGGTATCTGCTACTACATTAGCCTTGCCCGGATGATATAGCACGCTATATCATAATCTTTTAACAATTCTAACCATCATCGCTGCCTAAGATTCAACTCCTTTTGGGTGAATACATACTGCAAGTTCTTATGTTCCGTGAAGACGCTGACATGGACACCATACAAATAATGTATCCAGATTTTCAAAGCAAAAACCATGGCAGCTAATTCAAGGTCATGGGTACGATAATTCGTCTCGTGAGGCTTTAGCTGCCTGGAAGCATAAGCTATAACCTTGATCTTTTGCATCAATACACAACCCAAACCGACTCTGGAAGCATCGTAATACACCACAAAACCATCAACACCATCAGGCAAAGTCAACACACGAGTTGAAGTGAGTCGAGTCTTCAACTCCTGAAAACTCTTCTCGTCAGATTTGGACCACAGGAACTTCACTTTCTTTTGGGTCAAACGGGTCATAGGATATGCAATAGATGAAAACCCTTCAACAAAACGATGATAATAACCAGCTATACCCAAGAAACTTTGGATATCAGAAGGAGAAATAGGTCTAGGCCAACTCTTTATAGCCTCTATCTTTTAAGGATCAACTCTAATACCTTCGGAAGAAACAACATGACCCAAGAAGGCTACAGAGTTCAGCCAGAACTCACACTTACTGAACTTAGCATACAACCAATGAGTTCGAAGAGTTTCCAAAATAATTCGTAGGTGATCCGCATGATCACCCTCACTTTGGGAGTAAATAAGAATATCATCAAGGAATACTATTACAAATAAATCCAGATATGACTGGAATACAAGGTTCATAAGATCCATGAAAGCCGCTGGAGCATTAGTTAACCCAAAAGACATCACTAGAAATTCAAAATGGCCATAACGGGTTCGAAAGGCTATCTTAGTGATATAACATTCCCTAACCTTAAGTTGGTGATAGCCGAATCTGAGGTCTATCTTCAAAAAGTAGCTCGCACCTTACAATTGATCAAATAAATCATCAATTCGAGGAAGCAGATATTTATTCTTGATAGTAACCCTATTAAGATGCCGGTAATCAATACACATTTGCAAAGAACCATCTTTCTTATGCACAAACAAGACAGGTTTACCCCACGGGGACACACTATCTGATAAAGCTTTTGTCTAAAAGATCTTTCAATTGCTTCTTTAACTCTTTAAGTTCTGCGGGAGCCATGTGATACGGAGGAATAGAAATAGGCTGAGTATCGGGAAGAAGGTCAATCCCGAACTCTATCTCTCTATCAAGAGGTACTCCAGGGAGATCTTCCAAAAAGATATCAAAAAACTCATTAACAACATTAATTGACTGAATGGTTGGGGTTTCAGACTTAGTGTCTTTAACCCGAACCAAATGCTGGATGCAACCCTTGGAAATCAACTTGCTAGCTTTGAGATAGGATATGAAACGACCCTTAGGAATCACAGAACTCCTAGACCATTCGAGGATAGGTTCATTAGGAAATTGAAACTTGACCACACAGGCACGATAATCAATAGACGGATAGCATAAGTGAAGCCAATCCATACCCAGAATGATATCAAAGTATATCTAGCTCAATCAAATCAGCATACATAACCCGATGAAAGATAGTAATAGGACATTTCTTATACACCTTCTTAGCAATGACAGACTCTCCTATCGGAGTAGAAACCAAAATAGGCTAAAAAATTAGTTCAGGATCCATTTCAAAATTTACAGCAACCAGAGGTGTCACATAAGAAAAACTCAAATTGGGGTCCATCAACACGTAGACATCAAAATAGAAAACATGGAGCATACCGGTGACAACATCGGGAGAGTCCTCCTGCTCCTGACAAGGTGGTATAGCATAGAAATAATTCTGGCATTGACCGCTAGCAGTACTAGATGAATCACCCTGAGGAGGAACTGGATGGGCTGCGGGGGTGGGGAACTGGTAGCCTGACTCTGGGGCCGGGTATCACGACTCTACTGTCTGGTATACGGGCAGTCTCTAAGTATGTGGCCCAACTTGCCATAAAAAAATAGCCCCACTGCCCTATATAACACTCCCCAAAATGGTCTTTACCACACTTAGCACACGAAGGAGGATGAGGTTGGCTGCTTACACTATCTTGAGACCTGGAAAATACCGACCTATTCTTGAGGTCCTGCCTACCCTGATATACGGGAGCACTAGATGAGGAAGGCACAGGTAGAAATAGACGTCTCTTAAACTGAGGGTGACTCCCTCTGGAGAATCTAGTATGACCAGACCCCTGTTGCTCCGATCTGACTCTCTTAATCTCTCTTACTCTTTCTCTTTCCTTTATCTTATCTGACTCAATCTATTGGGCGTGAATCATTAACCTAGCTAGATCAATCTCCCTATTGATCATAGCAGATCTACATTCATTCACCACATAACTCGACACCCCAGTTAGAAACTTGCTCATACTAGTCCTCGAGTCAACCATCATATTGGGAGCGTACTTCGATAGCTAATTAAACTTAAGACAATACTCCATAACCGACTGGAGCCTTGTGTCAAATTCATAAACTCCTCTATCTTAGCTTCCCGTAACTCAAGAGGAAAGAATATATCCAAGAAAGCATCTTGGAATAATTACCAAGTGACCAGAGCGGTATCTTCCTCTCTACCCTTATTCCACATTTGCACCCAGTCATAGGCAACATCCTTCAACCGATAAGAAGCCAGCTCCACACTTTCTTCCTCGGTCACATGCATAATCTGTGTAATTTTTTTCATTTTATCAACATACATCTGCGGGTCCTCACCTGCTCTTGACCTATGAGACTCTGGCGGATTCATTCGCATAAAGTAACTAATTCATGCTGCTGCCGAATTATTTTCCTAAAGAGGTGGAGCGTTGTCTTGAGTATTATCGGTAACTAACTGGGCTAGCTTCTGAAAAACTTCCCAAAATTTGGCATGGGATACCATCTCATTTAACGGATCAACGGGTTGAGGTTGTTTGTTGTTTCCGCGAGCTCGATGTGGAGGCATTTTCTGTCATAAGAATGCACGAATTAACCGCAGAAGAAAACAGTTATAAGAATGATAGACTCTTGTAGAAAGAGAGAAATGACTTTTCCTAGAATGCCCCGCAGCCTCTTGATCATAGGTGTAGCGCGCTACACATCGATGCTCAAGACTCTACATAACGCGGGTTGTCGGACTCCCTAGGACTCTTCACCACCTTAGGCTCTGATACCAATTTTGTAACGCCCTGAAATATCATCTCGAGATGCCATATGGTGCCCAAGGCTACACGTAGCCTCAAGCTAACCCATTAAGCGAAAAAACTACCCTTGGGTTCCAACACAACAACATACACGCTACGCTAAGGATATATACATAAGTACATATCATATTACATCGCACATGGCACGGAATATCATTAGACTATACATATATGGAATGTCTATACACAAACCAACCCAACAATACACTAGTCCTACATAGCCTCTATACAAAAAAATCAACGAGCTATTGGGACAATCCCCCAACTGACTCAACAGACCAAAGGGATCACAAAACAACAACACTAAAACTAGAAACTTAGTCCTCGAACCATGAGGACTCACCACTGAAGGAACGTAGATGCGACACTCGGATATCATTGTCGTGGCTGCGGTTGAGTAGCTGTACCTATATCATAGTAAGAATGTAGCCCATAGAGAAATATATGGGTCAACATAAGATATGTACTGAGCATATGGGGGCGCATGCAAAATATAAATAATATCATATATTTCGTAAAAACGTACATATGAAGCATAATGACACACCTAGCTTGAGTGACATTGAATCAAGAACTCATAATATCTTAGATAGGAAATGTAGGAGAAAAACCTCATAAATTATTACAGATCATCATAGGAAACTTGACTTACCACATCAAAACTCGGAGTGACTCGGTATTTCAATAAACATGACTCTTATGAACAGGGGAGTTTTCTATAACTGACAACCCCACGTGAGCTACGTGGAATGTCAACATTTGAAACCCCTGTTGGTGGGAGCGTCATACTCTTTTCCACAGAGTACGACCTTAAAACTGCAATAATCACAATCGGGCTCTCTAGCCAATAATATCATCATAAAACAACCCTACAGTGGCACATAAGTTTGGGGAAATAGCAAATTTCCCTCTCGGTGCTAAGTACTACTCCCCGACAAGCTTAGAACGCATTAGGAAATCCACCACAATATCACAAGGGTCTATCATAAAGACCAAATCAAATCTCTTTCTCATTTATCAAATCATATCAATTTGTGGATTCCTAACTCAATATATTTTAGCTCAAAACATTTTAATCTTCCTCAACATCAACAAGGTATCAATGCATTGAACCATAACCGACTCAACATTTGGACAAGGATATGAAGACTCAATAAATAATATTTTCAACAATTTAAATCATCAAAACCATCCGAAAAATACCAAGACTCATTGCAACTTCAATATCAATATTTCTCAATTTGCCATCCAACTCTCATTTAAAGGTACTTGAGATATCAACCCATAGTAGGGATATCAAATTTCCAATATTAATTATAAATTCATAATAAGGAAATAGTGGAATGATAGTATAAATCAAGGCTTAACAAGTTAAATCATCATACTCTTATAATCAAATACTTTTTGAACATAATTCCATCTCAACATCTTACACATATCAGATGACATAATCCCATAGCTCATGGACAATAATATAAGATATAAAATCATATTTCTAATTCATGGTAAAACATGTAAAATCTCATGTCAATGAAATTCAACAAAAATATCGGGCACAAGATCGAAAGGATAATCTTGTTCAAAGCCCTACATACCTAAAAAGGGAAGATGAGTATGAACTTCCGACTCTGGAACTTTATTCACGAAAATAACGGGTGCTTCTCGAATCCCTTAACATAATCAACTCGAATCCCAAATCAATTTAAAATTTCTACGGTTTAATCAAGAGACATAGAAGGATTAAATTTGGAGTAGTAGGGTTGGGGTTTGTGCCTTAGGAAATTTTGGAGAAAAATGAGCTATTGAATGCTCTTAATGGACTTAAATCCAAGGTTTGGCCGGATGGATTGGAGTAAGCATGACCAAAATACCCTTAAAAATCAAATAATATCAAATCTGTCCTTTGGTGGACTATTTTGATAGGTTGAAGTAGATCGACCATAACTTTTTTCTTCGATGGCCAAATTAGATGAAACCAATTTCATTGAAAAGAGGAAATTCAGAGCTTTCTGTTGATATATGGTATCTCATCCAGATCATTAAGTAGAAGGAGTTATGATCATTTTAAGTTGACCCTAAACTTCGCCTGGCCTCAGTATTTTTTTTCCTGCACATTTACTGTTCACCACTATTCACGGTTAGATCGGAATGATTATAACTCATCATTCAAGAGTCGGTTTTGGATGATCCACATATCATTGAAAAGATTATTTGATGCTCTATGCGATGACAGGTCGAATATCCAGAAATTCCACACAGAAAAATTATTAATCACGATAAAGAACAAAATTCAAAATATTTTCGTCCGAGATCTTAACAGAAAATTTTTCCAGGGCATCACAATGTCCATAATCGATGATCGATGATTGGGCCATCCAACCGACCAACACTTCTCAATAACCAAAGTAATCCAAGTATAACCTTCTAATAATGAACCTAAACTGAATATCAAAAAAGTGTCGAGACATGCCTACGACGATAGACAAAAATAGTTTTAAATAGTCTGAGACATAAAAGACCAAAATATAAAATATAAAATTTCGATGTTTGAAAGCTTACCACTTTAATTTCAACTCATGAGCTGATCCCGAATCCTAATCACAGAACAAGAAGAGTAAATGTATGATCAATTTTGCATTATGTGGGGATACAACATTCGAAGATGATTAGCGGTTAGAGTGCTAGCATGAAACTTAGGGATAAGGATAACATAATGACATGGTCAACAGTTCAAAATCATTCAAAGACAATAAGCATAATCAAATGCATAAGCATATTTATATATATCACATGTTAGGATAGGGAACAAGGCTTAACATGTACTTTGAAAACTCTAGCCTGGATTGTATATCTCAACCATCCTAACATGTAACCAAGGGCTATATGGACCCCAACTCTCACCTCCTGGTCGGTCCCCAATGCATGTAGCTATACTAACTGAAGAATAATCTCATATATATGCACGGGGGACTCGAACCTCCCAATCATTTATTAAGGTGACTTAAGTACATGATCATGTAACAATTTATGAGGGACTCAAACCTCCCTAATCATGAAATAATAATGAGAGGGACTCAACCCTCCTTGGTCACTTTAATCCCCACATCGGCTAACACAATTTCTAATATCGGTAACTCAAACCTCCACTTTCACGACTTACCTACACAACCTCCATTAAAGCCCAACTTAAAACATTCATCGTACATTCCCATTTATTGAACCATATTTAACATTAAGGCATACATTGTTTCTATCATCATACCAAATACACTTGCGAAGTAACAACAATATGCCAAAACAATTACATTACTTGGAGGAATTCACAATCCACTTGGTTCAATTTTATAAATTCCCATATTTCTCATAATTTAAAATTAATTTCACAATATGGGGTTGGGATCATAACCACTTCAAAAGTCACAAGTTTTGAAATAATAATTCCCTAGTCCATTCACTATACCCATGCACCCATACATTCAAAACCATAATTAAAGTATGAAAATTATATATAAACCATGAGTAATATTATTCAATTCATAAACATTCAAAACCCTCAACCTTTGTTTCAAAACCATCATAAATATCTCATGAACAATTTTAAAACATATTTTTTTTATCAAATTAACAATGAGGAAAGAGTAACATGCCTTAAACACCAAGAAATTTGGAGAGAAATTGACCTTTGGGCCCTTAGATAACCAACTTGATGAAACCCTAACTTGACTTGCTTGAGGGAATTTAGAGAGTCTTTTGGAGTGTTTGAGAAGTTACTTAGATTGTTACTGAGTGCTAATGACACCTTAAAAGGGTTATAAGACGTTGATTTTAGTTTGGGTAAGAGGGAAAATATCTAGAATGCCCTTAACTTAAAAGCTATAAAAGTGTCTCCCTTGACTACCGGTTAATTGGTGACTCGTATCCACTCCTTACGACTCATAACCAAGACAATATCTAGGACCACTCCTTACGGCTCATAACCAAGACAATATCTAGGACCCCCCACACTGTTAACCCTATGACTCATGGGTACCATTCGTAATAAGACCCTACAACTCATATGGTCCAGTTATAGTCACCACAGAACCAATTAGGTAAACACATGACATTCTACAATTTGCACCCAATGACTCATAACTAGTCTATATGGCTCATAATGATCCACTCGTACTCAAAGCAGAACTTAGCCACTTAATTTCTAATTTGGTTACTATTCCATCCCAACAATTCATCATGAGTCTTTACGACTCATGCCCTCAAGTCGTACCCTAGAAAGAAACTCAAACACCCCTCACTAGACAACTTGTGAATGAGGTAATTTGACCCATCAAGACATATTATGGCTTTTCAGATGAGTTGTTGCTAGCAAAAATCTCAGGGCTCAGAAAATTTTTGATGACCATAAACCTGGGGAATTACATAAAAATAATAATGTAATATTAAAGATATTTGTTTTTGAAGTGAAAAATAAAATTATGGAGTATAGATGGTCTAAAAGGCCAATTAAGTCTTTCTGTTAAATAATGAAAACTTATACTAGGAGTAAAATGCAACTAGTAGTAGAGAGAAAGAACTAGCTATTTTTTATTACTTACTCTCTGTTTTCATTCATATATTTGTACAAATCCATGATAGGCATACATATGTTTATACATAATTTAACTTAGGAATAATGTTTTTGCGGGCCTCTTTGTTTGGGCTAACCGTAGTCCAATTTTTGGGTATTTTGTTTACCCGATTACTTTGATACCAAGTTAGTCAATATTCTTGACTACTTGTCCACAAAGTAACATGGATAAGTCATTATATAACACTCCCCCTTGTATGTATATGTAAATAAAAATTTAGTGAATATACATTTGAGTGCTGCCTTATTAAAAATCTTATCAGGAAAATCCAATTGGACAAAACCTTGGTTAAGGAATAAAGAGTACTATGTGTATTCTTACCCCTTCTGATGAAAATCACAATTCAGATGGTTAAGTCTTTGCATTTCAATCCTATGTACCATTTTCTCAAGAGGTGAAGTTGGTAAAGACTTAGTGACAAAAATCTATTGGATTGTCACTTGAATGGATTTGTTGTACATCAATGTCACTATTCCTCTGGAGATCATGTGTGAAGCACAACTTTGGTGAGATATGATTCGTTCTATCTCTTTTTATAAATCCTCCTTTTAGTTAGGATATGCATGAAACATTGTATTCATACAGGATAGTGGGTATCTTTACATCACACTTCAGACCACATCTTTCTTTGATGAAATGTATCACCGATCTCAACCATATGCATTCTCTACTTGCTTCGTAAATAGTTATTATCTCAGCATGATTTAAAGAAGTAGCAATAATAGATTGCTTTGTAGATTGCCATGATACAACATTACCTCCATAGATAAATACATATCCTATTTGAGATCGAGCTTTATGTGGGTTAGATAAATAACCTACATCTACATGACCAACAAGATCTGTATTTTTGTTATTAGTATAAAATAGACCCATACCAATAGTTTCTTTTAGATATCATAGTATATGCTTAACTTCATTTTAGTATCTAAGTGTAGGAGAAGAACTATATCTTTCCAGAAAATTAATAAAAATGCTATATCAGACCTTGTAGAGTTAGCAATATACAAAAGTTCACCAAGAGCACTGGGATATGGTACTTCAGAATCCAAACTTTCTTCACCCTCCTTTGGAGGTCGGAATGGGTCTTTACTTACATTAAGTTACCAAACAACCATTAGAGTACTTAATGGATGTGCTTTGTCTATGTAAAATCATTTCAAAACCTTTTCGGTGTAGGCAAATTGTGGATGAAGATACCATTTGATAAATTTTCAATTTGCAGACCAAGACGAATGTTTTGTCTTTCCAAGATCTTTCATCTCAAATTATTTCTTTAGATATTCAATTGGATTTTAGACTTCTTCGAGAGTTTTAATGAGATTTATGTCATCAACATAAACAACGAGTACAACAAACTCAGATGTTATTTTCTTAATGAAAATACAGGGATAAATGACATCATTTATATAACCTCAATTTATCAAGTATTTACTAAGGTAATTATACCACATCAGAGGAAGTGGTATGGAGTGCATACACTTACCTTCACTAGACCCCACTTGGTGGAAATATAGTGGGTATGTCATTTTTGTTGTAATGCCTTGATTTTTTTTATACCGTATAGCGATCTTTCTAATCTGATTGAATACAAATGCCGAGACTTTGAACAATATGCTTCAGACATATTTAATATTTCTGGGATCCTCATATAAATTTCATGATCAATTGAATCATAAAGATAAGCTATAACCACATCCATTAGATATATTTAAAGATATTTATGTACAGCTAGACCGATGAGATATCGAAACGTTATTGCATCCACAATAGGTGAATATGTTTCTTCATAGTCAACACCAGGTCTTTAAGAGAATCATTGTGCAACAAGGCATGCCTTGACTTAATTTTGTTTATCTCATTTCTTTTGCGTACGGAGACCCATTTATTACCAACTAGTTTTATACCATATGGAGTTTAGACTACAAATTCAAAAACCTCCAGTTTAACAAGTAAGCTCCATTATGATTAAATTGCCTCTTGCCATTTTACCAATTATTTCTTCATCGACATTCTTTGATAGATAGAGGTTTAAGGTCCTTATTGTCTTGCATATTATTTAGTGCGACATTATATGAAAAAATATTATCCACCATGATTTTTTATTGATCTAAATTTATCTCATCACCAGTAAAACTTATTGAGAGCTCTTTATTAACTTAACTCTCAGGTTCACTGGTTTCTTTAGGAATATTATAATTAATCAGATCTTAAATTTCTTTATGATACTCTCTTATAATATCATCTTTCTTATTTTATAGGATTTTTATCCTTTGAACTCAGTAGATTTCCATGCTCCAAGCGTGTTTGGGATTCAGTATCTATGAGATTAGTAAATGGTTCTTTGGGACATCAATTTGGGAAAGCACATTCATTGCATGGATATATGACTTGGTTATTCTTTTCAAATCAGTAAACTTGTTTGGCATTTGATTTGCTATTTTTTGAAAGTGAATAATCATTTGGACCTCATGTTTACATATGCGGGTATGAGGGTCAAAATGAGATAATGATAAAACTTTTCATGCAATTAGTCCTTTTTCATTTTTCTCTCCATCTAGTTGTGGAAAATTTATTTCATCAAATCAACAACATGTAAATTGAGCAGTAAAGATCTCCAATCACTGGTTCATCATAATGAATTATAGATGGTGGCTCAAATCCAACATATATTCCTAACATTCTCTTAGGGCCCATATTAGTGTGTTGTGGTGGTGCTACTGGCTCATATACACCTTACGAGTTGTAGGGTGTCTATATGGGTCATAGGACCCTAAGCATAGCCTGTCCAGTGTGTTTTCCAAGTATACTATTCTAAGTATGACTCTTACCTCACGAGTCATATAGACTCATTACAAGTCATAATGTACCACTCATAAGGTAACTAGTGTAATCTAAATATGTTCTGTATTGACTACAACTAGGACCCTATGAGTCGTAGGGTCGCTTGATGAGTCGTATAGGAGATTTGTACGATTAGTAGATTGGGGGTCCTAGGACACTGTATTGACTATTAGTCAAGGGCATGACTCGTATCCAGACATTATGAGTCGTAGGGTAACTAATAATGACTGGGTGGTGAATTTCTCAGCTTTTCTTTAAGGATATCTTTGTAATTTCCCTCTTTCCCCACTTCGACCCCACATGCATAAAACATCAAAGGAGGGTTATTTTCTATACTTTAGCATATCAAATACTCTCTTCACTATCTCTAATTTCCCATTCAATTCAAGGCTAGGGTTTCAAAGGACGTGGTCATCTAGGGTTCTAACGGTGGTTTCTTTCTCAATTTTCTTGGTGATTAAGACACGTATCTCTCTCCTTACATTTGGATTTTCTTAATGTATTGAAATTGGTTTATTATTTACATGGTTTTGATACTGGGTTTTGAATTATGGGTTAGGGATTTTGGATACAAATTATTGAAATGTTTTGGCCTTTATTGTTATTGATTAATTCTGGATTCAATTTTTGGTTTGTAGACTCACTGCGGTGCATGGGAATGTTAAATAAAATAGGGGTATAAGGATTCCCCAAAATTTTAAATTATGACAATAGGGGGCATAAGGATTCCCCAGATAAATGGATTTTGGTGTTAAAATTGATAAGAACCCCAACTCACTTGCATAATTGGTTTCGGAAAGTGATTTATCAATTGGTTTGACTTGTTTGTTTTAAACTAATGCATTGCATAAATGGAAAATAATTAAGGATAGCTTTGAAAACCTTGTAGGGTACAAGGATTCTCCCAAGTGGATAATAATAATCTTGAAAACCTTGTGGGGAACAAGTAATCCCCTAAGTTGATTTTAATACTGGATTCTAGGGTACAAGATTTCCCCAAAGTGTTGGATTAATGACATTTCTTGAAGGCTAAAGTTGGTACGAAGATACCACTTGATGATGTCTTAATGATTGTCTTTTTGAACTAATGGATGAGTTATGTGCTAAAATTTTTAATTGGGCTTAATGGGGGTTATGTTAGCTAGACATGAAGGTGTGAGTCCCAAAGGACTGATACTGGAAACTCACATTTGCCGACATGAGGGTTGGTCTAGATGACTTTGTTTTTATGTCACACTATATATATTTGTATCATGGTTGGCATAGGGTAAAGGATTCCCCGTCTTTCTATGATATCTCGATTTGTGTGGCTAACACGCTCTGGGGACCGACGAGGGGTAGACACTGGACCCATATAGCATGTCGGATATTTTATGACGGTCAAGATATACAACCCAGGATTAATGTTTTAAAGTTCATGATAAGCCTTGTTCCCTACCCCGCCGTGTGATATATATATGTGTATGTGTGTGTGTATGCATATGTATATATATGTATGCATTTGCATATGGTTATGTGCATTGAATTTTGACTGATTTTTAATTATTGATCATGGAATTATCTTGTTCCCTTATCCTTGAGTGACATGCTAGCGCTCAACCCGCTAACTATCTCCAAACACTGTATCCCTACGCGGTGTAGGAATTGGAAAAGTTCTACTTTTCCTGCGCAGTGACCAGGCAATTATGGGATAGCTTATGAGTCAGATTAAAGTGGTAAGCTTTCATAATTTAGAAGACCTCATTTAATGTTTGGGGTTTCTTTATGTTATTGACTCTTTCCTTTGGACCAATTTTTTAGCTATTGTCGGGGGCATTGTCCTGACTTTTATTAGTATTCGATAATCCAGAGGCTTTGTGAATATTGTTGTGGACTTGGATATTGGTTATTGGTTCTTTTATCATATTATATGTCTTTGAGTTTACTTTTTTTTTTTATCTTTCATATGTTCGGAATTCTATCTCTGTTAGTGTTTATGCTCTGTTTGACTAGGCGAAAGGGGTGGCCTCTGGTCCACGACAGACTTTAGATACCTGTCATGGCCAGGCCCTGGTTTGGGTTGTGAAAAAGTTGAGGGAGGAAAAAACTGAGAAGTTTGTGAATGTAGGGCAAAATGATTGAAGTAATATGCCCTGAAGTTCCATCCGTTGTCACGTTATGCTCCTGAGTTAGTTTCTAGTATGAGGGCTAGACTGAGGAAATTTGATTTTGGGTTTTAACATGTTTTGATTTTGGAGAGAAAGTTACATGACCCGAATCGGGGCTTTATCGTAATAGGCATTCCAAGTCTAACCAGGACCGGTGACCACTCCCGTTACCCAACCCAACCTCCAAACACGTACCCTAAGTTAGATGAATTCTGAATATATAACAAAATAAAATTTTGTACAATTCTAGACTCTGGATAGGTTCATAACCATGACCAACCCAAGCAATTCCAACCATCCAATACCCAACTAATAACCATACCAAAACAAAAATAATAACCAAGTACGAGTCCATAACATAATACGATGGAACAATCATAAATACAGTCAAATGGAATCATCCATAATACCAATACCAATGTCAAGGTTGACACCATTACCGATACCACCCATAATAACCCATAGTAGTCCTACAAAGCCTCGAACCAGAAGTAAAACAATATTCAATTGGGACATGCCCCAAACCATAGCCAAAACCAATGTCTATGAAATAAGCAGAGTATGTAAATAAATTCATGATTTGAAATGGAGCCTTCCAGAATATCGAAGATCACCACTTTTGTCCAACAGCTGATCCCAAATACACTCACTAAATAGGAGAAGTATAATGGCCGATTCCTGCATCGCGTAGGGATATAGCGCCCGAAGACGGGTTAGCGGGTGAACGCTTGCATATACTTAGGATATGGATAAAATATTGTCAACCTTTAAAACCAAGTAAACCAACCATATGCATTCACAACCATACATACATATATATAACCATGATGGGAAAGGGAACCGGGTTTATCTTGCCCTTAAAAATATTAAACTGGGTATGTGTAGCTAAACCATCCTAGAACTACCGACAGGCTATATGGGTCTAGTGTAACCCCCTGAATGGTCCTTAGTGCATGTAGCCGCACAAATCGGGGATAACATTGGAGTAGGGGATTCCTGAGTACCCTTCACTCTTCATAATACATATGTACAAGTGTACTTAGGGGATTCCCGTGTACCCCGTAAGTATCATATATGGTTGCCATGACCAATCCTAATGTACGCAAACATGATTTTCTAGTGTCTGTATTTTGGACTCACACCTTCACGGTTAGCTATTATACCCTGCCATTATTGCCCAATTAAAACCATTACTACACAATCAAACCACCATTCCATTTATTATTAACCAAGGCTATAAGTAGTGGTATTGTCATACCTACTATAGCTTGCAAGCAATGTCCTTAGCTATATTTTTTAAGAAGAAGGGATTCCTAGGTACCCATAGATTACATTATTAAGTTGACTTGGGGGAATCCTATGTACCCCACATAATGTTTGTTATTAAGTTTGCTTGGGGGATTCCATTGTGCCCCACAAGGCTTTCAACTAGACCAACCATAACTACCAAGAACTTATAATTTAACCATTCCAAACCATATAAACCATTTAGGGATCCATTACAAAGTTATACCTTGCATAGTTCAAAAAAAGTCCAACAAGTTAACTAAAAACATTCTTATAGGCATTTTATCAAGCACGTTGGGGGCATAGTGTTTCCAAAGGCCAAACCAAGTATTAATTAACCATTACCATGAGACCAAATATTCAAACCACCATAATAATATGAAAACCATAACTAAAAGACATAGGAAAACCATATCCAACCATTGTAACCAAAACCCCCAATATGTATTTGAAAGCCCAAAACCATACAACATTTATGCTATGAAAGCAATTCATAAAATATGCCATTAGTTGGAACTAACATTGAGGGAGGAGTAACATGCCTTAAATTATGAAAATGATGGAGAGAAATCACCCTTTTAAGTCCCAAATTGACCAGCTTGAAGAAAACTATAGCTTTTCTTAAGCCAAGAGCCTTGAGAGAATTTGAAAGTGTTTAAGAGAGAATGATTGATTGAAATTAAGTTAATAAAGCCCCAAAAAGGTTCTTTATGTCATGGGTTCATAATAGGTTAAGAGGAAAAATGTCCAGATTACCCCCAACTTAAAGTTCTTAAACTTCCCACAAGATGGTATGGCCACCCCAACCTAATTGTACCCTAGGGTATGAGAGGTTCCCTTATCTCATACCCTATGCCTCCCTGTGGTCCCCAACACTATCCAATATACAACCACCTAATCCAAACTGTACCCAACTATATGATTAGTACCATGAAATCGTACCCTAGGCAGAATAGAATCACCTAGACTAAACTTATGGCAACATATGATTGACACCTTACCATTAGTACCCTAACATATAACTTGTATGTTCTAACCATACCTTAGACAGAAACCATCCAACCCACACTGGTCACCATATGACCAAGATCAACCAAACCGTACCACATCATATGAGAAGTATCCCAAGTCATATGATGTACAGAAGCAAAAAGCTAAGAAATTTTCTAAGAGTCAAAACCCAGGGTGTTTCAGTCTCCCCCACTAGGATTATTCACACCTGAATGATAGACAAGGCAGTACAAGTATGAATTACACCCCAACATAACCATTCCAACCTTTAACTAAGTTAAAAAACAAAGATGCAAGGAAATCAATCGTCCGTTAACCAAGTTAGAAAACAAAGACGTGATCAAGAACACATACCTTCCGCATGAATATCCAGAGCAGAAAACAAATATGGATACTTGGACTTCATGTCATCTTTCGCTTCCCAAGAAAATTTATCAACCTTGTGGTTCTGCCATAAAACCTTAGTCGAAGCTACATCCTTGGTCCGCAATCAATGAACCGACCGATCCAAGATCTCAATCGGGATCTCTTCATAAGACAAAGAATCTAGGATACCCAATCCTTCCAAAGAAACAACAGATGAAGGATCACCGATACACTTTCTTAACATAGAGACATGGAATACCGGATGAATGGAGATCAAACTAGAAGGCAACTCCAATTCATATGCAATATTACCAAACCCCCTCAAAATAACATAAGGACCAACATACTGGGGACTGAGATTTAATTTTTTCCCAAACTACATTACTCCCTTCATGAGAGACACCTTTAGAAACACCCTATCCCCAACCTTAAACTCCAAGTCCCTATTCCTTACATTTACATAGGACTTTTGGCGACTTTGGGTAGCCTTAAGCCTATCCAAAATCACCCTTACCTTCTCTATAACCTGATAAATTAAATTCAGGCCAAACATATCCACCTCACCAAGCTCGAGCCACCTAATAGGAGATCTACACCTCCCACCATACAATGCCTCAAAAGAGGCCATCCCAATGCTAGAATGATAGCTATTATTGTAAGAAAACTCTACAAAAGGTACATGCAAGAAGCATATCTTCTAATGTCAGAATAGTCCTTTCTGCTTGCCCATTCATCTGCGGGTGAAAAGCAATACTCAGACTAACCTTAGTACCCAATCCTTTCTGAAATGACCATCAAAAGTGAAATAAAAACTGTGTACCATTATCAGAGATAATCGAAATAGGTACCCTATACAACTTTACAATCTCATGAAGATACAACCTCATATAATCATCTGTCAAAAAATTAGTCCTCACTGTCAAAAAGTGAGCCAACTTTGTCATCCTATCCATGATGACCCAAACTGAATCAAAATAGTTCTGACACCGAGAAGCACCGGTAACAAAATCCATGTTTATAACTTTTCATTTGCATTCAGGCTATTCAATTTTCTGATACAAGCCTCCATACCTCATGTGCTCAACTTTAACTTATTAACATACCAAATAGTTGGCCACAAAATAAGCCACATCCTTCTTTATACTATTCGTCTAATATATCTCTTTGATGTCATGATATATTTTTGTAGAACCAGGATGAACAAAATAGCGCAATTCATACGCCTTGGCCAATACCATTTCTCACAAACCATCAACGTCGGGAGCACGTAACCTCCCTTGGTATCGCAAGGTACTATCACCACTGATCTCAAATACCATTACCTTTTGCCTACCTACATCACCCTTAATTTTTATCAAGATGGGATCTAACATTTTTTTTCTTGATCTCTGCACCAAGAGATGACCGAACCATTTCCTGTACCAACACACCACCATTCTCGACATCCAAAAAGAAAAATCTAAGATTAGCTAAACGATGACTATCCTTTACCAACTCCCGCCTTTCCTTATCCACATGAGGTAAACTCTCTATAGAAAATCTTATAAGAGCATCAGCAGCAACATTAGAGTTACTTAGAGGGTTATGAAGACTCATGTCATAGTCCTTGGGAAGGTCAAGCCATCTCCTCTGCCCGAGGTTAAGCTCTTTCTGAGTGAACATATACTGCAGACTCTTATGATCTGAGAAGAAGTCCACATGCACTCTATACTAATAGTGACGCCAAATTTCAACACAAACACTACAGCTAACAATTCCATATCATGAGTAGGATAATTCCTATCATGCACCATCAACTGCCAAGAAGCATAGGCAATCACCTTACCACGCAACATCAAAACACAACTAAGTCCTACCAGGGATACATCATAGTAAATGATATACCCCTCATTGCCTTCAGGAAAGTTCATAACGGGAGTTGAAGTTAGCTTATCCGTCAACTTCTCGAAACTACCCTCATAAGCATCTGAGTAAGAGAACTTTACCTTCTTTTGAGTTAACTTAGTCAATAGGGTAGCTACCATAAAAAAAATTCTCTACAAACCACTTATAGTACCCAACCAAACCCAAGAAGTTAATGTCGATTGGAGTCATGGTTCTAGGCCACTTCTAAACTACCACCACCTTTTGTAGATCTATCATGATCCCCTCACTAAAAATAATATGACCCAAAAAAGTGACAGTGTTTAACCAGAATTCAAATTTTGAGAATTTGACATACAACTGCTGCCCTTTTATAGTTTGCAACACCACACAGAGGTGATTGGCATGATCCACCTCACTTTTAGAGTACACCAAAATGTCATTAATGAACACAATAACAAACAGATCCAGAAACTGACAGAATAGCTTTTTCATCAAATCCATGAATGTTCCTGGGGCTTTGGTCAAACTAAATGACATAACCAAAAACTCAAAGTGCCCATATCAAGTACAAAATGTCATCTTAGGGATAACCACCTCCCTAATCTTAAGATGATGATATGCAGACCGAAGATCTATCTTTGAAAAGAATTTGGCACCTTGCAACTGATCAAACAAGTCATCTATTATATGAAAAGGATACTTGTTCTTAACTGTCACCTTATTCAACTACCGATAGTCAATACATATTTGAAGGAAACCATCCTTTTTATGCACAAATAACACTGGTGCACCCTATGGGGACATACTAGGATAGATAAAACCCTTATAAAAAAAATCCTTAAGTTGCTCCTTGAGTTTCTTCAACTCAGCCAGAGCCATTTTATAAGGAGGAATAGATATTGGACGAGTGTCTAAAACCAAATTAATCCCAAACTCAATCTCTCTATCCAGAGGAACACTAGGAAGATAATCTGGTAAGACCTCAGGAAACTCATTCACTACTAAAAACGAATGCAAATGACCTTCCAACTTAAGAGTCTTTAACCTGGACCAAATGATAAAGACACCCTTTAGAGATTAACCTCCCAACTATAAGATATGCTATAAACTTCCCATTAGGAGCTAGGAAACCACCCTCCCATTCAATAATCGATTCACCAGGGAACTTAAACACAACCTTATGGGTCCGACAATCTAAGGACACATAGCACGAGTGTAGCCATTCCATCCCCAAAATGACATCAAAATCCACCATAATTCAAATAAATCCATCAAATTCGCCTTACTACAACAGATACCACACACCCCCTATAGACTCTTTTAGAAACCACAGAGTTACCTACTAGGATAGAAATAGAAAAAGGATCCGAAATAACCTCGGGATCAAAACCAAAATACATAGCCAAAATAGGGTCACATAAGAGAAAGTGGACCCATATTAAGTAAATAATACACATTATGAGAATAGATTTGTAACATACCAGTCATGACATCAAGTGATACCTCAGACTCATATCAGAACACAAGAGCATATAACCTATTTTGTCCTATGTTGGTACCAAGAGTAGAAACAGATGCAGAAGCAGTACCCCTCGGTGCAGGAACAGATGAAGAGGCAACCAAAACCTCATTCACTTCCGAAGAAACCTTACCTATAAGATAATTTCTAAGGATATGGCCTTGCTGACCACATTTGAAGCACCTTTCCCTCCTCTCATCATAGAAGCCCTAATACAACCGACCAAAGAACCTATAAGGAGGACATAATGAAGTCGACTGAGCCTCACTATCCTGATATTGGGCACCTTATGACTTAAAGTTATCACCACCCTATTGATATTTTTCTCCTGATTGCTTTGGGTAAGGAACATTTGCTATGGAGAAAGAACTAGAAGTCTCCCACTTTTTCTTTGACCACTTACCACCATCCCGGCCACTTTATTATTGACCACCACCCTGCTCAGAGAATCTAAAATTCTTACCTTCTTTTTCACCTACCTGATCTTTCTTTTTCTTTTCCTACTCTACCTATTGCATATGAACAATCAACTTAGAGATACCCATGTCCATGATCAACATTGCCGTCTTGCTTTTAAGGATCAACTCATGATATAATCTTAAAACGAACTTTCTTATCCTAGCCCTCATATCTGACACTATTTCTGAAGCATATCTAGACAACTGGTGAAATTTTAAGGCATACTCCTTGACTAACATACTCCTTTATTTTAGATTAACAAATTCCTTCGTAATTGATTTTCTCAACTCCTGAGAAAAGAAGTGATCCAAAAAAGCATTAGAGAAAGTCTTCGATGGAGATAACTCATCAACCTTACCCCTTGTCGAATCTTATTCCTCGTACAATTAGTATGTCACATTCTTTAGCTGGTAGATAGGAAAATTCACCTCTTCCACATTTATGGTCTGCATAACCCTAAATATTATTTCCATCTCATCCAAAAAATCATGAGAAACCCCCTCCACCTTAACACCAGTAAAAGTTTGAGGACTCAACCTTATAAATAGCCCAACCCTTGTGGCCTCAGAAGATGCAATACCAGATACTCCATGCTCAGCCTAAGAATCTACCAACTAAGAAATCACATGGATCGACAGACAAAACTCAAAATTTATCACGTCTACTTTAGGAGCCTGGGGAGGACTAGAAGGAACTGATGGAACTCTAAAAAATCAGGGATAGAACCCCTAGACTGAGTATAGATCCCATGAGTAGAGAGTGTCCCATTAATATTGTCCCCAATTGGGACAAATGAGTTTTTATGTGCATAGATCATTGAGACATGATCTGAAAGGTGAACAAACAGGAATTATAAAAGATTCCAGGACTTAGATTCCAAGCTTAAAAAAAGAACACAAAGAAGTGAAATATTTCTAAATGCCTTGCAACCTCTCTCTTATGAGTCTGGTGTGCTACACCCTCAAAAGAGGTTCTACTCAGCACAACTTTGTAGACTCCCAATTGACCATGAACCTAAAGCTCTAATTCTAACTTTTTATGACCCAAATCGGGGCCTTATCGTAACGGGCATCCCAAGTCAAATTAGGACCAGGGACCACCTCCATTACCCAACCCAAACTCCAAACTTTCTGATTTAGATGAATTTCGAATATATAAAAAGATAGAATTTTGTACATATCGAAACTCTGGAATAAGTCCATAACCGTGACCAACCCAAGGATGTTCTACCATCCAATACTCAACCAATAACCATACCAAAACCAAAATAATAACCAAGTATGAGTCCATAATATAATAGGATAGAACAATCATAAACACGTCAAATGGTATCATCCATAATACTAATAGAAGTGCCAAGGCTGACACCAATACCAACAACGCCCATACCAACCTGTAGTAGTCCCACAAAGCTTTTAACCAAAGTTAAAACAATATTTGATTGGGACATGCCCCCAACCATAGCAAAAGCCAATGTTTATAAAATAATTAGAGTATGTAAAGACATCCATGATATGAAATGAAGCCTTTTGAAAATATGAAAGCTCACCACTTTAATTCAACAACTGATCCCAAATCCCATCACTAAGTAGGAGGAGTAGAATAGTCGATTCCTGCATCACATTAGGATAAAGTGACCAAAGATGGGTTAGCGAGTGAATGCTAGAATACACTCAAGATAAGGATAAAATAATCCCAATCTTTAGAACCAAGCAAACCAACCATATGCATACACAACCATACATACATATATGTAACCATGCTGGAAAAGGGAATCGGGTTTAAGATGCCTTTAAAATCATTAACTTTAGTATGTATAGCTTAATCGTCCTAGAACCACCCATGGAATGGGTTCAGTGTAACCCCCTGAATGGGCCTTGATGTGTGTAGCATACGAACCGGAGATACCATGGGAGTAGGGGATTCCTGAGTGCCTTTTTCTCTTTATGAGATATATGTGCAAGTGTACTTAGGGGATTATTGTGTACCCCATAAGTATAATATATGGTCTCAATGACCAATCCTCATGTCGGCAAATATGAGTTTCTAGTGTCCATCCATTGGACTCACACCTTTATAGTTAGCTATCATACCCTACCATTATTGCCTAATTAAAACCATTACCACACAACTAAACCACCATTCTATTTATTATTAACCAAGGCTATAAGTAGTGGTGTCATCGTACCGAAAATAGCTTGCAAGAAATGTCTATAGCCTTTCTCTTTAAGAAGAAGAGATTCCCATGTACCCATAGATTGCATTATTAAGTTGACTTGGGGGAATCCCATGCACCCCGCAAGATGTATTTTTATTAAGTTTTCTTGGGGAAGTCTTTCAACTAGACCAACCATAACTGCCAAGACCTTATCATTTAACCATTCCAAATAATTTAAAACATTTAAGGTTCCATTACCAAGCTATACCATGCATAGTTCAATGAAAGTCCAACAATTTAACCAAAAACATTCTCATAGGCATTTTATCAAACAAGTTGGGGCATAGTGTTTTCAAAGCTAAAACCAAGTATCAATTAACCATTCCCATATAACCAAATATTCAAACCACCATAATAATATAAAAACCATAAGTAAAAGACATGAGAAAACCATACCCAACCATTGTAACCAAAACCCCCAATATGTATTTGAAAACCCAAAACCATACGACATTTATGCCATGAAAACAATTCATAAAATGTGCCTTTAGTTACAACTATCAATGAGGTAGGAGTAACATGCCTTAGATTACGAAGATGACAAAGACAAATTAAACTTGTAAGTCCCAAATTAACTGCCTTAAAGGAAACCCTAGCCTTTCTTAACCCAAGAGGCTTGAGAGAATTTGAGAATGTTTGATTGATTTCAAATAGGTAAATGAAGACTCAAAAGGGTTCTTTATGTCGTGGGGTCATAATAGGTTAAGAGGGGAAATGTCCAGATTATCCCCAACTTAAACTGCTTAAAATTATCAAAAGATTGTATGACCACCCCGCCTCAATCATACCCTAGAGTACGAGTGGTACCCTTATCTCGTACCCTAATCATCCCCTTAGACCCCAACACTATCCAATATACAACCACCAAAGTAAAATTTTACCCAACCATATGATTAGTACCATGAATTCATACCCTAGGAAAAATAGAATCACCTAGACTAAACTTAGGTCAACCTATGATTGACATCTTACCATTAGTACCCTAACATATGACTTGTTGATAACGCTCAACTTACAGATTAATTTAGTGCAAGACGGTCGTCGTCAATAAATTTACCCAACTTTTGAGTCGGGGTTGAATCCACAGGGAATAATGTGAGTGGCGATTAAAATAGTTTGAAACTAAAGCTATAAGTTAAATTCAAACAAATGATACGAAAAGATAAAATAGGGTTTTTTGATGATCAGTAAATAATTGTTGGTCACTTTAGTTTCAGTGTTTGTAATCAAGAGTTTATGGAAAATTAGAATTATATTCACTATGGGTTTTGGAACTTGACAGATGCTAATTGTGATTCAAGATACTCATAATAGGTAGGAACAACAAATTGTCTTTATTAAATTTATGCCTAAATGTCTCTTGACTTACTTAAGCATTTAATTACCTAATCCTCTCGAACTTAGGGAATTTATATTCATTGACCAGACTTCACCTCAGGTTAATTAAGCTTGTTACAACGTCAATTATTAAATGGAAGGTTGGTAGCTTCCAAGTCCCTATCAATAATTAACTTCCTACTATAGTTGATTTCTTATCTCAAGCAAATCAAAGTAGGTGCTATCTATCGTTTGCAACCAATAGACAATAATTAAAACCTCAAGGATTTCTATTACCTTTAGAATCTTGAACACTTAGCAACATACCACGATCTAACCCATAGATCCCATAATCTGTGTTAAAGGGATTTACCCACTCATAATGTTATAATCGAAATAACTAGATGTATTCATAATTTGAAAGATGAACTTACCATAAGATGAATAGTAACTAGTGATTCTCAGATTAGATCACAATAGAAATCCTAAAATATTGATGAAAATCTCTTCAAAGTTAATTATTTTTCAAGCCAAGAAACTAAAGAGAAAAGTAACAATATACGTGCATCCCAAAACAGGTTCCCCCATTTAGAAAACCCCAAACTATGCTTTAAATAGTTTAACCTAATTATGGAAACAAAATCACCGAGTTCAGCAATTTCTTAGATTAGATGACGACATTAGTGACACCTTATAAGGAGTCTGACGACTTATCAAAAATTTTGTAATCTCCTTCTTTAGTTTTAGGACTTTTTGCTCAAGGTTGATGATGAAACCTGATGACTTATAAACTCTTTGATGACTTATCAGGAAATGTCATCACAAATTTTAGATGAGGTCCATTCTCTATCTAAGGCTGACGGTATCTCTGATAACTTATTACATGGCTGATGAGTTATCAGGAATTTCGTCAGACACACTTTCCTTCTATTTTCTTCAGATTTCAACTCTTTTGTTTTCATCCTTGTTGGTTCTTTTACATCTTGGCTTCTACTGCAAAATCAAAGATAAAATAATCAAAAATGATAAAATTTGCTTAAAACCTTGCAATTATTTTCAGTTAAAAGCCTCAAATGTATTAGCATCTGCTCACACATCAACTTATTCTTCCGGCAATGGTGCCATTTCTGATAATGCTCAACTTACACAACAATTTAGTGCAAGGCGGTCGTCGTCAATATAGTTACCCAAATCTGGAGTCGGGGTCGAATCCACAGGGAATAATATGAGTGGCGATTAAACTAGTTTAAAACTAAAGCTACAAGTTAAATTCAAGCAAATGATACGAAAAGCTAAAATGGGGGTTTTTAATGATCAAACAAATGTTAAAGTTTAATTTGCTTTAGAGCTCAAATCTTAAACTACAATATTTCAAATTGATGATATAGAGAAACTAGAGTTGTGATCACTATGATTAGCAATCCTCCATTGAATAATAGTTGTAGTCTTAGATTCTCGTGACTTGTGGAAAATACCAAATTATCAGTTTCGACAATCCATCTAAGTGTTTCTCGACCTACCTAGATGTTGAACTCCCTAATTCTCTAAAACTTAGAAAAGAATTCTATTCATACTGATTTTATCTCGAGTTGATCAACCTTGTTACAACATTAATCATTAGATGAGAACTTAACCTTCCCAAATCCTCATTGATAATTCACTTCTTACTAGGGTTTATTTCTTATCTCAAGCAAATCAACGGTAAGCAAGGACTATTGTTTGCAACCAACAGAAAATAATTAATACAAAAGAATTATCAAGATGTTCCCACAATCACTCAAACCCTAATCAAATATTAAATCCATGGAGGAATAATCATAGATCCCACAACCCTAGTTGTGGGTTTTAGTTCCACATGAGAAAGAAAGAGACAACAATAATTATATTCATCATTCAAAGTAATTAAACTTACAAAAGATGAAGTGTGAAGTTGATTCTCTTCCAAGTTCAAGATCAAAATCTCAATACACAATCAAAGAGTTGAATATTAAATTCTAAGTTAAGAGCCCCAAAAAGAAAAGTAAACTCCCTTGGAATAAGTTCCAAATGTCGAGTACCCTGAATAAACCCTTAAAGCTGTTATTTATACCCATAACTTCAGAAAAATTTGAAATAAAATTTTTAGAATTTTCCTTTTAGGTGACGACATGTGTGATAACTTATCACAAATCTGATAAGTTATTAGGCATGTCGTCAGAACTTCTGCTCCAATATGACGATTTCTGTGATAACTTATCAGATTTGTGATAAGTTATTACACATGTCGTCAGACATACTTCCAACTTCTTTTGTTCTGCCTCAGTGTTATGACATGTGTGATGGCTTATCACAAATCTGATAAGTTATCACACAAGTCGTCAGAATTGATACCGAGTGTGAATTCTTTAAAACTCAATTATTTTCACCAAAAATCATCCTCCTTGACACAACTTTCATATATTTCCATGAATCTTGAATTTCCTACAAAATCACATGAAATATCATCAAAAACAATGACAGTTACTTAAGAACTTACAATTATTTTGAGTTAAAAGCCTTAAATATGCAAACAGAAAGCTAGCACATGAATACCCTCAACTTAAAATAATTAACTGTCCTCAAGAAACTACATAACACCATACTACGATGCTTAAGACACCATTTTTCATAACACTCAACTTACACATCAATTTAGTGCAAGGCGGTCATCATCAATATATTTACCCAACTTTAGAGTCGGGGTCAAATCCATAGGGAACAATGTGAGTGGTGATTAAACTAGTTTGGAACTAAAGCTATAAGTTAAATTCAAACAAATGATACGAAAAGATAAAATGGTTTTTTTTTAATGATCCACAAATAATTGATGGTCACTTTAGTTTCAGTGTTTGTAATCAAGAGTTTATGAAAAACTAGAATTATGTTCGCTATGGGTTTTGGTACTTGACAGATGCTAATTGTGATTCAAGATTCTCAAGATAGGTAGGAATAACAAATTGTCTTTATCGAAGTTATGCCTAAATGTATCTCGACCTACTTAAGTATTTAATTACCTAATCCTTTAGGACTTAGGGAATTTATATTCACTGAATAGACTTCACCTCAAGTTAATTAACATTGTTACAACATCAATTATTAAATGGAAGGTTGGTAGCTTCCAAGTCCCTGTCAATAATTAACTTTCTACTATAGTTGATTTCTTATCTCAAGCAAATCAAAGAAGGTGTTATTTATCATTTGCAACCAATAGATAATAATTAAAACCTCAGAATTATCAAGGATTTCTATTATCTTTAGAATCTTGACCATTTAGTAACTTACCACGATCTAACCCATAGATCCCATATTTCGGGTTAAAGAGATTTAGCCACTCATAATGTAATAATCGAAACAACTAGATGTATTCATAATTTGAAAGATGAAATTACCACAAGATGAATAGTAACTAGTGATTCTCAGATTAGATTACAATAGAAATTCCCAAATATTGATGAAAATCTCTTCAAAGTTAATTGATTTTCAAGCCAAGAAACTAGAGAGAAAAGTAACAATGTACGTGTGTCCCAAAATAGTTTCCCCCACTTAGAAAACCCTAAACTATGCTTTAAATAGTTCACCCTAATTATGGAAAAAAAATCACTGAGTTCAACAATTTCTCAGATTAGATGACGACATTCGTGGCACCTTATCAGGAGTCTATCGACTTATCAAAAATATCGTCAGCTCTTTCTGTAGTTTTAGCACTTCCTGCTTAAGGTTGATGATGAAATCTGATGACTTATTAGCTCTTTGATGACTTATTAAGAAATGTCTTCACAACTTTCAGCTGAGGTCCATTCTCTGTCTAAGGCTGATGGTATCTCTGATAACTTATCACATGGCTGACGACATATCAAGAATGTCGTCAGAGATGCTTCTCATCTATTTGGGTTAGATTTCAACTCTTTTGTTTCCATCCTTGTTGGTTCTCTTGCATCTTGGCTTCTACTATAAAATTAAAGAGAAAACAATCAAAAAGGACAAAAGTTGCTTAAGACCTTGCAATTATTCTTTGTTAAAAGCCTAAAATGTGTTAGCATCTGCTTACACTTCAACACCCTCAACTTAAAATAATTGTTTGTCCTCAAGAAACTCAAACACAACCAAGAGGATACAAAGTACATTTGGCATTCAATCATCCATATTATCTCAAAATATCTTCACCATCTCCAAGGTCAGTCACTTCAAGAGCAACTGTGTATATTATTGAAGAATAATAATGCAACATATAAGAATCAAGATACGACATTAATTTATTTATAACAACCATTCATAGACCAACATTACACTATCTGAACAAGTTTACAACTAACAACATATCTGGTGTGTCCTCACAATAAAGAAATCCCCTTTTTCTCATATCAGCAATCATATATGTAACCATAGGGACAATCAAAGGACACTCACTCTCAGAATAAAGTTCCAATCAATGTATGCCAAGTACCATAGGCTTGCCCTTATTTTCATTGCCAAGATTTTTAGATAGGTCAGTTAGGATCACTATAGGTCTTCTCTTTGGCTTTTAATTCTGGCTAGGGGCTGGTTTGATACTCAATGATATTTAAAGTGACTAAGCCTACTTGACACTACACTAGCTTCTGGGGTCTCACTTATTAAATTTTTTTATTCTTCTCTTTTCTTGATCACATATATTCAGGATGGGTGCGGTCTTTTCTATGATCCTTTTTTTTCTTTCACAACATTTCTTTTATTGTTCTTTTCCACCACACCCAGCTTTTTATTCTTTTCTTTTATTCTACCTTTCTTCATACTAATTTTACATTAAGCACCCCTATGATAGCCACCCTTAACTTAGGCCATTTGCGTAAGTTAAAGTGCATAGTGTCCAAGGAGGACCAGGGTCAAAAGAGGTTCATTATATTATAAATTGGATGGTGATAGGTTTCATAAAAATAAATAGGCTATGTAGGCTCAAAATAGGGATCAAGGGATATTGTGCATACAGGGAAGGTTATTTAGGATAAAAATGGGCTAATATCAACAACGACCTATTATTCTTTCCTAACCGTTATCCTACAACCAAGGCAAGATCAACCGGGAAAGTTCTGGATTTAACACACAATGAGAACAAGGTAGTATCTCATGCACAGATGGCACAAAGGTACATCACAAGCTACTACACATTCGCTTCATGCGATTGTTTAGTAGTGGTTATCATGTCACTAGTACTAATGCCATAACAAGATGCACAGTGGTCACACATAAATGCATATCACACAGTTATAAAATAGACCATTGGAGAGGTATTCAAAAATCAACAAAAACATGTTAACTGCCTAAGGTACTTGTTTTTCCCCAGTTAATCACAACACATCACAAAACAAACACAATACACCTAAACATACCAGCTCTACTATGAACGAGACTCCGGGGAAAAAGGCACGACAACAAAAACCCCAAGAGGACATCAACACCCACAAGTAGCTCCACTTTTAATTTAAAATCATGCAATGTCCCTAAGGCATCAAACTAAAACAAGAGAGTTAGAAATATACCTGTGGCACCATGGATGTAAAGATCTGATGACAATCACATAATATGAATACAAACAACAAAATACCTTGGGTTGCCTCCCAAGCAGCGCCTGATTTAATATCGCGGCATGACCCAACTCAGTTTTTTCCTCCTCTTTAAGGATATAAATTTCACCCCCAACTTAGAATCTATCTTCTTGCCTCAATCATAGGGGGCGGTACCAAAATTAAGAAGTCGAGTAATGGATTAAGCGTGGTAAACCACTCGGCCTTATAGTGAGGTATGTTTTGATGTTGCTTATCAAGTGTAAAATAAAGAATATAGGGTTCTTGTTCCTCATCTTCACACTCGTCCACTATTTTAGATGATTCCACAAACAAGATACCATCTAAACATAATGTAGAAAAATGCTTCGAGTGAGGCCCAACTAATTCTACTTCAAAATTTACACTATCTACTACACACTCACTTTTATTCACCTTCTCAATGTCAGTCTCAAGATCAAGATGGCAATCGAGTGGTTGCGATTCTTGAGTTTTCTTCTCAAATTGGCTAATGTCCTTCTCATATTCTTCTTTGTTTAGCCGCTGTAAACATGGTGGGAGTGGTAACTCCTTTAGATCTACCACAACTATTTTTGATTCTCTAAAATTCATTTTATCAATTTTTTTCTTGAATTGTGACAACATACATATGTTCAGTATGATCACTTTGACCACAAGCCAAACACCAAGTTACAGTAAGTAGGACAGTATCCGCATCATATTGTGAAGGTCCAGTCCATGCATTTCCAGGTAAATTTGCACATCAAGCCTCAAAATACGATCCCCCACAATAATAACAAGAACCATCATCACTCAAAACACCATCTATCCAGGCTGACATCTCAAGAAAGGTGTGATAAAAATAAAAGAAAATAAAAAATAAACTAAAAAATATTTACAAGTTTGAATTCAACCAAGTAGGCTAAAATTTCAAACCAACTCAATACGCTAAATTGCTCCCCGACAACGGCACCATTTTTGATAACGCTTAACTTATACATCAATTTAGTGTAGGGCAATTGTCGTTAATATATTTGTCAAACTTTGGAGTTGGGGTCGAATCCACAGGGAACAATGTGAGTGGCGATTAAACTTGTTTAAAACTAAATCTACATGTTAAATTCAAACAAATAATATGAAAAGCTAAAATGGGTGTTTTCAATGATCAAACAAATGTTAAAGTTTAATTTGCTTCATAGCTCAAATCTTAAACTACAATATTTCAAATCGATGATATAGAGAAACTAGAGTTATGATCAATATGATTACTAATCCTCAATTGAATAACATTTGTAGTATTGGATTCTCGTGACTTTTGGAAAACACCAAATTATCAGTTTTGACAGTCCATCTAAGTGTTTCTCAACCTACCTAGATGTTGAACTCCCTAATTCTCTCGAACTTAGGAAAGCATTCTATTCATACTGATTTTATCTTGAGTTGATCAATCTTGTTACAACAGTAATCATTAGATGAGAACTTAACCTTTCCAAATCCTAATTGATAATTCACTTTTTACTAGGGTTGATTGCTTATCTCAAGCAAATCAACGATAAGCAAGACCTATTGTTTGCAACCAACAGAAAATAATTAATACAAAAAAATTATCAAGATGTTCCCACAATCACTCGAACCCTAACCAAATATTAAATCCATGGAGGAATAATCATAGATCCCGCAACCCTAGTTATGGGTTTTAGTTCCACATGAGAAAGAAAGAGATAGTAACAATTATTTTATCATTCAAAGTAATTAAACTTATAAAAGATGAAGTCTGAAGTTGATTCTCTTCCAAGTTCAAGAGCAAAATCTCAAAACCCAATCAAAGAGTTGAATATTCAATTCTAAGTTAAGAGCCCCAAAAATAAAAGTAAACTCCATTGGAATAAGTTCCAAAATGTCTAGTACCCTGAATGAACCCTAAAACCTGTTATTTATACCCATAACTTAAGAAAAATTTAAAATAAAAATTTCAGAATTTTCCTTTTAGGTGACGACATGTGTGATAACTTATTACAAATCTGATAAGTTATCAGGTATGTTGTCAGAACTTCTGCTATAATGTGATGACTTCTGTGATAACTTATCAGATTGGTGACAAATTATCACATATGTCGTCAGACATGCTTCTAATTTCTTGTGTTCTGCCTCAGTGTGATGACATGTGTGACGGCTTATCACAAATCTGACAAGTTATCACACAAGTCGTCAGAATTGCTTCCAAGTGTGAATTCTTCAAAACTCAATTATTTTCACCAAAAATCATCCTCCTTGACACAACTTTCATATATTTCCATGCATCTTGACTTTCCTACAAAATCATATAAAATATTATAAAAAATAATGATAGTTACTTAAGAACTTACAATTATTCTGAGTTAAAAGCCTTAAATATGCTAACGAAAAGCTAGCACATCACTTGTATGTTCCTACCATACCTTGTTTATAAACTATGTAACCCACACTTATAACCATAAAACTATGACCAACCAGATCATACCATATTATATGAGAAGTACCCCAAGTCGTCTGATGTCTAGAAGCCAAAAACTAAAAAATTTTCTAAGGGACAAAACTCAGGGTGTTTTATCAAGGCTTCCTTATTGAAAAAGGATATGGATATATCTAGACTTATGGTGTATATGAAATAAGTTGAAGATGAAAAGAAGAAGCAAATAGAGATAAGAGGGAGGCAAAATAAGGAGATTTAGTATTTAGATCAGGGTAGAGGTTAGCAACAGAGTGGTAAAGGTGGTGGAAAATGGTCCAAGAAGATGTGGGGCAATTCTGGTTCCTATTCGATAGATAGTGCTCCTTATCTAAAGCTATTCGATGATTGTCGTTTTTAGAGTAGTGATGGTCCTAGTGCAAAAATTTACCAATTCCAAGCTAATGGGGCCAGTAAGCTCCATTCTATTCTCCATGTTAATTTTGTGGTCAATTGCATGTTGCTAGTTTATCGGCTCTAATACCAAAGAGTGCTACTTCTAATCTGACATTGGTCGGAATCGTCTGTATGCTATGGCCACTCTCCAAGAGTATGAGGTGTCTCTTGATATCATCAATGGTATGTTGTAACTCTTTTCCCATGATGTGTATTATTTGCTTAATCTAAATCTACTCTTTCTAATGTGACCCCGTATGAGGCTATTCATTTTGGTTTTTGACCTGAGTATATTTTGGATCACTTCTCTGTGTCTACTCTGGTGAGTTACTCTGTTGTGGCTAGGAGAGTCTATAGGGGTTGTGCGGTATCTATCCATGGTAGGGAGACTTTGGCAGACTTGATAGAGTTGGATATAGTTAATTTTAAAATTATCTTAGGAATGGATTGGCTCCATTCATGTTATGCCTCTTTAGATTGTTGGACCCGTAAGGTCATTTTTAAATTTCCTAATGAGTTGATTATTAAGTGGTAAATGAGTTCCGTAGAGCCTAAGGGAAGGTTTATTTCTTATCTTAGAGCCCGAAAATTAATTTTCAAGAGGTGTCTTTATTATGTGGTTTGGGTTAAAGATTCTAACTCGGAGGGTCCTTCATTATAATAAGTTCCCACGGTGAACAAACTTCCTGTGGTCTTCCCTAATGATCTATTTGGTGTCCCTCCCAATAGAGAAATTGATTTTGAGATTGATTTTCTCCCAAACACTTATCTTATCTCTATCCGTCCCTATAGAATAGATCCAGCTGAGTTAAAAGAGCTTTAAGAAGTAATTGAAAGGTCTCCTTAAAAAGGGTTTTATTCGCCCCAGTGTGTCTCTATGAGGTGTGCCTTTTCTCTTCGTGCATAAGAAGGATGGTTCTCTTCGGATGTGTATAGATTACTGCCAGTTGAATAAGGTGACAGTGAAGAATAAGTACCCTCTTTCTATAATTGATGACCTTTTTTACTAGCTTTAGGGTTCAAAGTACATTTCTACTATTGATCTTTATTCTAGGTACCATCAACTGAAGATTAGGGAGATGGATATCCATAAAACTGCTTTCTAAACCTGGTATGGTCATTTTGAGTTTTTGATGATATTCTTTGGTTTGACTAATGCCCAGTGACATTTATGGATCTTATGAATCGGGTATTCTGTCAGTTCCTAGATTTGTTTGTGATAGTGTTTATTGATGATATTCTAGGGTATTCAAAGAGTGAGGCAGACCATATCGATCAACTCCGTAAAGTGTTACAGATCCTTAAGGATCAATGATTGTATGCTAAGTTCTCAAAATGTGAGTTCTGAATGAATCTGATACTTTTTTGGGTTGTGTTTTCTCTAGTGAGGGGATCATGGTGGATCCACAGAAATTTTCGGTGGTTAAGAAGTAGCCTAGACCCATGACTCTAATTGATATTCGAAGCTTCTTGAGTTTGGTCAAATATTATAGGAGGTTTTTTGAGATTTCTCATCTATTTCTTCTTTGATGACTAGACTGACTCGGAAAAAGGTAAAGTTTCTGTGGTTCGATGCTTGTGAGGGTAGCTTTGAGAAGTTAAAGGATAAGCTAACTTTTGATCTTGTTTTAACCCTTCTCGAGGGTACTGGTGGTTTTGTTGTCTATTGTGATATGTCTCTTGTAGGGCTTGGTTTTATGTTGATACAACATGGTAAGGTTGTTCCCTATGCTTCTCAGCAGTTTAAAGTTCATAAGAAGAATTACCCGATGCATGGATTGGAATTATTGGCTGCAGTTTTTGCCTTAAAGATTTATAGTCACTATTTGTATGGGGGTATGTTGATATCTTTTTAGATCATAAGAGCCTGAAGTATGTGTTCATGCAGAAGGAGCTGAATATCAGGAAAATGAGATGGCTTGTGTTGCTTAAGGACTATGACATGAGTCTTCACTATCATCCAGGTAAATCTAACATAGTTGTTGATGCTCTTTGCAGGTTTTCCATGGGGATCTTGTCTCATGTGGACGAGGAGAAGCGAGAATTGATGAATATATTCATTGACTGGCTAATCTTAGAGTTCGTCTCTTGAATTCTGAGGATGGTGGTGTGATTGTTCAAGAGGTGCCAAAGTCATCTTGGTGTGAGGTAAAGGAGAAATAGGTTTGGACCCTATTTTAATGCTGATCAAGGATAATGTGGGTCACCAAAAGGTGACGACTTTTGATATTGGTGGTGATGGTATCTTGAGGTACCAAGGTACAATGTGTGTTTTCGATATTGATGGACTGCGAGGAAGGATTTTGGCTGAGGCCCATAAGTCACGGTATATGGTTTATCCCAGCTCAACGAAGATGTACCATGATTTTTTATTGGTGGAATAACATTAAGCGGGATGTGGCCAATTTTGTTGCTAAGTGTGTGGTGTGTCAACAAGTAAAGGTCGAGCATCTGAAGCTTGGTACGTTATACCAAGAGATCGAGTTACTCATGTGAAAGTGGGATGTAATTAATATGAATTTCGATACCAATCTTCCATGATCTCAGATTCAGTTTGATTCGATTTGGGTCATCATAGATAGGATGACTAAGTCCGCTCACTTTCTGCCAATAAGGACTAATTATTCTACTGAGGACTATGCACAGTTTTTTTCCAAGAGACCGTGAAGTTTCATGGTGCGCCTGTTTCTGTTATTTTTTATTATGATACTTATTTCTCATTGCATTTTTGGCATTCATTTCAAAGAGGTTTGGGGACTAAGGTGAACCTTAGTACCATTTTCCACCCATCGATGGATGAACAAGCAGAGAGGATGATTCAAACATTAGAAGATATGCTTTGGGCTTGTGTAATTGACTTTGGTGGTAGTTGGGTTGATCATTGTTTTGCGGAAATGTTGACTTTTGAGAGTCGCTACTTAATTTATTTGAAAAGAAATTAAGAAAACCTTTATATGATACTTTAAACGATCCAAAACAGAAAAATCATTTAAATTTGAAGATTCTGAGTAAGCGGCTCCTATTAACGTTTTAGGAAGGTTTAAGGCACCTAAAACATCCGCTAACTTGTGGTTATCCAGACTGTTTGAAAATATCTGTTGACTAACTTCAAAAAGATTGATTGTTGAAAAGTGATTGATTTTAGGAAAAAGACTTGTGTAAAATAGATTTGGACAACTTAGTAGGACTTTTAACTAAGTCTAAACAAACTAATAACAAAACATGTAAAAGGGGAAGGGTAGAAAATAAAAGACTTAGCCCATTGGGCCCAAATAAATAGACACTGTCCTAATCTAATTGGGCTTTTGGCCTACTTGCACCTGCCCTAATCTAAATGTTTGGCCTTGACCCGTAACCTGTCCTAAAGCTATTTTTCATGCCCGTTGGACCAAAATATGTTCCACCTGTATTAAATTTATAATATTGGCTAATAAGCAATGAAATAAATAAATAAATAAATAAGGGCAACAATACAAATGAATAAATGAAGAAACGAGACTTTCAAGTCTCTTAGCCGTTTCAAGGGAACTTTAACCCATTCTTCTTCTTTCGAATATTTGTAGCCATGCACTATGTAATCGGTTTTGGATTCTCTTTCGGTCTTGACTTGAGAAAGTGGGCCATGTTCGCCCATTATGAAATGCATGGAGGAAAAGTCCATTTGGACTCCAAGGTGGGTTCATGCAAGGAAAAAAAATTATGAAATTAATTTATGTTCTAAAGAGAGCAAATAAAACTTTAAAGTAACCTAAGAAAAACATGCATCAAGCTCATGCGTAAGAATCAAACAAAAAAAGCATAATGTAGCCATATGACTGAAAAGGATAATCAAATGGGATTTCCAATAATATTCTCTCTATGATTAATTGAGCACTATATTCTAAGACGTATAAACAACTTTTAACAAAGGGAATTATGTCATCATGATATTTCAATAAGGTTAACACGTTAATTATGCTAAACTTTAACACAGAAACCAAACAACTGAATTCATTGGTTCAAGATAACTTTTTGAATAACATACTATCAAGAAGCCATATGAATGCAGAATTATAGATATTTTTACAACAAGCTTGGACAGGTTAAACTCAAAACCCAAGCTTTCAAGAAAACAAGATTTTCTTGCCAACTATGATGCCAATTAATCGGAAATTAACAATTTTTAACTAATGAAAAGTTAAAAGATGAAACCTATGAACATGTTCTTAACAAATACAATCCAAGTCATCAAGCTCATACCAAATTCCAAAAAAGGAAAAAAAGAACTAAAGAAAAACCCAAAAGCAATACATCTAGTACTTCATAATAAACAAAGACCAATAGGTTCACCTCAGAAAAAAATAGACAAACTTATATATGTGTAACATTCAAAAAAAAAAACAATACCACACAGAAAAGAAACTAAATAACTTAATATATTAAAATCGGTTAGACGCAACAATATTAAAAAAAACATATTTCTTGGGCAATCAGGTGGTATTTTTGAGCAATTTCTATTCAAATAAATTAGTATTAACCTTTGGTAATGAGAAGAATAAAAACTCCAACCTAACCTACTGTAATCCCAGATATGTGAGACTAAGCATCACAAGAAAGCAAATGATCGCATATATTCAGACACAAGTGACATACACAATTAATTTCTAGCCAATAGGGAAAACACGAATTAGAGGATTCCAATTTATAAGAAAGAAACTTTTGGTCATTTATTAAAGGCAACCATTTTATTGGATTAAAAAAACTTAGGGAAATCTTATTCAAAAAAAATAAAGCTTGATCTCAAAAAAAATAAAGCTTGATCTCAAAACACCTGCAGTAACTTCTACGGACAAAAATAAGCGATGAAGACACTTTCTTTATTCTTCAGTCTTTATTTAAAGGAAGAACAAATCCAATACTTCATCCCCTCTTTGAGAAGTTATAATTAGTATCATACGTCAAGAGAATCCTTTGGGAATCATTAGTTAGAAAAGAAATGTTTAAATCACAACATTATGAAATGATCATATTCAAAACGTCAAACAGAATTCAACCCACAGACCACTCAAAATAATTATAATGGCTAGCCATATTCTCACGATATCGTACGCCAAACGGTGAACTCAAACCATAGAAAATAATACTCCAACTTGGAATGACATATCGATTCCCAAAATAAGAGGAAAATAAATTGGAAACATGAACCACAACCTGTAAAAATATTACTAGTTGATTCTTTGGACATTTTGAACAAGCATTTGAGCTAAAAAAATACTAATAGAAGAGAAAAGACAATAACTTGCCAGAGGTGCTAAACCAAAGAAACCATCTTTAGTGTTCAATTAAAAAAACTGGAAGCTAAGACAGTGAACTAGACAAGAAAACTACAGGATCTAGATGACATATATGTACCCATTAATTCATATAGTAAAGTTACTACCACTCAATATCGATAATCGCTAAACCAGTTTATTGCAGCCAATCGACACCATTAACATGCGATAATGAACTCCTTAAAATATTGAACTGAATATTATTGCGCAACCATCATTTCTAATAAAACAACACATAACAAACTACTCCTACGAGTTTCATAGCTATCTACAGTTATTCCCAGCAAGTAGGCAACAACATAATCATTATAAAGAAGGAGACAAAGAAGATACAAAGAAAACGATAACAGAAGTTAAAAATAAAATGGGTGTTACCTCCTTTGAGCCAGAAAAATGGGATCACGAACTTCGTTGGAATCAGTCACTATTAAAAAACGTTACCGTCAACGCGAAATCTTTAATTTTGCCAACGAATTTCACGAGACAAAAAATTTTTCTAAAAAAAATACATTGTATTTTTGGTCAAAGGGTTTTTTCAGATTTCAAGACTTGGTTCCCTTTTTCTCTACCGTGTCCCTTTTATAAGGAAATTTGGGCTCTTCATTTAATGTTTAGTCGATATAGGAAAAGAAGTGAATGGGGGTAATTTTGGTTTTTTTGGGAATTTCTTTTAGGTGACGCGGTTTGACAGTTATATGTTGTATGAAAATCGTACAAACATTCCAAATTTGAAAAGGTTTTTAGATTTTAAATTTGTGGTTGTCACTATACAGACTGGGTCGGTCAAAGTGGTTGTTGGCGGGTTACGGATGGAGCTGGGTCTGGGGTCGGGTTGGCGCTGGCTGACCCATTTCATTGATGTTGTTGTTGTTTGGGACTATTTTGGTATGTCTGTTTTCGTTGGTTGCTGATATTATTGAATGAGAAGGGGTAACACAGGCCGGGTTAGGAGATCTTTGAGGCCTGGGTGGTGATATGTTATTGGGCCGTTGGGCCAGATTTAATTAAAAAGGACTGCTGATGTAGAAAGTTGTCAATTTAATTTTGGATCAAATTGGATAGGATTTGTTAAAATTTTAGGGGTTATTTAAAACATAACCCCCAGTTAAATTTAGAATTTAGCCAAATTTAATTAATATTTGATCAAATTAAAAATTAAATTGGTCAATTTCATTACAATTATGACCAATTTGATTTCGATTATGGTCAAATTGAATAAATTGGCTAAATCAAATCAAAATTTGATATGAATTAATCCTTCATTTAATTTTGGGCTTCTTGATTTAATAAAATCAAACAAGTATTTCTCCAAATAAATTATTTTTAAGAACAAATTATATTAAAATCAAGATTTTAATTTTTTGAATTTATTTTTAAGATAAGCCTTGATTAAAATCCAATATTTCATAGAATAAATGTTTAAGTAATCAAATTATATCATCTCGTATAATTGAACACAATAATATATAATCACTATTTAAAATATCAAAATTTATCTAAATAAATATTTTGAAAATCTTTTTATTCAGATGAAATAAATATTTTGATTTTATTAAAAATCGAAGAAACTCAGGATTAACTTTAGTCGTGGTGGGCAAAAATTAGGTGTCAACAACTTCCCCATCCCTTTGGGTAGGGTGGATGCAAGTAACCCTGGGCAAACGGAGGTTGACGTTCCTTATTTTTGTCCGAATACAAATTTGAATTTGAAAGACGTTGGCTTTTCGCACAAGTTTCATAGAGTTATGGCCGGATCTCAATATCAGATTTCCTACATATCTCATGTTACATGATAATTCAGGCCACTTATAGTTCATAAATCTTGATTGAAAGTAAGATTTTTAAAATATTCACCAGCTATCTCAGTTTTTAGAGTTTTTGATAAAACCAAAAAGCTAGGGAATACAGGGATTTGGGGGGAGGTTCGAATGCAGTCGAGTTTTCAAAATAGAGTCCAGCCTACATATCCTCGAGATTTGGGGAATCAGACTACTTGTAGTTTAACTCAATCGATAGAAAATATGGTCTTTTATTTTAGATGATTGTTGGCTCAGGATGAGTGACAACTTGTTCGAGTTATGAAAAAGAGGCTTGTAACCTCTTAACCATGAACGTGGATCTCTTCAGATCCATAGGTAAGAATTTACCTGAACATAATTTCCAAAACTTTGGGTATGTTGTCACCCCGGTTTAAAAGAAAGATAAGGTTAACCTTAATATGAGTTTAGAAATGTTTCAAAGGTGAATCTAAAACCAGCATATCCCAAAATTCCCACACACCTTCTAATAGGGGGTGTGGTTGGATGGTGGTGGTGATAATCCTTTAGCTCGCACCCAAAGAGTTTGTGTCCCTCTTTAAACTATATCCCATTTTACTGCTAAGAAAGAGTTCCACGTTGTGCTGCGTCCTATCTGGAGTCGTTCGTACCTATGGTTTTGATTTGAGATTTTCATCCTCTCAAATGTTGTCGACAATGTTTCAAACAAAAGGGTTACTGCTTAACATAATTCAAGAAAGAGGTATGAGGTTTTTTACCTTATCTCCACGAGAGTTATTGCCTAAAAAATGAAGTCATCCTTTCATATACCTGTTTAGAAGGAAATAAATTACAACAACAGACATAATAACTATCTTTCTTGTTGCATATTTATCTTATTTGTCGGTTGAATATGTCTTCAAGTGGGGTGACCCTTTTGGACACTAATGACGCTTTATGTAGAACGGTCCCTGCAACCGTGTAATCTTATGCTGAAGCGGCAACCATTTGGCCACCTATAATGATAGTTGTATGATAACCTCTCCAGTCATTGCCAATAATTCTTTACATATGATCTCGGGTAAGTCTGGCGCATCTTTTGTTTCAATACGACTTATAGATTTCCCTTGAATTGTTAATATTTGGATAATCTCGCGCATTATTTGATGTTGGATATGAGGCAACTTACAAATATCCTTTGAATTGCTAGCTTCTAGGTGATCCTCTATATTATCCGACCTTGGATAAGAGATGACTTACAGATATTCCTCTAATCTCTAGCTCTTAGGTATTCCTGCACATCATCCGACCTTGGAGACAATATGACTTATAGATATTTCTATAATTTCTAGTCCTTGGGTAATCCTGCACATAATCGACCCTGGATATGACGAGGCTTATTGAGAACCCTTTGATTTATCAATTTTATGATCTTGTATATTCCCCGGTGATGATTTAGTTGCGACTTATGGATAACCTTAGGACTATCGATTTTTGGGTAACCTTGTACCCTATCCGGTTAGGATGTTGTTGCGTCTTACGAATGACCTATGGGCTATCAAATCATAGGTAATCTTGCACACTATCCTATTTCAAATAATATTTCTTATAGATAACCCTCAAATTGTCAATTTTTAGGAAATCTCAAAGGTTGTTCGCTTTCAGATAGTGACTTAAAGCCGTCCCTTTAATCATGTGCTTTTGATATATTCAAAAACTAATAAAATAATGATATATCCTCGATACCAGCGTATGCTATCCTACGTGTCAACAGATATTAGATGCTGATGATATCCTCAATGCCAGTGTATGATATCGGTCAACAGATATTAGATATTGACGATATCCTCGATGCCAGTGTATGCTATCTCACGTGTCATCAGATATTAGATACTGATGATATCCTCGATGTCAGCATATGCTATCTCGTGTTTCAATAGATATTAGATGCTGATGATGTCCTCGACACCAGCGTATTCTATCTCACATGTCAATAGATCTTAAATATTGATGATATCCTCGACGCCAGTGTATAATATCTCATGCGTCATAATATATTTAATACAGATGATACCTCCGATGCCAGTGTATGATATCTCGCCTGTCATTAGATATTTAATATGGATGATACCCTCGACGCCAGCATATGATATCTCATGTGTCATCAGATATTTAATGTGGATAATACCCTCAACGCCAGTATACGATATTTAGCACGTCATTAGATATTTAATACGGATGATACCCTCGACGCCAACGTATGATATCTTGCGCATCATTAGATATTTAATGCAAATGATATCCTCGATGCCAGCATATGATATCTCGCGCGTCATTAGATATTTAATAGAGATGATATCCTCGATGCCAGCGTATGATATCTCGTGCGTCATCAAATATTTAATATGGATAATATCCTCGACGCCAGCTTATGATATCTCATATGTCATCAGATATTTAATACAGATGATACCTTTGATGACAGTGTGTGATATCTCGCGCGTCATCAAATATTTAATATAGATGATATCCTCGACGCTAGCATATGATATCTCGCGCGTCATCAGTTATTTAATACAAATGATACCCTCGATGCAGCATATGATATCTCGCGCATCATCAAATATTTAATGCAGATAATATCCTCGACGCTAGCATATGATGTCTCGCACTTCATCAGATATTTAATGCGATGGCTCTCTTGGTGATGAAAATGATATGTGATGGCCCTCATGGCAATGGAAATATATACGATGGACCTCTTGGCAATGGAATGAGATAAAATGGCCGTCTTGGAAATGAAGATGATTTCGCCTGAATTCGTTTGTCTACATTTTTTCTCCATATGTGTACCTATACTCAAGGTAGATAGTCAGTAGACACAAAGTCGCTTTTGCTAGCGACTATTTTAGAACAATTCTAAATATAATATTTATAAAGAAGATAAGGCGCCTTTGTTTGTCCTTCATAGTCTAAAGAAATGAGATAGATAATTCAAAGGGTCTTCAATAAATGGGTATTAAACCATCTTTGGGGATACCCAAAAATATCATTCTTGAGCATTATATTATCTGGTGTAACTCCTAACTTGCTTGGGGAATTTTGAAAAAGACTCTAATTTTTGTGTATTGATCCCTGCATCCACATAAAAATGACTAGTTTTGAGTGAAACTACTCCGTGTTGACCACTTTTGATCCTTGATTTTCTCCTCACCATAATTTGGGTACTCCGTTATGTTGGGCTTCCACCCTACTCCCCATTCCAATAGATGCGTAGGAAATTACTAAGTAATATATTTGTATAGGTTTTTGAAAGTAGTCTCAATTTTAGACAATAGTTTCAAAAGTTTCTATAAAAGCTTTAGAAAATCTCTTCCAGTCATGTCATGTACTAGCTCAATGAACGTCATCCTTTTGGTTTTGACTATATCCGAAGGAGGATTTCCAAAACTTATCATCATTATTAGAGGTTTCTTCAAACAGTTCTGTCATAGAAAAAGATTGAGTCTACCTAGACTTTGTCGTAGCTAGTAACTTCAAAAGTTTGACTTTGACCTCTGGTGCTGAGGAATTTGAAATATATTCCAGTGTTTGGTGGAAATTTTGAGGCCTCCCTCAAAATTTTCTATCCTAGTTTAAAGTTGTTTGATGCGATATCAACTCGAGAGGCTCGGAAGTCTTTATTGGTATTTGTTCTCTTTGTTTGATGATGATCTTCCTCTAGTGAATTTTTGAGATTCCTTCTTGAAAATTCTGCCCCAGTTTCCATTTCTTAGGGTTATATGACCGAGCCGTTGGGGCGCCTACGTATCCCGTTGAAGCAGGAATCAGGTCAAATGTAGTTCAAGACTATGCTAAGGATATATAGAAAAATCTAAAAGGTTCACCAAAGCCGACATAGGCCTCCTATGTATCTCATTTTTGAGAATTCAGGTCATCACGTAGTTCATTCATAAAAAGAAAGGATAAATTATTCTAAGGGGTTGACCGAAGCTGAATAGGCCACCTACGTACCCCTTTCTTAGGAATTCAGGTCAAACATAGTTGGTACATGAAAGGAAAAGGATTCTAGGCAATTACACATCATACAATAAATACTATCATAAAGGTGATTACAAATAAACCAAGGAAACAAAACTAAAACATCACTCAAACATATTATCTCATTACCACAACAGAATTGTGTGTGCTTTTGCTAAGTGATCACTGATACTTGTCTCTTTGATTTCATCATGATCACCCAATTTGACAACTCCAGATTCATCCAAGTTAGGTTTCTCTCAGTTTTTTTTTCAAATTTCTCTATATCTTCCACTAACTGCTCCTCACCACCTTCTTTGTATTCATTATCATTCCTCTTGCTTTGTACGTCTAACCCTTAATATGACATGACATTGGCAGGCTTTAAATTATTTTTACCGAAACAACAAAGTTAGATGATAACACAATAATAAAAGATAATAACATAATCATATTTCAAAATAACTTCTTAAATAAAGGGAGACCTTTTGAAGAAATAAATATGAACTATGGCTCATGACTAATGCAAATGTGGGCCCATGCCTTTTTTGAAAGCAGTAAAGCTTGAAAAGAAAATTTGAGACATAAAAGGGTAGATCACGGTGCCTCCTCCATATCATCACCAATTTTTAAAACTACTAGTAATTTCCCTTTCATCTTTCATGACCGGCGATGAGTTACGAATGGATTAGAGGTCCAGTTTTACCACGCCTCTCTTGGTGCAACCTTCCTCATCTCATCAGACTTTGGGAAATTCTCTGGTATATAATTGCATCCCTTAAACCGATTTCTTATCCTATCCCTAAGACCATCATCCTTTGATATCTCACACACAGGAAAAGAATGGTACACGAGTGACAATGGTTTAAAAAGACTCGTCTTTGACTTATCTCCAATCTTATCTTCTTTTCTTAGAAGGTATCCTAACCCATACTTAGATGTTTTTTCTGGGACCATAATGGGATAAATGATTCATTCCAAACTCCCACTTAAGATACTTAAGGTAGCCATAACTTTCTCTATATTTTCTACTTTTTCTGTCTTTTGGAATCTTGCGAATCCCCTTAGTAATAATCTTGCTAGAGACCCATTCGCTTGCCATTTTGATCATGCTAACTGTGGCTCCCCCATGATTAGGCAATGGATTACCAGTGACATTTGGTGTCGGCACCTGAAGAGTGATGATCTTCTGATCAATCAAGTCTTGGATCTTATGTTTTATATTGATGCAATCTTTAGTATTATGCCCGGGCGCTCCTGAATGATATGCACAGACTTGATCGACTTGCAAGAATCGGGAATTGAGATTAGTAGGTTTTGGTATAATAGGCTGTAAATAATCAGCTTCCATCAATCTTTCAAAGAGCTGGGTACGACTTTCAGCCAATGAACTAAATTTTCTTGGAAGTTTCTTTTCGGGGTTTAGACGTAGGGGGTTACATTAGTTTTGATTAGTGGAATGAGGTATGTGGTTATCGTTTAGAGGCACTTAAATGTTTATTTGGTTATTTGGAAGAGTAGCTTGAATGTGAAATTGATAATTTGGCTATAGAACTTGGTACTGGGGTTAAATATTTGAAAGTGGAGCTTGGTATTGGGATTGGATAATTGGAAATAGAGCTTGGCACTGGGATTGAATATATGGCAGTGGAGCTTGGTATTGGGACTAGATATTTGAAGCTTTGTACAGGGATTGGATATTTGGAAGTGGAGCTTAGATTTGAGGACGAGTGAAAGTTGGGTGCTGGGTAGAGAGGAAATTGAGAAAATTTTGTGGAATTTGAGAGTAGTTTGGGGGAATATGGGAGGAATTTTGCAGAATTAAAAATGAATTCTATGGATTTGGAGGTGGATTTTTTTATTTAAGTATGGATTTTGAGGATTTGGGAACGGGTTTGTGGGTTTGAAAATGAATTTTGGGGATTCGGATTTTGTGGGGTTAGGGATGGATTTTGTGGATGGTAAGCATCTGGATTATTTTCTCAATTGGTGTTTTGAACAAGTTGAGGAGCAAAAGCAGATGATATATTATTTGGATGGCCCCCGAGAGCATATGTAGTGAGGGAAGGGATCTGAAGCGGAGTTTCATGCCCTTCTAGAGCGGGAGCATTGATAGTGATGGCCAGGTTAGCCAAGTCTCGAGTACGATTCATCTTCTCCTAAAGCATTTCCAATTCTCTCATGAGTTCAGCAATCATCTTGTTTTGTTCTGCTATTACATTATCCCTGATGTTAAATGCATTTTCTTTGTCTCATTCAATCATATATGTATGATGGTTAGGGGATGGTATCTTATGCGTTTTGGACCAGGTGAAGTAAGGATGTTCTGCCATCTTGTTTTAACACGGAGTAATTTTCTGTTATCTGTAAAGTAAAATAACTTAAAGGAAGATACATAGTTTTCATATGTGATAAGTAATGAAAGATATTTGACAAGAAGTAACCACATAGAGTTGTTGGTGCCATGGACAAACTGATCCACGGGAGCATAGTGGATAAATCTGTCTTTAACTCAAACAAACACACATAAACACATAAAGCAGTTATATCACATAAACATTATAATTGTGTGAATCCTAACTGGGGTGACCCTTTTTGACCCAAGAGTTTGGGCTTAATGGATTTTGAAGAAAATATATGCCTTTTTAAAGCCAATCCATTATCCCCCCCAACTTTCATAGATATATAAAAGGGTATAAATTCTTACAAAAGATAACAAAAGAGGGATACAATCTTTTAGGGGAAAGGGAAAATAATATGAGAAAAAGAATAATGTCCCGCGCAGGGATAGGAAATACTACTTCCTGGAGCTCTTCTATCGTTCTTAGCTCTCTTAGCTTTGTCCACTTCTTGTCATTGGCGAGATCCATTGATGAGCAAGTGATTTCTGTATAGATGTACCCTAGATGCAACCGTCTAACTTGATCAATTTCTTGTTTGGCTTGCTTCCTCAATTGGCGTATGATTTAGTCATCCTTACATGAAAGTAAGCAAAGCAAAGCAAGCTTTCGTCCGATCCCCAAAGGATAATGGATTGGATTAAATAAATATATATTTATTCAACACATAAATATGATTCGTCTGTAATTGACTCAGGGTCAATAGACACAAGGCAGGTTTTCTAATGGGCCCAATACCCCTTAGGTATTTGGTCGTCCTAGGCTTGTGCCTAAAATATGGTTTTCGTTTCGCTCTATCCTAGGTGTCTAGAGTGGGTTTGAACTAGGTTTCTAAGCGGACGACTTGGGTTTAAAATATGAATGGCCATCAAATGACTCACGTGCTAATAAATCATCATATTTCTAACACTTTATTTGGAGTTGAACAATAGGGGTTGGGACATCAACGAAATCCCAAAATAATTTAATAAACCAATGCAGGATTATGCTATCAGATGCAATAATTAAATACCACAAAATCAAAACATATAAACACGTAAACAGTTATTGAAAAGACAAAATCAAACATTTGGTTAGAACCTAGTTAAATATCCCCAGTAGAGTCGCCATTTTTGTTTTGTGGAAATTTTGACTTTTGAGAGTCGCCACTTAATTTATTTGAAAAAGAATTAAGAAAACCTTTATACGATACTTTAAACGATCCAAAATAGAAAAATTATTTAAATTTGAAGATCCTGAGTAAGCGGTTCCTATTAACATTTTAGGAAGGTTTAAGGCACCTAAAACGTCCGTTAACTTACGGTTATTCGTACTGTTTGAAAATATCTTTTGACTATTTTCAAAAAGATTGATTGTTGAAAAGTGATTGATTTTAGAAAAAATATTTGTGTAAAATAGATTTGGACAACTTAGTATGGATTTTAACTAAAGTCTAAACTAACTAATAACAAAGCATGTAAAAAGGGAGGGGGAGAAAATAAAAGACTTAGGTCATTGGGCCCAAATCAATAGACCCTATCCTAATCTAATTGGGATTTTAGATCACTTGCACCTGTCCTAATCTAAATGTTGGGCCTTGGCCTGTAACCTATCCTAACGCTATTTTTTCAGGGCCGTTATCCAAAATCTGCTCCACCTGTATTAAATTTATAACTTTGGCTTTGAAGCCCAAATGAATAAGCGATGAAATAAATAAATTAATAAATAAATAAGGAGAACAATGCAAATGAATGAATGAAGAAACGAAACTTTCAAGTCTCTTAGCTGCTTCAAGGAAAATTTAACCCATTCTTCTTCTTTTGACTTTTTGTGGCCATGCACTATGTAATCGGTTTTGAATTCTCTTTCGGGCTTGACTTGAGAAAGTGGGCCATGTTCGCCTATTATGAAATACATGGAGAAAAAGTCAACTCCAAGGTGGGTTCATGCAAAGAAAAAGATGAAGGGATTAATATATGTTCTAAAGAGAGAGAATAAAACATTAAAGTAACCTAAGAAAAACATGCAACAAGCTCATGCGTAAGAATCAAACAAAAATAGCATAATGTAGCCATATGATTGAAAAGAATAATCAACGCAATTTCCAACAACATTTTCTCTATGATTAATTGAGCACTATATTCTAAGGCGTATAAACAACTTTTAACAAAGGGAATTATGTCATCACGATATTTCGATAAGGTTAACAAGTTAATTATGCTAAACTTTAACACAAAAACCAAACAAATGAATTCATTGATTCACAAATTTTTTTTTATCAACATACCATTAAGAAGATATATGAGTGTAGAATTAAAGATACTTTTACTACAAACTTGGACAGGTTAAACTCAAAACCTAAGCTTTCAAGAAAACAAGATTGTCTTGCCAACTATGATGCCTATTAATCGAAAATTAATAATTTTTAACTAATGAAAAGTTAAGACATAAAACCTATGAACATATTCCTAAAAAATACAATCCAAGACGTCAAGATCATACCAAATTCCAAAAGAGGAAAAAAAGAACTAAAGAAAAACCCAAAATAAATCCATGCAGTACTTCATAATAAACAAAGACCAATAGGTTCACCTCAGAAAATAAAACAGACAGACTTATATATGTCAAACATTCAAGAAAAACAATAGCACATAGAAAAAAAAATTAGCTAGTTTAATATATTGAAATCGGTCAGACGCAACAATATTAGAACAAATATATTTCTTGGACAATTAGGTGATCTTTTAGAGCAACTTCTATTCAAATAAATTAGTATTAACCTTTGGTAATAAGAAGAATAAAAACTCCAGCCTGTTAAAGTAACCTACTGGAATCCAAGATATGCGAGACTAAGCATCACAAGAAATCAAATGATCGCATATATTCAGACACAAGCGATATACACAATTAATTTCCAGCCAATAGGGAAAACATGAATTAGACGATTCCAATTTATAAGAAAGAAACTTTTGGTTATTTATTAAAGACAACCATTTTATTGGATTAAATGAACTTAGGGAAAGCTTATTCAAAAAGAAAAAACAAAGCTTGAACTCAAGTAAATACTGGTTATGAAACAAACAAAGAAATCTAGTCAAATAACTAAAGGCGCTCAAAACATCTGCAGTAACTTCTAGGGACAAAAATAGGCAATTGAGACACTTCCTTTTACTCTTCAGTCTTTATTTAAAGGAAGAACAAAGCAAATACATCATCCCCTCTTTGACAAATTATAATTAGTATCATACGTCAAGAGAATCCTCAAGGAATTATTAGCTTAGAAAAAAAATGTTCAAATCACAACATTATGCAATGATCATATGCAAAACACCAAACAAAATTCAACTTACAGACGACTCAAAATAAGTATAATGACCAGCCATATTCTCACGATATCGTACGCCAAACGGTGAACTCATACCACAGAAAATAATACTCCATCTTGGAATGACATATCGATAACCAAAATAAGAGGGAAATAAATTGGAAACATTAACCACAACCTATGAAAAAAAGCATTTGAGCTAAAAACCTACTAATAGAAGAGAAAAGACAAGAACTTGCCAATGGTGCTAAACCAAAGAAACCATCTTTAGTGTTCAATCGACAAAATTGGAAGCTAAGACAGTGAACTAGACAAGAAAACTACAGGACCTCGATGACATATATGTATCCATTAATTCATACAGTAAAGTTACTGCTACTCAATACCAATAATCGCTAAACCAGTTTATTACAATAAATCGACACCATTAACACGCGATAATGAACTTGTTCAAAAATTGAACTGAAGATTATAATGCAACCATCGTTTCCAAGAAAATAATATATAAAAAACCACTCCTATGGCTTTCATAGCCATCTGCAGCTACTCCTAGCAAGTAGGCAACAACATAAACATTATAAAGAAGGAGATGAATCAGAAACAAAGAAAAGGATAACAGAAGTTAAAAATGAAAAAAGGTGTAAATGACAAAATTTTAATGTATATCTCTCCTTACACTTGTATTTTCTTAATGGCATGAAATTGGTTAATTATTCACATAGTTTTGATATTGGGTTTTGAATTCTGGGTTGAGGTTTTTGGATACAAATTGTTTACATATTTTTTCCATTATTGTTATTGATTAATTATGAATTAAATTATTGGTTCGGACACTCATTGGGGTGCGTGAAAATGGTGAATGAAATAGGAGTACAAGGATTTCTCAAATTTATAAATTATGGTAATAGGGGGTACAAAAATTCCCCAAATAAATGGATTTTGGTATTGAATTTGATAAGAACCCAAACCCATTTGCATAATTTGTTTTGGAAAGTAATTTATCAATTGTCTTGACTTATTTGTTTGAAACTAATGTATTGCATAAATGGAAAAATGGTTAAGGATGGCTTTGAAAACCTTGTGGGTTACATGGATTCCCCTAAGTGGATAATAATTATCTTGAAAATCTTGTGGGGTACATTGAATCCCCCAAGTTGATTTTAATAATAGATTTTGGGGTACAATGATTCTCCAAAGTGTTGGATTAATGAAATTACTTTCAAGCTAAAGTCGGTGTGACTATATCACTTGATGATGACTAAATAATTAACTCCTCGATATAATGGATGGGTAATATGCTAAATTTTTTAATTAGGTTTAATGGGGTTTGTGTTATCTAGTTGTAAGGTTTGAGCCCCAAAGGACTGATAATGAAAACTCACGTTTATCGACATGAGGGTTGGTCTAGATGACCATGTGCTTATGTCACTCTCTATATATATTTGTATCATTATTAGCATAGGGTACAAGGATTCCTCGCCCTTCTATGATATCTCTAGTTCGTGGGGCTAACAAGCATTGGGGCATGGCCAGGGGGAGACACTGGACTCATATAGCCCGTAGGATGTTTTATGACAGTCAAGCTACACAACCCAGTCTACGGTTTTAAAGTTAATGCTAAGCCTTATTCTCTAATCCAACATCTGATATATATATATATATATATATATATATATATATATATATATATATATTTGTGTGTGTGTATTTGCATATGGTTATATGCATTGGATTTTGACTGATTTTGAATTATTGATCTTAGCATTATTTTGTTTCCTTATCCCTGAGTTACATGTTAGCTCTCAACCTAATAACCGTCTCCGGATACTGTATCCCCATACGATGCGAGAATAAAATATAATTTTACTTTTCCTACACAGTGAATAGGTGAATGTGGGATAGCTCGTGGGTAAGATTGAAGTGGTGAGTTTCCATACTTTGAAATACTTCATTTCATTTTTGAGATTTTTTACGTTTTGACTCTTTCCGTTGGACTTATTTTTTGGCCATTATCGGGGGCATGTCTTGACTTTCATTGGTATTCGATTGTCTAGAGGTTGTATGGATATAATTATGGACTTAGGTATTGGTTATTAATTCTTTTAGCATATCATAGATGTATTTGAGTTTACCTTTATATCTTGGTATATGTTCGGAATTCAATCTCTGTTAGTGTGCATGATTTGTTTGTCTAGGTAAGAGGATGATATCCGATCCATGACAAACTTGAGATACTCGTCTGCTGATTTAGATTGTGACAATACAAATAACCAAAAATTCATAGATGGGCAATATTTAGCTCATGAACAAGGACTAATTGTGACAGAGAGTGTCTATTATAATGAGTTAGTCTGAGATGAATAAGTGATACTGTATGTAAGATAGCATAACCTCAAATAGTAGTGGGCAATTTCATTTTCATAATTAGTGGTCTTTCTATCAACTGTAGGCACTTAATAAATGTCTCACCAAGGACATTTGTAGTATGAACATGAGCAACAAGTTATTTATTTTTTATCTCTATCGATATATTAAAAACTTGGGATGTAAATTCTCCTGCCTTATCGAGGCAAATAGCCTTAATTGGATAATCTAAAAATTGTGCACTTAATCGTATTATTTATGCCAAAAGTTTTTCAAATGCCAGGTTATGATATGCATGAGACCATCTTGAAGATACGCCTATTAGGATCATAAAAAAATCAAAATGACCTACTGAATGGGTGAATAGGTCCACACCACATATATACATTCTAGAAAAAGAGGGAATTCGATGCCAAATTTCAGTGGTGATGACTTAGTTATCAAGTTATCTTGATAACAAGCAGCACTTGAAAATTCATCACTTGCAAGGATCTTTAGGTTTTTTAATGGATGTCCAATTGAATGTTCAATAATTCGTCTCATCATTTTTGACCCAGGATGACCTATTCAGTCATGCCAAAGAACAAACGTATTTAGATCATGTAAACTTCTAATTCATGATAGAGTGTGCTTCAACTGTACTAATTTCTGCATAATATAAGCAAGAAGACAAAGTTCGCAATTTCTCCAGCACACATTTCTGGCCTGAGACATTCTTGGTAATGGAAAGATATTCAATATTCATTTTATTTATTGTATCAATATGATATTCATTTCCACGTATATCGTTAAAACTTAACAAGTTTCTCGGTGATTTAGAAGAGATAAATGCATCTTCTATAACAAGTTTCATCCCCTTGGGAGGATATCTAGTAGCTCTTCTGGAGCTTTCAATCAATTTTGACTTACCAGAGATTGTTACAACAGATTTTTTTCTTCTAAGCAAATAAGAAAAGTATTTATTATTTTTAAATATGGCCTGCGTTGTTCCACTATCAATTACACAAATATCCTCACAATTAATCATTGATCCAAATAAAATTGAGGAGTATCCATGTATTCTTCAAGATGAAAATATAAACAAAGTAAACATTATAGTATTACAAGCATACATCATATTACACAAAAAAAAATTATTTACAATACTAAAGAAGTACTACTAATACGAGCATAAGCTAATACAACCACCAGAAAAGAAAAATACTTGAATTATTATAGATCCATCACCAACAAGGTAATTTATATTTCCTTCAGGGATTTCAAAGAAATCTTCAACATCTAAATGCATAGGCTTAATACTATCCTCGGAGATAAAGTTTGATTCTACATTATTATCTACCTTCTTGAGGGATGCTTGATAGAGATTAATCAAATGCCTTAGTATACGACAAGTACGTGATCAATGCCCTTTTATTTCTACACCAATATCATTTATTTTCTGTATTTTTTCTTTACACCACTTTAGGCTTTTCATCCTTTTCTTATACTGCTGGTGAAGAAGGTTATTGTTCAGTACAAAACAATCATCAGGATTAAAATTTCTTCCTTGACAACGACCACTACCTTGACTGGGACAAGGATCTTTTTCACGCCTAGATTGGTGAAATTTACGGCATTCACTTTAGGGAATGGAGCAGTACTAGGAGGTCAATTTTCATAATTTTTCATCAAAAGATCATTATGTTGTTCAACAACAAGAAGATGTGAAATCAATTTAGAATATTTTTTAAATCCCATTTCTTGGTATTGCTGTTGCAGGAGCATACTCGAGTTAGGAAAAGTGGAGATTTTTTTCTCCAGCATATCATGATCTGTAATATTTTCTCCACATAAATTTAACCATTATTTAATTCAAAACATGGCAGAATTATTTGTGATTATATCTTTAAAATATTGTAATCTCAAATGGATCCATTTATAATGTGCCTGTTGAAGTACGATCATCTTCAGATGGTCATATCTATATCTTAAATTATTCCACAGTATAAGTGGATTCTTAATAGTGAGATATTTCATTTTTAAGCCCTCATCGAGGTGATGACGGAGAAATATCATGGATTTGGCACGGTCATGATTAGATACTTGATTTTTATCCTTGATAGTGTCTCCCAAACCCATCACATCTAAATAAATTTTGTCATCAAGTGCCCAAGATAGGTAGGTTTTACCTATCTAGGCCAATACATTCATATTTAGATAGATTTGACATTATTTTAAGAAAAATACGTTCTTTCCTTTATTACTTGTAAAAGTATTTGCTCGATATGGTGGAGTCTCATACTAATAACGTGTTAAATAATGAAAACTCAAACTAAGAGTAAAATACAACTAGTAGTAGAGAGAAAGAACTAGCTATTTTTATTACTTACTTTCCGTTTTCGTTAATATATCTGTACAAAGCCAAGATAGGCACACATTTATTTATACAAGATTTAACTTGAGCACAAAGTCTTTGTGGACCTCTTTTCTTAGACTATCCATAGTCTAATTCTTGGGAATTAAGTTTACCTAAATATTTCAATACCAAGTTAGTGAATAAAACTTCACACATAGACACCTTAGATTCCTCCTAACTAACTTCATGGTCTAAGTTTCACTAATTACATTTTATAGACATTAGTTAGTGACCAAATGTATTTAGGATTCATTTATACAATATAATTGATATTAATTTAAAAGGAAAGGAAGAGTAATTAATGCTCATTATTATCTTCAACTTTCCCCAACTTTCCCCTTCTATATAACAAAAGATGCTAGTGATTCTCCTTCCATAATTAGCCCATTTTTTGTACAAACGTATACAAATCAATTATATTTCTTTCAATTGAATTTTAACTCTCTCTCTCTCTACACACACTCACACTCTTCTATTTACACACATTCAAATTTTATAATTATTTATAATGTATATTATATACATATGCATATCAACAACACATTATATAAACATATAATATATACATATGCAATTAAATGAATAAACATATACTATGAAACAAACACATTTATATAACATATACATATGCGTATTAACTATGTATTGAATTAAATATATATATATATATATATATATATATATATATATATATATATATATATATATATATATATATCAACGATATATTGTATAAACGTATAATATTATACGCATACAATTAAATGATTGAACATTTTTATATTAGGAACCTAATACATTGATACTCATTCTAATATGTGATACACAATATATAAAAATCAACGTATGTATATAGAAATAATTATACTTATATGCACATGTATGTACATATATACAGATATGCATATGTATATATATACAAATATAGAACATATGTATACACATATGTATAATGCAAATATAAAACAACACATACATATGCATATACATATGTATATGTGTAACAACACAGAACAAACTTGTATACATATATAGTTATACAAAAATCTACATATATACATTAAAAACATACATCCAATAGATTCATATGTATATAAAAATATACAAATGAAAAAAATATAGTGGCTAATTAACAAGACATTGGTCACTTGAAGACCTAATTAACACTGCAAATAGAAGAAATTTGAATAAAATTAGTGGCTAATGTAGAGAGTACCTTAAAAAAAAAAGGAAATAAATATATATATTCCGTAAAAAATAAAAATTACCGTAAAAATCTTCAAACAAAAATCTTTAAATCATATATCCGCGGAAGTTTAGGGATGAAAAATTGCTCCAAGTAATCTTCAATAAGAAAACACAGCGCATGTGTAGGTGAAACACAAAAAATCGGGAGGTTTAGGATAAAAATATTCTTTGATATATGTTTAATGTGCGTGAATTACTTATTACTGCTAAATCCTCCAATCAGCTAAGAGAGAAAAAAAAAATTAATTATGAGAAAGATAGTTAAAAATTATAATTGTATATAGGGGCCTGAAAATGAAGTTTTATAACTAACAAGTAACCATGAATGATGATAATTTTTTAAAACCTTAATTATATCACATAATTATAAAATTATTTTATCTATAGTGTATAAATTTTCTTATTCTTAACTACTTGCCACAAAGTAACATGGACAAACAATTGCACAACACTTTCTTGTATGCAATGACTTCTTATGAAAAAAAGGAGACAAATAGCACTTTAGCGATAAAAAAATGACAGCCAATAGCCCATGAATTATAATTCCCTGTATAAGCTATTTGTTTTGTCACTAGTTGCTACTGCCTTCGTTTTTTTTTTTTGTATTTTTTATTTTCCTCTATGTTGTTGGCTACTGCCTTCTTCTTACTTTTATTTTGTTTCAACAATGTTCTGTTTATAAAATTTTGGCTGCTCTATCTTTTTAATTAAATCAATCTGCTCTCATATTTTATTTTTTTTAAAAAATCAAATATGATTTTGTTTTTTTTTACTTTTCCAATAAAGTGGAGATAGTTAAAATAGAAAAAAGGTCAATGCAGAGTAACCATTCAAAAGAGTTTATTTTTTATATAATTCATGTGTTATAAATGTATAATAAAATACAAAAGTGTGTATTTTTATTTTCTGTGTACAAATAACATATTTTATACAACAATAATATATCTATATTTTATATAATAATAATACAATTTCTATACACATTATACACATATGCATAATCGATATAACAATGATACAACTTATATACACATCATAACAAGAATTATACAATTTCAACAAACATGCTATAAAATCTTTAGCTACAATAATTATTCAGATACATATTCTATACAATAATGATAAAATTTCTATACAGATCAAATAAGGATATATATCCTATATAATAATTATACAGTTCTTACACACACACGCACATATATATATATATATGAGAATCTTTCAGAAATAGCAACACTTTGTTGTAAAATTCACCTTTTATATTCATATTTTATATAATTTCTATTTATAGCCGTTGTATTCAGTTTACGCCCGCTATATTCGATTTTTATCAATAGTCTGTATTCATAAAAGTTATAAATACAGTACCTATTTAGCCGCTATATTCGATTCACAACCGTTGTATTCACTTTTACTCAGTGGCTTGTATTTTTTAAAAAAAATATATATACACTACATATTTGGTCTCTCCAAAAACACTACCATATTTTTCTTTATCATTTTTTAATATCTTTCTTTTTCGTGTTTTCCTCGTTTTTTCTTCTTCTTTTTTCTATTTTTATTTTTTTTCATTTTTTCTTTTATTTTTTTCTCTCTTCTATCTTTAACTTCTATTTCTCTTTCTTCTTTGATTTTTTTGTTTTCTTTTTTGTACTTATTTTCTTTTTCATTTTTTTGTTCTATTTTCGAGAAATATGACTACTCGAGTACAAGTCATGGATGATAACGTAAATATCATAATTGTTTATCGTATTTGTAGTCACACCATCATTTATATTTTTGTATTCATTGATACAATTTTTTTTGTATTTGTATTTTTCAGTTCGTGCTTATATTTGTATTTTGCATTTGTATTTATATTTATAGTTCGCACCATCATTTATATTTTATATAATTCACACTTGTATTTTCAAGAACTGTTTTGTACGTTTATTTTATAATTGACTCTATATTATATTGGATTATATTTGTACTGTGATTTTATTGTGTTTGTATATTTAGATTATATTTGTATTTTATTTTTGTCGATGTCTTTTTATTTTTAATGAATTATTTTATATTTGTAAATTGATTGCATATTGTATTTAGTTGTGATTATGTACAATTTATCATTTGTATTTGTATACAAACAAGTAAATGCATTAATTGTTATTTCTTGATTCTAAAGTATATAAATATGTAATGTATCATTTGATACAAATGTACCATTTTGTATTTGTATGTCAAAATTATCATTCGTATTTGTAAATAAACAAACATCACTTGATACAAATACAATTACAAATAAATGAAAAAAATAATTTTATAAATAAAATATGTATTTGTATATATTGTATATGTATAAAAAATTAAATTTTATTTATTTGTATCAATAAATACAACTCGTATCAATAAAGACAAACAAGTATTCATAGAAATAAAATCAATCGTTCCTTTTCAATAATTAAAAAATACAAATGATAGTTAGCATTTGTATTTATATTTTATAGTTCGCACTTGTATTTGTATGTTATAGTTCGTATTTGTATTTATATTTTATAGTTTGCACTTGTATTTGTATGTTATAACTCGCATTTGTATTTGTATGTTATAGGTCGCATTCGTATTTGTATTTTATAATTCACAATTGTATCTGTATGTTATAGTTCACATTTGTATTTGTATTTTATAGTTCGCACTTGTATTTGTGTTTGATAATTTGCACAAATGAAAAGAAGGAGAAAAAAAGAAAAGAAAAGAAAGAAGGAGAAAAAAAGAAAAGAAAAGAAAGAAGGAGAAAAAAATGAGAGAAAAAGAAGGAGAAAAGATACCCCAAAAAGGAGAGTAATAGAAAATAGAGAAAAAAATAAAAAAATAAAAAATAGAAGGAGAAAAAATGAAAAGGAAAAAAAGAAAAAGAGAAAAAAAATGAAAAACTGAAAAAATGAAACAAAAACGAAAAAGAAAAAAGTGAAAAGAAAAAAGATAGAGAAAAAAAAAGGAAAAGAAAAAATGAAGAAAAAAATGAAAAAAAGGAGAGTAATAGATAATTGAGAAAAAAAATATATGAGAGAGGCAATGAATTGTAATTAGGGACAATTAATAGGCAAGATGGGCTATGAATTATAATTAATTAAAAATTAGGCTAAATAGGGTAATTATGAGTCTACTTTTGCTATGTTACGTAGTTATCCTATATATATATATATATATATATATATATATATATATATATATATATATATATATATATATATAAGTATGTATGTGTTTTCTATAAAAATTATACAATTTCTATACAAATTATTTACATCATTTAGCTGCAATTATCATTCAGATACGTATTTTATACAACAATTATAGTTTCTATACAGACACTATACAGTTTTTTTATACACATATACACACACTATAGTTTGTATACAAACCCTATATAGTTTTGTATGATTCTTTCTCTCTCTCTCTCTCTCTCTCTCTCTCTATATATATATATATATATATATATACATCATTTAGCTGCAATTATCATTCAGATACATATTTTATACAATAATTATAGTTTTTATACACATACTATACAATTTTTTATACACATACACACACACACTATAGTTTCTATACAAACTCTATATAGTTTTGTATGATTCTTTCTCTCTCTCTCTCTCTCTCTCTCTCTCTCTATATATATATATATATATATATATATATATATATATATATATATCGCTCAGTAGTACTCAGTCAGTTAACAGAATTCAGTAGAAAAGTTTCAAAACTAAGTGTAGGTAACGCAAGTCTTAATTATTGAGTAGGGGTGACAACTTTTAGATTAAGGATTAAGGGGATGAATTTCACATCCCCAAATATTTTGTTTTACAATTTAACCCACCTTATATAAATCCTAATAACTAAAAAAGGAGGGGGGAGGGGGAGGCTACTCCTAACTCTTTTCCCTCTCTTCATTTTTCTTCAATGTTGTTGTCCGGTTGCTTTTGCTACTTCTTATTCTTCTATTATTTCATCCTTTTTTTTCATCACCATCTTCTTCTACAACTTGTCATCATTGTTGTTGTTGCCGCTACTGCTGCCATTGGACCAAAATTTTGGGTCAAATTATATTCATATATCACTAGGCACTACTTCATAGGTGGTTTTGGTAAGTAAAATAATAATTTTAGTTCAATTTTTAATCTAGGTATATCGGGTATTTTTTCAGTAATTTAAAGTAGCGTATTCAACAATTGTTTTATTCATTTACAACAACTGTTAGATAGTTTCCACAACTATTAAAGTAGTTCCAATAGATAAGTCATTTGTTTCAACATACAAAAAATCTGTTTCCACATATGTCTTAAGTAAATCCAACATATTAGAAATCCGTTACAACAAATCACTTAGTTGTTGGATATCTTTTATCAAATTTAGGATAAAACAGAAATGAATTCAATAGGTAAGTTATCTGTTTTAATAGTTGACTTTTTTATTATAATAGATGACTTACCTATTATATACATATTCAAGAAAGAAGCTTCATCAAATTGATAAGTCATCTGCTGTAACAGATGGGTCATCAATTGCCACAGATGTTTCATTTGTTACAACAGATGCCTTACCTGTTGGATACATATTACGTTTTCTAACCAAGCTGAGATGGAAATCAAAAGCTTAATCCAACAAATAAGTCATTTGCTACAATATATGGGTTATTTGTTGCAATATATTACTCATCTGTTATAACAAATGACTTACCTATTGGATTTATCTTTTGTTTTTGAATGTGTTTCCAATATATGAGTCATTTGCTGCAACATATGATCTACCTATTGCAATAGATGACTTATCTAATAGATTCATGTTACAACAGGTGGCAATAATAGGATAGAATCAAAAGATGTATTCAACAAATAAGTTATTTATCGCAATAAAATATTTATCTGTTGCAACGTATGACTCATCTATTGCAACAAATGAGTTATTTGTTGGGACAATGATAGTAATATCATTTTATTGTTGTATATAGCCATTAAACCGTACTATACTATCATTATTAATAATTTTTAACAAATTTCTTCAGGTACCATTAATAGAAAAATCAACAACAATGGGTGTTAATTGTCATGGTGAATGAATTAAGAAGAACAATCAATTCATTTAGCGTTGGAAGGGTGGTGAAATGTTAGAGACGATAGTGATGACAATTCAAAAAGATGTTTTGTATGATTATTTCATAAAATTAATCATTAGGACTAAATTTCCAACCAAAAGATCTTGTCATAAGCGATTAGCTTCGTTTGCGTGCTTATTTGAGTGATGAAGTTAAACCCCCATTTAAATGGTGTAAGTGGTTAAAAAACCAATAGAGAATCATAATGTAGAACAAGACCATCAAGATATGTTAAATGATGAATTAAATAGGGTGGACATAAATATTCCACATGATGAGAGTGAAGATGATATCGATGAGGACTAAATACCTACACCTGTTGTTACGAGTAATATAGTAGTTAGTTCTCAATCAACACAACTGGTAAATCTTTATTATGATGAAATAAGTTTTTATAAGGGAATGAAATTCAAGAACAAGGAAGAATTAGTCACTTAGCTGCATATTGCTTTCCTGAAAAAATATTTTAGACTCAAGAAGGTGATTAATTTGCGTATTGTGTATTATTTTAGATGTGCATATCCAAAGTGCAAGTGGTGGTTGAGGATTGTGAATTTGTAAGTTCTAATAGATTTTGTAGTAGAACTTATGAAAAGTATTACACATGTGGTTTGGAGCATATTATTATCCATAATCCACATGCTATGATAAAGGTCATCATTAGATATTTTAAAAATAGTTTCCTCAATGGTAAAAGCCCGTCTGTAAGAGATATGACCAATCAAATTCGTACAGATTGGGTTGTAAGGTGAGTTATTGAATAATTTCTAAGGACATGAAGATTGTAAAGCCTTTTATTAGGAAAACACATGATCACGGGTATGTAGTGCTTGATGCGTATTGTTATATGTTTAAGTCCGCAAATCTAGGAAGTAAGACGATATTACAGGTTGGTGAAAATAGAAAGTAAGTACTTTCTCGAATTCATGGTTTCCAGCAAATGAAAAAACTCACAACCGACGATAGGATATTCTTGAAGAGCAAGTATGAAGGAGTTTTGCTATTGATAGTTTTCTAGAATGTAGAGAATCCTATCTTTTCGGTGGCTTTTTCTATCATGGAAAAGGAATGTGACATCTCATACCATTTTTATTTGTATAAATGAAAAGCTATGTAGATGTTACCAAAGAGATGTGTTTAATTTTTGATAGGCATTCAAGTATCAAAAAGATGGTTTCAATTATCCACCCTTCAACTTATTATGGTTGTTTCATGTGGCACCTTGGGGAAAATATTTGAAACAACTTTCACAATTTAAAGATCGTATCTTATTTTTGTAAAGCAATAAATGCGTATGATATAGTTGAGTCTATAACAATATCAATTAAATAAGAGATATGGTATATCCAAGATAGCCAGATATCTCAAAACATATAGGATTCCACAGATGGAGCAGGGCATTCTTTCCGAGAAATAGGTTTAATATTATAAATTGGTGTCTTGTTTGATTTTATTGTAATTCTATGTCTAGTAAGTGATGTTATTCAATATATGTATAATATTATGACGTCAACATTGCTATGTTGGTGGATATGATATGCCATGGTTTCATGGTACTTTCGATACTCAAACTAAAAATTATTCAAGTACTTAGGTTATTTTTGTTAGATGTGATGCGTTTTTGTGTTTGTTTTGCAGAAAAATAGGTTTAGGAGTAACAGAGGAGAAAAAGAGTTGAAGCATTGTAGAGTAACCACTTATAGGCCTTAGTAGGACTTACGCCTATCATAAGTCCTTCCACAGGCTGTAGTAAAAGATTTTGAAAGTTGGAGTTTCTGTCTGAGACTTACGAAAGCCATCTACAAAGCATAACTGGCACCTAGGACCCTCGTACGTACCCCCGTAGGTTGATGATCAGAAGCTGGAAATTTACTCTAAGACCTATGAACCCACCTAGGGTCTGTAGGTAGTACCTATAACCCATAAGTTGGTCTGTAGGCAGGTGCCTATTTAGTTTTTATTGGAAATTTTAGGTTTTTGATATATTCTATAAATTCTCTTTTGATTTTTTGTTATTAGTTTATGCACTCTTTATACTTACAATATTATATTGAGTTCAGAGATACAATTTTAATCTTGGAATACCTGTTCTTGATTTAGACGATTTAATATTAAGTTTAGATTTTAATTTTTATTCTTAAATTATTTTGAGATTATTCATATGCTTTCTACCATGAATTTGTGGGTGTGCTTGCAAACATGAGCGGCAAAACCTCTTAATTAGAGTTGTGGGAACCCTGATGGACTAACGAAGTAGAGGAAGCGTAAAGTCTTTCTTGATTGATGATCTTGAATGCATTGTAATTTTTTTTAATTTAACTTCTATCTTAACGACTGCAGACATTAAGATCCTTCCTATTTTTGATATTAACTTGAGAGAGAGGTTGCAATTAGAAAAAATATACCATAATAATAATTGAAGCTATCAACCTCCATCTTAAGACCCAAAAGAAGATAGTTAATCTGTAATCTAGGACAAAGGTTAGTAAAGGGATACTTTGATACCTACAAAGAGATGAGTGAAATTCACTAAAGGGTGTCGAGAGACAGTTGGTGATACCTAACTTGTTATATTCTGCATGCAAGCCATTGAGATAGTTTGACGAGGCACGATAGGTATGCGAAGTTAGAAAGTCAGGGGGAATACAGTCCTAGTATTCGTCTCATATTGATTTCAACTAACAGTTATCAAGATTCGTTACTACTACTACTACTTTTCTCACAAAATCCCCCATTTATTTTTTGCACTACTTCAGCAAGTTCTTGACGGAGATTTATTCTATTTCCTGTGGGTTTGGACTCAACCTTTGTTGGGTTCTTTATTTGTCAAAGATCATATTATACTTTCTTGGAGGTGTAATTTTGGGCGACATCAAATTTTGGCACTATTGCCAGTGATTACGGTTAAAGATTAATTGATTGAGGTTGTTAGTTTTTGATTTTTGGTATTTTTAGGGCATCTGTATAGTACTCGGAGTTAAGAAAAACACTTGATCCCACTTGATATTAAGCTGGAGAAAACCCTATGATGGAATCAGAAGATGGAAAAGCATGAGCATGGGGTTCAAGATGACCCAAATCTCTTGAATCCATAACCTCCGTATGGTGTTCAAGAAACAACCGCACATACTACTATTCAATTATTGGCTAAAGAGAATTCCAGGCAAGCATATGCCTACTTTTTAGATCAAGAGGAAAGAGTAAGACAAGAAAAAGAGTATCAAGCAACACTCTACAAAGAAAATGTTAGACGATATTGAGTTTAACAATCCCCACCATTTCAGTATGTACCAGTTTTTGATGATCTAAAAGAAGACTTGGGGTATGTTGAGCCTGTCGAGATAGGAGCTATCATTTCTCTTGAGTTTTACCAAGGAGTGATGTTTGACAATACTAGTGCTATAATTAAGATGCTTAATATGAAGGATATGTTTAATGGTTTGCCTACTGATGATGCAAGTATATACATCATTAATTTCATTGGAATTTGCACTTTGTATAATTTACTTGGGGTAAGTCATGAAGCTTTGAAACTCATGTTGTTCCTATTCTCTCTTACAGGTAAATTGACTTTATGTTTAGGGAAACTACCTCGTAGGTCTATCACTACTTGGAATGAGTAGCAGAAATAATTCTTGGACCATTTCTTCCCGCCTTCTAGAATGGTGCAGTTGAAGAATGAGATTTATAATTTCAAGTAATTTTATTTAGAAGCATTATATGAGACATGGTTGAGGTTCAAGAAGAAGGTGATGACTGTGCCTAATCACATAACTTAAGGAAGGAATTTGCTTGAGATATTTTATAGAACCCTGAATGTGAACACAAAAGCTGTTGCTGATCCATAGAGTCCATAAATTCATTTCTAAAACTACAAGATTGTTGAATTATGAACTTCCATGTTTGAATTAGATTGAATTCATGTTCATGATATTAGTTGGGTTTCAATCCATGATTTACGTGCAAGTTCATGAAATTGCTTAGCATGTGTGATGAATATGTGATTATCTTGATAAACCCTTGAATTTACAAGGTGATTAATGTATCTGTGATGTTAGTTGGTTTTCAATCCATGATTATGATAAGATTCATGAAAATATAATAGTATTTAGGGGGAATTATATGAATAGCATGTTAAACCCATGAAATTGCAAGTGGGACATTGTAGTTACCATGTTTATCTGTTATCCATGAATATGTGTACCAGGTTGTGCTCTCCAAGTGATTAAGAGAATGTTTATGCGAATTTAATGATGAAATCATGACATGCCAGTTTATGTACAAGCTTATGCCCTACAAGTGTTTGATGAAGTGTCTATATGAATGAATTATGCACAAGTAAACATTGTTATGTTATTCAAGATTATGCTATGCATTCTTTTGATACTCTCAAGTCCTGGGGGTATTTAATCACCAAAAATCTAGCTGTTTACCTAGAGCCTGTGTCGGTTAAACAATAGTATCATTCATATCATGACCAGTAGTACTCAGTCAGTTATAAAACTCAATGAAACTCAATATTAGTCCAATCTAGCCAGTTAACATGCTCAATAACAGTTTAGTCAAGTCTAGTATAGTCTAGTAATCAGTTTAGCGTCTTCAGTTGAGAGTAGGATTCAATACCGAGCGAACCTAGAGATAGGGGAATTCCTATTAGTATAAAGTTTGACCCTTAGTTTCAATCTCTAAGTAACAGAAATACGTAGCTAATGTAGGTTGAGATGACTTCCTACTAGATAAGGGTTGAAATATTTCTCATGAGTTTTCCTATTAGTGAGGGTTTACAAAATGTCTTTCTATTTGTTAGGGTTTACTCACATCCAGTCTTAGTACCCGTGGCACGATATTAACACCCTTACAACTAGGGTTATAGGTTGGACCCCAATCAATTCAGAGAGGGGCATGTCAGTGATATAATTACCTCTCATAGTTTTAGTTCCAGTCCCAGTTTAGAATTCAGTTTAGTTTTACAAAATCAGGACTATCAAACACAGTCAATCAGTATCAGTCAATCAATTGTCAGTAACTTCAAATATTAGTTACCCAGGTATCAAAACTCAATACTTAGCTTCAGAAAAGCTTAGATATAGTATATACTTATATATGTCCACAGTATTGCATACTTAGTGATTTTAGTAGTATCAGTTACTCATATACTCTTACATTTAATTACTCTATATCATTCAGTCAATTACTGCTCATGAATATAAACCCTTGCATTCAGCCTTACCTCATCTAGCACACCAGTACATTCCACGTACTGACTGTATACTCTTTATTTGTGCTATGATGTCTCATATCATAGGTTGGGATGCTCAGGTTCCTAACTGCACTTACACAGATCTAGTTAGGAGTTGCAAATTTATAGTAAGTTATCATCAATCGAGGGAATTCTTTTATTTTAGTAATCCAGTTTATCAGTACATCAGTACTCAGAGTTAGTTGGGGTCTTGTCCCATCAATTCCATATTCAGATAGTTCAGTTAGAGGCTTTCAGACTAGACCAATTCAGATAGTGTTTAGTTTTCAGATGTTTTTACCAGATGTTACTATTATTAGTATTTAGATTTTTGAACCTTATGTAAATTCAGCCTAATTCTATATTTATTTTAGTATTATTATTCAGTGCTCATAACAGATATCAGTCATGAGTTAGTTTGTGGTCCTCTGGGATCATAAACACCATGTAGCATTCCAGGTACAGACTCGGGGCGTTAAAAACTTGGTATTAGAGCCTAAGGTTTAATAGAGTCCTAGGGAGTCTGAAAACCACATCAAGTAGAGTTTTATGCATGGGTGTGTAGCGTGCCATACTTATGGACAAGAGGCTATGAGATTTTCTAGGAAAAGTTTCCCTTCTTTCAGTATTCATATCGTGCGAGTTAGCATGAGCTCAAGATAAATTCTTAGTATAATACTTTTCTTCATTCCAATTATAAAGAATGCCTCTTAAAATGATTAACAAAAGAAGAACTGGAAATCAGCCAACCCCTCTACCCATTCAGGCAGATCCTCTGAATGAGCACGTCTCTCACGCAGAATTTAGAGATGTATTCACCACTTTAGCCAATTTAGTAGTTTCTCAGAATAACCTATAGGCTATTTTCCTATCTAAGCTTGGGGTTCTCAGCAGAGCAAGGGGGATAAGCATAGGAAGAAAGATATAAAGAATAAGAGAGTTACAACAAGTGGTTTTAAGCGAAGGTTAGAGGGTGGTAACCATTTTCAATTCCATCAAAAATTCTCAGCCCCAATTCCACCTTCAGTTAGAGTGCCTGTTCCTAAGTCTAAGAATGACAGTCGGTATGAAGCACTAGGCTCTAAGTCATAAGATAGTGGAAAGGGTGTTCGTACTATTCTGCTATGTAGAGAATGTGGTAAGAACCATAAGAGAGTGTGTAGAGCTGATAGTGATATTTGTTTCTGGTGTGGAAAGCCAGGCCATAGAGATAGGGATTATTCTCAGTCAGGTTCACAGGGTCAGTACAACCGTCCTTTAGCTCAGTCTGGTCGCCCAAATTAGCAGGGTGCCACTTCTAGTGCCGCCCGTGGGCAACGCCCAAACAGACTTTCTGCACTTCAATCTAGACAAGATCAGGAAAGTTCCCTTGAAGCAGTCACTGGTATGTTATAGATCTTCCATTTATATATTCATCCCTTATTAGGTCCCGGAGTTTCTCTATCTTTTGTAACTCATTACATAACAGTCAACTTTAGGTCGAACTAGAAATCTTAACAGAACCTTTCTTAGTGCCTACCCCAGTAGGTAAATCTATTCCATCCAGATGAGTATACAAAAGTTGCTTAGTCACAGTATTTCAGAAATCCCTTCAGTTAAGTTCAGTAATAGAGTCATTCATTTTCAGTTTCTTGATGAGCTAGTCCTTGAATGAAGGGGTAGTACCTTAGTTTTAGCTGATTTAAGTTTGAATCTCTAGAATTAACTAGTAGAAAGAGAAGTTGAGAATTCTAAGTTAGTCAGTGTTGAGGTTGCTATATGGTGATTGTTGGGGCAATAGAAAGCTAAGAATCATGTATCAGAAGGAAGTACTAGCAGTGGACCTTACATTATCAGGAGTAGTCCTTCAGAATAAGTTTAGTGTTTATGAGCATTGTCATATCTCAGACTCTAGAGCAAAGCGGTTTCAGTTTAATTTATGGTTTTTTAAGAGGTTCATAGACTTAGAATAACGGCTTTAAACTACGAGGGAGATGTCAGAACAAGTAACCAAGTCAGGCTTTCAGATTTTTATAGTAATGTTAGTAATGTCAGTTCTCATGCCTTACATGTTAGCTATATGATCCTAGCTCATATTTAGGCATGTTATCAAAAATCAGGTATGCTTACAGTTCCTAGTATAAGGAGTTCCAGTTCACTCAGTGTTATGAATCATGTTTCATGAAAACAGAAACTCAAAATTCAGGTCATGCAGCTCATGAGTCATGTACTTATACTTCATAGTGTACTTAGTTCAACATTCAGCTCTAAACTAAGTCCAGGTTCAGGTTTGCTTGACCAACGCATATAGTTATTAGTTATTCAGTTGTAAATATCTCAGTATTTTAGAATCATGTTATTCTCTTAGTCTTGCATTCCTAGATAATATCGTTTCCATGAATTTATGCCCAGTTACCTCGTGTTCCTCAGTCAGTACTTACCTCAGATGCATAGTACTCTATAATTTTAGTGCAGTTATTCAGATTAAGTGCATTTTAATCTTACATGACCAGTATCTAGCTATCAGTAATCCAGTTAATCAAATAAGTTAGTATGTTTGCGCATTCATTCTCAGTACCCAAGTGAATATTATTAGTAGCCCCAAGTGAAATACGGTGTTGAAGTAGAACTTATAATTGAGGGAATAGTTGAGAAATATGGCTAGGATGGAAAGCTAGCAGTTTCAGTGCATGAACCTTGGTAACTCTATCTTAGATGACATTTCGTATGCCTCTCCCATATTATAGAATTATATCCATGACATGATTTGTTATCTAGATATCGTATTCAGACCGTGCCAAGATTTCCTTACTCCCTAAAGTCAGTAAAACTTTATAGAAAGAGTGTCAACAAATGCTCCAGTTGGGTATGAGTTTTCAGTATGAGTTAGCCCGTAAAGCCAGTAATTTAGTTTAGCAGTCAGGCAGACAAGTTCATATGTCTTTCCCATATTTCCACCCAGTCGTACTATCTGAAAATACATGAATATGACTATTCCAAGATAGAGCATCCTAGTGTTTATGAGTTTATCCCAGTTCATGTATCATGTCTCAGTTTCAGATCTCAAATATTTAGTCACGATTCAGTTCGTAGGTGCTTTGTGTATCGTATCAGTTTTTCCTCAGAATCCCAGCCGAGTCAGAATTCTTCAAGGGACATAATTCCCCAAAAGGGAGATACACTATTATCCCCGAGCTTTCAAGTACTAAACCATCCAGTTTCTCTTTATGTAACGAATCCAATTTGGAGTAGTGGGTACATATAAGTTGACCCTCAAGTTCCAATCTTAGTCATATGACATGTATCCAAGAAATCAATTCAGTTTATGATATTCAGTTCATATATATCATCTTTCAGACTCAGTCATGTTCTCGTGTTCAAGTTCATGCATGTTCAGTATGAAAACTTAGCTTATCAGTAGCTTTCGTCATGTATTCCATGCATCAAATATGCATAAGCAGTAGGAGAACTCAGTTTGTCAGTAATTTTAGTCATATAGTCATGCTTTAGTCATAAATATTCAATGTGTAAATTAGTCTACTAGTGTTTCTCAGCCTAACCAGTCTCATTCGAGGATGAATGTTCTCAAGGGGGAGATATTGTAATACCCCATATTTCTCTAGCTTAAACTAACTCTTAGTCCATAAGTTATATAATATAAATTTTTTGAAATACTTAGTATTTTCAAGTTTAGAGCTTACCAATTCATAGGAAATTCAGTTAGCTTTCCAACAACATAAAATTCGCCCAAATTCAATGCCCAGGTGAAGAGTTAGAGCCATTTTTGTAAAGAAGTGTGCCAAACTGCATGTCAGCGCATCACGGAGGCCAGCCAAATGGCACTTGGCAATTTCCAGTGTTGCTCAATGATATTGGCATGTCACGCCAAACCCTCAATTTAGAGTTGTCCTTTTCCAGTGTTCCAATGCGATCCTACCACGTCGCGGTAAAATTCCAGGTTGCATTCAACAATACAACAAGATCCCACCGCATTTCACCACTAGCCACATTCTAAATTATCAGTTTTCAGTAGCTTGGTGCGATAGTGGCGCGTCGTGCTAGGTGCCCGAATTGGATTTTCAGTTACAAATTTTTAAGTCATTCCAGGGCAATTTGAGTCTTTTTCCATGACCCTAATCAGCCTAAACACAAAATCTAGCCCTGAATGACCTATGATCTCATTATTTCCTCACTTTCTTTCAAGAATAAAACATTCTCTCTGAAAGAGGCAAAAATCCTAGTTCAAGAAATCAAGAACAAGCCTAAGAATTTCCTGTAAGAACCTTCAAGAAAGAATCTTCTAAGGTATGTTAGGTGTTCATCTATGGGTTCCTTTCACCCATAGATTCCATGAATCTATTTTTCGAACTAAAAGATTTTTGAATTATGAACTTTCATGTTTGAATTAGATTGAATTCATGTTCATGATATTAGTTGGGTTTCAATCCATGATTTAAGTGCAAGTTCATGAAATTGCATTGCATGTGTGATGAATATATATTGATAAACCCTTGAATTTACAAGGTGATTAATGTATCTATGATGTTAGTTGGTTTTCAATCCATGATTATGATAAGGTTCATGAAAATAGAATAGTATTTAGGGGGAATTATATGAATAGCATGTTAAACTCATGAAATGGATAGTCAGGCATTGTAGTTACCATATTTATATGTTATCATGAGTATATGCATTAGGTTGTTCTCCCCAAGTGATTGAGAGAACGCTCATGTGAATTAAATGATGAAATCATGACATGCCAGTATATGTACAAGCTTATGCCCTACAAGTGTTTGATGAAATGTCTATATGAATGAATTATGCACAAGTGAACGTTGTTATGTTATTCAAGATTATTCTATGCCTTTCTTTTGACACTATCGAGTCCTGAGGGTATTTAATCACCCATAATCTAGATTTTTACCTAGAGCCAGTGTTGGTTACAAAATAGTATCAGTCATGTCATGATTAATAGTACTCAGTCTATCACAAAACTCAGTGAAACTTAGTAGTAGTCAAATCTAGTCAATTAACATACTTAGTAATAGTTCAGTCAAGCCTAGTATAGTCTATTGATCAGTTCCATGTCTTTAGTTGGAAGTAAGATTCAGCACCGAATAAACCTAGGAATAGGGGCATTCCTATTAGTATAGGGTTTGACCCTTAGTAGAAATCCCTGAGTTACAAAACTACGTAGCTAGCATAGGTTGAGATGACTTCCTGCTAGATAAGGGTTGACATATCTCTCATGAGTTTTCCTGTTAGTGAAGATTGACAAAATGTCTTCCTATTAGTTAGGGTTAACTCACAGCCAGTGTTAGTACCCGTGGCATGGTAATAGCACCCTTCCAACTGGGGTTACAGGTTGGACCCCAATCAATTCAGAGAGGGGCATGTCAGTGAGATAATTACCTCTCACAGTTTTAGTTCCAGTCCCAGTCCCAGTTTAGAATTTAGTTTAGTTTTACAAAATCAGGACTATCAAACACAGTCAATCAGTATCAGTAAATCAGTTGTCAGTAACTTCAAATATTAGTTACCTAGGTATCAAAACTAAATACTTAGCTTCAAAAAAGCTTAGATATAGTATATATTTATATATGTCCATAGTATTGCATACTTAGTGATTCTAGTAGTATCAGTTACCCACATACTCTTACATTTAGTTACTCTATATCATTTAGTTAGTTACTGCTCATGCATATGAACCCTTGCATTCAGCCTTACCTCATCTAAAATTCCAGTACATTCCACGTCTTGACCACATACTCTTTCTTTGCACTATGATGTCTTATATCATAGGTTCGGATGCTTAGGTTCCTGACTGTGCTTGGATAGATCCAGTTAGAAGTTGCAGATTTAGTAGTGAGTTCTCATCTATCGAGGGCATGCCTTTATTTCCGTAATCCAATTTATCAGTAGATCAATACTTAGAGTTAGTTGGGGGCTTTTCCTATCAACTCCATATTCAGACAGTTCAGTTAGAGGCTTTTTGACTAGACCAGTTCAAATAATGTTTAGTTTTCTGATATTTTTACCAGATGTTATTATTTATTAGTATTTAGATTTTTGAACCTTATGGCAATTCAACCTAATTCTGTATTTATTTTATTATTATTATTCAGTGCTCAAAGAAGGTATCAATCATGGGTTAGCTTGTGATCCTCCGAGATTGTAAGCACCGTATAACATCTGGGGTACAGCTCGAGAAATTACAGAATCATTACATACAAAGATGGTTAAGGGTTTAGATAATCAAGAGAGTTTCTTTGAGGAGATTAAGATAGAGTTCTTAGAACTGAGCTAGAAGGTATAATCACATGCTACTACGATTAAGTATCTAGAGCACCAGTATGGTCAGATGTCAGCTACTCTAAATCATTGTTAATCGGGCGCTCTTCTGTGTAACACTATTCTAAATTTGAAGAATGATAGTTACTGTTTACCTACTACTCAATAAGGTAAGTCTACTATTAATCCTCCTATACTGTAGTTGATAAGATAAGGAATTATACTATTGATTATGATACACCCAAAGATGAAACTAAAAAGTTGGTGACTGATGGTAAGACAGCATAGAAATTGATTGGTGTTGAGAAATAAGTTGATACTGATGAAGAAAAAGGTAAGGAGTTCGAACAAGTTTTAGATACCATTCGATGAGCTCCCCCTTTCCTCAAAGCTTGAAGAATAAGAAGAAAGAAGGGAAATATTAGAAATTTATGTTGATGTTAGAATAATTATTTATGAATATACCTTTTGTATAAACACTGGAGAAGATGCCCGACTATGCAAATTCCATAAAGGACTTAGTCACGAATAAGTAGACGGCAAGCTTTGAGGTTGTTGATAATAAGCAACACTGCAGTGCTATCTCTTCCCAATCTTTGGTTGAGAATGAAAAGGATCCCAAAGCTTTCACTATTCTTTGCACTATTAGGTCCCTGAATTTTGTACTAGCATTATATTACTTGGGGCTAATATTATTCTGATGTCGCTAGTTGTGTACAAGCAGTTGGGTTAGGGTTACCTAAGCCGACGTCGATAAGATTTTTTATGGTTGATTATACTTTAAAGAAGTGGTTAGTATTTTCTGTGATGTTTTGGTAAAGGTAGCATCCTTCATACTTCTAGATAATTTTGTGATTCTTGACTATGAGGTAGATTTTGAGTCTCTACTATCTTGGGAAGGCCATTTCTAGCCACAGGTAGGGATTAGGTTGATATGGAGATGGGACATATAAAGTTCAGTCTCACTGATAAACAAGTTACTTTTAGTGTAGGGTAGTTTATGTGACAGTTGAAAGATATGTATGTGGTGTTTATGAGAGAAACTATTGAGGATGATGTAGTGAGTGTTCCCATTGAAGAAAGACTTGCGAAGAGGTGTTAGTGATAGTGATCATGAATTTTGGCTATAATGATATTGACAAGTAAGATGAGACATTGAACGCTCTTATTGGTAGAGGATCTTATACTTATGCGCCAACGAAGTTGAATTTACATTTGAAGAATTGAACATTTCCATCAACTCAGCCATCAATTGAGGAGCCACTGGTCTTTGAATTAAAGGTCCTCCCTTTTCAATTGCATTATGCATTTTTGGGGGCCAACAATACCTTATTGGTTATTATTGTTACATATTTGTTGGATACATAGGTTGAGGCCTTGATATCAGTATCACAGAGGTTTAAATAGACCATTGGTTGGACTATTGCAAATATTACCAGGATTCCTCTTGGAATTTATACTCATAAGATTTATCTTAAACAAGAGTGTGTACCAAGAATTGAGCATCAACATCTTTTGAATCCACCTATTCTAGAGGTGGTGAAGAACGATATCATTAAGTGGTTCGATAAAGTTATGGTTTATCCTATTGTCGACAACAAGTGGGTAAGCCCGATTTAGTGTCTGCCGAAGAAGGGTAGGATCAATGTGGTCCCAAATAAGAAGAATGAGTTAGTACCCATGAGACTAGTTATAGGATGGATAGTTTGTATGGATTATTGGAAGCTGAATACTTGGATGAAGAAGGATCACTTTTCTATGCTATTCATGGATCAATGTTAGATTGTCTTGTATGCAGATGATGGTATTATTTTATTAATGATTATTTGAGGTATAATCAGATTTCTATTGCCCTAGAAGACTAAGAGAAACCATTTTCATATGTCCATATGGTACATTTGCATTTAAGAGAATATCATTCAAATTTTTGTAATGCTTCCACCACCTTTCAGCATTGTATAATGTCCATCTTTTATATATGGTAGAGGATACTACAAAGGTCTTTATGGATGATTTCTCAGGTATGGGATACTCTTTTGATAACTGTTTGGCCCATTTGGCTAATCCACTTTAGAGATGTGAGGAATGAAACTTGGTGATGAATTAAGAGAATTGTTACTTCATGGTGAAAGAGTGAATAGTTTTAGGGCACAAAAATTCAAAAATGGGTATAGAGGTTGGTAGACCTAAAATTGAGGTGATTGAAAAATTGCCTCCATTTATTTTTATTAAAGGAATTCAGAGTTTCTTGGGTCATGCAGGGTTTTATAGACTATTCATTAAGGACTTCTCGAATATTGCAAATCCATTGTGAAAGTAATTAGAGAAAAAGGTGGAGTTTGTGTTTGATGATGCTTTTCTCAAGACCTTTGAGTGCCTAAAAGAGAAGTCAATTTTGGATCCTTTTATTGTGTCTCCAGATTTGTCTCTATTATTTGAGGTGATGTGTGATGCTTGTGGAGTGGCCCTAGGAGCTTTCCCAAGTTAAAGATGCAAGAAAATACTTCATACCTTGTATTATGCTAGCAAAACGCTCAACCCCACTTAGAAGAATTATATGGTGACTGAGCAGGAGTTACTTGCAGTGGTATTTGATTTTGAGAAAGTTTGGTCTTATTTAATTAGGACCAAAGTCATTATGCGTACTAATCATGCAGCTTTGAGGTACCTTATGGAAAAGAAAGATGCAAAGGCTAGGATGATTTGATAGGTACTATCGTTATAAGTATTTGACTTTGAGTTCAGGGATTGAAAGGGCACAAAAAATCAGGGCACAAAATATCTATCATGCCAAAAAGAAGAGGAGATGCTTAAATTAGGGGATGAGCTTAAGATAAATGATACTTTCTAGATAAGAGTGTCTTGGCAACATCAAAAGACCTAATCCCCTGATTTGCTGAGTTTAGAAATTATTTGGCAATTGACCTTGTCACATAAGACTAGTTTTAGTAGAAATAGCTATTAATACATGAGGTATTAAAGTTTATATAGGATGTGCCTTTCTTATTTTTGGTGTGTGCGAATGATATGATTTGGAGGTGTATTCCTAAAGCTTAGATAATGCACATTCTTAAGGTATGCCACTCGTCTCCAATTAGGGGCCACCATGAAGGTACTCACACGACCCATAAATTCTTGTAGCATGGTTAATATTGGTCAACTATCTATAAAGATACACATGATTGTTCTCGAGCTTGTGACTAATTCCAATGGCAAAGAAATATCTCGCGAAAGCTGAGATCTCTATGACACCTATTCTTAAGTTAGAGTTATTTGACGCGTGGGGGAATAATTTCACGAGTTCGTTTATGTGTTCTTATGGTATGACACATTTATTGGTAGTAGTCGACTATGATTCTATATGGATGGAAGCAGTTTCACTTCCCAATAATGAGGTCGTAGTGTCACAATATTTTTAAAGAAGAACATATTTTCTCAGTTTGGTACTCCATGTGCATTCATTAGTGATGGTGGGTCCCACTTTGTGCAATCATCTATTTAAGCTCCTACTTGAGAAATATGATATGAAACATAAGGTGGTAACACCTTACCATCCAAAAATAAATAGGCAGGTTGCGGTCTCTAATCTGAGATCAAGTCTATTTTGGTGAAGACTGTGAATGCCACTGGACTGATTGGTCAAAGATGCTAGATGATGCACTTTAAACCTTCCAAATAACTTTTTAAACCCCCATAGGTGTCTCTCCATATCATCTTATGTACACCGAGGCATGCCACTTGTTGATTAAACTTGAGCACAAGGCACTATAGGTGTTAAAGAAGTTAGATTTTGAGTGGTGTGATCCTGCAAACCTGAGGATGAGTAAGATGAATGAGTTGAACGAATTCCATTTTCATGCTTATAAGACCTCTGCTTTGTAAAGGATAATGAAGCTGTACCATGATAAGAATATTGAGTAAAAGGTAATTCAGCTTGGCAATTTAGTCTTATTGTATAATTGAGACTTTTCTTGTTTCTTGGAAAGTTGAAGTCTAGGTGGTATGGATCCTTCACCATGGTTAGAGTATTTTTTCTTGGTGCGATTAAGCTGAAGCGAGACTGAGAGGCCCCATTCAAGGTGAATAGGCATTGTGTTAGCACTATGTGAGGAGTATGGATGAGTTGAAGGCTTGTGATGATGTAAGGATTGACTAAGTCTGAGTAGCCAAGACAACTAAGTCGCGCTGCAGTATTAAATTGGGCACTTCATAGTAGACAACCCATAGGCTTGTTGGTAAATTTTGAGTATCCAACATAGCCGCGCTATGCTATGAAATTAAATCAAATGCTGATTGGGAGGTAACCCAAGGTACTAGTGTTCACTTTGTTTTCTATTTTGTAGGTTAAAAGCATGGAGAAACAGCTGAAACATGGTAAAAGTTGCAAAAATCTAACAAGTCTAGTTGAGTGGATCTATGACCCTACTTACGGGGATCGTACGTCCAACTTATGATAGGTAAGTGATGACGTAGGTGCCAAGAAAAAATTATAGGATTTTGGGTCTCTGAATTTGTACTTTCGAACCCTCTTACGGGGGTAGTAACTACAACATACAACCCCGTAAATGGCAGTCATAGGAATCAAACAACAAATGGGCTACAGGAACTACTTACAGACCCACTTACAGGGCCGTAAGTAGTACTTATAAACCACATCTAACCCCATAAGTTGATCAAAAAGTTCTATTTTGGACCAAATTTAAAATTTAGGTCTGGCCCATGCGACCCGATCCGACCCTGCCCCTTCCATATATCCCTAAACCCAACCCCCTAATGCCCAAATTATTTAAAATTCTAAGCTCCCACTTAATTTCAAACTCTCCAAATTCCTTTATCTACTATTAAATCAAAACTCCTTTCATAGCATATCACCTTTCACGTAAAATTCATCAAAGTAGGGCTAACTTTGCTATGTTCAAATTCTACTTCTAGCTTCTTTGAATTCTGGTAAATATTCTTTTCTCCAACTAAATAAAAACATTTTTTTGAACATTTAACTTGAGATAATGCTTGATATATCCATGAAATTGTTTAAGTCTCATGATTCTTGAAAATTGTGGAGCCTATATTAGATAATATTGAATTTGTGGCATGATTTTTATTTGGGAAACCTATGCTCACATCATATATGCAAGTAGGATTTGAAGAATAAGAGGAAATCCCAAAAAATATGTGCAATACCTGTGTAATTTAACTTTTTGAATGTTGTATAGTATGGTTTGGGTCCAAAAATTTAAATTAGATTTGTGTAGGGATGAAATTCTTGAGGGAAAAGGAACTCACTCTTAAAGGGGAACTTATGAAGCCACTTATGGGCCTCGTAAGTAGTACCCATGAGGGTGTTAGTTACCTCGTAAGTATCAAAATTGAAGCCTTGAAACTTTAGGGCTTTGCATGGTACTCATGAGGGTAGCTATGACCCCCGTAAGTACTACCTGCAACTCATAGGTAGGAGTCATAGATAGCCCCTATCTTGTTCTATTCTTGTGTTTCAATCACTAAGAACTACTTTTTTAGGTACTATGGAACAAAAATCTACTCAGAAGAAGGAAGTTCAGTCCAGGTTGTGCGGAGACTCTCTTGAATGTAGTGGTTCCATTGAAAAGTATCTCTTGAGCACGAATAACATACAATTGGTCCCACAATAGACTCGAGGCTAATCACAGAGGTAGGTTGCAGCTGCAACAGTTTTTTTTTTGAGTTAGGCACTAGCCCACAGCATCATAGGCCACACATGCAGTGCAGGTAGAGCCACAGTGTACACCAGTATGCTTCATCCGGATTGGGCCTCAAATGAAGAATTCAATCTTGTCACCACCACACTCTCTACTAGTCTAGGGAAGGATAAGATGAGTTAGATACTAATTCAGAGAAGGTGGTTGAGTCGGTGTTAGGTCCCAATTCTAGAAAGAAGGAGGATGCAATTGACGCTAAATGTGAGAAGGGGTCAGAGACTGCATTTGATTTTGAGAGTGACTACATCAAGCTTAAATGCACCCTAGTATGATGAGGGCGTTGATATAGCCGAGGTCCCATAGGAGATATCATTATGATCATCATCTCAGGCTACTCTATCCACTGCCCAGGCCACTCATCCTGCTCTTCTGCACCAGCTGCACCGAAGTCTGACTCCACAGATGTCTTTGTAGTACCTATATTTGAGATTTCCTTGAGATGGTGTGTGAAGGGTATGCATTAGCTTTTTGACAAAGATAGTTTTATAACTAAGCAGGGTTGACCACGATGTAGTATAGTGGGAGAGGTCAGGATAAAGTTGACCAGGTTAGTAGGTGCTTTAGTCCAACAATCTTATTTTGAGAGATACCGACTTAGGTGGATGACCCAATTTTTGGTTCATATAGCCCGATTTGTGTTCAGAAGTTTTATGCATCTTATAAATGAACAACGTACCAATTCACCCCGATCGAGGGTAGAACAGTTATGTAGCTCTGGCTGGCCCATACTTTGGTTTGGGGGATTAGAGTTGACATTTATATGGAGACAGTCCATCATGTGTTATTTAAGCTGGATTATGAGGGGCGAACCATAGCAGTTGAGTTTGACAACCTCACGAGGATAGCACGGAATAGGCGCACTATAAGGGATGCAAAGCATAAAATATTGAGAATGGATTTGGCTAGATGGATAGCCACACATGTAGTAGAGTTGGACATTAATGCCTTGTGGGTCGAGGAAAAAGAACACATCAAAAAGGCATCCCTGTACTTTGCAGCAAAGTTTTGGTGGGCCTTGGTATGACGTAGATTGAGTCTAACTTCTGTGGACCACATTCTCACCTAGGATATAGCAGCGTTGACTGCCATCTTGATTGCTAGATATAATACAAATTTTGCCAGATGGATCTAGACTGAGATCTATGTGAGAGCATTTAGTGAGACCACCACCTTCACTTTCCCATATTTGATACAATAGATGTGTGATCCAGTCAGAGTGCTGACTATTCCAAAGGTAGATCAGTGAATTGAGGTGATTCGTATGACAACTTTTAGTTTGATTAAGGATGCGACAAATCCGATCTTTGCACATAGAGATCAACTACTTTCTACTTCTAGTACGACCCACTTTGAGGGGCCTTTTATTCTAGATAAACTTGTTAAGCAATCTAATATGAGTATTGATGTTGAGATGGGTGATCTGAGAGTTGATCCTGTAACTACTACAAGGAGGGGCCATAAGTACATCTGCACTAGCCCCAATTTCTACTGCAGAGCCAACTAAGGAATTCACTTTGCCCCCTCACTCGACAACTACCGAGTTTCTATAGCAGATAATTGAGAGGTAGTAGTAGATCACTGAATGCCTCTCCCAGATAGAGACTCATTAGCCATGTTATTCAGATAGATTTGGCCATGTGTCTGGACCACTTTATAGTTTTTTGAGTCTAGATTTGAGAGAAGGATGATGGTAGTCATGGAGTAGCATACTAAAGAGCTGCATGCCTGCATATATAGCTTTGAGACTCAGATGAGTGATTGATTTTGTGAGGTCTAAAAAATAGACTTTTCTGGCCCATGTGAGGAGATGGCTACACAACACTTAGAGGAATAATCATTAGCTGAGAGCCATATTTTGATTATCTCTCCAATCATTCTAGTATTTGTATAACCATTACCCCAAGCTCCTACTATGGTATTTGATCTTTTTATAGAGGATGAAGTGTCCCTAATTATTGGGTCTAAGAGAGGTCGTGAGAATACATTATAGGATCTAAATATGGACTATCAGTAGGCCCCGAAAGGGCCTCTCACAAGTTAGTTGTTTCATATTTGATTGATGAGAGAAGGCGAACCGAGATTGTAGCAGACGTCTTATATAGTTGCGCACCACCTTTTCTAGTTTAGCCACATCATTCCACAAATGAGGGAGAGTCAAATTTGGATGCCTAAAGCACCCCAAAAATATCTTCATCCCTTGCTTTTACATTATAGTTATGTATTGGAGATAGTGTATAATCTTTCATTAGGGTGGGGTGCACCATAATCATGGATTTTTCTTATTGTGTTTCTTTTCCCATCGGAATGTTATCTTAGTAGAATGAAATATTTAGGTCGTATTGTATTTTGTATTTTACTTTTTGCATTGTTTGTGTTCAAATAGAGTTTAAACGAGAATTTTAGTATTCTTAGCATGAGCTATGTGTTATTCTAGTTTGTCAGATTGAATTCAATGGTGTTGTGAGGTGTAATTCATGGTGTTATATGTTATAGAAAGCTCAGTGAGATGATTAACATGATGTTAGGATGATATAAAATCTACTTATGAATAGGAAAAGCTACCACGAAGCAAGGAATGAAAGGATAAACGCATGGGATAAACAATAGCCAGATCTAGAAATTTTAAGCTTAGAGGCGTGCCACGCCCTCTTGCCACCGCTTTAAGGGAATGTCAAACCTTTTTTTGAAATGAGAATGTCCATTGTAGTAGCCCTATGCATTTTTATATGCCACACTACCTAAGCTGTGTGATAGGGGCGTGGCACGTTGGCAAGTCAAAATCGGCCTATTTTTGCCAAGTATAAATAGGACACGCTGACCTTGATGTAAAAATCTTGGATGACTTATGGGTGAGAGAATAAAATGGAGGAGGCTTCAATTAGGATTTTCATTGTTTTAATTTACTTTATTTTAGTTTACTTTTGGATTATTACATGAATTTATTCTTATTGATTCTTTGTAAGTCGATAAGTGGCTAAACGCCCTCATCCGGGGTTAAGGCCAAGAACATGATTAATTTAGCTATTAATTGAGTTAGTTTATGTAATTATCATTATTTATTATTCATGGATCCTTCTTTAAACTATTCTACTAATTTGCAACCCTTAGGATAAATGCATAATTCTATCACAAACCTGGAAGGAGGAATGATAGAATAGAATTTGAGATACATGGGATGAGATCATTATCATTCAATGATTTAAAGTTATGATTTGTATTTACGATAGGAATATACCTAATTTACCCTATTTGTTTATATGTGGAAAGAATACAAATGCGTTTAGTTATTTATTGCATCCCCGCTTAATGATGCAGTTGCAAGGTTAAGTTAGATAGTTGATTAGAGGTGTGGAAGAGAACAATCATATTATTAACTCTGAGAACCAAAAATCATGATAGTTAACTAAAACAACGACATTATATAGCTAAGTGGGATTATTCGTAGTGACTTAACCCTAAGTTTCTCCCAATTATTTTTCAAGAATCTTTACTTTACCATAGCATTTATGTTTATGTTTGGCTTTAATCTATCAAAAAATTTTGTTACTTTAGAACTTGTTAATCTTCCTAGTGAGGATATAATAGGATAGTTGTTTAACACAAGTCCTAGTGGTATCGATACTTGGCTTACAAGTGGATTTACGTACCCCAAGAATAAAATCTAGAGAACCTAAGTCTGAAGAAAGGTCTTGGTTTGAAGCATAAGGAGAGATAAATACCACTAAATTGGTTGGCTCAGCTCTGAAAACAAATTCATGTGAATTCTCTGCCAATAAAAGTATTTGGTATCAAATGGTGGAGATTATCAAGTTTTTAGGGCCAGTAGTTGGACTCTGGTTATGTGGACCTTTGATGATAAAAATTGGATAGATATTTCACACTAGTTCCAGTGGGATCGATACTGGACTTTCTTAATGCCATTTTACTACTTGGTGGACCATGTACACTTGCGTGTGCTCTTGGGTGCAACACGTTTTTGGTGCCATTTTTGGGGACTTGTATATTGGAAATTGTCATAGTTTTAGTGTTGCTTTATAATTTGTAAGTGCTATTTAATTGATCTTAGCTTTTGAATTTGTAGGCATAGGTTTGTGAAGCAAGTAAGCTAGCAAGGGACAGGAATTTAGTTAATTCATTTCCTAAACCTGAGCAATGCTTACACCAGTTGAGAAGAGAAGCAATGCTTGTCTATAGGGTATCAGAAATTCAGGTAGAGGAAGATATTCCTGCACCTATGGCTGAAGATCCATCAGCATGTAGGACAGTGATCGAACTAACAATCCCACTCACAAAAAATGTTACCTCCGCTATTCGTAGATTGATATCTGGAGGTAGATTTGAGCTAAAGCATAACATGGTGAAACTTTTGCAATGAAGTAGACAGTTTACCAGTTTATCACATGAGGATCCATAGGTTCACTTGCAGAATTTTGTAGAGATCAGTGGCATGTTCATCCCCACTGGAGTCTCTACTGATTATGTAAGGCTCACTCTCTTCCACTTCTCATTTTTAAGGAAAGCAAAGAAGTGGTTGACCGCTGAACCGACACCTTCTATCACTACATAGAATGACTTGGATCAAAAAATCCTCATCCATTTCTTCTTATTTGACAAGACTGTAAGGTTTCATAGTGAGATATTGATCTTTAATTAGAAGTTGGAGAGAATTCTATATCATGCATAAAAGAGGTTTAAATCTCTTCCGAGGGACTGTCCACATCACTAATAGTCCAATGAGCTATTACCTTACACTTTTGTAGAAGCTGTTGATCATAATGTAAAGATTGTGTTAGATTCAGTTGTAGGTGGTCAAGCACTAACCAAAACATATGATGAAATTTGTAACTTTTTAAATCAAATTGCACAAGGAAATCCTGGCTGGCATGGTGACATATCTAGAGGTACAGTGAAAAACATACAAGGATAATAGAAGTTGATATTGTCATAGCCTTAGCCGCCCGATTGTCTGCTCTTTAAAATCAAATGATGACACAGTTTAGCAAATTGGGTGTGAATCAATCTCAAGCTCATGTGAATGCATTTAAGTAGACCCTATCTTGTTGTGAAATTTATGGCAATAGTGGTCACTCTATAGACTCGTGTGGAGAAAACCCAGAGTCTTGTGAACTTTGTGGCCAATGCACAAAAGACAAATTATGGTAATGCCTACAACTATAAATGGTAGAGTCAGCCCAATTATGCATGGGGAACAATCAGAATCTGTAGTTTTAGCATTAGAAAAACATGCAGGCCAGTAACATAGAGGAGACCTTAAAGAAGATCATGGCCATCCAAGAACAGATGGTGGCGGAAATTAAAAATCAACAGATTGCTCAAAAAAACTTAGAGGCATAACTGGGACAGCTAGCTTAGGCACTAAATACCAGGACCCAAGGTGGATTTCCAAGTGACATAAAAATCCAAAATAAGTCATGGCAATTACCTTTAGGAATGGTAGAGATCTGATTGACAGGACTCTTAAGAAAAATAAAGGGGTACAGGCAGAGCTAGTACCACAGAAGGTAGAGAGTAAACAAGCTGAAGTTGATGATACAAATCTTTTAGGAAATTCTAATTACACTAAGACTAAATCCACAAAAATATTCCAAAAAAGCCACCATAACCATTCCCTCAAAGGCTCAAAATGTTCAAGGAGGATGATTCCTTCAAGAAGTTGTTTGACACATTCAGAAAACTGTAGATTAATCTTTATTTAGTAGATGTTTTGTAGAGTATGCCTATGTAAACTAAGTACTTTAATAATGTGGTGAATAATAAAACAAAGCTGCAAGACATTGAGATGATGACACTTACTGAGGAGTGTAGTTTTGTAATGATGAGAAAGATTCTCACAATACTAAAAAGACCTAGGATATTTCACCCCCCATAAAAAATAGTGAGAGTGATGTGATCTAAGCTTTGAGTTATTTTGGGGTAAGTATAAAATTGATGTCCCTATTAATGTTCAATGCTCTAGATTTATAGAAGTCGATGCCATGCGCTATAGTGATCCAAATAGCAAAGAAAACTAGAGTTCATCCAAAGGAATCATTGAGGACGTGCTCATTAAGTTTGGTAAGTTTATTATCCCTACTAATTTTATTATTCTTTCTTATGTTGTAGATGATAGGGTGTCGATCATATTGGGATGTACATTATTATGTGAGAGAGAGCGGTCTCAAGATGAGATTGTATGATGAAGAAGTGGTCTTCAATGTATACAAGTCACTAAACACACCTTACCTGTACAAATATTTATGCATGATAATATCCATGGAAGTTGATGAGTGTGGGGTAGTGGAAATCACACCTCTAAAGGCATATTCAAAGTCTCATGAGGTGGCCCAGCCACCAAATATGTTCAAAATAGTGAAGTTAAAAGAAGATCCTAAAATGGCTATTATTAACAAAGATGCATACCTTGAGAGTACTTACTCAAAAGGTGTAAAAGGAGTGAGAAGACAACCTCCGAGTAGTACGAAGAGAATAAAGGAAAATAATTGATGTAGTGATGTGGATCATGCCACGACATTAAATCAGACACCTCTAAGGAGTCAACCCAAGTTAGGGTAGGTATTTTATTTTCTTATTTTAGTTTTTATTTCACTTTTATTTTGTTTTTGCTGAGTCACAGGTTGAAGAGAAGTCTGAGTACCAAAAATCTGAGCTAAGGAGCATGGTAAAAATCAGGTATAATGTCCACCCGACCTTGCTAATGGTTAAAGATGCTTCTAACTAGGCCTAGAGGCCTCACGGAGTATTCTTTTACTTACTATTAAATTATACTATGGGGACAAAGTATGTTTTAAGTATGGGGTGGGGAAAATTCCCATAGTTTTGGGTGAAGTTTGCTATTGGATTTTAATTCTTAGTTATTATATAGTTTTTTCATAAAATTGAAAAAATTAAAAGAATATTTTCTCTTTGTTTATTTAGTTTTGTTATTGTCAGTATAGTTGGTGCACACTTCACCTACCCCTTGATTTTTCTTTTTTATTCTTTTCCAAATAGGTACTCTTTGAACCCAGTATCCCTTTTTCCTTTTTAGGAGTAAATTTTATAATATTTTGTGTTAGAAATAATTTATATATTCTTGCCAGCTGCTATCTATGATTACATGATGCATGTGAATTTTGACTGTAAAGCATGTTGACTGTGTGGAATGACTACTTGCGAGACACCTAGGATCATATTTGTGATTCTTGTGCATTGTTGGCTTAATTATGAATTGGTGATATTTCTTGGTTTAGAGTCTATGATGATCTTACAAGAGTTGATTATTTTCCATGTGTGAGTGAGGTTATTTATGTATTATTTGTTGCATCGATGTCTAGAACTTTATTGGTGTATGTGTGCAAAGAAAAATAAAAATGTTGGTTTAGGAGATGATGTAGGCATTTCTTTGATAGCCATGTTTTATACCGTCTTCTACCTGCCCTTGTGCATAATCTTAGCTAACCATGTTGAGCCTTAGCCTATTTGTTTGGTAGCATAATATGTAACCTGTATCCCTTTCTTTGGCTGACCATGATTTGATCCAAAGATCCTAAGCGCTTTAGTTGAAAAATTAATATGGTTAAAGAGTGCAAAATTAAGAAGGAGAAAAGTGAAAGTGATTCCCTATAGCATTATCTAGTGGTGTTGAAAAATTTATGTGTTGGGGGTTGGAGTAATGTAATGAAAAGCTAAAATTGAATCATGTGTTGATTAAGGTACCCCTTCCTTAATATATGTGAAATAGCTTAATGAGATGGGGAAAAACAATAGAGATGTGTGATGGTATAGGTAGTGAAGTTTGGTTATTTAGAGAAGAGTTCAATGTTTTGTGTGATGTATTAAATCCCTTGGGAGGATAGTCACTATTACTGGCCAGAATAGTTCCTACCTGTCTCTTAGCCTATATTACAACTCTTAAAGTCCTATTCGATATTAAGCCTTAACATTCTGATATTAGTAGAGTATTACTCTAAGGTCAAGCATATGGTTCTTCTAGCGTGACTTGTGAATTCTTTGTGAGAGAGTGTAATTTGATTCATATACCCATTCTTATGATAAATTGCATCAGTTTGAGTGACTATGGGTAACTCTTTTATGTGAGGGCACATTCTTGATGATAGTTAAGTGACTTACATAATTTCTTTGATTGAGTAATATGAATAAGTTTTCCAACTTGGTTGAGTCAATTCTCGAGTCTAAGATGTTTTGAAGTAGTGTTCATGAGCTTTCAATTGTATAATACATTCTTAGTGTGAAACTTGCAATCTGTGTAGTCATTATAGTGCTAGATTGAGTGTCTTGTGTGTTTTATCATTAATGTGAAGTATTCCTTAGATGATGCTTTTGGTAAAGAGTTGCTTGAGTCCGAACAAGACTTTAAGTGTGAGGTAATGATCTTAGGTGGTTTTATGCACCTAAATGTAGTTTTCTACTTTTAATTAGCCTAGTTTTGAGTATGTCTCTATGCGTAATGAGTAAATCTTTATATAAATAAGAATATAAGTGTTAATTTATGAGTTTATAATGTTTATTGTGTATTCAAAACAAGTGTATAATCAAAACGTTCAAATTGAGTCTAAATGAGATCACTAGTATTGTTAGATTGAGCTATATATTATTCTAGTTTGTCGTGTTGAGTTCTATGATATTGTGAGATCTAATTCGTGGTGTTTCATGTTATAGGAATCTTGGTAAGATTATTAATTTATGTTGGTATGATATAAAATCTATTTTTGAAGAGTAAAAGCTACCACGAAGCAATGAATTAAAGGCTAAACGCATGGGATAAACAATGACCAAAGCTGGAATTTCTGAGTTTAGTGGCGTGCCACACCCTATAGCCACAGCTTTAAGGGCGTTCCATGCCATTGATTGCAATTGAGAATGTCCATTCCAGTATCCCTATTCATTTTTGGCATTCCACACCACCTAAGCTGTGAGATAGGGGTGGTACGTTGGCAAGTCAAAATCGGCCAATTTTTGCCAAGTATAAATAAGACACTCCAACCTTGTTGTAAAAATCTTGGACAACTTATGGGTGAGTGAATACACCGGAGGAGACTTCAATTATGATTTTTTATTCTTTTACTTTAGTTTAACTTTTGATTATTACATTAATTCTTTAATTATGATTCCTTGTAAGTTCATGAGTGGCTAAACACCTTCTTCCAGGGTTAAGGCCATGAACATGATTAATTTTGCTATTAATTCAGTTGGTTTATGTTATTATCATTACTGGTTGTTCATGTATCCTTGTTTTCACTATTCTATTAATTCGCGACTCATAGATAAATTTATAATTCTTCCATGAACTCAAAAGGAGGAATGATAGAATAGAATGAGGGATACATGGGATGGGATCATTATTATTCAATGAATTGAAGCTATAATTTGCTTTTGGGATAGGAATATACCTAAGCCTTAGTCGGTTTATATGCAAGAAGAATACAAATGCATTTATCTTATGTATTGCATCCTTGATCAATGATGTAGTTGTGAGGCTAAGTTAGATAGTTGATTATAGGTACCGAAGGCCACAATCTTGTTATCAACCCCGAGAATCAACAACTAAGATAACTAACTAAATCAACAATGTTATATATCTAAGTGGAATTGTTTGTAGTGTCTTAACCTTGAGTTTCTCCCCATCATTGTTCAAGAACCTTTACTTTATCGCAGTGCTTACATTTACGTTTCAATTAATCTTTCAAATAATTTTGGTTACTTTAGTACTTGTTTAATCTTCATAGTGAGGCTATAATAGGATAGTTGTTTAATAGAAGTCCCTATGGGATCAATACTTGGCTTTCTTAAGGATATTTTACTACTTGGTGGACCACGTACACTTGTGTGTGCACTTGGGTGCAACACCTTTACTGGACTCGTCTAGGTACGATGAGACCAACAAACCTAGACTCTAATACCTATTATGTCATGACCCAAATCCGTTATGAATGACATCCACACTACTCACACGGTGGGAGAACCATCTATTCCGAACACCATCTTAAAATCAACACCTAAAGAGATAATGAAACTAACCCATCAATAAAGATATCCAATACTAAAATAATATGTAAGTACAACAAAAATGTAAAATATTGTACTCAACCAAACCATTCCTAAGATCCGAAAGTTATCCGTACCAAAACTACTAAAGATTTTTAAGAAGGGGATGCAAGCCCAAAAACTAAATGAAAAATAGAGTCCAGAAATAAAGACTTTATTGTCAAAGACGGATTCATGGTAGCCTGAAACATGTTGCTTACCCTTGAATTTGAAGTCAACCGCTAAAATAACAAGTAAGGTCTCATGGGAGCTGCAAGAATATATGTTGCACTCACAAAAGTAAGAGCAGGTGCAGTATGAACACACAAGAAAATAATAGTATACTTGTAGGGTCAGTTATCCAAACCAAGATGAGAATATGAACACAAAACTAAATTTTTGTACAACAAGTTAATCCATGTTCAAAACTATCGTACAATTAGCATATTAATTACCATAAGCACATTAAGTTCAGTCAAGACAAGTCAAACAAGTCAAGAATTTAAACCATTATTAACTGTATAAATATATTCCATGATTTACTCATGGATCCATCAAACTCACCAGACCCTCGTACATACACACTATGGGTAATACATCAATCTTGTAGCCATGACCTACATGAGGCAATTTTCATCCATATATTAATTCTCAGACACAAGTGTCTGCCAACCTTGTTTCATTAATAACCCACAGGAATATTCCAAATACCAAAATATCCCACAATTATGAGGTAGGTAAAAAATTATACAATAACGTCAAATCATTTGTATTGAACACACTAATAATATGCATTAATAAGCCATGCTACAAAGTATTTAATATACACATATGATACAAATTGAATTAAACTACAATACCTTCACCTACCTTGAACCAAGCTTGTACAACTCCTCTAAGCTAGAGCTTTGCCCTTCGTGCAATTCCCGTTTGACCTTTGTACAGAACATGTATATAAACATATAATTACTGAAATACCTACAACATTGGAAATTATAACTCACACCCAACCCCTAAGATCATGTTCATGATCGTTCCTTTCTAGTACTAGGTCTTTTATTCCGTAGTTCACCTAAAACTATTAATTTCATGAATTAATTAGTGAATTAATGAAATGCAAGGGTAAATTAATTGTCAATAATTGAAACTCATTAACCCTTTACATAACTTCATCCCTTGCATTAGAAAATAATCAAGAACATTTCTAAAACCCTTCCTGAATTCCATAAATTAGAAATTTTAAGGCCTAATTCATCAATTACTAGAAAACAGAAAAAATCCTTACCTTAACGACACTGAACGATGAAAAACTGGTAGAAATTTCCTCTTTTTTTTCCTCAAAATAATTTTTAAGAAAATAAATTATTTTGATGAAAAAATTTATCAAAACTAAGATTTTCGCTTCTATAGCAGTGTATGCCGCTATACCGAATGTTGGCCAGATCTGACCGTCGCTATGGAGACACTCCTCTATAGCGGAGTGCATGTCATTATAGTATCTTCAATGAGATATAATATCTATATTCACCCAACAATTCTAATTTTGGCAACATACCTTAAATTAGGGATATTTTAAACAATGTCCTTTATGCTAATTAGATAAATTTCGGGAGTTCTACTCACCCAAATTTGATTCCGTAAATTTCTATGGGTTTCTTATTATCTTAAATAACTAAAAACCAAATCAAACATCAGACAAGTTGACCAAATCATTTTTTAATTTTCCTAGACCATCCCTCACTCCGATCGCGCTCGAAACTAGCGTAGCATAAAATTTTATAACTTCAAAATTAGAAAGAATTTTAACATAAAATTTTTAATGTACGGTTTTTACATAATGACAGAAATGATCGTTACAAGTTAATGATTAGATATTTTGATATTGAACTAGATAAATTTATGTTAATTAAGGGTTTGAGCACAAGATGTTGACATTGATGAATTTATTTTGATTTAAGGGCTTGAAAGTTTGATATTGAATTTGTTTATTCAAAGTATTAGGTGTGTAAAAAATATGAGTTCTTTTATCAAATTGTTCAACTATGAATGAACTTCTTGAATTTTTTTTTTTTGGTGGTTGGCATGGCATCTCATTCTGCCTGGAACGTTTTGTCATTAGGGTAAAAGTTTACATGCACTCGGTGTATATATTAAATTAACTTTTTTTATCATAATTAAGTGATTAAATTAATTAAAACACTTAGTAATTAATCATGATTAAGTAACATAAACTTTAATTTGAAACACATGTCATGTATGTATTGGCTAGGTGTTTACACTGGGTGTGTGTAAGTTTTAAAAAACTTACATGCACCCGGTATATACACCAAACTAAGTCATCAGTGCCTACAATTGATCCATGAAACTTTCATAACATGGCACAAATTCACTTTTAAATATCCATAGTTTTTATTTTAAAGAAATAAAAATTAAACAATAAGATATTATATATACTTGAATTCATACCAAAACTTACCCGGCAAGAAATGAAGGGAATTAATATCCCGACTCATATTTGTTGGTCATATTATTAAAAATAGTTTCTCATATTTGTTGGTCACCTTAATAAATCAATAAAAAATTAATTAAATTTTTCTCATATTATCCTTGCAATTATTTTTTTTTTAAATGTTCATGTAAGATTTCTAAGAAGTTTTTTAAGGGTGAATTAGTAAAAATACCTTCTGATTTATAATTTCTTAATATTCACGTAAAAAGAAGAATGACCAAATAATATGAGACGAAGAGAATAATATTTTTGATCCCTTAATATTTTTAAATTAGAATGTAACATAGATATTTATTTTTAGTATAGCAACGACTAAAATTGGACGGACAAAGTTTAACATATTTCCCTACATAAAGAGATCAGAAACACACTTCTCAATTGATTGAAGATTAAATGCAGGATAAACATCAAAATTAGAATTAAGTGACCAAAAATATTATTAATATCTTTTATTTGTTGTCGGATAGTGTTGTAAAGAATTCAATTCTATATGTCTAATTTGTAATATTTAATCCTATTCTTTAAAATAAACCTATGAATAATAAATAGAAACTACATAAAGACCCCCCGATCTTGTCTGAGTTTTTCAAAAAAACACTTAAACTTTAGATACGACCTATTACCCCACGATTCATCTTTAATCCATTGTAAATACACCATTTTGACTTAAATTTTGGCTCTGTGTGTAGTCACGCATACCAGACGCGTGATCGATTAAAATGTAAATTAGTTCACCAATTAAAATCCTCCATGTGTCAATTATTTGTCAAAAAAAAGTAAATTCCCTTCTTCTTCTCCACTTTAAAATCCAAACCTCCTCTCTAATTAACATAGCCGTTGGCTATTTTGAAGAAACATTTTGTGTCTCTTTCTTAATATTTCTCAACAAAATCAAATTTAAAAGGTAAGATGTTTGCATTTATGTTGTAATTTCTAAAGAAAATCAGTCGTAAAAGCTTTAGTTTCGTCTCAATTTTATAATTTTTTTGAAATCGTGTTAAATTTTATGACTAGGTGTTTGTCGAAAATAATTTTATAATGTCAAATGCAATCTTGTATCAAATTTTTAATGACGAGAACGATCCCATGTTGTGTGTAAAAATGCGATGCAAACATGTAGACTTACTGTCAATGCAAACGTCATGTTCGGAGGACAACCCAGCTAGAAGATTTTGGTCTTATCCACGCTATCATGTATGTCCTATACATATTTTCTTATTTTTCCTCTTATTTCTGTTCAATTAATTTATTTATGTCTCTTTTTAGGAGAAATCATGCAACTTCTTTAGATGGAGGGACCCAGAAAAGACTGATTTACGATCAAAGACAGTTATTCCGAGATTAACAAAGAGAATCAAGGATTTGGAAGAAGCACTGGCATTTTATTAAAATAATGGCAAATGGATGGTGAAAAAGCAGAATAAGATCAAATGTTGTAATTGAAAGCTCATCGTCATGATTGTCGTAGTGTTTTTTCTATTTTGGACAAGCATTACCAAGAGAACGGATGATAAATGTAGTTGTGTGCAATTGAAATTGTCATAGTCATTCACTTTTTCAATAAAATAGTGTTCATCTTTTCGCTTGTTGAAACAGTAGTTTCTTCACAAGATGTAATTTTGTTTGGTTGTGTAACGCCTAAATATTTGTCATTTCTCTTATCGGAATAGTAGTTTCTTAACAAGATGTAATTTTGTTTGGTTGTGTAACACCTATGTAATCTATTTTGTATTAATATATTGTGATATTGATGACATTTGTGAGCATTCAAAATATAATGTACAGTGAATAGACTAAAAAGGCAGCCATAATAAAAGAAAATGAGGACTTCATTTCAACACATTCATTGTTTCAATTTGAACTACAAAGCTTGTTTTATTTGGTACCTAACAAAACATACCTTAATATCTAAAGGTACGTAACAAAAGAAACTGCCCAAAACATTGTTTGATTGCTACAAAATAAGATCAAAATGCTACCACCATCAACAAAACATACAAACACTAATTGTTTGTAACAATATCAACAATCTCCACCAAAATATACACATCATATCAGCAAGATGTCCTACTTTCATAGCACATGATTCTTCCTAGTTGAAATATTTTTGCCTTGAGTTTTGGCAGGAGCTACAAACCTGTTGAATAACTTTTTCATCCCTCGTTCTTTTAAGTTAGCTATTGGTAATGGCTGACTTTCCTTTCCATTTAAATCAGACCTCTTTGTGACCTTTTCACCAGTGCTAGTGACTTTTTTACTTGGCATCCAGGATACACAAACAAATTATAGAAATTATAAGACAATCTTAAAAAATTCCAGGTTGCATAAACAAAAATTCTACAAACTACTTACATTAAGAGTGGTAAAGCCATCTTTAGCTTGGTATATTCTAATTCCCATCATCCTTGTCCTTTTAAAAGGTCTTGTATATCGTCCACCCTTGTCCTCATGGTCTTGACTTTGAGTAGGCATACACCTTCCTATGCCCCTTCCACTGGAAGAATTGGTTTGGCTCTCTTGAGTTATTCTACTTCCTCTCCTACTACCCTTTCCTCGCCCACTTATAGAAGCCTGTGCATGGACAGTCAAATCAGCATACATTCCAATCAACCAATAATCATTAGATTACATAAAATAACCTGTATTTGTGAAGAAGTCCCATCTAATTGATTTGGAATAATTGAGACATTTGGAATACTTGAAACACCTGAAACAATGCCTTTTCCTCTACCTTTTCCTCTACCTCTTCCTCTAGTAGCACTTGCAATGTTTGTGGTGACCTGATTATTGAGATATTAGTACATATACTTAAAAAATTTTGATACTAATAAATAAATAAATATACCTCTTGCTGGTAAGATGTTCTAGCTGTATGACTTGGACCACTGCCCCTTGCTCTCCCTTTTTCTCTACCAGTAGGAGCTCCAGCCTGTGTTTTAAGAGATTAGTCCTTGTACTTAATAGAATGTATATTAGATAATGATTATAAAAATACCTATGTCTGAAAAGATGTTCTGGCTGATTGACTTGTATCAGGTTGATCTCTTGTAAGACATCTTCTTTTATTATGTTCCTGTGTACCATATTTGCTACAAGTAATTACAGTACCATATTTTCTAAGTTTTCCAGTTTTTCTAGTTTTATCTGCCCTCGTTCTTCTAATTTTATGTGGTCTTTCAGACTTTTTGATCTTTGGTGGCTTCACAGTAGGATTATTTGATGTTGGCTATATTTTTATGTTATTCATTGGCTGAATAAAATGAGCATATGTGTTGAGGTAGCATGTGTCCACAAAATTATTGGACTCATATTCTTTGTGGTGAAGGGCAACAACACCATGAGGATAAGGAATGCCCCTAATCTGCCAAGCTATGCAATTGCAGCTCCTACTAACAATGTCAACAATATGATTACAACCCCTGGCAACAATCTTAAAACCTTTTTCCATATTCCAAGACAAATTGCACTGCATTGACTTATCAATATTTTCTTGTAAAATCTTCAAATCCATGGGAGAAATATCAGTGATCTAAGTATTTGAAAACTGTCTCAACTCACCAATTCTTTTCATAATTTTCACCCTAATCTCCTTAAGCATTGTGATGGTTGTTTTGAACCTTGCAGGAAGTACCTATGCATTAAAACTCTTTGCCATATTCTTGTCCACAACATTATATTTGCAATGCTCTTCAAAATATCTTTTACACCATGTCTCCAAACTTTACCACAAAAGATCATCCAAAAAATCCCTCCCCAACATCTTCATTGTTTTTATATTATTCTTCAATTCTACTTTAAATATGGATTTTGTAATCTTTCAAAATACTTTTCTTTTTTCTATATCTTTCCAGAGTTTAGACCAATTAGCAAGAACATGTCTTGCACATTTTTTGTATTCAACCAGTGGCAACATCTCTTTTACAGCTATTTTCAGTCCCTAACAAAACAAAATAAGTATACTAATCTACCTATAATTGTTAAATAAAAAGCAAACAATTGTTAAGAATAGAATCATACATTTTGCATATCAGATGTGATGCTCAATTGATGACCTTCTCCAAGCTCAAGGTCATTCTTCAGTAGTTCAACAAACCACCTCCATGTAAATTGATTCTCAACCTCAACAACTTTCCAGGCAATAGGCAACATTTAGTCATTTCTATCTCTGTAAACAACCACCAATATTTGACCTTTGCACACACCTTTGAGGAAACAACCATCCAAACCAATCAACCTTCTAGCACCTCCAAAGAATACTTTTTTTAAAGCATGAAAGCATACATAAAAACCCTGAAAGATTAACTGTCCAGTCTCATCAATATCTCCAACTTTGACAACACTAGTTCTACCTTGATTAGTCCTCAAAATATCATCCCTATAATAAAAAATCCTACCATACTCCATAATGTGATCACCCATAATATATTGTAGCACTTTAGACCTAGCTCTTCTCACAGTTGTTGCACCAACATGGATATCCAAATCCTTTCTAATAATCTCCTGTAATTGGACAACTCTAATGTTTGGTTGTTGACTAATTTTGTCTTTATACTTACTAGCCAGAAACTTTGATTTGCAAAGATAGCTAAAATTTGATCTCAAACAAATATTAATAGGGTTGTATCTTTTAAAAATAAAATTTCCACTACTCTTATCCTTGCTAGCACACAACAACCAAGGACAAGTGTCTTTGCAGCACCTTACTCTAACTCTACAAGGCTCATTCACATACTTTTTAATTTGAATCTTTTCTTGAATTGCTAGCCTAAACTTCTTTACACTTGGAAAAGCCAACGCTAATTCCCAAATAATTTTTTTCACAAGTTTCATAAAAAACAACTCTATTTTTGTGTTATTTCTTCTCACAAGTTGTTGCACTTCTTCATCTCCATTTTCACCATCTCCCCAACCTACTTCATCATCTAATTCAAAGCTAGGAGCTCATCACTTAGGTAGTAAGGTTCATCACCTCTTAGTTTACCATCTAGGCTATCCCCAAGGTCAATATTTTACTCATCATACCCTATATCTACACCTTTTTCACCAATATTAACTTGTTCATATGTTATGCCTGTACTTCTTCTTTGTGACCAATTGAAATGTCTTTTACTAGCCCTTATATCTATATATTCTTGATAGACATCACTATCAATATCACTGTCCCGACTAGTATTCCCTTCTAAATATGAATCATCCTCTAAATCATGATCACTTTGATCCTCATCTATTGTATGGTCAAAAGACTTGGAAGGTATATTAGGTGGAGGAGGCTCATCAGAAGGGTTGGAATGAAAATTGGAAGTAGAAGGATGAAAATTAGGGCTAGAAGCATCACCCTCATTAATGGGTTCAAATGTTCCTCACCTACCCTATTGTCACTTATATTGGGGACATACTCCAATTAAAGTGAGGAATGATCATGTTGACTCACCCTATGTGAAACGTAGACCTTAAGTTCATCCTCATTTTTTAACATGTTGACAATGTTAAAAATAACCTTATCACATTTAATTTCTACCAAATAACCATCCCACTTAATAAAGAAATCACATTAGGTTGAATATCCTAGATATTTAATGTAGTCTCTTAACACAAAGTAGGACATCATATCAATATCTTTATCAAAAAACTCAATCACGGACTGATGCAAGTGTCATGCCCTTAAGACCCTTCGTAATGAGCCAAACCAAGGAACTTCAACAACTTCAAGCTTTATTCATGCACTTGAGAGTTTTTGAAAGTGTTGTAGATTCGTCTAAGTGGGGGAATAAATTGATTTATAAAGAAGGGAATTGAAGAGTCTATATTCTACAAGGGATTAGAATGGACTTTCCACTTTTATTCCAACAATCAAGGGCTGCCCCTTTTCTTTAGCTCATTAAGGGTAGTTTTGTCAATTGTCATGTAATATTATAAATAGATAACTTCTTCACTCTTTTCAATAGCTTTATAATGACATTGGATATTAATAATAGTTTGTAGCTTTAGCCTTCTAGTTGTATCCCTAAATCTAAAACTTTGAACCTTGAATGCAATTGAATTGCTTTTCACTTGTATTGGGTAATTTGGCAAGAAAGGTGAACTTGAGGAAGTGTGACTCCTTTGTTTCACCTAAGAGTGAGGTTTGATATTAAATTGGTGATGTTTTTTGAGGGTTTGATACACCTAGTTCTATTCATTGGTGGAAGTGAAGGTCTCTCTACTATCTTTACTTTATACATCTCTTATTCATCTCTTTTCTTCTATGTGTGTGATTCTCTCTTTAGTGTAGTTGCTAATTTTTGTTATTTGGTCCCCCCTTTCTTTTGGATGGCTTAGGAATATACTAGGGAATATTCTTGTACAAACAACAAGCACACTCTCTTTCCTCCCTCTTTTTGGATCAAACAAACTCTTTGAATATTCTTCTTCACTAAGATATGAAGATTATGGATGAACAAGATGAATATTCAAGTGTTGGCCAAGTTTGAACAACATGAAAATGAACCCTAACGATAATTGTTCTTTTAGATCTAGGTTCCTTAGGCCAAAATAAACTCAACCATCTAAAAATCAGACACAATAAATGTCCAAATCATAAGGCCACTTTCGGATCTAGCTCAAAAAGCTTCAAAACACCATAGCCATGGTGGATCTTAGATCAAACTCAACCAAACTTCACTCTACAAGTAGAAATAGACTCCCTAGGTACTAGAGAGTAAGGATATAGCACAAGAAACTTCAAAGACAAGGTAAAAATATGTAGATCTAAGACTCAAAGTTTGGATCTATAACAACACAAGACTAGACACCATTCTTTTGTGATTTTTCTTAATAAAGACACTAAAACCAAGATTTCGAGATGTGAGAACACCCCTAAACAAGGCTTTGATAGCAAATGGTAGCCTAAAATCTGAAAAATGGACACACAAGAAAAAAACCAGTGACTACACTAAAGAGAGAATCACACACATAGAAGAAAAGTGATGAACAAGAGATACATAAAGTAAAGATAGTAGAGACACCCTCATTTACACCAATGAATAGAACTAGAAGGTGCATAAAACCCTCAAAAAAATATCACCAATGTAATATCAAACCTCACTATTAGGTGAAACAAAGGACTCACACTTCCTCAAGTTCACTTTTCTTGCCAAATTACCCAATAAAAGTGAAAACCTATTCAATTGCATTCAAGGTTCAAAGTTTTGAATTTAGGGTTATAACTAGAAGACAAAATCTACAAACTATGAGTAATATCCAATGTCATTCATAAGCTATTAAAAAGAGTGAAGAAATTGTCTATTTATACTATTACATGCCAATTGACAAAACTACCCTTAATGATCTAAAGAGAAAGAGCGCCCCTTGAGTGTTGGAATATAAAGTGGAAAGTCCATTATATCCCCCTTGTATAATATAGACTCTTCAAGTCCCTTCTTCTTAAATTAATGAATTCCCTCCCTTGGCCAAATCTGCAACACCTTCAACAACTTCATGCTTTATTTATGCACTTGAGAGTTTGTGAATGTGTTGTAGATTCGGCCAAGGGAACGAATACATTGATTTGTGAAGAAGGGACTTGAAGAGTCTATGTTATACAAGGGGCTATAATGGACTTTCCACTTTATATTCCAACACACAAAGGGATCCCTTTCTCTTTAGGTCATTAAGGGTAGTTTTGTCAATTTGCATGAAATAGTAAAAATAGACAATTTCTTAACCCTTTTTAATAGCTTTTGAATGACATTGGATATTAATCATAGTTTATAGCTTTTGTCTTCTAGTTGTATCCCTAAATCCAAAACTTTGAACATTGAATGCAATTGAATTGGTTTTCACTTGTATTGGGTAATTTAGAAAGAAAGGCGAACTTGAGGAAGTGTGAGTCCTTTGTTTCACCTAAGAGTGAGATTTGATCTTATATTGGTGATGTGTTTGAGGGTTTGATACACCTTCTAGTGCTATTCATTGGCGGAAGTGAGGGTCTCTGTACTATCTTTACTTTATGCATCTCTTCTTCATCTCTTTTCTTCTATGTGTGTGATTCTCTCTTTAGTGTAGTTTCTGATTTTTGTTCTTGTGTGTCCATATTTCAGCATTTAGGCTATCATTTGGTGTTAAAACCTTGTTTAGGGGTGTTCTCACATCTCTAAATGATGGTTTTAGTGTCTTTATTAAGAAAAATCACAAAAAAATGGTGTCTAGTCTTGTGTTGTTGTAGATCCGAACTTAGAGTCTTAGATCTACATATTTTTACTTTGTATTTGAAATTTCTTGTACTATATCCTTGCTCTCTAGTGCTTAGGTAGTCTAGATCTACTTTTAGAGTAAAGTTTGGTTGAGTTTGGGCTAAGAACCACCATGGCTATGGTGTTTTGAAGCTTTTTGAGCTAGATCCGAAATTGACCTTGTGATTTGGACGTGTATTGTGGCTGGTTTTTAGTTGGTTGAGTTGGTTTTGGCCTAAGGATCCTAGATCTAAAAGAAAATTAACATTAGGGTTCCTTTGCTTGTTGGTCAAACTTGGTCAACACTTGAATATTCATCTTGTTCATCCATCATCTTCATATCTTAGTGAAGAAGAATATTCAAAGTATTTGTTTGATCCAAAAAGAGGGAGGAGAGAGAGTGTGCTTGTTATTTGTACAAGAATATTCCCTAGTATATTCCTAAGTCTTCCAAAAAAAAGGGGGTACCAAAGAACAAATCAAGTACAGTTTCAAGTACACGGGGGAGGGGGGGAGGGGAGGGGACCATTTCATTTCAATTTCAACTGGAGGCTTGAAATGGCTCTAAATTGCCTTCTTACCCCCTCAAATCTGAAACTCTTCTTCCCTAAAGGTTGATACTTGGCCGAAACAAGATTTGAGAAATTGAAAATTTGAAAATGTGACAACCAACCACGTTGTGCCACGTCATCACTAGTGATCAACCAAATTAATCTCTAAAATTAGATTTCTTAGTTTCACCTTTTTTATTCTAGTTTCTTTTAAGATAATTCAAACACGAAATAGAAAGCTAGTAAGTTCCTATAGATTGGTAATCAGTCTAGAGTTCATTTAATTAGTGTCTTCAGTTTTTTTGTGTGATTTTATTATTTTAAAGTTGTATTGTTTTGTTGGTTCAAGTTCATACATCACTTTATTTGAGTCATTTCAAACAAATATTGATTCTGGACCAAAGCTTCCACCACTCAAGTAACTTGCCAAGTATTGCTAATTATCCGACACTTGTGAAACTAAGTGTGAGGTGAGGTTGAGTGAGAGTGTGGTGTGGATTTTGAACTAATTTGTTTGTTCGTTTTATAGGTGTTATCATTTTGTTTGTTTGAATTTTATTAGGTACATTTGAGATGGAATCCGTGGGTACCATATGTCAACCCTTGGGTAATAATGTTTTAGGTGTGTTGATGGCTCAGTTTGGGGCCCTTGCTGAGATATAAAGGGTAAAATAGATGCTATGCGGAGAGATGATATGGATGCTATGAGGAGAGAGATGAAGGGTGATATAGATGCTATGAGGAGTGAAATGGTGACCATTAGTGGGAGGCTCAATTGTGTAACTCCCGACCTTCTACTCCTAATCCCTACCATGCATTCTCTAGTGTCCAAGCCAATATCTCTTCCATGACTATAACACCTGAAACTCTCCACCAAATGCTTAACCCTCTTCAACTTCCACAAAATCAAGCCCAAACACCTTCTAACCGAAATTTGCCAAGACCTCTACTTCCCCGAATGAACCAAGACCAACAAGAAGGGCTTGGAACCCAAAATACTTCACCAAATCCGAATGTGCAAATGACCAATCCCTTTGACTAAAGACCAAACCCTCCACTAAACCAAATATTTCCACAAAACCCCAACTACCAAATACCTAATTCAATGAACCGAAGACCAATTCCCCTATATCATTCAATGCCACAAGTCCAAGTCCTAAATAATCAAAAAGACCTTATAACCCTCCATTTGAACCTCAAAACCAAAACTATCCTATCCAAGTTGAGGATTATGGTAAAGGGGAGATAGAAGAATATAAAGTTTCTCATGGTGATGATTGGTTTGATGAAGAAGAGAGTGGAAGATATGAGCAATGAGGACCTTATGGTGGTAGATTTTGACGGAATAAGGTAAGATAAGGACATGTTGATCATCAAAGAAACTAAGATATTGGTATAAATTCTATCAAGGTAGGCATTCCAACCTTCAAGGGAGAAAGTAACCCCGAGTTGTATCTTTCTTGGGAATCATCTTATGATAAATTATTTCAAGTCATTGACTTATCCAAAAAGAAAAAGAGTTGCTACGCAATTGCTCATTTTGAAGGTTATGCTAATACTTTAAGGGATTACACCAAGAGGTTCAGGAATGTTTTTATTGGTGGCTAACCACCCCTTTGGGAAGACTTGGAAAGAGTAATGAGAGAGAGGTATGTCCCAAAATAATATAGGCATGAGCTCCTAGCCAAACTCTGCAACTTGAGGCAAGAAAACAAGAGTGTCATGGCGTACTACGATGAATTCCAACAATTCATCTTGAAACTTGATCATAGAGGTGAAGAAGTCATGCATGACATCATTTGTTTCAAGGTAGGGTTGAACGTAGACATATCTTCTCGAATGACTCTTATTATGTTCGAAACTGTGGCTGAAGTCTTTTAAGCGGCCATGAAAATTGAGAAAGAGAACAAATAAAGGTACAAACCAAGGCCCCAAGCCCCTACTTCGGGTTGGGTTAATTCCAAGGGTACAGTTTAAGGGGTTTTGGGTTTGGGTAAAGGAAAGGAGCATCTAGTTTTGTCAAGAAATCCGTGGTCAAGCAAGTGCAAAGATATCCCACAAGAATCAAAGGTAATAAACTTTCACTCCTAATTCGAAAGGTCTTTAATAATTCAAATATCAAGGATGGGGTCATCGAGAAAATGAGTGTGCAACTCGTGGAAATATGATCCTAAGGGAAGGTAGGTTGTATTACCATGGTGAATAAGTTGAGCTTGTACCCGAGGTTGATGAGGTTGGCTTTCAATATGGAGAGCCTTGTGATGGTGAACCCGAGGCCACAATAGATGATTGTGAGAAAGACGACTCTTGGACACAAGACGGAGAGTCTTAAATTCCTAATTATGTAGTAAGGAGGGCTATGGTGAGCAAATAACTTAAGAATTCGAGCCAAAGAGAGAATTTGTTCCATATTAAGTGCTTGATTAAGGGAGGGGTGTGCAGTTTAGTAATTGATAGTGGAAGTTGTACAAACATTGCTTGTTCTACAATGGTGGATTTATTGAAGCTTCCAACTAACCATCATACTAGTCCCTACAAGTTATAATGGTTTAATGAATATGGAGAACTAGAGATGACAAGAACATGCATGACCAAATTCTGGGTGGGAAACTACCAAGACGAAGTTTGTTGTGATGTCATTCTAATGAAAGGATATTATTTATTGCTTGGAAGGCCATGTCAATATGACAAGTCCACCAAGCATGATGGGAGGTTGAACATATATTCACTTGTTCATGGTGGGAAGAAGTTCACATTACACCCACTTTTACTATCCAAAGTGAATGAATTGTATCAAAGGTTAAGAGAGTTAAAAGAGAAGGGAAGACCTAGACAAGAACCCGTAAAGAAGAAAAAAGGGGAGACTTCGGGTTCAACAACTTCTAAGGGGGCTCTTCCGGATTGTAAGGGGTAAAATGGTAAAGGAGCCATGGTTTTGTTAACTAGGAGGAAATATTTGTTCATGGAACAAGACATGGACACTCATATGCTCATCCTAGCTCATGCTTTTTACACTAACACTTTTTCTTGTTCTTGTTCTTCTTTTTGTTCTTCTGTTATCCCTTATAATTCATTTGTTTTGTAGGAGTTTGATGATGTTTTCCAATAAGAATTTTCGCAAGGGTTGCCCCCAATCCAGGTAATTGAGCATCAAATAGATTTGGTGCCGGGTTCACAACTTCCAAACAGGATGGCTTATAGAAGCAATCCCACAGATACTAAGGAACTTGAGAGACAAGTTGAGGAGATTCTTAACAAAGGATATATCAAAGAAAGTATGAGACGGTGTGCTGTCTCGGTGCTTTTGGTACCAAAGAAATATGGAACTTGGTGTATGCGCATTGATTGTAGAGCCATCAACAAAATCAGTATAACGTATCGTTATCCTATCCCTAGGCTAGATGATATGTTAGATGATCTCTATTGTTTTTGTGTGTTTTCTAAAGTCGATCTTAGGAGTTGTTACCACCAAACTCGTATGCAACCCTGTGATGAGTGGATGACCATATTCAAGACCAAATTTAGTTTATATGAGTGGATGGTCATGCCTTTTGGCCTTACAAATGCTCCTAGCACCTTTACGAGGCTAATGAATTATATGATGAAGCCTTATATTGGGAAGTTTGGGGTTGTATAATTTAATGATGTGTCAGTATATAGTAAGTCTATGGATGAACCTATGAATCTTTAAGATGTGTGTTTGATGTTCTCTGAAGGGAAAAGTTGTATGCCAACATAGAGAAGTGTTCTTTTGGTGTTCATAAAGTGGTATTTGTGGATCATTTTGTGATCTCAAGGGGTGTGGAAGTGGACGAATCCAAGATAGACTCTATACGAAGTTGGCCGACCCCTAAGACTATTGGAAAAATCCAAAGTTTTCATGGGTTGGCAAACTTTTATAGAAGGTTTTTCAAAGGTTTTACATCCATATAAGTACCCTTGACTGAGGTTATTAGAAAGGACCAACCCTTTAAGTTGGGTGATGAGCAAGCTAAGGCTTTTGAGGCCTTGAAAGCTACACTCATCTCGGCACCTATGTTGCAATTGCCCAATTTTGATTAGATGTTCGAAGTAGAGTGTAATGCTAGTAAGGTTGGCATTGGGGTTGTTTTGATGCAAGAAGGCAAGTCCGTTGCTTATTTTAGTGAAAATATCAAAGGGGAAACTCTTAATTATTCAACTAATGATTTGGAGTTGTATGCCCTTGTTAGAGCCTTGGGTAATTGGCAACATTATTTATGGCCTAAGGAGTTTGTGATATGAACGGATCATGAATTTTTAAAAAACCTTAAGAGAAATACAAGATTAATAAGCGTCATGCTAAGTAGATTGAATTCGTCGATACTTTCCATTATGTAATCTATTACAAAAGGGGGAAGGAAAATGTGGTAGCCATTGCGGTGTCTAGAAAGCATATGCTTGATGCTACTTTGTCTTCGAAGTTGATGGGATTTGAGATCTTCCATATGTTATATCCTGAGGATCCTACATTTTATCCTATTTATAGGGAATATGAATAGTGGGGAAAGGACCGATGGCTCAAGGGAAATGCTAATTCCTCCTACTCTCAGTTTGATGGTTATTTGTTCAAAGGGAGGCGGTTATGTGTTCCCTCTATCTCTTGGAGAGAATTGTTTTTTAGAAAGGAAAATTATGGTGGCCTCATGGGGAATTTTGGTATTGATAAGACTCTTGGAATCTTGGAGGAACAATTCTATTAGCCACGAATGCATAAGGATATTGCTAAAGTTTGTGGACAATGTACAGATTGTAGGAGTGCAAAATCCTGCCTCCTTCCTCATGGGTTGTACACCCCACTCCCCACTCCCCTTAGACCTTGGTTAGACATCTCCATGGAATTCATTTTGGGGCTGCCAAAGACTAAAATGGGTTGGGATAGTATTTTTATTGTGGTTGATACGTTCTCCAAGATGGCTCACTTTATACCTTGTGCTAAAACCAAAGATGGTCCTAGTGTTGCTTCTCTCTTTGTTGAACATATGGTAAAACTTCATGGGATCCCAAAGACTATAGTTAGTGATAGAGAATAAAAGTTCCTAAGTCTTCTTTGGAAGTCCATGTGGGGTAGTCTTGGTACGAAGTTGCTTTTCTAAACCTCTTGCCACCCACAAACCGATGGACAAACGAAAATAATAAATAGACCTTGGGTTATATGCTACGGACTATGGTCAAGGGTAAATTGAATTCATGGGAGGACTACCTTCCTTTGGTGGAATTTGCATACAATAGGGTAGTACTTTCAACTACAGTAATGACTCCCTTTGAGTGTGTCTATGGAATAAACCCCCTTACCCCTTTGGATTTAACGTCTTTACCTGGTGAACTTGTTATGAGCTTTGATGTATCTAAAAGAGCCTAGGAAATGAAAAGACTCCATGAGAAGGTATGGGTCTCACTTGAAAAGAAGAACCAAGAGGTTGCTCAAAGGGCAAACAAAGAAAGAAGAAAGTTGGTGCTTGAATCCGGAGATTGGGTGTGGGTACACCAAAGAAAGGATCAATTTCCAAATCAAAGGAAGTATAAACTCATGCCCCGGGTGATGGACCATTCCAAGTGATCAAAATGATCAATGATAATACTTACCAAGTTGATCTACCTTCAGATTACCAAGTCCACAATACATTCAATGTTTGTCACCTTTCCCCCACAGCCTTTCTTAATTTGGATGAAACCGAAAATTTGAGGACACATTCTCTTCAATATGGAGATCATGATGTAAGTGTCATGCTCTCAAGAACCTTCACAAGGAGCCAAGCCAAGGAACTTCAACAACTTCAAGCTTTATTCATGCACTTAAGAGTTTGTAAAGGTGTTGTAGATTTGGCCAAGGGAGGGAATTCATTGATTTGTAAAGAAGAGACTTGAAGAGTCTATATTCTTCAAGGGGATAGAATGAACTTTCCACTTTATATTCCAACACTCAAGGTGCGCCCCTTCTCTTTAGCTCATTAAGGGTAGTTTTGTCAATTGGCATGTAATAGTATAAATAAACAATTTCTTCACTCTTTTCAATAGCTTTTGAATGACATTAGATATTACTCATAGTTTGTAGCTTTAGTCTTCTTGTTGTATCCCTAAATCCAAACCTTTGAACCTTGAATACAATTGAATTGGTTTTCACTTGTATTGGGTAATTTGGCGAGAAAGGTGAACTTGAGGAAGTGTGAGTACTTTGTTTCACCTAAGAGTGAGGTTTGATATTACATTGGTGATGTGTGTTTGAGGGTTTGATATACCTTCTAGTGATATTCATTGGTGGAAGTGAGGGTATCTCTACTATCTTTACTTTATGCATCTCTTCTTCATCTCTTTTCTTCTATGAGTGTGATTCTCTCTTTAGTGTAGTTGCTGGTTTTTCTTCTTGTGTGTCCATTTTTCAGATTTTAGGCTATCATAGACCCACCAATATATTCAGGTGGGGGACCAAATTCTATTTCACCCCCATGATACCATCTTAAAGTTACAAGCACAAAAGCCATTGAAATATACCAGAAAAAGCAACAATTCAACCACAAAAAGACATTGAAATAAGTAAACAAAGAGAAAAAAACACCCCAACCTACACCAACCCACCCTCACTTGACACACACCCAAAAGATTTCTGAGTTGTACATATTACTACAAAACTATAACAGTAACAACGACATATGGAAAAAATTAACAAATATCCAACAAACACGTAGTACATGCATAAGTGAATATGTTCATATTTGCATCAATTTCACTAAATTATGACCTAAAAATATATTTTCCCCTAAAAAAACACAACATTAAAAAACCCATAAAATCGACAAAAATTTAACAAAGACGTTTGTAGCACCCTGAGTCTGTACCCTGGATACTACACGGTGTTAGTGACCCCGAAGGACCACCAGCTAACCCATGACTGGTACCTGCTGTAAGCACTGTATAGTAATAGTACTGTAATAGTAACCTATCTAAAATAAATGCGGAAGTGAGGCTGTAAATGCCATAAGGTTCATAACTAAAAACCAATACTGAATACCAATAACTTAATACTGAAACACATGTCTGAAAAACTCTAGTCAGAAGGCCTCTGACTGTCTGAATTATGGAGTTGATGGGATAAGACACCAACTAACCCCGGCTACTAAAAGCTATATTGAAATACTAAAACACTACTCTGTCCTCAAACTATGAGGACCCACCACTACGTATGTTACTGATAAGCTGGGCTGCTAAGTACGGTCAGGAGCCCGTGCGTCTGAACCTATGATATAAGACATCATAGCTCAAAAGAAAGGTATACGTCAGTAATTTGAATGTACTGGTATGCTAAGTGAGGAAGGATGATATGCATGGGTTCATGTACATGAACAATAACTAATTGAGTAACAAGAACATAACTAAATGAAAGAACATGCATGAATACATAAATTGTTACTGAGATCATGTTAACACTGGTTACTGAGTTCTAAATACTGATTAATAGATATCTAAGTTTACTGATACTATAATACTAATAACTGGGTGACTATTTTTGATAGCCCTAATTGATAACTAGGTGACTATTTCTGATAGTCCTGATTTTGTAGAACTAAACTGAGTTCTATACTAAGCTGGGTGACTATATTTGACAGTCCTGATTCTGTAGAACTGAACTGAGTTCTATAATGAGACTAAAACTAAAATTGAAACTGTGGGAGGTAATTATCTAGCTGACATTCCCCTCTTTGAATGGATTGGGGTCCAACCTGTAACCCCAACTGGAATGGTGTCAATACTGTACCACGGTTAAAGACAATTTATGAGTTAACCCTCACTGACAAGAAGCTCTTTTGTCAACCCTCGCTGGCAGGAAAACTCATATGATATGTATCAACCCTAGTCCGACAGGAAGATATCTTAAACTATGCTGGCTACGTAGTTCTGTAACACAGGGATTGATATTAAGGGTCAAACCCTATGCTGACAAGAATGCCCCCATCCCTGGGTTCGCTTAGTGCTGAATCCTACTCCCAACTGAATAGACACTAAACTGATTTCTAATCTATACTAGTCTTGACTGAACTATTACTGATTGTACTGTCTAACTGAACTGAACTGTGTTCATTGAGTTTCCCTAACTGATGGAGTACTACTGAATCTTTTTAACTGACTAAGATCACTGAGTTCTAAACTAAATACAAAACTGAGTCTAAGACTAATTACTGAGTACTATTGTTCATAACACTACTAAGACTATTCTGTAAATACTGTACCTCTAGGTAAACAACTAAATTTTTGGGTATTGAATACCCCTAGGACTCGATAACATGAAAAATAAAGCATAGAGTAAACTTGAAAAGCATAACACTGTGCACTTGTTCATAACTCATCCATAGAGACATTTTATCAAGCACTTGTAAGGCATTAGTTTACACATATACAAGCATGTCATGATTTCTCCCCATTTAGTTCACATGAGCACTTTAACAAACACTTGGGGAGAACCAATACGCACATGATACTAAAAAATATGTAGGCATCATCACATCAATTCCCAAATTTATAAATTCAATGGCTTCAATATAAATTTACATGATACTACACATATGATAATCAATTCCACATGAAACTTTTAATAAACTATGGATTAGAAGCCGAATTAACATTATAATCATGAATACACTTAAATCCAATCATGGAAATATATAATTCAATTATGTTAAAGTTTAAGAAAAAGTTTCTTGGACTCCAAGGGTAAAAAGAACCCTTGGATGAACACTTCACATACTTGAGTACTTGAATTAATAAAGGTAGAAGGTGAGTTCTTGAATCTTGAAACTTGAACCTTGAATTAGATGCCCTAGGTTTTGTTCTTGAGTAATTTTGAGAATAGTGAATGGATTCTGCCTCTAAAGTGGCTAAATCTCGTGGTTTGGAGGCTGATAGACGTGGGAAAATAATCCAAATACCCCTAAGGATGCGACTTTTTAATGACTAAAAATTAACCTAGCGATGCACAGACTGATGTGCCGCATTGATGGATCAACATGTAGATGATGCGCCATATCGAGTCCTCATCGATTTATTGGAAATTGCACTGGAAGCTGGAGAAAAATATACATCAATGCAATAGGAGACGTGGCGCGTTGAGATAGCATCGATACACTGGTTTGGACTCCCAAACGTGCTTCAAATGATGTTTAAAAAACCTAAAACTCATCCAAGAACACCTACTGGCATTCCTGATCATGAAGCAACTTAAAGATCGACATTTATTGGTCGTAAGGATCACGAAATAAGGTCGCCAAGTATGAAGGCTAAAATAAATCTAAGTATGAATACTTAGCTAAAATGTTTCAAATCTGGGACCCCTTAACATCATTTAAAGGACTGAATTAAGCTTAGGATTTTGCGGGGTCTTACAATATCTCCTCCTTAGGAATATTCGTCCTTGAATGAGACTGACTAAGATGGAAGAACTAATAGATAGTAAGTACATATTGGACATGCACAACTGAAGCATGATTTCATGGCTGAGACTACTAATATACTGAATTATCATACTGAACATGCATAACTAATGCATGATTTTGTTACTGATTTTATTGATAAGTTGAGTTTGTATACTGAACATACATATTTGATGCATGAGTACATAACTGAATTGATTAATGAATGCATGACTGAGTATGCAACGTTACTTGATACCAAGTTGGTAACTACATCTGAATATGAAACTGAGTAAATTTAAGGAAATCTGTTACCTAGAGCTGAGTCTAAGTTTACGGAGAAGAAGTGAGGATACGTGGTACACATATCTTCTTTTTCTTCCTAAGTAGCTCCCTTAATATACTGATTCTACCAAAGAACTTTGACTAAAGGGACTTTTTTGTTCCTTTGTTTGCGAATCTGAAAATCAAGGATTTCGGTTGGAATTTTCTCATAAGAGAGGATGTTCTGAACATCTATACCCTCTATAGGGCCTACAAATGCTGGGTCACCTATGCATTTCCTTAGAAAGGAGACATGACACACTAGGTACACTGAAGATAAGTTTGAAGGCAACTCAAGATCGTAAGCTACCTTTCCAAAATAATTGAGAATTCGATAAGGACTGACATATCGATGATAGAGGTTTCCCTTCTTTCCAAAACTCTTCACTCCTTTCATAGAAGAGGTTTTCTAATAAACATAGTCTCTAATCTCAAACCTGAGATCCTTTTTGTGTACATCAGCATATGATTTCTGTCAGCTCTGAGCTGTCTTAAGCCTTTCCCTGATCAACTGAACTTTTTCTAAGGTATCAAATACCAAGTCAGGCCTACCACTGTGGTCTCACCCACTTCAATCTAACCAATGAGAGATCTACATCTCCTTTCATAGAGCTCCTGAAACAAAACTATTCAAATGCTGGAATGGTAACTGTAATTATACGCAAACTTAATCAATATCAAATGGTCATCCCAACTACCTTTAAAGTCAATAGAACATGCTCTTAAAATATCCTATAGAATCTCGATGGTCCTTCTGGTTGACATTCTGTCTGAGGGTTGAAGGCTGTACTGAGGTGAACTTGGGTACCAAAACCCTTTTGGAAGGCTTTCTAGAAATAAGAGGTAAATTGGGTACCTCTATCTGAGATGATGGATAAAGGAACTCTGTGCAATCTGACCAATTCTCTGACATAGATCTTGTCATAATCCTCATCTAAATAAGAGGTATGGACTGTTATGAAAAGAGCTGACTTGGCCATTCTATGTACGATAACCCAAACTGAATCATGCTGACAACGAGTATGAGGCAAACCCATCTCAAAGCTTATGTTCACTTTTTCCCATTTCCATGTAGGAATACTGAACTCCTGCATGGATCTACTACTCTTCTGATGTTCAATCTTAACTTGCTTATATGTTGAGCATTTATCTACAAACCCTGTAATATCTTTCTTCATCCCACTCCACCAGTAGACTTCTCGTAAGTCATGGTATATCTTAACGGTCCCTGGATGAATAAAGTAGCATACCATTCCTTTTTTCAAGAATCCGCTGCCTAAAGTCATCTACACCTGGCACACATAGACGACTCTGGCAATGCAATAACCATCTCCCCCTTAGGAGAAAACCTCTATTTTTTGATCTCTGACTGACTCTTTCAACATAACTAGACTAGGATCTCTGTCCTTCTTTTCCTTTACCTTGAAAACCAGAGATGATTTTGAACTACTCTGTACCCATACACTACCTTTTGCTGAATCAACTAAGAGGACACCTAGTCGGGACAGCTAATGAAGTTCCTGAACTAACTTCTTCTTACCGTCTTCCACATAAGCAACACTACCTATAGACATCTTACTGAGAGCATCAACCACTACATTGGCCTTGCACTAATGATACAGGACACTCATGTCGTAGTCTTTCAATAACTCCAATCACTTTCTCTCATGGAGGTTTATGTATTTTTGAGATAACACATACTAAAGGCTCTTATGGTCTGTGAAAATATCAACATGTTCCCCATACAAATAGTGCCTCCAAATTTTTAAGGCAAATACTGCAGTTGATAACTCAAGATCATGAGTAGGATAGTTCTTTTTAAGGGGATTAAGCTATCTAGAGGCATAGGCTATGACTTTACCCCTATGCATCAAAACACACCCTAAACCAACTCTGGAGGCATCATAATATGCCTCAAACCCATTTGAACCATCTGGTAGAGTCAAAACTGGAGCTATGGTGAGTCGAGTCTTCAACTCTTGAAAACTCTTCTCACAAGAATCTTACCATTGGAACTTGACTTTCTTATGAGTCTATCTGGACATATGGGACGTAAAAGACAAAAATCATTCAACAAACCATCGATAATAGTTGGCCAAGCCCAAGAAACTCTGAATATCTGATGGACAGATGGGTCTAGGCCTGTTTCTCACTGCTTTGGTCTTTTAAGTATCCACTCTAATGCCATCACTGGAAACTATATGGCCAAGGAAAGCTACTAACTTTTGCCAAAATTTGCGCTTACTAAATTTGGAAAAGAATATCATCAATGAAGACTATGATGATGAACATGTCAAAGTACTACTTGAACACATAATTCATCAAGTCAATGAAAGATGCTGGGGTATTGGTGAGACCATATGACATGACTAGGAATTCAAAGTGACTAATTCTGAAGTTGTTCTTGGAATATCACATTCTCTGACTCTAAGCTGATGATAGCTTGATCTGAGGTTTATCTTAGAAAAGTAACTGGCACCCTGAAGTTGGTCAAATAAGTCATCAATTTTTGGGAGTGGATACTTGTTCTTGACCATGAATTTATTCAATTGACGGTAGTCTATACACATTCTAAGAGAATCGTCTTTCTTACACACAAATAGGACTGGTGTACCCCAAAGGGATACGCTGGGTTTGATGAATCCCTTATCTAGGAGATCCTTCAACTATTTTTTTAATTCTTTAAGTTCTGCTGGAGCCATTTTGTATTGCGGAATAGATATGAGCAGAGTATATGGATGAAGGTATATTCCAAAGTTAATTTCCCTCTCTGGTGGAACTTCGGGATGATCTTTGGGAAATACTTCTGGGAATTCACATGCTACTAGAACTGACTCAAGACTAGGAGTATCAGAACTAGAATCCTTGACTCAATCAAGATAATAGACACAACCCCTAGATATTATTTTTCTCACCCTTAGGTAAGAAATAAGTTGATCACTAAGTGATAAGGTACTACCCCTCTATTCTAGGATCGGTTCATTCAAAAACTGAAATGAGACAACTTTGTTTCTAAAGTCAACTGAGGCATAGCATAAATAAAGCCAATCTATTTCGAGAATGATATCAAAATATGTTATCTATATTTCTACAAAGTCTGCTGAAGTGACTTTTTGAGATACCATGACCGAATAATTCTTGTATACCCATTGGGCTATGATAGATTTACCCACTGGGGTAGGACTGAGAAAGGCTCTGCTAGTATTCCAGGATTGACTCCAAAGTCTATAGCTATATAAGGAGTTACAAAGGACAAAGAAACTTCTATATCTAGCAAATCATAAATATACAAATGATAAACTTGTAACATACCAGTGACCACATCAGGATAACTTTTCTAATCCTATTAGGACTGAACTATTTGGGTATTGCCTACTGGTGGCACCGGTAGCTGCTAATTTGGGTGAAGAGACTAAGCTGGGGGATGATTATGATGACTCTTAGAACCCACCTGAGGACACTGTGTAACCCTATGGCCTGTCTTGCCACATCCAAAACATACATCACTGCCAGTTCTGCAGATACCCTATTAGTTTCTGCCACAGTTCTAGCAGAGAGGATTTATTCAGGCACTACTAACACTACAATAGGGTTTAGGGATTGATTATCTATTTCTATTTCCATCTCTGAATTTTAGCACTAGAGCAATAGCTGAGGATAGAGCTGGAACTGAAGATTTCAGGTGGAACTAAGAATGATTCCCATCCTCTGACTTAGGCTGCGTGAAGTTAAAGCTATCTGTTCTAGCTATCTTATTTTCTCTCTTTATCTTTATTGTTAGCTTCCTATATCTACTGAGCATGGACCATGAGCCTAGATATGTCCATCTCTCTAATAATCATTGCAGTCCTACATTCCTTGACCACACTGTTAGACACACCCAAAATAAACTTACTTATCTTGGATCTGCTATCTGCTACCATATGAGGGGAATATCTAGATAACTGAGTAAACTTAAGATAATATTCTTGTACTTTCAAGTTTCCCTACTTTAGATTAATAAACTCTAAAACCTTCGCTTCCCTCAACTCTAGCAGGAAGAACCTATCCAAAAAACCAATAGCAAACTCTTCCCATTCTATAGGCCCTGCATCTGCGGTCCTCTCTGGTTTCCACTGTTTGAACCACAAGTGAGCCATATATTGTAACAAATATGTGTCCAGTTATCAAGGAAAACTTATAAATAAACCATCACCACTAAATGTTAGCATCAAATTCTCTCTTTTTTCTAGAACGTATACATGGAGATATATGTTGACCTATTCACGCACCCAGTGGGTTATTTAGATATTTTATGGTCCTAATTAACACATCTTTAAGATGTTATCATTTGCGTCTCTTATCATCTCATAACCTGGCATTGACAAAATTTTTGGCACGAATAATACGATTAAGGGCACAATTCCTAGATTATCCCATTAAGTCTATCCACCTTGAAAATGCTGGAGAATTTATATCCCAAGCTTTTGATGATTATTGTATATTAGTTAAGATTAAAGTTGAACATTCAGTTACTTATGTTCATACTTAAAATGGCCTAGTTGAGTCATTTGTTAAGTGCCTACAAATATTAGTATGACCATTACTTATGAAAAAAAATTACCCACTACTGTTTGGGGTTATGCTATCTTACATGCAACATCACTTGTTCATGTTAATCCAACTCATTATAATAAGTACTCTCTATCATAAGTTTTCCTTGGTTATGAGCCAAATATTGCTCATCTACGAGTTTTAGATGTGCCGTAAATATGCCAGTTGCACCACCTTAGCTCACTAAGATGGGCCCTCCTAGAGAAATTAGGAATATATGTTGTGTTTGAGTCACCTTCTATAATTTTCGGCATTGTACCATTGACAGGAGATTTATTTACTCTTCAATTTACAAATTGTCAATTTGATGAAACAAACTTTCCGTAATTAAGGGGAGGGAAACATGAACTCTAAAGACAAATTACATGGAAATTTTTATCATTATCTCATTTTGACTCACATAAACCACATATGTGAAAATGAGGTCCAGAATATCATGCACTTACAAAAATTGGAAAATCAAATGACAGATAATTTTATTGATTTGAAAAGAATAACTAAGTCACATATCCTTATACCGAATTTGCCTGTCCTAATTGAAGTCCCAAAAGGACCATCTACTAATGTCATAGCTTATGAATCCCAAATATGCCTGAAGTATGATAGGCCATTGGGCTCAAAGGATAAAAATCCTAAAAAAAGAAGTGAAAAAAATGATAAAGATAAGATTATAAGAGATTCTCATGAAGAGACTCAAAATCCAGTTAATCCCGATATTCCTGAAGAAATAGTGAAATCGAGACTCAAGTGAACAAATATTTTTCAATAAGTCCTACTACTAGTGGGGTAAATTTAGATCGATCGAAAATTATGGTGGATAATATTCTTGCATATAATGTCATACTGAATATTATCCAAGACAACGAGGACCTTGAACCTCTATCTATCAAAGAATGTTGATGAAGAAAAGATTGGCCAAAATGGCAAGAGGCAATTCAATCAAAATTGAACTCACTTTCTAAATGGAAGGTTTTTGGACCTGTAGTCCCAAACCCAGATGGTGTAAAGCTTGTCGGCTGTAAATGGGTTTTCATACGTAAAAGAAATAAGAAAAATAAAATTATAATATAGAAGACATGTCTTGTTGCACAAAGTTTCTCTCAAAGAACCGATGTCGACTATGAAGAAACATATTCACCCATTATGAACGTAATAACATTTTGATATCTCATCGGTCTAGCTGTTCATGAAAATATTAAAATTAATCTAATGGATGTGGCTACAACTTATCTTTATGGCTCATTTGATAATGAAATTTACATGAGAATCCCATAAGGACTAAGAATTCCTAAATTATATAGTTCAAAGTATCGGGAATTATACCCAATAAAATTACCAAGATCATTATATGGTCTAAGGAAATCAAGGCGTATATGGTATAATCACCTTTGTGAGTACATGATAAATGAAGGTTACATAAATGATGTCATTTGTCCTTGTATCTTCATTAAAAGAATGACATTAGGGTTTATAATACTTGTTGCTTATGTGGATGACATAAATCTCATTGGAACTCTAGAAGAGGTCCAAATAACAATTGAATATCTAAGAAAAGACTTTTAAATGAAAGATCTTGGAAAGACAAAACTTTGTCTAGGTCTGTAGATTGAAATTTTAGTAGATGGAGTATTCTTCCACCAAACTGCTTATACCGAAAAGGTTTTGAAATAATTTCATATGGACAAAGCATATCCATTAAGTACTCCAATGGTTGTTTGATCACTTGAGGTAAGTAAAGATTTGTTCTGACCTCAAGAAGAGGGAGAGGAGATTCTTAGTCCTGAAATACCATATCTCAGTGCTATTGGTGCACTTATGTATCTTTCTAATGCTACAAGGTTGGATATAACATTTTCTATTAATTTACTTCCAGGGTATAGTTCTTCTCCTACGTGAAGACACTGGAATTAGGTGAATCCTATATTGAGATTCCTTAAAGGGACTATTGATATGAGTTTGATTTATACTAACAAAGCTAGCTCAGATCTTGTTGGTCATGCATATGTAGGTTACCTACATAAAGCACGATCTCAAACAGGCTATGTGTTTAAATACAGAGGTTCTGCTATATCATAGCGATCCACAAAGTAGTCTAAAGTTTTTACTTCTTCAAATCATTATGAGATAATAGATATTCATGAGATAAGTAGATAATGCATATGGTTATGTTTAATGATACATTCCATCAAAGAGAGATGTGGCCTGAAGTTTGATATCAAGGTACCTATAGTCATATTTGAAGATAATGCAACATGCATAGCTTAATTAAATGGAGACTTTATAAAGAGAGATGAACGAAGAACATTTTGCCGAAGTTATTATTCACATACAATCTCCAAAAAAGTGTTGATATTAATGTACAATAAATCCCTTCAAGTGACAATCCAACAGATTTGTTCACTAAATCTTTACCAACTCCAACTCTTGAGAAGATGGTACACAAGATTGGAATGAGAATTTACATCTCAAGATTTTGGTGATTATTGGTTGTCTGTTGGATAAGATTTAAACATCCAGTTGCTCATGTTCATACTCAAAATGGACTTTCTGAGTCATTTATTAAGCTCCTACAATCAATAGCAAGACCACTACTTAAGAAACAAAATTTCCCACTACTATTTGGGGTCATACTATCTTAAATGCAACATTACTTGTTCGTCTCACACCAACTCATTATAATAAGTACTCCTCATCACAATTCATCCTTGGTCATGAGCCAAATATTGCTCATCTATGAATTTTTGGATGTGCTATACATGTGCCAATTGCACCACCTCAACGTACTAAGATGGGACCCTAGAGAAGGTTAGGAATATATGTTGGGTTTGAGTCACCTTGTATATTTTTCTACCTTTAACCATTGATGTGGGATTTATTTGCTGCTCGATTTGCAAATTGTAGATTTGATGAAATAAGCTTCCCACAATTAGAGGGAGAGAAATATGAACGTAAAATAAAAATTGCATGAAAAGTTTCATCATTATCTCATTTTGATCCACGTACACCCATATGTGAAAATATGGTCCAGCAGATTATTTATTTACAAAAACTGGCAAATCAAATGCCAGATGCATTCAATAATTTGAAAAGGATAACTAAGTCACATATCCCTATAACTATATGCCTTCCCAAATTAAAGTCCCAAAAGGACCATCTACTAATGTCATAGCTTCTAAATACCAAATAGGCACCATTGAATTCAAAGGATAAAAACCCTATAAAAAGAAGCACAAAATATAATAAAGATAACATTATACAAGATTCTCATAAAGAGACTTAACATCTGGTTAATCTCGATAGTCCTGAAGAAATTAGTGAACTCGAGACTCAAGCAAATGAAGAACTTTTAATAAGTCCTACTAGTGATGAGGTAAATTTAGATCAATCAAAAAATTACGGTGGATAATATTTTTGCTTATAAAGTCGCACTGAATATTATTCTAGATAATAAGGACCTTGAACCTCTATTTGTCAAAGAATGTTGACGAAGAAAATATTAGGAAAAATGGAAAGAGGCGATTAAATCAAAATTGAACTCACTTGCTAAACAGAATATTTTTAGAACTATAGTCCAAACCCCATAGGGTGAAAAACCAGTCGTCTATAAATGATTCTTCATACATAAAAGAAATGAGAAAAATAAAATTGTAAGATACAAGGTACGTCTTGTTACACAAGGTTTATCTCAAAGACTTGGCCTCGACTATGAAGAAACATATTTACTCTTTATGGATGTAATAATGTTTTTATACCTCATCGATCTAGTTGTACATAAAAATCTTAAAATTCATCTAATGGATGTGGTTACAACTTATCTTTATGACTCATTTGTTAATGAAATTTAATGAGAATACCAAAAAGATTAAATATGCTTGAAGCATATAGTTGTAGGTCTAAGGAATTATACTCAATAAAATTACAAAGATCGTTATATGGTTTAAAGCAATCAGGGCGTATGTGGTATAGTAGCCTTAGTGAGTACTTGTAATACCCCGCGTGTTTCTAAGCTAGGAAGTGAATAAGTATTCCTACGTATGAAATCTCCTATCTTGTGATTCATACTTGAGTACATGACTTACAATGAATATCCTAGTGACAGGATAGCTTATGATGCATTAAGCATGTTCATATGAGTCACTTAAGGTAATACAAACTAAGAGTTTTTGAATCCATCAAGTTTTAGTGTTCGATTTTGCAAGGTTCATCTTTTGAACGAGTATAACTGGATGTTAATATGGTATTTTGTCTGATTTAGATCCACCAAATTGTAGAAAATCAAATTAACTTTCCAACGATACCAATTTCGCCTTAATCCAATATCCGAGCAAAATGTTATGCCCATTTTCGTGAGAGACAGTAAGCATAGGTAATTGGTTAGGCGCCACCCAACCCAAGCATAGGCGATTGGTTAGGCGCCTCCCAACCAAAGAGGAGATCACTTGGGTGCCTCCTAAGTAAACTCCAGGTGTCAAAAACACTCTGTCTTGAGTTATTTTAAAGGTAATTAAGTCTTTAAATACTCCTTACACATCCCTAAACATAACCCTACGAAATTTATATCTTCTAAACATACTGCAACCCTATTTTTATCTCAAAGCTCATCATCCAAGAGTACTAAAGGAGAAAAAAAACTAGGGTTTCATAACTAATCTTGAAGATCTGATTTTAAGGAAATTCCTCTGTCAATCATCAAGAATCTTCCTTCTAAGGTATGCGTAGTGTTTATCCACGGATTCCTTTCGTCCGTGGAGTTCAAGAATCAATATTTTAAATACAAAATCTTGGTTAATTATGGTGATATGATCATACCCATTTCATGCTTGTTTGTTTTTCTCTTTTTTATTATAAAGTATGATTTCTATATTGTTGGGTGTTGATTATCATGTTGTTGATATTGGGTGATTCCCACGATAGAATGTTTATATGTTTTTGTGAATTCTTGATATCATATGAGTTGGAAACATGTAGATTTAGTTGTTCATGATGTATAATTTGATGAATTCACCTATGCTTAAGATGTGCATGTAAGGTGTTTGACAAAATGCCTAAGGAACTAGAAATCATGCAATATAGCTAAATTGTGACTAAGTGAAGGATTCATGATATGCCCTTATGTTCCAATGACTTCTATGTTGTTAATGTGCCTTGTAAATATTGTTGGAATACTCATGAACTATTCTTATGAGATTATGCTATGTTTACTTGCAAATACTACTTATGAACAAGATGCATGATAACTATGCAATCCACATGAACTTCCATGCTATTAGTATATGTTGCCAATATGATTATGCAATGAACATGATATTAAGATTGTGCAAGTACTTCCATGTGATATGAAATCCTTTCCATGCAATACATTATTGATAACCATGCATAGTATGAGATCCCTACTTATGATATTATATATTATGGACTCTACTCTTATGATCAAGTCAGTCATGTGTGTCAGTTTCCTTCCATCGAGTCCTGGGGGTACTTGTACCCGGAAACTATAGCTGTGTGCCTAGATCCTTGTCATGTTTCACAATATCCGAACTTAAGCTATGATTCCATAGACATCAGTCAGCCATGTGACTCAGGAAAACCTCATGATCTTAGTCAGTTGTTAGAAATCAGTAACATTTCGCCAGTCAACTGAATTCAGTAAGGTTAAGTCATATGCAGTCAGTTATTCATGTCCAGTCCCTCCAAATAGGAGTAGAGGTTAGCACCGAGTGAACCCAAGGATAGGAGCTTACCCGCCAGTTCAGGGTGTGATTCTTAGTAGCAATCCTTGTGTTCCAGAACTACGTAGCCAACATAGGTTGAGAAATCTTAACCCATCAGCTCAGGGTTGATAAGGTGTCTTAACCCATCAGTTTAGGTTCCCACCGTTCTCATTGAGTACCCGTCAGATAAGGGTCACTCATAGCTGTCCTTACCAGTGGCGCGGTGTTGACACCCTTTTAGTCGGGACAGAGATTGGACCCAAGCTTAGCCATAATGGCATACATGGGGTATGTCGGTTAAACACTATTTCCCACAGTTGTAGTATCAGTCTCAGTACAAGAACTCAGATAGTTCTTTAGATTTCAGTATACATAGGACTGTCAGATACAGTCATCTATGTTATCAGTTTCAGTATCAGTCTCAATGAAAGTACTCAGGACGTTCTTCAGATTTTAGTACATACAGAACTGTCAGATACAGTCATCCATGCTGTCAGATTTAGTATCAGTCATGACAGTTATCAGTAAACCATGTATTAGCTTATAAGTCATGCTATCACGTATTCACGATCCCAGTTTTTATATATGTGTGTTTGCAATTTCACGTTCATATTAGTCAGTCAGTGTTGTTCATGCATGATACCCTTTATGTTCATCCTACCTTCCTCGTATACTTAGTACTCCAGTTGTACTGACGCATTTGCGCTATGGTGCTTTCTTTTCATGTTACACCATAGGTTCTGAGACACGAGCTCCAGCCCAGCAGTAGTGGTAGCGTTCCATTCACAGAGACACAGTGAGCCCTCATTGATTCGAGAACAATATGATTTGATTCATTTATTTATTCTTTAATTCAGTTTTACAGAGTTAGTTGGAGACATGTTCCTTCAACTCCTTAGTCATATAGTTTAGAGGCTTTCGGATTTACTTTTAGATTTACGTTTAGATTTAGTTATTTTGGGTATTTTTGCCCACATGATTGTATTCAGTTGAACCTTTGGGCTTATAGTTCTACGTATTCCGCATTATTACTTCATGATTTGCACTATACAAGTACAGATATAAGACATGGGTTAGCTTGTGGTCCCTCGGAGTCATGAGCACCATGTAGTATTTCGGTTCAGCAAATCCGGGTGTTACAAACTTGGTATCAGAGCCTAAGATTCAATAGAATCCTAGGAAGTCTGAAAGCTGCAACTAGTAGAGTCTTTTACATAGGTGTGTTACGCGCCACATTTATGTGCGGGAGGCTATAATATATTTTATGAACAATCCCCTTTCTTCATTATTTATGTCATGCTAGTGAGAATAATCACAAGTTAAACTCTCAGTCTAATCTATTCTTCTCTTATTCCAGACCATTGCCCCAAAGACAAGAAACCAGCCAGCTCCTCAGCCCGAAGATACTTTGGGCGAACATGTTTCTCATGTGGAGTTTAGAGCCGCATTTACCATACTTTATCAGTCCATGGTTGCACAGAATGAACGACCACCAGTTATTTCGGCCAATCCAGTGGCCACTCCCAAAGCAGCTAGGGTTTGGGATTTCACCCGAGTGAACCCTCCATCTTTCCATGGGTCTAAGTCTAATGAGGACCCTCAGGAGTTCATTGACCAAGTCCAAAAGGTCATTGACATCATGGGTGTTACTTCTATTGAGAGTGATGAGTTAGCCGCCTACCAGTTATAGGATGTTTCTCATGATTGGTAAGACAGTGAAAGTCTGAGAGATTAGATGATACAGGCCCTATCGAGTGGGAGGAATTTGTCATAGCCTTCTTAAATAGATTATTTCCCCAAGAGCTGAGGGAAACCAAAGTTCTTGATTTCATCAACCTCAGGTAGGGGAATATGACGGTTAGGGAGTATTCTCTCAGATTTACTCAGCTAGCCAGGTATGCTCCTCATGTGGTTGCAGACAATAGAGCTAAGATGAGTAAGTTTGTATCAGGGGTCAACGATAGCGTGGTAAATAAGTGTAGGTCTATGATGCTGATCGGTGATATGACCTTAGTAAGACTCATGACCCATGCCTAGCAAGTAAAAGAGCAGAATTTTAAGACTAGGGAGAGGCAGACAAGAGAGCAAAGTCAGGTAATTTCAACTTTGCTCACCCCAAGTCAGATGGAGGAAACTGTTCATAGTTTCACTCCAAGTCAGCTATTCCAGCTTCTTCCTCTACCAGCACTCTAGTGCTGAAGTTCAGAGATGGCAATATAGACAAAACGCGAGGTTCTAAATCTCAAAGTAGTGTTAGCAATGCCCGAATGAATCCCCTTTGTTAGACTTATGGTAAGAACCACAAGGGAATTTATAGTGCCGGTAGTGATGTCTATTTTAGTTGTGGCAAGACAGGCCACAGGATTAGGGAGTGTCTGCAGTCAAGTTTTTAGGGTCAGCAAAATTATTTTACAGCTCAGTCCAGTCGCCCAAACCAGCAGGGTGCCATTTCCAGAGCTACTAGTGGGTAACGCCTAAACAGACTCTATGATCTTCAGTCTCGGTAGGATTAGGAAAATTCTCCTAATGTCGTTACTGATATGTTACAAATTTTCTATGTTCATGTTTATGCTTTGTTAGACCCAGGTGCATCTTTATCTTTTGTTACTCCATACATAGCAGGCGATTTCGGAATCAGTCCTGAAGTCCTAGCAGAGCCCTTCTCAGTCTCTACCCCAGTAGGTAAAACCATCATAGCCCTGTGGGTATACATGAACTGCCCGGTTATGATATATCAGAAATCCATGTTAGCAAATTTAGAGGAGTTAGAGATGATTGATTTTGATGTCATTCTCGACATGGATTGGCTTCATTTCTGCTATGCCACAGTCGACTCCAGAAATAGGATAGTTTAGTTTTAATTCCCAAATGAGCCCATCCTAGAGTGGAAGGGTAGCATTTCAGCATTCAGAGGTCAACTTGTTTCCTACCTTCGGGCAAGGAAAGTGATTTCTAAGGGCTGTGTGTATCATCTCGTGCATCTTAAAGATTCTAGTTCTAAATCTCCCAGCCTCGAAACAGTCTTGGTTGATAATGAATACTCAGATATCTTTCCTAAAGATCTTCCAGGCATTTTTCTCGAAAGGGAAATAGACTTTGGTATAGACCTTCTTTCGGATACTCAACCTATTTTTATTCTGCTATATAGAATGGCACCAGCACAACTCAAAGAACTGAAAGATCATTTGAAGGATCTCTTAGATAAGGGATTCATCAGACCTAGTGTTTCCCTATGGGGTGCGCCAGTATTATTCGTACGCAAGAAAGACGGTTCTCTCAGGATGTGTATTGATTATCGTTAACTCAACAAGTAACGGTCAAGAACAGGTATCCTCTTCCCAGGATTGATGATCTATTCGACCAACTTCAGGGTGCCATTTACTTCTCCAAGATAGACCACTGATCAAGCTATCATCAGCTCAGAGTTATAAAATGTAACATTTCGAAGATAGCTTTCCATACTCGGTATGGTCACTTTAAATTTTTAGTCATGTCATTTGGTTTTACCAATGCCCCTGCAGCTTTTATGGATTTGATGAACTGTGTGTTCAAGTAGTACTTGGACATTTTTGTCATAGTCTTTATAGATGATATTCTGGTCTATTCTCGTATAGAGCATGATCATGCAGACCATCTCAGGATTGTTCTTTAGAATCTCAGGGATTACCAGTTATTTTCTAAGTTCATCAAGTACGAATTTTCACTAAGATCAGTAGAATTCCTTGTCCATATTATTTCTAGTGATGGCATTAGAGTAGATCCTCAGAAAAAACCAAAGCAGTAAAACACTGGCCTATACCCGTATCTCCATCAGATATTAGGAGTTTCTTGGGTTTGGCTGGCTATTACAGACGGTTTGTCTAGGGATTTTATTCTATTGCATCTCCTATGTCCAGATTGACTCAGAAGAAGATCAAGTTTCAGTCATCAGATTCATGCGAGAAGAGCTTTCAAGAGTTGAAGACTCAACTCACCTCCACTCCAGTTCTAGCTATTCCAAATGGTTCAGACGGTTTTGTACTCTATTGTGATGCATCCAGAGTCGTTTTAGGTTGTGTCCTCATGCAGCATAGTAAGGTCATAGCCTACGCCTCCAGACAGTTAAAGACACATGAGAAGAATTATCTTACTCATGTCTTGAGTTAGCAACGGTAGTTTTTGCCTTAAAGATTTAAAGGCATTATCTCTATGGAGTTCATGTAGATGTCTTCACAGACCATAAGAGCCTCCAGTATGTATTTTCCCAGAAAGATGTCAATCTTTACCAAAGAAGGTGGCTAGGGCTCTTGAAGGATTACGACGTGAGTGTTCTTTATCATCTAGGCAAGGCCAATGTTGTGGCCGATGCTCTCAGTCGACTCTCCATGGGTAGTGTTTCTCACGTTGAGGATAGTAAGAAAAAATGGCTCAGGAGATCCATCAGCTTGCCAGACTAGGCGTTCGCTTAGTAAATTCTTCAGAGGGTGGTGTATGTGTTCATTATAGTTCAGAGTCATCTCTAGTTTCTGAGGTGAAAGATAAACAAGACAGGGATCTTAGCCTTGTCAAGCTCAAAGAGTCAGTTCAGAATCAGAAAGTCAAGGTTTTCTCCCAAGGGGGAGATAGTGTTCTTTATTGTCAGGGTCGTCTATGTGTTCCAGGTGTAGTTGAATTGAGGCAGCGAATACTTGTAGAAGTGCATAGTGCTCGATGCTCTATTCATCTAGGGGCCACTAAGATGTACCGCAACATGCAGGAGATCTATTCGTGGAGTGGGATGAAGAGAGATATTGCAAAGTTTCTGGCTAAGTGCTCTACATATCAGCAGGTTAAGATAGAGCATTAAAAACCTAGTGGTTCCATGCAAAAGTTCACCATTCCTACTTGAAAGTGGGAAGAAGTTAACATGGACTTCGTGATAGGTTTGCCTTGAACTCATCATCAGCATGATTCAGTCTAGGTCATTATAGATAGAATGACCAAGTCAGCTCATTTCCTTCCTGTTCGTACTTCTTATTCTATCGAGGATTATGCCAAACACTATATCAGGGAGTTGGTCAGATTACACGGTGTTCCACTATCTATCATCTCAGACAGAGGTACCCAGTTTACTTCTCACTTTTGGATAGCATTCCAAAAGGGTCTCGATACCTAAGTCTATCTCAGCACAACATTTCATCCTCAGACAGATGGTCAAGAAGAGAGGACCATTCAGACTCTTGAAGATATGATAAGGGCGTGTGTAATTGACTTCAAGGGAAGTTGGGATAACCACTTGCCTTTGATTGAGTTTGCATACAACAATAGCTATCATTCTAGTATTCAAATGGCTCTATTTGAAGCTCTCTATGATAGGAGATGTAGATCTTTGATTGGTAGGTTTGAAGTTAGTGAGGCCTCAATCGTAGGTCCTGACTTAGTATTCGACGCCTTAGAGAAAGTTCAGTTGATCAGAGAGAGACTTCGGGCTACTCAGAGCCGATAGAAGTCCTATGCAGATGTTCATAGAAAAGATCTGGAGTTTGAGGTCAATGACTATGTCTATCTTAAGATCTCTCCCATGAAGGGAGTGAAGAGGTTCGGCAAGAAAGTGAAACTCATTCCCCGATATGTTGGTTCCTTCAAAATTCTTTGTCGCTTTGGTAAGGTAGCTTTTGAGCTTGAGTTGCCTTCAGATCTATCCTCAGTCCATCTAGTCTTCCATGTCTCTTTGCTAAAGAAGTGCATAGGTGACCCAACAATTGTTTTCCCTATTCAGAGCATCGACATTCAGAACAGTCTCTCTTATAAAGTGATTTTAGTAGAAATCTTAGATTATCAGACTCGTAGAATAAGGAACAAAGAAGTCCCTCTAGTCAAGGTTCTTTGGCAAAATCAGTCTCATGAAGGAGCTACTTGGGAAGCAGAAGAAGATATTCATACCAAGTATCCTCACCTCTTCCCCGCCAATTCAGATCAAGCTCAAGGTAACAGTTCTCCTTAAGCTTATTAAGTTTCATGTTCATGTTTCCAGAATAAACTTGGTACCTATTAACCATTTCATACTCAGTCATGCATTCATGTATCAGTTGTCCGTGTATCAGATATGCACGAGTTCAGTATGTTTAGCATATCAGTCATGAGATCAAGTTTTAGTTATTTATGTTCAGTTTAGGTTCTATTGTCTTATATCCCTTCTCAGTAAATTCTCATTTGAGGACGAATGTTCCCAAGGGGGAGATATTGTAATACCCCACGTGTTTCTAAGCTAGGAAGTGAATAAGTATTCCTACGTATGAAATCTCCTATCCTATGATTCATACTTGATTACATAACTTACAATGAATATCCTAGTGATAGGATAGATTATGATGCATTAAGCATGTTCATATGAGTCACTTAAGGTAATACAAGCTAAGAGTTTTTGAATCCATCAAGTTTTAGTGTTTGATTTTGCAAGGGTCATCTTTGAACGAGTATTAATCGATGTTAATATGGTATTTTGGCTGATTTAGACCCACCAAATTGTACAAAATCGAATTAACTTTCCAATAATACCAATTTCGCCGTAATCCAATATCCGAGCAAAAAGTTATGCCCATTTTTGTGAGAGACAGTAAGCATAGGAGATTATTTAGGCGCCGCCCAACCCAAGAATAGGCGATCGGTTAGGCGCCGCCCAACCTAAGCATAGGAGATCACTTGGGCTCCGCCTAAGTAAATTCCAGGTGTCAAAACCACTCCGTCTTGAGTGATTTTAAAGGTAATTAAGTCTTTAAATACTCCTTACACGTCCCTAAACTTAACCCTACGAAATATATATCTTCTAAACATACTGCAATTGTATTTTCATCTCAAAGCTCATCATCTAAGAGAACTAAAGGAGAAAAACAACTAGGGTTGCATAACTAAGCTTGAATATCCAATTTTAAGGAAATTCCTCCGTCAATCATCAAGAATCTTCCTTCTAAGGTATGCGTAGTGTTCATCCACGGATTTCTTTCATCCGTGGAGTTCAAGAATCAATCTTTAAAATACAACTATGGTGACCCCTAATTATACCAGACCAGAGCGTATAACTTCATTATTCGTCTATAATACCAAATTAGGGTTTCTCTCAAAGATCAATCCCCAAGAACAAGAAACCCTAGGTGTTTAATTTCAAGTCAAGAATTCATACTTTACTCCACTAATCTTGAAAAAATCATTCACCCAGGTATGTCAAGTATTAATTCATGGGTTTCTTGACCCATGATGCTCAAGAAACCTTATTTGAAATATAAACTTTGGATTCCATGGTATGAATTGAATTATATCCATGTTTATGTTGTTGTTTGATTTCCAAGTTTAGGTCTTTAGTGACTATCATGAAAATATGTTAGTATGTGGTTGAAATTCTTACATTGGAAGTGTAAAATGTTGCCATGAAGTATTATTTCAATTTTTATCCCTAAGCCTAAAGATATGCATGCAAGGTGTGTAATAAAATGCCTAAGAGAATAGAAATTATGCTTTATGACTCATTTGTGACCAAAATTTATGAATCCATGTTTCTTACTTATGTTTGATATGAGTCCCATATTATTGTTATTCTTTGTAATGGATTGACGTAATGCTCATGAGATTAGTCTTATAAAATTATGATATGTTTACTAGTAGTCCTATTCATATGTAAGCTTATAGCATGCGAATACTTCATGAAAATCCCCAACGATTGTACTATGAATTATTGACTATAGTCATTTGAAAAGAAGTGTTATGTCTTGTCAGTTTCATGCTATCGAGTCCTTGGGGTACTTGTACCTGACAATTTAGCTGTGTTCCTAGAGCCAGTTTTAGTTTTATAATAATCGCAATCATGCCATGATCAATAGTATTTTCAGGCAGTTTTAAAACTCTGTAGAATTTAGTCAGTCACAAGACTCAGGAAAACTCAGTAATCTCAGTAATTTTAGTCAGTTATTAGATCTCAATAATATTTTATTAGTCAATGGAACTCAATGAACGTAGTCTATTTTAGTTTAGTTAGTCATGTTTAGTGTCTATTCAGGTAGGAGTAGAATTCAACACCGAGTGTGCCCAAGGATGGGAACTCACCTATTATTAGAAGGTGTGTTTCTTTAAAGCAATCCTTAGTCTCCAGAACTACGTGGCCAACATAGGTTGAGACATCAAACCTGATAGTTGAGGGTAAATGAGGTGTCTTAACCTATTATAAGGGTCCCACCATTCTACTTAGAGTACATGTTAGATAAGGGATTACTCATAGCTTGTCCTTACCAGTGGTGTGGTATTGGTACCCTTCCAATTGGTGTTACAGATTGGACCCAAACTCAGCTATAATGGCTTATTAGGTGCATGTTGGTTAGATGACTACTTCCCATAGTTATAGTCTCAGTAATAGAACTAATATAGTATTATATAATTCAGGACTATCAGATACAGTCACCCAATTTAGTACGAAACTCAGCTAGTTCCATAAAAAAAAGACTGTCAGACACATTCATTTAGACAATAGTATATATCAGTTATACAAAATTTATTTTATCAGTATTCAGATTCAGTGATGTCATAATCTCAGTTACAGTTCACATATTCATACATGTATTCTCACGTTTATGTTATTCTGTCAGTTAGTATTGTTTATTCATATAAACCTTTTGCATTCAACGTACCTCACTTGCATACTAGTATATTCAATTGTAGTGACACATTTGCACTATGTTGTTTTATACCATAGGTTCATAAGTAGAAGCTCCAGAGCATCTTTAGTAGATCAGACATTCAGCAGCCAGAGTAACAGTGAGTCCTCATCATTCGAGGATAGCATGATTATTTTATTACTTTATTATTTTAGTAGTTTAGAGTTAGTTGGGAACATGTCCCATCAACTCTACAATTTTAGACAGTTTAGAGGCTTCCAAACTATAGCATGTTCAGACAGTTATTTTAGTCACTTTGGTTTTGATATATCATATTTTTCATATGTTATGTTTTATCGGAAATTTGAACCTTATGACCTTTTAGCCTTTTATTCTGCTTTTATGCAGTATATTATGCAGTTCCCAGGTACAGATATCCATCATGGTTTTGCTTGTGGTCCTTTAGGGTCATGAGCATTATGTAGAATTCTGGGTACCAGGTTTGAGGTATTATAGTATGCCACTACTATGGATGGGTTAGAGTTTGCAACCTATTAGTTGAAGGATATGACTTACTAATGGTATGAAGAATGAGATCAGGCAAGGGGTAATATTGATGAGTCATCTTTATGGGAGGATTTCTCTAATGCATTTCTAGACTGCTTCTTTCCTCAATAGTTAAGAGAGAAAATTGTAGAGGATTTTCTTAATCTAAGGCAAGGAAAGATATTAGCCAAGGAGTATGCCTTGAAGTTTCATCAATGATCTTATTATGCTCCTGAGATAGTTTCTAGCATGAGGTCTAGAATGCATAAGTTTATTTTAGGACTATCTTATAAGTTGGTCCTTGAGAGCAAGGCTCATTGTTGATCAAGGATATGGACATATTTAGATTAGCTATGTATATGCAACAAGTGGAAGAAGAGAAAAAGAAACAAGTTGAGATTGATGAGAGGCAGAGCAAGAGGTCTTAATTTTCTTAACAAAGTAGAGGCTGACAATTTAGTGGTAATTGATCCAAAAGGGAGAATTGGGTGAGTTCCTACTCCTATTCTACTGCTAGTACTCCTTACTCGAGGTTGTTGAGAGATAGATATTTTTTGAAGTGGTAATGCTTCTAGGGCACAAGGTGCCCAGTATTAGGCCAGTAGGGCCCAATTAACACCATCATACCCTGTTTGTTAGTTTTATGGTCAGATCATCATAGCCAGTATAAGAAGGGGATGAGCAAATATTTTAGATGTGGTCATATCGGGCAAATATAGAGAGAGTGCCCCTCTTTAGTATCGTTTTGGACCAATAAGGCCTTTATTGCTAATTTATCGGCTCCTACACGGAAGGGTGCTTCTTTTTTTTACTTCTATTTCTAGTACTGGGACTGGCCAAAATTGGTTATATGCATTTGCTACTCTCCAGGAGTTTGAGGTATCTTTGGATATTATCACGGGTATGTTGAAACTTTTCTTTCATGATGTGTATTGTTTAGTTGATCTGGGGTCCTCTCTCTTTTATGTAACCTCATTTATGGTTGTGCATTTTGGTTTTGGTCCTAAGTGTCTGTCATACCTTTTTCTATTTCTACCCTTGTAAGAGAATCTATGGTTATTAAAAAACTATATAAAAGAAGTGTGGTAGACATGGCTGATTTTCATATTATTTTGGGAATGGATTGGTTGCACTTGTGCTATGCTTTCATTAATTATCGAACCTGTAAGGTCATATTTAAATTCCCTAATAAGCTGGTCATTGCATGTGAAAGGGTTCTTTAGTGCATAAAGTGAGGTTCATCTCTTATCTTAAAGCCTGAAAGTTGATTTCAAAAGGGTGTTCATATCATTTAGTCTGAGTTAAGGATTCTAAATTGGAATGTCCTTCTCTAAAATCCATTCCTATGGTTAATGAGTTTCCTAAAGTATTTTCTAATGATCTTTCTGACGTTTCTCTCAATAAGGAATTGACTTTGGAATTGATCTTGTTTCGGACACTCATCCAATTTCCATCCTTCCTTATAGAATGACTCCGATAGAGTTGAAGGAGGGATCTCTTAGATAAAAGTTTCATCCATCCTAGTGTGTCTGCTTGGGGTTGTCTCATGTTATTTGTGCATAAGAAGGATGGTTCCTTTAAATATACATTGATTATCGTTAGTTGAACCAGGTGACCATAAAGAATAAGTATCCTCTTCTTAGTATTGATGATTTGTTTGATCAGCTTTAAGGTGCAAACTATTTCTGTAAGAGTAATCTTAGGTTGGGTTATCATCAACTTAAGATTAGGGAAGTGGATATCCCTAAGACTATCTTTAGGACTTGGTACAGTCATTATGTGTTTCTAGTTATGTCTTTTTGGTTGACCAATGCCCCCGTTACATATATGGACTTAATTAATATGGCCTTCCGTTTGTTCCTAGATTGACTTGTCATTATCTTCATTGATGATATCTTGGTCTATTCTAAGATTGAGGTAAATTATATCGATCGACTTTGTGTTATGTTACAAACCGTGAAGGATCATTATTTGTATGCCAAGTTCTCAAAGTGTCAGTTTTGGTTGAAGGATGTGACTTTCCTTGGTCATGTTATCTCTAGTGAAGAGATCATGGTGTATCCAAAAAAGGTTGCGGCAGTTAAGAAATGGCCTATACCTATGACTCCAATCGATATTTGGAGCTTCTTGGGTCTAGCTGATTACGATAGGAGATTTGTGGAATGTTTTTCGACAATAGCTTCCCCATTGACTGAGTAGACCCAGAAGAAGGTCAAATTCTTATGGTCAGATACATGTGAGGGTAGTTTGAGAAATTGAAGGATAAGTTGACTTCTACTCTAATTTTGACCTTGTTCGAGGGTAATGATGGATTATAGTGTATTATAATACTTCTCGTGTTGGGCTTAGTTGTGTATTAATGTAGAATGGTAGGTTAGTGGACTATGCTTCTAGGAGACTTAAAGTTCATGGGAAGAACTACCCTACTCATGATTTGGAGTTGTTAGCATGGTATTTACATTGATGATTTAGCAACACTATCTCTATGGGATTATGTTGACATATTTTCTGATCATAAGAGCCTACAGTATGTGTTTACTCAAAAGGAGGTGAATTTCAGGTAGCAAAGATGGCTTGAGTTGCTGAAGGACTATGGTATGAGTCTCCATTTACATCCAGGTAAAGCTAATATAATTCCTGATGCTCTTAGCAAGTTATCTATGGAGAGTTCAGCTCACGTGGATGAGGATAAGTAGGAGTTGGTGAAGGACATTCACCTTTCGGCTAATCATGGAGTTTGTCTAATGGACTTTAAGGACGGTTGTGTATTTATGCATCAGTTATCACAATCGTATCTTGTTGTTGAGATAAAGGAAAAGCAAATATTGGATCCTGATTTGATGAAGATTAAGAGTAGAGTGGGTCAACAAAAGGTTGTAAATTTTGCAATTATTGGTGATGGTATCTTAAGGTACTAAAGTAGTCTATACATTCTCACTGTCGATGGATTGACAGAAAAGATTATGGCTGAGGCTCATTGATCTCGGTATGCCATTCATCCGGTTCTATGAAGATATATCATGATCTTATAAAGTTCTAATTGTGGAATAATATAAAATGATATGTGGCTAGCTCTGTGGTTATGTGTATGGTATGTCAATAAGTAAAAGTTGAGCACTCTAGAGGGGGTGGATTTTTACCAAGAGATTGAGTTGTCTGAATGGAAGTGGGAGGAAATTAATATGTATTTCTATGTCGGTCTTCCTTGTTCTCAGAATTAATGTGATTCTATTTGAGTCATCGTGGATAGAATGACCAAGTCTGCTCACTTTTTGTCGGTGAGGACTAGTTACGCGATGGAGGATTATGCTAAGTTGTATCTTGTGGAGATTATGAAGTTTCATGGTACTCCAATTTCTATCATCTCAAATCATGGTACTCTATTCTCATTTCACTTTTGCAAGCCCTTCAAGAAAGGTTTGGGGACTAAGGTGTGACTTAGTACCGCTTTCCACCTGTAGTCAGATGGACAAGTGGAGAGGACCATCCAAAATTTTAATTATATACTCCGTGCATGTGTGAATAAATATAGTGATAGTTGGTATGACTATTTGCCTTTTATTTAAATTGCCTATAACAGTAGTTACAAATCAAGCTTTGGTATGGCTCCTTTTGAGGCATTGTATGGTAGGAGGTGTCATTATCCTATTGGGCATGAATTTGGTGAGGGTAAGTTGCTTAGCCCTATTTGGTTCACCAAGCCTTGGAAAAGATGAAGGTGATTCATGATAGGTTAAAAGCTACTTAAAGTAGACAAAAGTTCTATGCATATATGATGAGTAAGGATTTAGAGTTTAATATTGGCGATTGGTTGTTCTTGAAGGTATCTCCTATGAAAGGAGTGATACAGTTTGGTAAAAAGGGAAATCTTAGTCCCCGATATATTGGTCCATATTTGTTTTTGAAGACGGTTGCTAATGTTGTCTATGAGTTGGAGTTACCTTCTAGTCTGAGCTCTATTTATCTAGTTTTCCATGTCTCTATGTTGTGAAAATGTATAGGCGATCCTTTGTTGGTTGTTCCCTTGGAGAATGTTGGTATTTTGGACTCTTTGTCCTATGAGGAAGTCCTAGTAAGGATCTTAGATCGACAATTTCGATGGTTGCGAATGAAAGTGATGGCTTCAGTGAAGGTTCTATGGAGGAACCAAAAGTCTGAGGAAGCTACTTGGGAGGCAAAAGAGGATATGAAGTATAAGTATCTACATTTGTTATCCAATTTGAAAACTCGGGTTTGAGGCATGTGTTGATTTTTTTGTCTTTGCTGTATACACTTTTTTTCTTACTTAGTTAAGAAGTGAGTTTGATGTGTGATGATATGTTGACTTGTGCATATGCTTGCCTTAATTGTCCTTCGAGGACAAATGATCCAAGTGAGGATAATTGAAACACCTTGGCTTTGAACCCGTAGAGAATTTTGTAAGTTTGAGATTTTGGTTAGGGTAAGGTTTGAGCATAACTCTCGTATGCTAGGGTTAAGTCTAGTACCCACCCCTTTTTATGAGGATTAGTTTAGGTTGAAAATATTCTGTCTAAGGTACGGTTTGGCCTCTCCCAAGTTGTATGTTAGGGTACTAGTCGTAAGTTGGCAAGTCCTACGATGTCTTGAGCTTAACCTAGTGCATTCTACCTGGGTACGAGTTGTATAGTCGTATGTTGATCAGTGTGAAGTTCAATGGGAGGTTTAGGGTAAGAGTAAGGGTACCACTTCTACCCTAGGGTACGGTTTAGGTATGGAAGTCATACCCTCCTTCGTGTGTTTTTCAGCTTTTAAAGTGATTAATTGATAAATGGTTCATAAAGACCTTGTGTTCATGTATGGTGTTGAATTGTAGCCTTGATGGCTTGAATTGGACAAGTGGGTTAGAGACCTTAAATGTTGAACTGAGTAGATGTGAATGCATGGACAAAGGGTTAGAGTCCCAATGTCGACTAGTAATGCACACGATGGATTGTGGTTAGAGTCATCTTGCTTAACAAGACAACTTGTGGTTAGAGTCTACTTTCTTAATAACATTGCTTGAGGCTAGAGTCCTCTTGCTTAATGTAACCAGAAAGTTCAAACTTTCTAATCTATGTAGGTGGGAGATTAGAGTTCTCCATTTCATGTATCATTATTGGGTGTTTCAAAATATATGCTAAGGCCTTGTTTCATATCCCGACACTCCATGTATCTATATATCTACATATATGACTATTTATATAAACGTGGTTGCATGTGATGGTCTGAATTAGTTTTGAATGATAATACTATTTATCCTTATCCTTGAGTTACATGCTAGCGCTCCAACTGCTAACTGTCTTCGAATATTGTGTCTCCACTCGACACAAAGCTTCTTCTTCTCTTCTTGCACAATGACCAGGTGTTTGAGTGGATCGTGTGTTGACTTTTAAGTGGTGAGCTTCCATACTTCGAAAGGCATATGTTTCTTGGTTTTTCCATCTTTTGTCATAGATTTGTTTTAGACTTGGTTTTTTGCTATTGTCAGGGGCCTGTCCTGAAATATTATAGACACCAGATTGGTAGAGTCTTATGGATGAGTGTGGACTTGGGTATGTTGGCTTAATATGTGACATTATTGGATTGATTATACACTTGTTAAGTTATGATTATTTGTCTTGTTTCCACTATCTTGTTATATGTTCAGAGTTCATTTGATATTTGTGGAATGATATAATGGTTGGATTAGGTTAATGGGCAATAGCTGATCCTTGTTGTGCTCGAGATTCCTATTACAACATTGTTGTGGTTTGGGTTGTGTCACTTATGCGAGGGTTTGTAGCACGCCACACATATGGGCAATACCTATGAGACACTTTAGGAATGTTTCCCTTCTTTCTATATTTATGTCATGCGAAAGGGCATGAGATATATTAAATTCCCTTTTTCTAACTCGTCTTTCATTTTTTTATAGAAAATACCTCCCAGAAGAAATAGTGAAAGAAGAAACAGGGATCAGCCCTTACCACCACCTGTTCAGGAAGATCCCATGAATGACATGTTTCCCATGTCGAGTTCACGGCTGCTTTCACCACTTTTGACCATTCCAAAACTACTCAAAATAATTAGTAGGCATTTTCCCCATCAAAACAGTGATGAATACATCAACATATAGGACCTGAGACTTCACTCGGATAAATCCTTCTTTATTTTCTAGATCCAAGTCTGAGGAGGATCCGCAGGAGTTTCTAGATAGTGTGTAGAGGGTGTCAGATATTGTAGGTTTTATTGCTAGTGAGAATGCTGATTTAGCTGACTTACCAATTGCAAGGGGTGGCTCATAGTTGGTTTAAATGGTAAAAGGAGCACAGAGGTGTTGAGGCAGGGACCATAGAGTAGGAGAAGTTCCCCACAAACTTTTTAGATAGGTTTTTACTACTAGAGTTGAGGGAGCCCAAGGTTTAAGAATTTATCGATCTGAAGCAGGGTAACATGAGTGTGAAGGAGTACTCACTCAAGTTTACTCAGTTGGTGAGGTATGCATCGACTATGGTAGTCTATGTTAGGTCCAGGATGAGTAAGATCATGTTGGGAGTTTCTGAGGAAGGGGTTAAGGAGTGCAGGACAACTACATTGATCAAGGAGATAGATCTCTTTAGGCTGATGGCCCATGCTCAGCAAATTGAAGAGGAGAAACGTAAGGAGAAGGAAAAGGAGAATAAGAGGGCCAAAAAAAGTAGCTTCAACTTTTCTCAGCCATGGTTTGATGGTGTAAATCATTCTTAGTTCAATAAAAAATCTTCAACTCCAGCGCCATCTTTAGCTTGTGTGCCAGTGCCTAAGTTCAGGTAGGACAATGGGGATGGCGCGCAAGCTTACTAGTCATATGATGTGGTTATGAATTAGTATCCCAAGTTGTATGATAATCAGTGTGTGGTAGGTCATTCACTGTCTAAGGTAGACTAACTACATATGAGTCATATGGATAGGGTACGGGAAAAGTAGGCCAAACCGTATGCTTAATAATATCAAGCCTTTGAGGTACTGCCTAGGGTATGAATTAGGGGTATTAGTCCTATGATGCGGTATGAGTGAGGTACCCAAACCCTGCCCACCTATATTTAATTTTGAGCTTTTAAGTTAAGGGTATTTTTGACATTTCCCCTTTTAACCTCTTTTGACCCCACGAGTTAAAACACTACCGGGACACAATTTACCCTATTATTATCAATCAAAAGCATTTTAAACACTCGCAGATCTCTTCAAGACTCTTTGTTCAAGAAAGACTAGGGTTTCTTTAACACAATCAATTTAAGGCTTACAAAGATGATTTCTCCCCGTACTCTTTGGTACCTAAGGCACGTTACTCCTCCCTAATTGTTAGTTCAACTAACTTCATATTTTAATGAAAGGTTTTATAATATTATTGTGGGTTTATATTGTTTTTTCAATTCATGTTAGGGGTTTTGGTTACTAATTGTTGGATAATGATTTTCCCAATTTTTACTTATGTTTTTACATATTATAATATTGGTTTGAACATGGTAATGGTAAATGGTCCTAGAGGTACTTTGGATTTGTCAAACTGCTTGGTTTTGGTTTTAGAAGCTTTATGCCCACAACATGTTTGATAAAATACCAATGAGAATGATTTTTCTATATAGATTGATCTTTATTGAAACCCCTGCATTGTATAATTTGGTAATGACACCTAAAATTGTTTAAATGGTATTACATATAAAAAAAGTCTTGGTGGGTATGGTTTTGGTTTAATTGTAAATCATGTGGGGTACATGGGAATCCCCCAAGTGTTGGCTAATGACACAGCTTGCAAGCTATAGTTAGTATGACGATACCACTACATAATGACTTGGTAATTAACACATGGATTTGATAGTTTAGTTGTGTGCCAATGGTTTTAATTGGGCAATAATGGTGGCTAGTGATAGCTAACCATGAAGGTGTGAGTCCAATGGGCGAATATTGGACACTCATGTTTGTCGACGTGACCATATACTTGTGGGGTACACAAGAATCCCCTAAGTTATACTTGTACATATATATCATAGAGGGTGAAGGGTTCATGGGAATCCCGACCCCTATGATATTTTTGATTTGTACGGTTACATTTACTAAGGCCAGTTCAGGAGGTAACACTAAACCCATATAGCCCGTGGGTGGTTTTAGGATGGTTAAGCTACACAAACCCATGTCAAAGGTTTTAAATGCATGCTAAACTCGATTACTTCTCCCACACTGATATAATATATATATATATATATATATATGTATGAATGTTATTGCATATTGTTTCTTACTTGGTTATAAATGTTGGTATTATTTTATCCTAATTCCTGAGCATATGCTAATGTTCACTCACTAACCTATTTTTGGATGTTGTATCCCCACGCGATGCAGGGACCATCCATACTACTCCTCCTACTTAGTGACTTGTATTCGGGGACAACTTTGGGTCGGATTGAAGTGGTGAGCTTCCATACTCTGGAAGACTCCATTACATGTTATGGGTTTCGCTAAATACTTTTGTTATTTCTTAGACTTTGGTTTTTGGCTATGGTCGAGGGTATGTCCCAACCCGATATTATTTTAATTTCAGTTAGAGGCTTTGTGAGACTACTTTAGTTTGGCATTGGCGGTGTCTGTATTGGTGTCAGCCTTGACATTGGTTGGGGCTGACACTATTTGAATATATTTGATTTATTATTGTTCCATGTTATTATAGGCTTGAAATTCTTCCGACATAAGGTGTAGGGTGGTTAGGGTTAGGTATTTGGGGTAATCTTTAAACCCGATTGGGATGGAGGCACCCGACACGATAATGCCCTAGTTTGGCGAATGTCAGATTGGTATAAGAGCCCTATTTTCATGGTAAATTAAGAGTCCACAAAGCCGTATTGATTAGAGTCTCTTTTAATGGTGTGTAGCACGCCACACTTATAAGGAAGCGTCCACATGACATTTAGGAATGTTTCTCTTTCTCGTGTTCTATTTTCAAGCTGTGGAGTCTATGTCCTAAATTCTTTTCTAATTCCCATTTATTTCCTTTTTTTAGATCATGCCTCAATAATTTGATGCTCACTAAAGCTCCTCTGTCCCAACTAGGTAGAATGTGGATGGGATACACTCTACTTATAGAGTCGAGACCCAGTCTAAGGGTCTAGCTCCTAATTATCCTGGAGTTCCATCGGTTCCCTCTATCCCATCTCAAACTTCTTAGGCTAAAGTGATAAACGTTGACTTTCATCGTTTTATTCATATATTGTCACAGTTTGTAGCTACTCAATCTGAGAGTGGTGTTCTTGTTACTCTATCTTCGGAGGCCATAAAGGTTGGCTAGTTCATGAGGTTGAACCCTCCAACCTTTATGGGTGGTACGGTTAACAAGGATCCTCAAGGTTTTCTAGATGAGATAGAAAAGATTTTTTGAGTTATGCATGCCTCAAATGTGGAGGGTATAGAGTTTGTTTCCTACCAGTTGAAGGACGTGGTGTTCCAATGGTACGAGGAATGGGATTTGTCAAGGGGTGATGATGTTGAGTCATCTCTAAGGGAAGATTTCTCTAATGCTTTTCTCGACCACTTTTTTCCTCAGGAGTTGAGGAAAGAAAAAAAAGAAGATTTTGTTAATCTGAAGTAGGGAAAGATGTTAGTCAAGGACTATGACTTGATGTTTTACCACTTATTGAGGTATGATCCAAATATGATTTCTAGTATGAGGTCCTGGATGATGAAGTTCTCTTTGGGATTGTCTTGTGAGTTGATCTTTGAGAGTAAAACTACCTTGTTGATCAAGGACATGGACATCTCTAGGCTGGTTGTGAACATGCAGTAGGGTAAGAAACAAAAGAAGAAATAGGCTGATATAGGAGAGAGACAAGGCAAGAAATTTAGAATCTCTGAGCAGTGTGGTTGCCAACAATAGAGTGGCAGTTATAGAGGTCAGTGTCCTAAGAAGAAGGGGGGCAATTTTGGATTTTACTCGATGGCTATTTATCCCTACCCAAAGTCATTTGTTCATAGGTGTTTCCATGGTGGAGACAACTTTAGGGCCTAGGGAGACTAATCTCATGCTAGTGGTGCTCAGTCAGCTACATCGTATATTTCCTGCAAGTTTTGTGGTAGATTGCACCGAGGTTTTTGTGATGAGAGAAGGGACATGTGCTTCAACTATGGGGAGCCAGGGTATATGTTTAGAAATTTTCCTATTGGTAAGTTTTCTTCGGGGGAAAACAAGGTTCCTGTTGCCTCTTATTCAGCTCCGGCACCAGCGGGTGCACCATCTCGCTCCGTTATTGGTCGGAACCGTCTTTATACTTTCACTACTCGCTAGAATTCCAAGGCATCGCCTAATGTCGTGACTAGGGGTGTACATAGGTCGGGTTGGTTCGATTTTTCATTAAAATATAACCAAACCAACAATGTTAGTTTTCTAATCTATAAACCAAATCAAATCAATATACAATCGGTTTTTATATTTCGATTTTAATCAGGTTTTTTTGGTTTTTCGGTTTTTTCTCGATTTTTTAACAATTATAATGTGATTGAAGAAAAATTAAATGTTTTTTTACTAAAAAGATAAAAAAAAACAATGATCATAGAGTAGTTTCAATTAAAATTAAGTTGGCAAATTACTAAGACATCTAATTGACTATCTCTCAAAGTAATATTATGTGGATACTCAGTGGTTCAACTTGTAAGTCACTAGTCATAATAGCTTGTCTGAAAGTTTCCTTCACATAAAATGTGAGCATAAAGAAGAATGACAAATTGGAGACAACTTATTAAAAATTTAACTCCATAAAATAATTAACTATAACATAATTCCACAAGAAACAAGAGAAAGAAGAGAAAAAACCTAATTCAAAACTTGACGAATGAGGCGAATGAGAAAAGTAAGATGAAAGTAAGATGAGGAAATAATGAGAACTCTCTGAAAACTTGGAAAGTAAAATGTAAAGTGAAGCAATTGAAGAGTTATAGGTTTTTATATTAATATTGGGTTTTGTATTAATCTGTTACTAATGGATAAATATTAGGGAAAAGGACAACAATAGCATGTAAAACTAAAATAATATCATCAAAATAGCACTCAAAATTAAATACCCTATAAATAGCCACAAACTAATTTCACTAGCTAACCTTCACTGTCATGCGCTTACACATAATCAAAAATGTCGTTAAAGTAACTTTATCTTTCTTTCTTTCTTTCCCTTTCATTCACAATTTTGTTTCCATTCAAACTCCCAAACCTCCATTCTTTTACCTTTTTTGATACTTCAATTAATCTTTCTTATTCCATAAATTTTGTATAAAATCTCCAAAAATCTGCATTCAATTAGCTTCCTACAATTTTTCCCATTATAAATTTTCTCAAAATTAATACAAAATAATGGCTTCGACTTCAATTTTAGTTTCAATAATGATAAAATACAGAGGTCAATGGATATCTGATGTTGAATTTAAGTGTATCAATGTGGTATAAAAGAGTATCAACTGAGTATAGGGATTGCATGTGCATGCAAAGAATTCGCTCTCCCTTTTTAAAAAAGTATATCAATGTAGTATAAAAGTGTATAAATGTGACATAAAAATGTATTAAATAGGTATAAAGAATGTATATGCATCCATAGGTTCCCCCTTTTTTTTTTTTTTTTTTAAAAAAAGTGTATCAATGTGGTATAAAAGTGTATCAAATTGGTATAAAAGTGTATCAATTGGGTATAGAGACTGTATGTGCATGCAAAGGTTCCCCTTATCTCTAATAAAAAATGTGTATCAATCTGGTATAAAAGAGTATCTATTGGCATATTCTTTTTTTTTATCTTTACATGCATCAAAACATCTCCGACTCACCGTGATTGAGTCAGCCTCTAAGAAGAATATCTCCGACTAACCGTGATTGAATCAACCTCTGAGAAGAACATGGACCAAGACATGGCTTTTCTCTTACCTTGAGACCTCATTATTTTATTTTTTTCTTCTTCAAGTTTAAATAACTATGACATTTCTTCAAGTACAAACCTGTATGTAATGATTTTGTAAAATAATCATAATTAACAACAAATTTGAGGTCAAAATTGACCGATTTACCCGTTAATTTTAAATTTCCTTTATTTCATATTTTTTTGCTTCATGTCCATATTTTTCAATGCTCCAATGCAAGAAACAACAAATAAATTTTTGATATTGATCATAAAATACAGTAGATTGATCGATGCATAATAGAGAAGAAAAAAAAGAAGATTTGAGAAAGTATATTTAGAAAAGAAAAGTGATTTTAGAGTAACAACTATAAAGAGCATTTAATTTCCTTAATTGTGTAAGGAGAGTGGTTTTGGGCCAAGTGGCTAAAAAAGGAAATAAATTGGGCCGACTGGCTCCAATTGTCCATATTTTCATAGTGTGGGCCAGTTCTTTTTAAAATGGTCAGTTCATGTCCTTTTACCTAAATATTAGAACTAAAGGCCCAAGAACATATATCTATTTTCTGAATATAAAAAATTTATAGAAGTAATTAGAAAGTAGATTATAAGTAATATTTTTTTACATATAAAAAATTAAAATTATATATGTATTATGTCAATTCGGTTTAGGTTCGGTTTGATTTTATTTTTGCTAATACCAAACCAAACCAAGAATGATCATTTTCTTAACACCAAACCAATCAAATCAAACCATAAGTTGGTTTTTTTCCTTGGTGTGGTTTGATTCATCAATTCGGTTTGACTTAACGGTTCGATTTGTACACTCCTAGTCGTGAATGGTATGTTGAAACTCTTTTCTTATGATGTGTATTGTTTAATTGATTCAGGATCTACCCTATCATATATGACCCTATTTGTGGCTGTGCATTTTGGTTTTAGTCCCGAGTGTGTTTTAGACCCCTTTTCTATTTCTATCCCCATAACTAACTCTGTGATTGCTAGAAGAGTCTATATGGTGTGTGTGGTATTTATTGGTAGTAAAGAAATTATAGTGGATATATTTGTAACATATATGGTAGATTTTGATATTATATTAGGGATGGATTAGTTGCACTCGTGCTGTGCATCTCTTGATTTTTGGACCCATAAGGTTATCTTTAAATTTCCTAATGAGTCAGTTATTGAGTGGGAGGGTGGTTCCCTTACTTCAAAGGGGAAATTTATGTCATATCTTAGAGCTCGGAGACTAATCTCCAAAGGGTGTCTCAATTATTTAGTCCGAGTTAAAGATTCTAACTCGAAGAGTCCTTCTTTGTATTTTTTCCTAGTGGTGAGTGAATTTCCCAAGGTCTTCCTTAATGACCTTCCTAGTGTTCCTCCGGATAGAGAGATTGAGTTTTGTATTGATCTTGTTTTGGAAACTCATCCAATTCCTATTCCTCTATATAGGATGGCTCCAACTGAGCTTAAGGAGCAATTGAAGGGTCATTTAGATAATGGTTTCATCTATTCTTTTATTTCCTCGTGGGGTGCACCGATGTTATTCATACATAAGAAAGATAATTCCTTTTAGATATGTATTGATTACCAACAATTGAATAAGATAATGATTAGTACCATCTTTAGAGGATAAATAATTTGTTTGATGTGTTATAGGATGCTAAGTTTTTGTCCAATATTGATATTCGGTTCGATTATCATTAGCTAAAGATTAGGGAAGAGGATATCCCTAAGATTTCCTTCGGTACTTGGTATAGGAATTTTAAGTTTCTAGTTATGTCTTTTATGTTGACCAATGCCCCAAAGACATTTATGGGTTTGATGAATAGAGTCTTTCATCAGTTTATAGAATTGTTCGTCATTATGTTTATTGATGTTATTTTGGTATACTGTAAGAGTGAGGTGGATCATGTCAATCACCTCTGTGTTGTATTGCAGACTCTGAAAGAGCAGCAATTGGATGCCAAGTTTTCAAAATATGATTTTTGGTTCAATTCTGTCACTTTTTTAGGTCATATCATTTCTAGTGAGGGGATCATGGTAGATTTTTAGAAGGTTGTAGTGGTTAAGAAATAGCCTAAACCCAAGTGTCTAATCGATATTTAGAGCTTCTTGGGTTTAACTGGTGATTATAGGAGGTTTATGGAGATTTTTTCTTCTATAGCTTCCCCGTTGACCTAGTTGACTCAGAAAAAGGCAAAGTTCTTGTGATCTGATGCTCGTGAGGGTAGTTTTGAGAAGCTAAAGGATAAGGTTACTTTGACACTAGTTTTGACTTTTCCTAAAGGCATGGATGGGTTTGTGGTCTATTATGATGCTTCTCGTATTGGACTTGGATGTGTTCTGATGCAGCGTGGAAAGGTGATAGTTTATTTCTATGGTAGTTGAAGGTGCACGAGAGGAATCATCCAACTTATGATTTAGAATTATTAGCTATGGTGTTTGCATTAAAAATCTAGCGCCACTATTTTTATAGAGTACATGTGGATATCTTTACTAATCGTATTAGCCTACAGTATGTGTTTACTTAGAAAGAGCTTAATCTCAGGCAATGGAGATGGCTTGAGCTAATCAAGGATTCTGACATAAGACTTTATTACTATCCAAGTAAAGCTAATATGGTTGCTGAAGTTATTAAAAGGTTGTCCATATAGAGTCTAGCTCATGTGGATAAGGCGAAGCGGGAGTTGGTGAAGGATATTCACTATTTGGTGAACCTTGGTGTTTGTCTCCTAGAGTTTGAGGATAGTGGAGTGTTCATTTATAAAGTGGTACACTTGTCTCTTAGTGTTGAAATTAAGGAGAAGCAAGTGCTAGATTCTGTGTTAATGAGTATCAAGGGAGATGATGGTAGGCAAGAGGAGATGGCCTTTGATATTAGAGGTGATGGTACCTTATGGTACCAAGGGAGATTATACGTTCCCGATGTCGATAGGTTGCAAGAAAGGATCTTGGCTGAGGCGCATGTGTCACGCTATATTATTCATCCTAATTTGACAAAAATGTATCATGACATGAAGAAGATGTATTAGTGGAAGAATATGAAGAAGGATATGTTTAATTTTATGGCCAAGTGCATGGTATGTCAGTAAGTTAAAGTTGAGCACATGAAGCCCAGAGGTTTGTATCAAGAAATTGAGTTACCCGAATGGAAATGGGAAGTGATCAACAAGGATTTCATTATCGGTCTTTTTTGGTATCAGAACCAATTTGATTTAGTTTGGGTCATCGCGGATCAGATGATAAAGTCGGTTTAATTTATTCCTATAAGGACTAATATTTAAAATAAAATTATGCAAGGTTATACCTACAAGCGATAGTAAAGGTTCATGGGGTACCTATTTCTATCATCATAGATCGTGGTACGCATTTTACATTTCACCTTTCACGATTATTTCAGAAATGTTTGGGGATCAAGGTGAGTCTTAGTACTGCTTTCCATCCACAATCTGATGGGCAAGTAGAAAGGACTATTCATTCATTGGAGGACATGCTTCGTTCTTGCGTGATTGACTATGTTGGTAGTTGGGTTGAGAATTTACTTCTTATAGAGTTACCTTGCAATAATAGTTACCATTCTAGCATCACGGTGGCTCCATTTGAAGTGTTGTATGGTATGAGATGTAGATCTCCTATTGGGTGGTTTGAGCTTGGTGAGGTAGATATGTTTGGCCCAAATTTGGTTCACCAATCCATAGAGAAGGTGAAGGTGATTCAGAATATACTTAAGGTTGCCCAAAGTCGGCAAAAGTCCTATGCAAACATTAAGCCAAAAGACTTGAAGTTTGAGGTTGGGGATACGGTGTTCTTTAAGGTATCTCCAATAAAGGGAGTGATGCAATTTTGTAAGAAGGGGAATCTCAGTCCCCAGTATGTTGGTCTATATTTGGTTTTGAGAAGGGTTGGTAATGTTGCGTATGAGTTGGAGTTGCCTTCTAGTTTGAGCTCCATTCAGCCAATGTTTTATGTCTCTATATTGAGGAAGTGTATGGGTGATCCGTATCAAATTTTACCTATCAAGGATATTGGTATTTCAGATTCTTTGTCTTATGAGAAGGTCTTGGTTGAGATCTTTGATCTGCAGGTTTGTTGGTTCTGGACAAAAGATGTATCTTTGATCAAGGTTCTATAGAGAAACCACAAGGTAGAGGAGGATACTTAGGAAGCGGAAGAGGACATGAAGTCTAAGTATCTGTTCCTGTTTTTTACCTGAAAAATTCATGCGGAAGGTATATGTTCTCCATCACATCTTTGTTTTCTAACTTAGTTAAGGGAAAGATTGATTTTCTTGCATCTTTGTTTTATTTCCATGAATCTTTGTTTTCTAACTTAGTTAATTTTCGGCGTAGGAGTGTCTAGAGGGTTTAATCGTGCTTGTACTGCCCTATTCCATCATTCGGGAACAAATGATCCTAGTAGGGGAGAATTGGAACATCCTGAGTTTGACCGTTAGACATCTCCTGTGTTTTGAACTCTCTGGCCATCATACTACTCAAGCATACTATTCATATGATGTGCGTATGACTTAGTATCCAAAGTTGTATGATAATCAGTGTATGGTAGCTCATTAACTGTCCAATGTATGACTAGACTCCATATGATTTGTATGGATAGGGTATGGGAAGAGTAGGGAAAATCGTATGATTAATAGTGTCAAGAATTTGAGGATTTGAATGGGGTACGAGTTAGGAGTATTACACATATGATGGGGTACGAGTGAGGTTCTAAAACCCCACCCACCATCGTTAATTTTTCATCTTTTAAGTTGAGGGTATTTTGGACATTTCTCTTTTAACTTCTATTGACCCTATGACTTAAAAAACTACCGGGACTCCATTTACCCTATTATTTTTAATCAAAAACACTTTAAACACTCTCAAATATCTTTCAAGGCTCTTGGTTTAACAAAGGGAAGGGTTTCTTCAATACTATCAATTCGGGGCTTACAAGGGTGGTTTTCTTCGTACTCATTGGTACCTAAGGCATGTTACTCCTCCCTCATTATTATTTCAATTAAATTTATGTTTTAATTAATGGTTTTCATGATATTATTTTGTTTTATGTTGGCTTTGCAATTCATGTCGGGGTTTTCGGTTATTAACTGTTGGATAATGTTTTTACCAAGCTTTACTTATGGTGTTACATATTATAATGTTGGTTTGAACATTGTAGAATGCAATGTAATGGCAAATAGGCTTAGGGGTACTTTGGATTCCCCAAACTGCTTGGTTTTGGTTTTGAAAACTATATGCCTTCAACATTTTTGATAAAATGCCAATGAGAATGATTTTGCCACATAGCTTGACCTTTATTGAAACCCTTACATCGTATACATTGGTAATGGGACCTAAACTAGTTTAAATGGTTTTATGTAAATTAAAAAGGGCTTGATAGACATAGTTTTTCTTTTATTGGAAATCATGTGGGCTACATGGGAATCCCCCAAGTATTGGCTAATGAAATTGCTTGCAAGCTATAGTCGGTAGGAAGACACCACTACATAATGCCTTGGTAATTAAAACATGGAATTGGTGGTTTGTTAGTGTACAAATGGTTTTAATTAGGCAGTAATGGTGGGTTACGTTGGCTAACCGTGAAGGTGTGAGTACAATGGTTGGACACTGGAAAATCATTTTTGCTGACATGAGGGTTAGCCATGGTGGCCATATATTTGTGGGGTATACGAGAATCCCTTATGTTATACTTGTACATAGGTACCATGGAGGGTAAAGGATTCATGAGAATCCCCGACTCCTATGATATCTCCGATTTGTGTGGTTACACGCACTAGTGCTTGTTTGGGTGTAACACTGGACCCATATAGCATGTGGGTGGTTTTAGGATGGTTAAGATACACATACCCTATTTAAAGGTTTTAAATGCATGCTAAACCCGGTTCCCTTCCCCAACACGAATTTTATACATATATATTTATATATTTATGTATGTATACATATATGTATGTATGGATATGATTGCATATGGTTACTTACTTGGTTTTAAATGTTGCCATTATTTTATCCTTATTCCTGAGTATATGATAGAGTTCACCCTCTAAACCATCCTCGGACGTTGTATCCCCATACGATACAGAGATCGACTATACTACTCCTCCTACTCAGTGACTTGGATTTAGGGATAGCTTTGTGTGGGATTGAAGTGGTGAGCTTCCATACTTCAGAAGAATCTATTTCATGTTCTAGATTTCCCTAATTACTTTTATTATTTTGTAGACTTTGGTTTTTGGCTATGGTCGGGTTCATGTCCCAATCAGATACTATTTTAATTTCAATTAGAGGCTTTGTACGACTATTTTGAGTTGGCATGAGCGGTGTCAGTATTGGTGTCAGCCTTGGAAATGGTATTGGTATTGAGGCTGGCACCGTTTGAATGTATTTGATTAATGATTGTTTCATCTTGTTATATGTACGGAATTTATCCAACATAATGTGTAGGGAAATTAGGGATGGGCATTGGGGGTGTCCTCCAGTCTTAGTTGGGTTTGAGACACCTGACACGACAAAGCCCTGGTTCGGGTCGTGTCAATGGGGTTCCATTGACCATCATCTTATATTTAGGTACTCAGTTTACCTCTAACTTTTGGAAGGCTTTTCAGAAGGGTCTTGGTACCCAAGTTCACTTAGTACAACTTTTCATCCTTAGGCTGATGGTCAGGCAGAGCGAACAATTAAGATTTTAGAGGACTTATTGAGGGCTTGTGTTATCGACTGTAAGGGTAGCTTGTCACGACCCAGATTAACGGATCGTGCGGGCACGTACACAATTCTAAGTAGCTAGGAGAACCCTTATTACCTAACTAAGAATATGCGGAAGACTTCTGTTTTGAAGGAAATACTGGATTAAATATAATAAATAAATTAAATACTACGTAATAAATTTCTTCAAAAAGTTCTTACAAATGTCCTTCACTATCCCAAGACTTGGCCATACATGTACAAGGGCTACCTATTACAACATAGAATAACAGTAAAATAAATAATACAAGGACTCTAACATCATCCAGGTAGAAAGTGCAGAAGTTAGTGCTGAATATCGTCATCCATCTAGTAACTGCAAACTAACCTGCATGCAGTCTACACCCCAAAAAGGAATGTAGAAGAGTAGTTTCAGTACAACCACATGTACTGGTAGGCATCGTCGGCTGACAATATTAGTCCATATAATCATAAAATAGACTTAAGGAAAATAAATCATGACATTTTGAATGGAATATAATTCAACTAAGGTTGTAATAACATTATTACTTAACCTATATAACTTACATCATCCAACTACTCTTCCAACTCCATCAATATTATATTCACTACTAACGACTCTAGCCTCATTAATTCACACAATCAACTACAATCCAATGCTAATACATCACCATTTCTCTTTATTCACCTATATTTTTCGTACTCATATTCATAGGAACAAACGTGTAATAATAGACAACCAACACTAAACTCTCGGGCTAACAATCAAATGTTCTCTTACAATATTAAAGAATGATAACTAGCCATTCTGGTAAGCTATGATTAAAATACGTATAAATGAAGCAAGTCAACCAACATATAAGTAAGTACAAAGTTTCACTTTTTCAAATACATATCACACAATCAAATACCCAATGAATCAACAATACAACAATAACAGATGAAACAGTTCGCACAAACAATCCAAATAACCATCAAGAGTATCAACCATACTATAAACATCCACAGACTTAACACAAATATGTACACACATGCTATAGGACTTATTTTTGCCCAAATAGTCATGACCGGCAAGGAACAATCTATGTTTATGTACCATACCGACGTGATACCCGATCCAACATATACATATCCGTACTGGCGTGGTACCCGATCCAACATATATATATCCTTACCAGCGTGGTACCCGATTCAAGATATACATATCCATATCAGCGTGGTACTTGATCCAACATATATATATATCCATACCGGTGTGGTACCTGATTCAAGATATACATATCCATATCGGTGTGGTACCAGATCCAACATACACATATCCGTACCGGAGTGGTATCTGATCCAACATATACATATCCGTACCGGCGTGGTATCCGATCTAACATATACATATTCGTACTGGTATGGTACCCGATCCAATATAAACAAGTATTATCAATATAAAATTTACACAACCTCACAACATACAACACAATGTACCAAGTTTACAAGTACACTTAAAGTCACAAGACAATTCCATCAAGTAAATTTTCAGTAATCCTTTATACACGGATTAACAATCCGAAAATCAATAATATCAAGCATGTCTGAATACCAATTAACAAGTATTCATATCATTACTTTAAGGAGTTATCATTATCAAACAAGCCACTCATAGATACAATTCAATAAACCATCATATTACCAATTTAGCCTCGCATGGGCATCAAATAGATATTGTATCTTTTATCAATTTCAAAACAAGATTATCATAAGATAAATCACAATTTAATTATTATGCATACAAGTTACTATTGGAGCCTTAATTACTCATTAATTATTAAAAATATCATAATCTTCTTAAATACCGCAACTTGGGTTCTAACATCACCACCTATAACTAGCACTTTCACGCGTATCATTATCCTCTACCTCATTCCACATAATACGACCATCACACTAATTCAAGTCATCTATCCCTTAGATATTACTATGTTTATCATTATTTGATCTTAGCATAATTCTCTTCATCATATTATTACACAATACATACAACTTAATGCCATTACAACTCAACTAGGTTCATCACTAGAACAACTAAAAAATGTCATGTTCATATACTACATTTACAACAAATTCCTTTCGGACACATAACACATAATATCATAAATATCACATAATTAATCAATAACATAGATTTGGGGATTAAAGTAAAGTACTAGTGTCTTTATCCACATCAACTCTATGCCCGCGGGCCTAGACATGCTTTCTCCCATCAATTCTAAATTATGAAAATATAAAATAACTCAATCTTCTACTTATTAAACCTAGCCTACCTGGACACCAAGCTTTTGGAAGAGACAAGCTGCAACAAAGATGATGTTTTATTTCCTTCATGCCTTGGAATAATCAACCATCTAAAAACCAACCAATAATAAGAGTAATAAAATAATTACTCTTCAAAAAAATATCTTGGAAATTCAAACCCACTAATTCTACCTTTAATTCAAGGTCCACATCATCCCCCAAATTCAATTAATCATTAATTATCTCTTTCAAGCTTAACCTATCTCCATTAATGGAGTTTTTATACTAAATGTCTCATCTTTAAGGAATTCAAGGTTCCTAACAATCAAAATTCATAATCTAATTTATGAAATGCATGTTAGGAATCTTTAATTTATAGTTTAGAATCAGCTATAGGTCATATTAAAAACACCCATGAGTATTTCCCAAAAGAATTTCACCATTAAAGGTCTTTCTAAGGATTCTAAGATGTTAAAGGATTAAAAGATAAAGAAAATAATGAAAAAACTTACCTCAACGAAGAAATTTCACCATAAGCCTTGGGAAAGCACCTCTTTAGGGTTAGGAAATGAAATTTGGGGGTGTGGACTTGAAATACGGCTGAAGCTGATTTAAATACCATCAGAATTTTTGCTACAGCGAAATCCCATTTCAGCCTGGATAATGCTCTGTAAAATAGTCATAACTTATTACTATGATTTCGAATTGAGGAATGGTTTCTTGCGTTGGATAGAGGACTCAGATATATTTAATTTGATAGGTAGTGGGAACCCTAACACCTTGTATTCTATGAGATATGATGGTTTTAAATCTACCCTAATAAAAACCAATATCAAAACTGTATCGGAAAGAAAATTTTAAACTTAACTTTGTTTTAAGGATATTGTACGACCTTAATTCATACCTAAAGAAATTTCAAACTAAATTATTAATATTAACACTCATGAATAATTAAATTCATTGATCTTGAGCCTATCTAGACACATTTGAAGGCTAGAATCTTCGCCGAAAAATTCAAGGTGGCATAATAAATAAAATATTGGATATTTTGGACCCAAGTTAATATCGAAGAATTTGTATTTATTATGAATAGTTTAGTAATGACGAAATAGGTCATTACAATTAGATACCAATTATCATCCGTTTGTCCTCGAACTAACATTCAGTGGAGAAAAACATAAGGTTGGAATTAGAGAGATATTAGTAATAGAGCTGCTTATACTGCACCCTATTCACTCACTCGATATCCTTATCAACCACATTCTATACTTAATCGTTCTATCAAATTTTTTCAAAATATGAAGATGAAGAGTTAGATTTTTACACCTGAATCATTTATTCTCCTTTCAATGGCCTAAGTCTGAACTTGATCATAACAAAAGAGCGATAAAGATGGTTAAAAGATTCATCTAAAGAAGATAAATATTCAAAAATACTTTTTTAACCAAAGCTCTAGAGCTCTAAATTCAATTTTGAAAACTGCTACGATTTTCTACATAAATCTACTATTCGAGTTTCAACACTAAGAAAGTCACACCTAATCCATCCAACACACAACTCTCCTTAAGACATCTAACTCTATTTCTAGCCAAGACTATCCTATGGAAAATATACATTTGATTAAATTTATGCCACCACACTACTTACAAGTCACATAACTTAGATATCAGCTTGAACTCAGTCAAGACTATTCAATTCATTCTATAAAGCTACCTTCAACATTTCACAAACACTATTTTTTTCACCTCAAGATCACCCATGATTCAAGCTTAGTATTTACTACTACACATAGATGAAAACATAACATCTTACTCATTACACATGCTTACAATAATTAGTAATAAAGATCCCAAAAATTATAGACCACAACACATTTTCCTCAATAATTTGTTAATATTCTTCTAATCATCATGCCTTAATCACTCAACAAGCAATATCCACCAAGTATCACCCAAGGAAAGATCAATCATGCCATTTAACAAAGCACTTATTCTCACATTCAGGGTCGTTCTCAATTATTTTTTGAGTATAACTAAGCTATATGATTTTGCATTGCCACCATCATGGGAATTACTACCCTCTAAGAGGGTCATACATCAGCTAACTCTACAGGATATGTAAATGCATAATTCAGCCATAGGATCAAGTCAACAATAATTTATCTTCTCAAGATTTTTCCTAATACATAAATCCACAGCTAAACCATATGCCCAAGCAATCACTAACTTAACATTTTTCACAAGAAAGACACTTTATTGTCAAGCCTAATCACCCCAATATCACTAATCCCAATTTAGGATATACAGAGTCATTCTTATTTTTATCTAACAATATTTTTATTATGGACTTCACTTAACCTTTAATTACATTTAGAGTGGTCCACACACCACTAGCACATAAGCAAGACCAAGCAAACTAAATCGATTACAGGTCATTAATAGTCTCATCACCAATATCACATTCCAAACAAGTTATCAAATCGATCAAATTCTGTAGGTATCAACAACCTTTGCTAATATTTGTAACTTTATTTAAAACTCATTATTTGGTCAAGCATTAATAATTCGTTCACATAAGGTACTCAAAGATAATGTCACTTAGCTAGTCCTCACAAGGAACCCATTATAGTTTCAATAATAAAACTGCACAAAAAATCTAAATAAAGTCTTAATAACCGGACCACACAAGGCTCCCCACATAATATAAAATAGATGAACTACACAAGGATCCATCCACAACATCATTAACAAGAACCTCTCATTATAAAAAACACATATCACCTGAGTCTTTTATTCATGTCACTTTTTCACCATCTTTTCTTGATATCATGTTCTCATATCATCCTCTCAATTTTTTCATTATCGGTCTTCGTCGGTCTTAGAACCTATTTGATTTGGTTTGGGTCATCGTGGATCGGATGATAAAGTCGGTCCACTTTATGTATGTAAGGACTAATATTTCAACCAAAATTTATGCAAGGTTATACCTCCAAGTGATAGTAATGTTGCATGGGGTACCTATTTATATTCTTACAGATCATGGTACCATTTTATATTTTACTTTTCGCGATCATTTCAAAAATGTTTGGGGACCAAGGTGAGTCTGAGAACTGCTTTTTACCCACAGTATGATGGGCAAGTAGAAAGGACTATTCAAATATTGAAAGATATGTTTCGTGCTTGTGTGATTGACTATGGTGGTAGTTAGGTTGAGAATTTGCCTTTTATAAAGTTTTCTTACATTAATAGCTACCATTATAGCATCAGGGTGGCTCCATTTGAAGAATTATATGGTAGGAGATGTAGATCTCCTATAGGGTGGTTCGAGCTTAGTGAAGTAGATATGTTTGGCTCGAATTTGGTTCACCAATCTATGGAGAAGGTGAAGTTGATTTAGGATAGGCTTAAGGTTTCCCAAAGTCACCAAAATTTCTATGCAAACATAAGGCGAAAGGAGTTAGAGTTTGAGGTTGGGGATAGGGTATTCTTGAAGGTATCTCCTATGAAGGGAGTAATGCGATTTTGTAATAAGGGGTATCTCAGCGCCCAGTATGTTGGTCCATACTTGGTTTTGAAAAAGGTTGGTAATGTTGCATATGAGTTGGAGTTGCCTTCTAGTTTGAGCTCTAATCAGCTGGTGTTCTATGTCTCTATGTTGAGAAAGTGTATGGGTGATTCATAAAAAAAAGTGCCTATCAAGGATATTGGTATTTAAGATTCTTTGTCTTATGAGAAAACCCTGGTTGATATCCTTGATCTGCAGGTTTGTCGGTTCTGGACCAAAGATGTATCTTTGATCAAAGTTCTATGGAGGAACCACAAGGTAGAAGAGGATACTTGGGAAGTAGAAGAGGAAATAAATTCCATGTATCCATTCCTATTTTTTACTCTAAAAATTCATGTGGAAGGTATGTGTTCTCTATCACATCTTGTTTTCTACCTTAGTTAAGGGAAAAACTGATTTTCTTATATCTTTGTTTTATTTTCATGCATTTTTGTTTTCTAACTTGGTTAAAGGTCTGAGTAGAAGTGTCTGGAGAGTTTAATAGTGCTTGTTCTGCCTTATTCCATCATTCGGGAATGAATGATCCTAGTGGCGGAGAAATGAAACACCTTGAGTTTGACCTTTAGAAATTTCCTACATTTTGAACTCTCTAGGCATCATTCGACTCAAGTATACTAGTCATATGATATGCGTACAACATAGTATCCAAAGTTGTATGATGATTAGTGTGTGGCAGGTCATTAACAGTCCAAGCTACGACTAGAATCCATATGATTTGTATGGATAGGGTACTGGAAGAGTAGTGCAAATCATATTATTAATAGTGTCAAGACTTAGAGGATTTGAATAAGGTACGAGTTAGGAGTACTACTCATATGATGGGGTACGAGTGAGGTTCGGAAACCCCACCTACCTACATTCAATTTTCATATTTTAAGTTGAGGGTATTTTGGACATTTTCCCTTTAAACTTCTATTGACCCCGTGACTTAAAACACTACCAGGCCTCCACTTACCCTATTATTCTCAATCAAAAATACTTTAAACACTCTCAAATATCTTTCAGGGCTCTTGGTTCAAGAAAGGGTAGGCTTTCTTCAATATAATTAATTCGGGGCTAACAAGGGTGGTTTCTCTTCGTAATCTTTGGTACCTATGGCATGTTACTCCTCTCTCATTGTTATTTCAATTGAATTCATGTTTTAATTAATGGTTTTCATTATATTATTATGGTTTTATGTTGGCTTTGCAATACATGTTAGGGTTTTTGGTTATTAATGGTTGGATAATGTTTTTACAAAGTTTTACTTATAGTGCTACATATTATAATATTGGTTTGAACATTGTAGAATGCATGGCAATGGTAAATAGGTATAGGTGCACTTTGGATTCCCCAAACAGCCTGGTTTTGGTTTTGAAAATTATATTCCCTCAACATGTTAATAAAAGGCCAATGAGAATGATTTTGACATATAGTTTGACCTTTATTGAAACCCTTTCATTGTATAATTTAGTAATGGGACCTAAACTAGTTCAAATGATTTTTCATAAATTAAAAAGGCCTTGGTAGCCATGGTTTTGGTTTAATTGGAAATCATGTGGGGTACATGGGAATCCCCCAAGTGTTGGCTGCTGACATTGCTTGCAAGATATAATCGGTAGGACGACACCACTACATAATGCCTTGGTAATTAACATATGGAATTGGTGGTTTGTTAGTATGCAAATGGTTTTTAATTTGGCAATAATGGCAGGCTATGATAGCTAACCGTGAAGTTGTGAGTCCAATGGATGGACACTAGAAAGTTATGTTTGCTGATAAAAGGGTTGGTCATGGTGACCATATACTTGTTGGGTATACAATAATCCCTAAAGTTATACTTGGTACCATGGAGGGTGAAGGATTCACGGGGAATCCCCGACCCCTACGATATCTCTGATTTGTATGGCTACACGCACTAGTGCTTGTTCGGGGGTTACACTGGACCCATATAGACTATGGGTGGTTTCAGGATGGTTAATATACACATACCAGGTTAAATGTTTTAAATGCATGCTAAAACCGATTCCCTTCCCCGGCACGAATTATATATATATATATGTATGAATATATATATGGATGTATGGATGGATAGATATGTTTGTATATGGTTACTTACTTGGTTTTAAATGTTTGCATTATTTTATCCTTACTCCTGAGTATATGATAGTGTTTACCCTCTAACCCATCTTTGGATTTTGTATCCCCATACGATACAGGGATAGACTATACTACTCCTCCTGCTTAGTGAGTTGGATTCGGGGATAGCTTTGTGTCAAATTGAAGTGGTGAGCTTCCATACTTCGGAAGAATCCATTTCATGTTCTAGGTTTTGCTAATTACTTCTATTATTTTATAGACTTTAGTTTTTGGCTATTGTTGGGGTCATGTCCCAATCGGATACTATTTTAATTTCAATTAGAGGCTTTGTACGACTATTTTGGGTTGGCATGAGTGGTGTCGGTATTGGTGTCAGCCTTAGAAATGATATTGGTATTGAGGCTGACACTATTTGAATGTATTTGATTAATGATATTTTCATTTTGTTATATGTACGAAATTCATCCAACATAATGTGTAGGTTAGTTAGGGTTGGGCATTGGGGTGTTCACGAGACTCAGTTGGGCTTGAGGCCCCGACATGACAAGGCCCTGGTTCTGGTCGTGTCAATGGGGTTCCATTGATCATCATCATAAATAGAGGTACTCAGTTTACCTCTCACTTTTGTAAGGCTTTTCAGAAGGGTCTTGGTAAGCAAGTTCATCTCAGTATAACTTTTCATCCTTAGACCGATAGAAAGGCAAAGCGAACCATTGAGAGTTTAAAGGATATGTCGAGGGCTTGTGTTATCGACTGTAAGGGTAGTTTGTCAAGAACCAAATTAGCGGATCGTGCTGGCACCTACACTATTCTAAGTAGCTAGAAGAACCCTTATTACCTAACTAAGAATATGTGGAAGACTTTTGTTTTTAAGGAAATACTGGAATAAATATAATAAATAAATTAAATACTACTAAATAAATTTCTTCAAAAACTTCTTACATATTCCCTTCCCTATCCTAAGGTTTGGCAAGACATTTACAAGAGCTACCTATTACAACATAGAATGATAGTAAAATAAATAATACAAGGACTCCAACATCTGTTAGGTAGAAAGTGTAGAAGTTAGTGCTGAATATCGTCATCCATCTAGTAAATGCAAACTAACGTGCATGCAGTCTACACCAAAAAAAGGAATGTAGGAGAGTAGGGTCAGTACAACCACACGTATTGGTAGGAATTATCGGCCAACCGTATTAGTCCATATAATCATAAAATAGAATTAAGGAAAATAAATCATGACATCTTTGATGGAATATAATTCAACTAAGGTTATAATAACATTATTACTTTACCTATATAACTTACATCATCCAACTACTCTTCCAACTCCATCAATATTATATTCACTACTAACTACTCTAGACTCATTAATTCACACAATCAACCACAATCCAACGCTAATACATCACCATTTTTCTTTATTCACCTATCTTTTTCATACTCATATTTACAGGAACAAACCCGTAATAATAGACAACCCACACTATACTCTCGGGCTAACAAGAAAATGTTCTCTTAAAATATTAAAGAATGATAACTAGCCATTCTGTTAAGCTACTAATAAAATACGTATAAATGAAGCAAGTCGACCAATATAAGTAAGTACAACATTTCACTTTTTCAAATACATATCACACAATCAAATACCCAATGAATCAATAATATAGCAATAACAGATCAAACAGTTCTCACAAATAAGTCGAATAACCATCAAGAGTATCAATCATAATATAAACATCCACAGACTCAACACAAATATGTACACACATCCCATGGGACTTATTTTTTCTCAAATAGTAATGATCTACAGGAAACAATTTATGTTCATGTACCGTAATGGCGTGATATCCGATCCAATATATACATATCCTTACCGGCGTGGTACTCGATCCCACATATACATATTCATACCCGAGTAGTACCCAATTCAACATATACATAACCATACCAGCTTGGGAACCAATTCAACATATAAATATCCGTGCTGGCGTGGTACCCGAGAAAACATATACATATACGTACCGGTGTGGTACTCGATCCAACATATATATATCCGTACCGGCATGGTATCCGATCCAACATATACATTTCAGTACCGGCATCGTATCCGATCCAACATATACATATGTATATCGGTGTGGTACCTGATCCAACATAAACAAGTATTATCAATATCAAATTTACACAACCTCACAACATACAACACAATGTACCAAGTTTACAGCTACACTTAAAGTCATAAGAAAATTCCATCAAGTAAATTTTTAATAATCCTTTATACACGCATTAACAATCCAAACATCAGCAATATCAAGCATGTCCGAAAACCAATCAAAAAGTTTTAATATTATTTTTTTAAGGAGTTATCATTATTTCTAACAAGCCACTCATAGACACAAGTCAATAAACCATCATATCACCAATTTAGCCTCACATGGGCATCAAATAGATATAGTATATTTTATTAATTTCAAAACAAGAATATTATAACAAAAATCAAAATTTAATTCTTATGCATACAAGTCACTATTGGAGACTTTACTCATTAATTATTAAAAATATCATAATCATCTTAAACACCGCAACATGGGTTCTAACATCAACACCTATAACTAGCACCTTCACGCGTATCATTATCCTCTACCTCTTTTCACATAATAATACCATCACACTAATTCAAGTCATCTATCCCTTACATATTACTATGTTCATCAATATTCAATCTTAGCATAATTCTCCTCATCATATTATTGCACAATACCTACAACTTAATACCATTACAACTCAACTAGGTTCATCACTAGAACAACTAAAAAACATCATGTTCATATACTACATTTACAACAATCTCCTTTCAGACACATAAAACATAATATCATAACTATCACATAATCAATCAATAATATTGTTTTTGGGATTAAAGTTAAGTACTAGTGTTTTTATCCACCTCAACTCTATGCCTACAGGCCTAGACATGCTTTCTCCCATCGATTCTAAATTTTGAAATTATAAAATAACTCAATCTTCTACTCATTAAACCTAAGGATTCTAAAATGTTAAAGGGTTAACGGATCATGCGGGCACCCACACTATTCTAAGTAGTTAGGACAACCCTTATTCCCTAACTAAGAATATGTGGAAGACTTTTATTTTTCAGGAAATACTAGATTAAATATAATAAATAAATTAAATAATACTAAATAAATTTCTTCATAAACTTCTTACAAATGTCCTTCACTATCCCAAGACTTGGCCAGACATGTACAAGATCTGCCTATTTTAACATATACCGACAATAAAATAAATAATACAAGGACTCTAACATCTACCAGGAAGAAAGTACAGAAATTAGTGATGAATATCATCATCCATCTAGTAACTGCAAACTAACCTGCATCCATTCTACACCCCAAAAAGGAATGTGGAAGACTAGGGTTAGTACAACCACATGTACTGGTAGGCATCATCGACCGACCATGTTAGTCTATATAATCATAAAATAGAATTAAGAAAAATAAATCATGACATCTTGAATGAAATATAATTCAACTAAGGTTGTAATAACATTATTACTTTACCAATATAACTTACATCATCCAACTACTCTTCAAACTTCATCAGTATTATATTAACTACTAACTACTCTAGCCTTATTAATTCAAACAATCAACCACAATCCAATGCTAATACATCACCATTTCTCTTTATTCACCTATTTTTTTCATACTCATATTCACAGGAATAAACCCGTAATCATAGATAACCCATACTAAACTCTCGGGCTAACAACCAAATGTTCTCTTATAATATTAAAGAATGACAACTAGCCATTCTGGTAATCTACGATTAAAATATGTATAAATGAAGTAAGTAAACCAACATATAAGTAAGCACAAAGTTTCACTTTTTTAAATACATATCACACAATCAAATACCCAATGAATCAACAATACATCAATAACAGATCAAATAGTTCTCACAAACAAGCAAAGAACCATCAAGAGTATTAACCATACTATAAACATCCACAGACTCAACACAAATATGTACACACATGCTATGGGACTTATTTTTTATCCCAAATAGTCATGACCTGCAAGGAACAGTCTATGTTCATGTACCATACCAGTGTGGTACCCGATCCAACATATACATATCCCTATAGGTGTGGTACCCAATCCAATATATATACATCTATACCAGCGTGATACCTGATCCAACATATAAATATCCATACCGGTGTGGTACCTGAGCCAACTACATATCCGTACCAGCGTGGTACTCAATCCAACATATACATATCCTTACCGGTGTGGTACCCGATACAACATATACATATCCGTACTACTGTGGTACCCGATCTAACATATACATATCCATACTGGTGTAGTACTATAATGCCTTAAAAATCTATCCCGAGATGTCACACGGTGCTTAGGACCAGGAGTGATCCTAAGCTAACCCTTCTAATGGAATAACTCTAAAGTAACTGAATGATATGTATAAAATAACTGAGTTTACTATACGAAAACATAATAATGATGGAATATAGGAAAAATACAATATCAATACAACTTTTACATTTTGATAAAGTCTGAAAGAAGGACTGAAAATACATAGCTGACTCTAACTGACATCTGTGAAGCCTCTACTATACTAAATATAGATAGCTAGGATGCGACCCCAACTATCACTAATCAATACATGAGAGTAAAGAAGTAAAGTACATCAATAACATTTGACTAAAGTCCCCGATGTAAAGGGATTCATCATCAGCTGGCTGGAATCTACAAACCATCTGAATATAGTATGTGAGGTATAACTCATATGTACATTATGAGACAATGTAGCACATAGACATATATGTGGATCAGTACTTTCAGGATGTACTGAGTATATGGGGTAAAATGCAAAAGTAAATCATTATCTCATCATCAAAATTTATGAAACAATGCATGGTAAATGTAAATGAATCACATAATCTTGAATATCTGAAATACTAAAATATGTGGCAATAAAAAGCAAAACATACTTTATAAATCTTATGAGACATAACATTTAGTTCTAAAAATTAAACTTGTATTCTTCCTTTAAATCATTCTAAGTGTAGAAAGACTCATTACTGAATTTGAAATCTAAAATTTGTAGTTATTATATTTTCTTTAAGGTATAATCTGAGTAAAACTTATGAGCCTTTACACTTAGTTTTCTAAAAGCTTTTCTATTCTTCTTTTACTATTAAGGAGAATACTTTATCTCTTATCTGAAAGGAAATACTTTAAAACTATTACTTTTATTAGCAGGGTTTGAAATATATAATTTAATCTGTAGGGAGGTTCTCTTAACCGACATAAACCATGTGAGCTGACATGGAGTCCAACGTCTCATCCTCCTAAGGAAGAAACCTCATATTGGGCAGAGGTGTCATACTCTTTCCAGAGAGTATGACCTGAGCTAAGTGATCACATCTATAACTGTAATGCCCTGATTTGCTGAACCAGAATGCTACATAGTGCTTATGACTCCGAGGGACCACAAGCTAATCCATGACTAATATCTGTACCTGTACACTACATAATATACTTGTAGAATGCAGAAAACATGAATAATAGGACATAAGGTTCAACTAAATAGAATACCTGATAAATAATAACATCCATATAGGGTAACAAATATCCAAAACAACTGAAAGCTAAATCTAAAATCTAAACTAAATCTGAAAGCCTCCAAATACTGTCTGAAATGAGGAGTTGAAGGAACATGTGTCCAACTAACTCCGTCTAGCAAAACTAAACTAAAATAATGAATAAAATAAAATAATATCATCCTCGAATAGATAAGGACTCACTGCAACTCTGCGACTGGAATGCTACTGCTGAGCTGAAACTCGTGTCTCTAAACCTATGGCGTAATATAAAAGAAATCATCATAGCACAAATGCGTCAGTACGACTGGGAGTACTGAGTATACGAGTGAGGTAGGCTAAATGCAAAAGGGTCTACATGCATGAACAATACTAACTGACTGACTGATATGAACGTAAAAGTACAAACATACATACATAGTAACTAAAATCATGAACACATGATATCTGGATCTGTACTCTAATACATAGTTTACTGTTATCTATCATGACTGATACAAAAATTTTGATAACATGGATGACTGTGTCTGACAGTCCTGAATCTGATGGAACTACCTGAGTTCTTTTACTAAGACTGGGACTGAAATTGTGGGAGGTAGTTGCTTAATTGACATGCCCCAATAAAGAATATAACTAGGCTAGGATCGAATCTCTGCCCCTGCTGGAAGGTTGTCAATATCGCGCCACTAGTAAGGACAACCATGAGTAACCATTAGCTGGCAGGTACTCGAATAAGAATGGTAGGAACCCTAAACTGATAGGTTAGAAAACCTTATCAACTTTAATCTGGCATGTTAACATGTCTCAACCTACGCTGGCTACGTATTTTTAGAATATAAGGATGACTACTAAGAATCACACCCTAAACTGGCAGGTGAGTTCCCATCCTTGGGTTCAGTCAATGCTAACTTCTACTCCCATCTGAAGAGACTGAACATGATTTAACTAGATAAACATGAACTGATTAACTGGCAGAATAGTACTACTATTTGAGAATTTATTGAGATTATGAGATTTCTAAGATTTTCTGAGTTACATGACTAACTGAGTTCTATAGATCATGGCTTGACTGAGATTATTGTGATAACATGACATGGATCTAGGCACACAACTATATTTTTTGGGGTACTAGTACCCCCAGGATTCGATGGAAGGAAACTGACACACATACCTAACTTGATCATAAAATGGAGTCCAAAATTCACCATATCATAAGCAGGGGATTTCATACTAAGCATAGTTCTCAACATTTACGTATGGAAGGGAAATTCATACAACATATGTTTACTTGCATAACTTCAATATCATGCTCAATCCATATCACAATAACGACGCATATCAATCACGTGTAATTCATGTCAAATCATAAAGCATAGAGAATGGACTTGTCATTTAAGCACTATTAAATCATGGGACATAAAATCTATCATCCTAGGCCTTTTATCAAACACTTTGCATGCATTCTTTTAGCTTAGGTGTGTTTTCATGAATTTCCCCATTTTAAACCACTTAAAGTTCATGGATTTCAACTAACGAACACATATACTTCATGAAAGCACCATTAAATATCATCTTGAAACTTAAACAACAATTATCAATATGTACATAGTCATATCAAAACAAGACAATCACAATATAATATTTAAACCATAGTTATTGAGCTCTATGAATGAAATGGATCCATAGATGAACACTACGCATACCTTAGATGGAAGATTCTTGATGTTTGATGGAGAAATTTGTTTGAACTTGAATCCCCAATTGAAAATCCTAATGTGTTCTTGAGAGAATTTTGAGAGAAAGAGTATGTTTTGGTGAAATAAGGGCTTAATTCAATGTTTATGGACTATATATAGGGATGGAAAGATGACCCAAATACCCCTCTAGATGCGTCATTTAATTTCTATGAAAATTAACTGATTTAGGCCCCCGGTGCAATGCAAATATATCGCGTTGCCCCCCATTTATGACCTGGAAACTCACCGTGATGTGATGGAATCCTAGAGAGACACTGGAAATTGACAAACGTCATTTTGGGTTACGACGCGATGCGCCACTAACTAAAATGACATTGCTGAAATTTAAATTGCCATAACTTCTTCAGCGGGTGTCCGTTTTAGGAGAATTTGGCATCGATGGAAAGCTTATCAATTCTCTACAATTTGGAGGGTATAAATCTGCTAAAATTTCACATATAAACAAAGTTATTCACGTTCAAATATGACCCACATGAAATCACACATGAAAACTTGGTGGATTCAAAAATTCATAGCTTGGCTTACTCTAAATGACTTTTATGAACATGACTAACACATCATAAGCTCTATTATCACTAGGATACTCATACTAATTTATGTACTCCAATATGAATCATAGGATAGGAGGTTTCATGTGTAGGAACAACAGTTTATTTTTTAGCTTAGAAATATACGGGGTATTACAATATCTTCCCCTTGGGAACATTCGTCCTTGAATGAGACTGACTGACACGGGGATAGACGATAAACTAGAGTACATAGAAGACATACACTACTGGAACATGATCTTATAATGGACATGACTGATAAGCTAAACATATCATGTTAGACATGCATATCTGATGTGTGAGTAACTTATTCATGAATGCATAACTGAGATTTCTGGTAACTGAGTTCTCCTAATGAGAATGCATATTTGATGCATGATTATACACTATACTGATACATAAATGCATAACTAAATATGGAATAGTACTTGATACCAGATTTATGATGAAACATGAGCATTAACTGAATACCAAGTTGTATAGAATTCTGAACGAGAAACTGAATAAGCTTAAGGAGAAACGTTACCTTAAGCTCGATATGGATTGGCAGAGAAGAGGTGAGGATACTTGGTATGCATGTCTGCTTCTGCTTCCCAAGTAGCTCCCTCAACGGACTGATTTCGCCAAAGAACTTTGACTAGAGGGACTTCTTTGTTCCTCAGTCTACGAGTCTGATAGTCTAGAATTTCAATTGAAATTTCCTCATAGAAGAGAATGTTCTGAATATCAATGCTCTGAGTAGGGACTACGACTGATGGATCACCTATACACTTCTTGAGCAAAGAGACATGAAAGACTGGATGGACTGAGCATATATCTAAAGGCAATTCGAGCTCATAAGCTACCTTACCAAAGTGACTGAGAATCTTGAAGGGACCGACATATCAGGGACTGAGCTTTCCCTTCTTGCTGAACCACTTCACTCTCTTCATGGGAGAGATTTTTAGATAGACATAGTCATCGACCTCGAACTCAAGATTCTTTCTACGAACATCAGCATACGACTTCTGTCGGCTCTGGAACGAATGACACCATCTCCCCCTGGAACACAGAGATGACCCTGACAACGAATGACACCATCTCCCCCTTGGGAGAAAACCTCTAATTTCTAATTCTGAACTGACTCTTTTAGCTTGACAAGGCTAGGATCCCTATCTTTCTTTTCTTTCACCTCGAAAACTAGAGATGACTCTAAACTATCCTGAACACATACACCACCCTAGGATGAATCGACTAATCAAACACCTAGTCTGGGAAGATAATGGATTTCCTAAGCTATTTTCTTCTTGCTATCTTCAATGTGAGAAACACTACCCATGGAGAGTCTACTAAGAGAATCGACCATAATGTTGGCCTTGCTCAAATGATAAAGAACACTCATGTCATAATCTTTTAAGAGCTCTAACCACCTTCTCTGATGAAGATTGAGATTTATATGAGAAAAGACATATTGGAGACTCTTATGATTTGTGAAGAAATCTACATAAACTCCATATCAATAATGCCTCCAAATCTTCAAGGAAAATACTAGGGCTTCTAACTCAAAATAATAAATAGGATAATTCTTCTCATGGGGCTTTAACTGCCTGGAGGCGTAGGCTATGACCTTACCATAATGCATGAGGACACAACCAAAACCTACACTGGATGCATCACAGTATACTGTGAACCCATCTGAATCATCTGGAAGAGCTAAGACTGGAACTGAGGTGAGTCAAGTTTTTAATTCTTCAAAACTCTTCTTGCAAGGATCTGACCACTGAAACTTGACCTTCTTCTGAGTCAATCTGGACATGGGGCATGCAATAGAATAAAATACCTCAACAAACCTCCTGTAATAGCTAGCCAACCCTAAGAAACTCCTGATATCTGATACAGAAGTAGGGCGAGGCCAGTTTCTTAGCGCTTCGATCTTCTGAGGATTTACTCTAATGCCATCATTGGAAATAATATGGACAAGGAATGCTACTGACATTACAAAAAACACGCACTTAATGAATTTGGTGAATAGCTGATGATCTCTAAGAGTCCAAAGAACAATTCAGAGATGGTTTGAAAGATCACGCTCTATGCATGAATAAACAAGGAAATCATCTATGAAGACTATGATGAACATGTCTATGTACTTTTTGAACACACGGTTCATCACGTCTATGAAAGCGGATGGGGCATTGGTAAGACCAAAGGACATAACTAGAAATTCAAAGTGACTATACCGAGTACAGAAAACTATCTTCGGGATGTCACATTCTCTAACTCTGAGCTGATGATAGTCTGATCTGAGGTCTATCTTGGAGAAATAACTAGAACCCTGAAGTTGGTTAAATAATTTATCTATTTTGGGAAGAGGATACTTTTTTTTGACCATAACTTTGTTGAGCTGACGGTAATCAATACACATCCTGAGAGAACCATCTTTCTTGTGCAAGAATAAGACTGGTGCACCCCACGAGGAAATGATGGGTCTAATGAATCTCTTATCTTAGAGATCCTTCAACTGATCCTTCAGTTCTGTAAGTTCTGCTTGTCCCATTCTGTATGGCAGAATAGAAATAGGCTAAGTATTTGGAATAAGGTCAATACCGAAGTCTATTTCCCTTTTGGGAGGAATGCCTAGAAGATCTTTGGGAAAGACATTTAAATATTATTTAACCACTGGGATTGATTCAAAGCTAAGAGATTCGGAACCAGAGTCTTTAACATGAACAAGATGATAAACATATCCCTTAGAAATCATTTTCCTTGCCCGAAGGTAGGAAATAAGCTAACCCCTGAAAGATAAAGTATTACCCTTCCACACTAGGATTGGCTTATTTGGGAACTAAAATTGAACTATCCTATTTCTACAGTTGAATGTGGCATAGCAGGAATGAAGCCAATCCATGTTGTGAATGACATCAAAATCTGTCATCCTTAACTCGACAAAATCTACTAATGTGGCTTTTTGAAATATCATAACTGGGCAGTACCTGTATACCCACTGAGCTATGATGGTTTTACCCACTAAGTTAGAGACTAAAAAGGGCTCTACTAAAATTTTGGGACTGATTCTGAAATCGCCTGCTATATAAGGAGTAACAAAAGTCAAGGATGCACCTGGATCTAGCAAAGCATAAACATGAAAATGGAAAATTTGTAACGTACAAGTAATGACATCAGGATAATTTTCCTGAACCTATCGGGTCTGAAGAGCATAGAGTCTGTTTCGGCGTTTCTCATTAGCAGCACTGGAAGTGGCACCCTACTAATTTGGGCGACCGGACTGGGCTGTGGAATAATTCTGCTGACCCTATAGACCTGACTGCGTACACTCTCTAATCCTGTGTCTTGGTTTTCCAGAACCAAAATAAACATCGCTACCAGCTCTATAGGTACCTTTGTAGTTCTTACCACAAGTCTGACACAGGGGATTAGTCTGGGCACTACTGACACTTCCCTGAGACTTAGAGCCTAGTGCTTGATCTCTGTTGCCATCTCTAAATATCAGCACTGGGGCACTGGCGAAGTAAGGAGATAAAACTGCTGGCTTAGGATAGAACTGCGAACGATTTCCTCCTTTTGATTCGGGTGGAGCAAAATTGAAACTGCCTGATCTTGCTCTCTTGTTCTGCCTCTCCCTAGTCCTAATCTTCTGCTCCTCCATTTTCTAAGAATGGGTCATGAGCCTAGCTAAAGTCATATCACTATTCAGCATCACAGACCTACACTCATTTACCATGCTATCATTCACTCCTGACACGAGCTTGCTCATCTTAGCCATGTTGTCTGCAACCACATGAGGGGCATATCTGGCTAGCTGAGTAAATCTGAGAGAATACTCTTTAACTATCATATTTCCCTGCATGAGGTTGATTAACTCCAGAACTTTCGCCTCCCTCAGCTCTTGGGGAAAGAATCTATCTAAGAAAGTCGTAACAAATTCCTCCCACTCTATAGAGTCTGCACCATCTACCCTCTCGGACTTTCACTGTTTGTACCAAGTATGAGCAATATCCTATAACTGGTATGTGGCTAACTTGGCACTTTGACAAGAAGTAACTCCTATGATGTCTAAGACCTTCTAGACTTGGTCAATGAATTCTTGAGGGTCTTCATCAGACTTAGACCCAAAGAAAGATGAAGGGTTCATTCGGATGAAGTCCTGAATCCTAGCTGCAGCTGAGTTGGCCACTGGATTGGCCAGAATAACTGGTGGCCATTAATTTTGGGTAGCCACAGACTGTGCAAGTTTGGTGAATGCGGCCCTAAACTCCACATGAGAAATATATTAACCCAAAGGATCTTTGGGCTATAGAGCGGGCTGGTTTCTTCTCTTTGTAGGCATATTCTGAAATAAGAGAAGAACGGATTAGACTGAGAGTTTAACTTAAGATTATGCTTACTAGCACGACATAAATACTGAAAGAGGGGAAACTGTTCCTAAAACATCTCGTAGCCTCTTGCACATAAATGTGGAGCGCAACACACCCATGCAAAAGACTCTACTAGATGTGGCTTTCAGACTTCCTAGGACTTTAATGAACCTTAGTCTCTGATATGACCCCGAGGGACCATAAGCTAACCCATGACTAATATCTATACTTGTACAATGAATAATATACTTGTAGAATGCGGAAAATATGAACAATAGGCCATAAGGTTCAATTGAATAAAATATCTAATAAATAATAACATCCATATAGGGTAACACATACCCAAAACAACTGAAAGCTAAATCTAAAATCTAAACTAAATCTAAAAGCCTCCAAATAGTGTCTAAAATAAGGAGTTGAAGGAACATGTCTCCAACTAACTCGATCTAGCAAAACTAAAATGAAATAATGAATGAAATAAAGTAATGTCATCCTCAAATGGATAAGGGTTCACTGCAACTCTGCAACTGGAATGCTACTTCTAATCTGGAACTCGTGTCATTGAACCTATGGTGTAACATGAAATAAATCACCATAGCTCAAATGCATCAATATGTTTGGGAGTACAGAGTATAAGAGTGAGGTAGGATAAATGCCAAAAGGTTTATATGCATGAACAATGCTAACTGACTGACTAATATGAACTTAAGAATACAAATATCCATAAATAGTAACTAAAATTATGAATACATGATATCTGGATCTGTACACTAATACATGGTTTACTGTTATCTAATATGACTGATACTGAAATTTTGATAAGATGGATGACTGTGTCTGACAGTTCTGAATCTAATGGAACTACCTAAGTTCTCTTACTAAGACTGGGACTGAAATTGTGGGAGGTAGTGGCTTAACCAGTATGACCCAATAATATATATAGCTAGGTTTGGGTTTAATTTCTGCCCTGACTAGAAGGATGTCAATACCACACCACTAGTAAGGATAAATAGGAGTGACCCTTAGCTGGCAGGTACTCGACTGAGAACGGTGGGAACCCTAAATTGACAGGTTAATCCACCTCATCCACCCTAATATGGCAGATTAAGATGTCTCAACCTATGCTAGCTACGTAGTTCTGGAACACAAAGATAACTACTAAGAATCACACCCTAAATTGGCAGGTGAGTTCCCATCCTTGGGTTTACTTGGTGCTAAATTCTACTCTCATCTGAAGAGACTAAACATAATTTAACTGGCTGTACATGGACTGAGTAACTGACTTTCGGTGACTGATGAAATAGTACTACTATCTGAGAATTTATTGAGATGATGAGATTTCTGAGATTTCCTGAGTCACATGACTGACTGAGTTCTGTAGATCATAGATTGACTGAGATTATCATAAAAACGTGACATGGATCTAGGCACACAACTATATTTTTTTGGGTACTAGTACCCCCAGGACTCGATGGAAGGAAACTGACAAACATAACTCACTTGATCATAAAATGGAGTCCACAATTCACCATATCATAAGTAGGAGGTTTCACACTAAGCATAGTTCTCAACATCTTACGTATGGAAAGGAAATTCATAGAACATGTGTATACTTGCATAGCTTCAATATCATGATTAATCCATATCACAACAACGACACATATCAATCACGTGGAATTCATGTGAAGTCATAAAGAATAGAGCATGGACTTGTCATTTAAGTACTATTGAATTATGGGACATGAATTCTATCATCCTAGGCCTTTATCAAATACTTTGCATGCATTCTGTTAGCTTAGGTGTGTTTGCATGAATTTCCCAATTTTAAACCACATAAAGTTCATGGATTTCAACTGACGAACACTTATACTTCATGAACACACCATTAGATATCATCTTGAAACTTAAACAATAATAATCAATATGCACATGGTCATATTACAAAAAGACAATCACAATATAATATTTAAAACATGGTTCTTGATCTCTATGAACGAAATGGATCCATAGATGAACACTATGCATACCTTAGATGGAAGATTCTTGATGATTGATGGAGAAATTTCCTTGAACTTGAATCCTCAATTGAAAACCCTAATGTGTTCTTGAGAGGATTTTGAGAGAAAGAGTATGTTTTGGTGAAATACGGGCTTAATTCAATGTTTATGGAATATATATAGGGGTGGAAAGATGACCTAAATACCCCTCTAGATGCATCATTTAATTTCTATGAAAATTATCCAATTTGGGCCACCGGTGCGATGCGGAGATATCGTGTTGCCCTCCGTTTGTGACTTGGAAACTCACTGCGACATGGTGGTATCACGTAGAGATAATGGAAATTGACAAACGTCATTTTGGCTTACGGAGCGACGCGCCACTGACTGAAATAACGGTGCTGAAACTTTAAATCACCATAACTTCTTCACCTGGTGTCCATTTTAGGCAAATTTGGTATCGACAGAAATCTTATTCAATTCTCTATAATTTGCAGGGTATAAATCTTCCAAAATTACACCTATAAACCAAGGTATTCTCATTCAAAGATGACCCATATGAAATCATATACGAAAACTTAGTGGATTGAAAAGTTCTTAGCTTGGCTTACTCTAAGTGACTCTTATGAACATGCTTAATACATCATAAGCTCTATTATCACTAGGATACTCATCTTAATTCATGTACTCCAATATGAATCACAGGATAGTAGGTTTCATATGTAGGAACAACGGTTCATTTTCTAGCTTAAAAATATACAGGGTATTACAATAATTTTCATCCACATAGAAGTAGGAATAATCTGATAATTTGTACCTACTTTGGCTACGTAGTCCTGTGGAAGTAGGAAGCGCTAAACCCACACCTCTCGCTCGGTGCTAAATGCTACTCTCTTTTTATTTACTACGCTCATTCATTTGAAAATCCACTTTAAAACTAGCATAAGGGTTTATCTAAAACCAATTATGCATTAATCTGGTAAAATCTATAATAATTCAAAAAAGTGGATTCCAAAACTAATCTGAGGATCAAAAGATCAAAACTTTATTATAAATCTGATATAATCTGCTCATAAGATGCTTAAAGCATTATTTTTCTCAAAATCTCAACATATAAACTTAGGACTTAAAATCCATGTATCAAATTCATGTCAAATATTATAATAATCATGCTTGATGATGAAACAATGATAATTTGTCTCAGAATCTGGAAATTACTACAATAAGCATGAAAATATGAGAATAAACATGCAATTCAACTTATAATTCACCTGAAATCTCATAATTTTGTAAATGGCATCATTGGGTATGAACCCTAATTTCAAATTTATGGGAAATCATATAAAATCATATAACTTTGAAATTTAAATAAGTTTTGGGAAAAATGATGAAAGAATTATCCTTTTTCAAACCCCACATACCTTAATTTGTGATCTTTCATGGAAAACTTGAATCTTGAATCCCTATTGATGTTTTGGAGATGACTTCTTGGAGTTATTGAATTGGAGATTCTCAATCTTGTATTATCTTGGAGAATTGATGGAGGAAATTTTGGGTTTCGTAGAGAGGAAGTATTAGCCTTTGGATTTTGTTTGAGGGGGAATGATGAATAAAGATAAAGTTCTTTCAAATATGATTAATCATTTGTTTTTGGATGGATTGGGGCCTTGAAAATTAACCAAAATGCCTTTTTTATACTTCAAGTCAGAAATAAAAAATGCAACATTTTTTCCGATTTGGTTGGCCACCGCGACATACCACAATCGCGGTGGGTCACTAGAAAAGGACGAGTGGGAACTGGGCATTCTTCGCGACGCAGAGCTATCACAATGACCTATAGTTTTTGCCATTTTGGCTACTAGCGCGATGCGCAATAGGAAATCAAATATTGGGAATTTGGACCTCTCCGCAATGCGCCAACATCGCCGAGGTCCATTGAAATTAACAAATATGACATTATCCTTCATCGCGATGCGGTGGTTTCTCAGGTGGGACACTGTCAACTCAAAAACATCATAACTCTTTTACCGAGTGTTGGAATTGGTTGAATTTTGTATCGATAGAAAGTTCATTCAATTTGCCACATAATAAAAAGTTAAAATCTTAAAAATACCGCATGAAATAAATAGTATTCATCATTGTAGTAAATTCTTGACATTCTAGGGATAAATTTAAGCTAGGAAAAGTACGGGGTATTATAGGTACTCGATCCAACATAAAAAAGTATTATCAATATCAAATTTACACAACCTCACAACATACAACACAATGTACTAAGTTTACAACTACACTTAAAGTAATAAGACAATTCCATCAAGTAAATTTTTCAATAATCCTTTATACACGCATTAACAATCCAAACATCAAAAATATCAAGCATGTCCGAATACCAATCAACAAGTATTCATATCATTACATTAAGGAGTTATCATTATCAAACAAGTCACTCATATACACAATTCAATAAACCATTATATCACCAATTTAGCCTCTCATGGGCATCACATAGATATAGTATTTTTTTTATCAATATCAAAACAAGAATATCATAAAATAAATAACAATTTAATTCTTATGCATGAAAGTCACTATTGGAGCCTTAATTACTCATTAATTATTAAAAATATCATTATCTTTTTAAATACCACAACTTGGGACCTAACATCACCACCTATAACTAGCACCTTTACACATATCATTATCGTCTACCTCTTTCCACATAATATTACCATCACACTAATTCAAATCATGTGTCCCTTATATATTACTATGTTCATCAATATTCGATCTTAGCATAATTCTCCTCATCATATTATTGCACAATACATACAAATTAATACCATTACAACTCAACTAGGTCCATCACTAGAACAACTAAAAAGAACATCATGTTCATATACTACATTTACAACAATCTCCTTTCGAACATATAACACATAATCTCATACATATCCCATAATAAATCAATAATATAATTTTTGGGAATAAAGTTAAGTACTAGTGTCTTTATCCACCTCAATTCCATGCCCGCGGGCCTAGACATAATTTCTCTTAGCATTTCTAAATTATAAAAATATATAAGTACTCAATCTTCTACTCATTAAACCTAGACTACCTTGACACCAAGCTTTTGGAAGAGACAAGCTGCAATAAAGATGATCTTTCATTTCCTTCATGCCTTGGATTAATCAACCATCTAAAAACCAAGCAATAATAAGAGTAATTAAATAATTACTCTTCAAAAAAATATCTTGGAAATTCAAACCCTCTAATTCTACCCTTAATTCAAGGTTTACATCATCCCCCAAATTTAATTAATCATTAATTATCTATTTCAAACTTAACCCATCTCCATTAATGGAGTTTTTATACTAAAGGTCTCATCTTTATGGACTTCAAGGTTTCTAACAATCAAAATTCATAATCTAATTTATGAAATTAATGTTAGGAATCTTTAATTAATAGTTTATAATTAGCTCTACATCATATTAAAAACACCCATGAGTATTTTCCAAAAGAATTTCACTACTAAAGGTCTTTCTAAGGATTCTAAGATGAAGAAAATAGTGAAAAAACTTACCTCAACTAAGAAATTTAACCTTAAGCCTTGGTAAATCACCTCTCTAAGGTTGGGGAATAAAATTTGGGGGTTTTGGACTTAAATACGGTTGAAGCTGATTTAAATACCATTAGAATTTTTTCTACAACAAAATTCCGTTTCAGCCCAGACAGTGCTCTGTAAAATGGTCAAAAATGTTTACTACCAATCATATTGGGGAATGGTTTGTAGTGGTGTATATATGACTTAGATCTATTTATTTTGATAGGTAGTGGGACCCCTAAGTCCTTATAGTCTATGAGATATGATCTTTTGAAGTTGACCTTAGTAAAAACCCATATTGAAAAGAAAGTTTTAAACTTAACTTTGTTTTAAGGATATTGTACGACCTTAATTCATGCCTAAAGAACTTTAAAACTAAATTATTGATATAACACTCATGAATAATTAAATTCATCGAGCTTGAGTCTGTCTAGACACATCTAAAGGCTAGAATCTTTGCTAAAAAAATTCAAGGTGGCATAATAAATAAAATATTAGATATTTTTTGACCCAAGTTAATATTGAGTAATATGTATTTGTAATGAATAATTTAGTAATAAAGAAATAGGTCGTTACATAGTTAGGATGACCACTTACCTTTTATTGAGTTTTCCTACAATAGTAGCTATCACTCTAGTATTCAGATGGCTCCATTTGAGACTCTCTGTGGAAAGAGATGTAGATATCCTATTGGTTGGATAAAAGTAGGTGAGGCTACTTTATGTAATACCCCACATTTTAGACTAGGATGAAAATCCGTTATTCCTATGCGTAGACGTTTTAAAAGACTCGAATCCTATGTAAATTTAGTGTATTAATCAATTATTTAGTGTGGGAATATATTTGAGCATGAATTTAGATCATATAGGTCCCCTAACTAAAGTACAAGTTGAAAGCTTTCCTATCGTTCAAGTTTTAGTGAGCGTCAAAACTTAGGTCAACTTCAATCAACCATAAATCATTTTATATGATGAACTGTGTGGTTTACTATATATCAAATGAAAGCTCTTTGAATTATATTTCCAACTATACTAATTTCTCCTAAATCCAATATCGGAGCAAATAGTTATTCCTATTTTACTCTAGCATATTGGGCTGGCAACTATGTGACGACAATTTTGATGGCCTGTCACATTTGTGACGCCTTGTCAAAAATGTTGTCATCCTTAGGCAGAATCCAGCTTCCGTGTGATGACATTTTTGATGTCTTGTCATATTTTTAACACTTTGTCACAAATGTCGTCAGCCTTAGGCCGAATCCAGCTTCTGTGTGACGATATTTTTGATGCCTTGTCACAATTGTTGTTAGACTTAGGCAGAAACCATCAATTCCAGCTCTTGTGTGATGACATTTTTGACGACCTGTCATATTTTTGATGCTTTGTAACAAATGTCGTCAGACTTAGGCAGAAAGCATCAATTTCAGCTCCTGTGTGACGACTTTTTTGATGGCCTTGTCACAAATTTCATCAGACTTAGGTAGAAATTATCAATTCCAGCTCCTGTATGATGACATTTTTGATGGTTTGTCATATTTTTGATGCCCTGTCACAAATGTCTTCATTTATGATTTTCAGCAACTAGGAATTTATTTTAGTAAGGGTATTTTGGTCCTTTTCCTTCACTTTCCATGACTTATAACCCTCAAGGAGCGCATTATCTTCTATTCTCTTAAGTTAAACATCTCAAAAATCTCTCTCATACACTCTCAACCACAAAAATAGGGTTTTCTCTCAAGATCAGAACTCTCAAGAACAAGCCCTAGGGTTTTCATAAAAGAGTCTTATTTCAACAAAATTTTGCCGTTAATCTTCACGAATTCTTAATCTAAGGTATGCATAGTGTTCATCTATGGATTCAATTCATTCATAGAGCTCAAGAATAAGGTTTTAAATGTTATTTTGTAAACTTTTTATGGTGATATGAGCATGTACCTATTGATGATTGTTGTTTAAGTTTCAAGATGATATCTAAAGGTATTTTCATGGAATAAATATGGTTGTTAGTTGAAAAACACAAACTTTGGGTGGTTTGATATGATGCAAGTATGAAATCCACCTATTCCCTAAAGAATGCATGCAAGGTGTTTGATAAAATGCCTAGGATACTAGAAATTCATATTTACATGATTCCATGATATCTAAATGACAAGTCCATGTTAACTATACACTTCAATATGGATTTTCATGCTATTTATGTGTTGTTATTGTTGTGGTATGAAGCATGTATGATAATGTAGATACGAATTATGTACATGAAATATACCATACTTCCCCCTACCATGTTTGAGATGTTGAATAAATACATGAAGTATAATATCCCTTACTTATGATATTGTGAACTGTGGACTCCGATCTTATGATCAAGTTGTGTCATATGTGACTCCGTTTCATTCCATCAAGTCCTGGGGGTATTCTTACCCAAAAACTATAGCTGTGTGCCTAGAGCCATGTCATGTTTCACGATACTCTCATTCATGCCATGTTCCATAGAACTTAGTCAGTTATGTGACTCAGGTTAGTTCAGTAACCCAGTTAATCTCAGTAAATCTCAGTAATCTTAGTACTTAGTGATATCGGAAGTTTCAGAAATTCTAGTGCTCTTAGTAACTTCAGTAATCTCTGTAATTCAGTACTCTCAGAAATCTTATGAACTCAGTACTCAGAAAGAGTAGTATTCTTAGCTAGTTATCATGTATCAGTAGTATTTAGTTCAAAACCTCAGTAACCTCATCAGCTAGTAGAGTCATCCTTATTCAAATAGAAAGTAGAATTCCACAGAATTCCTAGTAAAATATTAGTAAATATAGTACACTCTATAAATCCTCATTCAGCATTATATTCCATTAGCTACGAAACTCAGTAAACTCAGAATTAATTCATTTCAGTTATTCATGTTCAGTCTCTTCAGATGGGAGTAGAAGTTAGCACCGAGTAAACCCAAGGATGGGAACTCACCTACCAGTTTAGGGTGTGATTATTAGTAGTCATCCTTGTGTTGTAGAACTACATAGACAGCGTAGGTTGAGACATTTTAACCTGTCAAATTAGGGTTGATGAGGTGGCTTAACCTATCAGTTTAGGTTTCCCACTATTCTCATTTGAGTACCTACTAGATAAGGGTCACTCACAGTTGTCCTTACCAGTGGCATGGTATTGACACCCCTTTAGTTGGGGAAGAAACTGGAACCTAACTTATCTATATGCATTATTGGGGTATGTTAGTTAGACAACTACTTCCCACCTTCTCAATTTCAGTCACAGTCTCAGTAAAAGAACTCAGATGGTTCTTCATATTTTAGTATATCAAGACTGTCAGATACAGTCATTCAGACCAGTTCTTCATAATTTGAACTGTTAGAAACAATCATTCCGTATCAGTAATGCAATATCAATCTCTCAGTATTCAGTAATAAAGTATTACATCCATTAATTATTAGTGGTTTACATATCAATATCCGTAAACTCAGTCTTTTAGTATATCAGTATTAGTAAACTCATGCTGTCAGTATTCAGACTGAAAAGTCAGTATCTCCACGAGTTCAATTATAGTTACATATGCATGTATGTATTCTCACGTTCATATCAGTCAATATTGTTCATTCATATAACCCTTTGCATTTAGCCTACCTCACTTGTATACTCAGTACATTCAGACGTATTGAAACATTTGCGCTATGGTGTTTTCTCTTATGTTACACCATAGGTTCAGAGGCATTAGCTCCAAATCAGCAGTAGCATTCCAGTGTTCAGTGTTGCAGTGAGTCCTTCTCATTCAAAGACTATATAATTATTACTTTATTTATTATTTTAGTTTATTTTAGTTGTTAGATGGAGTTAGTTGGAGACATGTTCCATCAACTCCTTATTCAGACAGTTTAGAGGCTTTTAGACTACAACTTGTCATACAGTTATTATTGTTTTGTTTTGGTATTGTTATACCGTCTTTAGATATTATTCTTATTAGATGTTTATTCATTTGAACCTTACGACCTTGTAGTACATGCTTTCTATATTTTCATATTTATTATGCAGTTTACAGGTACAAATATTAGTTATGGGTTAGTTTGTGGTCCTTCGGGTTCATGATCACCGTGTAGCATTTCCGTTTAGAAAATTAAGGTGTTATACTTTAATAGGGATAGATTTAGTGTACGAGGCAATGGAGAAAGTTCAATTAATTCGAGAATGGTTGAGGTTAGACCAATGTTGGTAGAAATCATATGTGGATGTGTGGAGAAGAGACCTTGAGTTTGACGTTGGTGACTTGTTTTATTTTAAAACTTTTCCCTTGAAATGGCTAAAGATATTTGGAAAGAAGGGGTATCTCAGTCCTTACGATGTTTTCCCATATTGAATTTTGTACTGTTTTGGGATAGTAGCTTATGAGTTAGAGTCTCCTGCAGATTTGGCATCAGTACATTCGGTGTTTCAAGTCCCATTGATAAAGAAATATATTGGTGACTCATCTTTTCGCTGCTCCTTTAGAGAGTGTGGATATGAATGATAGTATTTCTTATGAAGAAGTCCCAATTGAGATCCTTGACCGTTAGATTCGTAGGTTGAGAAGTAAAGAAGTTTCCTTCGTTAAAGTGCTATAGCAAAATTAGTCCGCTGATGGAGCTACTTGTGAAGCATAAGTAGACATGTGAGCTAATTATCCCCATCTTTACGCTACAAATTCAGATTCATCTTGAGTTAATGGTTTTTCTTAAGTGATTCTCTCATTTTCTATCTCAGCTAAACAAACATCCTTATGTCATTGCATGCATTCATTAATTCAGTCCAGTCTATGTATCGTGTTTCAGATTTAGTTATCAAATTATGATTCAACTCATAAGTATTTAGTGTGCAATCTCAATTTTCTTAGTATCTCAACTTACCCAGTTTTATTTGGGACAAATAATCCCACAAGATTCTAGACACATTTCCATATCCTAGACGTATGCTCAAAGGGGGTCAAAGGAATTAATTTTATACTAAGTACAAAATACTTACTCATTTTAAGACACAAAGAATGCAAACAATTAATTTTTGAGCTTCTCGAGTTCAAAACATTAATTTTTGAGTTAAAATGTGTTTAAGATATTAAAAGGGTCACTCGAGAGAGTTCCAGAATTTTTGGAAGGGGTTCAAGTTGTTTTTGGACCTCATAGGAAGAATGCCTCCATGATATGGACGTGTCATAGAGGATGGAACTCTCTAATATATGGCATTTCACAGTGGTTAGCCTCAGAAATACTTATCGTGTCTGAAGGATAGCCTCTATGATAACCTTTGAGACATGAAAGCCGTGTTTTCTGTTGTCTTTTATTATCTTAAAGAGGGAGAGTTATTTTGGTCCTTACTCCTCATCCAAATCATCCGATGCACGTGGTAAAACCCAAATAGGGGCATTATTTTCCCCATTCCCCATTAGTTATCATATGTGAAACTCATCCTCTTTCTTAAGAACTTAAAATCAATCCTCTTCTCAAGAATTCAAGATTTTAAGGTCTAAATTCCAAGATTTTTCTTCAAGTATTCAAACAATTAAGGTATGTGAGATATTCATCAATGGTTTTTCTTCCACCTATTGAGTCCCAAGAATCCCTTTGTTTTTCTAGTATAAATTTCCCCCCCTTCTTCATGAAATTTGAATGTTAAGTATGAAATGACTCAAATTGTTCTTAATAGTTTTGAATAAGAACTATGACTTTGTGTTTCCCCATGTGAGTTATGCTCCTACATGCTTTATAATATCAGTCACCCACATCATGTTCAGTTATTACCATGTCAGTTTCTCAAGTTATGAAAATAAACCATGTGATTATATTGTTCTCATAAGTTTAACATATTCCTGTACTCAAAATCATGAATTCCATTAGTTTACTAAAATATTCCATGTTTTAGGGTCTACAAATCATGAATTCCCTTGCAGTGTTTTAAATGATGATTTTGTATTTATAGTATTATTCAGTGCTGGAGAGTTATGAACACTCAATACCTAAATGTTTACATATATTTCCATTTTCAAGCAATAAGTCAGTCAGATCATGATTCTTTATCATTACATTCGAATTATTATATTCATGTTAAGCGCTTATCAGTTATGATGTCCAGTTAACTTTAATCAATACCAGTTTCAGTTCAGTTGGGAGTAGGATTTAGCACTATGCAAATCTCGAGATGAAGACACACCAGCTAGTAGAGGACTGATACCTTTAGTAGCAATCCCTAAGTTTCAAAACTACATATCTAGCGTAGGTTATGAGATGTCATCCGCTAGAAGAGGACTGACACTTTCTTAGGGGTCACCCACTAGTAAAGGAATGAAACTCTAGTCCTTTAGGACATAAGTTTAGTGGATCCACACAGCCAGTGTTAGTATCCATGTCAAGGTACTGACACCCTTTCAACTGGGGTTATAATTCGCCCTTGATTAACTCAGATTGGGGAATGTTGGTTACATGATAGCTCCCAAAGTTTTAGTCAGTACTTAGGTTATATTTGTATGGGCTTGGATGACCAAGTATTCAGTTTATCATCTATTTAGTTAGTCATTTTTATAGATTATTTTAGTACATATTTTACTTGGTCTTGCATTCTCTTTTTTTTCTACATGTTCAGGCATCCATGTTCAGTATCTATATATATTTTCAGTAAGTCCCTATCTCATGTAACAGTACATTAAAAGTACTGACCACATACACTTTTTTGAGCTATATTGATTTTACAATATAGGTTGGGACGCTCAGTTCTTTGATCGCCCTTAGTCAACTTAGTGCTTCTCGAAAATATTAGTGATGAGTCTTCATCAATCAAGTACAAGTTATGTTCTGTTACTTTTAGTATTTCTTTTATCTTAGTCAGTCATAGTTATTTGAGGGTTTGTCCCATTAACTCCATATGTCATAGAGGCTTTCAAACTAGATGTTTAGATATTTATACTAGATATTCAACTATTAAAACTTTTTTTTGGTTTATTTCGCAATTCAGACATATTGGAATTTGCTTCTGTTTTATATCTTAACATACTTTTATTAGTTTAAATTCCATACATGATGTTTCTTTATTATATTATTAGTATTCATAGCAGGTACCAAATCATGGGTTAGCTTGGGGTCACTTGTGTCCTTAAGTACCGTGTTACAACTAGGGGATAACATCGAGTTATGACACATAAGTCTTGCCTCTATAATTTGGTAATGTCAACTCTTGATCATTGGGCGTAACTTGATTTGATAAAATTAAAGATAAGAAAAAACATTATAAAAATTTCAAAAAAAGAAGAAACTTAAGAAAAATATTTTAAAAAAATCAAAGAAATTTAAAAGGAAAAATAAATAAAATATAGAAGTTGAAGGGAGAAAACAAAAAAAAAAGATTGAGAAAAAACAAAAAAGAGACAAAACAAAAATAAAGATTGAGAAAAAAATAAAAAGAAAAAAGTTAAAAAAAATAAATAAAAGTTGAAAGGGGAAAAGGAAAAAAAGTAAGGGTTGAGAAAAAAATAAAAAGGTAAAAAGGAAAAAAATAAAAATAAAATAAAAATCAAAGTAAAATAAAAAAAATAAAAATAAATAGAAGTTGTGAGGATAAAAGGAAAAAATTAAGAGTTAAGAAAAACTAGAGAGAGAGGGAAAGAGAGAGAGAAAAGAAAATATGAAAACTAACGTAAAATAAAAAAGAGAAAAAAATAAAAGTTGAAAGATAAATAAGTATGGATTTATTTAAAAATATTTGAGATATTGAGAATCAAATATGTAATTGTGCTGTATAGAAATAGAAGGAAAGTTAGTTTTATAATACTATTCTTATGAGGGACATAAAACAAGTCATCCATTATAAGGGTCATTTATGTAGTTTAGCCTAAAATTGTTTATTTATAATATTATCTTTTGGACTTCCTACTCCAGCAAAGAAAAGACATCAGAAGGGGAAAAAAGGACAAAAAAACTCCTCTATTTTTTCTTTCTTTCATCTTTATAGATAACCCTCATAATTTCATATAAGAAATATTTAATAGTTTATTATTATTATTATTATTATTATAAATAATAATAATGATAATAAAAAAAAATCTTACTCTCTTTGTACAAATCATAATTTTTTTATAAGAGATTTGCAGGGTAATGAGCGAATGGGGACAAAGAAAGAGGGAAACCCATACAGAGCATTCTACTAGAAGTTGGTTTACTCACGTCTTTTTTGGTATCTGTTTCTGATTAAAAAAATTTTATGCAGCGAAGCAAACTCTTTTATCGTGTACATTCTCTAACGGATCTCCTCCGCCCCATCGATTCATCATACTGGAGTGGTCCTAAAAAAATTTTTGTTTCAAAATGATTTTTTTGGTTAATTTGTCTTAGTTTATTTATAAAATGACTTAAATTGATATAAGTACAGATATGAAAAAATCATTGTATTTTTTGATTGAATTCATCTCTTCAAAAGTAATGATCGATAAGTACAAATTTACCCCCCCCCCTGCTTTTATTTATGAAAATCATCATATATCATTGTCAAATATAAATTTTAACTAAATTGGATATTAGATTCTACAATTAATACAATAAGAAACGTTGATTATTTTCAAGCTAAACTCTACTCAGGTCTCCTAGTTTTTAGGTAATAAATAAGTTTCACAATGTTTGAAAACTGATGACTTCTTTATACACTTCTACCAAAAGTTCATCTTCATTTTTCTAGTTGAGGGTTGAATTAGAATTTTCAGAAACTACTTTCAAATTTTTGGGGTTTAAATTAGAATTAAATTAAATAAAGGTGGCAACAAAAGATAATTTCTCTTTTAAAAAGGAAAATTTTCATATTTGTTTCTACAATTAAAATAATTTAACATTGTCCCCATTTATATTATCATTTCATAATTCTTATTGTGATAAATTTGACTCAAATTTGCCCGTCTCCACTAATTTCAACTATTTTAGCCAAATAACATCTCAACAAATAACATCAACTATTCTTGTTGATAAAATGTACATGATTTGGAGTCAACTATATACAACTTGAAGTTGGTTACTTTACTATTTCACTGAGTCTATCACCGAGGGTTGTTAGAGTTTTTACAATTATGTTGAGGTCAGTCATAGTCAGCTGAGTTATTTAGTTTGTTAAAAGATTTGAAGATTCTAGAACAAGTTGTTGTAGTCTATAAATACCCTACTAAGACTCATTGTAATGATATCAAATCTATTCAATACAAATAGTTGGTTACAATTTTGTATTCTCTTCTCAATGTAAGTAGTTTCTCCAAGAATTTCAGTTAATTTCGAATGATTCTAACATTATAGCAGAGCTCCATATCGATCAGAGATATTAAGAAGAAATCTATGAAGTTTAGATCTCCATTGTGGTATAGTTTTTATATCTCTGTTTGTAACTTAATTTTCAAAGTTTAGTTCTTATTGGAAATTCTAAACTATTGTAGTAGATCTCTATTTTCCAGTTGTGTTTTTGTGTGATACTGTAAGAAAGTGATATAGTTGACAGAGGATTTTGATTTCTATATCTAGTTAATTGATTGCTGAAGTTTGAAAATGGCACCTAAAATAAATCCTAGTGGTCCTTTATTCATAGGAGCGTAAGATATGTCTGGTGTAGCCTTACTACGAATCAAACATGGAGGATCAGAAAACTATGGGGTGTGGAATCGATTGGTGCGAATTGCACTTTTTGGGAAAAGAAAATATGGATTTGTAACTGGAACATATAGCAAAGATGTATACAGAGAAGAGCTGCATGAACTATGGGAAACCTGCAATGATATAGTGTTGTTATGGTTAATGAGCTCTGTTTGTTCAAAGTAACTTAGTGGAATCATATATGCAACAAGTGAATTTGAAGTATGGGAAGATCTGAAAAATGGTTTGATAAGGTGAATCATATGAGGTTTATCAGTTTTATAGAGAGATTAACACTTTGTCACAAAGAACAGAATCAGTAGCAGTTTATTTCATAAAGTTAAAGAGTTTGTGGAGTGAATATGATGCAATAATTCCTGCACTATCATGTACTTATTCAAAATCCAAAGACTATGAACATCACCATATGAGCTAAGAGTGATATAATTTTAGAGTAGACTAAATGACTCATATGATCAAGACAAAGGATAAATTATATTGAAGGGAGTTACACCTATAATCAAATAGGCTTATGCAATGATAACAAAAGATAAAATTTAGAAATTAGGTTGTGCAAATGTTACTGGTGAAAAGAGTAATCAAATTACGATGAAAGTAAGTATAAATTCAGTGAACAATTGTGGATCATAAAATAATAGAGGAAAAAGTGTGATTACTATCATTTTTAGTGGTCATACCAGATAAACTTGTTATAACTTGAGAGGCTATCCTAGTGATTGGAAGCAGAGAAGAAGAGGAAGTTACAATGGTGGATGAAGAGGATCACATCAAGGATTTAACCTTGCAGGAGAAAATAGTCAATCTTATGGAAAGTTTGATAAATATGGTAATAATAAGCATCAATATGAAGAATAGACAAATGCTCAATATTTAACTAAAAACATAGTTGGTGATTAGGTTTACAGAAGTACAGGACCAGTTGCTTTATTTACTCATGCAACCAATAAGGAGATACACAATGCTATTCTACAAAAGGGAAAACATTTACTGATGGAGAGTAAAAGAAAATTATGGAAATGTTGAACAAAGATACACCTGATACCAGTCACAATAACATATCAGGTAAAGTTCTTTGTTCATTATTTCTAGATGACACAAGAATTAATAGTGTATTCTGGTGCAACACATCATGTTGCATCAAGCAAAGATATTTAATCAAAATACTACAAAGTAGGTATCTCATATAAGGATAAGGTATATCTTCCTACTGGTGCTAAGGTTGATATATCTCATACTATAAAAGCACACATTTTTAGAGATGGAACTATTAGAGATATGTTGCTTGTGCTTGATTTTAAACCTAACCTATTGTCAGTGTCCAAAATGAATAGGCAACTTTTATTCTTTGTCTCATTTTACCCTGACTTTTGTGTCTTTTAGGATCTTCATATTGGCAGAGTGAAGGAGATTCATAAGGAAAATGGTGGGTTGTACGTTGTCAAAAGAAAGTGTGAAGAGAATAAGTTTCAAAGACCCCGAGCTCAGATTCACAAATGTGTAGCATAAGTAGCTGTGCAAAACTTGGTCATCCACCAGCTTAAGTGTGAAAGTTGATGGACATATTAAAGCATGATAAGGATGTAGGAGGTTTTAATAATTATCATATATGTCCTGAGCTAAGTAGACTAGACTAACTTTTCTATAAGTAAGACTAGAGTTGCTCAATGTTTTGATGTTGTACATATGGATATCTGGGGACCCTATAAAATAACTACGTATGACAAGAAATATTACTTATTTACAATGGTTGTTGATCATAGTAGATACACTTAGATTCATTTGTTGCAGTTAAAGTTTAAAATAATTGTGTCTCTCAAGACCTTTGTATGCATGCTACAAACACAATTTGGTGCACATATTAAAATTGTAATGTAATTCCCCGTAATCACTTGTACATGTACTACTAAATTGTTCTAAATTAGTTGGAATAATGATACAAATGAATGATCTTGTAAAGGACATCATATGAAGGGTTGTACGTGAAATTAGTTAGGATTTATTGTTCTTCCTATTAGTAATAAACTCTCGATAATTATATATATATGGATGTCATGAGAGATGAGTTCACCCATCACCCGAATGCCTAGTATCGATATTTTTTTTACTCTAAAAAATATTAAGTAATGACTACATGACTAATGAGTCCAAGGAGGTGGAATATTGGTATTAGTAGTTATGGACTAAGATAGATGAGTGCCTTCATAAAAGGAAAAAAAAAGAGGTGGCTAGTGCAGTAATTATTGAAAAAAAGGGGTAAACCTTTACCATTTTAATTGAGATAAAGGCTTTTGGATTCATTACCTAGTGGTGGAAACATGTGGCTATCCAAATGTAACGCTCCGAGACTACCCCTTGGACATCACATGGTTCCTAGGACCACAAGCCATCCCAAGCTAGCAGTTAGACGGCCAGGTTCATATGGTTTCCCATCTTTCCCACCAGTCGTCCTATCCGATGTCTCATGAATATGACCATTCCAAGGTGAGGCATCCTAGTAGTTTCAAGTTCAGCTCAATTTATGTATCATGCCTCAGATTAAGATCCCAGACATTTAGTCATGATTTAGTTCATAGGTGCCCCGTGCATCATCTTAATTTTACTCAGTATCTTAGCCAAGTCAGCATTCTTCGGGGGACATAATGTCCCAAGGGGGGGATGCACTATAACCCCCGAACTTTCATGTCCTAAACCTTCCAGTTTCTCTTTACATAACAGATCTAATTTGGAGTAATAAGTACTCATAAGTTGACTCTCTCATTCTAATCTCAGTCGTATGACATGTATTCAAGGAATCAGTTCAATTCATGATATTCAATTCATGTAGTATATTCTAGACTCATTATGTTCTCACGTTCCTATTTATGCATGTTATGTAAATGATCTCACATTTATTCAGATTTAGCTTAAGGTAATAGTCTTTCTTAGATTTACTCAGTTCCATGTTCAGTTACAGTTATAAATTTGGTATCCATTACCATTGCATATTTAGTCATACATTCATGAATCAGTTCAGTCATGTACTTATTCATCAGATATGCATATTTAGTATGAAAACTAAGCTTATTAGTAGCTTTAGTCATGTATTCCATGCATAATATATACATGTTCAAGGTATAAACTCATTCCATAAGGATTTCTCAGCATAATTAGTCTAATTTGAGGACGAATGTTCCTAAGGGGGAGATATTGTAATACCCCATATTTTTCTAGATTAGTTTAAATCCCAATATATGAGTATTCATATATAAAATTTTAAAATACTTAGTATTTTTCAATTTAGAGATTACCATTGTGTAGGAAATTCAGTTAGTTTTCCAACGATATAAAATTTACCCAAATCTGATACCCAGATGAAGAGTTAGAGCCATTTTTGAAAAACGGTGTGTCAATTGTCACATCACCGAGTTGTGGAGCCAGGCCAAATGGCAATTGTCAAAATCAGCGTAACATCGCGATAAGGGCGCATCACACAAATATTCCAGTTCATAATTATCATTTTCCAGTATGGCAATGCGATACCACCGCATCGCGCCAAGGACCAAATCCACATCCAGTGAGGCACCATGATGGAGCCTCATCACGCCATCAGTCTAGTTCCCCGTTGTCTATTTTCCAGTGAGCTAGATTAATTGTACCGCATCGCATCAGGGTTTAAAATTGAGATTTTCAACTTCCATGATTTTATTTCAAGGATTGTTTGGTCAATTCCCAAAATCCCTAATCAGCCTAAACACAATATTAATGCCCTAAATAGCCTATTACATCATTATTCTCTCAATTCCTCTCAAATCAAGATCATTATCTCTCAAAATAGAATATCTTAGCATCTAAGAATCAAGAGCAATCCTCAAGAAAATCACCAATAGCTTCAAGAAACTCATCTTCTCAGGTATGTTAGGTGTTCATTCATGGGCTCCTTTCACCCATGAAGTTTAAGAACCCTTTTTAAACTTACAAGATCTCAAATTTATGAACTTCATGCTGAACTTGATTGTGTTCATGTGAAATAATCTATGTTCTCCAAGTGTTTGCTAAAATGCTATGTGAAGTAAGTAGTGAAATCATGACATTTCAGTTTGTGGTCCCAATCATGTATAAGCTTATGCACTACAAGTGTTTGATAAAATGTCTCTATGAATGAATTATGAATAGGTGGACATTGTTATGCTTTTAAATATCATGACATGCTTTACTTTCATGCTACTGAGTCCTGGGGGTATTCAATACCCGAAAATCTAGTTGTTTACCTAGAGCTATAGTAGTTATAGAATAGTCTCAGTCAAGACATGAAATAGTAGTACTCAGCTAGTTAATAGAGCTTAGTGAAATCAATCAATTTTAGAACTCATTAAAACTCAGTATCAGTTCAGTTCAGCTTAGTATAGTAATTAGTGTCTATTCAGTTGGGAGTAAGATTCAGCATCGAGTAAACCCAAGGATGGGGACCCACCTGCCAGTAGAGGGTGTGAACCTTCGAAGAAGTCCTTGAGTTTAAGAACTACGTAGCCAGTGTAGGTTGAGACATTAACCTACTAGTTGAGGATTAATGAGATATTTCTACCTGCCAGGTGAGGGTACCATCATTCTCATTAGAGTACCTGCCAGATGAGGGTAACTCTTTAGCTTATCTTTACCTGTGGCACGAAACTGACACCCTTTTAACTAGGGTTATAGGTAGGACCCCAGTTATCTTATTTGAGGTATGTCGTTTAGATGATCACTTCCTATAGTATCAGTTTCAATTTTAGTATAGAACTCAGTTCAGTTCTACAGAATTAGGACTATCAGATACAATCAATCAATTTCAGTAACTCAGTTATCAGTAATCTCAGATATCAGTTACTCAATTATCATAACTCAAAACTCAGCTTCAGTAAAAGCTTAGTTACAGCACACACATATATGCACAGTATTGCATACTCAGTATTTACAGTAGTTCAGTTATCCATGTACTCTCATACTCAGTTACTGTATATCATTCAGTCAGATATTATTCTCACATATGAACCCTTGCATTATGACTTACCTTATCTAGCATACCAGTATATTTCATGTACTAATGCATACCCTTTTTTGCACTATGATGTCTCATATCATAGGTTCAGATACTTAGTTCCCTGATTGCACATAGACAGATTTAATTTGCAACATCAGATTTAGTAGTGAGACCTCATCTATTGAGGATGTTCTTTTATTTTAGTATTTTTAGTAGCTTTAGTATTTCAGTAGTTAGAGTTAGTTGGGAACTTATCACATCAACTCCATATTCATATAGTTTAGTTAGAGACTTTTCAGACTAGACTAGTTCAGAAAGTATTCAGATTTCAAAAATTTTATTAAATGTTATTATTTACCAATATTTTAGATTTTGAACTTTATGTCATTTCAGCTATTTTTTACATTACTTTTATTTTTATTATCTTGTGCTCCCAGCAGGTACCAGTCATGGATTAGCTTGTGGTCCTTCAGGATCGTAAGTACCATGTAGTATTTAGTGTACAGACTCAGGGTGTTACAGAGTTGTAGGTATCCTATTAGGTGGTTTGAGGTTAGTGAGACTGGTTTGTTTGGTTCTAGCGTGGTTCACCAAACCATGGAGAAGGTAAAGGTGATTAGGGAGAGACTTAAGACTTCCTAAAGTTGCCAAAAAAACTATGCGGATGTAAGGTGAAAGGATTTGGAGTTTGATGTAGGTTATTAGGTATTCTTGAAAGTTTCTCCTATGAAGTGAGTTATGAGGTTTGGGAATAAGGGGAAGCTAAGTCCCCCTTATATTGGTCCATATTTGATTTTGATGAGAGTGAGGATTATTGCTTATGAGTTGGATTTTCCTACAAGTTTGGGTTTCATTTATTTGGTTTTCCATGGGTCAATGTTGAAGAAGTTCATGGGTGATCCTTCCTTGATTAAGCCTATTTAGAATATTGGTATTTCAGATACCCTGTCCTATGAGGAAATTTTGGCAGAGATTTTTGATAAGCAATCCATAGATTGAGGACTAAGAATATGGCTTTGGTAAAATTTCTTTAGAGGAATCAAAAGATGAAAGAATTTACTTGGGAAGATGAAAAGGACATGAAGTCCAAATATCTATTCTTGTTCCTCACGTTAGATAGCATTTTTTAAGGTATGGGTTCCCTATTCATTCTGTTACTTTTCGCATGTGTTCATGTTTTCGTGGTTGCCTTTGGTCTTGTTATCTTGCTAATGGGTCCCTCTACTCCTTAATTGGGGATGAATGATCCTAAGAGGGTAATTTAATACCCTAGGATTTTACACCCTAAATTTTATAAGTAATTGTGCTTACTGATCAGGTTACAACTGAGGTGACAAGTTGTAAAGACTCATCACGAGTTTTATAGAGCAAATCGTAGTCTAACCAGTGAGTTGTCCAAGTTTGGTACCTTGATAAAGAAACCATGGTATAATTGTTAGGTCACATGATGAGTCATTAGGTGTCACTACTATATGTAGTTTTGATGATGAGTAGCTAACTAAAAGGGACCAGGTCTGTGGATGTTCATGGTATAGTATAACTGGCATACGTGTCTGTACAGTTTTGTTCTCTTGTGTAACAAACTTCCAGGTGATGCTTGTACTAAATAGAACACCGAGTCCAATGATATTTCAGCCCTAATCATCACTCTCTATAAAATAAAAAATATGCTTCTTGATCAAATGGTTTTTGTCAAATACAACGAGTGAAGAGAGGCAGTAAAAATCCTATTTCAACAGTGCTAAAGTTCTTAGCTATTTATGTGTGCTTAAAAAGGAATTGTTCTTGAGTGAGTTCTAATTTGTAAATGAATTACTTGTGTTATAAGAGTAACGAACTTTTCACTTTGAGTAGAGAGATCTTAGTTAGAGTTGCCTAAGTTTGATACTGATTAGATCTAATCAGTGTAGAGGGCCCTTGGAAGAGTTGTCAAGATGAGCTTGTAGCAGAGTTACTACAAGCAAAAGAAACCTAGAGTTAGAATCATTGAAGACTGTAATCAAGAGTATGATTATAGTGGATTTTGGAGAGCTTATGAGGGAAAGCCATGGTTTTTTCCTTCCTTGATCAAGGGGGTTTCCAAGTTAAAATTTTGTGTTTTTACTCTTCCAGCACTGTCTTTTGATTCCTAGTTACTTTACTATATTTTGCTTGTGATTGACTTTGAAGAACCTGATCCCTCACCGTGTGGTGCAACCCTCGGGGTTTAAATAATTGGTATTAGAGATAGGTCACTCCAAAAGGTTCACACCTAGAGTGTCTTGGCTAGGATGGATGCTCCACCTAATTAAGAAGAAGGGCAATCTACTACTAGACCACTAAGATTCAATGGGCAGTATTTTAGGTTGTGGAAAACCAGGATGTTTGACTTCATTATGGCTGAAGATAGTGAACTAATGGACCTCATGTTTCTATTAAGGAAGTAAAAGAAGTATAAATAACTAGAATGGTTGTTAAAAGTAGGAGAGAGTATGAAGACGGAGACAAAAAAAAGAGAAGAATTACAAGGCCAAAAAATTTCTAGTTTGTGGTATAGGGCCTGATGAATATAACAAGATCTCAACTTATGAAATCCCAAAGAGATCTGGAATTTCTTGAGGACTGAACATAAAGTTACTACTAATGTGAAGGATTCTAAAGTAGACATGCTGACTACTCGGTATGAAACCTTCACCATGAAAGAAGGAGAAACAGTCCAAGAAATTCATACAAGATTCACTTTTATCACTAATGATCTTTATTGCTAGGGATAAATGGTTCCAGTATACAAGCAAGTGAGGAAGATTCTTGGGGTTATTCCTAAGTCCAGGGAAAGCACAGTAGGTGTCATAACTGAAGCGAAGAATCTGAAGACACTCACTATGGATGAACTGATTATAAATCTAAAAACCTATGAGATCAAAAAGTAGTAAGAGATAGACAAGAATGAAGCAAAAAGGGAAAAATCTTTGGCATTAAAATCTTCAAAAATTGATTCCGCAAAAGAAGACACTGATGTTTCCTATTTGGAAAAGATAATTGTCAAGGTAATGAGGAAGGGTGGTCAATTCCAAAAAAAGAAAGAAGCAACAAAGGAGGAAACAATGTTAAGGCATGTCACAAATGTGGGAGTCCTAAGAATTTTATCAAAAACTGTTAAATACACAAATTGCATAATCAAGATTATCTCAAAACTAGAGATTATAAGGGAAAGAATAGGGACCAAGTCCCTAAAAATTCTAGAAAGAAGGAAACAACTGAGTATGTTATAAAGCAAGCTCTAGTAACATGGGAAGGCTCTTCTAGTGATTCAGGTAAATATGAGAAGAACGGAGATGTTTCTATGGTACCAGTGGAAGACAATCCAGTTTTCTATGTTTCTTTGTTTGCAGATGGAAAAGACAGAAGATAAAAAGGAAAAGGAGGTAACTCTTTCTGTTATTACAGAGAATGTAGATAATTACTCTTCTTGAAAGATAAAAAATCTTTCTTGTATCTTGATTGACTCGTATGTGAACTTGTTGCTGAACAAAAATGCTTTCGATGATAAATTAGAAAATCAATATCATGAATTTATTGCCTTAACTCTTCAGATATCTTAAACTAAAGAAATGGTCACTAAATTGAAGTCTAAAAATTTGAATTGTATGAGTCAATTGAAGAAGGTAAATGATGTTGATGGTAAAGGAAAAAAGGAAGCCTCAAGGCTTTAAATATATCTTAAGGAGAAATTGAAAGCTTCACAAAAACACCTTATGTCAGCATTTCACAAGAATGAAGAGTTAGAAAGCGACCTGGTCTATTTGAGAGAAGAATTAAAAAAGTCCCTTAAGTGGACTGCTTCCTCACTGATCCCTTCTAACTTAACTAATCAAGGTGATAATGATAGTAGAGGCCTGGGATATTAAGGAGAATTTCAATCTATTGAGTCTGAAGGAAAGTCTACTCTTGATGATAGAGGCAAAAAGCATAAACTCTTATGCACTCACTATGGAAGAGATAGACTTTTGAAAAAGAGATGTCAACACTGGATTAAGGAAAAATTAAGGAATACTAAATACATTCACTAGGATAATGCACATCCTAAGGGCTTCAAGCCTCTGAAAAAGGTAAAGAATAAATATCACTACCTAGATGGGCTAAGAAGAATTTGATAACACCATTATCCTTCTACTGGAATATCAAACTTAAGTGGGTTCCCAAATCCAACTTATGATCATGATTTAAGGTATGGGAAGGGAATTGCAGTTAGGAATAGCTCATTGATTGAAGGGGTTCAAAGCCCAATAATGAAAGATATGATTGTACACTTCAAGATAAAGGTGTCTCATTTTGAAATAAATAATTTCAAGGGACCTGGTCCTTAGGAAATCCATCTGAGAAGAAGACATTTCAGAAGAAAGAATAATATATGAATCAGTGTCTTTCAAAAAAAATTGGCTATGTTTAGGAGGCAGTACCTTGGTAAAATAGGTGCATGTTGGTCTAAGTCAATATTATACCTTTGCAGATATACACGTAAGGGAACAAATTTTGAAGTGGATAAATGTGGCAATCATAAATTTGAAAATTCACCCAAAGGAGAATGACCTGGTCCCATCTCTTAGGTTAGTACCTATATAGGATGCTCAAATAATAATCATAAAATGCTATCTAAATAGGCCTTGTGTATTTCCTACGCAAAAGCAGATATTTCTTTTTACAAAATTTAGGGTCACACTTTGTAAGTTTGGGAAAGCCATTTTAAAAATGACTTATTTTTAACAACTGACACCACTCTAAACCACCATATTAGATCTTCACTTATCTTTCTTAAATAATTTTGAGTTATCATCCATTTCGACTTTTCTCTCTAACCCAACTAGTTTTAGTTTATCTCTTTTACCCTCAGAATCAAATGGCTGATGATTCTACCTCTTCAAACCTAGATAAAGATTTTAAGGTAGACGACACTCTAAAAAATCTTGCTAGCCATTCCCAATACTCTGATCTTCATTAACAAAATTCATAAAAAGCACCATCTTGAGTCTCCAACCTAAAGCTGAGTCAACTTTACCCACTAAATCATCTTTACAAGATTTGTAACCCCTAAATGAGTCAATTTCTGTTGAACCTTTCTCAACTCTAGAAATTTATGTTTAACCAGTCATGGTAGAGGATTCCAATGGAGGCTTTGGATCACCAATCAGATAGGAAAACTCTCTAACTTAGATTTCGCACTTCTCATAAATCTCAAAAGCACCTGAAAATTCTCATATCCCTAAGTTATTGGAAGAACTCAAAAAGGTTGATACGTCTAAAAATTTGCAAAAGCATGGCTCTCCAACTCTTTTTAGATTCAAAACTTATCTTTTCTTAGTTATTTGGTAAGGAAATACCAATAAAAAAAGTTAATCTTTCCTACAATAAGAATGGATGGCTAAAATTTTTCTTTTTCTTGTAATAATACCAAGGAAAGCTCTGGATAAAAAAGAATAGGAAGTAAGTAATAAGGATGAGAAAGATTAGGATTAAATTTGAGATGGTCATGAAAAAGCTAAAGGAAGTACAGGAAATGAGAGAGTAGTGGACTCTAAGGTGAAAGTGTCTAGATCTTACTTCACTAGAGGGTATGAGATGAAATTGCTAGCAGATAAAATGAACAAGAGTAAGACTTCCACCATAAAAAGAAAAAGCTTCATGAAAACTAGTGCAGTAGAAGAAGAAGAGAAAGATATTGAAATTGTGGAGATTGATAGAGAGGTGGACATAAGTTCAGTAGTCGCTACTGCAAGTAAAGAAAGAAGAATGAAAGTTGAGGATGAGGAGAGGACCAAGTCCTATAAGTCAAAGACTGGTAGCTCTACTAGAATGAGGCATAAACATATAGCTGTCAAGAAAAGAAAAAACTCTAAAGGACCTGTTCGCAAGAAGATAAAAATTGATGAAAAATGAGAGCCAAGTAGTGAGCCTAAGATAATTAAAAATAATGAGGACAAGAAAGACATATTTAGAGAAAGGAGAATTGGGAACTTGAGAACATAGAAGGTTCTATCTGGGAGAGTGTTTGATCAAAAAATTTATAAAAAACCAGGGATGGTAGAACTGGTAGAATATGTGAGGCATCGGGGTTGGTTGCACCTGCTAGAAGAACTAACTCCTACTATCTTTGAAGGTGAGGTAAGAAATTCTACACTCCATAGAATTCATAGATAATGGTTTGAGTTTGAATACACAAGTGTGGCAAAACGTTCTTAAACTAGATGAAGAAATACTAGAAAAAAATCCTAGATATACCTATTATAGGGGTAAGAACAATAGTAAATCAGCAACTTACCACTGAATTCATGATTGAGGCATCAAAGGTAGGGGGACATCAATAATTATTGTCAAAAAAAAAGTTCTTAAAAAGTGATTATCAACTAGTATTTGAGTTCATCAACAAGGTCCTATTGCCAAGGTCTAAAAGAAGAACAATTTCCTCCAGTTTTTACTTGTTTTTTATTAAATCTTTGAGAAGATTTGAATTGATAAGTCTTCCTACTCTAATGATAGAGCCTATGTATAAAGTGCTTTATGAAAAGGAATCCAAACATGGAATGCAATATGTATATCTATTGAACAAGTTGTTTGAACACAATGGTGTGTATGGAACTAAGGGAACACCTAGAATAGCTGAGCAGATGATCAGCCTAACAACTCTTATGGAGAATGAATGTGTAGAGGGAAAATCTGGATTTGTGTCTTAAGTGTCTGAGTTTCTAGTTTTTCAAGAGAAGTTACAAATGTAAATAGAGGAGATAAGGATCATGTTAGGTGCCAAAGATATTGAAATAGTGCACCTAAAGTTGCAAAATCAAAAGTTGTCTTCTTAGGGACCAGTTCCCACTGATGAACATATAGCTTAAAATGCTAAACTCATGGTAAAAGTGGAAAAACTGACTGATGAAGTTCAAGAACTGAATACTAAAGTTAAGATTCTTACTAAATAATTGTTGGATGCCCGTATTACTTAAAATGCAAGAATGGAGATGCTGCTTAAGTCCTTTTTCCCCCAACCTCCCCCAACCTAAGCCTTGTTATCTCTTCTCCCATATTAACCATGTTCCTATTTCTTGTCTTGATTATAATATTGGCCTTTAAATACGGTTGTTTTATGTTGATTATTTGTGCTTGTTTCATCGATGCTAAATTTTATGAATGAATGAATTTTGTTTTGTTCCTTATTTGTCTCCTTCAGTTTAAAGTTGTTATTCATATTAGTGTTGCCCCAATGGCCATAAGTTAATTATCTTGTACATATATTTACTCTTGATTTACTGTTAGTCTATTTCTTTGATGTCAAAAGAGGGAATACTGACTTTATATCTAAAGACCAGGTGTGTGTATATGTGTGCTCATATGGTGCATAGTATGGTAAGGAATAGTAAAAGGGGGAAGAAAATGTGCTCAAAGTTTTTACTGCAAATGAAAACAACGGACCAGGTCCCTTTGTTGTATGATGAGAGGGGGAACATTTATCTTCAGAGTGGTAATCATACTGATTAAATGTGACGGATATGCTCAAAGCTATATGGTTTGTTTGTCATCATCAAAAAGGGGGAAAATTATTATATGTAGTTTTGATGATGAGCAACTAATTGCAAGGGACTAGGTCCTTGGATGTTCAGGTATAGTACAACTGGCACGCGTGTCTGCACAATTTTGTCCTCTTGTGTAACAAACTTGTGGGTACTGCTTATACTAAATAGGACACCTTGTTCAATAATATTTTAGCCCTAATCTTCACTCTTCTATAAAAGGAAAAAGATGCTTCTTCATTAAATGGTTTTTGGAAAATACAAAGAGTGAAGAGAGGCAGCAAAAACCCCATTTCAACTCTTCTCAAATTCTTAGCTATTTATGAGTGCTTAAATAGAAATTATTCTTGCCTGAGTTCTTATTTGTAAATGAATTACTAATGCTATAAGAGTAATGAAATTTTCTCTTTGAGTAGAGAGTGCTTAAGTAAAGATTCCTATGTTTATACTGATTAGAGTTAATTAGTGTAAAGAGTCGTTGGAAGAGTTGTCAAGATGAGATTGAAGTAGAGTTACTACAAGTGAAAGAAACCTAGGGTGAGATTCATTAAATACTGTAATCAAGAGTTTTATTATAGTGGATTTTGGAAAGCTTGTGAGGGCAATCTGTGGTTTTTCCCTTCCTTAAGCAAGGGGTTTTCCACGTAATTTTTTTTGTTTTTACTCTTCCTACACTGTCTTATGATTTCTGGTTACTTTACTATATTTTGCCTATGATTGACTTTGAGGGACCTGGTCCCTCACTATGTGGTATAACCCTTAGGGATTCAACTGTCTCTCATCATCTTAATAGTAAAAGTTGCCCAGGAGTCTACCTTGGTTATGTCTTGGTCCTCATGACTCATAATATGATGTAACGAGTCATAGGGAGGGACTCGTGACCATAAAAGTAAAGGGTCAGGATTTGGTGTTCTAGGCTGCGAGTCTTGGTGACGACTCATGACCAGTGACTACGAGTCGTTACCTGACCCATAGCAATTGGGAGTTAATTTTCTATACGGATTTTACTAAGGGTAATTCTGTATTTTCCCTTACTTTACACTATTTGTATGCCTTAAAACATTCCCTTATCCCTATTTCTACCTATTTAAAATAAGACAAACACTCTTTTCACTCCCAAATTCCTAAGTCAAGAACAAAGCTAGGGTTTCCAAGGGCTGGTCATCTTAGAATCCAAAGTGTGGTTTCTTCTTCAAATTCTTGGTTATTTCAGGCATGTATCTCTTCCCCAAACTTTTATTTTACTATGGAATACAAATGGTTTGATATTCCCATGGTTTAATTGAGTTATTTTGGAATTTAGATTGAGGGTTTCGGATGGTTATTGTTTAAATGGTATCCCCATGGTTTTATGCATTTGTTTATACTTTATTGATGAATTTCAGAACTCATTGGGTGCATGGGTATAGTAAATGGAATGAGGTAGTGGATTCCATTAAATTTATGGATAATGGAATAAGGGTTCATGACATTCCTCCATTTTTAAGGATTTTGTCATACAAATTGATAATAACCTCAACCCACTTGTAATATTGGTTTCGAAATAGTGATAATCATATGGTGTTTCATAAAATAGGGATAATCATGTGGTGCTTCATAATATACTAATTTATTGCATTGAACTAATGACTAAAGGGATAAAATAGTTTTGGAAAGGTCTTGATAGCTTATGTTTTTTATTTAAATTTGGACTTGGGGGTCATGGCATTCCCGCAGGTCGATGGGAATTAGAAAGGCATGATTATATAAGATTGAAAGCGCATTGGTATGAGCATACCAATGGCATATACCTTGATGGATGATTCCTTGGTTTAATGGTTGGGTTATGAGCAAATATTTTAAATTGGGCTTAAAGTGGGTTCTATAGCTCGTCATGAAGGTGGAGGTCCCAAAGGGATCAATACTGCAAATCACATTTGTCTTAGTAAGGGTCTTGATGATTGTGTGCATAGTTCATACTTTATTTATATATACATGTATCTTGGGATGGTTTGGGGTCGGGGTATTACCTGGCCTTTATTGGATATCTCCTGTTCATGTAGCTAACATGCACTGGAGCCCTTTCAGTAAGGAATTCAGACCCACATAGCCTGTGGGTGCCATTAGACGGACATAGCTACACAGTCTAGGTTAATGGTTTTAAAGTTCATGCTTAAACGTGTTCCCTATCCAGTATTATGTATATAGGTATACTTGCATATATGTGAACATGTACATATATTTCCAATTTGGTTTTTAAATGGCATTATTTTACCTCTTACCTGAGTTACATGATAGTGTTCATTGTGTTAACTGTCCCCATATGCTATATTCTTTCACGATATAGGTCCCAGGGGTTTTTTCTATTGATTATGCGGTGTTAGATGGTGTGATCGCCTATCAGGTTATGGTGAAGAGGTGAGCTTCCATCTTTTGGAAAGCTTGGTCATTCCATTAATTTCATTCTATAATTTAGAACGGAAAATTTCACATTAACATTGTCATTGTCATCTTCTTTTATGTTTTTTATTTTTAATCCTTTATCAATTTTTCCATCTCTAGAAACTCTTTGTAACCTAGTATTTTGGGAATTAAGTAAATCTCGTAGATCTAACCATTCCATCCCTATTGAAAATTAAAGAAAAAATTCTTTTAACTTTGTAAGTAAATCTTGAATTTATTTATGAATAATACAAAGATGCTTTCTATTTCTTCTAGTGAAATGTGTGGCTAAGCTCCCATAACTATGGTTATAGGAGCCTTGATGTGAAAAATTGATTTGGGTTGTGAATATAATTGTGTACCATAAGTAATTGATGTTGTATAAGCCTTTCTTCACTTTAATGACTTTTCTTTATTGCAAACATGAAAAGTGAGCCCAAGAACATCACTTGTTTGAGAGGAAAGTGCTTGTTGGGAAAAGAAAGGGTTTACATGGACTCTAAGGACTTTAATCTTTAGATAAATGACAAATGCGTTAACCGGATTGGCCTATGTAAGAAAATAGTTAAATAACCAATGCATTCTTTAAAATTGAGAGAATTAAAGGATAGGTTACCCACTGAGGTTGAGAAACGAATGGGTAAATAATAGGATCTAACTACTCTTGCAATTGAAGTTGTCAATTGGAACTCTAAAGCGATCCACAACCCTAGCCTTTCCAGCATCTTGGTAACCATAACTCTGGTTTGTTTAATATCATTGAATTACTACTTACAAAAAGAATCATTTGATGGAATAACTCTGTTACAATTAGCTAGAACAAAATTAACAAATTAAAAAACCTTCATTTTATCTTTTCATATCATTTGTTTGAATTTAATGTGCATCTATAGTTTCAAATTAGTTTAATCACCACTCACATTGTTCCTCATGGATTCGACCCTAACTTCAAAATTGGGTAAATATATTGACAACGACCACCTTACACTAAATTGATGTGTAAGTTGAGCTTTATCACGTATTTATTTAGTATCTCACTTTGCACTCTAATTTTAATAGAGGCTCTTGTACTAACTTCACCAGGTATTATGGTTGCATTCTATGTTAGTCTTTTATTTAAATTCACTTCTGCTTTAAGCTTTCACTTCCCTTTATACTCTTTTACTAGTTGTTCCAGATTATATGATTATCTTACCTTCTAATCAGTTACAGTAGGTGCCATCTTGACTTGAGAAATTAAGTTGTGAGACTTTACAACGCCTCTATTATCCTCCTTAGCATGAGAAAGACTCCCCATGGACAACCTTATAAGACCATCAACAACTATATTAGCTTTACCTGGGTGATAGTACAAAATCATATTGTAATCTTTTAGCAATTTAATCTACCTTCTTTGCCAGAGGTTCAACTATTTTTGAATGAAAAGATATTACAGATTCTTGTGGTCAGTGTAAATGTATACATGCACCCCATATAAATAGTTATGCCAAATCTTAAGTGCAAAGACTATAACTACCAATTCCAAATCATGGATGGGGTAGTTCTTCTCATGAACCTTAAGTTGTGTGGATGTATAAGCCATAACCTTACCATGTTGCTTAAGAACACAACCAATTTCAACTTGCGTCACATCACAATATACCATCAATCCTTTAGTAACCTCGAAAAGTGTCAAAATAGAAGCAGTAGTAAACCAATCCTTCAACTTCTCAAATCTTACTTCATAAGAATCAGACCATAGGAACTTCACTATTTTCTGAGTCAACTTAGTTAGTGGAGTAGCTATAGGAAAAACAATTTCCATGAACCTCCTGTAGTAACCCGCCACACCTAAGAAACTCCTAGTGTCAGTTGAAGTTATTAGTCTAGGACATTTCTTCACTACCTCAATCTTTTAAGGATCAACCTTAATACATTCATTAGAAATAATATGCCTAAGGAAACCTGTAACACTAACCCAGAATTCACGCTTAATAAAATTTAGAATACAACTCTTGGTCGTTATGGTATGAAGTATGATCTAGAGGTGATTGACATAGTTTCCTCACTCCAGGAGTACACCCGAATATAATCAATGAAAACTATAACAAACAAATTCAAAAATTATCTAAACACCCTATTCATAACATCCATGAAGGTTTCAGGTGCCTTAGTCTAACCAAAAGACATAACAAAAAATTCACAATGCCCGTATCGGGTTCAAAAAGTGACTTTAGGAATATCAACTTCCCCAAGCTTCAATTGATGGCAACCCAAACAGAGATCTATTTTGGAGAAACACTTAGAATCATGAGGCTGGTAAAAAAAGATTATTAATTCTGGTAAGAGGGTAATTATTTTTCACTATGACCTTATCAACTGATGGTAAATTATATACATATGGAGAGAATGATCTTTATTTTACACAAAGAGTGTGGGATCACGCCAGGAAGAGACACTAGGATGAATGAAACCTTTATCAAGGAGGCCTTTCAACTCTTTTAGCTTTGCAGGAGCCATTCTATATGGTGGAATAGAAATGAGTCAAGTATCGACTAAAAGATTAAGGAAGGGGGGGGGGGACAAAAAGGCACTTCAATCCAAACAAATCCCATGAAAATAGAAACCAAATTTAATTTCCCATTTGCTAGCCAATTTGTTAGCTCCCTCCTCCTATTTGTCGCTTTTTTTTGCTACTCTTTTGTTTTTTTAACTATTTTCCTTTTGTAACATTTTTTATTAAAAAGATAATTTTTAGTTGTAATTTGTTTAGCAATCAAATATAGTTTTGTAATGTCAAAATTGTTGCTCTCTTTTTATATACTAATTTTATACAACAATTATACAACTTTTGTACATATTCTGGACTTATACATATTATATAAAATAAGATAAAAATTTCTATACACATCTTATACCTATACATATTATATTCAAGAATGATACAATTTCTATACAAATCATACAGATATATATAATCAATATAATATTTATACAATTTCTATACACATCCCTATAAAAGGTTTAGCTACAATAATTATTTAACTACATGTTTTATACAAAATCTATACGGTCTTGCTACATGTACTATACAAAATTATACAACAACTACACTATCTATGTAGATATTCTCTACAGTTTCTATATATTTCCTATTCAGATTCGTATTGTAAACAATAATTATACAATTTTTATATTTATTTTTTAAAAAACAAAAGAAAAGAAAAAAATATATGTTAGCCTAAAAACTTTAGTAAATTTTTTTAAAAAAATAAGAAAAACAAACTATTTAAAACATGGTTGGACAAAAAAACTTAATTTTTGGGCCAAAATGACACAAGAAAGGAAAGGGCCTTAGGAGGGAAAGAACCAATGGTCGAAAGGAGAAATTTCCCAAATGGCCATTAACTGTAATTACTGGGTTAACTGGCCATGTAATGTCTAATGGCCCAAACATGGGCCATAATTTTTTAAAAGGGCTAGCTCATGTACTTTTTCTAAAGTCTATCTTCCTATCAGGAGGAATTTCAAAAGGATCATCGGGAAAGACTTCGAGAAACTCATTAAATAAAAGAACAGACTGTAGTTAGGGATTTTCAGAGTAGATTTTTTTGCTTGGACTAAATGATACAAAAATCCTTTAAATATTAACATTTAGGCTCTAAGATAAGAAATGAATTTTACTTTTAGTGCCAGGGAACTACCCTTCCATTCTATGACTTGTTCATTTGGAAAATGAAAAATGACTTTTTTTGTTCTATAATCCAAGGTAATATAACAGGAATGGAGCCAATTCATCTCTTGAATAAAATCAAATTCTACCATGTCAAGATCTACCAAATCCACCACAGTGTCCAAATAAAAAGTAGGCATAGCACAAATTTTATAGACTCTCTTAGCAATAATAGACTCATTGAAGGGAGTATAAAATGAGAAGGGTTCAAAAATAATTTTAGGATCAAAACCAAAATTTACAATATTTGACATAAAGGATTACATAAGATAGAGTAGAACTATGGTCATGTCGCATATAAACATCGCGGCAGAAAATTTGTAACATACCCACGATAATATCTAGTTAGGTCTCTAGACCTGATGAGTAGATAGGAAAAATAAATAAATGCACCCCGCACCTGTATTAGAAGTAGATCTCTTTGCAAATAGGGCATAAGAAGTAGTATTTTGTGCCTTATTACCCCCAAAAATTCCCTTTGCTGAGTGATACTCCAGCTGAAAGTGACTAGTTTGGTTGCAAGATAACATACCTACCTACTATAGTGACAGACCCAATAATAAAGTTTCATTCAAGTGTGGCGGTAGGATAAGATGGATCAAACTACACTACAGTATCCTAAGAGTAGGTACCCTGTATCCACGATGGAATCATTATTAGACTAGAACCACTAATTACCGAAAGGCCTAGGAGCAAGTGAACTAGCTGAAGAATAAGTAATTCCCCAATATTTTTTGTTTGACCACCGCCTGCCTTTACCACCGTGATACTAACTAGCATCCTAATTTTCATACTTGTCCCTTTTACTTTGCTTCTTCTCTACCTCTACCTATTTCTTCTTTACATGTTTGACCTACTACATGTAAATTACCAACTTAGAAATATATATGCCACTGTTCAGCATGGCACCCTTATACTCTACAACTAAGTCACCTAAAATTTTTAAAGCAAACTTTATCATTTGGGACCTCTAAAATACTCTAATCTTTGGACCTTGCAAAATTTCTTGAGTTTGAACATTCTGGACAACATACAGTTTAAGCATACTTCTTGTATGATATGGTACGGCTTGATGTCCCTTTCTTAAATGTTAGTTAGTATGTATGCATTGGTTTTTGTCCAAGATATGACTAAGCATCATACTAGTCGTATGATAGGATATGAGGTGTATGATGTCAAGTCGTATAATGCTTATTAATTAGCCTAGTTTAATTTATCCAAGGTACAGGTTAGGGGTACTTCTCATAACTTAGGGTACAATTTTTGTATGTGTTATCGTATAATGATCAGTTTGGAGGTACATAGTGAGGTTAAGGGAATGAGTTAACGTACCACCCATACCGTGCAGTATAGCTAAGGGGGGTGGTCGTACCCTCCTGTATGTATATTTTTAACTTTTGAGCTGGGGTATTTTGGACATCTCCCATACCAAAAACCTTAAGTACCCACCTTATATAACATTTTATTGCCTCTTATAACACTCACTGGAATATTAAAACACTCCAAATACTCTCTCTAAACACTCTCTTGAACATTGGAGGCTAGGGTTTCTACAAGTGTTCTTCAAAGGGATCAAGAGTCAAGTTTACTTCCATAAATCTTCTTGTATAAGGCATGTAATCCTTCATCATTTTTAGGTCCAACTAAAGGCATATTTTAATGTATTTTAAGCATTTATTATAATCATAAATGGTGGTTTTGAAAACCAATGGTGAGGGTTTTGGATGCATATTGTTGAGTATTGTTTACTTTTGGTTTAAATTATGATTTCATATGTTTTTTATGGTGGTTTGCATATGTCGGTGATTTTTGGTTGTGGTTTAATAAATTGGTCATGGGTAACCCTAAACATGATGTTTTATGGTTTGGTTTTGGTCTTGGTAAAGGTATTCCCTCAACATGTATGGTAAAATGCCTATGAGAATATTTTTCTCTATTATTGAACTTTCATTAAATTGATTGCATTTTATGGTTTAGTAATGGAACCCTAAATTGGTTTAAATATTTTGAAATGGTTTTGAATGGTTTGGATGATTTAGAATGGTTAAATAGTAAGGCCTTGGTGGCTATGATATTATTTTGAAAAAAAACCTTTCAAGGTACACGGGAATGCCCCAAGTTAATGAATAATGAAATTAGTTTGAATGATTAACATCTTGTGGGGTACAAAGGGAATCCCACAAGTTAAGCTTAATAATGAAATACTTGTGAGATACACTGGAATCCCTCACGTAATCCTAATAATGATGTACTTACGGGGTACATGGGAATCCCCCAAGTAAACTTAACAATGTAACCTATGGGGTATATTGAAATCTCCTATGGTTTTCTAAGGACATTTCTTGCAAGCTATAGTTGGTATGATGATACCACTACTTATAGATTTTGTTAGTAATAAATGAAATTGGTGGTTTGGTTGTGAGGTTATGGTATTAATTAGGCAATAATGGTAGGTTGTCATAGCTAACCGTAAAGGTGGGAGTCCAAGTGACTAACACTGGAAGCTCATGTTTGCCAACATAAGAATTAGTCATCGTGACCACATACTTGAGGGGTATACGGGAATCCCCTAACACATGTACATATGTATCATTGAGAGCGAAGGGTACACAGGAATCCCCTAGTCCTATGGTATCTCTGGTTAATCTATTTACATGCATTGGGGCCTATTTAGGGGGTTACACTAGACCTTTATAGCCCTTGGGTGCTTCTAGTACGGTTAAGCTACACATACCCAAGTTAAGGATTTTAAATACATACTAAACTCGGTTCTTTTTCCTGACATAGATAATATATATATATATATATATATATATATATATGGCTATGAATGAATATGGTTGGTTTACTTGGTTATAAAGGTTGGCATTATTGTATCCTTATCCTGGTTGGTTATTGTTGCATCCTGAGTTCACTCGCTAACCCATCTTCGAGCGATGTATCCCCATGCAATGTAGGAATTGAACATACTCCTCCTCCTACTCATTGATCAAATTCGGGGACAGTAGGTGTTAGATTAAAGTGGTGAGCTTCCATAGTTTAGAAGGCATCCATTTTATGTCATGGGTTACTATACATACTTTGATCTTTTCATAGCCTTTGGTTTTTGGCTTGGCCGGGGGCATGTACTGACTAGATACTCTTTGGTTTGAATTAGAGGCTTTGTATGGACAACTGTGGACTTAGGTATAGACTGGTTATTATATATCTATATGTATACATTGTATTATCATTTTTGGTTAGGTTGGCTGGTTATTGGATGGATTGAGTTGGTTAGGTTGGTCTAGTAAGTAGACCTATCCCAAATTCGTTATATCTTCTAATGTGTTATCTATTTATATGTTTGAAATTTATCCAATTCATGGTATATAATAGTTGATTGGTTTGGGTATCAGGGGTGGTCTCCGTTCTTTGTTGGACTTGAGATGCCCATTACAATAAGGCCCCAATTTGGTTCGTGTCAAGTTGGTATCAGAGCCTAGGCTTCAGTGTCATGGGGTGTCCATAAATCCGTGTTGATTAGAGGCTTTCTTATGGGTGAGTTGTGCACCACACTTATAATTACGAGTCTACAAGTGATTTAGGAATGTTTCACTTTCTTGTTGTTCAATTTTCGGGCTATGGAGTCGAAGGTCTTGAACTCTTCCCAAAATATTCATTTGTTCACCTTCCATATCATGTCCTCTCAATAATCCAGTGTTTGTGGAAACTCACATGTACCACTTGAGGATGATATGGATGGATCTTGTGCAACTCATGGGGCACAGAATCGATCAAGGATCATATTTTGGATTTTCCCCATAGAGTTCCATCGGTCTCCACTAACCCTACTCTAAAAGGTGGAACTTATGCTCAGTTACTCAAGGAGAGGTTACCAATGCCGAGTTTTGACATTCTATTAGTCTATTAACCTAGATAGTGACCAATTTGTCACTTCAGTGCAGTTCTATTAGTATAAGGGAGAATAAGGCAAGGTCGGGAAATAGTCAGAGTAAGAGGTCTCAGTTTTTTGAACAAAATGGAGGCCAATAGTATAGTGGTAAATGGTCTAAGATAAAGAGTTGCATAGATTCTAACTCCTATTTCATAGATAGTTCTCCTTACTCAAAGCCATTAGGAGACAAACAATTTTAGATTGGTATGCTTCTAGGGCATAAGGTAACTAATCTCGGGCTGGTAGGGCCCAATTATACCATTTTATCTACCTCTTAGATTTTGTTGTTAGTTTCACTATGGTTGTTATAAGAAAATAAGGAATCGATGTTCTAGTTATGGTTAGTTGGTTCTCAAGCAACAGGAGTGTCCCACAAGGTTTGCTACATGGGTAAATAGTATATTGGTTTCTGCTTCTCTAGTTTGTAATATGAGAAGTGTTGCTTTTAGCTTTGGCACTGGCTGGGACCGTCTCAATGCTCTCACTATCCCTCAGGAGTCTAAGGTATCTTCTAATGTTGATACTGGTATGTGTCAAACTCTTTTCTCGTGATGCGTACAATTTATTTAGTCTGGGGTCCCCTCTCTCTTATGTGACCCCATTTTTGATTTTTTATCTTAGTTTTCATCATAAGGTTATTTTGGACCCTTTTTCTGATTCTACTATGGTAGGTGACTCTATAATTGCAAAAGGAATCTATAGGGTGGGTGTGGTATATATGTTGGTAGTGAGGGACTTTGGTAGATTTTTTTAAATCAGATATGGTGGATTTCTATGATATTCCCGGGATGGATTGGTTGTACTCAAGCTAAGCATCATTAAACTATTGGACTCTTAAAGTTGTGTTTAGGATCCTTAGTGAGTCGGTTATAGGATGGGAGGATAATTCTCCGGATAGTAAAAGGAAGGTTATATCATATCTTAGATCTCAGAGATTAATCTCCAATTGAGGGGTGCCTCTATTATTATTTGGTCCAGGTTAAAAGATTCTAACTTGGAAGGTTCTTCTTTTCATTCTATTTCGGTGGTGAATGAATTTCGTGAGGTCTTTCTGATGACCCTAATGGTTTCCTTGTAGTGGGGATATTGAGTTTGGGATTGACCTTGTTTTGGATGCTTATCTAATTTCTATTCCTTTTTATAAAATGTTTCAAGTAGAGTTAGAGGAGTTGAAGGGCAATTAAAGAGTCCCTTAGATAAAGGTTTCATCCATCCTAGTATTTCTCCATGGGGTGCTTCTATTCTTTCATGCATAAAGGGGATGGTTTCCCCTAGGAAGGTATAGGTTGTAGGTAGGTGAATGAGGAATATAGGGTGTCCTCCTTGTGGTGTCGAGGGTTTGCAAGTCTTATCTCACTTATATTTGGGATATTAGTGCAGAGAGTCCTTCGCTTGATTTTGTCCTTACTGTTTATGGGTTTTCTCATATTTTCCCTATTGACCTACCTGTCCTTCCTCCTAAACATAATATATAGTTTACAATCAATCTCAAGTCAGGCACCCAATTAGGTATTATTTTTCCATATTAGCCGGTTACTATATTATTGGTTATTATGGTTAGTTTATGGCAGGATGGTTATAGATTGGTAACAGGGATTGTCGGTATGATTTTGGTTCCTTTTCTTCCTTTATTATTGATAAAATTACATTATGATTAAGGACCATCATTATGCTAGTCTTAGCTTGCCTATATGATTATGACCCTCAAGATGTTAGGGTGGATCCCTCAGGCTACTACCTTGAGTTAGCCCTATATATGTATGTGTGTGTTGTTGTCGTATATCCCTCTATTTCTGTCTTATTCATATCATATATGAATTTTTGGCCTTGTATACTATATAACTTTATTTCGCTCTTTCTTTGTATATTGACCTTCATTACTATTATAATAGAATAGTTTATCTTTATTGACCCACTTCTTTATCACACTTAATTTGTTGGATAATTTTCTATTGATACATCTCTACCTTATATGTTATTTATTCTTGCATTATCTTTAGAGCTCACTTAGCTGATGTCTACTGAGTACCACATGTTTGGTAGTTAGACTATACTTCTATAGCCTGCAGATCATAGTACAAGTTCTCGCCGTTGACTGGTGTATCATGCAGAACAGCTATGGATCAGATTTTTGAGGTGATCTCCTAGAGTTTGGAATCTTTTTTCCCTCTCCCGCATAGATTAGACTTATCTCTATTTTATATTTCGGAGATGGTTTTAACATGTAAATTTATTCAATATCTTACTTTGTACTTTGAATGTAATAGAAGTTCTTGTACTTACTTCACCATCTTTGGGGGTTGAATTCTATATTAGTATTTTATTTAAATTGACTTCCTCTAATTTCTTTCACTTTTCTTGATAGTCTGTTACTAGCTATTTTGGATTATGGGATCGAATTACCTACTGGTGGGTTATAGTAGGTGGCATGACCTAAGAAATTGGGTTTTGACACTTTACCAAACCTCTCTTATCCTCCTCAATATGAGAAATACTCCCCATTGACAACCTATTGATAATGCCCAAACTTACACTCAAAATTAGATACAAGGCAGACATTGTCAACATAATAACCCAACTAATAGTCAAGGTCGAATACACAAGGAGTGAAGACTTAGATTTCAAGTCCTATGTGTGTTGGAAGTTAGCTAGACGTTAACTAATAGTGCAAAAAAAACAATATGTAAAAATAAATGGGAGGTTTGATTTAAGTAAATATTAAACACCACAAAATTGGAACACAATTAAGAGATTGCAAAATCAAAGAGTGTTACCTAATGGAGAGGAGCCCTAGTGTTATGCAATCCTAGTTGGGAGTCATGCATAGGCTGTCAATAATTTATCCAAGTTCAGTTAAGGATTTAGGGTTGGCTAGATTGAGGGTTATTGGTGTTAATCTTTCAATAATATACTAAATCTCACTTGTGGGCTATTTCGAAGACGTCACAAGTGTGTCAAATATACCAATCCACTGACTCAATTATCATCCTTATTTATAATATGATGCTATTAAATGAGTTATTTCAAGTTATTGTTCATAATTGTTCCTCACCCATATGCCCTCTTTCAAGGATGGTATGGGTCCAAGGGTAATTGGGGTTTTCAACCCCCAATTCTTAATTAAACATGGAACAAAAGGAAAACCTATCAAAAATAACTAATTAATTGGACAAATAATCAATATGCATGCATTAATCACCAACTAATCTAGCATAACCCCAAGACATAAGTTTAACAACTCATGTAAATAAAGAGAAGATTATACACAAGTTAGCATTCAATTTATCCATGGAAAGCAAAATGAATAAAAGCTCCAATCTTCAAATTCAAACAAATACCCAAAATCTTTCATGGGAACACACCCAAAAATTGCTTTCTACTTAACAATAGTGTATTTTTCTCTCAAAACTCAAAAAATTGGATGCTAAAAATGTGAAGGGTTCAACCTTTTATATCTTGGGATTGAGCCTTATGAAATTCATTTCAAGCCCTTGCAAATTTTCTCGATACCTGTGATTGCATGCTCTAGTTGCGATCATGACCTCTGCGATTGTAAAACATCATCTCCCAATCGCAGTACTTCTACCTGCTCTACTCAATCATTATTCCGACACTCAAAGTGCGATAGAAGCATCTAAGGGTCATATCTTGGGGCCTATCTTCAGCTTTATAATACCCCGCAAGATTCTAGATGAGTTTTCAACTATTTGACCAATGTTTAGAAGTCCCAAAGCCATTTAATTTAGATTAAGTACAAGCGACATGGACTTTTAAGACCCCAAGAATTGGAAAATTTTATTTTTTACCTTTCCGAGTCCGAAATGTTGATTTATGAGTTGAAATATGTTTAGGGATGTTAAAAGGGTTATTTGGTAGAGTTTAGGAATTTTTCGAAGGGTTTGGGGTGTTTTTGACCCACGTAAGCAGAATGCCTCTGTGATTTTAATGTATCACGGAGACTAGCACTCCATAATACACAATATGTTATGAAGTCTAGTCTCTACAATACACGTCGTACCACAAAGGCTAGCGTCTGTGATAGACTCCATGCTACAGAAGCTTTGAAATCCTGCAATTTTCATTAAATGGGTGTAGGGTATTTTGGAATTTTACCCTCTCCCCAAAACACCCAATTGACAATTTAAAACCCATTATTTGCCCCATTCTTCATCAGTTAACTATACTCAATCTCCTCTTATTCTAAAGAACACAAATTACAAGCTTCTTCCAAGAGTTCACACATTCAAGGTCACAATTCCAAGTTTTCTTCAAGGATTCAAGCAACTCAAGTATGTGGAATATTCATCAATGGGTTCCTTCACTAATTGAGTTACAAGAAATCCCTTGTTTTCATGTATAAACCCTTTTCCCTCTTTTTAAGAAATTTCAATGATAAGTATGAATTTACTCAATTTGTTCTTAATATTTTTGAATCAAAAGCATGAAATTATGTTTCCCCACATGAATTATACTCTTTCATGCTTTATAATCTCAGTCACCCATATCATCTTCAGTTCAATTTATCAAGTTATGAAATAAACCATGTGCGCATTTTGTCCTTATAAGTTTAACATATTGTCATACTCATAATCATGGATTTCATCTGTTTAGTGAAGTATACTATGTTTTTGGTCTACGAATCATGAATTTCCTTACAATATTATGATGATGTTATTGTAATAAAGTTTTGATCAATGCTGGTGGGTTATGAACACCTGATACCTATATGTTTACACGTGTTTTAGATTTTTAAGTTTCAAATAAATCAGATCATGATTTTATCCTTGTACTCAGGTTATCATATTCATGTTGAGAAATTATCAATAATGACTCTAGTTAACTTAAATCAGTTTCATTGTCAGTTTAGTGGGGAGTAGCATTAAGCACCGAGCAAACCTAGGGATGAAGGCTCACCCGTCAGTAGAGGACTGAGACCTTGAGTATTCAGTTTATTAGCTATTCAGTTAGTCAGTTTTACAAATTATTTTAGTACATTCTTTACTTGGTCTTGTATTCGTTTTACATGTTCATGCATTCATGATAAGTATCTACATACACTTCAGTTAGACCTTATCTCACATACTAGTATATTTAAACTACTAACCGCATACTCTCTTTTGGGATATATTTTCACAATATAAGTTCATACGCTCAATTCCTCAATCACCCTTAGTTAGTTCAGTATCACTCTGTAGTAGTTGTAGTGAGTACTCATCCATCGAGGACAAGTAATTTACAGTTATTTTTAGTATTTCTTTCATTTTAGTTAGTTGGAGTTAGTAGCGGGTTTATCCCATCAACTCATCATGTTTTAGAGGATTTTGTATTTTCAGACTTGTTTTCTATTTTATTAGAAATTTTAGACACGTTGGGAATTATTTTAGGATTTCATCTTAACAGAGTTTTTATTAGTTTAACATTCATATATGATGACTGTATTATTATTTTATTTAGTGCTCACAGTAGGTACCATGGGTTAGCTTGGGGTCACTTGTGGCCTTTAGCACTATATTACCACTAAGGGGTAGGTTCGGGTTATGAAACATCTGGGTATCAAAGATAGGTTTTAAAGTGTCCTAGGGTTTTTGAAAGTTTTGTTGAGTAGAGTCTTGTTCATAGGTGTGAAGCGCCCCTAACTTTTGGGCAAGAGGCTACGAGACGTGTTAGGAAAGTTTCCCTACTTTCAGTATTAATATCGTGCAAAAGAGCGTGAGATCTATTGAATTCATTTTTCTATCTCGTCCTTCATCCACTTATAGAAAATGCCTCCAGAAGAAATAACAAAAAAAGGAACAAGGATTAGCCTACACCACCACCTATTTAGGAATACCGTCTGAATGAACATGTTTCCCATGTCAAATTGAGGACCATTTTCACTGTTTTTGTCCAGACTATGGCTGCTTAGGCTACTAAGAAGGTTACTCCCCAGCTAATCCAGTAGTGGTCATAGAAACGGCTAGGATCCGAGACTTCACTTGAATGAATCCTTAATTATTTTTTAGATCCAAGTACGAGGAGGATCCATAGGAGTTTCCAGATGGTATGCTGAAAGTGACAGATATTATGGGTGTTACTTTTAGTGAGAGTGCTAGTTTAGATACTTACCAATTGCAAGGAGTAGCTCATACTTGGTTCAAGTAGTGGAAGGAGGACAAAGGTGTTGAGGCAGGGCCTATAGAGTAGGGAGAGTTTTCTCCAACCTTCTTAGATAGGTTTTTCCCACTGGAGTTAAGTGAGGCGAAAATAGAGAAGTTTATAATCTAAAGCAGGGTAACATGAATGTAAAGGGGTACTCACTCAAGTTTACCCAATTGGCGAGGTATGCTCCGACTATGGTGGCTGATTCTAGGGCTAGGGATGAGTAAGTTTGTGTCTGCAGTTTCAAGGGATGTGGTTAAAGAGTGCAGAATAGCTATGTTGGTTAAAGAGATGGACCTTTATAGATTATGGTATATGCTTAGTAGATTGATGAGGAGAAGTTCAAAGAAAAGGAAAGGGAGAATAAGAGGGCCAGAACCGGTAGCTTTAATTTCTCACAACAAAGGTCTGATGGTGGGAAGCATTATCAATTCCTCCAGAAATCTTCAGCTCCAGCCCCATCTTTAGCCAGTGCACCAGTACCTAAGATTATGTAGGACGATTTGGATAGAGACACAGTATCTAAGTCCTACACAGTATCTAAGTCCTAAGGTAGTGGGAATAATGGTTGTACCAATCTAATTTGAAGAAGATATGGTAGGAATAATTAGTAAAACTGTCGGGCAGGTAGTAATATTTGTTTTGGATGTGCAAGCCAGGCCACAAGATCAGGGATTTCCCAGTGGTAGCCCAAAAGGGAAAAGATTTTCATCAATAGGGTCAATCTAACTTTTCATCAACTTCAGAAGGTCACAAGACTCACCAGGACACCACCTTTAATGCCACCAGTGGATAGCTTCAAAACTAACTTTATCCGCTCCAGACTTGACAGGATCAGTGTAATGCTACGAGAGTACACCTCGGGCGTCACATGGAGCTTACAGTCCTTAGAGACCATAAGCTAACCCAAAATCTAGTACCTATTGTAAGTACTAAACAATAATATCATAATTGTGGAAAACATCATATATTGCCATAAGGTTTTATCACTAAAACAATACAGAAACATGAATCTATAGAAAAACTGGTCGAATCTGATTAGATATTGATAAACTAACATGTCAACTAAAAATTTGAATACTAAATAACTGACTCTTATGTTTGAAAAGCCTCTAAAATTGACTGACTGAATATGAGTTGATGGGACATGCCCCAACTATCTAAACTAACTACTGAAATAGAGATATGAAGTAAAATAATCTATCCTCGAATAATGAGGACTCACCATTGTTACTGTATTGCTGATAGCCTGAGGAGTGAGGTATAAGTATGGTTCGGGAATTAAACGTCAGCACCTATGATATAATACATCATATCACAAAAGAAAGGTATGCGATCAGTACTTTGAATGTACTGGTATGATAAATAAGGTAGGCTGATATGCATGGTTTGATGAACAGAACTAATAATTAACTGAATCTGCATATAAAACATGGAGTACTGAGTAGAGAACATGGAATCTGCAGATACTAAAAATATGGAGAATCTGTAGATACTGACTAAGCATAAAAGTCTATAAATACTAAAGATACGTGAAAATTTGTAGACACTAGAGACACATGACAAAGCATATAACATGGATTGAGTAAAATCTGTAAACTAAAATACTGAAAAATATTGATATATGTATGCTTTGGTCAAGAAAATCTAAGACTGCATAACTGAATGGAGATTGTGACTGAGACTATATCTAAGACTGTGGGAGGTATCCTCCAACCGACATTCCCTAATTTGAGCTAATTGGGGTCCAACCTATAACCCCAATTGAAAGGGTGTTAATACCATGCCACAGGTACTAACGTTGGCTATGTGGATCTACTAAACTGATATAATGTCTAAAGTACTAAGGGTGTCAATCCTAAACTAACAAGTGACCCTTGCGAGATAGTCAAGATTAGTCTGACGGGTGACTACTCATATCCTACAGTGGCTATGTAGTTTTGGAGTATTGGGACTGTTTCTAATGACTCTGCATATCTGACGGGGAAGCCGCCATTCCTACACTCGCTCGGTGCTAAATCCTACTCCCAACTGAAAGACACTAAAATACTAGGTTGTTCTGAGTTTAACTAATTGATATCTGACTATTATGATAATGCTTATAGTATGTTCTGAAGACTATTCTATAATGTACTGATAATAGATAAAGTAAATAGCTATGAATTTCGAGTATTTAATACCCCCAGGACTCAAAAACAATAATGAGAAAATGACGATAAAGCTTGAGGGACAAAACATGAATGCTTTTATTAAACTCAATCACTCTTGTAGGCATTTTATCAAACACTTGTAGTTCATGATTGAAAAAAATCATAGGAATGTCATGGAACTTTTGGAACTACCTTGAATTTGACATAATAGTATAAAATCATGGTTTAATTCAATAGTACTTGGAGATTCATGGATGAAATCATAATTTAAAACATAATAACTTGGAAAGATTATAACTTAGTGATTAAAATGGGTTACTTGGGCTCCATGGATGAAACAAATCTACGAATAAACATCTAACATATCTGGGATAATGAATTTCTTGAAGTTCTTGGTGATTTCTTGAGGATTGGTCTTGAATTTGAGAGCTAGGGTTTCTTGTTCTTGAAAAGGGAATCTTTTATAGTGTGAGGAATTGAAATAATGATGACTAATTAGGGTGTTTCGGGGTTAAATTTCATATTTTAGGTAAATTAGGGCCATGGAAAAAGACCCAAATACCTTAGAACAAATTTTAAAACAAAAGCTAAAACCTGAAGATCCCAATTTTTGGCCTTAGTGCGACACAACACTATTGCGTCAAGCCACTGGAAAAGGGACAATTGCAACTTGTACAAACACAATGACATGGAGATATCACAGTAAGCCTTTGGAATGCCAATTTGGCCACCTACGTGATGCGCCACCATCGCAGAGGCCCACTAGAAATTGGCCTGCACCGGATGTATCATGATCGCGGAGTCATACTGGAAATTTACAATTATCATTTGGACTATCTCCACGGTGTGGTAAGGGTTAAAATGATGATGTTTAATGACTGAAACTTAAAATATACATAACTTCTTACCCAGTTATCGGATTTGGACAAATTTTATACCGTTGAAAAGCTAATTGAATTTCCTATGCAATAGCAGGCTCTAAACTGAAAAATAATGAGTTTTTTGAAAATTTTATATTCAAATAATCATGTATTGGGACTTAGATTATCCTAGGGAAATATGGGGTGTTACAATATCTCCCCCTTGGGATCATTCATCCTCAAATGAAACTAGTTAAGCTGAGGAAAGTTGTTGGACTAAGATTACACACTGAACATGCATATCTGATGGATTGAATGCATGACTGAACTAATTTGTAGATGCATAAATGACATAAATATGATGCTCAAATGAAATCGAGCATAATATAGAGAGATCTTAAGAAGATTAGTACCTTATGCCGAATCTAGATTCGCAGTGAAAAGATGAGGCTACGTGGTCCGCATATCTTCCTTTGCTTCCTAAGTGGCCCCCTCAGTGGACTGATTCTGCTAAAGAACTTTGACTATTTGAACTTCTTTGTTCCTTATTCTACGAGCTTGATGATTAAGAATTTTGACTGGAACTTCCTTAAAGGAAAGACTGTTCTGAATATATGTACTTTCTAAGGGAACAACAACCGCTGGATCACCAATACACTTTTTCAATAAATACACATGGAACACTGGGTGTACTAAGGTTAAATCTGAAGGCAACTCACTCTCGTAAGCTACCTTTCAAAAATAATTGAGAATTTTGAAGGGACCGACATATCGAGGACTGAGTTTTCCTTTCTTACTGAATCTCTTCTCCCCCTTCATGGGAGAGATTTTCAAGTACACATAATCACCAAACTCAAAATCGAGATGCTTTTACCTTAGATCGGCATATGATTTCTGTTAGCTCTATGCAGCCCTAAGCCTTTCTCTGACCTACTACTACGACCTCACCTACTTCAAACCAACCAATTCGAGATCTATATCTACTACCATAGAGAGCTGCGAATGAATCCATACAGATATTGGAATGATAGTTATTATTGTATGTAAACTCAATCAAAGGAAACTGGTCATCCTAACTTCCCTTAAAATCAACTGTGCATACTCTCAACATATCTTCAAGAGTCTGAATAGTCCTTTCTGCTTGACCGTCTATCTGGGGGTAGAAGATTGTACTTAGATAGACTTGGGTACCATGAACTTGTTGGAATACTTTCCAGAAATAAGAGGCAAACTGGGTACCTCTATCTGAGATGATAGATAAGGAAACACCATACAACTTTACCAACACTCTGAGATAGAGTTCGGCATAGTTCTCGGCTGAATAAGAGGTATGGACTGGAAAGAAATGAGCTTATTAAGTCATCCTATATATGATAACCTAAATATAATCATGTTGATGATGCGTACGAGGCAAACCTATTACAAAATCTAAGTTAACTTTCTCCCATTTCAAAGTGGAAATACTGAACTCCTACATGGACCCACTAAGATAATGGTGCTCAATCTTAACTTGCTAGCACATAGAGCATTTAGCTACAAACTCTGCAATGTCTCTCTTTATCCCACTTCACCAATAGATCTCCCATGAATCACGGTACATTGTAATTTTCCCTTGATGAATAGAGTAACGTGAACCATGCACTTCTACAAGAATTCATTGCCTCAAGTCATCTATACCAGGCACACATAGCAGATCCTGACAACGCAACATATATCTCCCGCTTGGGAGAAAACCTCCTCCTTCAGAAACTACTGATAATTCTGAGCTATTCTGCACCCATATACTACCCTCTGGTCAGTCGAATAAGCATATACCTAGTCGGGAAAGATGATGGACTTCCCGATCTAAATGCTTCTTACCATCCTCAATATAAGGTACACTACCTATAGAAAACCTACGGAGAGCATCAGCCACTATATTGGTCTTGCCAGTATGATACAGAACACTCATGTCATAATCTTTTAACAACTCTAACCACCTTCTCTGACACAGATTCAACTCTTTCTAAGAGAAAACATACTGAAGACTTTTGTGATTTGTGAACACATCAACATGCACTCCATACAACTAATGCCTCTAAATCTTTAAAGAAAACACTACAGCTTCTAACTCTAGATTATGAGTTGAATAATTCTTGTCGTGGTCCTCAAGTTATCTGGAGGCATAGGCTATGACCTTACCTTTTTGCATAAGGACACAACCCAAAAACACTCTAAATCATCATAGTACACAACAAACCCATCTTAACAATCTGGTAGAGTAAGAACTGGGGCTAAGGTGAGTCGAGTCTTCAACTCTTGAAAAATCATCCTACAGGAATCTAACCACTAAAACTTAGCTTTATTCTGAGTCACTCTGGACATGGGGGATCCAACAGAAGAAAATACTTTAATAAACTGAAGGTAATATCTAGCTAAACCCAAGAAACTCCTGATGTATAATAGAGAGATGGGTCTAGGCTAGTTTCTCACCACCTCAATCTTTTAAGGATCAACTCTAATGCTATTACCAAAAATATTATGGCCAAGAAAGCTACTGATCTTAGCCAAAAGTCACACTTACTAAATTTAGTGTACAACTGGTGGGCTCTAAGAGTCTAAAGCACTATTCTGAGGTGTTCTGCATGATCATTTTCGATACAGGGGTAAACAACAATGTCATCAATGAAGACTATGATGAACATGTCTAGGTACTACTTGAACACTCAGTTCATCAAGTCCATGAAGGATGTTGAGGCCTTTGTGAGACTAAAGAACATGACTAGAAATTCAACCTGACCATGCCAAGTTTAGAAAGCTATTTTCGAAATGTCACATTCCCTGACCCTGAGATGATGATAGCCTGATCTAAGGTCTATCTTGGAAAAGTAACTAGCACCCTGAAGTTGGTCAAACAAGTCATCAATTCTAGGAAGTGTATATTTATTCTTGATTATGACTTTGTTCAACTGATGCTAGTTTATACACATTCTGAGAGAACTATCTTTCTTATGCACGAATAGAACAGGTGCACCCCATAGGGAGACACTGGGTCTGATGAACCCCTTATCTAGGAGATTCTTTAATGTTCTTTTAATTCTTTGAGTCTAGTTGGAGACATTTTGAATGGCAGAATAGATATAGGTTGAGTATCTGGAAGAAGGTCTATTCTGAAGTTGATTTCCCTTTTGGGAGGAACTTCGGGAAGATCTTCAGGAAATACATCTGAGAATTTATTTACTACTGGAGCTGACTCAAGAGTTGGAGTTTTTGAGTTTGAATCTTTGACTCACACACGATGGTAGACACATCCCTTGGATATCATTCTTCTTCCTCGAAGGTATGAAATCAACTGACCCCTAAGAATTGTAGTACTACCCCTCCATTCAAGGACTATTTTATTTGGGAACTGAAAATAAACTATTCTATTTCTACAATCAAATAAGGCATAGCATGAGTGGAGCCAATCCATGCCGAGAATGATCTCAAAATCTGTCATCTCTAACTCCTCGAGATCAACTGAGGTAACTTTCTGAGATATTGTAATTGAAAAGTTCATGTATACCTATCTGGCTAGAATGGAAATGCCTACTAGGGTAGACACTGAAAAGAGCTCTGCTAGAGTTTCAGGACTAACTCCAAAATTGATGGCTATATATAGAGTTACAAAAGAAAGAGAAGTTCCAGGGTCTAGTAAATCATAAACATATTAGTGAAAGAACTGCAATGTACCAGTAACTACATTCGTAGAATTTTCCTAAAGGTAGCGGGACTGAAGAGCATATAATTTGTTCGGACGTTGACCACTGGGGGACTGGAAGTGGCACCCTTCTGAGTTGGGCGACCAGATGGAACTAACGATTGATGAGACTAGCCCTGTTGGCGCACATCCCTACCTATCTGAGAAACCACTCGACTCTCTTGAATTTGATGGACCGGCTTTCCACGCCCAAAGCACACATCACTACCCACTTTACACTCACACTGATGGTATTTTCTATATTTCTGACATAGAGTATTTATATGAGCACTACTAATACTGACCTGGGACTTAAAGCCTGGTGCCCTATCCCTATTACCATTTTTTAATTTGGGTACTAGGGAACTGGCTGAAGAGGGTGCTGGGGATGAAGACCTTTGATCAAATTGCAGACGGTTACCACCTTCTGAGTTTAGCTGACTAAAATTAAAATTACCCATCCTAGCTCTTTTGTTTACTCTCTCTCTCCCCTTAATCTTTTGTTTCTCTATGTGTTGAGCATGGACTATCAGCCTAGAAAAGTCTATCTCCCTAATAAATATTGTGGTCCTACACTCCTTGACTATACTATCAGATACGTCAGACACAAAATTACTCATCTTGGACCTACTGTCAGCTACCACATGAGGAGCATATCTATATAACTGAGTAAACTTAAGGGAATACTCCCTCATGCTCGTGCTTTCCTACCTCAAATTAATGAACTCTAACACTTTGGCCTCCCTCAACTCCAATGGGAAGAATTTGTTTAAGAGTGTTATGGCAAAATCTTCCTACCCTATAGGCCTTGCATCAATACCCCTATCTACCTTCCACTACTTAAAATAAGTTGAGATACATCCTACAACTGATATGCAGCCAATTCAGCACTCTGACTAGATGTTACCCCATAGCATCAGTGACATTTTGAATAATATCTAAGAATTCCTATAGATCCTCTTCAGACTTGGATCGCATAAAAGAAGGAGGATACATTCGGGTGAAATCTCAAATTTTGGTTGCAGTAGTATTAGCCACTAGGTTGTCCAGAATAGCAGTTGGACGTTCATTCTATGCTTTTACAGAGTTTGCTAGAGTAGTGAACGTAGCTATGAATTTTGTGTAAGAGATATGCTCATCCAGAGGATATGCCTGGACAGGCTAAAGGGTTGGATGGTTTCCTGTTCTTATTCTATTCTTCTTGAGAGGTATTTTCTATAAACAAAAGGAAAAATGGATTATATAAGGAGTTTAACTTGAGCTCATACTCACTCGCAAGATATGAATGTTGAAAGAAGGGAAATTTTTCCTAAACGCCTTGTAGCCTTTCATCCATAAGTGTGGCGCGCTACACACATATTCACATGGCTCTACTTGATGTGGATTTTAGACTTCCTAGGACAATTTAAAACCATAGGATCTAATAATAAGTTTATAACTCCCTAAAAGTACACCCTGGGCTTCACACGGTGCTTCCAGTCCCTAGGGACCACAAGATAACCCATGAGTCGGTACCTATTTTGAGCACTAAGTAATAATATCATAATTATCAAAAACATATGATATTTGTATAAGGTTTTATCACTGAATCAATATTAAAATATGAATCTATAGAAAAACTAACTGAATCTGATTAAATACTGCTAAACTGACATGTTGACTGAAAATCCGAATACTAAATAACTGACTCTTATGTTAGAAAATCCTCTAAAACTGACTAACTAAATATGATTTGATGGGACAGGCCCCAACTAACTCTGCTAACTACTGAAATAGAGATATGAAGTACAATAATCTATCCTCAAATGATGAGGACTCACCACAGTTACTATACTGCTAATAGCCTGAGGAGTGAGGTCTAAGTGTGGTCCAAGAACTAAGCATCAGCACCTATGATATAATACATCATTGCGCAAATGTGATTAGTACTTTGAATGTACTAGTATGCTAAATGAGGTAGGTTGATATGCATGGTTTCATGAACAGAACTAATAATTAACTGAATAAGCATCGAAACATAGAGTACTGAGTAGAGAACATGGAATCTATAAATACTTAAAACATAGGGAATCTGTAGATACGAAGTACGCATAAAAGTCTATAAATGCTAAAGATACGTGAAAGTTTATAGATACTGGGATGCATGACCAAGCATATAACATGGATTGAGTAAAATCTGTAAATTGAAATAATGAAAAATACTAATATCTAGATGCTTTATTCAAGCTACTCTAAGACTGCATAACTGAACCGAGACTATAACTGAGACTATATCTAAGACTGTAGGAGCTATCATCTAACCGATATTCTCCAATTTAAGCTAATTAGGGTCCAAACTGTAACCCCAGTTGGAAGGTTGTTAATACCGTTCCATCGGTACTAATGCTGGCTTTATATATCCATTAAACTAATATAATGTCCAAAGAAATAAGGGTGTCAATCTTGAACTGACGGGTGACCCCTGTGTTATAGTTTAGCCTAGTCTGACGGGTGACTACTCATATCTTATGTTGGCTATGTAGTTCTAGAGTATAGGTACTGCTACTAACGACTCTGCTTATCTGACGGGGAAGCCTCCATCCCTACACTCGCTCGGTGCTAAATCCTACTCCCATCTGAAAGACACTGAAATACTAGGTTGTTCTAAGTTTAACTAATTGATATCTAACTATTCCGATAATGCTCATAGTATGTTCTGAAGGCTGTTCTGTAATGTAATAAGACTAGAAAAAGTAAACAGCTATGGATTTCATGTATTTAATACCCTCAAGAGTAAAAAATAACAATGGTAAAATGAGACTAAATCTTGGGGTCAAAACATGAATGCTTCTATTAAAATCAATCACTCCTATAGGCATTTTATTAAACACTAGTAGTTCATGATTTAAAACAATCATACGAATGTCATGAAACTTATGGAACTAGCATGAATTCAACATAATAGTATTAAATCATGATTTAATTCAATAAATAATAATATTAAAACATAAAGAAATGAATAATAATAATAATTTCATGGTAACATGGTATAAAATCAATAGTACTTGGAGATTCATGGATGAAATCATAATTTAAAACATAATAACTTTGAAATATTATAACTTGGTTATTAAAATGGGTTACTTGGGCTCCATTGATGAAAGGAATCCATGGATGAACATCTAACTTACCTGGGATAGTGAATATCTTGAAGTTCTAGGTAAGTTCATGAGGATTGGTGTTGAATTTGAGAGCTAGGCTTTCTTCTTCTTAAAAGGGGAATCTTTGATTGTGTGATGAATTGAAATAATGATGAGTACTTGGGGTGTTTAGGGGTTAAATTTTGTGTTTTAGGTTAATTAGGGCTATGGAAAAAGATCCAAATACTCCTAAACAAATTTTAAAATGAAAAATGAAAATTGAAGATCCCGATTTTTATCCTTGGCGCGACACGCCACTATCGCGCCAAGCCACTGGAAAAGGGACAATTAGGACCTGGACAAACACTGTAATGTAGATCTATCGCAGTAAGCCTTTGGAATGCCAATTTGGCCACCTCCGCGATGTGCCACCATCGTGGAGGCCCACTGGAAATTGCCAAACTAGAAATTGGCCTACTCTGTGATGCGCCAGGATCATGAAGTCACACTAAAAATTGCCAATTGTCATTTGGACTGTCTCTGCGGTGCGCTAAGGTTAAAATAATGGTTTTAAATGACTGAAACTTAAAATGTCTATAACTTAAAATAGCCATAAGTTTACACTGAAAATAAACTTAAAATAATGAGTGTTTCAAAAATTTTATATATGAATACTCATGTATTGGAACATGGATTATGCTAGAGAAAAATGGGGTGTTATAATCAGTAAAGTTCTCCTGATGTGGTTACGTCTACATTGTAAGTCTTTCAACTTCATGTTTATTCATTATTATACCTCGGAGGTTCACTTTCCTTTGTGTCTCTCTATATAGCATTAGACTTTGGTGTCAGTCCTGAACTCTTAGCAAAACCCTTTGTAGTATCTACCCCAGTAGGTAGTTTTATTATAGCCAGATGGGTATACAAAAATTTCTCGGTCATATTGTATAAGAAATATACTTCAGTTGACCTTGTGGAATTAGAGATGACTAATTTTGATGTCATTCTTGCCATGGATTGGCTCCACTCGTGCTATGCCTCAGTTGACTAAAGAAATAGAATAGTACAGTTCTAGTTTCCTAATGAACCTATCATCAAATGAAGGGGTAGTAATTCAGTGCCTATAGTTCTATTTGTCTCCTATCTTGGCAAGAAAGATGATTTCCAAGGTTTGTATTTACTATCTCATCTAAGTCAAGGACTAAAATTTTGAAAGTCCTAGTCTTAAGTAAGTTCCAGTAGTGAATAAGAACCTAAAAGTGTTCCCTGAAGATCTTCCCAAAGTGCCTCCTGAGATAGAAATTGACTTTGGAATAGATATCCTCCCAGATACCAAGCCTATGTCAATTCCACCTAATAGAATGGACCAAGCTGAGCTTAAGGAATTAAAGGAATAATTGAAATATTTCTTAGATAAGAGTTTTATCAAGCCTAGTATTCTTCATGGGGTGCTTTAGTTCTCTTTGTGTGCAAAAAAGATGGTTCCCTCAATATGTATATTGACTACCATCAGTTAAACAAAGTCACAATCAAGAATAAGTATCCTCTCCCTAGGATTGATGAATTGTTCAACAAACTTTATGGTGCAAGCTATTTCTCTAAGATAAACCTTGGATATGGCTTTCATTAGCTTAGATTTAGAGAATGTGACATCCTAAAAATAGCCTTCAGAACTCGATATGGTCACTTTGAATTTCTAGTTATGCCTTTTGTACTAACGAATGCTCCTGCAGCTTTTATGTACATGATGAACAGGGTGTTCAAGTAGTACTTGGACATGTTCGTCATAGTCTTCATAGATAATTTCCTCGTCTATTATCATAGTAAAGATTTTCATGCAGACCATTTAAGGATTGTATTGCAACCCTTAAGAATCACCAGCTATTCACTAAGTTTAGCAAATATTAATTATAGTTGAGATCAATAGCTTTCCTTAGTCACATCATTTTCGGTGATGACATTTGAGTTGATCCTTAAAACACCAAAGCAGTGAGAAACTAGACTAAACCCATCTCTTCATCAGATATTACGAGTTTCTTGGGTTTAGTTGGTTACTACAGATAGTTTGTTGAAGTATTTTCTTTTATTACTTCTCCCCATGTCTCGAATGACTCAGAAGAATGTCAAATTTCAGTTGTCAGATTCCTGTGAGAAGAGTTATCAGGAGTTGAAGACTTGACTCACTTTTTCTCCAGTATTAAATCTACTAGAGAGTTCATATGGGTTTTTAGTCTATTATGATGCTTCTAGAGTTGGTCTTGGGTTGTATTAATATAGTGAGAAAATTTATAGCCTATGCCTCTAGACAGCTTAAACCCCATGAGAAGAATTACAACGCCATGACGTTGAGTCGGCAACATTTGTCTTTGCCTTAAAGATTAGGAGGCATTACATTTACAGGACTTATGTTGATGTGTTCATGGATCAAAAGAGTTAACAGTATGTGTTCACACAGAAGGATCTAAATATTTGTCAGATAAGGTGGCTTGAATTATTGAAAGACTATGATATGAGTGTGTTGTATTACCCAAGCAACGCTAATGTTGTGACTGATGCCTTTAGTAGATTGTCTTTGAGAAGTGTTGTTCATGTTGAGAAGGATAAGAGGGAGTTAGGTTGGGAGGTTCATTAGCTTGATAGATTATTTTTTTTGGTTGGTTGAGTCAACCAAAGGCAGTATATAGTTCAGAATCTTCATTGGTGGCTGAAGTGAAAGAAAAACAAGACAGGGATCCTATTTTAGTCAAGTTGAAGAAAGCAGTTCTAGATCAAAAGGTTGAGGTTTTTTCTCAAGGGAGAGATAGTCTGCTTTATTGTCAGGGCAGTTTATGTGTTTTGAGTAAGGATAGTTCGAGATAACAAATATTATCAGAGATGCATGGTTCACGATATTCTATTCATCTAGGGGCCACTAACATATACCATGATTTGCAGGAAATTTATTGGCGGAATGGTATGAAGAAAGTTATTATGGAATTTATGGATAAGTGTTCAAATTTTCAGCAGGTTAAGGTTGAACACCAAAGTCCTAGTGGTACACTACAGGAGTTCATCATCCCCACATGGAAGTGGTAAGTGGTGAACATATATTTTTTTATAGGTTTACCTCATACACATTATCAACATGATTGGATTTGGGTTGTTGTGAATAGAATGACCAAGCCAACCCATTTGTTGCCAATTCATACTTTGTATTCTACTGAGGATTATGCTAGAATCTATCTCATGGAATTGGTAAAGTTACATGGGTTTATGTGGACCATTATTTAGATAGAGTTTCTCCGTTTACCTTCTATTTTTGGAAGGCTTTTCATAAGGGTCTTGGTACCCAAGTTCATCTCACTACAACTTTTCATCCATAGATAGATGGTCAGGTAGAATGGACCATTCATACCTTAGAGGATATATTGAGGGCTTGGGTTATCAACTTCAAGAGTAGTTGGGATGACCACATACCTTATATTGAGTTTTCCTATAACAACAGCTACAACTCTAGTATTCAGATGGCTCTATTTAAGGCTCTCTATGGAAGGAGATGTAAATATCTGATTGATTAGATTGAAGTAGGTGGGGCTACTTTGATAGGGCCAGATTCAATGTATGAGGTTATGGACAAAGTTTAGTTAATTCTAGAAGGGATAAAGACACCCCCATGTCATCAAAAATCTTAAGCATATGTTAGGAAAAAGGATCTTGAATTTGACGTTGGTGACTTGGTTTATTTGAAAATTTTACTCATGAAAAGGATGAAGATATTTGGTAAGAAAGGGAAGCTTATTTCCCTCTATGTTGGCCCTTACAGGATTTTGAGGCATTTTAGAAAGATATCTTATGATTTGGGGTTGCCAGCAAATTAAGCATTAGTGCATCCCATATCCGATGTGTCTTTACTAAGGAAATATATTAGGGACCCAGCTTCAATCATTCCCACAAAGAATATAGATATGAAAGATAGCCTTCCCTATGCAAAAGTTCTAGTTAAGATCCTTGATCATCAGATTCATAGGTTAAGGAATAAAGAAGTTCCTTTGGTTAAGGTTTTATGGAGAAATTAGTCCATTGAGGGAGCTACTTGGGAAGAATAAGCAGATATATGAAACAAGTATCCCCATCTTTTCTCTACGAATATAGGTTCAGCTTGAGGTAAAAGTTTCCCTTAAATTGATTCTCTCATCTTCTATCTCAGATATCCAACCATCCTTATGTCATAGTATTCATTCATGAATTAAGTTCAGTCCATACATCATGTTTCAAATTTAGTTACTTAATCATGATTCAGCTCATAAGTGTTCAGTACATGATGTCAGTCATATTAGTATCTCCATTTAGACGGTTTCATTTTGGGATGAATGATCCCAAGTGGGAGATATTGTAACACCTATCAAGATTCTAAATAAGTTTCCAGTTATTCGTCTAATGTTTAGATGTCCCAAAGCCATTTAATTTACTTTAAGTACACGTGACATGGCCTTTTAAGAACCCAAAATTTTGAACATTTTATTTTTGTCCTTTTCGATTCTGAAACATTGATTTATGAATTGAAATATGTCTAGGAATGTCAAAAGGGTCATCCGGGAGAGTTTTAAAATTTTTAAAAGAGGTTCGGGATGTCTTTGGACCATGGAGGTAGAATACCTCTATAATTTTAACATGTGATGGATATTGATCCTCTACGAAACATTATGTGTTATGGAGGTTATTCTCTGCAATACACATCGTACCACGGACACTATCCTCCACAATAGCCTTTGTGCAACAAAGGCGGGGTAATACTACAATTTTCATTAAAGAGTTGAGGGGCATTTTTGCCTTTCCCCTCTCCCTAAAACAAATAATTAATTTAAAACCAAAGAGGGGTATTATTTTCCCCATTCTTCATCAGTTAACAATTATCAATCTCTTCCTATTTAAAAGAACACAAAATTACAATATTCTTCCAAAAATTTTGACACACCCTGGACTTTTGACCCTTAGCAATTTTTTGACTTTGAGCTCTCTGGATATCATACAACTTGGGGTACTAGTCGTATTATGTGCTATGGTTTATGGACCCTAACTTGTATGTTTCTGTAACGCCCTGAAATCTAGTTCTCAAGTTGCCATACGGTGCTCCGAACTACAAGTATTCTTGAGCTAACCCTGGCTGCCTTCTAATACATCTGAATCTCAACAGGGGGAAATTGTAATGCCCAAAATTTAGTACCCGTAATGCTACATAGCGCTCATAATCCCTAAGGACCACAAGATAACCCATAATAATAGTAATATCATAAATGCAGAAACATGTACTGAAAGACCATAAGGTTAAATACTAATACATAACTAAAAATATGGTATAACAATACCAAACTACTGAAATAACTTCCTGAACATGTTGTAGTCTGAAAGCCTCTAAAATTGAACTGTCTGAATAAAGAGTTGATGGGACAATTCCCCAACTAACCCCATCTGCTAAAATAAACTATGTACTGAAAAAATGAAATAATCAAATAATAACATCCTTGAATGATAAGGACTCACGGCTAACTCTGACTGCAGAAATTGGAAAGCTACTGATACTCTGGAGCACGTGCTTCTGAACCTATGGTATAAAACTCCATAGCGCAAATGCGTCAGTACGACTGAATATTTTGGTATGCAAGTGAGGTAGGCTGAATGCAGTCGTTCATATGCATGAACCATACTAACTGACTAACTAACATGACCATGAGAATACATGCATGAATACATAACTGTATCTGAGATCGTCATAACACTGACTCATAAATTCTGATAATATGGATTTACTGATATATAGGTACTAATACTAGGATACTGAAACACTAATTCTACTGAGTACTGAGGAACTGATGTCATATTACTAATAAAGGAATAACTTTTTTTTACTATTCTAATTATGAAGATCTGGTCTGACTGACTGTATCTGAAAGTCCTAAAATCTGAATACTGGTAACATGAATTTTTTATATAATTAATATACTATTAACTAGGTGACTGTGTCTGAAAATCCCAATTCTAATGGAACTAGCTTAGTTCCATACTATGCTGAGTGACTATATCTGACAGTCCTGAAACTGTAGAACTGAACTGAGTTCTATTACAGAGACTGGATTCAAAAATGAGACTGTGGGAGGTAATCATCTAAAAACATGCCTCAAAACTGACTGGTCGGGTCCAACCTATAACCCCATCTGGAAGGGTCTCAGTACCGTGCTATGGGTAAATACAAGCTTTGAGTAAACCCTCTTGATAGGGATCTCTTCCATCAACCCCTTCTAGTGGGAAAAAATCAAATAGGGTATCTAATCCCTAAACTCATAGGGTACATCTCAACCTAAGCTGGCTACATAGTTCTGGAATGCAAGGATTGTTTCTAACGATTACACCCTCTACTGGCTAACAGGTGAGTCTCCATCCTTGGGTTCACTCGGTACTGAATCCTACTCCTAATTAAAGAGACACTGAAGTGATTTAAACTAAACTAAACTATTAATGATAGTATCTTTTAGAATACTTGAATAGAGTTCACTAAATTTCATTGACTGATAGAATACTACTGAGATCAAATAACTGGCTGAGATTACTGAGTTTTCCTGAGTCATGTATCTGACGAAATTCTAATGATTATGGATTGAATGGGAGTATCGTGAAAACTGACTCTGGCTTAGGCACATAACTAAATTATTGGTTACAAGTACCCCCAGGACTCGATAGCATGAAACTGACAAGACTTGACACTTTGTGAACACATAACTAATATCAACAATTCATAATACAATAAGTTGGGGATTTCATGAAACACATGGTTGTCATAATGTTGTACATAGATGGAATTCATATAGACATGTCATACTTTCATCAACCTAATCTCATAAACATTCCATCAAATACTCATAATGCACACAATATCATGGAAGTCAGTCTTGGTCATAAGGGTAAAGAATGCATTTATTATTTGAGTCACAATTGAGTTATATTAGCCAATTTCTATCCTCCTAGTCATTTTCTCAAACACCCTACATGCACAACTTAGGGCATTGATGAAATCATTAAATTATACATCATAAACAACTCAATTCATGGATTTCATCTTGCATGCTAACGTAGTTTCATGAAAACACATAAGGATTCCAACTTAGGAATCATACAACAAGAAAAACATGGTTGCAAATAATCCACAAAATAAATATCATGTTTTATAATTTGAAAGAAGATTCTTGGACTTTATGGATGAATGGAATCAATAAATCAACACTTGTCATACCTTAGTTCTTGATTTTACAAAGATTAACAGAGAGATTCTTGAATTTGAGTATTGACTTTGAATCCTTAATTGAAAACTCTAACTTGTTCTTGAGAGAAGCTCTATATTTTGGGTGAAATATGAATGAATCACGTGTTATTGAGTTTATCTAAGGAGGGGAAATTGACCCTTTTTCCCTTATAATACGGACAATTAATCACTAAAAAACTGGGTGCCGATGCTATAAACGATGCGACATGTTGATGGTTGCAATGTGATACTCAAAGCATCGTACCATGATTGCATTGATCCTCAGAAGTTTTGGCTATGTTAGCCTGCACAAATGTTGACCAATGCGATTGGCGACGCGGCGCGCCATGATTGCATTGGTCCATTATTTTGGGACACCAAACATAATCTAAACTTGTTCCTAAAATCCAAAACTTGTTCGGGAACACCTATTGACCTTCCTGATCATTAACTAATAAAGATATGGACCATTAAAGGATGTTAAGGTGGCAAAATGAGATTGTAAACATTCAAAGGCCAATAATAGGCTAGGTCTGGGAACCTAGCTAGAATTTTCTAAGTCTGGGACCCCTTGACAAGCTTAATGGACTGAATTAAGCTTTAGGATTTTATGAGGTCTTACAATATCTCCCCCTTGAGAATATTTATCCTTGAATGAGATAGACTGAGAGGGAAGAAAATATAAACTGACGTACATACTGAATATGAACAACTGGAACATAATTACGTGACTGACATGACCGATAAACTGAATGTATCATAATGAACATGCATATATGATACATGGTTAACTAGTTCATGAATGCATGACTGCATATGCAATGGTACTTGATACCAATTTTATCATGGAAATCTAAGCATGAAACTGGATAAGTTCAGGGGAGACTGTTTCCTTAAATTGAAAATATTTATGAACCTAAAATTAATTACTAGATATGCATGAGTGGAAACACCCGAACATAACTGACTCTGGAACGTGATTCATGATCTGGATATTGTAATCTAAATCGAGTACATTAAATACGCGGCTTACGGCTGAGGTCAGAGTTTGAGGTTCAACTATAAGTACCCTCTTACTCTAAACTGGATTCATTACGAGAAGAGATAATGGCATGTTTTATGTCATGAGAGTTTGGGGAATTATCGTGTATCTCCCCCTTGGGACACTAGGTCCCTCAAAGAATCCTAATTTTACTGAGATACTGAGGAAAACTAGGGCAATGCACAAGGTACTTATGAACTGAATCACGGCTAGATATTCAGGATCTGAAGCTAAAACAAAGTGATTAGACCTTACGCACTGCAACTAAGACTACTAAAAAGATTTACGTGCATGCTGAGCACGAATGCATAAATATATACTAACTTTATCTGATTAATTAAATAACTTATATCTGAATACTGAGCATGTAAGACTGAACTGTGCTTAGTCTGGATAGCTAGACTAAAACTATAGGGTATTATACATAGGACGTAATGACTGAATGGATAATATGAGGTAACTGAGCATGAGTGAGGGAAAACTATAATACTTCAGGAATGCAAGACCAGGCGTCTAATCATGATTTGGAAACATTCTATAAATTGAGTTACTGTAATACTAATAACTGAGTAATTGATGGATATATGCTAGGGTCGGGTAATCTTAAAACTGGAATGAGTTTCTGATCTGACTACCAGACTAGGACTGGGACTGAGATTGTAGCTTAGACGGTAATTGAGACTATAACCGTAACTAAGATTATAATTGAGACTAAATTCTGATTTTCTATAATTGAGGGTTAGACTGGTATAGGAGTACTGAATTTTGATGGCTAAGTAACTGATAGCTGGAAGCCATGGTCCTAACAGACTATCTGAGTCCTTTATTGAATATTGATTACTAAACTGACACTGTAACTGAGGCCTGCGGGATGGAATATTAACACTACAGATTCATCGAGGGATCTAAACTGAGGGTATACGTGCCATAATATGAGTTTGACTGAACACTAAGAGTGAAGTCATGAATCATGTAGGCTAAGCATACTGTAAAGCATGACATGAGTGCATGAGTTCTAAGCTTCACAAACTGGGTTTGGAATGTCTAAATTTGTGGAACATGATCCGCAACATTGGATGAACTTGGACTCCTCATACAAGGAAATTTAAACACATTATTCTATGAAAAGAACATGGATATAAGTTTTATTTATGGGAATAAAAAGGAAAGTATGCGTAAGTATCGTGATGGTTGAAGTACAAAACATTACACTAAGATAGGAATGGGTCTGGAATCATCTTCCCTTATGGATTTCCTACACATGCTGGTATTACTACTGGAACCTGAAGGCCTGAATTTCAAAGATTTCATAACCGTACAGTTCTTGTACACCTGTCAGGCTGTGTTAGACTAAATCATTGGGGTAGAGACTGGAAAAATGTCCTGTTAACATTTGGTCTGACCATAAAGTTGTATGCTACGCAAAGATTTACAAAAGAAAAAGTAACCTGCTGAATTTGAAGAAACGTGAATATGTAAATGAGGGATCTATAACATAGCAGTGGCTGCATCAGGAGGACTTTCCTGATCCTGTCGGTACTGAAGTGCATAAAGTCTGTTTGGGCATTGACCACTGATAGTGATGGAATTGGAACCCTGCTGATTTGGGAGACCAAACTGAGTTAAAGGACGACCGTGCTTACTTCTCGGGCAAAGCCTAGGATAATCTCAGACCTTGTAACCTGTGTCACCATATCTGAAACACACATCACTACCAGCTTTACATATACCCTTATGATTCTTACCATATTCTTGACAAAGTGGATGAGTAAAACCTTGCCCTCACTACCCTGGGCCTTGGAGCCTGGTGCCCCATCTCTATGGTCATTTCTGAACTTTGGTACTACTACACTAGTTGAAGATGGAACTGAGGCCCTCTTATTTTCTCTTTCCTTCTTATTAAATTTTTTCTCTTCAATCTGTTGATCATGGACCATAATCCTTGATATGTCCATCTTCTTAATCAACATCGCATTCTTGAACTCCTTAACCACTCTACCTGATTTCCTAGACATAAACTTATTCATTCTAGATCTACTATCTTCTACTACATGAGGAGCGTATCTGGCTAACAGAGTGAACTTGAGGGAGTATTCTTTTACGCTCATAATACCTTTTCTGAGGTTGATGAACTCTAACACTTTGACTTCTTTCTGCTCTAGGGGAAAGAATCTACCTAAGAAAGTTGTAGTAAACTCTTCCCATTCTATGGGATCTGCATATGCACCCCTATCTACCTTCTACTGCTTAAACCACGTATGGGTTACATCTTGTAGTTGATAGGTGGCTAACTTTGCACTCTCACGGGAAGTTACTCCCATGATATCTGTGACTTTCTGAACCTGGTCAAGGAAATATTGTGATCCTCTTTAGACTTAGAACCAGAGAATAGGGGAGGATTCATTCGAGTGAAGTCTCGAATCCTGGCTGCAGAAAAATTAGCCACTGGGCTAGCCAAAACAGCAGCTGACCGGTTATTCTAAGCTGTGACTGAATTGTCTAGAGTAGTGAATGCAATTTTGAATTTTGCATGAGAGATGTGCTCATTCAGATGATGTGCCTAGATGGGCTGAGGTACTGACTGATTTCCTATTTCTCTTTCGTTAGCCTTTTTAGGAGGCATGTTCTGTAAATGGAAGAGAAGAAGGGATTAAACTAAGAGTTTGACTGGAGCTCATACTCACTCACATAATATGAATATAGAAAGAAAGGAAATTTTTCCTAAAACATCTCATATCCTCCTGTACATAAGTATAGTGCACAATACACCCATGTACAAGACTCGACTAGATGCAGCTTTTCAGACTTCCTAGGACATTGTTGAACCTTAGGCTCTGATACCAGGTTTGTAATGCCCTGAATTTGGTACCCAGAACACTACATGGTGTTCATAATCTCGAAGGACCACAAGCTTACCTATGACTGATATATGTAATTGAGCCATGAATAATAATGGTTATATCGTAAATGCGAAAACATGAACTAAAAAGCCATAAGGTTCAATACTAATACATAACTAAAAATATGGTATAACAATTCCAAAATAATTGAAATAATTGTCTGAACATGTTGTAGTATGAAAGCCTCTAAAACTTAACTGTCCGAATAAAGAGTTAATTGGATAATCTCCCAACTAACCCCATCTGCTAAATTAAACTAATTACTGAAAGAATGAAATAATCAAATAATAAAATCCTCTAATGATGAGGACTTACCACTGACTCTGACTATTGAAACTAGAATGCTACTGATACTCTGGAGCGCATGCTTCTGAACCTATGGTATAAAACACCATAGCGCAAATACGTTAGTACGATTGAATGTAATGGTATGCAAGTGAGGTAGGATGGATGCAATGGTTCATATGCATAAATAATACTAACTGAATGAATAACATAAATGTATGAATAGATGCATGAATACATAATTATATCTGAGATCGTGATAACACTGACTCATGAATTCTGATAACGTGGATTTACTGATATCTAGGTACTAATACTAGGATACTGAAATACTAATTCTATTGAGTACTGAGGAACTATTGTCAAATTACTAATAAAGGAATGACTATTTCTAATAGTTCTAATTATGAAGAACTGGTCTGATTGACAGTATCTGACAATTCTGATATCAGAATACTGGTAACATGAATTTTGTGTAATTAATATATAATTAATTGGGTGACTTTGTCTAACAGTACTAATTTTGATGGAACTAGCTGAGTTCTGTACTGAGCTGAGCGACTGTATCTAACAGTCTTTAAACAGTAGAACAGAACTGAGTTCTATTACTGAGACTGGATCTAAAATTGAGACTATGGGAGGTAATTATCTAACTGACATGCCCCGAAACTAAACTGGTGGGGTCCAACATGTAACCCTAGCTAGAAGGGTGCCAGTACCATGCCACGGGTAAAGACAAGTTATAAGTAAACCCTCTCTGACAGGGAGCTCTTCCGTCAACCCCTTCTAGTAGGAAAAACTCAAATGAGGTGTCTAATCCCTAAACTCGTAGGGTACATCTCAACCTACACTAGATGCAATGTTCTGGAATACAAGGATTATTTCTAAGGATCACACCCTCTACTGGCTAACAGGTAAGACCCTATCCTTGGGTTCACTCGGTGTTGAATCCTACTCCCAACTGAAGAGACACTGAACTGAGTTAAACTGAACTAAATTGTTATTGATAGTATCTTTTATCTTATTTGAATAGATTTCACTAAATTTGGTTGACTGATGGAATACTACTGAGATTGAATAACTGACTGAGATTGCTGATATTACTGAGTTTTCAAGAGTCATGTAACTAACTGAATTCTAATGATCATGGCTTAAATTGAAGTATCGTGAATACTGACACTGGATCTAGGCATATAGCTAGTTTTTTGGGTACAAGTACCCCTAGGACTCGATAGCATGAAATTGACAAGACTTGACACTTCATGAACACATAACCAATATCAACAATTCATAATACAATAAGTTGGGGATTTCATGAAACACATGGTTTTCATAATGTTGTACATGGATGGAATTACATGTAGATATGTCATACTTTCATCAACCTAATCTCATGAAAATTCCATAAAATACTCATAATGCACACAATATCATTGAAGTCAGTCTTTGTCATAAGGGTAAAGCATGCATTTTTTATTTGAGTCACAATTGAGCTATAATACCTAATTTATATCCTCCTATCCATTTTGTCAAACACTCTACATGTACAACATAGGGAATAGGTGAAATCATTAAATTACACATCATAAACAACTCAATTCATGGATTTCATCTTGAATGCTAATGTAGTTTCATGAAAACACATAAAGATTTCAACTTGGGAATCATACAACAAGATAAACATGGTTATAAACAACCCACAATATAAATCATATTTTATAATTTGAAAAAGGGTTCTTGGACTTCATAGATGAAAGAAATCCATAAATCAACACTTGACATACCTTAGTTCCTGATTTTACAAAGATTGATGGAGAAATTCTTGAATTTGAGTATTGAATTTGAATCCTTAACTGAAAACCCAAACTTGTTCTTGAGAGAAACTTGAGAGAGATTCTATATTTTGGGTGAAACATGGTTGAATCATGTGTTATTGGGTTTGTCTAAGGATGGTAAATTGACCCTTTTGCCCTTAAAAATGTGGACATTTAATGACTAAAACCCCGAGTGCCAACGTTACAAGCGATGTGGCGGTTGATGGCTATGACGTGATACTCGATGCATTATGCCACGATCGCATTGAGACTTAAAATTTTTGGCTCTGGAAGCCTGCATAAATTTTGACCAATGCGATTGGCGATGCGGTGCACCATGATCGCATTGGTCCACTATTTTGGGACTCCGAACATGATCTAAACGTGTTCGAAAAAATCCAAAACTTGTTTGGGAACACCTATTGATCTTCCTGATCATTAACTAATAAAATACGAACCATTAAAGGACGTTAAGGTGGAGAAAAAATATTGTCAGCTTTTGAAGGCCAATCATAGGCTAAGTCTGGGAACCTAGCTACAATTTTCTAAGTATGGAACCCTTTGACAAGCTTAAAGACTAAATAGAGATTTAGGATTTTACGGGGTCTTACAAAAATATATCTGAAAGTACTAATCTCATCAATCTGATTAAAAAAATACTGAAAAGTCTAAATATCATAACTGAGATCTAAGACTGAATGTGGTAGTCCGACAAGCCTCTACTAACTGAATCTACAAAGTCACTAGGACAGGACCCAACTGACTCAGACTAAACTTAAATATCGAATAATGAACTGAGAACATGAACAGCTAAATCCCCAAAATATGAGGACTCATCAACTACAGGGGATGTAGATGAGATGCTCGAAAATCACTGTCTCTGCTGAGACTGAGCACCTAAACCTACATTATAAGACAATATAGCACATAGACATATATGTGGATCTGTACTTTGAGGATGTATTGAGTATATGGGGGTGCATGCAATAAGTAAAATACCATCACAGTTTATAAAAATTAGCATGCTAAATGTAAATGACACACAGAGGCTTGAGATATCTGAAATCAGTAGGTATATAGCATAAATAGAAAAACATGCAATCTAATTCTTGTGAGATATAACACTTAGTCTCTAAAAGCTATTATGTTCTAGAATTTGTAGTCTATAATCTTTAAAACTTTAACGAATATACTTTATCTGAAAAGTTATTCATTATTTTATACTAGCAGGTAGGTACTCTTAACCGATATAAATTATGCGATCTAGATGGAGTCCAATGTCTCATCCTCCTAAGGTGGAAACCTCACGTTGGGGAGAGTTGTCATACTCTTTCAAGGAAGTGTAACCTCCGCTTAAGTGATCACTATTTCTGTCTCTGTGGGCACTTTAATCTCAATCCTATAGTGGTACGTAGTTCTGGGGTATGAAACCTTGGAATCATACCCAACTCGGTGCTAAATACTACTCCCTTTTTATTTGATACGCTCATCTCATTGGAAATTCACTTTTTAAAAAATAATATCATGGTTTATAATGTAAACCAACTATATATATCTATAATCTAAAATAAACTTTGAAAAGTGGATTCGAAAACTCAACTGGGGATCCTAAGATCAAATACTTTTTATTCAACTCAAAATATACTAATCTCAGGGAGGTCAAAGCAAAAGTTCTTGGAATATAAATGCTCAAATTAGGGTATAACAACCCATGTCTCAAACTCATGTAATTTCATAGTAAATCATCATGCTCAATAGGTTTTCTTGAAAACACTTAACAATATCAAAATAATAAAATCAAGAATCACAAATATATGCTTAAACTCAATCAAAAATACAAAATAAATATCTCATAACAAACTTATGTTATTCAAAATCATAAAGAAGCATTCTTTAACCCAAAACAAACATGGAATATTGTAATTCAGTAATATCATGCTCAAAATCATCAATAAGTTACTTTTGGGTATAAACCCAATCTCAAATATAAGAAATTTTCTTTAAAACATAATTTTAGGCACAAGGACAAAAGGATTGTCCTTATTGAAAAATACCTTAGATGATGAACTAAATGAATAATCTTGCTTTTTGAGATGCTATTTGTGCTCTTGAATGAAGATTCTTGAAGCTCTTGGTCTAGGGATCTTAAATCTTGAAATAATTTGGAAAAAGAATGGTGGAATCTTGAGTTTCTTGGAGATGAATGTTGAAGCCTAGGATTTTGGATGAGAATAATTTTTATGAAACTTAGCACATAATACTTCTAAAAGGCTTTAATCATGTGTTTAGACGGATTGGGGGTTAGGGAAAAGTCTAAAATACCCCCTTTAATTCCTAAACAAAACTGGAAAAATAAACTGGGTCTCGAATTTTAGCGTTGGTGCGATGCACCACTATCGCACCAAGACACTGGAAAATGCCAACTGGGAAAATTCTTGGTGGCTCCACGCGGAGGTATCGCGTTGCCACTTAGATGGAACCTGGAAAATCGGCGGGATGCACCACTGTCGCAGACCTTCACTGGAATTAGATAATTAGGGATTTGGCTCTCTCTGTGATGTGCCACTATCATGGAGGGTCATTGAAATTGAAAAATGTGAATTTTCTTATCTTTGCGACGCGCTGAGGGTCCAGGTGACACACTGCCAACCTAAAAGTCCCATAACTCCTTCACCGAGTGTCGGAATTGGGCGAATTTGGTATCGATGGAAAGCTTAATCTATTTCTCACACTATGAAAAATCCAAATCTGGGAAATTTCACACTAAACAGTTATCATCCATTTTGGAAGCTATACTTTAACATTATTGGGATGGATTTTATGTAGAAAAGGTATGGGGTATTACAATATCTCCTCCTTAGAAACATTCGTCCTCAAATGTTACTAGTTAAGCTGATATTTCTAAGAAATCTGCGAATATAAGTAGCATGCACAACTAGAATGAACTGAATAACTAAATCTAAATCATTCTGAGCTTTTGAGTAAATCTGTGAGTGTATGAACTTATATGAGGACAACTATATAGCTGAATATTTGATTAGAAAAGAACTAAATCAAGGAAGAGTAATACTTTCAGATAAATCTGAGGTTGTAAAAAAGAGGTGAGGGTACTTAGCTTGCATATTTACTCCTGCTTCCAAAGTTGTGCCCTTAACCAACTGATTCCACCAAAGAACTTTGAACAAGGGAACTTATTTGTTCCTCAATATATGGATCTGATGATCTAAAATCTCAACTGGAATCTCTTCGTATGAAAGGTTATTCTAAATATCTAAGTTTTCTAACAGAACTACAGTGGTGGAGTCACTGATGTACATCTTAAGCATAGAGACGTGGAATGCAGGATGGATTAATGATAGGTCTATGGGTAACTAAATCTCATAAGCTACTTTTCCAACATGACTCAGAATTCTATAAGGGCCAACATACCAGGGACTAAGTTTCCCTTTTTTGCCAAATCTCTTCACCTCTTTCTTGGGTGAAATCTTCAAATACACTAAACCACCAACCTCAAACTTGAGCTCCCTTCTTCTTACATCTACATATGATTTTTGATGACTCTGGGTTGTCTTCAACCTTTCTCTAATCATCTTGACTTTCTTTATAGCATCAAATACAGTATCAGGCCCAAGTAAAGCGGCCTCACCCACTTCAAACCAACCTATGGGTGATCTACATCTCCTCTCAAATAGAGCCTTAAATGGGTCCATCTTAATGCTACCATGATAATTGTTATTATAAGTAAACTCAATCAATGGAAAATGCTCATCCCAACTTCTTTTAACATCAAGAGCGCATGCCGTCAATATATCTTCCAACGTTTAGATGGTCCTCTCTTCTTGACCATCTTCCTGAGGATGAAAGGTAAAATTGAGATGAACCTGGGTACCAAGACATTTCTGAAAAGCTTTCCAGAACTAGGAAGTAAACTAAGTACCCTTATCCAAAATGATATACAAGGGAACTCCATGCAATCTGACTAACTCTCAAATATACAACTTAGCATAATCTTTAGTTGTATAAGATGTATGAATTGGAAAGAAATGCACTGACTTAGTCAATCTATCTATAATAACCCATATCGAATTATGATGCTGAGCCAATTATGATAAACCGGTCACAAAATACATATTCACCTCTTCCCACTTCCAAGTGGGGATACCAAACTCTTACAATATATCACTAGGTCTTTGGTTCTCTATCTTAACCTATTGTCTGATAACTCTCAAAGAACACCTCTCTAATGAGAATGTAAGCGATCGTTGTAAATATAAAATCCAAATAGATTGGGATCGAATCCCACAGGGAATATGGTGTGAACCTAAGTCATTTACAATTTAATGAACTGATAGTTGGATATTTCCTTAGATAGGGGTCTTTATTTTAGAAAGTAATTGTTGTTCACTTTAGTTACAGTGTTCGTAATAAAGATTTTATGGGAAAACTACAATTATTTTCACTAGGGGCTTTGGTACTTGACAAATGCTAACGGTGGTTCAAGATTCTCACAGTAGGTAGGACAACAAGTTATCTTTATCAAAGTTATGCATAAATATCTCACAACCTACTTAAGAATTTAATTACCTAAGTCGTGCTTTTTGACCAACATTTTTCACATTCACCTAAGCTATAGCTAAGGCTGCCAATCTGTCAGCCTCTTGCTGTTCTGTCATTTTTCAGATCCGTTATGGTTTCAGATTAAGTGGTAATAATGGTTCTTCAGAACATCTGGTGCTTGCCATACACTTCAAATATCCTGTAATAAACAAAAACAAAAAATAAACATAAAACTAGGAAACTTGACTAACGGTCAATTAGCGCACCCAACTTCAATTTACAATTGTATTCCCCGTCAACGGAGCTATTTTTTATAACGCTCAAACTACACCTCTCTAATGAGAATGTAAGAGATCGTTTTCAATATAAAACTCAACTAGGTTGCGGTCGAATCCCAAAGGGAATATGGTGTGAACTTAAATCATTTGCAATTTAATCAACAGATAGCTAGATGTTTCCTGAAATAGGGGTTTTTAGTTTAGCAATTAATTGTTGGTCATTTTAGTTAGAGTGTTCATAATCAAGAGTTTAAGAAAAAATCAAAATTATGTTCACTATGGGTTTTGGTACTTGACAGATGCTAATGGTGGTTCAAGATTCTCACAGTAGGTAGGACAACAAGTTATCTTTATCGAAGTTATGCCTAAATGTCTCTTGACCTACTTAAACATTTAATTACCTAATCCTATCGGACTTATGGAATTTATATTCATGACCAAATTTTACCTCAGTTTAATTAACCTTGTTACAGCGTCAATTATTAAATGGAAGTTTTGTGCTTCTAAGTCCCTGTTAATAATTCACTTCCCACTATATTTGATTTCTTTCTCAAGCAAATCAAAGCAGGTGTTGTCTATTGTTTGCAACCAATAGTCGATATTTAAAACCTCAGAATTATCAAGGAGTCCTACCACCTTTTGAATCTTGAACGCTCAACACCTTATCCAAACTTAACCCTAGATCCCATAATTCAGGTTAAAGGAATTTAGCCACTCATGATGTAATAATTGAAACAAGTAGTTATATTCATAATTTGAACGATAAACTTACCACAAGATGAATAAAAATGAGAGATTATTATATTAGATCACAGTAGTAATCCCAAAATAATGATAATAATCTCTTAAAAGTAATTTCTTGTTCAAGTCAAGAATCTAGAGAGAGAAAATATCAAAATACGTGTCTCCAAAAGATATTCCGACCTCTCAAGAAAAAACTAAGCAAGACTTTAAATAGTTCAGCCTAAATAACAAAACAAAATCAAAGATTTTAATAATCCCTTGAATTAGGTGACGACATTCGTGACAACCTATCAGGAGACGGAGGACTTATCACAAATGTCGCCAGCTCCTTTTTGCTTTTGATACTCACTGGTTTAAGCTGACAACAAACTATGACATCTTATCAACTCCTTGACAACTTATCATGAATGTCATCAAGTCTCTACCTCAACTCTCATGTTCTGCTTTAGTCTGACAGTAATTTTAACGACCAATCAGCTCCTTGACGGCTTATCACAAAATGTCATCACAACTCTCAACTCAGGTGCATTCTTTGTCAAAGGCTGACGATGAAGCTGATAACTTATCATAGGGATGAAGACTTATCAAAAATATCGTCATCCATACTTATCCTTGAATTACTTTAGATTTCAACTCCTTTGCTTCCATCCTTGTTGGTTCTCTTGCATCATAGCTTCTACTACAAAATCAAACATAAAAAATAAAAAATGACAAAATTTGCTTAAGACTTTGCAATTATTCTTAGTTAAAATCCTCAAATGTGTTAGCATTAGCTTACACATCAACACCCTCAACTTAAAACAAATATTTGTCCTCAAGTAACTCAACACAACTAAGAGAATACAAAGTACATTTGGCAGTCAATCATCTATATCATCTCAAAACATTTTCACCCTCTCCAAGGTCAGTCAATTCAAGAACAATGAAGAACATCAATGCAACACACAAAAATCAATATATGGAACTAATTCAGCTACATTAACCATGCATATACCGGTATTACACTCTCCAAACAAGTTAGCAACTAGAAACATATCTAGTGTGCCCTCACAGCAAAGAAATCCCCCTTATCTCATATCAGTAATCCTATATGTAACCATGGGGACAATCAAAACACTAACTCTCAGAACAAATTTTCAACCAATGTATGCCAAGTGGCATAGGCTTGCCCTTATTTTCATTGCCCAGATCTTCAAATAGGTCATCTAGGATCACTCTAGGCCTTCTCTTAGGCTTGTAATGTAGGTTAGGGGCTGGTATGATACTCGATAATATTTAAAGTGACTAAGACTCCTTGATACTACACTGGCTTTTTGGGGTTTCACTCATTAGATTTTTCCACTCTTCTCTTTTATTGATCACACTTATTTAGGTTGGGTGCGGTCTTTTCCATAATCACTTATTCTTTTTCATAATTTGTTTTTCTTGCTCTTTTCCTCCGCACCTAGATATTTTTATTCTTTTATTTTATGCTACCTTTCTTTATACTCATTCTGTATCATGCACCCCTATGATAGCCACTCTCAACTTAGGCCATTTGCCTTAGTCAAGGTGCACTATGTCTAAGGAAGACCAGGGCCAAAATAGGTACATTGTGATCTAAATAGGAAGATAATAGGTGTCATAAAAAGAAATAGGCTAATCAAGCTAAAAACAGGGATCAAGGGATATTATACACATAGAGAAGGTCATTTAGGCTAAAGTGAGCTCATATCAAAACAGCCTATGATCCTTTCCTAACCCCTATCCTTAAACCTAGGTAAGACTAACTAGGAAAGTTCTGGCTTCAGCATACAGAGGGAACTAAGTAACATCTCACACATACTTGGCACACAGGTATATCACAATCTACTACTCATTCAGTTAGTGCAACTGTTTAGCAAGGATTATTGTGTTACTATAACTAATGGCATACAAAGATACACAGTGGTCACACTTAAATGCAAATCAAACAGTTAAATAAGTAGACCACTTGAAGAGGTGTACAAAAATCACAAAACAATTCAATTGCCTCAATTACAAGTATTTCTCCTAGTTGGCTAAAAAATTTTACAGCAACAATTTACCCTACAAACTCATCTTTAAATCAAAGAAAATCTGAACTTAAGATTAGAGTATACCTGGGATAGATCGATCTCGAGGGTCATGGATTGCTGACCCCGTTGTCGTATCCTTAGCTACCCTATCTCTATCAAGAGCCTTGCTTTGTTCTGGTGTAACTGGTCTATCAGTCTCTGAAGGCCTACTAATAGAGGCCCCATACGACTCTTGATTAGGTGGCTGCCTCCCATATCTCATTATCCACTAAGGACTCAGTCCTCGCCTTCTTTATCTCCTTCTTTTCAGACTTCTTTCTTGCCCTCTTCTCTATTTTTCTTTCTTCATCACTGTCGGGCCTCTGCCTCTTACTTTTCCTTTGTTCTCACCTTTCTTCTTCTTTTTCTTTACTGGCCCCTCTATGAGATCAAGCATTGGGATTTCTACCTCAAACTCCTTAGCAACCGTATCTTTTGATACCATAAAATGGTGTTGTTGTAGCTTTCTAACCTCTGCCTTTACTTTGTCTAGGTCTGATCTAAATAATGCCATCTCTGGAGTTGATATCTCTTTCGACTATGCGTTGAAGCGGTTCTCCAATTCATCAATTTGACCCGGCAGAGCCTTATAGGGCTCGAGTGTAGCCTTAACCCCTTTGTCCACTACAACTGTAAATTGCTTGGAAAAGAGTTTAAGCTGAGCCTTGTACCACTTGGACTACTTGCTACTCTTTTGAAATTCATAGGGTTGAAGGCAAATTCTGTTGTAGAAACCGCAGTTGAAGGGTTTGTCTCAGTTCCAGACACTTAACCTGCTTATGCTGAAGATATTAGTGGTGCAGCCTCAGAATCCTGTACTTCTACATTAGGCACTAAGATAGTACTTGTAATGAGTGGATCAGCTAGAATCTCTGCACCCCTATCAAGCATTATCCTCAGCTAATTTTCCTCATTTCAGATAGGATTATGGGTCTTCTTGGCAAGGAGTTCTTCTTCTAACCCTACAATCTTGGGCATATTGGCTGCCCTACACAACCTTATAATAAAAAAAGGGAAGGTATATGTTGTATCGGACCTTAAGACCCGAATTTTTATCTCTTTGGTAATGATCTCTTCAAAGTTTAATTTTTGGTTAGCCATAAAACTTACGACTAGTATTGCTCTATCATCACAGAGGATATTATCGCCATCCATGGGCATCAACCAGGTATGTACAATAACCTACCAAAATCTTGCCTCTGAATTTAGGGAGGCCTTAAAGATTCTTTCACTTGGGTTGGTCAGCCATTCCGGTTCTCCATCAGCTATGAGTGTGGCTAACGAAGACCTTTGATTTTCCCAATGCTTCAACCAGATATAGAAAAAAGGTAAAGTGGCCTGAGGAGTGAAGTTTGGGCCATGAAGGAACCTATTTATTATTGCTTCTGAAACATCCACCATTACACCCCGTACCGAGACTTTATCCAACAAATGTTGGTCAGCTGCTTTCTCCTTTTCTCTACATATGTTTTCCAAGTGAGCTTGGTAGTGTGCATAGAACTCCCTAAATAGTGTAGGGCAAAATGAATTTCTTCCTCTTATGGTCCATCCCAAATTATAATCACAAAATGTTTTCTCTAACTCGGGGTATTTACTTAACCCTTTAATGATGATTATCTTCCCTTTGAAGATTGGACACTTAATAGTCCTTCTATTAGTTTTGTGAAGCCCATCAAAGAAAATTTTCTGCTCTTTGGGAATCTGCCACCTAGTGCAATCTCGAACTTCAGGATTCTTTTATTTAACCATAGTTTCCCTAATCGAAGGTTCTTCCTCATCTTTTGGCTCAGTAGAAGGAGACTCAGTTGATAGTCCCATGGATTCAGGTTGCCCAGACTCATGCTCCCCAGAATAAGAATGATCTTAATTATGCTCTTCAGATTCAGCATGCTTAGAATCTTGTTGCTCAGAAGTTGTATGTTTAGATATTATAGGCTCAGTGTCACTCTTTTCACTCTCCTCTACTTTAATTAGTGGAGGTGGTGAAGGATTGTTAGGGATTTTCTTCTTCTTTTACTTCCTGAGCAGAGGCTTTTCCTCTTCATAATTAGACTCTTCATTGAAGAGTCTCTGAGGTACACTTCCCTTGGTCACTTTCTTTGTAGATTTTGAGTTCTTTCCTTTAGGTGTCATTTCACAACCTGTAGCAAGAGAAAAACCATTAGTTGACCCTCAAGAGTATAAACACAAACACATCAATCATTTTAAGTTTCACACCCCTTGAAAGGGCTTATTCATGCTTCAGATCCCAGGTGTGATGACAGTTCTGATAAGCCATCAAAAATGTGATAGCTTATCATAAATGTTATTAGCTCTCAATAGATCCCACAAAATTTTATCAACTTCTGATGAGATTTCTGATAAGCCGTCACAGTTGTGATAACTTATCATGAATGTCGTCAACTCTAAACAGAACCCACAACATTTTTAGAAAACCTTTGACGGTATTTTAGATAAGTTATCACAGTTGTGATAACTTATCATGAATGTCGTCAGCTCAGGATATAACTCTAACTCGACTTTAACATTTTTTTAATCCGCTTTCTCCCTAAAACTCCATTGGTTCTCGTTTCAGCCATTTGCAAGATAACTTGATTCAACCTTCTTGAAAACTTAGGTTCACCTCAGTTTATCACTTACCAATTGAAAAGAACGGCTAGGTTTTGAGCATACCTGGTGGGTACCTTCACTTTGATTACACGAGCAAGAGAAAGTAAAGAAATATTCTTGATTTTGATTGCAAACCCACACACACAAGGAAACTTTCTTTTGTTTTAGTTGTAAACACTTTGAAAAAAGGGAAAGAAATAAACTAAGTATAGAAAGAAAATAAAACTTTAGGTAAAATAAAGGAAATAAGCGGGAAGTTTGAATGACAATGTCTTAGGCTGGGTCGGATCTTTTTACCTGGGTCCAGACTTTTAGCTAATTTGTGGGGTTTTTTGTAACGACATTTCTGATAAGCCATCACAAATGTGATAGCTTATCAAAAATATCTCCAGCCTTAACAAACCCTACCTCAGAGTTGATAGCTCTGACGACAAATCTAATAGCTTATCACAATTCTGACAGCCCATCAAAAAATTATCGTCAGGAGCACTTGGTTGAATACATCGATTCCACATTCTTTGCACTAGAACCTAACTACAAAAATAAATAATTTACTAGAACATAAAAACTTTGGGTTGCCTCACAATAGCGCCTAATTTGATGTCGCGGCACGACTTGGTTATCATTATACTCAAACTTCGCCAAGACAACCTGCTGATACCTCTTTACCATCTTCATAGAATACATCCACGATTGAGAAAACGCTCATATCTTTTTTCTATGTCATAGATGAGTGTTTTGTGAATCATGCTTCTTTATCATTTAGCATGAACTTCAGCTCATTTAGCTCCATATCGACGATCACTCTCCTGGTTGCAAGGAATGGTCTGCCTAAGATGATGGGAACTTTGAAATCCACCTCACAATCTAGGACTACAAAATCAGTAGGCAGAATAAATTCGGACACCATTACCAATACATCATGTAATATACCCACTGGCTATTTTACAGACCTATCTGTCATCACCAATCTGAAGTTCGTTGGGGTAGGATCCCCCAAACCCAATTTCTTATACACCACAAGTGGCATTAGGTTTATACTGGCTCCCAAATTACATAGCACTTTTGTGAAATTCAGGGACCCAATAGTGCACACGATGGTAAACACTCTCGGGTCTGCCTTTTTTTGCACTAAAGACCTTTTAGAGATAGCTCCACAATGAAGAAGACTGTCCTCTGGCTCATGGCTAACCTTCTATTTCTTTGTGAAGTATCCTGGCATTTGCTTAAGTGCCTCAACCAAAGGCATATTTATTGTCAATTACTTGAGCATTGACATGAATTTTCTGAATCTTGCATCATCAGTTTTCTTCTTCAATCATTGAGGAAAGGGAGGTGGAGGTCTTGAGATAGTTTTCAACACTACCTCCGTTTTTTCTCTTTTTTTAGAGCATCATAAGAATTATCCAGCTTCTCAGACTCCACTCAACCTCCTTCTTTTGGTTCATCATCAACTACCTCATCAATTACATATTTTCCTACAAAAAGGCCAGGTAATATATTACCACTTCTAGTGGTAATCTCCATACATGATCCATCATTCCATAAATTTTGGACTAAATCACTTGGTAGATGATAGATCATTCTTTATGCGGTGGAGTGCGAGTTTACCAACTGAATAATAGATGATAGATCATTCTTTATGGTAGTCACACCAGATTTGGTAGGTTCCACTCCTTCAACAACTTAGCAATCATTTCCTCCATGTACATCTTTTTAGAACTTGTTGTAACAGCCTCACAATTTCCATGAAGGACATAGAGACCGCTCTTATAATAGTTGTTCCTCTAATTTCCCTGCTCTCTATATTTATAACTAGGCTTATCATAATAATTCCAACCTTGATTCCTTTGGATTCGCCTCTTCTTCTGTATCAACATTAACTCTATTTGAGATCCCACAGCTTTCACCTTCTCATTCTTACCAGATAGCAAGTACTTGGTTAGCAAGTCCATCTGCGTTTTAAGGTGAGCCATTTCCTGGTCATGCTCCTCATCTCTTCTGCATTGTTTCACAGTATTACCCCCAGACACAGTGGGGCTAGCTACCACAGATTCTTTGGTATACCATGCCTGACTCTATTTGGTCATTCTTTCTAGCATCTCCAAAGACTCTGGGAATGTAAGATCAACAAATGAACCACCAGCAACATTACTACAATTGGCTTTGTCACAGATTTAAGAGCCCTATACAAAGTCTCCATCAAGTGTATGTCCGTCATGTTGTGGTTCGAACACTGTGTCAGCTTCTTCTTGAATCTTTCCTTGGTTTCGTGCAAGGCTTCAGTTGGGAGCTTCCTAAAGTTGCTGATCTAATCCCTCAATTGTACCTTCCTAGAAGGCGAATAAAACCTTTCTAGGAAAACTCCTTTTAACTACCTTCAGTTGGTTATAGAATCGGGTGTCGGCTCATTTAGTCACAAAGTTGCCTCCCCAGACAGAGACAATGAAAACAATCTCAATCGGATAGCATTCTGGCCCACTCCTGGGTTATCAAAATATTTATAAATGGGGATAAAATTCACCAGATGTAAGTTCGGGTCATCCCCCGGAATGCCACCAAACAACTCCTTCAGATTGAGGAGTTGAACCATAGTACTCGTAATGTTGAATTTAGCCCCTGGTGCCAACGGTGGAGGAATGATTGCACCCGTTACACATGCTCCTTCCATTCCATCATCATCATTATTAAGGCCATACTGGGTTAACAGGATTTATCAACTCCTCGTCTCCCAAATCTTCATCCTTAAGATTTTGATTCCGTGCTTGTTGACCGACATTTTGCAAATTCACCTGAGCTCTAGCAAAGTCTACCAATCTATCAACCTCGAGCTATTCTGTCATTCTTCCAATTCATTGCAGTTTCAAATTAAGTGGTACCAATGGTTCTTCAAAACTTCGGGTGCTTGGCATACACTACAAAGATCCTGCAATAAACCAAAATAACAAATAAATGTAAAACTAGAAAACTTGAATAACAGTCAATTAGTGCACCCAACTTCAATTTACAACCATATTTCCCAGCAATGGTGCCATTTTTTATAACATTCAAACTACACCTTTTTAATGAGAATGTAAGCGATCATTGTAAATATAAAACTCAACTAGGTTGGGGTCGAATCCCACAGGGAATATGGTGTGAACTTAAGTCATTAGCAATTTAATCAACTGATAGGTGGATATTTCCTGAAATAGGAGTTTTAAGATTAGCAAGTAATTGTTTGTCACTTTAGTTACAATTTTTGTAATCAAGAGTTTATGGAAAACCCATAATTATGTCCACTAGGGGTTTTGGTACTTGTCAGATGCTAATGGTGGTTCAAGATTCTCACAGTTGGTAGGACAACAAGTTATCTTTATCAATGTTATGCCTAAATTTCTCTCAACCTATTTAAGCATTTAATTATCTAATCCTCTCGGACTTAGGAAATTTATATTCATGACCAGATTTTACCTCAGGTTAATCAACCTTGTTATAGTCTCAATTATTAAATGAAAGTTTTTAGTGCTTCCAAGTCCCTGTTAATAATTCACTTCCCACTATATTTTATTTTTTTCTCAAATAAATCAAAGCAGGTTTTATCTATTGTTTGCAACCAATAGACGATAATTAAACCTCAGAATTATCAAGGAGTCCAGCCACCTTTTGAATGTTTAACACTCAGAACCTTATCAAGAGTTAACCCTAGATTCCATAACTCAGGTTAAAGGAATTTAGCCGCTCATGATGTAATAATTGAAACAACTACTTATATTCATGATTTGAAATATAAACTTACCACAAGACAAATAGAAACTAGAGATTCTCATATTAGATCACAGTAGTAATCCCAAAATAATAATGATAATCTCTTCAGAGTAATTGCTTGTTCAAGTTAAGAAACTAGAGAGAGAAAATATCAAAATATGTGTCTCCTAAACAAGACTTTAAATAGTTCAACCTAAATAAGGAAACGAAATCACAGAGCTTAATAATCCCTCAAATTAGGTGATGGCATTCGTGACAACCTATCAGGAGGCTGACGACTTATCACAAATGTCATCATCTCCTCTTTACTTTTGATACTCACTGCTTTAGCTGACGACAAACTGTGATGTCCTATTAACTCCTTGACGACTTATCACAAATGTCATTAAGTCTCTACCTCAGCTTTTATGTTTTGCCTTATGCTGACGACAATTTTTATGACCTATCAGCTCCTTGACGGCTTATCACAAAATGTCGTCACAACTCTCAACTCAGGTGCATTCTCTGTCTGAGGTTGACAATGAAGCTTATAACTTATCACAGGGCTAACGACTTATCAGAAATGTCGTCAGCCACACTTCTCTTTGAATTACTTTAGATTTCAACTCCTTTGTTTCCATCTTTGTTGGTGCTCTTGTATCATAGCTTCCACTGCAAAATCAAACATAAAACAATCAAAAACGACAAAAGTTTCTTAAGACTTTGCAATTATTCTTAGTTAAAAGCCTCAAATGTATTAGCATTACCTCACACATCATTGACAAATTGTAAACTTAGCTACAAACTCCGCTATGTCTTTCTTCATCCATTCCACCAATAGATTTCCTACAAATTGATAACGCTCAACTTAAATGTCAATTTAGTACAAGGCGGTCATTATCAATATATTTACCCAACTTTTAAAGTCGGGGTTGAATTCATAGGGAACAATGTGAGTGGCAATTAAACTAATTTAAAATTGTAGATTCAAGTTGAATTCAAACAATTGGTACGAAAAGATAAAATGGGGGTTTTGGAGATTAGCAAATAATTACTGGTCACTTTAGCTTCGGTGTTTGAAATCAAAAGTTTATGAAAAAAACCAGAATTATGTTCACTAGGGGTTTTGGTACTTGACAGATGCGAATAGTGATTCAAGATTCTCACAGTAGGTAGGACAATAGATTATCTTAATCGAAGTTATTCCTAAATTTCTCTCGACCTACTTAAGCATTTAATTACCTAATCCTCTCAGACATGGGGAATATATATTCACTGACCAGAGTTTAACTCAGGTTAATCAATCTTTATACAGCGTTAACTATTAAATGGATGTTTTTAGTGCTTCCAAGGCCCTGTTGATAGTTCACTTCCTACTATAATTGATTTCTTATCTCAAGAAAATCAAAGCAGGAGTTATCTATTGTTTGCAACAAATAGACGATAATTAAAACCTTGGAATTATCAAGGAGTCCTATTACCTTTTGAATATTGAACACTTAGTATCGTATCAAGACTTACCCCTAGGTCCCATAATTCAAGTTAAAGGAATTTAGCTGCTCATGATGTAATAATCGAAACACCTAGATGGATTCATGCTTTGAAAGATAAAATTACCACAAGATGAATAGAAACTAGATATTCCCAAATTAACTCACAAAGGGAATCCCAAAATAATGAATATAATTTCTTCCCAGTAATTGCTTTCTCTAGCCAAGAAGTTAGAGAGAAAAGTAACAAAATACGTTTCTCCAACTTAGGTTCGGAACTCCTTATAAAACCCTAAATAATGTTTTAAATAGTTCACCCTAATTATGGAAACAAAATCATAGAGTGCAGCAATTTCTCAAACAGGTGATGCCATTCGTGATGCCTTATCAGGAAGATGATGACTTATCACAAATGTCGTCAGCTCCTCTTTGATTTTGACACTCGCTGCCTTAGGCTGACGGAGAACTGTCATGGTCTATTAGATCTTTGAGGACTTATCATGAATGTTATCAATTATCTACCTTATCTCCCATGTTTTGCCTTAGATTGACGATAATTTTGACGACCTATCAACTCCTTGATGGCTTATCATGAAATATTATCACAATTTTCAGCTGAGTTCCATTCTCTGTCTAAGGCTGATGATGAAGTTGATAACCTATCACAGGGCTGACGTCTTATCAGGAATGTCATCAGCCACACATCTCTTCTTTTTGCTTCAAATTTCAACTTTTTTGCTTCCATCCTTGTTGGTTCTCTATCATCTTAGCTTCTACTGTAAAATCAAAGATAAAACACTTAAAAATGAAAAAAGTTGCTTAAGACTTTGTAATTATTCTCAGTTAAAAGCCTCAAATGTGTTGGCATCTGCTCACATATCACAAATTGCGGTACATCTTAGTAGCACCAGGATGAATTAAATATCACGCACCATGCGCTCAACCATAATTCTCTGTCTTAAGTCATCAACACGGTGAACACACAGCCTACTTTGGTATCTTAACACACCATCTCCCCCTTGGGAGAAAACCTCTATCTTTTGGTCTTTAACTAACTCCTTCATTTTGACCAAACTAGAGTCTGTATCTTGCTTCTCCTTCAATTCCGAAACTAGAGAGGATTTGGAACTACTCTGAACCCAAACATTTCCTTCCAATCTATGCAAATGATGCACTTCTAAAGCCAACTCTTTCTTATCTTTCTCTGCATGATCAATACTACCCATAGACAATCTACTAAGGGCATCTGTCACTATATTGTCCTTGCTCGGATGATACAAAATACTCATATCATAATATTTTAGCAACTCCAACCACCTTATCTGACGAAGGTTCAACTCCCTCTGGGTGGAAATATACTACAAACTTTTGTTATCCGTGAACACATCAACATGAACACCATATAGATAGTGAATTCAGATTTTCAAAGAAAACACAGCAACAACTAATTCTAGATCATGGGTTGGGTAATTATTTTCATGAGGCTTTAATTGTCTAGAGGCATAGGCTATGACCTTACCTCTCTGCATCAACACACAATCCAAAACAACTCTAGAGCCATCGCAATAAACAATAAAACCATCTTTACCATCGGGTAATGCTAGAACTGGGGCTGAAGTGAGTCAAGTTTTCAACTCCTAAAAACTCTTCTCGCAGGAATCTGACCATTAAAACTTAACTTTCTTATCGGTCAATAGATACATAGAAGATACAATAGATGAGAATCCTTCAACAAAACGGCGGTAATAGCCAGCTGGACCCAAGAAACTTCTAATATCTAACAGAGAGATGGGTCTAGGCTAATTTCTTACAACTTCTATCTTTTGGGGATCAAATCTAATACCATCGGCAGATACAATATGACCAAAAAAGGCTACTGATCTTAGCAAAAACTCACACTTTCTAAAATTGGCAAACAATTTATAATCTGTAAGAGTTTGCAAGACAATTCTAAGATGATCTGCATGGTCATCCTCACTAAGGGAATATACAGGGATATAATCTGTGAACATTATGACAAATATGTTAATATACTCCTTGAAAACTTGATTCATGAGGTCCATGAATGCTTCTGAGCATTGGTTAGCCCAAAAGACATAACTAGGAACTTAAAATGACCATAACGGGTTCTAAACGCTGTCTTTAGAATATCATACTCCCTTACTATAAGTTGATGATAGCCAGATCTAAGGTCTATCTTTGAGAAATAACTTGCACGTTGCAATTGATCACATAAGTCATCAATTCTAGGAAGAGGGTATTTATTCTTGATTGTAACCTTATTTAAGAACGATAGTCAATGCACATTCACAATAAACCACCTTTCTTTCGTATGAGTAGGACAAGAGTTCCCCATGGAGAAACACTAGGCCTTATGAAACCTTTACGTAAAAGATCTTTGAGTTGCTCCTTCAACTCTTAAATCTCCATAGGATCAAGATGATAAGGAGAGATAGAAATATCCTGAGTATCTGGGAGAAGGTCAATACCAAATTCTATATCTCTATCGGAAGGTACCCCTGGGAGATCTTTTGAAAGACATCTAGAAACTTATTTACTACATTGATAGACTGAACTGTTGGAGTCTCAGACTTAATATCTATAACTCAAACTAGATGGTAAATGCAGCCTTTGGAAATCATCTTTCTGGCCCTAAGATAAGATATGAAATGACTCTTGGGAGATACTAAATTACCTGACCACTCAAAGACTAGATCATCTGGAAACTGAAACTTCACCACTTAGGTGTGACAATCTATAGAAGCATAACAGGAATAAAGCCAATCCATACCAAGAATTAAATCAAAATCAACCATATATAATTCTATTAAGTCTATGAATATGACCTTATGAAGGACAGTGATAGAACATTTTTTGTAAATCTCTTTAGCAACGACTAACTCACCGACAGGGTTGGAAACCAAGAAATGCTTAGAAATCTTTTCAAAACTTATCTCAAAATTCATAGCAACTAATGGGGTCACATAAGAGAAACTTAACCCAGGGTCTAATAACACATAAACATCAAGATGAAAGAGATGAAACATACCAGTAACAACATCTGGCGAATCTTCCTACTCTTGATGGGATAGTAAAGCATAAAACCTATTTTGGTGCTAACCGCTACCAGTATTGGATTATGCACCCTGAGGAGGGGCTGGGAGGCCTAAAGGAGTTGGTACACTATTAGCCTGATCCTGGGGACAAACATCTCTATTTTACTGTCTCGCATACGAGCAATCTCTAACAGCATAACCCAACTTTCCACAACCAAAACAACCCTTCTACCTAACCAATCACTCACCATGATGATCCCTACCGCACTTAGCACATGAAGGATAATGAGGTCTCCCGCTTACACTATTCTAAGATCTAGACATAGAAGACTTACCCCACTGGTCTTGTCTATTCCTGGGTGCAGGAGAACTAGATGAAGATAGTGTTGGCATAGATAACTGATTTTGAAACTGCAAATGATTTCCTCCTCTGGACCAATTAGGACCAAAATCAAACTGCCCTATTCTAGCCCTCTTATTAACTCTCTTTCTTTCCTTCACTTTCTCTACCTTAATCCATTGAGCGTACATCATCAATCTAGAAAGGTCCATATCTATATTGAGCATAGATGTCTTACACTCCTTAACTACTAATCCATACACACCAATCACAAACTTACTAATGCTTGACCTAGGTTTAGCCATCTGATCAGGGGCATACTTAGATAACTGGTTTAACTTGAAGTAATACTCTTTCACTATAATAGAGCCCTAACTCGGGATCATGAATTCTTCTATCTTATCTTTCCTTATCTCAAGTGGGAAGAACTTATCTTGGAATACATCCTGAAATACCTACCAAGTCATGGGAGCTGCATCCTCCCCCCTACTCTTCTTCCATATCACCACCTAATCATAAGCAACATCCTTCAACATATAGGTTGCTAATTTTACACTATCCACTTCAAAAACATGCATAACTTGGGTGATCTTCCTCACCTCATCAAGATAAATATATGGGTCCTTACCTTCCTTCGACCTGAAGAATTCTAGCGGATTTATCCTTATGAAATCTTAAATTTTGGCTGTAGCTAAATCCCCATCCTACTGAGGTGGGGCTGTATCCTGACAGTTACCCAAAATATTAGCTTTCACAGCTTGGGCTAGTGCCTAAAAAGCTACCCAAAACTCTATATGTGACATATTCTTATTCAAAGGATCTATGGGCTAAGCTAGCTGGTTATTATTAACGCAGGAATTAGCTCTATGAGGAGGCACATTTTGTCATAAAAGAGCATGATTTAATAGAAGATAAATACAGCTGCAAGAATGATGGATTATGAAATAAAAGAGAGGATTCTCCTAGAAGGCTCCACAGCCTCTTGCTCAAAGATGTGGCGCGCTTCACACCGATGATCAAGACTCTATGTAATATGGCTTGTCTGACTCCTAAGGACTCTCTAAACCTGGCTCTGATACCAAGTTTGTAATTCCTAAAAATCTAATTTCGTGGACACCACATGATGCTCTGAACTACAAGCAGTCCTGAGCTAACCCTGGCTGCCTTCTAATACATCTGAATTTCAATATAGGGAAATATAAGTATAAAATCATGATAAAATGTGAAAAACTATCTAAATAATCTAAATATATCTAAAAGTACTAATCTCATCAATTTGATTAAAAAATACTAAAAGTCTAAATACGACAACTAAGATCTAAGACTAAATCTAGTAGTCCGGCAAGCCTCTACTAAATGAATCTAGAGAGTCACTGGGATAGGCCCCAACAGACTTGGACTAAACTGAAATATCTAATAATAAACTGAGAATAAGAATAGCTAAGTCCCCGAACTATAAGGACTCACTAACTGTAGAGGATGCAGATAAGATGCTCGAAAATCATTGTTTCTACTGAAAATGAGCACCTAAACCTACATTATGAGACAATGTAGCACATAGACGTATATATGGATCAGTACTTTGAGGATGTACTGAGTATATGGGGGTGAATACAATAAGTAAAATATCATCACAGTTTATCAAACAATGCATGGTAAATGTAAATGACTCACATAGGCTTGAGATATGTGAAATTTGATAGTATAAAGCATGAATAGCAAGACATGTTATCTAATTCTTGTGAGTCATAACACTTAGTCTCTAAAAGCTTTTTTGTTCAAGAATTTTTAGTCTATGAGCTTTAAAACTTTAAGGAAAATACTTTATCTGAAAAGTTATTCATTATTTTTTACTAGCAGGGATGTTCTCTTAACCGACATAAACCATGAGAGCTACATAGAGTCCAACGTCTCATCATCCTAAGGAGGATACCTCACGTTGAGGAGAGGTATCATACACTGTCCAAGTAGTATAACCTCATCTAAAGTGATCACTCTCTCTGCCTCTATGAGCACTTTAATCTCAATCCTACAGTGGCACGTAGTTGTGGGGTATGAAACATTGTAATCATACATAACTCAGGGCTAAATACTACTCCTTTTTTATTTGTTATGCTCATATCATTGGAAATTCACTTTTTAAAAATAATCTCATGGTTTATAATGTAAACCAACTATATATATATATATATCTATAATCTGAAATAAACTCTGAAAAGTGGATTCTAAAACTCAAGTGGGGATTCGAAGATCAAATACTTTTTATTCAACTCAAAACATACTAATCTCAGGATGCTCAAAGAAAAAGTTCTTGAAATATAAATGATCAAATTAGGTTCTAATAACCCATGTCTCAAACTCATGTAATCTTATAGTAAATCATCATGCTCAACAGGTTTTCTTGAAAACACTTTAACAATATAAAAAACTAAAATCAAGAATCATAAATATATGCTTAAACTCAATAGAAAATCCAAAATCAATATCTCATAACATACTCATGGTATTCAAAATCATAAAGAAGCATTCTTTAACCCAAAACAACCATGGAATTTTGCAATTCAATAATATCATGCTCAAATTCATCAATAAGATACTTTTGGGTATACGCCCAATCTTAAACATAAGAAATATTCTTAAAAACATAATTTTGGGGACAAGCACGAAAGGATTGTCCTTGTTGGGGACAAGATGATGAACTAAATGAATAAACCTGCTTTCTAAGATGCTATTTGTGCTCTTGAATGAAGATTCTTGAAGCTCTTGGTCTAGGAATCTTAAATCTTGAAATAATTTGAAAAAATAATGGGACCTGGAAACTCGGTGCGATGCGCTACTATCATGGACCATTACTAGAATCGAACAATTAGGGATTTGGCCCTCTCCGTGACACGCCACTATCATATAGGGCCATAAATTGAGAAATGTGAATTTGCTCATCTCCGCGATGCGCTAAGGGTCCAGATGACACAATGCCAACCTAAAACTGCCATAACTCCTTCACCAAGTGTCGAGATTTAGCAAATTTGGTATCGATGAAAGATTAATCAATTTCTCACACCATGAAAAGTCCAAATTTAGGAATATTTAACATTCTTGGGATGGATTTTAGCAAGAAAAGGTAAAGGGTATGATAGTTTCACACTGTGTTTTATGTCACTTACTATCCAATGTACGACTAGGCATCTCACTAGTTATATGATAGGGTACTATTAGTAAAGAGATAAATCCTATGATGCCCTAAGTCTTATCCAAATTATTCTGACCAAGGTACAGTTCAAAGGGTACTGGTCATATGTTATGATATGAGTTGTCCCTTGTGTGGTCGTATGTTTGTTCGTATAAGTGTCAAAAAGGATTATTAGGGTATGAGATAAGGGTACCACTCATACCTTAGTGTATGGTTTAAGGGGTGTGGTCTTACCCTCCTGCGGTTAATTTTTTAGCTTTTAAGGTGAGGATATTTTAGACATTTCTCACCCTAAAACCCTTAATTTCCCATATCTTATAACTCATTGTGGCCTCTCATAACATACTTGAAAAGATCAAAACACTCTTTTGAAGATTAGGGGCTAGGGTTCTTCAAAGGTTTTCATCTAGAGACTCAAGAGTCAAGTTTCTTCCATGAATCTTATGAATAAGGCATGTGACACTTCCCTAATTGTTAGTTCGCAAATGTCATGCGTTTTGAAGTATGATTATGATTCTTAAATGGTGGTTTTAAAAGCCAAAATTGAGGTTTTTGCATGATTAAGTAATGTTTACTCTTGGTTTAACTTACGTTTATACATATCTTTGGTGATGGTTTTCACATGTGGGTTCTTGGTAAGTGTGGTTTGACAAATGGGTCATAGGTTACCATAAACTTGATGGTTTTTACTTTGATTTTGATCTTGATAAATGCATGCCCTCAATGTGTTTGTGAAAATATCTAAGAGAATGAACTAGTCACGTGATAATGGGAACTAAGGCATTGGCGTAATGATTATAAATGGTTGGTAAATAGTTTGTAAAGGTCTTGTTGGCCATATAATGATTGAAATGGTAACCTTGGTGGTTTTAATTTACTAAATGGCTTTGAGTCATTAAATATTAACTTGATTTATGTCTTTGTTAGACAATGTGTTTGACTCCCTAAACTTTGCATTGAACAAGTGTCTTTGTTAGACGATGTGTTCGAGTCTCAAAGTCAAATAAATGCATGGTTGATTGATAATGGTAATGGCATATGGTATACTTGCAAGTAGCATTGGTATAAAGATACCAACGAAGTTCCTTTGGTAAGTAATTGGCTAAATATTTGTGTATGTGAAACTATGGTTTGAATTGGGCTTTAAAGAAGGTTGTATAGCCGAGTTGTAAAGGTGTAGATTCTTATGGATTAACACTATTAACTGTATTTGCTGATATGGGGTCAAAATGGCTTGAGGTTTAAGTCCACTTACTTAAGATGATTGAGACATCTAAATGGTAAAAATGACTTAAAGTTAGAGTCCTCTTGTTTAATATGATCGGGAGGTTCAAATATTCCATACAATATGATATGGGTAGTTTGAGTTCCCCATATCATACTACACTATATGATATGGTGATCAAGTCACCTTAGTATATGAGTGGGAGGTTTAAGTTCCCCATGGTATGGGTAAGATTATTCTCCAGTTGGTGCAGCCACACAAAATAGGGACTGACTTGGACCTACATAGCCTGTGGGTGTAACCAATATGAAAGTTAAGCTTCACAACCCAGGCTAAGATTTCAAAGGTTTATCTTAAACCTTTTTCCCTATCCCTGAATGATATATATATATATATATATCATAGGTTAATGTATGGTTGACTTTATTTAAATTGTTGGCATTATATTATCCTTATCCTTGAGTTATATGCTAGCACTCTAGTAGCTAACCATCTATGATGTTGTATCCCCATGTGATGCTGGGTGCTAGTCATACTACACCTCCTACTCAGTTATTAGACTCAGGATAAGCCCGTGTTGACTTGAAGTGGTGAGCTTCCATACTTTGAAAGGATCTATTTCTCATTTTGGTTTTCTTATTTCTTTATTGGTTTAGACTTAGACATCGGTATTAGCTATGGTTGGGGAAATGTCTTGCTGGATGTTGTTTTGATCTCAAATAGATGCTTTATAAGACTACTTTGGGTTGATATAAGGAGTGTCGGTGGTGGTGTCATCCTTGGCATTGGTATTTATATTGGGGCTGACACCATATGACTGTATTCAATTTACGATCATTCCATTTTATTATGGTATGGATATGGACTTTCTTATTACTTTGGTTATGTTATGGTTGATAGGTTGGGCATTGGATGATGAGACTTACTTGGGTTGGTCATGGTCATGAACCTATACCATAGTTCGTGTGTTATTAATCACTCTATCTTGTTATATGTTCAGAATTCATCTGACTCGGGGTGTATGTTGGTTGGTTGGATTGGGTAGCAGGGTGATCTTCGGTCCTTGTTGGGCTTGAGATGCCCATTACAACAAGGTCCTGGTTTGGGTCGTGTCAAATTAACATATATAAGGTCCCAATTCTAAGTTCTCTTCATCTATTCAAGCAACTCAGGTATGTGGGATATTTATCAATGAGTTCCTTCCACCCACTGAGTCCCAAGAAATACTTTGTTTTCAAGTTAAACCCTTTTCCCTCTTTTCATGAAATTTTAAGTATTAATTTACTCAATTTGTTCTTAATAGTTTTGCATAAAAACCATGACATTGTGTTTCCCCACTTGAATTATACTCTTTCATGCTTTATAATCTCAGTCAAACATATCATGTTTAGATGATACCATGTCAATTTATCAAGTTATGAAATAAACCATGTGAGCATGTTGTCCTCAGAAGTTGAACATATTAGTATACTCATAATCATGGATTTCATCATTTTAGTGAAATATACTATGTTTTGGGTCTACTAATCATGAATTTCTCACAAGATTGTGATAATGTTACTATACTAAAGTGTTGCTCAATGTTGGTGGGTTATGAACACCAGATACCTATATTTTTACACATGTTTTAGACTTTTAAGTTTTAAGTAAGTCAGATCATGATTTTATCATCATACTCAGATTATCATATTCATATTGAGAAATTATTAGTTACGAGTCCAATTAACTTAAATTCGTACCAGTATCAGTTCATTTGGGAGTGGGATTAAGCACCAAGCGAACCTAGGGATGAAGTCTCACCCACCAGTAGAGGACTGAGACCTTTAGTAGTAGTCCCAAAGTGTCAAAACTATGTGGCCATCATAGGTTGACACCTACCAATAGAGGACAGACTCCCTAGTCCTTCGGGATATCATATTAGTGGATCCACACAGTGAGTATTAGTACTTGTGGCAATGTATTGACATATTCCAACTGGGGTTATAGATCAGTTACACAATAGCTCCCACAGTTTCAATCCAGTACTTAGATTATATCAGTTCAGGTTTGTATGACCAAGTATTCAGTTTATCAGTTATTCAGTCAGTCAGTTTTATAGATTAGTTCAGTACATGCTTTACTTGGTCTTGTATTCATTTTACATGTTCATGCATGCATGCTCTGTATATAAATGCACTTCATTTAGTCCTTATCTCACATACCAATACATACAAAGTACTGACTGGATGCTCTCTTTTTTGCTATATTGATTTCACAATATAGGTTCGGACGTTCAGTTTCTTGATCACTCTTAGTTAGTTCAGTACCACTCAACAGCAGTTGTGGTGAGTCCCCATTTATCAAGGAAAATTTACTTAGAGTTATTTTTGATATTTTCTTCATCTAAATTAGTCGGAGTTATTTGGGGGTTTTTCCCATCAAATCCTCATGTTTTAGAGGCTTTTATATGTTGAGACTTGTTTTTAGTTTTATTAGCAGTTTCAGCCATGATTGTTTCAGTGTTTTATCTTAACAGAGTTCTTATAAGTTTAAATTCCATATATGATTCTTGTATTATTATTTTATTCAGTGCTCATAGCAGGTACTAGAACATGGGTTAGCTTAGGGTCACTTATGGCCTAAAGCAACGTGTTACCACTAGGGAATAACCTCGAGTCGAGACAAACTTTTGTTCCTTTTGCTTACTTTCCATGTTTTCCAACCATTTCTCAACTCTTTTTCATTATATTTCCCTATAACATCACAATACTAGATATTAGTGCATTTCATTAAAGAATTCGTCTCATATATTTAATTAAATTGCCATAGTATGCAAGAAATATATAACACACCACATTTTTTGGGCTAGCATTTAGATCGTTATTCCTTTACATACAGACTTGAACCCAATGTTTATATTTTTATAACTATGTGATTATCAATTATATAGTGCAAAAAATATGATATTATATCAGTTGAGGTCATAAAAATCTCCTAACTCAAAGACGAGTTGTAAATGCTTCTATTGATTAAGTTTTAGTGAACATTTCAGCTTAGGTCAACTTTAAACAACCATTACACCTTGTACATAATGAGTTACATGGGATAATATATATAAAAAGAAATATCTTAGAATCTTCTTTCCAACGCATTTGGTTTCACCTTAATCCTATATCAAAGCAAAAAATTTATACATATTTTACTTTAGCATGTCATTCTATCAACAAAGTGACGACCTGAGCTAATAAGCCATCAACTAAGTGATGGCTTATCAGCCGAGTCATCAGCCCAAACAAGTGATCCATCAGTTTCAACCTCTAAGTGACGACCTAAGTTGATAGGCCATCAACTAAGTGATGACCTATCATTCCAAGTCATCATCCATGACCATACTTGATCAACCTCATCCTTAAACAGTTTTAGAGGGGTATTTTGGTCTTTTACCTCACCTCTCATGACTTAAATCATGAATTAAACCCTATTAGGTGATAAAATATCAGTTTCTCATCACTCATAATCCTCTCCACTCTCAAGAACTAGAAAATTAGGGTTTTCTCTCCAGGTCATCTCCCAGAACAAGATTGAAGCCTTTCTTCAATAAAACTAAGAAATTATAATTCCCAATCCAAGAATGTTCATGAAAAGTAAATTCCCTTTCAGGATTAAAGTTCTAAGGTATGTTGGATGTTAATCCATGGGCCATTTTCAACCATGGGGTCCAAGAACCCAAATTTCAAGTTTAAAAATATGATCTTTACATGTTTTATGAATTATGTCCATGAACTTTCATGAATTTAAAATTTTATATCATGTTTACATGAAAATATTGTTATTATTATACCTTACACATTTGGATGGTGTTTTTCGATGAATTAAAACTTATTTGGTAATTTTAGTAGTGAAATCACGCTACTACTACAGGTCTTTAAACTATTTCCATGCTTAGCTAAAACCATGCATTGCAAGTGTTTGATGAAATGCCTAAATAACTATGTTTTGAACAGTGACTGCTTATTATATGTTTACAATGAAAATACATGTTTACAATGAATTACCTCCATGAAACTCTTATGAAATCCGATCATGTACTATGTTTCCAAGAGTTTTGATAGAAAGAGCCCTTACATGTTTGAAAATTGAAGTATGTTTATCTATACCTTGGCAATTTGAATTCAAGTTATGATTTCAATTGTTTTCACGTGGAATGCATTATAGTATGCTTTAAATATTATGGTTTCTATATCATGTTCATGCGAATTCAGAGTAAAACCCTCAGTTTATGATTTGGTCATGTGATCATGCTATCTTATCATGTTTAAAAGAAGCCCCATGTTTAAGTCTTGACCCCCATGTGTCTGATTAAATGCTTAAGTGAATAATTATGAACAATGATTTCCTTCCATGGTTTCAAAGCTTTTATGTGTCCCTGTTATTATTATTATCGAGTCCTGGGAGTTATGAATACCCAAAACTTAGTAGTTTACTTAGTCTCAGTATTTTTGGAATAGGTTCAAATATGTATGAACATTATAAATTCAATTAGCTATCATAATCTGTCAAAATTAGATCAGTTCATTAATCTGAGTCAGTTTAGTTGGGAGTAGAATTTAGCACCGAGCGAACTCAGGGATAGCGATTCACTTGTCAGCAAAGGGGGTGACCCTTAATAGCAGTCCCTACATTCCAGAACTACGTAGCCAACATAGGTTGAGATATCAACCTGCCAGTTGAGGGTTGATAAAGTGTTTACCTGCCCGATAAAGGTAATACATATCTCATTAGGGCACCTGCCTGATGAAGGTGACTCTTTCTCTTGTTAGTACCCATGGAACGGTACTATCACCCTTCCAACTGGGGTCACAGGTTGGACCCCAATCAGCTCAACTTTGGGGCATATCAGTTAGATAATACCTCCCATAGTTTCAGTTTTAGTATTCAGTTCAGAACTCAGTATAGTTTTGCTTGATCATAGCATACAGTTTATCGGTTATTCAGTTATCATATTTCAGTATCTCAATTTACAAAATAATTTAGAATTATGTTAATTGCTTGTTCATGCATTCTCAGATTTCATAGTTTTCATGCATTTATATTCAGTAATCTCATGCTATCCAGTTAGTTTTTACTTCATGTATGTTTACTTAGTTATCTCATATTATTCAGCCAGTTATTACTGCATGTCCTGTTATCCCATGATATTTATTTAGTCGGCTATTATTCATGCACATAAACCATGCATAACAATATAACCTCCTCTCTCATACCAGTACATTCAAAGAATTGATCGCATACTCGTTTCTTTTACTATGATGTCTTCTATCATAGATTCAAACGCTCAAATTCCCAACCATACTTAGACTTTCTAGTGCATCAGCAGTATCACCAATGGTGAGTCTTCATCCTTCGAGGATGAGTTATCTTATACTCAGTTATGTCAGAAGTTCATTCATTTACTCAGACGGAGTTAGTTGGCGGCTTGTCCCATCAACTCCACATTCAGTCAGTTTAGAGGCTTTCAGACTAGTATAGATAATTAGTAAGTTTCTAGTTATTATTCTCAATCATTTTATCAGTATTGAAAACATGATTTCACACATTTTAAAGTCATAATTTATTATTGTTTTTTAGTTGCTAAAACCTTATGGTATTTCTAGTCAAATTCTGTTCATGTTCTTTACTCACAGTAATTACCAACTCATGGGTTATCTTGTAGTTCTTTGTGACTGTAAGCACCGTGTGGCATCTAGGATCTACTCTTGGGGAGTTACAAACTTGGTATCAGAGCCTAAGTTTTAAGATGTCCTGTGGAGTTTGAAATTCACATCAAGTAGTGTCTTATGCATCGGTGTAAAGCGCGCCACACTTATGGACAAGAGACTACAAGATGTTTTAGGAAACATTTCCCTTCTTTCAGTGTCCATGTCATATGAAAGAGCATGAGATCGATTTAAATTATCTTTCTAACTCATTTTTCCTTTCATGTATAGAAAAAGCCTCCCAGAAAGAATAACAAACGAAGAAACTAAAATCAGCCTGCACCTCTGACTGTTCAGGAAGATCCCCTGAATGAGCATATCTCTTGCTCTAATTTTAATGCTTTTTTCACTGCCTTAGCCTACTCAATATTTGATCATAAAAATTATCTTGTTGTTGTCCTATCTAAGCTTATGGTTTATGCTCTTCATAGTGAAGAGGAGAAGCGTAGGGAAAAACGAAGAAAGAATAAGAGGGCCAGAACAGGTAGTTTTAAGTTAAGGCCAAAGAGTGGTCGTACTAACCCTCTCTATGGGAAGTGTGGTAGTAATCATCACAGTATGTGAAGGGCTAGTAGTGGTTTATGTTTTGGATGTGGTGAGCTAGGCCACAGAGTCAGGGAATACCCCTAGGTGGATCAGCATAGTCAGCACAGTCATTTCCAAGTTCCAGTCGGTCGTCCAACTCAACAAAGGGCCACTTCTAGTGCCACTAGTGGTCAACATTAAAATAAAATTTAGGCACTTCAGTCCCGACATGATCAGTAAAGTTCTCCTGATGCAATTACGGGCATGTTATAGGCCTTTTATATTCTTACATATAGTTTATTAGACATAAGAGACTTGCTTTCTTTTGTAAATCAATATATAGTTGTTAATTTTGATGTCAATCCTGATACTCTACTAGAGCCCTCCTCAGTGTCTACCTAGTAGGTAAACCTATTCCAGCTAGATAGGTATACAGAAAATGCCCAATTACAGTATGCCAGAAAATCACTTCAATTGATTTTAGAAATAAAGTCATTCATTTTAAATTTTTCCATGAACCAATTCTTAAATGAAGGGGGTAGTACATTAATGCTTAAGGGTTAGACGTGTTTCCAGATTATTTTTAGAATCCTATGATAGCATGTAACCTAAAGTTAGAAGTATGAACCCCAGAATTTAGTAGTAATAGTAGAGTTTGGATAGTATTATCCGAATTAAGCAGAGTATGTGTTCCATGGGGCTAGTTATATGAAAGGTAAATCAGTAGGCTTGAAACAGTGTATGCAAAAATTTAAGTTTGGTAATTCAAAATTATATGTGTTTTTTATGTTGGTGTAGGGGTAATTCTCATGGTACGATGATACTCCTAGAAAATTCTAAGTTAATCAGTGCTAAAGTTATTGTAGGAAGATTATTACGGCTATAGAAAGTTAAGAGTTCTATCTCAGAAGAAAGTATCAGCAGTAGGGTTTTACACTTTTAGGTGTAGTCTTTTAGGGTGAGTTTAGTGTTTATAAGTATTGTTACATCTCAAACTCTAGAGTAAAGTTGTATCAGTTCAGTTTATAGTTTTGTAAGTGGTTCACAGACTTAGAATGATGGCTTGAATCTAATGGGGGGTGATAGAACAAGTAACCAAGTTAGGCTGTTAGATTCTAGTAGTGATGCAAGTATGTTATAGAATAGTAGTAAGGAAGGAAGATGTCTGACCCATTCTTATCCTAGCAAAAGATTTTTCAGTCATCACAATATCTACTCATGCCTTAGATGTCAGCCCTATGATTATAGCTCATATTCATTCACCTTATAGAAAATCATGTACTCTTCTAGTTCCTAGTATGAGGAGTTCCAGTTCACCCAGTTGTCCGAATCATATTCCATGAATTTATGAACTCAAAAATTAAGTCATGCGCTCATGACTCATGTATTCATGTTTTACAGTATGCTCAGTTCCCATGACTCATGCTACACTTATAATGATTAGTGAAATTCTGATTATGTCATGTATATCTTCAGTTTAGATCTCTTGATGAATCCATGATATTGATATTTTATTCCTCAGACCTCAGTTAAGTGTAAAGTTCTATATAGTGTTCATTCACGCTTCAAGCCCTCAAGTTTTAACCTTTCAGTGACCTATCCTTATGAAATAATATAGCGATAAGAAATTTCTTAGGTGGGAGAGAGTAAATATTTCATGTTAAGGAAAGATTACTACTTTCTTATTTAAAACGAAGTTGTAGTTATAAAGATAGGCTTGAATGTCATGTTGGTCTGTAAGTGGATAAATGCATTACGCATTAGTTAATGGATAGTAATAGGTTGTATTTTTTTGTAGAGGGGGAAATCAGAATTATTCATGGGAAAACAAGTTGTGAAAATGTAGGGTATGTTGAACTCATGATTCAGACTAGTATTACAGTGTTATGTGTGCATTTTGTAGATTTGAGTAAGCTTGAACATAAAGAGGGAATCTAGTTCAGCCCTGACTTCAGTAGGTGGAATTATTAGTTCTCATGCCAGTATCTTCAGTTACCTTAAGTATAAAGTAGTATTGAAGAAGGGAGTATAGTTGAGGAGTGTTTGAGAAGTGTGGCTAAAATTGAAAGTTAGTAGTTGCAGAGCATAAGTTTTATTAACTCTATCCTAGCTGATGTTTCGTAGGCATGTGTTCTATATTATAGAATTCTAGCTAGTAATCAGTTAGTAGTCAGACAAATAAGTTCCTATGGTGTTTCCATCTTTTGATCTAGTCTTTCTATCTGTAGTTTCATGAATATGGCCCTTCTAAGAGTTAGTTTGTTCACATCCATATGGATTGTGAATCCAATTCAGTTCACACATCATGCATTATTTTTAGATTCCATATATTCAGTCATGATTCACTTCATAAGTGTCTCGTGCATCATCTTATTCTTCCTTAGTAATTCAACCAAGTCAGTATCATTTGGGGAACAAACTATCCCAAGAGAGAGATGTTGTAATACCTCGAGTTTTCATATCCTAAACCTCTAAACTTTTATTCACAAAACTAGATCTATCCTGAGGTAGTGGTTACTCATAAGTTGGTTCTCTCGTTTGTATATCAGCCTTATAATAATTCTTATGTCATTGTATGCATTCAAGAAATCAGTTTAGTTTATGATATTCAGTTAGTGTGTCATGTTTCAGACCTTGTTATGTAATCATGTTTTTAGCTTGTATACTAAATTAAAACCTTAATTCCTCAATGTTTTCATCTTAACCAGCCTCATTTGAGGATGAATGTTCCCAAAGGGGAGATATTGTAACACCCTATATTCTTGGGCTAAAATTTAGATCGTTGTTCCTATGCATACAAACTTGAACTCAATTATTCTATGTCTATATATGTTTGATGATAAATTATATAGTGTGGAAAATGTCATAATATATCGGTTGATGTCATAAAAATCTCCTACCTTAAAGACGAGTTGCAAACGCATCAATTGATTAAGTTTTGGTGAAGGTTTCAGCTTGGGTCAAATTTAAATGACCATTACTCTTTGTACATAAGGAGTTACCTGGGCTACTATATATCAAAATAAATATCTTTGAATGTTATTTCTACCACATTTGGTTTCACCTTAATCTAATATTGGAGCAAAAAGTTATACTCATTTTACTTCAGCATGTCAGTCTATCAACAACGTGATGACCTGAGCTGATAAGCAGTCAACTAAGTGATGACTTATCAGCCAAGTCATTAGCCTAAAATATTGAGCCATCAGTTTCATCCTCCAAGTGATGACCTAAGTTGATAGGTCGTCAGCTAAGTGACGACCTATCTGCCCAAGTCGTCACCCATGATCAGACTTGATCAACCTCACCCTTAAACATTTACGGAGGGGTATTCTGGTATTTTTCCTTACCTTCCATGACTTAAATCACTTATTAAACCCTACTAAGTCATAAAATGTCAGTTTCTTATCACTCATAATCCTCTACACTCTCAAGAACAAAACAAATTAGGGTTTCCTCTCCAAATCATCTCCCAAGAACAAGATTCAAGCCCTTCTTTAATAAAACCAAGAAATTATACCTACCAATCCAAGAACATTTAAGAAAATTCTATTCTCTTTAAATATTAAAGCTATAAGGTATGTTAGATGTTTATCCATAGGCGTTTTTAATTCATGGAGTCCAAGAACCCAAATTTCAAGTTTAAAAGTATGATCTTTACATGTTTTATGAATTATGTCCATGAACTTTCTTGAATTTCAAATTTTATATCATGTTTACATGAAATTGTATGATTGAGTTTTGAACAATGACAACTTATCATATGTTTACAATGAAATTACATGTTTACAATGGATAACCTCCATCAAACTCTTATGAAATCCGATCATGTATTACATTTTCAAGAGTTTTGATAGAAAGAGTCCTTACATGTTTGAAAGTTGGAGTATGTTTATCTATACCTTGGTAATTTGATTTCAAGTTATGATTTCATTTGTTTTCACGTGGAAAGCATTATAGTATGCTTTAAATATTATTGTTTCCATATAATGTTCAAGCAAATTCAAAATAAAACCCTTAGTTTATGATTTGGTCATGTGATCGTGCTATCGTATCATATTTAAAAGCACCCCTATGTTTAAGTCTGTACCCCCGTTCAATTAAATACTTAAGTGAATAATTGTGAACAATGATTTCCTTTTATGGTTTCAAAGCTTTCATGTGTCCCTATTGTTATTGTTATCGAGTCCTGGGGGTTATAAATACCCAAAACTTAGATATTTATTACTCTCAGTATTTTTGGAATGAGTTCATATATGTATGAGCATTATTAGTTCAATCAACTATCATAATCAATCAAACTTAGATCAGTTCATTAATCCGAGTCAGTTCAGTTGGGAGTAGGATTTAGTACCGGGTGAACTCAGGGATGGGGGCTCACTTATTAGTAGAGGGTGTGACCGTAGTAGCAGTCCCTAGGTTCCTGAACTAAGTAGCCAGTGTAGATTGAGATATCAACCTGCCAGTTAAGGGTTGATAAAGTGTTTACCTGCCAGATAAGGGTAATACATATCTCATTAGGGCACCTTCCAGATGAGGGTGACTCTTCTGCTTGTTAGTACTCATGGCACGGTACTAGAACCCTTCCAACTAGGGTCTCAGTTTGGACCCTAATCAACTCAGCTTTGGGTCATATCTATTAGATGATACCTCCTACAGTTTCAGATTCAGTATTCAGTTCAGAACTAAGTGCAGTTTTTTTTTACCATAGCATACAGTTTATCAGTTATTCAGTTATCATATTTTAGTATTTCAGTTTACAAACTATTTTTAGAATCATATTATTCACATGGTCATGCATTCTTAAATTTTATAGCTTTCATGCATTTATATTCAGTAATATCATGCTAGCCAGCCAATCTTTACTTAATGCATGTTTACTCAGTTATCTCATACTATCCAGTCAGTTATTACTGCATGTTTAGTTATCCCATGCCATTTATTCAGTCATCTATTATTCATACACGTAAACCATGCATAACAACCGAACCTCATCTCTCATACCATTACATTTAAAGTACTGATCTCATACTCGTGTCTTGCTCTATGATGTCTTATATCATAGGTTTGGACGCTCGAATTCCTGTTCATACTTAGACTTTCCAGTGCATCATCAGCAGCATCAATGGTGAGTCCTCATCCTTTGAGGACGAGTTATGTTATATTTAGTTATGTCAGCAATTCAGTTATTTAGTCAGATGGAGTTAGTTGGGGCTTGTCCCATTAACTCCATATCCAATAAGTTTAGAGGCTTTCAGACTAGTACAGACAGTTAGTCAGTTTTTAGTTGTTGTTCTTGATCATTTTATTAATATTGACAACATGATTTCATATTTTTTAAAACCATAATTCAGTATTGTTTTCAGATGATAAATACTTATGGAGTTTCCAGTTAAATTCCACACATATTCTTTATTATTTTATTCATTGCTCATAGCAGTTACCAGCTCATGGGTTAGCTTGTGGTCTATCAGGACTGTAAGCATCGTGTGGCATCTAGGGTATACTCTCGAGTCATTACAAAATGAGATGTAAATGAGTGGTAACTTTGTCACTAATCAAGACACCCAACTTAAAGATTCTTCTTGTAATCAAGCAACACTATTTCACACTTGATGTGACTACTTAACTTTGATGCCTACACTATTCAATCACATGGCCACCATGATTTTGAACTTGATTAGCACTAACAATTAGTCAATAAGCATACGACGTGCTAGCCATACAAAACCCTCAAATTCAATCATATTTTTTAAGAATGTAGAGAAATCTCAAGAATAATCAACCAAAATCAATCAATTCTCAAGAAGTGACTCTCCATCAATAGTAAATCATAGATGCTCCTTCGCATTGCTTTTAGAAGATGTAACCTTCACCAATCTACCTTAGTATACATGTATCCTCATGAAAGGAAGTCACAACATACCATATTTTCAACATGCAACAAGGGACGAATATGTAATCACTCACACTCACAAAGAATTTCTCAATGCAAACAAGTATCATGCCATAAGCTTACCCTTATTTTCAATTTCTACAAATTCAAAAACACTTTGTTGGAGATCCCAAAGGACTTTTTTAAGCTTGTAATATAGGTTGGGTAATGGGTAGGATAAGCATTTGGGATAAAAGTGACTATACCCTTCTTGAACTCCATATAACACTAATTAGCTCAGCTTGGATCATTGTCCACTTCATTCCTTTTTAACCACACATGTTCCTACCTTTTTTTAATTTAGATCATCCATCTTTTGGAAGCACTCTCTTATCAATTCTTTCCTTTTTACAATCTCATATTTTTTTTTCTTTTGTTGTTTCTTTTCTTTTTCTCTTTCACTTTTCACTTTCCTTTTAGGCACTAATTTACAATATCATGTCCATGATCACCTCTTCGAAGTTCCACCACACCCCCAACTTAAGCTTTTAGCTCAAGTTAACAAACCCATATTCAAGGAGGGTAGGGTTCAAGAGAGGGATAACTTTCAAATGGTTCGGGGTTTGTAACATGGTTGGCAAACAAAGGTTAATATGCTAAAAATAGGTGATTAGGGATATCATTCGTACATAGGTAGGATTTTTAGGCTAAAGTGGCTTTTAAAAATCACAAAGATAGCTTAAGATTATTTGTCCAACCGCGCATAATTGACATTAATTTTGAAATACCAACAGGGCAAGTTCTAGATGACATAAGTAAGCACAAGAATCATTTGCTAATGCTCACCACAAATGGCATGCAAACCATTCTATAAGTATCGATTGCATTTCATACTTAAGGGCAAAAGAGATTCATTTACCGTATTATTACCAACTAAAGAATTAGGAGTCACAAAAAGATGCATAGCTTTGTTACAAAACCATTCACTTCCATGCCCTTGATTTTCATAAAAATATTTATATGGAGAAGGATGCTTGTTTTGCATTCCTCCACACAAGATTAACTGTCGCTAGCACCAAGAAAGACACTATTTCGCATTTGGGGTCTAATGAGGGCAATACTTATAATTACTCAAACTTACCTTAGTTACGATGTTAATCCCAATTTGTAATGCCATGGGTACTCAGAATTCCCCTACATCTATGACTCCAACACCCCAACACAATGATTTTAACTTAAGAATATTATCACTCAATCTATCATAGGAAAAGTCTCATCGAACATCACTATCAAAAAGAAAAAGAAAAATCTAGAAATGAAAAATGACTACCCCACAATCCCAGTGGCACTATAAGGATACCCAATATTATAACCCAAATCATCAAAGTATCCAAACAATACAAATATCCATAAGAAAGAAGAATAAAATCATCCTAATAATATAGAACAAATATAAAATATCAAATACGGGAGAGAACCCCCAACGAAAAAGTTGCAGTGTCCTCACTACATATCATAAAAGCATAAAAGAGTTTAAGGGGCTCCCTGAAATCATATCACAGGTTGGAGTCACCCTCTTTCTCCTCCTCATTATCATCATACCCTATATCCTTATCCTTGGACCATATATCTAGAATCTTATCATCAACATCTGCTCTGGCATAGAAAAGTCCCTATTTTCTACTTTAGGACCTTCTACAAGCCCTTCACCCTTTTTATATCCGGGTGATAAACTTGTCTCGCATTTTCTCCCTCCTCTTTATTTTATCATGAGACTCACTTAGCTTTTGGTGTAATTGGTCCAAGGACGTGTAGGCTTTCTCCAGTAAGGATATGGTGGCCCTTGTGTCTTCTGATTATGTAAGAGCCTGTCATAGTTGCTTTGAGAGAAATAGGAAGAGCGACCTACGGAAGACTCACCCGACCATGTAGGTAATTTTGATAAAAACTTGTGTACTACCCATATATGGCTCGAGAGCTCTTTAAATGGCCCTGCAGATGATGGCCTTCAAGAGTCAAAATCATCCTCATCCAACTTCTCCGAATTAATTTTTCTCTTCTTGCTATTCAAAGCAGTGCCCTCATCTCGCATCTTAAAAGGGTAGATTGGTGTCCTCGGGGATATCCAATTATACCCCTGATATCCTTAACTCCTTCTTTCTTTCATAACTCGATGATAAAAAATGATAAAACCAACATAGGCCCACCTCGGGACTTATAATTCCTTATCTCTGAGATCACAAATAGACAAACATTTAATAAAATGTTGTCAATGATGCAAGCTACCATCTTGGCTCTCATTACAGGGATATTTTTCATATTTATGCTCGGGGATACACGACTACATATGATGGTCAGCCAAATCCTTGCCTCTATTATGAAATAATTCAAGACGATCCTATTTTTATGGTGTCCCTAGGTAGTTCCTTCCTCAAGCATAGTTGTTCATCTAACCAAATCCCTGGAGCACAGTCCTTCTCATCAAATAACCTATGATAATTATCCAACAATCCATACAAACCATTGATCTTTCTGGCTCCAAACTAGATAACCGTTCCTCGAATTTTTATAGCTGGGTCGGATAGTTTCATGGCTGTGATATTTTTATAAAACTCTCATACTCATTATTTATTGGCCCAACATGGATCTAAAGAAAAGAACATCCAACTTGTCACCAACAATATTTTGTGGAAGGTCGGGATTTTCTCTGGCACTGGCTCTAATAAGATGCCTTGCTCAGGTAGCAAATTCTTTCTGGCCAAATCATCATAATAGGTAGCCTTACAGTCGACGGAGAGGAAGTGATTTTGGTCATATTCTACCATCCATATCTTTTCAAAATTTTGAAAACAATACCTAAATATAAGCTTCCAAGATTTTCATATGAAAACAATTCTTGTGACTATGTGAATCTAAAGAGATGACTCAAGGATCAAATTAGGGCTTGAAAATAGATGTTCAGAATTTTGGGTAGACCTACAGGTAGACCTCAGGAATTGTGATCACACTCTGTTGAGTCATAATTTCAACACCTGAGTACCCTTTCATACAAGACTCAGATGTTGCGATCGTACTCTAACGAGTCACGATTGCAACACTTAAGGACCCTGTCAGGCAAACCTCAGATGTCGTGATCGTACTTTGCCGAGTTGCGATCTCAACACCTGAGGGTTCATCAGCCCCAGGTCTTTCCACTTCAAATATAGCAATTTTATCCCAAATATTATTAAAACAAGATATAAACAACAAAGAACATGATTTCTAACTCATAATTACTCACAATTCCCTCTAAATCATAGAAAAACTATCAAAGAACTCATTTGGGCATTTTATCAAACACTTGGTGTGAACCTCAAATTATCACTTGTTTTGAATCACAATTAGGTACTCAAAACTTACCCAATGATGAACATCCCAACAACATCAAACATACAAAATAAAGCAAGTTCACACAGTAATTAAGCAAAGAAACCACAAGCCTAAACTTTGGCCCTAGGCATGCTTCTAAGGATCTCTTTACACAATCAAATAGGAGATTGAAAGGGTATACATATTATTTATGTGCAGATGTAGATGAAATCCCATTGAGAACCATTTAAAAATGATGCAATTTTAGTAATTTTGGGTATTTAAATGAAAGAGAGCATTTGAACCAATTTGGAGGCATTTGTGGCAATTTATACTAGTCAGGATCGTGATTGCAATAGGGTCTCACAATCACTATATTCTTCTAACTAGAGAGATCATAATAACGGCCACATATTGATGATCACGAGAATTGAGAGACATGTTAGGCACACTATACTTTGCAACCACGATTATGTTTTGTACATCGCGATCGAAATAACTGAGAACTCTTAGTTCCCTTATTTTTTAGTTGTTTGTCTCCAAACTCAATTTCAATCCACTTATTGTTTCCCGATTGCTCAAATCACATTCAAATTTCCCAGATTGCATGGATTAATCAAAACCAAAACAAACTAAGCTACCAATCAAAATTCAAAGGATACGTGCCTAATTTATGGTAATAATGGGTTTCCTCCCATCTAGCACTTAATTTAACGTTGAGATACGACATCCACTTAGGATCAATTTGAAATTTTGTCTTGAAGTGACCCAAGACCCACTTCCATAACATTGGTCACTTCCTCATCCACCACTCCAATCACTAACACTACTTCCAACCTCAGCAGTTTCTTTATAGTCTCGCACATACTAAAGGAGACCTCCTCATTGTTTACCCAAAACTTTATCTTTCCATATTCCATATCAACTAGAGTTATTTCGGTGGCTAATAAGGAAGGGACTACCAAGGATGATTGGTATCTCACAATCAATTTCACAATTGAGGATGACAAAATATGTCAAATGATAAACTGATCAACCTTTACTAACACACCATACAACACACCCAGGGGCTTCTTAATTGATCCGTGAGCCATCAAAACCCTCATGATGATGGGTGTAAGAGTACCCAATCCCAACTTTTAAAACACGTCATATAGCATCAAGTTAATTTTTTCTCTAAGATCACAGAATTCTTTCTCAAATCTAGATAGTGCACGAGAATGATGAATGCACCCGAGTCTTCTTTCTTCTCCACCATTATGTTTGAAATTATAAAGCTGCAATTATGAGTTACCTCAATAGTTTCACAATCTATAAGTCGGTTCTTTGATTTCAAGTTCTTCATGAGATTAGTATATCCCGATATCTCTGGTAAATCTTCTAATAATGGAATGTTTATCGATAGGTTGCTAAACTTTTCAAGAAACTTCTTATACTTTATAGTGTCATCTTTCTTCTTAAGCCTCTATGGGAAAGGGTAAGGAATGTTGATTGGTGGTAGTAAAGAAATTGTAGGTACATTCACCTTTAGCTCATCACCATTGATCACTTTAGGAGTTTCCTCATTGTTACGCTTCTCTACAACTCTTTCGGCTTCACAATAACAGCTTTATTGGACTTTGGAGCATCGTCACTTGGACTTCCTATCCTCTTTCTTTCTACACTCACTTATTCATCATTTAACTTTTCATTGGGATTCTCATCAATATCAACCATATCTTCACCAAGAGTTCAGCCACTTCTAGTGACGATGGCTATGATAGGCGCAACATTTTTGGGATTGACCGCTGTGTCACTATGTAAACCTCCTTTTGGACTAGCATTGAGTTGAGATGAGATTTGGTCTACTTGATATTCTAATTGATTAATGGAGGCCTAATAAGAAGTCACCATTTGGGTTAGTTGAGATAATACACCTTTAAGTTCTTGCACCATATTATTGGTACCTTCTACACGCATTAAAATTCGAGCAAAAACATCTTCAGCTTTGAATTTCTCTAGATCCATAGAGCTTGAATCCTTCTCCTTGGGCCTCTCATGAGGAGGAATGGGACGATCATAGTTTCTCTCTTTGTCTCTTCACTCCTGGTCTATATCACATTCTCTATCGCTCCAATCTCTGCCTTGATCTCGATCCTTCCACCCTTGGTTCCCACCTTGCCTTTGATAGGCAGCGCAGGACCCCTCAAATGGTTCGACAAGAACCTAATCTCCTCATAAAGCTTCTTTATTTCTTCAACATCATAATCCCTAGTACTCTTGGAAGCAATGTCAATGGCCACTTTAGGAGGGGCCCGCATCACATATTTGGTAAATAGGTCAAGTTGGATCATTACCTTGGCCATATACTCATCCCTTTCCTCATCCTTCTTCTTTTGCTATTTGCTTAAGAAAGATGTTATGGGAGACTCACGGCTACCTCAGTGTCCCTCATGTTCCAACCTTTATTTTTTTTTATCACTTGATCTAGAAAAGTAGCCACAGCACCATAACATAACATGATAAGATATCAACCGAATGCATTATCAACCACTATTTTGTTCAATTTGTCCAATGACCTATAGCAAATTTGGAAAAGCATTTTATCCATTACCTCATGATTTGGCATGTATTAATTTATATTTGAACCTTCTCCAAACTTCATACAATGGTTCGCCACTAAGTTGGTAAAAATTTATAGTATCGTCCCTTAGTTGCAATATCCGAGAAGGAGGGGAAAGTACCTCTCCAAAAATGCTTCAGTGAACTCGACCCATGAAGTGATAGATCCCGTGGGTAAAGACTGCCAACCATAGAATCATTTCTCCCATCAATATGAATGGAAAAAGTTACAACCAGATTGACTCTTGAGAATGTGGGCAATATCAAATGGAGAGAACACATCAATGAAATTATTCAAATATAGATTGGCATCCTCATGTGATTGTCCTCCAAATAACACCTTCATCTAAAGTAAATGGAGTATCACACTAGTGACATTAAATGCTTTATTCCCTTCCACCGGTGGGATGCGGATGGAACTAGCATGCCCCACATCACCAAGATGATCCATTGCCTTAAGATGCCCATCAAAAGATCCATTATTTCTCCCATGTTGGATCATGGTGTTGTAGATACTATTGTAATCACCAAAAAAAAGACAAAAACAACAAATAATGTAAACAAACCCCTACGTCTAACCTATGTTCACTAACAACACCACGCAATTGAAAACTATGTTTCACTCCCTGACAACAGTGCCATTTTTGTGCTTAAACTTACATTCAAAATTATGTGCAAGGAGGATATTGTCAATATAATTACCCAACTAAGAGTCGGGGTCGAATCCATGAGGAGTGAAACTTAGATTTCAAGGCCTATTCTGTTAGAAGTTAACTAGATGTTAACTCGTAGTACAAAATTAAACAACATGTAAAAATAAATGAGGGGTTTGATTTGAGTAAATTTTAAAGATCACAACAATTGAACACTATTGTGAGATTGCAAAATCAAGTAGTTTTACCAAATGGAAAGGAGCCTTGGGGCTATGCAATCGTAGTTACGAATCATGCATGGGTTGTCAATAATTCATCCAAGTTTAGTTAAGGGTTTTGGGTAGGCTAGATTAAGGGGTATTGGTGTTAATCTTTCAATAAAACATGAAATCTCACTTCTAGGTTCTTTCGAACAACTCACGAGTGTGTCAAATCTACCAATCCACTACCTCAATTAACATCTTTATTTCTAAAATAATGATAATAAATGAGTTATCTCAAGTTATTGTTCATAATTATTCCTCACCCATATCCCTTCTTTCAAGGATGATATAGGTTCAAAGGTTCTGTCACGACCCAAACCAGGTCCTGGCCAAAACAATATCCACAAAGCCTCTAAACAATACTGAAAGCCAATCTAAGTTGGGACATGCCCCCGACTCTGACAATGACAACGACAATGATAATGTTAATGTGCACTCTTCAATCTCTGTCTATGAAAGAAAACTGATGAAATCACCAAATATTTTAGGGAATGGAAGATTACCACTTCACCACTAAAGGCCGATGAACCAATTTGATCCACCTAACACTTCATAAAAAAAGTAGAAGTATCTCCAGTGCCTGCATCACGTGGGGATACATCATTTGAAGATGGTTAATGGGTAGAGAACAAGCATGTAACTCAAGGATAGGGGATAAAATAATACCATGATCCATATTTCAAAATCATTCAAAACCAATACACATAATCATATATATATATATAAGCATGTCATGAAGGGATAGGGAATAAGGCTTCGCATGGAGTAAACTTTATCCTGGACTATGTAGCTCAACCATCATAAAAAGGCACCCACGGGTAATATGGGTTCAGCTCCCCCTACTTAAAGGGCCCTAGTGTATGTTAGCCGTATGAACCAGAGGTATCAAGGAAGACCAGGGAATGTCCCTATCCCACGTCAGTCAAAGATACAAATATATCAATAGTATGAACCATGCACACAGGTTATCAAGACCGAATCACATCAGTGAACATGAGTTTCCAGTACAAGTCATCTTAGACCTACATCTTCACGTCTTCGCTAAGTAACCCCCCCCCCCCATTAATCCCATTATAAAGTAAGTTGCACATAACCCATTTATTAACCAATGAATCTACCATTAAGGAACACCATGGATATCATCATACCCTTACACTTGCAATCTTATCACTATGCCATAACAATCTTATTAACTTATGGGGATGCCTCGACCCCCCTTTGTTCATTAAATCAAGCCATAGACAACAAGATTTTAAAAATCCATGTTCATTTTTTAACCTTTTTATGCAATGCAATAACATAGATGAGTAAGTCAACCCGAGTGACAATTTTGTAATCCAAAACCATTTACACAAGTGGGTTAAGGGAACACAATAATTCAAAGACAATTCCAATCTCAAAACATCAATTTAGGGAAAACCATGACCCCTTAGTTTACTCACCATTCCCGTGCACCCCACAAGTTCAAAACCCTCAATAAAGCATAAACAATGCATAATAAATTATGGGAAAACAATTTATAACCAATCATGTCAAAACCCTCAACCACATTAAAACCCACATTCAAAAATATCCAGTTAAACCATTTAAATACATGTTTTTCATAGAGTAATAATTGGGGAAGAGTAACATGCTTGAAATACCAAATTTATGGAGAAAAGACAAACCTTGAGTCCTTAGATGACCAACTTCTTGGAAACCCTAAGTATCTTGACCTTGGAGAGTTTAGAGAGAAGAAAGTGTATTTTGATTGTGTTATGAATGAGAAATAACCCCCCCCCCCTCGGGAGTGCTTTATGGATGTGGGGTCTAAGTAAGTAAAAAGTTGAATTGACTTGAATGCCCTTAATGAAAAGACTAAAAATTAACCACCCAGTCACTACGGGTGACCTTATGGCTCGTAGGGTCACCCTATGACTCATATTATCTAGTTGTAGGATGGACAATGTCTTTGGGCTCACACATTATGGACCCTACGACTTGAGCTCTACAAATTGTAATAAGACCCTATGACTCATAGGGTACAATTATAGCCAACACATAAACCATTTAGGCAAAAACTGGACACCCCATGACTTGGATAGCATCACTCGTAATGAGTCTTTATGACTCTCTAGGATCCAATCGTCATCATGGCAGAAACCAAGGGCAACCTTCACTTTCACCCTACGACTTGGGTCCTATGACCTGTAATGATACCTTACGACTTGAAAGGTGAGTCGTAGTGAGGAAAGTGAGGATAAATTTCAAAATCTTCCAGGGACCAAAATTTGAGGTGTTATATTTGCCCTTTCTTTGGATCATTCATCCCTGAATGAAGAGATAAGGCCTTTATTAGCACAATTTAACACAGAGAACATCCACACTTACCTTTGACAAAGATAGAAAACAAAGATATTGAGGAATTCACAATTTTCTGTAACAAGGTCAAAAACAAAGATGTTAAGGAATACATATACCTCAAGCACGATTATCCAGAGTGGGAAACTAGAATGGACACTTGGACTTTATGTCCTCTTTGGCTTCCTAAGTAAATTCTTCACGATTTTGATTCATCCATAGAACCTTTATAGAAGACGCATCCTTCGCTCACAACCAAAAGACTTATTGATCAAAAATCTCAATCGGGACCTCCTCATAAAACAAAGAATCTGAGACACCCGTACTTTCCAAAAGAACAACCAAGGAAGGATCACCCACACACTTCTTCAACATTGACTTATAGAAGACCGGATGAATGGAACCCACACTCGAAGGTAGTTCCATCTCATAAGCCACATTGCCTACTCACCTTAAAATACGATATAGACCAGTATAAAGAAGACTAAGCTTCCCCTTCTTTCCTAACCATATCACTCCCTTCATGGGAGACTCTTTCAAGAAAACCAAATCACCTTCATTAAAATACAAGTTCCTTTGCCTTACCTTCATGTAGGACTTTTATGCGACTTTGGGCAGTCTTAAGCCTATCTTAAATCACCTTCACCTTCCCCATAGATTGGTGAACCAGTTAGGACCATACAACCTATTCTCACCAACCTCAAACCACCCAAATGGAGACCTATATCTCCTACCATTAAAAGCTTCGAATGGAGTCATCCCAATACTCGAGTGATAACTATTACTATAAGGAAACTTGACAAGAGGCAAATGGTTAACCCAACTACTACCAAAATTGATTACACAAGACCTTAGCATATCCTCTAGATTCTGTATTGTCCACTTTTCTTGTCCATTTGTCTGTGGGTGGAAGACGGTGCGAAGTTTCACCCTAGTCACCATACGTATCTAAATTAAATGCCAAAAGTAGGATAATAACTGAGTACCTCTTGATCTCGTTAACGAAAATCTTAGCGTAATCTTCTCATGGAATAGTTAGTCTTTACTAGAAAAAAGTGAACATATTTAGTCATCCTATCAACGATGACCCAAATGGAATCAAACTGATGGAGAGACTGCAGAAGACCAGTAACAAAATCCATATTAATCACCTCTAATTTTTATACGGGAAACTCTATATCTTGAGAAAAAACACGAGGAATCAAGTGCTTAACTTTCACTTATTGACACACTAAACACTTAGCCACAAAATTAACCACATCCCTCTTCATGTTACTCTACCAATAAATTTCTCTTAAGTCATAATACATCTTTGTAAAACCAATATAAATGATGTACCTCGACTCATAAGCCTTATACAAGATTCTCCCTCGCAGCCCACCAATATCAGGAACACATAACCTACCTTGGTACCTTAAGATACATCACCACCAAACTCAAAAGCCATCACCTTTTGGTGACCCATATCATCCTTGATTTGCATCAAGATAGGGTCCAAGACATGTTTCTCCTTCACCTTAGCACCAAGAGAAGAACTCCAAGATTAGCCAAATGGTGAATATCTTTCACCATACCTTACTTTTCCTCATAAACATGAGAGAAGCCTCCAATAGAAAACCTGCTAAAAGCATCAAAAACCATATTAGCTTACTTGCATAATAAACATGAGAGAAGCCTCCAATAGAAAACCTGCTAAAAGCATCAAAAACCATATTAGCTTACTTGCATAATAATAAAAATTCATATCGTAGTCCTTGAGCAACTCAAGCCATGTCCTCTGTCTTAGATTTAACTCCTTTTGAGTAAACACATATTGCAAACTCTTATGGTCTGAGAAGATGTCAACATGAACCCCATACAAATAGTGACGTCAAATCATTAGAGCAAAAACATCAGCTAATAATTCAAAATCATGAATAGAATAGTTTTTCTCATTCACCTTCAACTGCCAAGAAGCATACACAACCACCTTACTATGCTGCATCAATACACAGCCAAGTGTCACCCAATACGTATGAGAATAAACAACCAAACCATCGGTACCATTGAGCAAGGTTAAAACTGAAACCTGAGTTAACTTATCTTGTAACTTCTCAAAACTACTTTCACAAGCGTCGGACCATATGAACTTCACCTTCATAAGAAACATTCCACAAACCTTCTATACTATCTAGCTATACCCATGAAGCTTGGAATATCGATTGGAGTCATGGGTCGAGGCCACTTCTTAACCACCACAACTTTATGTAGATCCTCCATGATCCCTTCACTAGAAACAACATGACCTAGATAGTTCGCAACATTTAACCAAAACTCACATTTAGAGAACTTTGGATACAACCATTGATTTTTCAAGGTTTACAACACAAGGTGGAGGTGATCGGCATAATTCACCTAACTCTTAGAATACACTAAAATAACATCAATAAATACAATTATAAATAAATCCAAGAACTGACGTAATACCCAGTTCATAAGATCAATTAATGCCACTGGGGTATTAGTAAAACCAGAAGACATCACCAAAAACTCAAAATAACCATATTGGGTTCAAAAAAAAGTCTTAGGGGTATCCATTTCCCTAATCTTCAACTGATGGTAACCCAACCGAGGATCAATCTTAGAAAAGTACTTAGATCCCTAAAGCATGTCAAACAGATCATGAATCCTAGAAAGGTGATACTTATTCTTCATGATCACCCTATTCAACTAGCGATAATCTATACACATCCGAATGGACCCATCCTTCTTATTCACAAAGAAAACTATAGCACCCCACGAAGAAATATCATGGCAAATTAAACCCTTATCTAGTAGATCTTTCAAATGCTACTTAAGTTCCTTTAACTCAGCCGAAGCCAATCAATAAGAAGGGATAGAGATAGGATAAGTGTTCGGAAGAAGATCAATCCTAAAATCAATTTCCAAATCTGAAAAAACTCTAGGAAGATCATCAGGAAACACCTCGGGAAACTCACACACCATAGGGATCGATTACAAAGAAGGACCTTCAGATCTAGAATCATAAACATACACTAAATGGTATAGATACATCTTGGAAACCAATTTTTATGCTCTAAAATAAGAATTAAACCTTCCCTAGGGCACTAGGGAACTGCCTTCCCACTCAACCACCCACTTATTCTAGAATCAAAAACTGACCCTTCTGGATTGATAATCAAGAGATGCATATCATGAGTGTGACCAATCTATCTCTAAAATCACATTAAATTTTAATATTTCTAATTCAGTCAGGTCTACTAAACTTGCCCTACAACAAATGGATACTGCACAACCCCTATAATCTCTTCTAGCCATAATAGAGTCACCAACTGGGCTAGACACAGAAAAGGGATTAGGAATTCAATACGGATCAAAACCAAAATGAATAGCCACATAAGGGGTCACATAAGAGAGAGTAGACCTGGGATTAAGTAGATAATATATTCCACAAGAGAAGAATTTTAGCATACCAATAACAATATCAGGAGATGCCTTAGAATCCTGACTAGCGGTAAGAGCATACAGACAATTTTGACCAGTGCTGGAGCCAGAAGTAGTACCTTTTGGTATGAGAGCAGAAGAAATAGAAACTGGGGACTTATTAGCCCCCGAAGAAACATCACATGAAGGATAGTTTCTCTAAATATAGCCATGTTGACCACATCTGAAACACTTATTACTTCTCTCATCATAAAATCCATGATGCACTTATCCACAAAAATAACAAAAGGGATAAGATGGAGCCAACTAAGCTCCACAGGCCTAAGATTAGGCACCTTATGCCTTAAATCCACTATTTCACTAAAAATGGCGATCACCAGATGGCTTAGGATCACTAGTCATAGAATAGGAATTAAAATTTCACCACTTCTTCTTAGACCACTGTCTGCCTTCCTTTCCATGATTTTGTTGGCCACCATCTTGCTTAGAAAATCGAGATCTCTTACTCAGTCTCTTCCTAATATCTGCCTATTTTATATTTTCATCCTCCCCTTGTTTTATATGCACCACAAGCCTAAGATATCTATGTCACTAGTTAGCAAGTTCTCCTTAGAATCTAATACCAAGTCTCGAGACAAGCCCAAATAAAACTTCCTCATCTTAGCCCTCATGTTAGATACTAGCTCATGAAAATAATGGCACTACTAGTGAAACCTTAAGGCACACTCTTTCACAGTTATCTTTCTTTGCTTCAAATTCATGAACTCCTCAGCCTGTGCTTTTCTTAGCTCCTGAGAAAAGAAGCGATCAAGAAAAGAACTAAAGAAATCCTACCATAATGCCAACTCCGTATTATCTCTCCTAGACTGATCGCACTCCTCATACCACTAATACGCGACATCCTTCAATTGGTATGCAGCAAATTCCATACCTCAGAGTCAGAAGCATACATTATACAGAGAATCTTCTCTATCTTATCTGTGAACCCTTGAGGATCCTCCTTAACTTTAGAACCAGTAAAGGTAAGAGGATTCAGCCTCATAAACTAAGCAACCTTGGTGGAAAGGACTAGACTAATGAGACTAAGATATCACCAACTAGGTCAACAAATAAATGGACTAGTGAAACTCAGCATTGGTAATATCTCCAGGAAGTGACTGAGCAGGAGTGTTACCATCGAGAAAAGGATCAAAGGGGATCGGTAGAACTCTACTAGGGCAATTAGAAGTAGTGACCCTAGACCAGGTCTTAAATTTAGTAGGACAAGCCCCATCCACATTATCCTTAAGCGAGACAGAAGAGTTTCCATGAACTTCAAATCTTCTAGGAGGCATGATCTGAAAAGAAAAACAAAAAAATTAAAGGATATTTCAAAACCTTAGACTCTACATCCCGATAGTATATCACAAGAAAGGAAAACATTCCTAAATACCTTGTATCATCTCCCTTATAAGTGTGGTGCACTACATATCCATAAAAGAGACTCTACCTAAAACGGCTTTATCGACGCCCAATGAAACCAAACCTTGGCTCAGATAACAACCTTGTCATGACCCGAACCAGGTCCTAGTGGTGATAGGGATCTCAAGTTCACCAAGGACCGGAGATCACCCCCAATGCCTAGTCAAACCGAATACAATACCCAACAAAGGCTGAATTTCAAACATCTAACAAGATAAGAGATAAAAGGTCAAAGGAATCTAAGATAACTGAATATCCAATAACCAATAACCAAAACCACCCAAGCCCACAACAATAACCAAAAAGCCTCTAAACAACATCAAAAGCTAATCTAAGTTGGGACATTCCCCCAACTCTGACTGACAATGATAATGTTAATGTGAACTCTTCAATCCTAGTTTATGAAAGAAAACTAATGAAATGACCAAGTTTTTCAGGAAATGAAAGCTCATCACTTTACCACCAACGATTGACGAACCAAGTTGATCCACCTAACACTACATAGAAAAGTAGAAGTATCTATGGTGCCTTCATCGCATAGGGATAAAATACAGAGATGGTTAGTGGGTTGAGCACTACCATGTAACTTAAGGAAAAAAGATAAAATAATGTCATGATACACATTTCAAAATCATTCAAAATCAAAGCACATAATCATATACATATAAGCATGTCATGCTGAGATAGGGAACAAGTCTTAGCATGAAGCAAACTTTATCCTTGACTATATGACTCAACCATCATAAAAAGTCACCCACGAGCTATATGGGTTCCCCTACTTAAAGGGCACTAGTTCATGTTAGTTGCACAAATCGGAGGTATCAAAAAAGACCAGGGAATGCCTCGAGCCTACATTAGTCCAAGATAAAAATATATCAATAGTGTGAACTATTCACACAAGTCATCAAGACAAACCACACATTGGAAAAAATGAGTTTCAAGTAAAAGTCATCCAAGACCCACTCCTTCACGGCTTTGCTACCTAACCCCCATTAAGACAAATTTAAAGCAAGTTTTGTATAACCCATTTATCAACTAATGAACTAACCATTAAGGCACACCATTGCCAATATCACACTCATACACTTGCAAGCTTAACTCTATGCCATAAAAATCACATTAACTTGGGGAAGTATGCCTCAACCTACTTTGTTCATTAAATTAAATCATACCTAACAAGGCTTTCAAAATGCATGTTCACTTTTTAACCTTTTTATGCAATGAAATAACATAGGCGAGTAAGTCAAATCACGTGACAATTTTACAATTCAAAACTATTTACATAAGTGGGTTGAAGGAACAGAACTATTCAAAGCCAATTCCAATCTCAAAATATCAACTTGTGAAAAAAAGACATGGAACCTTAGTGTAATGCTCCAAAATCTAATCCTAAGATATCACATGGTGCTCAAGGCTACGAGTAGCCCCAAGCTAGCCCTTTGAGTCTGCTACTAGATATAAACCTTACTTTAAGATAATCTAATCAAGAAATAATGTTATATTATACTAAAAACTAAATTGAATAAAATATAGATACTATCTGAATAACAAATACTGAAAGTCTATGGTTAAACTGATAGTTCGACAAGCCTCTACTACTAAAGACCTAGAGATCCCTTAGGACAAACCCCCAACTGACTCAGGCTAAACTGACAACGATAACTCAATTACTATGAAAGATGGAAATTAGAAAAAGTAGGCCCTCAAATCATGAGGACTCACCAACTGTGGGAGCATAGATAAAGATGCTTAAAACTACGCACGTTGTTAATATAGAGCACCCGAACCTGCATTATAAGATAATGTAGCACATAGACATATATTTAGATTGGCACTTTGAGGATATACTGAGTATATGGGGGTGTAATGCATAAGTAAACATCATCATAATTAGAATGTAAATGCATGCTGATGTATATGACTCACATAAGCTTGATTATCCGAAATGTCGAAATAGAAAATCATATATAACCAATAATACTTTTACATCTAGTGAGTCATAACACTTAGTCTTATAAAAGCTTTTCTATAATTCTTTTTTTTTTGAAACTTAGAAGATTTGGGACTTAGAGACTTTGGGCTTGTGAGTTTCTTCTAACCGACATAAACGATGTGAGCAGACATAGAGTCCAACGTCTTGCCCACGTTGGGAAGAGTTGTTCTACCGTTGCCATTGGAATAGAACCTTAACTTAAGTGATCACAATCTTAGTCATCCAAGTAGAAGTGGGAATAATATTGGTCCTACGGTGGCACGTAGTTCTGGGGCATGAGATCTTAGAATCATACCCAACTCGGTGATAAATACTACTCCCATACTTACGCTCAGAACTTTTAGGAAATCCACCTTAAAATAGAATAAGGGTTTATAATTAAAACTGATTATGCTTTCCTTTGCTTTAAATTATAAACTATATAAATCATGTGGATTCCTATCTTAGCTTGGATAAAAAGATGAATATTTGCTTTTGAAAGAACTTATCAAACTTGTCAATAAAACTTGAGATCAAAATCACCTTATAAAATCATCAGTGGTACTTAGGACTTGAAATATAAAGCTTTAATACATTAATAGTCATACTTAAACTTCATGCTCAATAATAATCTTAAAATCTTTCAACAATCTCAATCAAGATAGTGGAAAATAACTCATAATATGAATCTAATGATTTCGAACATGGATATATGTAAATATCTTGCAATTGAAGCCTTAAATAACATTATAATTTCATAAACTAAAAAAACACTAAGAATTAGGTAACAATCCTAGCTTGAAAATCATATAATCTTTAATAAAATTCAAGTTTTTGGGCACAAGGAAAAAGGATTGTCCTTGTTCAAATCCCACATACCTTAAATGATGAACTAAATAAATAAGCTTCCTTTTTTAGATTCTATTTGTGCTCTTGAGTGAAGATTCTTAAAGCTCTTGGTCTAGGGATCTTAAATCTTGAAACAATTTGGAAAAAGGATGGTGGAATCTTGAGTTTCTTGGAGATGAATATTGAATCCTAGGGTTTTGGATGAGAGTAATTCTGATGAAACTGAGCATATCATGCTTCTAAAAGGCTTTAATCAAGTGTTTGGATAGATTGGGGGTTGGGGAAAAGTCCAAACTACCCATCTTAAACTCCTAAACAAAACTAGAAAAATAAACTAAGGTCCAAATTTTTGGCCTTGGCACGACGCGCCACTATTGTGCTAAGCCATTGAAAAGTGCCAACTGGGAAAATGTTTGGTGGCGCGATGCGGAGGTATCACGTTGATACCTTGGATGGGACCAGGAAACTTGGCGCAACATGCCAATATCACATTCTTTCACTGAAATTGGACAATTGAGAATTTGTCTCTCTCCACGATGCGTAAATATCGTGGAGGGCCACTAATAGTGCCCAAGTGCACACGCAAGTGTACGTGGTCTACCAAGTAATAAAGTGTACTTCAAGAAAGCCGAGTTATCGATCCCACAGAGACTAGATTTGGAAACGATTTGATTTTAGTTCATAATTGCAAGTAAATTAAATAATACGTAAAGTAACTTGTAACAATCAATAGAACAAAACCCAGGGTTGAAAACTCTAAACAATCATATTATGCTATTGGATTGCATTCATTAACTTTATTATATTGGTTGTTGATTCATAGGGTAAATTTCTCAATTATTGTTTCCCAAACTCTAATCAATTACCTAAGTTGAACCTTACACATACATCGTTGACCAGGGATGTAATAATTCACTTAAGTTCTCAATAATATCATCCTACATATGAATCAAGTAAGGTATATAAGCATATCCCTGTCCTAGATACTAATTCAAGTTTCTTATTTTATAAAGAATCAACAACCATTTTCTGCTTATTCTCATGTTCTGTCACCCTATTCCCTCTTCCGAGATCATAAGGTTGACAATGGATGTATTCTAAGGGTCGCGAATCCTTAAAATAGTTAAAATGAGAATAAACAAAACAACCAATATTGATAAGAAAATAAAACAAACTTAATCCATAGCAAAAATAATCATGTTCTTGGCTTCAACCCCGAAAAGGGAGTTTTTAGCCACTCATAGACATAATCAACGTCCAATTAATTGTATGAATGATTAAAACCATACAAGAAAGCTAAATTAAAGAAATAAAAACCTAAAAATAAGTTTTTGTAGCCTCCAATGTTGTTCCAAGTGATCTATGAGTTCAAAGATGTCCCAAAACGTGTTTTAAGACGTTATATTTATAGTATACAAGTCATAAACCCACTTGAATTAGGTTTCCATATCGTTTTCCTTTAGTTTGGAACTTTTTCCCCAATTCTAGTCATTGGTGTGTCTCACCATAGTGTCAAATGGAATCCTAGGCACAACTAGGCACTTAACTCACGATTTTGGTCATTGGCGCTAAGCGGTACAATCGCGTTGAAACACTGTTTATGGACAATTTCGAATTGGGAAAGATCCGCGACGCAGTGTTTTACCATTTTGTTCCCATTAAAAATCCAATGGCATGCTGAACATGCCCAATGGACAAATATAGACACTACACACGCTCAAAACTTTCCAGGGATCCAAATTGGTGTCCAGCTTGCATCTTGTGCTTCTGTGGTCATTTTCGAGCCCTTTTAAGTTGCTTCCACTTGATTTAAAGCTTGTATGTCCTTCATATAACATCATAATCCATTTATCAAGCATCCTACAGCATTAAGCACAAAAATTTAGAGCTTAAAACAACACAACATCCTCAACGATGAACTAGAAACACGAGCTAAGCATAGGCTAAATTCACATTGAGGTTTAACTCATTGTTTTGACTCTTTTCTTGATTCAATTGACCCTTGAACATTATAACTAAGTTTTTTTACATATAAATACATAATAACAACCTTAATACCTCATTAAAACACATTATAACTCAACACAATAGACTAGAAAAACACCTAACTCAAGCTAGTTACACTAGTTTTCTTGGTTGAACTCTAAATGCTCAAATTGAATCAAAACTCATGTGAAACCACCATTAAACATTGTAAACATGTACTTGGAGATATAAATGCTCATTTATATCAATATAAACACATATATCATAAGAATCATCCTAAAAACAAGGCTAAAAAGCAAGAATAGTAATGCTAGAATGCATAAATACACCCAACAACACCACCCCACACCTAAAGCTTTGTTCGTCCTCGAACAACTCTTAAATATGAACACCATGAGCTGAAGAGACTCCAAACTTCTACTATATGCAATAAATTCAAGCTAGCACTACAATGACTACACGAAATGCTAGTTTACAATACTGAGCATGTTATACACACTTGAAAGTTCAAGAATCCTACTTCCAAAACATCCTAGCCACAAGAATGGATTCCACAAGTAGCAAACTCATGCATATCATTCAATTAAGGACATCATAAACTCACACACATTCATTAAACATGTTCCCCTCACAATAAGAGAGTTACCCATACACAATGGGTATACAAATCAAGTTATGCTCATTCTAACAAAGAATTCACAAGTTACATATAATGAACCATAGGCTTTCCCTTAGTGTAATGCTCCACTAATATCGGAATGATGAACTTAGGATCAATTAGGACTTTTATAGGTTGTAATATAGGCTAAGGGATGGGTAGGAACTATTAAGGAATAGTGACTAACCTCTCTAAGAGGTTTAATACACTACATTAAATATTTAAAACCAATCTCCAACAACCAAATTACACCATTTTTGTCTACTCCATTCTTTTATTTTTGCCCCATCTCTTTTGAGCAATTTCACAAACACATGGTGGACACATAGTTTACTACCACAAGAATCATTTTTTCTCTTTTTTTTAACAATCATGGCAATATTTTTAGCATAATTTATATCACAACCATCTGCCACACATCAATTATACACCAATAATCATTACCTTGGGGCACAATTTCTCCTTTTTCTTCTTCAATTTCTCAAACTCCTTACTAAATTAAATTTTTTTTCAATTAAAGCACTTAGGAGCTTTTTTTGGATCAAATTATGATTTATCAAAGAAGGTATTAGGCTACTTATGAGGTTGCCAAAGAAAAAACTAAAGGCTCACGGGGGTTAACTAGGATAATGCACAAGGGTGGGTAAAAAGAAAGTAAAAAATAAGGCTATCAAAGAAATACCTTTATCATCTCCTAAACCCACATTCTTTATTTCGCTTCACACACACACCGGTAAAGTTCTATACATCACATGCAACAAGGAATATACAATAAAAAAAAACCTTAAACACACATGGCACATGCTCAACTCCATAGGATCATCATGGACTCCCAACCAATAATAGCATGAATTAAAAATTAAGTTGATATGAAAAAAACCATAAACTTGAACCTAGGAGTTTAAAAAATAACAATTCACATCAATCAACATGCGTTTACAAACAAACCCACTTACATCATGTTATCAAAATAAGCACCAACAAGAATATCTCACTTATTCCTAACCTAAAAAGTTTTAAATAGAGTCAAAATTTGGGAATTTCCCCCCACCCCACACTTAAAAATCTACTTTGTCCCCAAAGTGAATTTTTTAAAGTAAGAGATATATATACTTTCTGAGGACTCTAGGCCTATCTAGTAGCATCTTTACACATAAATGGGATCCATGGGACCCCACACTCAATCTTTTCATGCTCCAAGCTCATGTTTATGGTACTCATAATTCTCATGAACCTGTGAATCAACCAAAAACAATAACTAAGTGAAATAAAAACTAAAAAAAAACTAAAAAAAATATATCTAATTAACTTGGGTTGCCTCTCTAGAAGTGCCTGATTTAGTGTTGCGGCACGACCCATATCAACTCAACCATATTCCTTTACCCTTTTACCCCCTTTTAGGAGAAATTTTTCATTCATTTCAAACTTTTTTTACCTTTTAACATGTTAGGAATCGGTGGTTTCATCTTAGGTCGCTCACTCAGGTATTTGGAAGAGGTCTTTAGTGGCTTAGGCACTCTGCACTCATCTCTTTCAAACACATTAATCATGCATAAATCTTTATATAAGGGATTTTCAATGGAGGCCTTGTAAACATCAAATACCACCTCTTCATCATCTACCCTCATCTTGAGTGTTCATTCTCTAACATTAATTAAATCCCCTTCGGTTGCTAAGAATGGATACCCCAAAATAATTGGTACCTGTTCGTCTGCCATAAAATCAAGAACAAAAAAGTCAACAGGAATAACAAATTTAGCAACCTTTATGAGGACATCCTCAATGATTCTATTAGGATATGCTATAGATTCGTCTGCTAGCTGCATCACCACTCATGTCGCTTTAGTCTCTCCTAAGCCCAATTTTCTAAACAATGATGGGTGCATTAAATTTATACTTGCCCCTAAGTCACTCAATGCATGGACTTTTTTCCCCCGATTTGAATAGGGATAGCAAACTTCCCTTGATCTTTCAATTTCTTGGGGATTTTTTGTGTCATTATCGTACTACACTCTTAAGTGAGTGTTATAGCTCCCATATCTTGCAGTTTCACCTTCTTTGCTACCACATCCTTCAAGTACTTTTCATACTTAGGCATACTCTGCAGAATATCTAGAAAATTTAGATTAATATTCAACTTTCTGAATGTGTCAATGAACTTTTTGAATAATGCATCCTCCTTCGCTTTTATGTACTTTTGAGGGAAGGGCAATGGCAGTGTCTTTTTTTCTCTGGTTCTATAAATTTTTCATTCAAGTACTTAGACTTCCTTGAATTTTTAGCAACTTTGTCATCTACCTGTTGGGTCACCACCTCAGCATCTACCTCCTTTGTTTCCTTGAGAAGTTCTCCTTGAAACTCTTTACCATTTCGTAAGGTAATTTCCATGACTTGCTTTGGATTTTTTGTATGAACGGGCAAACCACCTTGTGGTCTGGTATTTAATGCTTGTTGCATCTGCCCAACCTATAACTCTAAATTTTTTTGCGCCACTTTCTGATTTTGTAATTTTTCCCTTTGACTGTTTAGATCCCCTATCAATTGTATTTGACCAGATACGATTTTCTTCATCATCTCTTCCATATTGCTAGTTGATTGACTTAATTGGGCCTATGGTTGTGGGGCATTTCATGACAGATTTGGTGGCTGAGTTTACCACTTCATGTGTTAGGTATTACCGTAGTTTGGACTTTGAGCATTGTTTACATACATCACAGATTTTGGATTTAAAGCAGACATGGTTGTTGTATGACCATTATTTCTACATACCTCACACCAACTTACGGCTTAATGGATAGCATTGATTGTGGCTACAAGTTGTGTTTCTTCCAACTTCATGGTGTTGAATGTTGTGTTGATCAAATTTTGCAATGCAAAAACCTGAGCTGATAGGACTGTGATTTAGTCCAACTCCAACACACCCGCAATTCTTTTTGTGGCACTTCTAGAATCTGAATGCCACTCTGGATTTCCTTGTGTTATGTGGTTCTGCAATGTGTACAACTTATCATAAGTTATCTCCAATGCTTGACCACCTATGGCTGAATATAGAAAAATCTTTGTATTATGATCAAGAGCTTCTACCAAAGTATGAGCAAGTACCTCATTCAACTGTTGCTGATGTGGAAAATCTCGAAGAAGAGCCTTGAAGCATTCCCAAGCATTATAGAAGTTTTTATTAGGCTTCTGTTTGAAGCTCACTATCTCACTACAAAGTTTTGCAATCTTGGCTGATGGAAAGAATTTGATGAGGAATCTTCTGGCTAAGTCATCCTATGTTGTGATTGCACTGGCCAGCTATGCATTCAACCACATTTTAAGCTTCCCCAATAAGTAAATAGGGGAAGAGTGTCATCCTCATATAATCTAAAGTCACCCCGATTGAAGTGAATGTATTTGTAAGCTCAATGAAGGTTTACAAGTGGACTTATGGATCCTCGTATGAAAGCCATGTAAACTATCCACTACTAATAAGATGTTGCACCATATTGTATTTCAACTCGAAATTCCCCTCAACTGCCGGTCTTTGAATTAGGAAAGCCAATTTCGTTGGAAGTAGGACTTCCACTTCCCTAACCTTCCTACTAGTTGCTTGTTGTTCAGCCATTGGAACTATATTCTCTTGGCCTTATTGGATTTATAGAATTCTGGGGAGAAGGGTTGCTTCTCTCCTACATTGATGGTAAAGTTTCTCAGGTTCCGGGCTTGGTTCTACCAACTCCCGACAACGGTACCAAAAACTTGACAGCACCCAAGCTCACACGCAAGTATAAGTGGTCCACCAAGTAATATAGTATCCTTTAAGAAAGCCTAATTATCGATCCCACAGAGACTAGATTTGGACATGATATGATTTCAGTTCACAATTTAGATTCACTTGATGCGAGAGTAACCAAAAGAGAGAATTGAGTTTGTATATTGCAATTAAATTAAATAATGTATAAATTAAAGATCTTGTAATAATTAATAGGAGAAAACCCAGGGTTGAAGCACTCTGAACAATTAGATTATGCTATTGGATTTCATTCGTTAACTTTCTTATCTTAGTTGTTGATTCATAGGGTTAATTGCGTGATTATGGTTTCCCAAGCTCTAATCTATTACATAAGCTGAACCTTACACCTACATTGTTGAGCGGGGATGTAATAATTCACTTAAATTCTCAACATAAATCATCCTACATATGAATCAAGTAAGGTATTTAAGTAAATCCCTGTCCTAGATACTAATTCAAGTTTCTTATTTTATAAGGAATTAAGAACCATACTCTGCTTATTCACATGTTCTATCGCCCTATTCCCTCTCTCGAGTTCACAAGGTTGACAATGGATGTATTCTAAGGGTTGTGAATCCTTAAAATAGTTAAAATGAGAATAAACAAACAACCAATATTGATAAGCAAAGAAAACAAACTTAATCCATAGCAATAATAATCATGTTCTTGGCTTCAACTCCGGAAAGGGAGTTTTTAGCCACTTATAACCATAATCAACATCCAATTAATTGTATGAATGATTAAAACAATAAGAGAAAGATGAATTAAAGAAATAAAAACCGAAAAAGAAGTTTTTGTAGCCTTCAATGTTGTTCCAAGTGATCTAGGGGTTCAAAAATATCCCGAAATGTGTTTTAAGATGTTATATTTATAGTATATAAGTCATAACCCTACTTGGATTAGGTTTCCATGTCATTGTCCTTCCGTTCGGCACTTTTCTACCGATTTTAGTCATTTCCACATTGCGCTACAGTGTTAAATGGCATCCTGGGTGCAACTGGATACTTAAATCATGATTTTGGCCATTGGCACTAGGCGGTGCAATCGCATTGAGACACTGTTTTTGGATAATTTCGAATTGGGACAACTCTACAACATGGTGTTTATACATTTTGGGCCCCTTATGATTCCAATGGCATGCAGTACGCACCCAATGGCCGAACACAGACACTATATGCACTCAAAACTTTCCAGGGGTCCTAATTGGTGTCCGGCTTGCATCTTGTGCTACCGTTGTCATTTTCGAGCCCTTTTAAGTACTTGCTTTGAAGATTGTATATCCTTAATATAACATCATAATCCATTTAACAAGAATCCTATAGCATTAAATACAATAATTTAGAGCTTAAAACAACACAACATCCTCAACGATGAACTAGAAACACAAGTTAAGCATAGGCTAAATTCACATTGAGCTTTAACTCATTGTTTTTGACTCTTTTCTTGATTCAATTGACCCTTGAAAATTGTAACTAAGTTTTTTTTTACATATAAATACATAATAAAAACCTTAATAACTCGTTAAAACACATTAGAACTCAACACAATAGACTAGAAAAACGCCAAGCTCAAGCTAGTTACACTAGTTTTCTCGGTTGAACTCTAAATGCTCAAATTGAATCAAAACTCATGTGAAACCCCCATTAAACATTGTAAACACGTACATGGACACAAAAAATCTCATTTATATAAAGATAAACATGTATAGAAATAGAATCATCCTCAAAACAAGGCTAAAAAGGCTAGAATAGTAACGCTAGAGTGCATAAATATACCAAACATCAGCAACTAAAAATTGAAAATTAGGAATTAACACTACTCCGCGACTCGCTAAGGGTCCAAATGATGATGTTTTGGGCCAGGAACTTAAAATATCCATAACTTCTTACCTGATTATCGTATTTTTGTGAATATTATATCGTTGGAAACCTTATTTGATTTCCTACGCTATGGAAAGTTCAAATCTAAAGAATTCCACACAAATTAAATAATATTCATCTTAGAAGTTATCCCTTAACATACTAGGGATGGATTTTATCTAGAAAAGGGATGTGGTATTACAATATCTCCCCCTTGGAAACATTCATCCTCGAACGTGGCTAGTTAATATGAAATTTCTAAGGAATCTGAGAATATAAGATAGCATGCAAAATTGAAATGAACTAAGCAACTGAATCTAAATCATTCTGAGCTTCCGAGTCGCTCGATGAGTGCATGAACATACACGAGGATATCTATATTGCTGAATATCTGATTAGAAAGGAACTTAGTCAAAGAAGAGTATTACCTTTGGCTATATCTAAGTTTGTGGAGAAAAGATGAGGGTACTTGGCTCGCATATCTGCTTCTGTTTCCCAAGTAGCGCCCTCAATTGACTGATTTCACCAAAGAACTTTGACCAAGGAAACTTCTTTTTTCCTCAATCTACAGATCAGATATTCTAAAATCTCAATTGGAATCTCTATGTATGAAAGGTTGTTCTGAATTTCTAAGCTTTCTAATGAAACTACAATGGTGGAGCCACTGATGCACTTCTTCAGCATAGAGACATGGAATACAAGACGGACTGATGACAGGTCTGCGGATAACTCATGCTTTAAAGCTACTTTCCTAACATGACTCAGAATTTTATAAGGGCCAACATACCGAGGACTAAGTTTCCCCTTCTTGCCAAATCTCTTCACCCCTTTCATGGGTGAAATCTTCAGATACACTAAATCACCAACCTCAAGCTCGAGGTCCCTTCTCCGCATATCTGCATATGATTTCTGATGACTCTAGGCTATCTTCAACCTTTATCTAATCAGCTTGACTTTCTCCATAGCCTCAAATACTGCATCAAGCCCAAGCAAAGCGGCCTTACCCACTTCAAACCAACCTATGGGTGATCTATATCTTCTCTGATACAAATCCTCAAATGAGGCCATCTGAACCCTAGCATGATAATTGTTATTATAAGCAAATGACGTAATAGACGAGAAACCCTCAACAAAATGGCTATAATAGACAGCTAGACCTAAGAAACTTCTAATATCGATCAAAGAGATAGTTCTAGGCCAATTCCTTATGGCCTCTGTCTTTTGGGGATCAACTTTAATGCCATCGACGAAAATAATATAATCAAGAAAGGCTACTGATCTTAGCCAAAATTTGCATTTGCTGAATTTGGTGAATAATAGATGATCTCTAAGAGTTTGTAAGACAACTCTAAGATGATCTACATGGTCATCCTCACTATGGGAGTATACAAGGATATCATCTATGAACACTATGACAAACATATCAAGATACTCTTTGAACACTCGATTCATGAGGTCCATGAAGGCTGCTGGAGCATTGGTTAGCTCGAAAGACATGACTAGGAACTCAAGATAACTGTAGTGGGTTCTCAAGGCAGTCTTCATATTATCACACTCCCTAACTTTAAGTTATTGATAGTCGAATCTAAGGTCTATCTTTCAGAAATAACTTGCACCTTGCAATTGATCAAATAGGTCATCAATTCTATGAAGAGGACATTTGTTCTTTACTGTGACCTTATTTAGCTGAAGATAGTCAATGCACATGCACAAAGAGCCATCTTTCCTTTGCATGAATAGGACGGGAGTGCCCCATGGAGAAATACTAGGCCTTATGAAACCTTTATCTAAAAGATCCTTAAGTTTCTCCTTCAACTCCTTAAGCTCTACGGAAGCCATATGATAAAGAGGGATAGAAATAGGTTGAGTATCTGGGAGAAGGTCAATACCAAATTCTATCTCTCTATCGAGAGGTACCGCTGGGAGATCTTCTAGAAAGACATCTAGAAATTCATTTACTACTTTGACTGACTGAACTATTAGAGTCTCAGACTTAATATCTTTAACTCAAACTAGATGGTAAATGCAGCCTTTGGAAATCAACTTTCTGGCCCTAGGATAAGATATAAAATGACTCTTCGGAGATATTGAATTACCTGACCACTCAAAGATTGGCTCTTCTGGAAACTGAAACTTCATCGCTCGGGTGCGACAATTTATAGAAGCATAACATGAATGGAGCCAATCCATACCAAGAATAAGATCAAAATCAACCATATCTAATTCTATTAAGTATGCAAATATGACCTTATGAAGGACGGTGATAAGACACTTGTTATAAATCTGCTTAGCAACAACTGACTCACCTACTGAAGTAGAAACCACGAAAGGCTCGGGAATATTTTCAGAACTTATATCAAAATTCACGGCAACTAATGGGGTCACAGAAGATAAACTCGACCAGGGGTCTAACAACACATACATATCAAAATGAAAAATACAAAGTATACCAGTAACAACATCTGGCAAATCTTCCTGCTCCTGGTGGGATGGTAGAGCATAGAACAATTTCTGGCGTTGTTCACCATTGGTACTGGATGAAGTTCCCTGAGGAGGGATGGGCGAACTACAGGGGATGGTGCACTGGTAGCCTGAGTCGGAGGACGAATATCTCTATTTCCATGCTTAGAATATAGACACTCTCTAATTCTATGTCCCAACTTGCCATAACCAAAACAACCCTTTTGCTCGACCAAGCACTCCCCGGGATGCGTTTTACCACACTTAGCACATGGAGGATAACTGGTCTTACCACTCACACTATTCTAGGATCTAGACATAGAAGACTTACCCTACTATTCTTGCCTATTTTTGGATGCAGAAGCACTAGGTGAAGACAGCGCTGGCATAGACGAGCGATTCTGAAAATGTGGGTGATTTCCCCCATGGGATCTAGTCTGACCATACTCAAACTGCCCTGTTCTAGCACTCTTATTTACTCTCTCCCTTTCCTTCATCTTCTCTGCCTCAATTTGTTGAGCATGCATCATCAATATAGAAAGATTCATGTCTCTATTAATCATAGCAGTTCTACACTCCTTAACTACCAATCCAAATACACCGGTCACAAACTTACTCATGCTTGACCTAGGGTCATCCATCTGATCTTGGGAATACTTACACAATTGGTTGAACTTGAGGCAATACTCCTTTACTGTCATGGACCCCTACCTCGAGTTCATGAACTCTTCTATATTAGCTTCCCTCATCTTAAGTGGGAATAATTTTTCTAAGAATGCATCCTGAAATGTCTGCCAAGTCATGGGAGATGTATTCTCCCCTCTACTCTTCTTCCACATCACTACCCAATCATAAGCAACATCCTTTAGCCTATAGAATTCCAATTATACACTCTCTTTATCAGTAATATGCATCACTTAGGTGATCTTCTTCAGCTTATCAAGATACAGTTGTGGGTCATTACCTGTTTTCGACCCAAAGAATTCTGGCAAGTTTATTCTTATAAAGTCCTAAATTCTGGCTGCGGCTAAATTCCTAGCCTGTTGAGGTGGCACTGCAGCCTAATGATTACCTTGAACATTAGTGGTTACATCTTGGGATAGCACCTAAAAAGCTGCCTGAAACTCTGTATGTGACATATTCTCATTCAAAATATCTACGGACTGAGGTGGCTAGTTATTGTTTCTATTGGCATTAGCTCTGCGAGGAGGCATATTTTGTCATAAAAGAGCATGATTTAATAGAAGATAAAGATATTTGTAAGCATGATGGATTATTAAAGTAAGAGAGGATTTTTCAAAAATGCTCCATAGCCTCTTGGTCATAGATGTGGTGCGCTTCACGCCGATGATCAAGACTCTATGTAACACGAATTGTCTGACTCCTTAGGACCCTCTAAACCTTAGGCTCTGATACCAAGTTTGTAATGCCCCAAAATCTAATCCCTAGATTTCACACGGTGCTCAAGGCTACGAGTAGCCCCAAGCTAGCCCTTTGAGCCTGCTACTAGATCTGAACCTTACTTTAAGATAATCTAATTAAGAAATAATGTTGTATTATACCAAAAGCTAAACTGAATAAACTGTAGATACTGTATGAACAACAAATACACAAAACTCTATCGTTAAACTCATAGCTCGACAAGCCTCTACTACTAAAGAACTAGATAGCCATTGGGACAAACCCCAACTGACTCGGGCTAACTGAAACCGATAACTCAATTACTATAAAATCAGGAAATCTAAAGTAGGCCCTCGAATCATGAGAACTTACCAACTATGGGAGCATAGATATAGATTCTCAAAACTACTCATGCTGTTGATATAGAGCACCTGAACCTATATTATAAGATAATGTAGCACATAGACATTTATGTGGATCAGTACTTTAAGGATATACTAAGTATATGGGGGTGTAATGCATAAGTAAACATCATCATAATTAGAAAGTAAATTCATGCGGATGTATATGACTCACATAAGCTTGATTATCCAAAACATCGAAATATAAAATCATGTATAACCAATAATAATTGTAAATATAGTAAGTCATAACACTTAGTCTTTTAAAAGCTTTTCTATCATTCTTTTCTTTTTGAAACTTAGAATCTTTAGGACTTAGAGACTTTGGGCTTGGAGTTTCTTCTAACCGAAATAAACGATGTGAGCTGATATGGAGTTAAACGTCTTGCCCACGTTGGGGAGAGTTGTTCTACCCTTGCAACCAGAATAGAACCTTAACTTAAGTAATCACAATCTTAGTCATCCACGTGGAAGTGGGAATAATCATGGTCCTACTGTTGAATATAGTTTTGGGGTATGAGATGTTGGAATCATACCCAAATCAGTGCTAAATACTACTCCCGTACTTACGCTCAGAAGTTTTAGGAAATCCACCTTAAAATAGCTTAAGGGTTTATAATTAAAACTGATTATGCTTTGCTTAACTTTAAATCATTAACTGTATAAATCATGTGGATTGATCAAAAGATCAATCTTTGCTTTTGAAAGCACTTATCAAACTTGTCAATAAAACTTGAGATCATTATCTCCATATAAAATCATCAATGGTACATAGGACTCAAAATATAAAGATGTAATACATCAATAGTCATACTTAAACTTCATGCGCAATAATCATCTTAAAAGCATTCAACAATCTCAATCAAGATAGTGGAAAATAACTCATAATATAAATCTCATGATTTCAAACATGGATAAATGTAAATCTCTTGCAATTGAAGCTTTAAATAACATGATAATTTCATAAAATGAAAAACAATATGAATTGGGTAACAACCCTAACTTTCAAATCATGTAATCTTTAATAAAAATTAAGTTTTTGGGCACAAGGATGAAAGGATTGTCCTTGTTAAAACTCCACAGACCTTAAATAATGAACTAAATGAATAAACTTGCTTTTTGAGATGCTATTTGTGCTCTAGAATGAGGATTCTTGAAGCTCTTGGTCTAGGCATCTTAAATCTTGAAATAATTTGAAAAAGGATGGTGGAATCTTGAGCTTATTAGAGATGAATATTGATGCCTAGGGTTTTGGATGAGAGTAATTCTGATGAAACTTAGCATATCATGCTTCTAAAAGGCTTTAATCAAGTGTTTGGATAGATTGGGGGTTGGAAAAGGTCCAGGATACCCCCTATAACTCCTAAACTAAATTGGAAAAATAAACTAGGGTCCTGATTTTTGGCCTTGGCGCGACACACCACTATCACGCCAAGCCACTGGAAAGTTCCAACTTGGAAAATACTTGGGGGCGCGACGCAGAGGTATTGCATTGCCACGTTGGATGGGACCTGGACACTTGGAGCGATGCGCCATCTTGAATTGGATAATTGGGAATTTGTCTCTCTCCACAATGCGCCAATATCGTAGAGGGCCACTGGAAATTTACAATTACTAATTAACACTGCTCCACGATGTGCTAAGGGTCCAAATGATGGTGTTTTGCATCTGGAACTTAAAATAGCAATAAATTCTTACCCAATTATCGGATTTAGGAAAATCTTATATCATTTTAAAGCTTACTTGATTTCCTACGCTATGAAAATTTCAAATTAAATAATATGCATCATGGAAGCTATCCCTTAACATCCTATGGACAAATTCTAGGTAGAAAAGGGACGGGGTATTACACTTAGTTTATTCATCATTCCTATGCACCCCACAAGTTTAAAACCCTTAGTAAAGCATAAACAATGCATAATAAATCATGGAAAAACAATTTAAGAATCAACCATGTCAAAACTCTCAACCATATCAAAACCCACACTCAAAACCATCTAGTTAAACCATTTTGATACATGTTTTTCATAAATTAATAATTAGGGAAGAGTAACATGCCGGAAATACCAAAATTTATGGAGAGAATCACCCCTTGAGCCCTTAGATAACCAACTTCATGGAAACCCTAAGTATCTTAACCTTGGAACGTTTAGAGAGAGCAAAGTGTGTTTTGATTGTGTTATAAATGATAAATAGGACCCTTGAGTTCCTTATGGATGTGGGGTCTAAGTAAGGGAAAAGGTGAATTGACCAGAATTCCCTTAATGAAAAGACTTAAAATTAATCGCCCAGTCGCTACGGTGACCTTTCGACTCATAGAGTCACCCTACAACTGATATCATCTAGTCATAGGATGGACGGTGTCATTGGGCTCACACACTGTTGACCCTACGACTTTAGACCTACAACTCATAATGAGACCTTACGTATCATAGGGTTCTCTCATAGCCAACAAGGAAACCATTTGGGAAAACACTAGACACACAACGATTTGGAGAGCATGACTCATAATGAGTATTTATGACTCTCTAGGTTCAATCATTATCACGAAACAAACTAAGGGTAACCTCCACTAGTTACCCTATAACATGGGTCCTATGACTCATAATGACACCCTATTACTCACAGGGTGAGTCTTAGTAAGGATAGTGAGGATAAAATTTTAGAAATCTTCCAGGGACCAAAATTTGGGGTGTTATATGTTTCTCACCCATATCCCCTCTTTCAGGGATGATATGATTTCAAAGGTAATTGGAGTTTTCATCCCCCAATTCTCAATTAAACATGGGACAAAAGAAACACCCATCATAAATAACAGATTAATTGAAAAAATAATCAACACCCATGAATTAATCACCAACTAATAAAGCATGACCCTAAGAGACAAGTGTAACACCCTAAAAATGGGTCCCGAGACGTCACACGGTGCTCAAGACTACGAGTAGTCTCAAGCTAACCCTTTAAGCCTTCTACTAAAGTTGTAACTCATAATATAGGAATCGAAGGATGCAAAACAATATTGAACTACTGAATACTATCTGAAATAAACTAGAATTAACTAAACAAAATGTCTAAAAGTGTTTAACTAGGAAATCTGAATAACCAACATTGTAAGTCTAAAATGAATCTAATAGTCGGGCAATACTCAAACACTATTAAATAGAGAGTAGCTAGAACAGACCACCAGCTGACTCAAACTGACTGAAAGTAACTAAATAAACTGCTCTGAAAAGCTGGAAATTTGATTAACTGGATCCCCGAACTATGAGGACTCACCAACTATCGAGATGTAGATAGAAATGCTCTCGGTCAATCACGTTGCTGAAATTGAGCACCTGAACCTACACTATTAAATAATGTAGCACATAGACGTATATGTGTATCAGTACTTTTGGAATGTACTGAGCATATAGGGGTGAATGCATAAGTAAAACAGTGACAAAATGTATATATTTCTCATAAGCAATTCATGAAAAGTAAATAGCCCACATTGGCTTGAGTAAATGAAAGTTGATGTCATAAACCATAAAAGGTAAAACATATTATATATGAATACTGTGAGCTACCACACTTAGGTCTAAATCCGTACTTGAAATCTATTTTCAAATCGTGTATACTAAGTGTAAGAAGGAATCACTTTTATCATATGAAAACTAAAAGCTAAAATTCTGTAAGTAAGGTCTTAATTAGGACCATATCTGAGTAAATTTGCAATCCTTTACACTTGGATTCTAAAAGTTATTCTGTTATTTTATTTTAGGACTTGGGTTTTAGAAGGTTCTTTTAACCGCCATACACTATGTGAGTTATCATAGTGTCCAACGTCTAGTTCCCTTAAGGGAAAACCTCCATTGGGGAGAGGTGTCAGACTTTTGTCAAGGAGTATAACCTAAGCTAAGTGATCACAATTTGTATCTATCATCCATATAAATGGGAAAACTTTGAATCTGTACCTACGTTAGCTTGTAGTTCTGGGGCATGTGAACATGCCTAACTCGGTGCTAAATACTACTCCCTTTAATCTGTATGCTCCTTCTGTAGGATATCCACTTTAAAATTTGCATAAGGTTTTATAATGAAAACCAGTTGTGCATCTGCTTACTTTAAACTGTACTCAAAACTTTGAAGTGGATTCCATATCTTAACTAAGATCAAAAAATCAAATCCTTTCTCAAAATTTGAATATGAATGAATCATAGGTGCTTAAAAGCCTTATTTTCTTGAAATATCAATACTCAAACTAGGGCTTAATAACCCATGCTTTAAACTCATGTGGAATTTAACACCAAGTCATGCTCAGTAATCAGAATCTTGAAATTCTGTAATAATTCTAGTCAAAATAGTGAAATTCAATTCTCAATGTATATAATCCCATCACACGCATAAACATACAAAATAGAGATGCAATTCAACATTTAAATCACTTATAACATCATAATCTTTAAATAATGGTAATTGGGTATGAACCCTAAATTGCAAATCATATAAATTCATATAAATTCAACTTTAAAGACTAGTTTTAGGCATAATAATGAAAGGAGTATCCTTGTTCATAACCCCACATACCTTATTTGATTGTTTAAATGCAAAAGTTTTAACTTTTAATTCTTGACGATGTTCTTGAAGTTCTTGAACCTGAAAACTTGAATTCTTGATTATCTTGAAAAAGAAATGCTGAAACATTGGATTTCTTCGATTTAAAGTTGATGTTCTAGGGTTTTCTTGGAGAGTAAATTGGTGAATAAGGAGCGTAATATGATTAGAATAGGGTTAAATCCTCAATCTTCATGAATTAGGGCGAGATTAATTAACTTAAATGCCTTTTTAAAACTTAAACTCGCAATTGAAATCCTGATTTTACACCTTAGCTTGATGTGGTGCTCTCATGTTGCATCACTGGAAAATGGACAAGAGCGAATTTGTACTCCACCGCAACACGATGCTATTACGTTGCAACACTAGAAATATACGAGTGTGAATTTTCACTCCAATGCGATGCGGTACCTATTGCACCATGATTTCTAGCACAACACTGGTAAATCACGGTGAGCTAGTAGAAAGGGACGAGTGTGATTTTGGGGATCACCGCGATGCGGCATAATCATGGTGAGCTACTGCCTCTGACAAAAAGTGCCATAACTTCTCACCCAGGTATCGGATATAGGCAAAATTGGTATCGTTGGAAAGCTGACTCGATTATCTATAATTTGGTGGGTCTTAAGCTGGAAAATTCTACATACATCAATAGTTATACCTTTTCAAAGTTGACCCTTGTACAATCAACACCAACCTTTGGACGAATCTAAGGTTCTTGGTTCAACTTGGCTCTAGGTAATTTCTATGAACATTTTTCACCTACTAAAAACTTCACACACTAGGAGCTAAATTGAATTAAGAAAAGTACGGGGTATTACAACATGTTTAGCTACTCATGGAAAAAAACAGATTTATACCCAAATTAACATTCAATTCATCCATAGAAAGTAAAATGAATATAAAATCCTATATTCAAATTCAAATAAATAGATAAAATTTTTCTTAAGAACACACCCACAAATTATATTCCACCCAATAATACTGTATTTTTCTCTCAAAACTGAAGAAGTGGATGGTTGAAACATGAAGGGTTTAGCCTTTTATATCTTGGGATGGAGCCTTGAGAAATTCCTTTGCTGCCTTTGCAAATTTTCCAGATACCAGCGATCACATCCTCTGGTCGTGATCACGAAGCATCGGCTCGCGATTGCAGTACTTCTACCGGCTCCACTCAATTATGATCACGACCCTCATAGTCTGATAGCAATATTGAGGGTCGCATCGTAGGGCCTATCCTCAGCTTTTCTTCTTTTTCTCACTTTCCTTCTTTTTCCAACTTTGTCTCAACTCTTTTTCATCAGATTTCCCTGTAAGATCACAAACACTAGACATTAGTGTATTTCATTGAAGAATTCAATTAACTCACCATAATGTGCAGGAAATAAGATGTAAATGAGTGGTAAATTCACCACTCATCACCTGGTAAGTGCATCAAAAACAACATTAGCTTTACTTCGGTGATAGTGCAAACTCATGTTGTAATCTATCAGTAATTTGAGCCACCACTTTTACTTGAGGTTCAACTACTTCTGGGTTAAAACATATTACAGACACTTGTGGCAGTAAAAATATCAACATGAACCCTATATAAATAGTGATTCCAAACCTTAAGTGCAAAGACTTCAAGTGTCAATTCCAGATCATAGGTGGGATAGTTCTTCTTCTCATGAACCTTAAGTTGCTGGGATGTGCGCTGCACTTACAAAAGTAAATGCAGGTGTAGTATCAGCAAACAAGAACAACTGTGTACTATTAGGGTCAATTGGCCATCAAGATGAGAATATGAACATATAATTAAGTTATAATACAACAAGTTAATCCATGCATAACAAACATAGTCTTAGCATAATAAGAAATAATAAACAATTAGGAATCAAACCAGAAAGTCAACATATTATCACCAAGTTAAGTTTAGTCAAGCCATGCCAAAAAACAAGTGAGGACAGTTTATTAAGTATAAAAATATATTTCCCCAGTTCACTCAATCGTCAAACTCAACTAACCATTATTCATGCACGCTAAGCGATATATAACCACCCTCTAACCATGACCTATAGAGGATAATTGTCTTCCATGTACTAAAAACCCAGACACAAGTTTCTGCAAACCTTGGTCCACTAAAGGCATGAGAGAACATTCAAAGTTCCAAACATTCCACATTTAGCAAGTAAGGTAGGTCAAAAACATATAACAACTCTAATTCATTTGCAAACAGCACACCAAACAATATGTACTAACAAGACATACTACAAAGTAGTTAATATGAAAATCTAGCACAAATCAAATTAAACTACCATACCATCACCTACCTTGAACCTAGTTTGCACAACTCCTCTATGCCAAAGCTTTGCCCTTCTATGTAATTTTTCCTTCCTCGTGGTATAGAACATGCATATAAATACTTAATTAAGGAAATAACCTAAAATGTTGAGATTTATAACTCACACCCAACTCCTAAGGTCAAATTCATGATCATTCACTTTCCATTCTGGGGCTTTTCCATCGTAATTCGCCTAAAATTACCAATTTCATGGATAAATTAGTGAATTAATGAAATGCAAGGGTAAATTTAATGTTAATATTCAAAACCATTAACTTATTCCTTAGTCATTCTGCTTGCACAAACAATTAACCAAAATTTTCCCAAAAAACCTCCCTGAACTCCATGAATTAATAATTATAAGACTTACTAATTAAATACGAGTTAACAGGGATGAATTTCCTACCTTAAAATGTCAAACAAAGAAATTCCAGTATGTTTCGCCCTAAATCGCCCTTTCTTTGTGCTATAACAAACTTTATAAAAATAAGTTGTTTTGAGGAAATAGTATTATAAATATTTTGTTTTCACCTCTATAGTTCTACCGACTGCTATAGCAATACTGACCATTGTAACAGTCATTGACCATTTTTTACCATAACTATAGTGGAAATTCCTCTGCTAAGGAGCTTAATGCTATAGTGGTGTGCCGACCGCTATTACAGCATTGATGGGACAAAATGTCCATCTTCACCCAAAAATCTAACTTTTTGCAACAAACCTTAAACCTAAGACATTTTGAATAATACCCTTTACGCTAAGACCAATATTGGAAGTTTTACATACCTAGATTCAATTCTGTGAATTTATACAAGTTTCTTATCATCTTAACTAACTAAAAATCAAGACAAATACTACTACCCGAGTCCAAAGTATTCAAATATTTCCCTAAGTCATACCTCGCTCTAAGATCAATCAAAACTAGCCTAGCCTAAAATTCATAACTTCTTAACTAGAAAGAATTTGGGCATGAGATTTTAAATATATGACTCATACATAATAATAGAGAGTTTTATTACAACATATACCAATTTGCCCATTGTTCATCCCCAAATGATCAAACGATTATCGTAGGCTAAATAAGGAAAAAGAAGAGTACTCGCATCCTCAAACAATTGAGGATACATATCCCACATTTTTTTATTGGTCTCCCAAGTGGCTTCCTCAATTTGATGATGCTTCCATTGCACCTTTATCAAATGAACTTTCTTCATCCTTAGTTTTTGAATATCTTAATTTAAAATCACTATTGGTTCATCCTCAAGCCAAATCCTTATCTAGAAGCATTGAATCCCATTTATTGATGTAGTCTCCATCACCATGGTACCTTTTCAACATTGAAACATAAAATATCAAATGCAATCCTAAAAATTGCAACTGTATAGCTAATTGATTTGCAGCTAGACCTACTTTCTTAAGAACCTCAAAGGGACATATACACCGAGGTGTGAGCTTTCCCCTCTTACAAAACTTCATGACTACCCTTATAGGAGACACCTTGAGAAAAACTTTCTCACAAACTTGAAGTTCATATCCCTAACCTTACAATATGCATACTCTTTTTGCCTAGTTTGAGCAGCGAACAACTTAGTTTGTACGAATCTTACCTTCTTCTAAGCCTCCTTTACTAAATCTGTTCCCAAAGTCTTAACATCTCCCGACTTAAACCGCCCAATAGATGACCTATACTTCCTTCTATAAAGTGCCTTGAATGGTGCCATATCAATATTAAAGTGATAACTTTTATTGTATGAGAATTCACACAATGGAAGAAACTGGTCCCAATAACCACCAAAATCAATCACATAGGCCCTCAACATGTCCTCCAGCACCTGAATCATCCTCTTCAACTACCCATCATATTCAGGTGAAAAGTTATGCTAAACATGATCTTGGTTTCCAACTCCTCATGCAACCTGTCCTACAACTTGGAAGTGTACTTTGCATATCTATTTGAAATGATAATAAGTGGAACCCCATAAAGTCTCACAATCTCTTTAACGTAAGTTTTAGCTAATTGCTGAGAGTTGAAGTCTACCTGAACTGATAAAAAGTGAGTTGACTTAGTCATTCGATCTACTATCCCTAAATGGATTCATACCTCCCTAAAGTCTTAGGGAGGCCCACCATAAAGTCCATAATAATATTCTCCTACTTCCACATGGGTAAAAACATTCTCTGAAGCAATCCATAGGCCTTTGATGCTCATACTTTACTTGCTGATAATTTCATCGCCTGGACACATAATACACTGTGTCAATCTTTATCTCTAGCCACTAATAAAGATACCTTAAGTCACGGTATATCTTAGTAATACCCTAATGAATAGAATAATGCAATCCATAGGCCTCAAAAAGTACACCATGAATAAAATCACCAACCTATGGGACACATAATCTTCCCTTAAACCTCAACAAACTTCCCATATCAAGAATGTCATCCACTACCTATCTGCACACAACTTTATTTTTAAGTGCATTCAACTTCTTATCCTTGAATTATTTTATCTTAATATACTCCATGAATGTTGACTTTACCTTTACACTATCCTACATACCACCCCTATCTGAGACCTTAAATTGCATCCTCAGAGATGCTAGAGTTTGAAACTCTATAGCTAATGGTTGCTTGGATACCCTTAATAATACTAAACTACCCATACTTACAGGTTTTCAGCTCAATGTGTCTGCCATCATATTGACCTTACCCGAATGATATTGAATACTCATGTCATAAACCCTTAACAAATATATCCATTCTGTTGCCTTAGGTTCAAATCACTTTGAGTAAACATGTGCTACAAGCTATGATGATCTGTGGAACTTCACACTTGACACCATAAAGATAGTGTCTCCAAGTCTTTAATTCTAACACCACTATTGTCAACTCTAAGTCATGGATTGGGCAGTTGCTTTCATTAGGCTTCAACTATCTCAAAGCATAAGCTATGATATTCCTATCCTACATCAACACAATACCCACTCCTAAAAGTATGGCATCACAAAACACTATAAATTTCTTAACTTTAGCCGACAATGAAAGAATAGATTTTGTAGTCAATAATGTCTGATCTTTTGGGCTTTCTTCACATTGGTTATACAAATGACACTTTCTTTTAAGTCAACCATGTCAAGTGAATTGAAATGGATACAAAATTCTTAACAAATTTGTGGTAATATCAACCAAGACACAAAGAACTTCTTACCTCGAACATAAGACTAGGCCGATTCCAATTCTTTACTATCTCGATACATTTAGGGATAGACCATCCCTCCTTTTTATAGAAACTGCATGCCCCAAGAAGGAAACTGAAGACTACCAAAATTCACACTTCAAAAACTTAACAAATAACCACTTCTCCTAAGAATCTTCAAAACAATGTGAAGATGGCATGCATGCTCTTTTTTACTTTTTGAGTACACAAGAAGATCATCAATAAACACAATAAAAAAATAAAACAAGAACAACGTAAATATCTTGTTCATTAAACTCATAAAGGTTGCAGGTCCATTAGTCAACCTAAAAGACATCACCAAAACCTAATAATGGTCATACCAAGTTTTAAAAGTTGTCTTTGGTATGTCCATTGTTCTAATTTTCAACTAATGATAACTCGACTTAAATTAATTTTTGAAAACACTGACGCACCTTATAATAGATCAAATAAGTCATTAACATAATGCAAGGGATATTTGTTCCTGATAGTAACCTTATTCATATGCCTGTAATCAATACATATCCTCAAGCTACCATCCTTCCTCTAGACAAATAAGACCAGATCACCTCAAGGTGAAGCACTTGGACGAATACAGAATTTGTCAAGTAGATCATGTTGTTGAGTTTTGAGCACCCTCAACTCTATTGGAGCATTCGATAATGTAGAATATAAACAGGGAGAGTGCCTAACTCTTAAGTAAATTCAAAAATCGATATCCTTATTTGGAGGCATACTCGATAGGTCTAAAAGAAACTCATCCTTAAATTTAGAGACTATCGAAGCTAACTCAATAGAAGAGGACCTCACATCTACATCCCAAAGATGAGCTAAAAATGTTGAACACCTCTTCCCACTAACCTCCTAGCTCAGGCATACGATATAATCTTACTTGTTTGGAATATTCACTTTCTTCCACTCTAGTATCTTCATCCCAAGTATAGCAAGAGTCACTATTTTAGCATTACAGATTAAAACTACATGATATGGAGATAACTAGGTCATACCCAAAATTACAACAAAGTCCAATATATCCAAAATAACTAAGTCTATCTAAGTTTGAAAAACCATAAATAATGTAGGACAAGAATGATAAACATGGATTACTATCATAGACTCACCAACCAGAGTAGACACATAATAGGATAATTAAGTACATCACAAACAAGATTCAAATCCATCACAACTAGACAGATAAGTAGGAATAAGTAGACCTCAAATAAAATTTTTTAAAAAAGCCATTCGTTCATAGGTAAGAATAGTTTCTTTGATCACCATGTTAGAAGCCTCGACATTAGTCTTTCCAAGAAATAAAAAACAAAAAACATGCTTATCAATTTGGGCTAATTCTTTTCCCAACTGTGCTACTCCCCTAATTCCATCATTTTCTCAACCACCCGAACCACTTGTCTGATTTCCCTATCCTTCCAATAGATAACATCTACCACCGCCTCTCTCTCTTCTACCCATTAAGAATATAGCTGAAGCCATCATTGCATTTAGGCATTCACCTACCTCATAGGACACTCCCTATTAAAGTTACCATCTACACCATAATAGTAATATCCCTACCAAAGAATGGCCTACTATTAGAAGAGTAAGAAGCCTCTTGGAGCCTAATAACTTATACCTGAGAAGAATCCTTAGTTGGAACCACAATAGAAGCTGACAAGGCTAACTGAATAGAAAAGGTTGAATAGGCTTGTTGACCATGGATTTTAGACTAAGAACCATTGAAATTCCCAATATTTTGAGAATTCTCCGCTAACATCTTAGCCTAACCTGCTTGGGTACCCTCCTATAACTTCTTCACATAGTCAAAAACTTTAGTGAACTCTTTTTGGCCAAAGCATGCACAAACAATACCTGAAGGTTATAATTCCAACCGTTAACATAAAGTTGAATCCTCTCTCTTTTAGAATTCAACAGATATATAGCATAGTAAGACACGATATGAAACTTGTCCTCATAGGCTGCAATCGACATGTCATCCTGCTACAATACCAAAAACTCATTTTTCTTATGGTCATCGAGTGTTCGTGTCACATATTTCTTAAAGAAGAAAGCTTGGATCTTCTCCTAAATTAATGGAGGAAAAATTAGTGATCAACATTCTACATATACATTCTACCATAGCATCCTTCTCCAGTAAAAAAGTGACAAACTTAACTTCATATTGCTTTGCAATCCCAACTTTATGTAATCTCCCATAGCAATTAGTAGTAAACTTAAATGCATCCTCAAACTCAGTACCCTAGAATGTTGGAGGTTTCATCTTTAAAAATTTTGTCAGCAGTTCATGTTCAGTACTATTCATTACCAAACCAAATTCAGATAAGAAAAGCATTAGTTCATGAAGCTTTATCCATTATAGGATCCATGACAATAGGATAGACTACTAGAGAATAATAAGTCAGTACGTGGTTGTGACTCCAGTCCTAACCAATCCACTCAAAAAATCTAGCACCTGTTGAATAACCTTAGAAAACATAGGGGACAATTCTGCAACCCTAGCTTGAGCCACTACTATAGGTTGTACACCTAGTTTATTTATTGTTTCTATCTCCTTCAAATAATTGTTAAGTAGGGTGTGATGTTGAATTCCCAAGATTCTAACCAGCCACCGCTTGATCTCCACCCTTGGCGGGTGTGGCATATACTTTACTGCCCTACCTCTTTCTCTCACTTATTTATTCCCCTCCCAGTAGGACTCATAGTTGGAGCGACTGGTATGGGAGCTTTTAGTTGGGTTTTATAGGATTACTTGTTCACCATCTATGAAAAAGAATGAAGAAGATTAGACACCAAGTTAGATCACCATATACCAATTTGAATCAATTTATAGCACAGAAGAAACAAGAATGACAGATTTTCTAAAGTATTATAGCCTTCTAAAGAAAAGAACAAATATCTTTGTATTGTTTAACAAGACTCTACTGGATTAATTTTGGTATGACAATATCGATGAACCTAAGTTCAGTGACACCAATTTTGCCGTGATCCAAAATAATTATGAATGGCACCCACACTACTCATCCAGTGGGAGAATAAACTCTCCAGAATGATAATTCCATAATCCATACTTAGAAGAAATAAGCAAAACTAATCCATTAATAAATTATCCAATCTAAAACCAAACCATAAGTACAAATTAAAGGTGGAAAAGTACTTACGCAAAAATCATCCCTACTATATGAAAGTCATATGTACCAAAATATCAAAGAATGTCAAAAAGGGGATGCACTCTAAAACTAAAATAAAACATAAGTTCAAAACTAGAGAACTATGACAATAAAAAAGATCTCATGCTAGCCTATATATGATTCTCACCCTAAAATCTGAAGTCAACAATCTAGTTATAAGTGAGGTCTGGTAGAAGTCGCTTGAATATGGGTTGCATTCACAAAAGTAAATGTAGGTGTAGTATCAGCACACAAGAACAACAGTACACTAGTAGGGTCATTTGGCCAATCCAAGATAAGAATATGAACATATAACTAAGTTATAGTACAAGAAGTTAATCTATGCTTAACAAACATACACTTAGCATAACAAGCAACTATGAACAATTAGCAGTCAAACCAGCAAGTCAACATATTATCACCAAGTCAAGTTTAGTCAAACCAAGGCAAAAATAAGTTATTAAAATTTATTATATATAAAATATATTTTGCGAGTTCACTCATGGAATCATCAAACTCATCTGACCCTCATACATACACGCTAAAGGATATACAACCATCCTCTAGTCATGATCTTCAGTGGATAATTATTGTCCATGTACCAAAATACTAGACATAAGTGTCTACCAACCTTGTTCCACCAAAAGTATATGAGAACGTTCTAAATATCAAACATTCCACATTTAGCAAGTAAAATAGGTCAAAATCATATAACAATCAACAAATTATTTGCAAAGACCACACCAAACAACATGCACTGACAAGACATACTACAAAGTAGATGACATGCACATATAACATAAATTGAATTAAAGTACAATACCATCACATACCTTGAACTAAGCTTTCATTTCTCTATGATGGAGCTTTGCCTTTTCGTGCAATTTCCATTTGCTCATGGTCTAGAACATGCATATAAATATATAATTAAATAAATTAGCTTATCATGTCAGGATTTATTACTCACATCCAACTTCTAAGGTTAAATTCATGATCATTTCCTTCCTATTTTAGGGATTTTCCACAATAGTTTGTCGAAAACTACCAATATGATAGATAAATTAGTGAATTATAGAATGTAAGAGAAAATTAAATGATAATAATCAAAACTCATTAAAAATTCCTTAATATTCCCTCTTGCATCAAAAATTAACCACAATCCTCCCTAAAACCCTCCCAAAACTCCATGAATTAATAGTTTTAAGACTTAATAGTTAAATATGACTTAACGGGGATGAATTCCTTATCTTACAAAAACAAACAAAGAAATTAAGGCATGTTTCACGCTACATGTCATTTCTTTGACCCAAAATGAGTTTTTAAAAAATAAACTACTTTTGAAAATATTTTAACAAATATATGATTTTCACCGCTATGGCGATACCTGACTACTATAGCGGCAGTGACTATTGCAGTAGTCATTGATCACTTTTGACCGCCACTACAACGGAAATTCCTCTGCTATGGGACTCGACTCTATAATGGTATGGCTATCTCTGTAGCAAATTTGAAGGGAAGGAATGTATGCCTTTTTTCAAAATCCCACTTTTTGCAACACGCCTTAAACCTAGGATATTTCAAACAATGCCCTTCACGCTAAAACCAATTTTGGGAGTTATACTTATTCAAATTCAATTCTGTAAATTTCTACAAGTTTATTATAACTGTAGCTCACTAAAAATCATGAAAAATCCTATTAACCTAGTGCAAACTATTCCCAAATTTTCCTAAGACACACCTTGCTCCAAACTTGATTGGAATTAGCCTATCCTAAAATTTATAACTTCTGAAATGGGAAGAATTTGGATATGATATTTTAAACCTAAGACTTATATGTGACAATAGAGATAGTTGTTGCGCTTATTATAGCCATTATGAGTTCCTGGTGATGTCTTTTGAGTTGACTAATGCCCCAACAATATTCATGGGCTTGATGAATCACATTTTCAGGCCTTATTTAGACTCCTTCATGATTTTTTCATAAGTGATATTCTTTTTATTTTTAGGAGTAAGGAGGAGAAGGAACAACATTTGAGGATTATTCTCTAGACTTTGAGAAATATTGGCTTTTTTCAAAATTCTTAAAGTATGAATTCTGGCTAGAGTTAGTGACATTCTTAGGATATGTAGTGTCTAAATATGGGATTATGGTAGATCCAATGAAGATTGAGGATATTCAAAAGTAGTCCAAACCTACATGTCTGATCAAGGTTCACAATTTTATTGGTTTATCATGCAAATATTGATTGTTTAGTGAGGGAATCACTAATATTGCAGTTCCTGTGACTAGATTAAATAAGAAAGAGTATATTTTTAATAGTCTAGAAAGTTTGAGGTGTGATTTCTGAAGCTCAAGGGCTTGCTTACTTTATCTTTTTTTTATTATTCAAGTTGACAGCGAGGGGTTTACCATTTATTGTAATGCTTCTGGTGTTAGTTTAGGGCGTTTGATGCAGTGAGGCCAAGTCATTGCATATGCATCAAGGTATTTAAAGGTACCTAAGAGAAACTATGCCACTTATAATTCAAAGTTAGTGATGGTAGTTTTTGCGATTAAGATTTGGAGGCATTACTTCTATGATATTACTATGAGATGTTCATTGATCATTGTAGTATTCAATATATCATAAATCAAAGAGATCTTAATTCTAGAATACACAAGTGGATTGAGTTGCTGAAGAATTATGAATCCCTATTATTTACCATCTAGGCAAAGAGAATGTGGTAGTGGATACCTTGAGCAAGAAGGCAAAGAGTATAGGTATCATGGCCTTTGTTTTAGTGAGGCCCTTGGGTTTAGACATTTATTCCTTACCCAACATGTTAGTTATATTTGATATGTCTTACCTTAGGAGGATCTTTGCCAATATTAAGCCTAGGTATACCTTGTTTGAGCAGATTTAGAGTCATTAATTTAAGGATAATAGACTTTATTGGATTTGTGATCAGATCCTAATAGGTGAGCCTAGTAGAGATACCTAGATTGTAAGGTATTTTTTGATTTAATAGTCGTGTTTATATTTCAAGGGCTAGAGACTTAATTTGGTTGATTTTTCAAAGGGATCATAGACCCAGATATTTTATTCACCCTAGGACAACTAAGATCTATAGAGATTTGAGGCAGTGTTACTAGTGGAGTGGATGAAGAAGATTGTAGCAAACTTTGTGGCTTATTTTTTATGTTGTCAGCACGTAAAGGCCAAGCATTAGAGATCGGGTGGCTTGATTTTAAGACTACCTATTCCTGAGTAAAAGTTGGAGTAGATTATGATGGATTTCATGAGTTAGTTGCCTCACAATTCTCATGATTATGATAGTATTTAGATCATCATGTATGAATTGACTGAATCGGCTCATTTTATTTATATTTAGATTTCCTTTAGTGTTGAAAGGTTAGCCTGTATTTATTTCTGAGATATAGTTCACCTTCATGGAGTATAGAGGATAAATATTCATTTTTAGCTTCTAAAGGACATTTTAGGAGGAGTTAGGCACCTAAGTTTATCTTAGCACCGTATTCCAACCTTAGATCGACCGTCAGTCGAAGCAGTCTATTCAAGATTTGAAGGATATACTCTGTGTGAGTGTCATGGATTTTGAAAGTTAGTGGGGGCAATATTTATCCTTAGATAAGTTTGCATATAGTAATAGCTATCATTCAAGTATTGAGATGACACCATTTAAGGCATCGTATATAGGCATTATAAATATTTGATTGGTTGGTTTGAGACTTCTAATATTAGCTTTGTGGTTCCTACTTTTTTGTGATTTTTCAAATAGGGTTTGGGTTATTTAAGATAGGCTATGGGCAGCTCAGAGAAGACAGAAGTATTATACTGACCATAGGCTTCGCACTTAGAAGTTTGGAGTTGGTGATTGAGTTTTTCTTTGAATATCATCCATGAAAGACGTAATTAGGTTATTATAGATGGGAAAGCTCAGCCTTAGGTATATTGGTCCGTTTGAGATACTTCAGATTATTAGAGTGGTAGCTTGTGAGTTAGCCTTTCCCCCAAACTTTTTAGTCATCCATCCAGTTTTTTATGTGTATATGTCGTGGCACTACATTTTGGTTGAGTCTTATGTGCTTCATTGGGATTTAATTTAGTTGGATGAGAGGTTTACCTTTATGGAGAAAATAGTTTCTATATTAGCCATAGATGTCAGACGGTTGTACTATAGAGAGATTCCCGTGATTAAGGATCAGTGGAGACACCATCCAATTGAGGAGGCTACCTGGGAGATCAAGACTAAGATGCATATCAAGTATTCCTACTTGCTCGATCCTTCAGGTACATCTTGATCCTTTACTTTTGCAGATAAAATCCTTTTAGTGGAATTTTAATATCCTTTTAGTGGATATTATAATGACCTTCTAGGCCATACCTGCGCTTGTGTGCTTTTAATAATTAGAGATTTTTCATACCTAACCCAAGTTACCTATGACTTATTAACCCAAGTTACTTATGACTTATTGGTACTGACAGTTTCGTCACTGAGCAAATTCTTTGTCTTATAGAGCCAATTTTATATTTTTGAACTATCACACTTAAGAAATAGGTATTGGGCCTAAGCTTCAATAAATGGTAACAGATGCCAATTTTGATACTTTTATTAACTCCAAAAATGCCAATTTCTGGCTAAGTGAACCCTTTGTTTGGGTCCCAAGGCTCTTAGACTCATTTTGGGCTCTTGGAGGAATTTGGTTAAAATGACCCTTTGAGTGTGGGATCCACTTTTGATCAAAACAACCTTGGATGAAAATTTTGATGATGTCATTGAGGCTAAAATATTGAATTTTTAGGGTATCAAATTTGTTTGCATTCACGGGATTCTAAATGAATTTTAAGGGTTCAATTGCAAACTTAGCACTCAGCCAAATTTATTGATGCAACAAATTCTGGGGCAGGTTAAAAATAACCTTTGCATTCAAGGATTTAGACACATTTGCAAAGGATAAAGTCATTAGTCATTGTGTTCGCGAGCACCTAGGCCACTTTCATAGAGAAAAAAATTATTAGTCATCGCATTTGTATATGACCTTCTATTCACAATGAGTTAGTCGGGTTGATGGTCGTGTTCATGATGAGGTCCCCGTAATCCCACTAAAGGGACCCCTGGCAGCATTTAATGTTGTGGAACCTGATTCCTTTTGAGTTTTCCTAAGTCTCAACTTTATTAAACCCTAGAACTAAGAAAAAATTTAAATATCGATCTTTAGGTGTCAGGGTGAGTTGGAGAGGTCATTCTGGTCATTTTCTTACCTTTATTTTTATAAGTTTCTATTTAGTTTCTAGGTTAAATCACCAATTTAACTTACCTAGTTACGTTGGGGAAATTTATATATTTTTGGGGATAAATGATCCTTGACCTTAGAGGGACGTGTTGAATGTTTTAAATGTGTGATTCTGCAAGGGGCCTAGTTGAGAATTTTATCTTGAATTTAAACTTGGATCATTTTTATGAAATATAGATATCACTATTCTCATCTTAATGTGTATATTATTATTTTGAAAGCATGGAAACATTCGAAGCCTTCTTGGAAAGGAAAGGCCTCGATGTAGTGGACTTTCTTGAGCTTTCGATGATATTCAGGTAGGGCAGGCTTACTTTCCTCTTATGTTGAACTTAATTATGATATTATTGTATTATTTATGCTAGATTTGGGTGGGTTACAACTTGGTTGATAATTTAGCAACTATTAGATTAATTAGTCGGCTACAGAGCCTTTTAGGTAGAATTCGACCTATCATTTCCCATATTGAATTAGATTGATACATTATGGATAGGCTAGGCTTACTTAGTACCTTAGGAGGAAATTATAAAGACTTAGTCTATGTTGGGTAGGTGCTTTACTTAGCATGGATTTTAAGGACTAGTAGCGAGCCCCACCAGCCTCTCTTTAGGTAGTATTCAAAGCTTAACTTGTTATAGGTTTAAGAAACTTCTAAGTTGTCAATAGAGGTTTAATATTGAACCTTGGTTGAACTTAGGAAATCTAATGGACTTCGATTGGCCTTACTACTTCAGATAAAGCAACCTTTCAACCTTTTGGACTGTATATCTAGGCTTAGTGGTTAATATCACCTCTTTTATTAAATTGACTGTATTAATCAAGAGTTCACACTATATGATCTTGTAGAATTATTATACTTGACTTATTTATCTAGTTTTGATGCAATTCCAATAATTGGTAGATCCCTTGTTACTTATTGTACTGGGTTCATTCATGATAGATTTACTGCATGGTACTTAATTACTAGTTTTGATTTGAGTTCAGCATTCATGATCCGTATGTGGCACTTTATTATGTTGATTCTATTCTCAATTCTAGTTTAAGTTTGACATTTATGGTTCAAAGAGATTTCCAAGTATATTATCACATTTGGGTGAACTTAAAGGTTTCTATTGTCGATATTTTTCTCCTTATTTGTATCCGCTAGGCTTATGGAAATTTAGTCAGATTATTTCTCTCTTGCTTGTGCCTCCTACGTTATGGGAGCCCAGTTAGGTGGTAGTTAAATTTTATTTACTTTAAGTTACTTAATCTATCTATTTACTGCTTTATCCTGACCTAGAGTATTATTTTAGATTTAGCATTATCCTTGACTTCAGTTTATATTCTCGCATTTTTATTATACTTGTATTGTAAGTCAGCTCAGTCGATTGATAATGTCTACTGAATAACTATTGTTTTTGATACTCATGCTACACATCTGCATTTTTTTATGATGTAGACCCAAGTATGAGCTACTATTACGGACACTCCATTCAAGCTTGTTTTTAGGTATTCGGAGATAGGATGATCTTTCAGACTTGGAACTGATCTTTTCTCCTTTGGCTATTTCTGGACACTCTTTATGTTTTCGAGATTACTTGTATATTTGATACTATTTAGTACTCTATTCTTTATGAATTTAGTGAGTCTTGTACCGACCTTATCTATCCTTGGAATACTTCTTTTGCATATTTCCTCCTTTTCTCCTATCATCTAGTACTATCGTATTTATATATTGCTATTTAGTTTCCTATTTGCATGTCTAAATTATATACCCTTTTTTTCGTCTTTAGTTTATCCCTTTATTTATCGTTTCGGGCTATGATTTAGTTTACCTACTGGTGGGTTAAAATAGGTTCTATAATAACTTGAGAAATCTGATCGAGATAAATAGATTTTCATTTTCAATAAACCAAGAAAAAATTCAAAATCCTAATATTCCCTCCATTTTATTTTAGTTGACTTCTTTTTAAATATACTTGTTTCAAATTATTCATCCGTCTTATGAAATCGAAAATATTTAAGATAATTTTTTCCATCCTTAGTGTTAGTATTAAGTATTCACACTGTCCAAAATTATTGAAAGTGAAATTTTAAATTTTTGAACCTTCTTTACTTACTCATTTCTCTATTTACTCAACATAGTTTTCGCTTCATGAGACTACTCATAGCGGTAGGAGTACGATTTTAAAAATACTACACAAATAGAAAATATTTTAGTTCTTAAATTTTGGCTCCAAATATTTCATTTCTTAAATTTTTAACTAGTTGAAACCATAGTAAAAGTTTTAGCTTGATAAAAGATTTACAAAAGTGTTTAGATAAAAGTACAATAATACACCAATTTAAGTGAAAATGAAAAGTCACAAAGGGTGTATTCTGTATGGAGGAAAATATTTTCATCCTGGAAAGTATTTTCTTGAAAAACAAGCGCACTTCCTACTTTTTTTTCTTATGTTCTCTTGGTGAGCAGAATTTTTTTTCAAAAAATAATTTTTTACTGTTCAGTTAGTGAGTGAAAAACATTTATTTCTAGTGTCCAGCAACATTTTTCAGAAAACATTACATATATAAGATGATGTTACTCAATACAAGAAGGAAGGTTAATATCAGTTTTTCAGTTCAGGGAGCGACTAACAAAATCTAATTTATTTGGAGTATATCCGAAATATTCAACTCAAAATCACATGAAGAGCAAGAAAAGTACTAGGAAGTGAACAATGAAAAATTGAAGAAACTGATGGCAAAAAAAAGTAGAACTATGATTATTGAAGCAACAAAAAGATTATTCCCAAATTAAAAGTCCAAATAAATTAATGATAATGTGAAGAGAAAGTATATTGCCAAAAATCCAAAGAAGATGAAATACTTGAGGCAATTAGCAAGTGTAAGAAAGTGATTGTGAACCATACCTTTGAATCCCTGAAGCGGAGAGAGTAGCAATTAAAGCCCTTGAACTCCAAGGTGAATAGCTATGGAAAGAGTAGCTTAAAACCCTAGAGCTCCAAGAACAACAAAAAGTAGTAGTAGTAGTAGTAGCGCAAAGTTTAGTTGAGAGCACTTCGATAAATCAAGTTTTATTATGAGGTTTTAGTAGGATCAACTTCAAATAATCATAACTCCTAGAATACAAAGACTTTTGTGCCACAAAATACATTAAATGAAAGGACTTTGAATCTTCTTTCCAACACCACTGACCGCTCAATAATCCAATACTAGAGTATTATGTCCATTTTACCAAAAGTTAGCAAGTTGATCATCACACTGGAAAGTCTTGCAGCTCCAAACTCATTTATTCATCCATCACACAGACTCAAAAAATGTAGGTTTAGGATTTTTTTGGTCCTTCCCTTAATCTAAACCGCCCCCACTAATCGAAAACATCTTCCATTTTTATATTCACCCTAGTATCAATTAAAAGCATCCTCTCATATTCTCTTAAGGTCTCAAAACATTCAAGCTTCAAGAAATATCAAGTTAGGGCTCCAAATCCAAAAGGTTCTTCTCCATAGTTGATCTCCGAGGTACGTAAGAGAAATATCTTTCATGAGGACCTCTGTTCTTCCCCACAATTGAATCATAGTTTCATATTAAGTTCATGCTTTAAATTTAGGGTTCCAAGATTTAATATCCCTATGTATTGTTCTTGGTTTTGATACCAATTCTCGAATATTTCTTGAGTATATATATCCATTTCTTGAGTTAGAGTCCACCATTCTTTTAATCTTTATGGCTTGACTTTCAAATTCATTCATATAAATCTTGTGAGTCATATTAATTGTAATTGAAAGATAATTTTATGTTTTTCAAGGGATTGAATCATAGTTACTTAAGTATATGTCACAAATCAGCAGGTTCAAGAAAATATTATGAAAACCCTTATGTATATTAGTATGTTTTGAAAAGAAAAAGAATATATTATCTAAAGTTGAAGTTAAGAAAAGATCTAAATATTTGGAGCCAATGCTCATAGAGATAAATAGGTTCATGGTACGATATTTTGAGTCAAGCATGATTTTACGAAATTGCTTAGGAACTTATAATATGAGAAAATAGTATAAATTTTGGTTGGATTATTTTTGTAACGCCCCGAATCTGACACCTGAATACTACATAGTACTCATGACCCGAAGGACCACAAGCTAACCCATGACTGATATCTACACCTAAACAATGCATAATATACTGTATAAATGCAGAATTAAAAGTTGTAAGACCATAAGGTTCAAAACTGTAACATAACTGATAAAACATAACATCTAGAGGGGGATATGAAATACCCAAGACAACTGAAATAACTGTCTGAACATGCTAGTCTGAAAAGCCTTTAACTGGCCGAGCTGTCTGAATAAGGAGTTGATAGGACATGTCCCCAACTAACTCCAACTACTGAAATAAATTAATTAATGAGATAATAAGGTAATGATCATGTCCTTGAAAGATGAGGACTCACCGCTAAGTCTGAAATGTTGAGACTGGAATACTACTGATGCACTGGTGCTCTTACTTCTGAACCTATGGTATAAAACACCATAGCACAAATGCATTAGTACTTTAATTGTACTGGTATGCATGGGAGGTAGGCTGAATGCAAAGGGTTCATATGCATGAACTATACTAACTGACAGGATAACATGAATGTGAGAATGCGTGCATGAATACATAATAACGGTAACTGAGTTCCTGATAACATGATTACTGAGCCTGAGTATTGATAACATGAGATACTGATAACTGTATAATTGAAATAACTGATATTGAATGACTGTATCTGACAGTCTAGATTCTGATGGAACTAGCTAAGTTCCGTACTGTACTGAGTTGACTATATCTGACAGTCCTGAGTCTTGTAGAACTATCTGAGTTCTACTACTCAAACTGAATGACTGTATCTGACAGTCCTGATTTGTAACTGAAATTGTGGGAAGTAGTTATCTAACTGACATGCCCCTAATATGTAATTATGGTTGAGTTAGGGTCCAATCTGTAACCCCCAATTGAAAGGGTGTCAATTCTGCACCACTAATAAGGACAAGATGTGGATAACCCTTATCTAACATTGTCCCTAAAAGAGAACGGTCGGACCCTCATCTAACAGTGTTTATCCACCTCATTAACCCTTATCTGACAGTGTTGATGTCTCAACCTATGCAGGCTACATAGTTCTTGAATGCAAGAATTACTTCTAAGAATCACACCCTCATCTGACAATGTGTGTTCCCATCCTTGGGTTCACTCGGTGCTAATTCCTACTCCCATCTAAATAGACACTGAACATGGATTACTAAACTAAACTGGACTGAATTAATTGAGTTTCATTGACTGACAGAATACTACTGAGATTACTAAATTTCTGATATCTCGGAGATTACTAAGTTTACTGAGTTTTCCTGAGTCACATGACTGACTAGATTTCTATGAACATAGCTCGACTGAGAGTATCTTGAAAACATGACACTGGCTCTAGGCACACAGCTAATTGTCGGGTACAAATACCCCCAGGACTCGATAGCATGAAATTGACAGAGCATGACTTTCTTGAATTCCTGACCAACATCACAATCCATAATACAATAAGTTGGAGATTTCATGAAGTAGAATTTCTAAAGCACCACAAGCGTTACACATATATCCATAATTCACTGACTAAGACATTTCATCAAATATTTAACATGCATAAACGTGTACATGATTGAGGATTTCATATTATTATACTAGTATGACACTTTTCCTTCACATAGGCATTTAATCAAACACAAATGGAGCATGCCTTGGTTATACAATCATCAACACATCTAATAATCATGGATACATCAATCAATGTGTAAATTTAAGGATTTATCATGATTATTATACAATACATCACATCCTAGGATCAATCATTGGAATATATAAATTCAAACATGAATCAAAACCCCACAACATCATGAACATGAATTTCAATTCAATTTAAATCATGAACATTCATAAATACACAAATCTTGAACTTTGAAAAGAGATTTTTGAGATTCATGGGTGAAAGGGACCCAAGAATCAACACATGACATACCTTGATTGTGAGTTTCTTGAAGTTCTTGGACTTGAAGAACTTAAATTTCTTGGTTTCTTGAAGAAGGATTTGGATCTTATTCTTGGAGATTATCTTTGAGAAAAAACCCTAATTTGATGTTGTGAATAAATAATGAACTTATGAGCCTTGGTATGCTATAATTAAGGGTTAAAATGGGTGAAAAAGACCCAAATACCCTTTAAAAATGACCTAAAATTTGTTGAATGGGACCTGTGATGGCTCGTGCGATAGTCCATCGCTGGCTCGATGGTCCTTCAGTTTGACGTGAACCAAAAAAAAAGACTCACTGCCTTATAGTGATGGTTTGGGCGACTGTAACGCCCTGAATTTGGTATCCGAAATGCTACACAGTACTCATGACCCTGAAAGACCACAAGCTAACCCATGACTAATATTTGTACTTAAACACTGCTTAATATACTATATAAATGCGTAAATAAAGGTTGTAAGGCCATAAGGTTCAAAACTCATATAATAATCTCTGAATGATATGGTATCATAATACCAAAACAAAACCTGAAATAAACTGTCTGAATATACTGTAGTCTGAAAAGCCTCTAACTGACTGAATTGTCTGAATATGGAGTTGATTGGATATGTCCCCAACTAACTCCAACCAATAAATTAATTAATGAGATAATAAAGTAATGGTCATGTCCTCTAAGGATGAGGACTCGCTACTAACTCTGACTGCGGAGACTAGAATGCTACTGATGCTCTGGAGCTCATGCTTCTGAACCTGTGGTATAAAACATCATAGGGCAAATGCATCAGTATGTTGGAATGTACTGGTATGCATGTAAGGTAGGATTAATGCAAAGGGTTCACATGCATGAATTATACTAACTAATTAACATGAGCGTGAGAATACATACATAAATACATAATAACTGTAACTGAGTTTATGATAACATGATTACTGAGTATGAGTACTATAACACGAGATACTGATAATTGTATAACTAAAAATAACTGATACTACGCGACTGTATCTGACAGTCTAAGTTTTGATGGAACTAGCTGAGTTCTGTACTATTCTGAGTTGATTGTATCTGACAATCCTGAATACTATAGAACTACCTGAGTTCTATTACTGGGAATGAATAACTGTATCTGATAGTCCTGATTCTGTACTGAAACTGTTGAAGTAGTCATCTAACCAATATGCCCCTAATACGCCATTATGACTGAGTTGGGGTCCAATCTGTAATCCCAATTGGAAGGGTGTCAATACCGCGCCACTGATAAGGACAATCTGTGAGTAACCCTTATATAATAGGTAAATCTAGTGAGAATGGTAGTAACCCTCATATAACAAGTTAAGCCACCTTATCTACCTTCATATAACAGGTTATATTGTCTCAACCTATGCTGGCTACGTAGTTCTGGAATGCAAGGATTGCTTCTAAGAATCACACCCTCATATAATAGGTGGGTCCCCATCCTTGGGTTTGCTCGGTGATAATTTCTACTCCCATCTAGATAGACACTGAACATGATTAACAGAACTGACTAGATTGAGTTAACTGAGTTTCGTTGATTGACGGAATACTATTGAGATTACTGAATTTCTGAGGTTTTTGAGATTACTGAGTTTATTGAGTTTTCCTAAGTCACATAACTGACTGAATTTCTATGAACATGGCTCGACTGAGAGTATCTTGAAAACATGACACTGGCTCTAGGCACACAGCTAATTGTCGAGTACAAGTACCCCCAGAACTCAATAGCATGAAACTGACAAAGCATGACTTTCTTGAATACATGACCAACATCGACAATCGATAATATAATAAGTTGGAGATTTCATAAAGTAGAAGTTCTAAAGCACCACAATAGCTACACATATATCCATAATTCATTGACTAAGACATTTCATCAAATACTTAACATGCATGAACTTGTACATGAATGGGGATTTCATATTATCATACTATAATGGCACTTTTCCTTCACATAGGCATTTAATCAAACACACGGGAAGCATGCTTTGGTTATACTATCATCAACACATCTAAAAATCATAGATCCATCCATCAACGTGTAAATTTAAGGGTTTATCATGATTATTATGTAATTCATCACATCCTAAGGTCAATAATTGGAATATGTAATTTCAAACATGAATCAAAACCCCCCACAATATTACGAACATGAATTTCAATTCAATTTAAATCATGAACATTCATACACACACAAATCTTGAATTTTGAAAAGAGATTCTTGAGCTTCATGGGTGAAATGGACCCATGAATCAACACATGGCATACCTGGGTGGATGATTTCCTAAAGATTGATGGGAGAAAACTTAAATTCTTGACTTGGAATTAAACACCTAGGATTTTCTTTTTCTTGGGAATTGAACTTTGAGAGAAACCCTAATTTGATGTTATAGATGAATAATAAGCTTATGAGCCTTGATCTGATATAATTAGGGGTTAAAATGGGTGGAAAAAGACCCAAATACCCTTTAAAAATGACTTAAAATTCACTGAACGGGACCTGCGACGGATCGTGCGACGGTCCTACGCTGGTTCGACGGTTCATCAATTCGACTGTCGTACGTGGACAAAAAAAAAGACTCACTGCCTTATAGCGACGGCTTAGGCGATGGTCCGTCGCAAGTTCGACGGTCCGTCAACCTGTCTGTCGCAAGGCTTTCATATTTATAAACCTAGTATCCCTTCTATGTTTTACTGATGTGGACTCTTTATCCTAAGTTGGGTGTTACACCTTCCTTCAATGAAAGAAGACTAAATAGGGCCGATAATAGTACCTAGTGCTCTTTTGATACTATTTGTGAGGATCTTAGTAATCAGCTTATAGAATATGTTGCAGAAGGAAATAGATCTATAGTCTTTCACTTTTGTAGGGTTATCACACTTTGTTATTAGTGTGACTATCTTCAAGCTGAAGGAACTCAATATCTTACTAGAGTTAAATAATTCCCTAACTGCTTGGAAACAATCATTTTTAATAGTAGCCGATTAGCTGGTGAAGAATTCTATAGGAAAGCCATCTACTCTAGGTGTTTTGTCCAATGGCATACTCTTTAAAGCACGTAAAATCTCCTAATCAGTGACCTTTTAGATAAGATCTAGCTTCTGAAAGTATGTTAGTCATGGACCATTCTTAATCACTATGGAATTGGGGCATGGGAGTTCAGTAGCATTTGTCCGTATAAGACCAGAAAAAAATTCAATGAATTCTTTCTCAATAAGATTAGGGTCAGTGATTTTTTCCCTTAGTCATCATAGATGGATGAAATATCTTTTCTACTAGCTCTGATTTTGCATTGAGTATGAAAGTACTTTGAGTAAGCATCTCCACTTCTAATCTATGTTGATCTTGATTTCTATCGTGAAGCTCATGAGTTAAGATCTGCTCCTCTGTAATTAATTCCTGATTCATAGGATTTGTTGCAATCCTTGTCTGTGTGATATCCAACTTCTCCTTAGTAAGTTGCACCTCCTAGCATAAGAAGAAAGGTAGGTATTCAATCTTCAATCCTTGCAGTTCATGCTTCAAGTCTTTAAGCTTTTGACTGAGGATGAACATCTTTGTACCATAAAACTTTTTCCTCCAAGTATCTACAACAATCCCTTGGAATTGCTTGTGCTCTAAAATAGTATTATCCAATTTAAAAGGCTTTTATTTAGAGATCACCTGAGATGAATGTTGGATATGGACAGTTGAATGATATGAAACCCCTGTATTGAGGAACTCAGCTTCAACGGCTCTATATTTATGCAACAAGTAAAAATTCCCAAGTGCCTTATCAATCGTAGAATAGACCCTATGCTCCTGCTGTTATTTGTTGCAGAAGGTGCAGTGACAATATCCTTGAGAGGAGTGAGTTGGAGATAGCCTGTATAGTCTTTGAAGTCCTGCACTTCTGCTTGAGTAACCACTGAGCCAATTCTATCTTCAGATGATAATACAATATTGAAATCCCCACTGAGCAACCAGGGTTCCTGAATAAATGTTCCTAACAATTTTAGCTCCTCTCACATTGCCACTCTCTCTTGCATACTATTTTTTGCATAGATAATAGTGACATAGGATAAGAAGGATCCCTTTTCATCAGTCACATAGCAGTGTATGAATTATTCTCTGACGACTTATATAGAGACCTGTACATGAGGTTGCTAGCAAAACCAAATCCTTCTATTTTAAGACTTAGAGTAGTTGCAGCTTGTTTTCCAGCCCTCTAGTACTTTCTTTACTATTTTTGGGGCTTTATTCTCTTTAACCCTAGTTTCCAAGCATCCAAACATATCAACTTTATATTTCTCAAGAAAGAGTCTAAGATCTTTCTGTTTCAGGGGCTAGTTGAGGCCCCTGATGTTTAAACTTGTGATGATTATATGTTTGGGGCCTCACCAGGAATACCTGGGGGGCCTTCATCTATTGGAATATGCTCGAGAGGAGAAAATTTGTTTGTATTGACCATTCTATGTCCAGCTTGATCCATGCAGGTATCACACCAGGTGAACTAGAATTACCTGTAGCATGCACAACATTATATGCATCATTTGGCGTAGGGGAAATAGGGTTGTTTAGGCTAGGCTTGGTGTCCTCTTTTGTATTCTGCCATTGTTGTTGTTTTGTCCTCCTTCTTCTATTTCTCCTTCTTCACTTTAGATCCTCCTTGAATTGCCCATCTTCTTTTTCCACCTGGTTCTCCACTGCCCACTAATTTGTAGAGAGGTGACAAAACTTTAAGCAGCATGCATAATACTTAGGCCTCCATTCATATTCCACATGTTGTTGAAATATACCTGTAGGTGTAACCATTTCTATATTGTCCAGTAATGGCTGAGAGATATCTATTTGTACTAGCACTTGAGTGTAGGAGATCCTCTCTATTTTTGCAGTAACTTGATCTGTGTTCTTTGGTTTACCTATGGTAATAGCAACCTTGCTAAGGCCTCACTCGACCAATAGCCAACAGGTAACCCCAGGAATGTAACCCATAGTAAAATAGTTTTAATACAATCAAGATTAAAGTTGAAATCAATGTCCCAAGCTTGCATAATAAATGATTTATTATGGATAGTATAAGGACCCTCCATCAGAATTCTATTGCATTCCTCAGCTGATTCAAATCTAAGTATGAAATACCCAGAATCATGACACAAAATCTGTGGGTTTACAGCACACTTCCAGATCTGGGCAACATATTATTCTATTGACTTCAAGTAAGGGGTATCCCCAATTACATAGCCTATTAACACAAGTTTCTAGTACTCCACTTGACTACTCAAGTCATCTTCTATAATTCTCACAGATATCTTACCTTGATTCACAGTTAGAAGGACGTATGATAGAGTTTTACCCTTCTAAGTTGCTCTATTCTCACCATACTCAGTCTTTACCTATGGGAGGCATGATATGGAATTGTCATCTCCGAGAATTGGAGTCACCGGTTTGTTGGGAAGCCAGTTGAGTCCCCATAGTTGCGTAGGTGCAACGAATTTGGGAAGTTAGTAGTTGTTGAACCATCTTCATCCTCCTCTGGAATGGATTGAAATTTGGGGGGGGGGGGGGGGGTTAAGTGAAAAAAGTAATTAATGGAAGTGTAATACTAGAACCATCCTGGGGAGTAACTAACTTTGTCGGTGAGATTCTTCGATCGGGCCATGGTTATTTCAGTGTAGGCACACATTAGCTTCCTTGCTAGAATACGTCGAGAGAAAAGTAATGGTGCTATCTTATTTCTTTTAGTGCTAATTTTTACGGAGAGATTAACTCAAATAAGTTTATTGAATTAAGGGATATTTATCTTATTTCTTTCGGTTCTAATTATCATAGAGGGATTAACTCAAACAAATTTATTCATTTAAAGATTAATCGCAAAAGGTCTTTACACCTTTTTGCACGAGTCAGGCAAGAAAATATTTTGACTCAATTGTCACTAGTCTTAAATTATTTAATTAACATCACGGAGTGTTAATTAATTATTTATTTCTTAATGAACTAAAATAATTGTATTAGAAATAAGTAATTATTCTTTAGATAAAATAAATGTGAAAATTGAGATTTCATTATAAAAAAATTATCAAGTGAATTCAACGATTCCCAACACTTTTTAATTATAAATTTTTAGAAAGTAATTTATTCAAGTTTTAAGTATTTTATATAATTTTAATTTTACCTTTTATCAATTTGATTCTCTCAAATAGTAATAAAGATAATACAAATTTGTAGCCTAGGTGACTTCGATTTTTGTGGAATGATATCTTAAACTATACCATAATTTGACAAAGTTCGAGTAAGAAAATTCTATACATATTGGCTTTGTCAGTATGTAATGATCTGATGTGACATACCCTCAATACATTAAGTTTTTTCATACAATTGTCATGTACGATAGTACATTCATTACATGATTGTAGGAAATGTTCATCTAATGTGATGTTTTTCTTGTACTTTTAGGAAACCTTTGATACGATCCAAAGGTTTTGATTTCACTTTCCTACAACAATCGTAGAAAGGGTCGTTTGAAAGATTTCCTGCACCTATATTAATACTTCAAAATTAAGACTTATTATTTCTTATATAGGTACTATAGCCCAAAATTGCTCAAGCAAATGTCAGAAAAGGCTCTCCGCGAGAAGATTGCTAAGGAAAGGGCACCAAAAGTGAAACCTTCAGCCCCAAAGAATGAGTTCAAAAGCTCAAATGGTACTGACGTGGAGTGATCTACAAGCTCCTGAGATGATCAACATAGTCCTCAGACCACTAGATCCAAGGCTAAGGATCTAGAAAACAAGAAGACCAAGGCTACTGCATCTATAGCCTTGGTACCCCCAGCTACCCCTGCCAACCTTCCCCAATCTAAAGAGGGAGGTAACGACACATATAAGATCGGGCCGTGCAAAGTGTTATAAGAGATGAGATAAGTTCCTCGAAAGAGAAAAAATCCAACACCAAATCCTTTGAGGGTGTTGCAGTTGCTACCCCATACCTAAGGGGTCCTAAATTAAGATGCTAAAGTATGCCAAACTACAGAGACTATTATACAGATGGGTTTTCCATCAAAGACAGCAGGAACCAAAAGATAAGCATTTAGGAGGAGCCTCGGGTTCTACCTGAATCATTACAAAAAGTCCTGGAAGTGATTCGGGTGTTTGAGAAGTATCAATTGAGGTATATTACTAGGAGACTCCATATCTATGGGTCAAAACTTGTCAGGTATTCCTCTGTAAACTATGCAACCACTTTAAAGAACATGACTCTCACGGGTAATTTCAAAGACAAAAAAGCATCCTCAATTATAGAGTGTAATAGTTTGGGGTATGTTCATTGATATATTCATCAAGGATATCTCTATAGCTTTGTTTGAAGATGATTTTGCACCTATTGAAGAGACTCTAGAGTATAACTATTGAATGATTGGCTTGAGAAAGCTGAAGCAATTAGCCATTAATGATAAGTTGATGCATTACAAGTGGTTGATGGACCACATTGCTGAGGTCGGTGATAGAGTCGCTTGGATCAATAGGGCAATTATTTATAAGCGTACCTTGATATTCAATGCCAAGGTGTGGTGGCCCATTATGAGGCACCCATATTTCACCCAAGACCAATGATAATACACTAGGTGTAAAACATATGAACCTCGCAGTATCTTTCTAGGTAGAGATACAGCTAAATTTTGGGGCAACATCGCGAAAGAAATTTGAGACAGATTATTAGACTTCAGCACCATTTTTCTTTCCATGTTTGCTGATCCAGTTAATACAGAATTTGAATGTGCCCTTCATTTTAGAAGTTGACAGCTTCTTTCAGAATTCTCGACCGAAATAAGCCATTTTTTAACCAATTCACCAAAATTATATGTTTTTTAAATTTAACAAAACTAGTATAAACGTAGTTTCAAGTAACGTATTACCTTATTATTTTATTAAAAAATGTAAGAGTAAAAATTAACGGTGTGGATTTTTAACGAACCATAAAATGTAAAATTTAACGGTGTGGATTTTTAACGGACCATAAAATATATGATTCGTTACTCTTAGTAACGTTTTCTAACCAAATAAAAATGACACACTACTACTTTTAGGGGTAACCTACCCTAATTTTGAATAGAAAAAAACATTCTCTCGTCTCTTTCGACTCCTCTGGCTGGTAACCAGTGCCCTAATTGTGAAAAGAAAAAAATTTGCTCTCATCTCTTTTGAATCCTCTCGCTATTCGGATATTTTAGCAATTGAGATAGCCTCGCGTAGTACCTAAAATGAGATAGCCAAATTTCTACCACTACTTCAGGTATATCTAATAACTGCACAAATTATTTATTGATATTTCTTTTAGTTTTATATATATATATATATATATATATATATATATATATATATATATATATATATATTTATGTATATATATATATATGTATATATATATATATGTATATATATATATATGTATATATATATCAGGTTTGGGCATGGGAGAGGATCACTATCCTTAGGCCACAGATAGTAGGAAAAAGAGGTACAATAAATATTTTTCCTACTGATTTTCCTAGGGGTCCACATACTACTAGATGGTTTGCACACTTTATTTGGACTTACACTACTAAGCATGTACTGAAAGTTTGTAGGGATGCACTTGACTCTATGACAGAAGATTAGGTAGATTGTGTATAAGTTTTTTCTTTGATTTTATGTAGATTGTAAATGTAAAGACTCATTTCCTTTTTTTTTTCATGTAGTTTATATGGGAACCATATCCCAATGACTTAATCACGAGTCTTCCTGACTTTTGTCACGCTGGAAGAGACATGTGGCGTGTTAGAGTTCCAATCTTCTATTGGGATGTGGTAGAGGTTCACATGCCTGGCAGAGTAATGAGGCAACTTGGAATACAACAGGCGATTCCAAATCCATTTCTAATTGATTCCACCCACTTTCCTCATGATCATCGGGGAAATCCAAATACAAATTGGGAGTTAGAACATGCACAATGGTTACCTTTTTGGAATGAGTGGGAATATTATATTTGTAATACACCGGTCAATCACGGGCCACTTCGGTATGACGACCCCTACCTTGTTTGGTTCAGACGTAATACTCTTCTTCTCATTGGTATTCCTATTCCCCATCCTCAATGCCAACAAAGTTATATGCCTAATTCAACTATATAAGAAACAATGGTAAGTAGAACTTTTCTTGTCTGATTATTCTTTATCTAATATATGTTAATAATAATCAAAACCTCCTATATGGAAACTGAGATTTTCTTTAATCTTTCTGATGCGTGTACAGTTAAATTATTTTTATTTTAATTCACTGGAGCATCATATTCATTAGATGGTTGATGAAGCTAAATGATGTGGAGATACGCCATCATATGAGGACTTATACATGTTTAGAAAAATTGTGCGGGATCAAAGTTTTGAATGTTTAAGATATGTCCATAAGGCCAATAGAATTCATATGTCAGCCGATTATAGAAGAGATAAGGTACAACCTGATCAGTTGTGTCCCCTATTTGTAGGCGAGGTAAAAGGGGTTTTGTTGGAAGAAGGAAATATGCTATTACAAGAAAACAAGTTCCTGTTGAAATGAATGAAATAGATCAAACAACGCAAAATGCCCAAATAACTTCAAAAGATGATTAAGTGTAAGACCCGCAAAGTTCCCTCATGGTCTAATCCTTTAGAGCATGTCAAGTGAGGCATAATTTTACCTTTAAAAGATTAGGGAATAACTTCCACAGTGATTATTGTTTAAACCATCTTGAATTTCCTAAATTTGTCTTTTCACGTGTGGGGAATTGAATTATCTTTCCAACGATACCCATTTCATCAAAATTCGACATTGGAAGAGAAAGATTGGACATTTTACAAAAAGCAGTGAAAACTGCCCAAGTGCGATGGAGAAGGTCGACAGACCGTCGAGCTAGCGATAGACCATCGCCCAAACCATTGCAGTGGAAGAATAAGACCACATTCTGCCTAAAGTGCAACGGTCAGGTCGACATACCATAGAACTAGCAACGGACAGTCTCCCAAACCATTACAGACAAGGCAGTGACGCTTCTTTCTGGTCCAGGGGCGACGATAAGCCTAACAGACCATCGACCCAGTGATGGGCTATCGCCCCCACCATCGCATATCCTGTTCAATAATTTTAAATTATTTTTAAAAGAGCTTTTTGGTTTTTTTCCATCCTTTTTACACTCAAATATAGCAAAAACAAAGCACATAGCTTCATATTCTTCAAAGACATCAAAAACTAGGGTTTTCTCTCAAGATTAACCCTCTAGAGCAAATCCAAATCTTTCTCCAAGAAATTCAAGAACTCACCATAGTTTTCACAAATTGAGTTGAGATTCAAGGTTCCCAAGACAAAAGTTTCAAGAACCCTTACTCAAGAGTACGAAAAAGAGTCTCAAACAAGCTAGTTCATTTACAAGTCATAATCCAAGGTATGTAGGGTTTGATCAAGGACAATCCTTTTATCTTTGTGCCCAAAACTTATATTAAATTACAAGTTACTAAATTTTTATGTGATTTCCCATGAAATTAAAGTTAGGGTTTACACCCAATTTTAATTGCTTGAAGATTTTGAGATTTCAATTGATTGAATGTTGAATTACATGACTATTTTCATATATTTATGCATGCAATGCGATTTTCCAGGTTTTTCAATTGAGTTTTAAGCATGATATTGTGATTCTTGATTTTATTATCTTGATATTATTGATGATTTTCAAGAAGCATATTAAGTATGATGTTTTGCTATGATTTTACATGAGTTTGAAGCATGGGGTCACTAAGCCCTAATTAAAGATTGGTATTTCAAGATTGTTGTGCTATAAGCACCCTAAGATAAAATCATTCTCAGATTTTTTATAACGATTTGACCTTTTGGTCCTAAGCTAAGATAAATAATCCACTTTATTCATATGACTTGATATTAAAAGAAACGAAAAGAGTATAATTGTTTTTCTTGTAAACCTGTGTGCTAAGTTTTGAAGTAGATTTCTTAATATCTTGAGCATAAGAATGGGAGTAGTATTTAGCACTGATTTGGGTATGATTCCAAGGTCTCATGCCCCAGAACTACATGCCACCATAGGTTTATGATTGCCCATAGTGATAAGTTAAGGTTATATTCTGATGGCAAGGGTAGAACAACTCTCCCAAACGTGGGCAAGATGTTGGAATTCATGAAGCTCACATGGTTTATGTTGGTTAGAATAAACTCCCAAAGTAGTACCCTACTCTAATTAAGATAAAAGTTTCTTAAGGCCTAAGGTTCTATAAGCTCTAAGTTTTAAAGAAGCCTTTTATTCTCCACAAGATAAAACTACAAGTTTTGAGTGCTAACGTTTTAAGGTTCCTTTTTTCTTACAAGTTTTGTGATTAATATGGAGAATACATGTTTTAGAACTAATATAATGACTCGCGAGATTTATGCTTTATGCCTCATTATACATGATTTATGGTATCCAGTTTTCAGTTTTACTCAAGCTATGTGAGCCATTTATAGCTGCATGCATGTTTTCTATTAAGAATTGATAATATTGATTACTTAAATGCATACACTCTCATATACTCAGTACATCCTCGAAGTACTGATCCACATACACATATGTGTGCTACATTGTCTTACAATGTAGGTTCAGGTGCTCAGTCTTAGCAGTGACCATAATTTTCGAGTGCCTTTGCCTACATCCCACAGTTGGTGAGTCCTCATAGTGCGAGGACTTAGTTTTTAGATATCTAGTTGTTATTTTTTTTTAGTTTAGTTCGAGTCAGTTAAGGATTTGTCCCAACTGCTCTCTAGATTGTTGAGTAGTAGAGGCTTTGTCAGACTAGATTGTCAGTATGTTTAGACTTGCAGTATTTTGTTACTTTCATAGTATTCACTCGTATTTCAGCTAAACATGATATGACATGTTCCATTATTCTGCTCTCATTATCTTAAAGTAAGCATTTAGACTTGTAACAGGCTCAAAGGTTTAGCTTGGGGCTACTTGTAGTCTTAAGCACCATGTGACGTCTCGGGACCTATTTTCGAGGTGTTACATCAAGTAATAACTAATCATGATTTTGGTTCCACTTCAATGGGTCGCACTCACGAATTCACACAAGCATCAGGTATGACATATCAACATACAGAGATTGTGCCATACATGATACCACAGACACTACAAATATCAAGGTATTCAAGTCTTTCACACTTGATAATATTTTTGGTAGTTATCGGCCTCAATATTTTGAAAATGCCCCAAACTTTACCTCATCGTCTGTGCCAATGTCTATTAATATCCCTGATGCTACTAATAATTTAAAGAACTTGAAAACTGAGATGGAAGATAATGAGTTGGATGATGCCAATAATGAAGTAAATTATAATGATCTGGAGGATGCAAGTAAAGGTTGTGATACGACTATTTAGCATAATGAACTATCAAAAAAAGAGAAGCATACAATTATTGCTAAGATTTATGGAACTGGTATTTTTTCATGTTTATGTTATTTTTTTCAACTTAACAGCACTTTTTTAGTTGAACAGTTGAAAATCTACCTTTGCTTGACAGGGAGTCACTATGCTTACCAGCACGCCGGAAAGAAAAAAACAAAACAAAAATAAAGCAAAACCAAAAAAAGGAAAAGAGTAATGGAGTTATATTGGACTCTTCCTTCTTTTATTGCCTTATTGTAAGTCCTTACTGAGTGTTCCATTGAACAATGCTGCATGTGGTTTGTAGTTTGTACCTAGTCTAGTCATCACTTTTGTGGTAATATATGAATACTTATTCTCTCTGTTTCCAATTGTATTTGCTTGAGTTTATCCTATGAGGTTCATGTCTCTCATTCCACTTATACCTTTGTTAAGACCTTATACAGTGAATGAAAATGGATATACAAGTGAACATAGAGTTAAATTTTTATACTCTTTAGTCCCATAACACAATTTTGTCATTTGTATATTTTGAAGAAAGTACAAACTGGTGGATGATTGCATATTGTGCATATGTTGAATAAAGTGCAAACTGGCGGATGATTGCATATTGTGCATATTGTCATTTGTATATTGTGCATCCATGTTGGATCCTCTAAAAATGCATAACTTTTGAGAATCTGACACATATTCTAATGGTATTTTTGAAGATTGTACCTTCTAGTGGTGTAACATATTGCTATTACACCACATGTATCTTCTAGTCCTTACATATGTTTGAAACTACTGTATTTCTTTATTTATAATCCGATGTCTGCTGTCTCTCTTGTCTGGATAACAAATGCTTGAATAAAAACTATATGTACTATATGAATTTGTGTTTGTTAGGATATGGGGAGTTTTATGTCTTTTATTTCCTAATGCAGTTACTTGACTTATAAAAAAGATGCATTTAGTCTCTTTCTACTTTCTTTGGAGGTGTTTAGAAAAAAAATGTGCGGGATACAAACTATGCAAAGTATTAGGCTTTATTGGTCTGCTTTCATGGATTATGGTCTTGCAAGTGATTGTATCCACTGTTATTCTCTAGTCACTTCATTCTGTGGTGGTTTTTTGCACCTATTTTCCATCGTTATTCACTTATAGAATTGGTGGAAATCCTAATATAATGGAATAACTAAGTTATCATTTGAATGGTGTCACAAGTCTATTCTGTCGTAATCTTGGAAATGAGGTGAATGATAATGTCCTATCAAAAGCCTTTTTAAGGTTTCCATCCTTTAATATGGCTAAGGTATGTGATATAGATCATTTATATGCTCCAAGGTTTCCTCAGTATTAAAGTTTATTTTGAATTTGCATTGTTGTAGCTTTTTCTTTAACAAAAAGATTACCTTTCCTGTAGAATAGGCATTAGGTAAGGACTCTTATATTTATCTTCAACATGTACAAATTTATATATAAATAGATGCAATTAGTAGAATACATAATCTGTACATACGTTCTCAAACCTTCTTTTGCTTAACCTTTCTCGTTCTTTGTATGGTATCAGATTTGCCAATCGATCCTATGGAAAATTCTCAAAACTCCAACAACCTATTATCACTTGCAAAAGATCTTGGTTCTTCCACCATTATTTAGCTGCCAAACCTCTCTCTCAAACTTGATAGAAATAAATATTGTCTTTGGAAAGAAAATACCTTGGACATACTCGGAGCCTTTTCTCTTGACTCCTTTGTTCTTAGTTCTAATCCTCCTCCAAAAACCATTACTATCACCCCTCCTACTACAGAGTCCGCTACCAGCCAAGCACAACTTGTGGTTACTTCTAACACTGAGTATGATGAATGGCAATGCAGCGATCTTCTTATTCTTGTTTGGCTTCGTCAAATAATTTTTGATCCTCTTCTTGGTCACTTAACTCGAGTTACCTCTTCCTATGATGCTTGGACTAAAATCAAGTGTATGTTCAATCACAAACACGTGCTCGAGTTATGTAATTAAAATATCAACTTAAAACCTTCCTAAAGGCAATCTTTTCATCATAGAATACTTCGAGAAGAAATGCGCAATCGTTGACGCTTTAGCAGAAAGCTTGTACATTTTACAAGATGATGACTTCATCTCATTTGTTCTTAATGGTCTGGATTCTTAATTCAAAATGTTGAAGGCTACATTTAATATACATTCTGGTCCTATGACTCCCGAAGAACTGTTTGGACTCCTCTTTCAGGAAGAAGAACGCTTGGCTGAAGAAATTCGTTCTACCGCCATTAATACTCAATTTTGATCTATTCCTTCTAATGCCCTCTTAAATTAAAATTCCTCTTATCATTCTCCCTCTCCATCCATTCATGATACCAACAGTCATCTATTCTTGGACCCCCTCCCCCATTTTCTAATCTTGTTTTCCACAATTCTCATAATCAAGCTCAATCAATGGTACCTCAATAGTATTTCCATTCTGCATTCTCTAGGTCTAATAATCATTAGTCTAAGCATCGTGTTCCATGTCAATATATGGTAAAACTAATCATGAAGCTCATAATTTCTACCATATCTCTAATGAAAAAGAGTATCCACCAACAAAGTCATCACCATCACGGTCAACTCCCAAACAAGCATATTTTGCTTCTCCTTTGGCTATAGTTGATCCTGTTTGGTATTTTAATTTGGGTGTTACACATCATGTGACCTCAGATATGGCTAACCTCTTGTTATATCCTTACACTGGTAATGATGGTTTAGCGGTTGGTAATGGTATGACACTTCTTATTTTGCACATTGGCTCATCAATTTTTTCCACAAGCACACAACCCATTCATCTTAAAAATATTCTCCATGTCCCTCAAATTTCCAAGAATTTACTTAGTGTTTCAAAACTAACTCATGATAATAATGTCTAAATGGAATTGCATCCTTATGATTACTATATGAAGGATTTACAGGGTAGGAAATTGCTTCTAGGAACACTTGATGATGACCTATACCATCTTCAACTATCATCGCCTTATTCTCAGTCTTCCCCGCCTTTTGTATTTCTTGGTGAATGCACATCTCTTTCTGGTTGGCATCATCGACTGGGTCATCCAAATGAAGCTCTTCTTCAGCATCTTATGTCTAATTTTAGGCTACCTATTTCTAGCTTTGATTTTCCTAATTTTTACAAACCTTGTCTACTAGGAAAGAGTTGACGCCTACCATTTTCCCATTCCCATGTATCTAGCAGTAGTCCTTTTCAATTAATTTATTCTGATTTTTGGGGACCTTCCCTGTTTCCTTCCATTAATGGATCTTCCTACTTTGTTTTATTCTTGATGATTGCACCAAATTTATTTGGATATATTTCATGTCACATAAATCGCAAGTTTTTTTAATTTTTCATTCAATTTAAGTCTGTCGTTAAAACCCAATTTGAGACAAAAATAAAATCAGTTCAAACAAAATAGGGAGGTGATTACCAAAATATATCATCGTTTTCACAAAATTAAGGCATTCATCATCGTATTTCTTGTCCTTATACACCTTAACAAAATGGTACATCCGAACACCAGAATTATATTATAATTGAAAAAGGACTCACTCTTCTTTCCCATGCTTCTCTTCTATTTCAATTTTGGGAGCATGTATTTCTCACAGTATGTACTTATCTAATATTACAATTTCCTCTTCTTTGTCTTTTAAATCACCATATCAACTACTGTACAAAAATTCTCCCAATTATGGTTTTGTCAAAACTTTTGGTAGCCTTTGTTATCCTTTTCGTCGACCCTACAATCATTATAGAGTTGATTTTTGGTCTCTTTCTTGTGTCTTTATAGGGTATAGTTCACGTCACAAAGGTTAACTTTGTTACCATGCCGCGTCTTCTCGAATTTATATTACTCGTCATGTTGTGTTTGATGAAAATACTTTCCTGTATTCCTCCATGTTTTCGATCACAACGTCATCCTCCTCCTCGTCCCATTTTAGCAACCCTTCCTTCTCTTTACTCAATCAAGCTTCTCAATGTCCAGTGCATTCACATTCTCTCGCATCAAGGTCATCATTAAGTCCTCCAGTTGCATCACCTATCCCCTAATCTAAGCACACTAATACACACATACCCTCTACTGTATCCCCTCAAGAATATCCACAAGAAGATAATATACCAACCATTAACCCACTTGAACACATGCCACCATCTGTTTTCTCTTACCCAACCTCAACCTTTTTCTATTTTTGCCCTTCTGACATCGCTCGTCATCACATGGTTGTTTAAAGTAAAACTAATTCCTTAAAACCATAAGTTCTTATAATATCTCGACATTCTCTTTCTCCAAATCCCTCGCATATTCCAGAACCTACAACATATCATCAAGCCTCTAAATATCCTGAATAGCATCATGCTATGCAGATAGAATTTTTAGCCCTTATGCAAAATTAAAATTGGACATTGGTTCCACCACCTCCTAATTCTAACATTGTTGGTTGTAAATGGGTCTACAGGGTGAAGAGGAAAGTTGATGGATCTGTTGAACATCACAAAGCTCGCCTTGTAGCAAAAGGTTTTCACCAAGAGGATGGTGTTGATTACTTTGATACTTTCAGTCTCGTTGTTAAGCCCACAACCATTTGGCTTGTTCTGTCTTTATCTATGAAAAATAAGTGGCCCATTCGACAACTTGACATTAACAATGCATTGTTAAATAGTGATTTCTCCGAACAAGTGTTTATGGAGTAACCAAAAGGATTTGTTGATCCTCATCGGCCATATTTTGTATGCAAATTGAACAAGGCCTTATATGGCCTCAAAGAAGCGCCACGCGCTTGGTTCAATAAGTCAATGGTTTTTCTCCTCGATATTAGAATCCGCTCTTGTTTATCTGAATCTTCTCTTTTTGTTCAGCAAACTTCTAAGCGCACAACATATGTTCTTGTCTATGTGGATGACCTTATTCTAACTGGTAGCGATAGTGATTTTATTACTGCATTTATTTGCTCCTTTGATCAATAGTTTTCTCTCAAAGCTCTTAGTTCCTTAAATTATTTTCTTGGTATTGAACTATCTCCAACATCAAATGGGATTATTTTATCTCAAGGCGAGTACATTCATGACTTACTTCATCGAACTAACATGGTTGATGCAAAGCCTATCTCTAGTCCGGTTAAACTTGGTTCAAGACTTACTCTTTCTGGTGATCCCATACCAGATGCTTTTTTATATCGTAGTGTTGTTGGTGAACTTTAATATGTTACTATCATTAGGCCAAAAATATCCTATACAGTCAATCGAGTATGCCATTTATGCAAGCACCCACCACTGCTGATTGGTTAGCTGTCAAACGCATACTTAGATATCAAAAAAGATCCATCCATGATGGCCTATTACTATGACCTATGTCTAATTCTAGCCTTGTTGCTTTTTCAGATGTTGGTTGGATATCTGACCTTGATGATAGTCGCTCCCAACATGATTTTGCATTATTTTATGAAGGTAACCTGATCAGTTGGTCTTCTCGCAAACTAAAGGTTGTAGCCTGCTCAAGCACTAAAGCTAGGTATTGTGCTTTAGCTTTTTTAACTACTGAATTAATTTGGGTTCAGCAACTACTCAGTGATATACATGCTTCTTTCACTACACCCCCTATTGTCCTTTATGATAATCTTAGTGCACAATTTTTATCTCAAAATTCTGGCATCCATCAATGGACAAAGCATATTCGTCTTGATTATCATTTTGAATGAGAGATGGTTTAAGACCAATCGTTAGTGGTTAGCTATGTTTCTGTAATACCCCAAACTTTCCTTAAGCCTAATTTCATCTCTATAAGATTGAGAAATGACCTCCAAAGAGAGCAATGTTTAAATCATATAGAATTCTCCTAATTTTGACTTTTTCTCGTGTGGGAAATTGGATTGTGTTTCCAATGATATAAGATTCACCCAAATCTGATAACCGGGCAAGAAGTTATGGCTAATTTAAGTTCCTGTCATAAAACACCGTCATTCAGACCCCTAGCGGATCGCGGAGAGGAGTAATCTCCCAATTGTCAGTTTCCAGTAGCCTAGCATAATTGTGGCGCATCGTGCTGAAGTTTCAGGTCCCAACCAGTGGGACAACGTGATGGATCCACGTCACGGTGACCCTCAGATTCCCATTCATCAATTTCCAGTTAGCCACCGCGATATTGGCGCATCACGGTGGCCCATAAAATCTGGCTTCTAGTTATATTTTTTCAGTTTTGTCAAGGTTTAAAACGAGGATATTTTGGACAATTATCCTACCCCCAATCCGTCCAAAATATAAAATCTATCATATTACAAAGCTCTTTATGCCTAAATCCTCATTCTCTTCAAAACAAAAATCCTAAGCATCCAAATCCTTTTCCAAGAAACTCAAGAGTTCACCATAGTTTTAACAAATTGAGTCAAGAGTCAAGACCCCAAAGGCAAAATCTTCAAGAACCCTCATTCAAGAGTTCCAATAACATCTCGCAAGCAAGTTATTCATCCAAGTTTATCAATCTAAGGAATGTGGGGTTTGAAAAATAACAATCCTTGCATTCTTATGCCCAAAAAACTTCTTTTAAGATATCATTTTTTGAATTTTACTATGATTTCCATGAACATTAAGTTAGGTTTCATACCCATTACCATTATTTGTAAGATTATGTTATTTCTCATGGTTTAAAAGTTGAATTACATGATTTTGTTCCATGCCTATTTCAGAATTTTTCAGATTTTAAGATGATTATGAATGTTTTGTTATTAAAGCATGAATTTTAATATGTTGAAATCATGAGATTCATATTATGAGTTATTTTTCCAATATCTTGATTAAGATGATTGTAAGCTTTTTAAGATGATGGTTGAGCATGGAGTTTAAATATGATTTTTATGCATTAAAGCTTTACATTTTGAGTCCTAAGTACAAGTAATGAGTCTTAACTTGATATTGAACTATGGGCCACTAAGCCCTACTTGAGAATTGTAATTTATGAACTTCTGTGCTATAAGCACCTATGATTTGAGTACTTTGAGATTATTGAGAAATATTTGACCTTTTTGGTCCTAATAGAGTTGGAATCCACATTGATGTTCCATTAAAACAAATAGTAATACATTTTGGTCTTCAGTATAGACCCTTGAGTTATTTGAGGTGGATTTCCTAAGAGTTTTGAGCTGAGTATGAGAGTAGTATTAAGCATCGATTTGGGTATGATTCCGAAGTCTCATACCCTAAAACTATGTGCCACCGTAGGACTGAGATTTATGGGCCCGAGGCTGAGATAATGATCATTGAGTTGAGGTTATACTCCCTGGTAAGAGTATGACTCCTCTCCCCAATGTGAGGTTTCTTTCTTAGGAGGATAAGACATTTGATTCCATGTAGCTCACATAGTTTATGTTGGTTAGAAGAAACTCCTAAGTGTCCAAAGTTAAGTAATTCCAAGAGTCACAGAGTTCCCAAGTCTTAAAGTTTCAAAGAGTCTTGAGTCCTTGAGTTTCAAAGAAGTTTTACTCTCCATGAGATAAAAGTATAAGTTTAAAAACGTTGTTTAAAGTTCCTTTAGCCTTCAAGTATTGAGAATAAGATGGAGAATACAGATTTTTGAAGTAAATAGAATGACTCACAAGATTTGTACTATATGCTTCATTATACATGATTTATGAGATTCAGATTTCAGCTTTTACTCAAGCTATGTGAGTCATTTATATCAGCATGCAGATTTTCTATAAAGATTGATGATATTATTTACTTATTGCATTGCACCCCCATATACTCAGTACATCCTCAAAGTTCTGATCCGCATATATGTCTATGTGCTACATTGTCTCATAATATAGGTACAAGTTGTAGTATGTGCAGTCAAAATCAGACAGTTGCAGATTCTAGCCAGCAGATGATGAGTCCTCCTATTTTGGGGACTTCAGTTAGATTTACTATTGTTCTTTACTTTCTTATTCTTATGTATTGATTAGTAATAGTTGGGGTTGTTTCTTTGCTATCTATAATTAGTATTAGTAGAGGCTTCATAGATGGTCAGTAGAGTTAATGTATTCAGTTTTAGTTTTCGTTGTAAAAGCAAAGTTATAATCCTGTGAATTCAGTTTTGTATTGATTAGATTCAGAAAAGAATTATCTTCCGCTGATATTGTACAAATTTATGCATTTTATTCAGTTGTTTATGAGTTTTCCAGTAGAAGGGTTAGCTTGGGGTCACTTGCAAATATATTTACTAAAGAAGTTGGCACGAATCGGTTCCTCAATCTTCGATCCAAGCTCATGGTTCGATCCTGAACATGATCATGCAGGGTGCTATTAAAGTTTATTTTGAATTTGAATTGTTGTAGCTTTTTCTGTAACAAAAAGATTACCTTTCCTGTAGAATTGGCATTAGATAAGGATTGTTATATTTATCTTCAACATGTACAAATTTATATATAAAGAGATACAATTAGCAGAATACACAATCTGCACTTACGTTCTTAAACCTTCGTGTGATTAACCTTTATCATTCTTTATACTCAGGTTATATATTTATGTATCTACTTAGAAGTTTCCTTGTCCATATTATTAGGATTTTTTTCTCCCTTTATGCCTTTTTTCATTAAAGCCCATGCTCTATTTACGGTTAATGCTCCAATGGAACATGGAGCCTTTTTTTTCTACTGCAGAAACTATCATATGATGTTGATGTATCCATGTGGAGCTCCTTCAATGAAATATGATGTATGCCACTATATTACCAATGTTAATGTAAGTATGATGATTCATTTTTCTTTTTGATCTTTGGTGAAAATATTTGTTTATTCTTCGTCCATATAGTTCAGTGTGTCTTTCTATGAAGATGCACCTGCATAGTTGCTAAAAAATAAAGTAGTAGAAGAAAATAATGAATTTTAAGATTATGCTTTCAATATTACAATATGTTTCATAATTTACTATTGCTAATCTGTGTATGTTAATCTGCTCCCACCCAAACAAAGTGTTTAATTAGCTTTATCCTAAACAGACTCATACACACAGAGAAAAGGAGTTCATTAATTAAGTCCTCTTGTTCTAACTTCAGAGTGGGGACTCTCCTGAAAGGATAATTTCTAGATTTTACTCTGCTTGAACTTATTTAATGTGATATTGCCTTTTAAAGTTTTCCATCCGAATGATATCTTATGTATAAAATTCAATATAATAGTTGATTTGGATGAGCTTTCCATGAGCTTAGGGAAATATTGACCAGATTCAATGTGTCATATCTCGTAATACTCCCTAAAATATTTTGTATTTAGTGATGAAATGACCCGAGTCTGGTACCTCGAACGCTACACGGTGCTTATAATCCCAAAGAACCATAAGCTAACCCATGACTGGTACCAGCTGCAATAACTAAGTAATAACACTGTATAATGTGGAAAAATGGGCTGAAATGCCATAAGGTTCAAAACTGTAATACTGATGAAAAAAATAATAAAGCCAGATAAAACATAGAATCTAAAATACTGGATACTGTCTGAACATCTAGTCTGAAAAGACTCTAAACTGAATTGTCTGAATAAGGAGTTGATGGGATAATCCACCAACTAACTCCATCTACTAAAATGTTGAATCTAATGAGATAATAAAATAAAAGAATATCCTTGAATGATGAGGTCTCACTACTAGTCTATTGGTATTGGTTAAATGTCTGAACTGCTAAGAATGCTCTGGGGCCCGTACGTCTAAACCTATAGTATAAAACACCATAGCACAAAAGAAAAGTATGTGTTAGTACACATGAATGTACTGGTATGCAAAGTGAGGTAAGGCTGAATGGAAGGGTTCATATGCATGAACTATAACTGACTGAATAATATGAACATGACTGCATGACAATACATGCATGAATACATAACCGTAAATGAAGTCATAAGGATTCTGAATACTGAGTTAACTGATAATATGGGTTACTGATAACTGGTATAACTGATAACTGATATGTTGTTTGCTGAGTGACTGTGTCTGACAGTCCTTTTTCTGATGGAACTAGCTGAGTTCCATATTGAGCTGAGTGACTGTATCTGACAGTCCTGAAATCTATAGAACTATCTGAGTTCTTTACTGGAGACTAAGACTGAGACTATGGTAGGTAATCATTTAACCAACATGCCCCTTTTTTGAATAGATTTTAGGGTCGAACCTGTAACCCCAGTTGGAAGGGTGTCAGTACCATTCCATGGGTAAAGACACTGAAGAGACACCCTCATCTGGTAGGTTCTCAAATAAGAACAGTGGGAACCTCAACTATCAGGTTAAGCCACCTCATCAACCCTCAACTAGCAGGATTTGATATCTCAACCTATGCAGTCTACGTAGTTCTGGAACTCAAGGACTACTTCTAAGGATCACACCCTATGTTAGCAGGTGAGTCCCTATCCTTGGGTTCACTCGGTGCTGAATCCTACTCCCAACTAAATAAACACTGAACTAATTTCCTAGCTTAAACTACTCTAGATTGATCTATTATTGATTGTACTGATTAACTGAACTGAGCTGAGTTTACTAAGTTCCATCGACTAACGAAATACTACTAAGTTCTGTTATCTGACTGAGTTTACTGAGGACTGAATGAGACTGGATTAATACTGAGTTTACTAAATTTTCCTATGTTTTGTAACTGAACTAGAGTACTACTGATCGTGAGATGATTAATACTATTCTGTAACTGATATTGGCTCTAGGCACACAGCTAAATTATCGGGTATTAAATACCCCCAGGACTCGATAGCATGAAAATAATAAGACATAACAATTCTTGAATACTTGACAGTAGTCAACAACTCACAATACGATCTTATGAGGAATTTCATCAAACACATACAAGGTATAGCTTTAACATGGAAGGCATTGTGAACATCTGGTATAGCATAAGTTCATCATTTAGAACACCAAAGGATCACAAAAGCTCCATAGTCTAAATTTAGCATTTTATCAAACACATAGTAGGCGTAGCTTTATACTTGGGTATGTTCAATAGTGCTAATAAATCATGACTTCATAATTCAAGGGTTTCAATATAAGAGAATCAAATTTCAACTTACATGCTATCATAATATCAAGAAACACATAAAGATTTCAACTTGGAACCCACTCCACAACATCAACATGATTACGTTCAAACCCACAAATGGAAATTACAATTCATCTTTTTGAAAAAGTTTCTTGAACTCCAAGGGTGGAAGGGACCCATGGATGAACAATTTACACACCTGGTTGAAGAATTTCTGGAAATTAATGGTGGAATCTTGAGTTCTTGATTTGAAATTTAAAAACCCTAAGTCTTGTTCTTGAGAGAAATTGAGAAAGAATAAGTTTATTTGCTTCCTAGGGTATTAAATTTTGTGTTTTGGGAGTTGAGAGTCAGGGGAAAAAGACCCAAATGCCCCCAAGAACATGGTATTTTAATGAATAAAAACAAGATTGCCGATGCGCAGGTCGATGCGGTGCGTCAATGGCACCAACACAATATCCAATACATTGAGCAAAAATTGTGCTGACTCACTGGAATTTGGCACTGGTAGCTGGGGAAAATATTAACCAACGCGATAGGTATACTATTTTTGGGATTCCAAAGGAGCTTCAAAAAAAGTCAAACAAATCCTAAACTTGTCCGGGAACACCTATTGACCTTCCTGATCATGAATTAAGTAAAACATAGACATTTAAAGGACTTTAAGGTCATGAAATGAGATTGCCAACTTTCAAAGGCCTAAAAATAAATTAAGTTTGAATACTTAGCTAGAATTTCTAAGTCTGGGACCCCTTAATAAGCTTAAAGGACTAAATTAAGCTAGAAATTTTACGGGGTCTTACAATATCTCCCCCTTGGTAACATTCATCCTCAAATGAGACTGACTGAACTGAGAGTACTAATAGGCTGAATCTACTTACTGGACATGAACATCTGGGACATGACTATAGGACTGATATTACTGATATACTGAATTATCACACTGAACATGCATATCTGATGCATGAGTACATAACTAAGCTAGTATATAAATACGTGACTAGGAGTACTGATAAGCTGAGTTTCTCATGCTAATCATGCATATATGATATATGAATACATGACTGAACTAAATCATGAACATATAACTGAATATATAAAGGTAAATGATGCCGAGTTTGTAAAGGAAATCTTAGCATGAAACTGAATAAGCTTAAGGAAATCCATTACCTTGGGCTGAGTCTAGATTAGCGGAGAAGAGATGAGGATACTTGGTCCGCATGTCTGCTTCTACTTCCCAAGTATCTTTCTCAACAGACTGATTCTACCAAAGAACCTTGACAAGAGGGACTTCTTTGTTCCTCAGTCTGCGAGTCTAGTAGTCAAGGATTTCGGTTGTGATCTTTTCGAAAGAGAGGTTGTTCTGAATATCTAGGCCCTTTATAGGGACTACGACTGCTAGGTCACCTATGCACTTCTTAAGCAAGGAGACATGGAACACTAGATGTACTGAAGATAAATCTGAAGACAATTCGAGCTCATAAGCTACTTTTCCAAAGTGACTGAGAATTTTAAAGGGACCACATATCGAGGATTGAGCTTTCCCTTCTTGCCAAACCTATTCACTCCCTTCATGGGAGATATTTTCAAATACACCTAATCTCCAATATCGAACTCGAGATCCTTTCTGCATGCATCAGTGTATGATTTCTATCAATTTTGAGCTATCTTGAGCCTCTCTCTGATCAACTAAACTTTCTCTAAGGTATCGAGTACCAAGTTAGGCCCTACCACTACAGCCTCACCTACTTCAAACCAACTAATAGGAGATCTACACCTTCTCCCATAAAGTACTTTAAATGGAGTTATCTTAATGTTGGAATGATAGCTTTTGTTGTGTGCAAACTCAATCAAAGGCAAGTGTTCATCCCAACTACCTTTAAAATCTATCACACAAGCCGAAAGTATATCCTCTAAAGTCTATATAGTCCTTTCTACTTGACCATCTATCTGAGGGTAAAAAGTTGTACTGAGGTGAACTCGGGTACTAAGACCCTTTTGGAATGCTTTCCAGAAATGAGAGGTGAACTAGGTACCTCTATCTGAGACAATGGACAATGGAACACCGTGAATTCTAACAAAATCACTGATATAGAGTTTGGCGTAATCCTCGGCTGAATAAGAGATATGTACTAGAAAGAAATGATCTAATTTGGTCATCCTTTCTACAATGACCCAAACTGAATCATGCTGACGACGAGTATGAGGTAAACCCATCACAAAGTCCATGTTCACTTCTTCCCACTTCCAAGTAGGAATACTGAACTCTTGCATGGACCCACTAGGTTTCTGGTGCTCAATCTTAACTTTTTGATATGTAGAGCATCTAGCTACAAACTCTGCAATATCTCTCTTCATCCTACTCCACCAATAGATCCCCCATAAGTCGTGGTACATCGTAGTGTCCCTTGGGTGAATAGAGTAGCGCACACCATGCACTTCTATAAGAATTTGTTGTCTTAAGTGATCAACACCTGGCACACACAGATGACCCTGACAATACAGAACACCATCTCCCCTTTGGGAGAAAAACTCAACCTTCTGATCTCTGACTAATTTTTTCAACTTGACTATACTGGGATCTCTATCCTGATTCTCTTTCACCTCAAAAACTAGAGATGATTCTAAACTACTCTGCACCCATACACTACCTTCTACTGAGTTGACTAAACGGACACCTAGTCGGGCTAACTGATGTACTTATTGGGCTGACTTCTTCTTACTGTACTCAATATGAGAAACACTGCCCATAGACAGTCTACTGAGAATATCAGTCACTACATTGGGATTGCTCAGATGATAAAAGATACACATGTCATAGTCTTTCAACAAGTCCAACCACCTTCTCTGACGGAGGTTTAGATATTTCTGAGAGAACACATACTAGAGGATCTTATGGTCAGTTAACACATCAATCTGCACCCTATAAAAATAGTGCCTCCAAATCTTTAAGGAAAAAACTATAGTTTCTAACTCAAGATCATAAGTAGGATAGTTCTTCTCATGGGGCTTAAGTTGTCTGGAGGCATAGGCTATGAACTTACCATGCTGCATAAGGACACAACCCAAACCTGCTCTGGACGTATCATAGTACACCACAAAGCCATCTGAACCATTTGGTAAAGCCAAGACTAGGGCTGACGTAAGTCAAGTCTTCAACTCCTGAAAACTCTTCTCACAAGAATATGACCACTGAAATTTGACTTTCTTTTGAGTCAATCTGGACATGGGGGATGCAATTAAGGAAAATACCTTAACGAACTTGTGGTAATAGCTAGCCAAACCCAGGAAAATTCTGATATTTAATAGAGAGATGGGTCTGGGCCAGTTTCTCACTGCCTCGGTCTTTTGGGGATTAACTCTAATGCCATCATCGGAAATGATATGGCCAAGGAATGCAACTGAACTTAGACAAAATTCAAACTTACTGAATTTGGTGAATAACTGGTAATTTCTGAGAGTTTGCAATACTATTCTAAGATGGTCTGAATGATTATGTTCACTACGGGAGTAAACCAGGATGTCATCTGTGAATACTATGACAAACATGTCTAAGTACTTCTTGAACACACAGTTCATCAAGTCCATGAAGGCTGTTGGGGCATTGGTAAGACCAAAGGACATAACTAAAAATTCAAAGCGATGGTATCAAGTTTGGAAAGCTATTTTAGGGATGTCACTTTCCCTGAATCTAAGCAGATGATAGTCTTATCTGAGGTCTATCTTTGAGAGATAACTGGCACCCTGAAGTTGGTCAAACAAGTCATTGATTCTGGGGAGTGGATACTTGTTCTTGATTGTAACTTTGTTTAACCGACGATAATCTATGCATATTCTGAGAGAACCATTTTTCTTACGCATGAATAAAATGGGTGCGCCCCACGGGAACTCACTGGGTCTGATGAATCCCTTATCTAAAGGATCCTTAACTGTTTCTTTAATTCTCTAAGTTTTCATAGAGCCATTTTGTATGGCAGAATAGATATGGACTGAGTATCTGGGAGAAGATCAATTCCAAAATTAATTTTTCTTTGGGGAGAAACTCCGGGAAGATCTTCGAGAAACACATCTAGGAATTCACATGCTACTGACATTGATTCAAGAGTAGGGGTTTCTAAACTGGAGTCCTTGACTCGCAAAAGGTGATAGACACATCCCTTAGATATCATTTTTCTCGCCCAAAGGTAAGAAATAAGCTAACCCCTAAACACTGAAGTACTACCCCTCCACTCTAGGATGGGTTCTTTAAGGAACTAGAATTGGATAATTCTATTTCTGCAGTCGATTGAGGTATAGCAGGAATGAATCTAATCCATGTCGAGAATGACATCAAAATTAGTCATCTCTAATTTGACTAAGTCTGCTGAAGTTATTTTCTGAGATATCATAACTGGATAGTTCCTGTATACCCACTAGGCTATGATTGATTTACCCACTGGAATAGAAACTGAGAAGGGTTCGGTCATAATTTTGTGACTGACTCCAAAATCAATTGCTATATAAGAAGTAACAAAAGACAAGAAAGCTCATGGATCTAACAAAGCATAAACATGTAAGTGATTAACTTGTAACATACCAGTGACCACATCAGGAGAACTTTCCTAATCTTGTTGGGACCGAAGAGCATAGAGTCTATTTGGATGTTGCCCACTGGTGGCACTAGATGAGGCACCTTGTTGATTCGTGCTATCGGACTGAGATGGAGGACGATTTCGCTGACCCTGAGAACCTGACTATGGACAATCTCTGACTCTGTGGCCTGGCTTGCCACATCTAAAACAAACATCACTGCAAGCTCTGTAAATACCCTGATGTTTCTTGCCATAAGTCTAATAAAGAGGATTGATTTAGGCACTGCTGACACTACCCTGAGACTTAGATCCTGACACCCTATCTCTATTGTCATCTCTGAATTTTGGCATTAGGGCACTAGCTGAAGATTTCGTGTGGAACTAATAAAGATTCCAACCCTCTGACTTAGGTTGAGCAAAGTTAAAACTACCAGTTCTAGCTCTCTTGTTCTACTTCTCTCTCTTTTAGTTCTTCTGCTCCTCTATCTACTGAGAATGGATCATCAACCTAGCCAAGTCCATCTCACTAATCAAAGTTGTGGTCCTTCACTCTTTGACCACACTATTATTCACCCCAGACATAAATTTACTCATTCGGGATCTACAATCTACCACAACATGAGAAGTGTATCTATCTAATTGAGTAAATTTAAGAGAATACTCTTTCACTGTTATATTGCCCTGCTTCAGATTAATAAAATCTAACACCTTAGCTTCTCTCAACTCTAGGGGAAAGAATCTATCTAGAAAAGTAGCGGCAAACTCATCCCATTCAATGGGCCCTGCATCTACGGCCCTATCTGCTTTCCACTATCAAAACTAAGTGTAAGCCACATCCTACAACTAATATGCAGCTAGCTCAGCACTCTCACTAGCAGTCACCCCTATAATATCAATAATATTTTGTACCTGATCAAGATACTCCTAAGGGTCTTTATCTGACTTAGACCTAGAAAAAGATGGGTTTATTCGGGTGAAATCCCGAATCCTAGTAGCAGCAGTATTAGCCACTAGGTTGGCTAGAACGACAGCTGGGTGTTTATTCTAGGATGCCACAAAATGAGATAGAGTGGTGAATGTTTCTCTAAACTCTGCATGGGAGACATGTTCGCCCAAAGGATTGGGTTGGTCGGGCTGAGGGGATGTCTGATCTCCCGTTCTTCCCTGAGTCCTCTTTTGAGGTATTTTCTATAACCAAAAGAAAACTAGGATTAGAAAGAGAGTTTAATTGGAGCTCATGTTTTCTTGCACTACATGAATACTGAAAGAAGGGAAACTATTCCTAAAACATTCCATAGCCTCATGTACATAAATAGGGTGTGCTACACACCCATGCATAAGACTCTACTAGATATGGCTTTTTAGACATCCTAGGACACTGTTGAACCTTAGGCTCTGATACAAAATTTGTAACGCTCCTAGTATGGTACCCCAGATGCTTCACGGTGCTCATAATCCCAAGGGACCATAAGCTAACCCGACTGGTACCTGCTACAATAGCTGAGTAATAACACTGTACAATGTGGAATAATAGGCTAAAATGCCATAAGGTTCAAAACTATAATACTGATGAAAAGAAAATAATAAAGTCTAATAAAACATCAGAATCTAAAGTACTAGATGTTGTCTGAACATCGAGTTTAAAAAGGCTCTAAACTGAACTGTCTAAATAAGGAGTTGATGGGACAATCCCCTAACTAACTCCATCTACTGAAATGCTGAATCTAATGAGATAATGAAATAAAAAAATATCTTCGATTGATGAGGACTCACTGCTAGTCTACTGCTGCTAGCTGAATATCTGAACCGCTAAGAATTTTCTGGGGGCCGTACGTCTGAACTTATGGTATAAAACACCATAGTTCAAAAGAAAAGTATGCGTCATTACATGTGAATGTACTGGTATGCAAAGTTAGGTAATGCTGAATGGAAGTGTTCATATGCATGAACTAGAACTGACTGAATAACATGAAAATGACTGCATGAGAATACATGCATGAATACATAACCGTAACTTAAGTCATAAGGATTCTGAATACTGAGTTTAATAATAACATAGGTTACTGATAACTGAAAAAACTGATAACTGATATGCTTTTTGCTGAGTGATTGTGTATTACAGTCCTATTTCTGATAGTACTAGCTGAGTTTCGTACTGAGCTGAGTGACTGTATTTGACAGTCCTAAAATCTATAGAACTATCTGAGTTCTTTACTGGAGACTGAGACTAAGACTGTGTGAGGTAATCATCTAACCGACATGCCCCTTTTCTGAATAGATTTCGGGGTCCAACATGTAACTCCAGTTGGAAGGGTGTCAATACCATGCCACAGGTAAAGAAACTGAAGAGATACCCTCATCTGGTAGGTTCTCAAATAAGAATGGTGGGACCCTCAACTATCAGGTTAAACCACCTCATCAACCCTCAACTAGCAGGTTTTGATATCTCAACCTACGTTGGCTACATAGTTCTAGAATGCAAGGACTGCTTCTAAGGATCGCACCCTCTGCTGGCAGGTGAGTCCCCATCCTTGGGTTCACTCGATGATGAATCCTACTCCTAACTGAATAGACACTGAACTGATTTCCTAGTTTAAACTACTTTGAACTGATCTGTTACTGATTGTACTGATTAACTAAATTGAGCTAAGTTTACTGAGTTCCATCAACTGACGGAATACTACTGAGTTCTGTTATCTGACTGAGTTTACTAAGGACTGAACAGAATACTGAATGGGACTAGATTGATACTAAGTTTACTGAGTTTTCCTGAGTTTTGTAACTGAACTAGAGTACTACTGATCATGACATGATTGAGACTATTTTGTAACTATCACTGGCTCTAGACACACAGCTAAATTTTTAGGTATTATATACCCCCAGGACTCGATAGCATGAAAATAATAAGACATAACAATTCTTGAATACATGACAATAGTCAACAACTCACAATACGATCTTATAAGGCATTTCATGAAACACGTACAAGGTATAGCTTTAACATAGAAAAGATTGTGAACATGTAGGTATAGCATATGTTCATCATTTATACCACTAAAGGATCACAAAAGCACCATAGTCTCAATTTAGCATTTTATCAAACACATGGTAGGCGTAGCTTTATACTTGGGTATGATCAACAATGCTAATACATCATGACTTTATAATTCAAGGGTTTCAATATAAGAGAATCAAATTTCAACTTACATGCTATCATAATATCAAGAAACACATAAAGATTTCAACTTGGAACCCATTCCACAACATCAACATGGTTACATTCAAACCCACAATATGGAAATCACAATTCATGTTTTTGAAAGAAGTTTCTTGAACTCCAAGGGAGGGAGGGACCCTTGGATGAACACTTTACATACCTTGTTGAAGAAATTATAGAAATTAATTGTGGAATCTTGAGTTCTTGACTTGAAATTTAAAAATCCTAAGGCTTGTTCTTGAGAGAATTTGAGAAAGAATGAGTTTATTTACTTCCTAGGGTATTAAATTTCATGTTTTGGAGGCTAAGAGTCAGGGAAAAAGACACAAATACCCCTAATAATGTGGTCTTTTAATGAGTGAAAACTGGATTGCCGACGTGCAGGTCGACGCGGCGCGTCGATGGTATTGATAGGATATCCAACGCATCGATGGCACCGACGCGATATCTAATGTGTCGCAAAGATCATGACGACTCACTGGAATTTAACGCTGGTAGCTGGGGAAAATTTTAACCAATATGATAGGTGACGCGGTGCGCCAAGATCGCATTGGTACACTATTTTGGGATTCCAAAAGAGTTTCAAACAAAGTTTGAAAAATCTGAAACTTGTCCAGAAACACGTATTCACCTTCCTAATCTTGAATTAACTAAACTATAGACATTTAAAGGACTTTAAGGTCGTAAAATGAGATTGCCAACTTTCGAAGGCTTAAAAATAAACTAAGTCTGAATACTTAGCTAGAATGTTCTAAGTATGGGACCCCTTAACAAACTTAAAGGACTAAGTTAAGCTAGGAATTTTGTGGGGGTCTTAGAAGTAATTAGTATAATATTTACCTACCTTGTTATAATATAGCAAAAAGTGACTTTTGTATCTACTTAGATGAAAGCCTTTTGGTTATTAAGATGTTTCCTTCTCTAAATTTGCTGCTATTAAGAACTGCACCCTTGGATGCTTTGTTTATTTTAGCAATTTTGTTTTTACACAATATGTGATATAATTTCCAGGTATAGGAAAGAATGATCCTTTATTGCACGTGTTTCCTAGTCATTTTCAAAGAATTATTTGGAACTGTTTATTAAACTGGAAGGGAGTTAGCATCTTGTGTATCTACTTAAATGTTTCCTTGTCCTTGGTGTTTGCATCTTTTGATAACACTGATATTAATCCCAATATTTGCTAGGAATATTTTTAGTGATTTGTATATTAGTATACAATGTTGTGTTTGGCCTAAGTTAAATAATAAGAGCAATCTAGTAAGTTCTCAGATTTCACAAATTGCACATTAGGCATTTGAATAAAAGTAATTGTCTTTACCATTATATTTAGTCAGTAAATTTCTATTAAAATTGATCAAATTAAGCTCCTATTTTACAATCATGGAGGCATACAAAATTAGACATCTCAACTAGATCATAGCTTTCAACCATTGCACAACCTTTATCATTTTTCTCTTTATTCTTTTGGTGTAGAGAAGGGGGTTGTAATACTATTGGGTAAATGTAAAAGAAGAAGGACCAGTAAATAGAGTAGGTAAGATGGTACAAGCACTTTAAAAGATATAAGTGAATCACCAAATGTAATGATAACAAAACTTTAGAACTAAGAATTAAGATTATAGTTAGATTTTCCGCAGGTTGATTCTCCAGCTAACAATAAGGTTTACAAGATGCAACAATTATAATGAGACAATATAAATCTTAAATGTAACAAGATCCTAATTGCTTGAGGCATTAAACCATTACAGCAGTAATTATCTTAAACATATGTCTTTTAAAATGAGAGCTTTATAAAAAAAACATCTTAATTTACAGTCATGAGGCAGAACCTGGATAAATAAAGTCAGTAAATTGACCTAACAGATGCCAAATAGAGGAAATGTATGTACATTTGGGTGCAGGAATAGCCTTCCCATGAACCACAAAATATCACAAGTTGCAAGTATAAATTTTGTAAAGTACTAAGATTCTTAAATAGAAGTAGTGAGGTCAAATGTTCTCTTCCTCCTGAACTTTAACTTTTGGTGAAAAAGCTCTTACATTGGTGGGGTGATGGGTAGATACCAGATATTTTGTTGTATTAGTCGAGATGTGTGCAAGCTAACTCAAATACCATAGTTGTTAGAAAAGAATGATAATTATTACTACTATAGTACTATGAATGTGGTTAACTGGAAAGAACATTTGATCTCAATGTAATGTTTTACCTCTTAACCAAGGACTTTTGGTACTGTATAAGTATTTATGTATGATTTTTTTAGTCTGTGTTAGAGTGAAGCCTGGCAGATTTTGCTATTTTAGGAATGAGATTTTTAGTATCGTTATAGTGTGACTACTAAACGATACTATATATATATATATATATATATATATTGTTATAAATATACCATATATAGCGAATATCTACTTTACCATATATAGTTAATACCTACTTTACCACATATTGTGTATGTCTATTATGAAAAAGTTACAAACC